>JAGSMW010000009.1:0-1278000 GCA_029286795.1 Byasa hedistus | reverse complement strand
AGTGGTACTTACACGCACAAGCTGATGTTGATTGCAGATTACGATTAAAGCTACGTATCATTTGTCCATGGCAAATGTTAAAATTGTAGAAATGTTGAGTTGAGACACTTTCTTCCTAGCAGGCGGTTTCGCTTTCCCAGTCGTTATAAAGTTTAATAATAACTTAGCAATGATATATTTATTAAGCGACTAACACATTTATTGCTTAAAATGAAACTTTGACAATCAATTCAGCATTTAATGAACTCGTTAAATCCGGTTAATGTTATTTTTTAGATTTGCAGCAGTTTCACGCAAAAGTTTAGCCGGAAGTTTTGTATACAAACGCCCGGAACGGATCTAAATTCAATGGCAGTTCTAACAGAACTAAAAGTAATTTAGAAAGCTGAAATTATTTAAGCTTTTGAGTTACTGTCTCCCGCCACGAAACAGTAAGGTCAAAGTATCGCCATAAATCGAACGGTTACGAGCGATAAACTTGGTGAAGAGTTAAAAAGAAACAACCGCTAAAGTTGTGCCCGTCGGCGCTTTATATCAAAAATTAAATGTTTTCGCGTTAAAAAATATTAATCCATAACTTTACACGAGGGCAATTGAAAATGTCTAGACTTTGCCAGACGTGTCTGATGTGGCGAACATTTTTGTTTATCATTTAACTTTTTGTGGCATCGCCTCGGGACAAATGGGGGTACAAATAGTTTTACATTGAAATTACACCGTGCTCGTGACATCTGTTTAAAATGTTGTAAACAACGTTTGATTGATTTAACGGTGCTATTAAAAAATAAATTGGCTTGTGACGGTAGCATCTACCTGTGATGGTACCTACCATAAGTAAAACTGCTGAACATAGTCGCTACAATTTTGTATAGCCTGTCAAATATCTTATGTCTCATTAACATGAACTCTACAGGAGAAAGGTATTTCTTGAATAGAAAAATGTTGATAATCCTTGGAAACGATACAGATGAATTGTAGATGTTGGAAGACTTGAAGAATGAAATGATGATGATGTTATGTATGATTCTCAGTATTCATGTCAAAGCACCGACAGTGTTAAATAACCAGCACACCCGCAGGCGTTTTCTGATAAATAGGTCTTGTAAAAAGTTGCGATGGTGGCACAGAACGAGGCAATTATATCAAAGCGAGCCCGCCTCAGTTTTATGGGCGAAGGGTGAAAGTGGTGGAGTTTTGAAAACTCCTCAAATAGCTTTCCGAGGACTGAAATATATCACTTGGGGGTCTCCCTTTTTTTTTTTATTAGATAAAGTTAAAATCGGTCAAATGCGTGGTAGAAATGAAACTTTGCTCATTTTTTTTTTCCAGTTGCTTCCATAACTGTTTTTTTATAACAAACGAATAAGATTATTTTGGAAAAACTGTGAATGATTTTAAAATTGTCCTTTACTATTAATATTAAAGTAGTATTTAGTTTTGTTTGTTTACTTTTACATATATTTTTAAAGATACATTATGTAAAAATAGAAGAACATGAAGCGTTACAATTGTTACACTGCGCTTTAGTAATAAAGGCATGCTTCTGGATTAAGCATTGAATAGGTTTAAATAATGTCATTGTAACTGAATACCAGTTGTGTAAGAATCAGTCTTATTATTATGACCGTAAGGTTCAGAATGGAACGTTGTTCCGGACGGGCCTCGACCGCCGCCGTAGTGATTACGTCCGCTCGCGTCCGGCGCAGCGCCCCGACATGACGAGCTAATGCAGTGTAAATCACTCGATCCCATCGAATCGTTTCCCGTACGATCGTATTTATCGAAACGATTAGCGCGATGGAGATAGAGGATCGGAATTAGAGCTGACGAGTGATGGACTATTGCGAGCGGCCGTCGGCGTTGATCGCGTCCGGCGTCTTACGGCCGTCTATTAATCCGGGGACTGTTCGCGTATTGAAAGATAAATGAGCAAAAAGTTTAGTTTCTATATATCTAATTTTTATACGAATGAATACAGCTTTTAACTTGTTATAGCATAGTTTTTTCCCTTATGCCAACATGGATTCAAAATTTTAAATTAGTTTTTATACATTACTCGATTTGAGATCTTAAATCATACTTTTTAGTACGCAATAGTTAATATTTTTGCATATTTGATCAATATTAGATGAAGAACTCTTTAATTGGCAATAATAAGGGAAGTAGTTACTTAGTGGTATAAACAATTTGACAGAACGTAAACATACTAATCTTAAACATGTATTGTACTAAACTTTATAATGTAAATAGTTTATTTAACGTTTTACTATAAAAACTGATTTAAATATTTCTTTTGATGAACATTTGAAAAACATTAATGCGATCACTAAGCCGTGGTGAAACGTTTTCATTGTAGTTAGCTACGAAGGCTCATTGTCAGTCTGCCGTCCCTCCGTCGAATCGTTCAGTCTACTTCCAAGCGATGATATTTCTTTTGTTAAGTAATAGGAAGCATGATATTATTCAAATAGATGGACCACTTGAAACGCTCTGAGTATTCACAAAACTGTTTCTTTATGGCATGGAAGTGATTTCTTGCTTTCGCTTCTTGTTTATATCACAACATTAACATATACACTAGAAAATATTCGCTAAATTTTTAACTTGCCATAGACTAACGTATCCTAGCTTCAACTAACTATAAGTCTGAAGATTGTGCTTGCTTTTACAATAAACTGGCTTATATCTTGGCTGCTGGAACATAGTAATGTTGTTAAGGCGCTATCATAATATTTGTGTAGTGATGGCGAAAGAAAACTGTACTTTACAATTGATCCGGAATCTAATTAAATAGATGATGGTGATAATGGTGTTCATGTTCATACTTTACTAGATTGTAGTCATCGCATTGACGTAGGCGATACCGATGTTGCTTTACTGAAAGTCTTCATCAAATTGTAAGATTTTCACAGAAGTAATTGACTGCTAAAATAAATGAATCATTGAACAGTTTAAAAATTACTACAGCTTTACTGCTGGTAGGTGTCTGTAGCCGGAGACCGTCTAGGTACTACCGCAGCTCCTATTTCTGCCGTCAAACAGTAGTTTGTAAACATTACTATGTTTCAGTTCGAACGGCGATGTCAGTTAGTGAAATTACTGGGGTAACGAGACTTAATACCTTATGTTTTAAGGCGGCGAGCGCAATGTGGTGCAGTGTATACCATCTTAACTAGCACCACGTTGTTATGAGCAAGCGTATCACTTACCATCAGGTGAACGTCTTGTTTGACTCGTCGCTTCGTTGAATAAAAAAAAAGTTAGCTAAGTTACTTATGTATTGGCACATGAACACGATGAAGCACTATATGATGCTGCGTATATCAACCATCAGGTAAATGATTAATTTATATTGATGTTGGATACTTTAAGACTTCATCTCCAGTCTTGTCAATGTAGGCGTGTTTAATTTTAAAATTGTCTGAAATAAATCACAGTACAGTAGTTCAAGGGATTCGTAGATCGCGAAAGCCGCGGGAGTACGCGAAAGGAAGCCATTGTTGACGTTAGAGAGACGGAACAAGTGGCGTCGATCCGACAAAGTAAGAAAGCCTGTTAACCTTATTCATATTTCCGTTACAAGTGAAACAGTGCGGCGTGCGAAGAGGGGGGTCGAGCATAAAAGAATGGAAAAGAAGTAACGGAATTAGTTCAACGAGCCTTTTGTACGCAGACTACGTAGATTTAGACACAAGATTAGTTTAGCGTACCTTTATTAGGAGTCTCATTACATGAATATTTATTACTTTCGTTAACTTATTTCATTACATCTTTTATATCAATTAAATAATTATTGAGATTTACCATCTTGACTGTCTCAATACTAATTTACTGCTGGTAGGTCTCTGTTGCTGGAGATCGTGTAGGTAGATACCACTGCTGTGACCATTTCACCCGACAAACAGTAGTGTGATAAAATTACTGTGTTCCGCTTGTAAGCTAGTGACATTACTGTGGTAACGAGACTTAACGATTTATCCCAAGGCGATGAGCGCAATGTGGTGCGGTGTATACCATCTTAATTAGCGCCGCGTTGTTATTGGCAAGCGTCAGGTGAACAAAAAAAAAATACATAAAATTTCCGAAAAAGCTAAACCTATTTTTAATGTAACTATAGCTAATGTTATTAAAGCAAATATAAAAAAGAACTGTACATTGCAATCTATAAGGAGTGGAAGCATATATTACCAAGTGAATGTGACCCGGTTACCAGTGAGAATGAGCCGGTAGAGCGGGCTCGGTTCCGTATCACGTAGCAAGCTCACTGTGCTTCCCGAATTTAAGAATAGCTCCTTCAAACGAGAGCATCGTGAAGAAGGGAGGTGGGGGTAGCAGGCGTGCAGGGAAAAGGTAGTCGCTGCACGTGTGATACCCCCACGAATGCAGTACCAAAGACGATCCAAATCCTCTCGCAGTGATGTATGAGCTCCGAAGTAAAAATTTGCCGTTTCATAGAAAACGCTACTTTAACAGTCAACAAAAACTTTAATAATTTCTTATATCTTCGCTAACATTTTAAGTAAATTTTACTGATTCTATCGCGTTAGTACCAATTCCTAGGGTAAGGTGAGAATTGATCGCTTCAGCGGGCCCAAGTTACTTTAGCAGGCTCCGTAACGTGAATTGATGGGATCTAAGCAACAGATAACTTTGTTGCTCGTAACGAAATACGGAAAGTGGGTCGTTGGATAACACGGCGAAAACAGAAGGTTAAGTTGATAAACTGTTAAGTGATGTTTCACTAATCATATTTTATACTTTGCGATATTAGCTTAGCAAAGAGTATAGACGAAAAGAGTTTATAAAATTTCAAAACTGTTTCTTATTCCACAAATTAAAAGAATAAAATAAACGCTTTCTTTTTTATATATCCTGAAGAGTTTTTTGATGGATATTTGGTATTCACGTGTAATTATAGAACCTACAGATCCATTAACGGAAACTAAAACAAGGAGTCGCTTTATTACTATTGTGATAGAACATTACTATTAAAGTGATAGTTGTATGTTTCCATCAAACGCTGATGGAATTCTGAATTAGTTATAACGGGGGAAAAGTTTGGAGTTGCACCATCAGCAATCAATTAGAGTGTTCCCCCCCTTCATCCGGTGAATTGGTTACAGAATTGGTTGCGGCCCACAAACTGTTGACTCGCGATGCATTTTAATGCAGTTGGAAACAGCAAAGATTGTAGAGGCTTCAGACTTGTATGAATTTATTACTAGCTTCACTCTGCTCGTATTATACCATTATAAATAGAATGTTTGATGGTCATGTTCATTAGCCACGAACTAAAGAAATTAGTTTCAAATGAGCTAGACCACTTTTTTATTCGCGTGATAGCTTTGTTTTCATGTATTATTATTTATTTCGTTTAATCCTAATGAGCTGAAAAGAAAACTGAATTATGTTTTGTTAGTACTTATGGCAATTTTATTCTATGACAATGTTATTCAAAAATAAACTTCTGTCTATAATTAAACACACTCAGCATAGTAAAATAATTGTGATGATCACGATAAAAGAAAAACCTTTACAGTTTCTAGTAAGTTCAATTATAACTAAAGTTTGAAAGTGATTGTACAGAACCAATTGTACAAAAACAGATTGAGTTTGATTTGATATAAAACTTTGGAAATACACTATTTTAAAAAATTGAAACGACTTGTCTAGAGCGGCGCACACGAAATGGCCTCCGAAATCACTACTCGGCAACTATTACTGCCGACATCTAGACGAGAGCCACGGCTCATAAGTTACCATCAAATAAATGGAAGCGATGCGATGAATCTAATTCCAAGTCCGCAGATCGTATCTAACGACCTCCATTTGAATATATCCTCAGGCCCCCGGAGACGTGTGATCAATTGCCCCCTCCATCGGTTAAGGTGAAGACGATCCAAGTGTTATGTAAATAAAGTTTTATTGGCATTGGCATCGGGCGGTATACCAAGTTATTTACACTGGAACACGCGAGTCATCTCAACACCGCTTAAAGCGAACCCACGAAGACTGATCATTATGTAAATAGATATTTTATTTATTCTTTGAAACGATGAGACGAGTATGACGTTCACTTAATTTTAAGTATTACGCCCATCCATGGCGATGTACATCACCGCATTGTGCTTTTCGTTTTGACATATAAATTTTAAGTCTCATTACCATTTTACCAGGTCGGAGACCGTCTGGGTGGGTACCACCGCAGCCCCTATTTCAACTGCCAAATAGTAGTGTGCGAACATTACTGTGTTCCGGTTTGAAGGGCGCTGTAGCTAGTGTAATTACTGGGGTAACGAGACTTAACACCGTATGTCTCAAGGCGACGAGCGCAATGTGGTGCAGTGTGTACCATCTTAACCAGCAGCACGTTGTCATGGGCAGGCGTATCACTTACCATCAGGTGAACGTCTTGCTCGTCTCGTCGCAAAGTAGTATAAAAAAAACCCTGATAATTTTTTTAGCTACAGATCCATTAACGGAAACTAAAACAAGGAGTCGCTTTATTACTATTGTGATAGAACATTACTATTAAAGTGATAGTTGTATGTTTCCATCAAACGCTGATGGAATTCTGAATTAGTTATGACGGGGGAAAAGTTTGGAGTTGCACCATCAGCAATCAATTAGAGTGTTCCCCCCTTCATCCGGTGAATTGGTTACAGAATTGGTTGCGGCCCACAAAATGTTGACTCGCGATGCATTTTAATGCAGTTGGAAACAGCAAAGATTGTTGAGGCTTCAGACTTGTATGAATTTATTACTAGCTTCACTCTGCTCGTATTATACCATTATAAATAGAATGTTTGATGGTCATGTTCATTAGCCACGAACTAAAGAAATTAGTTTCAAATGAGCTAGACCATTTTTTTATTCGCGTGATAGCTTTGTTTTCATGTATTATTATTTATTTCGTTTAATCCTAATGAGCTGAAAAGAAAACTGAATTATGTTTTTTTAGTACTGATGGCAATTTTATTCTATGACAATGTTATTCAAAAATAAACGCATTTCTTTTTTATCTATCCTGAAGAGTTTTTTGATGATATTTGGTATTCACGTGTATTATAGAACCTACAGATCCATTAACGGAAACTAAAACAAGGAGTCGCTTTATTACTATTGTGATAGAACATTACTATTAAAGTGATAGTTGTATGTTTCCATCAAACGCTGATGGAATTCTGAATTAGTTATGACGGGGGAAAAGTTTGGAGTTGCACCATCAGCAATCAATTAGAGTGTTCCCCCCTTCATCCGGTGAATTGGTTACAGAATTGGTTGCGGCCCACAAAATGTTGACTCGCGATGCATTTTAATGCAGTTGGAAACAGCAAAGATTGTAGAGGCTTCAGACTTGTATGAATTTATTACTAGCTTCACTCTGCTCGTATTATACCATTATAAATAGAATGTTTGATGGTCATGTTCATTAGCCACGAACTAAAGAAATTAGGGTCAAATGAGCTAGACCATTTTTTTATTCGCGTGATAGCTTTGTTTTCATGTATTATTATTTATTTCGTTTAATCCTAATGAGCTGAAAAGAAAACTGAATTATGTTTTTTTTTTTAGTACTTAGGGCCTTTTTATTCTATGACAAAGTTATTCAAAAATAAACTTCTATCAATAATTAAACACACTCAGCATAGTAATATAATTTTGATGATCACGATAAAAGAAAAACCTTTACAGTTTCTAGTAAGTTCAATTATAACTAAAGTTTGAAAGTGATTGTACAGAACCAATTGTACAAGAACAGATTGAGTTTGATTTGATATAAAACTTTGGAAATACACTATTTTAGAAAATAAAAACGACTCATCGAGAGCGGCGCACACGAAATGGCCTCCGAAATCACTACTCGGCAACTATTACTGCCGACATCTAGACGAGAGCCACGGCTCATAAGTTACCATCAAATAAATGGAAGCGATGCGATGAATCTAATTCCAAGTCCGCAGATCGTATCTAACGACCTCCATTTGCACACTACTGTTTGGCGGTAGAAATAGTCACTGTGGTCATACTTATCTAGGCACCAGGTGGTAGGTCTCTGTTGCCGGAGACCGTCTGGGTGGGTACCACCGCAGCTCCTATTGCAACCGACAAATAGTAGTGTGCAAACATTACTGTGTTGTAGTTTGAAGCGCGCTGTAGCTAGTGTAATTACTGGGGTAACGAGACTTAACACCTTATGTCTCAAGGCGACGAGCGCAATGTGGTGCAGTGTGTACTATCTTAACTAGCGCCGCGTTGTCATGGGCAAGCGTATCACTTACCATCAGGTGAACGTCTTGTTCGTCTCGTCGCAAAGTAGTATAAAAAAAACCCTAATAATTTTTTTTAGCTACAATTTGCAACACATTTGAATATTACTGTTTGGCGGTAGAAATAGGAGTTAGACGGTCTTCGGCAACAGAATCACCATCAGTAAAAGTAAACACTTTTTTTTATTATACGAAATGACGAAACTAGCGAGACGTTCACTTGCTAGTTAAGATGGTATACACTGCACCAAATTGCGCTCGTCGCCTTGAGATGCAAGTTCTTAAGTATCGATACCCCAGTAATTTCACTAGCTTACAGCACCTTTCAAACCTGAACATGGTAATATTCACACACTACTGTTTGGCGGTAGAAATAGTCACTGTGGTCATACTTATCTAGGCACCAGGTGGTAGGTCTCTGTTGCCGGAGACCGTCTGGGTGGGTACCACCGCAGCTCCTATTGCAACCGACAAATAGTAGTGTGCGAACATTACTGTGTTCCGGTTTGAAGGGCGCTGTAGCTAGTGTAATTACTGGGGTAATAAGACTTAACACTTTATGTCTCAAGGCGACGAGCGCAATGTGGTGCAGTGTGTACCATCTTAACTAGCACCACGTTGTCATGGGCAAGCGTATCACTTACCATCAGGTGAACGTCTTGCTCGTCTCGTCGCAAAGTAGTATAAAAAAAAAAGATAGTCTCCGGCAATAGAGACCTACCAACAACAAAATTGAGCTCTTGAAAAGACTGTCTGCCTCTATTCAACCTATCATCCCATAAGGTGATGAAGTCAGCTTACTTTGCTTAAAAATATTGTTATATTTTTAAATGAGATGTAGCTTGTAAAATCACAAGTAATTTTTAGCATATTTTTTAAGAAGATAAGGCATTGTAATGTTCGGTAAATCTTGATAACGCATTGTTGATATTCAACATCAAAAGACGGAGTTCAGATGATGGTCTTCTCAAGTTTTCTTCTGGCTACCACTCTCGTATATTAAATCATGATTAAGAGATTCTATATATCTTTCAATGATGATATCACTTCTTCTTCTTCTTCTCAATTGATGGCATGAGCACGGTTTGTGCGTGAGCCAATGTCATGTGTAGACGTATAAAATAAAAGGATACAAATTCTTAAGAAATTGTCTGCGTTTTCAATTCGTCCGCCATGTTTCAAGTCATTATCCATGATATCACTTAAATTAAGATCAAGTGTTCTTCTTCTAAGTCGTATTTCCTCATGACTGAGGGTCGTGGTCATCATGTTTTTATTGAAACACACGACGACTCTCTTGGCAGTTATAATGGAGTGGTTTGCCATTGCCTTCTCCATTTCACTTACTAGTCTGACCACTGATGGTCATGACATAGATATGCAGGTTTCCTCACGATGTTTTCCTTCACCGTCAAAGCACGTGATATTAGTTGGTGTTTTATGCTAACTGCACATAAATTGAAAAATTTATTGGTGCAGGCCGGATTCGAACCCGGTACCTTCGCATTGGAAGGCCGGCGTTCAAACCACTAGGCTATCACGGCTCCAAGTGTTAGCTCGTTATTAATTTAGTTAGAATTTACAATTTTTGTTACTATAAAAGTATAATAAGTTAATTTAATGTTGTGAGCGATAAAATTTGACCTCTGAAGAACATATTTAATGGGTCATAAAAATCGTTCCGTGTCCCGTTCCACAAACGGATGGAGCTTTATAAATCAGGCTGCACAAATAAGCCGAGCGGAGGGCTCAGGGTTGTGACGACGTCGGCAAATAATGCCCGAGTCCCGAGCTAAACCGCCCACAAATTACGGGGGCCGCACTCCCCTAGCCGGCGAGCTTCGGATGCTAAGTGCTTTTATGCAGCTTAAAATTTAACTTGTATTAACTTAACACGCGCTACTTTATAGCCCAATGACTATTAGCTTCTCAATTATCTCGCATTAGGTAATATACGGTTCGGAAAAAACTTAACCACCAATCAAACTCCAGATATCTGGTGGTAGGTGTCAGTTGCCGGACACCGTCTAGATAGTCACCAATATCGTATAGTAGTGTGCAAACTTTACTGTGTTCCGATTTGAACGGTGCAGTAAGCTAGTAAAATTACTGGGGTAACGTGAAAAAATTATGTAGAACATCCGATGTTATAAGTTAACTACTAACTAGTAAATCCACATCCAAATCCCTCCACAGTGATGTTAATATGCTGTATGTTAGTATGCTGTAGCTAGTGTTATTACTGGGGTAACGAGACTTAACACCTTATGTCTTAACGACGAGCGCAATGTGGTGCAGTGTATACCATCTTAACTAGCGCTGCGTTGTTATGGGCAAGCGTATCACTTACCATCAGTTAAATAAAAGTCGGAATCGAACTAGGGACTAATGTGTTACAAAATAAGCTACTGCTTACTGTCAGCTTAGTGGCAGTTAATATTTGAATTAATAGTTTAAATAAACACAAAGCTTTGTTGTGTTTCCTTTTCACTTTCCACAGATTACATAAAAACTTAGTAACTTTTAGGAACATTTGATATTTATTTATTTTCATGCTGTATTTATTAACATTATTTTAAATATCAATAATAAAATAAACAGCATTCGTATTAATGTTTATATAGTCCTTATAACCAAAAAATATCTGGTCCTAACTGTTCTGATAAGTACCTGGTCCTGACTCTTATGTTGAGGATTTAGTCCTTCAAATTTATTTAAAAAATTATTTACTATACAGTTGCGAGTTTAAAAAAATATAATTTTTTAAACATGTAACAAACCTGAAACATCTCTCGCAATTAGTAGTTATTTATTTACTAACTTCTTACAGGATACTTAGCCTAGAATAAATGTTATTGTTAATAAAATCTAAACATTTATAAAAAAATACATATGTCTGTACGTTATTTATCTTTTTCTTAAATTCGCAGTAGCTGTGAAAAGGAAAATGTGACACGAATCGAAGCATCAGTCATTGGGCAGCGAGTCGCTTTGACAAAATGATCCCGCGGGGTTATTACGAGTAAATGAAACAAGCAATATTCGTGCGGTTATCGTATATCGATCGTTTTGTACAAAAAATCTTAATTGTTATTAATTGATTGTTTATTTTGAAATGGACTTTTTGATAAGATACCAAAAAGGCTAAACTGACATAGTTTGATACCCCATGTATTCTTTAGTAATTTTACTACTATTCAGTACCAGTCATGCTGTTGTTTGTCGACTGTTTTGTGGCTGCCTATATAGATGATTTCTGTCTTACAAATATCTACCTAAATGATCACCAACATATAAACCTACGATTAGTAATATTATTACTAATTTCAGTTTGAAAAAGGCACTTCATAATCATGATTAGTAATATTGATTGCAACTCCTTTCACATTATCATCATCACGAGCGGGGTAGTCCACTGCTAGACAGTAGTCTTACGAAACGAAACGATAGCGTGAATTAAAGTTTACCGCCATCTAGTAATCGTTTAAGAATGTAATTCTAGATCACAGTCATTTAATTTTTAGCGGTTTTAATTTTGGGATATCTCTAGGTTCCTACGCCTCTCCGCCGACTAGACACCGTTAGCGTTCCCTACGTCTGGGACCGGTCATTCCCAGACGCGTAATGGGCTTTAAAAAAAACAAATGTCCTAGAACATAAATTCTCCTTAATGCCTCGTTGATGCAAGTTTTTAATGGAGTTTATATGTTATCATCATTGTCGTTCCCTGTTAATACAAATACGTTCACTTCTTCAAATTTTCATTATTTATGTATTTACGAAAAAACTCTACTCAATTTTTCACATTATCTATCACTGCGTGTATATTAAAGAATCTTCATCGTCAGACGTTAAGGTTAAGGTTTGGTGCAGGCTGTACAGCATCACTGTAAAGATTTTTAGGAGACTCGTATTTCCATAAGGTCCTTGATGATTTTGTCCGAGTTTCAATTCTAATTATTAGTGTCTTCTTTTAACTGATCTTTGGAGTCCAGATTAACAAAACCACTCCCGTCTTCAGCTGTAATTGTATACTGATTGTATTTAAGCTTAATCACAACTTTAAATCGCCAAAAAATTTCTTCTGATGTCTACCAAAAGTTGCTTTTCCAGAAATTTATTGTTTGATGATATCTTTGCTGATGACGGAAAATTAGAATATGAATGTTGGCGAGGTAAATTTATGTACGTCGTGCCGCGTGATCATTGCATATTTTAATGGTATTAAATATTCAAAATGTATATGAAAGAGTCGCGTATCCGAATTTCGTATCGGGCCGCAACAAATTGGTTGGCGGATCGATTGGTCGGGGATCTGTATGCAGCGCGCGGACCGCCCGGTTTCGGAATCCACTCGAGTCCCCGGCCCCACTAATTGATAGCCGGAGCGGGATGGCCCCGCCCGGAAGTGCATATTTAATGTGACTCGTTAACAAAGTTTTCGGTTTTTAATTGGGGAACGTTTAATGAAAATGCCGTCACACCGCCGCCGCGCGGACGAGCTTATGCAAGTGTTAACCGATCTTAACCTCATTTTTACAATTCATTTACATTGTCATAATAAACTACACTCCCGGACACATCTATCGGCCCACCCAGTGTTTAAAAGTTTTAACGGTGCCTAGCTAAAAATAAATGTTAGGTGGAGCAATAAGTTTTAATGCAGTTTTAAAGCTGATTTTTTGGTCAACCTTTATGTATGTTTTTTTTTTTAATTTTGAATTCAGGATTATGAAAAAAAAAACGAAAATTCGAGTCGGTTCATTGTTTTCAACGACCCAGGAATGGAGAAAACTTTTTTATTTCGCACAAGTTGGATTCTTTATTTTGATGTGTCCGATTATTGGTTCCATAAAAAGGCAAATCTAAACTTAGAGCCAGTTTTGACCAAAAAATATGGATACTCTGCCTGAAATTGTCGCCCAAGCTGTAAAACTTCTGCCGGCCAAATCAATTCGAAATTACAAAAAAAAACATACATAGGGGTTGACCAATAAATCAGCTTCAAAACTGCATTAAAACTTATTGCTCCACCTAACATTTATTTTTAACTAGACACCGTCGAAACTTTAAACACTGGGTGGTGGGCCGATAGATGTGTCCGGGGGTATATATACGTCGATGTTTTAAATCAATAAATTTAGCATTTTTAATCGACAAAAACAAATAATAGTATTTGTTAAATCAAACTTATTAAACTGTACTACCGTTTTGAATTATCTCACAATCAATTACAAAAAGATCAGCTTACGAATTTTGGATTCCTAAGATAGATCTAAGTTGTAGGCTTTTTAAAGCTGTTATATCTGCTCATAACGAGCCTCCGAATGATAAACATTACACTAAATTGTACTTGTATGGAGACTTATGTAAGTCTCATTACCTAAATACTTATTTACCTAGACTGTTTTAGGCTGCAGAGGTTTACCGCAGTTTAAAAAGGTTTCGGACGTAATGTAATCACAGTTTGTTATAATCACAGAGGTACGCTAACATTTCATTATTGACCTTTTGGCTTGTGCATCCTGTAATTAAATTTCCTCGCTGCTACTGCCTAGGTACTACCCGCTACCTGCACGGCCGAAGGCTAATTGCACTCTCCACTATGGAGGCATTTTAAATAGATCCTTCAACGTGAACATTTTTCATATTTATTCATAAATTAGTCCCGTACCGTCGTGTAATTACGTATACCTGAATGGATTGCGTCCGCCATGACAAATGACTTGGCTCAGCTAACGCCCTTCGCTCTCCACCACTCTTTTTTTTTTTACTTTGGTTATTTTTTAATACGAGCGAAAGTATAAAGGGGTGCGTGCGAATCCTATCCAATTAACATTTGTCCTTTAACTATAATATTATATACTCTATTACAATCTGCATATTGTTATATTTGCTTTATTAACTTTTTATAGAAACAGACAGCATTACTTTCATCGACGATGATAATAAAGTTTTTAATAGAAATAGTAGCGTAATAGCCTAGTTTTGAACGCCGGCCTTCCAATGCGAAGGTACGGGTTCGAATCCGGCCTGCACCAATGAATTTGGAGGAGTGATGAAGAATCAGATGAGAGAGAATGAGGAAACCTGCATATCTATGTCGTGACCATCTATGGTCCGACTAGTATGTGAAATGGAGAAGGCAATGGCAACACCAGTCCATTATAACTGACAAGTAAGTCGTCGTGTGTTTCATTACACATGATGACCACGACCCTCAGTCATGAGGAAATACGACTTAGAAGAAGAAGTAGCGTAAACAATATTTTAAAAAATAGAGAGAAATAGTATATTTCTTTACCATAAAAAAATAATGTTATATTATTGCATGTCTTAAAAATATGTAGAACTGAAATCTAAGTAAATGGCAAATGAAAACAATGATTTACTGTATTATAATATATAGTCATTAAGTAACATGTAATGTAATAAATAATTGATATACAAACTCTTTGGTGTTTTACAAAAATTTGTAGACATTTGGATTGTGTCTGGATGCCCTTTTTTGATGCGTGATGATATAATATTACACAATGTATTTAAAACTTTATAATGTAACACATATTACACTCATAACTTAAAAGAACACTTAAAATTTCTCTGCTGGGACTCGAGGAGTTCTTTCATTAAGAAGTCGAGACTTTTTATTCAACACGCTCGCTAAGTGTAACTTGCGGATGTGGAATGTTTCTTCATGGTGATTTAATTTTATTTATTTAAAACCTTTATTGCCATACATAAATTTATGTTACTAAAGGCGGACTTAATGCCTATGGGCATTCTCTACTAGTCAACCTAGGAAGAAAAGAGATGCTGTGGTAGGCGAAAAGAAACAATTAACAACAATACACAAATGAAGTTTAACTTTGTACACAATCTAATAAACATAACAAATACACATAAATTTATATGTGCATGAATAACTACTTACATAACAAGGAACTTGAAATAATCTTTTCATCAATCTAATGAAATCTTTGTTTGGAGCTCTTCTAATATCATCAGGCAAGGAGTTCCTTCATTGATAGCGCCACGTCAATAGGCATCGATCCCAAACTTCCTCAATAACAAACTGGTGGTACCTACCACCTGGTTCACCAGGTGGTAGGTCTCTGTTGCCGGAGACCGTCTGGGTGGGTACCACCGCAGCTCCTATTGCAACCGACAAATAGTAGTGTGCGAACATTACTGTGTTCCGGTTTGAAGGGCGCTGTAGCTAGTGTAATTACTGGGGTAACGAGCGCAGTGTGGTGCAGAGTCATCTTAACTAGCAGCACGTTGTCATGGGCAAGCGTATCACTTACCATCATGTGAACGTCTTGCTCGTCTCGTCGCATAGTAGTAAAAAAAAAACCACCGCGTCTCACATAACATTTAGGCTGTATATTTTCAGTATATATTAACTTAATATTCAAATTAACAGGTATAATAAAAATTATTAAGTCACACTGACCAAGTTTTAAATTACAAGATATTTTTTCAAATATACAATTAAGACGTGGTATAACCAATTAAAGTAACAAGGGCGTCACTTGGGGCGTGGTAAGTAATGGGGTATTAGCATGTAGCAGAGCTTATTGTAAGTTATGGCTCATACATACATTTTCATTTAATTATACATTCTCTAATGAAAATGATGGGAGGCGGAGCAACCGCAACGATTGCTCAATGTAAATTTACATTCGTATGATTTCTAATGAAATAAAAAATTTTAAACTATCACCATCATCATTTATAAATTACCGTTTACCGATTCTAGCAAGGTAATTACTAAAAAATTCTTAATTCTCAACTTCTCTGCGTGTAGCATTAGTATTGAACAAGAACCTCTGTAGTTTATGTCGCTGTAGCTAGGCAAATTACTGAGGTAATGACGCTAACCAGGCGGCGGGGATAATGTGATGTGAACTGTCCCCTCGCGTCGTAACTTGTATGAAAGCGAAATTATAGCTCTTTCTATTTAACTTTAAGTTGCAATAGACACAAAAAATCAATGAAACGAGCATGTTAATGGTCAAGAGAACTGATGAGAACTCCGTCACATGCCGACCAGCTCGAGTAATAAAGTGTTTCTTAAAATCGATCAAGAATGTTTGTTTGTTATATTTTATTCTTCAACTGTCTATGAAGCTTCTTCAGTTGAACTAAATATAGTTGAATGGAAAATTCTGTGGTTTAGGATATTGTTAACTCAAAAACTTTGTGAATCTTAAATTACAGGTTTCTGCGGAGAACTTCATTAAACTAATGCCGCATTAAGAACTTGATTAGATAACTATGGAAACTGTTTTCGTCATCTTCGTTTCTAATCTATTCATCTGTTCAGATCATTACTTTCCCTATTGTTTTGATATGAAATGTTCTATTAATTTTGTTCTCAAAGTATCTTGCCTTCGGCATATAAAACCTAAAGGTGTCGCGTTTTGCTGACCCTGAAGAAACCTTTTTACGCCTGTTTTTGATGTTCTTCTGTGAAGTTCAGAGAAGTTCTAAAAAAACATCTCTGGAACCGGACCGTATTACATCACGGTCCCAGAGTGTGAAGGTGACCATAGGGTCGTCATCCGTAGAGTCCGATGGCTAGCAATTTAAGAATTTGGCCTTAGGCATCCTGCCAAACATTTTATGGTGATATAAAAATGCTAAGAACTTTTTTTTTTACTTCTTTACGTTGATAACTCAAGGCTTTCATTGTACAATTGTTATTTATTTCTGTTTAAAACTTTTTTGCTTCCATATTTACAATATCTTAGAAACTCGTGTCTTAATTTTTTACTTATCATCAATTCACTTATTTAATTTACACTAATTTTGGCTTCTATTTCTATCTCCAGTTCTTTTCTTTTACTTTGATGTATAGGGCAGTCAACCAAAATATGAATGATACTTTTCACATTCTCAGAACCATGGTAATGATATTATACCTCTAGTACTTATGTGACGACTATGATCGCTCCGCCAAGAGTGTGACAAAGAAGAATAGTATAGCAGTAGAAATTAAAGAAAGCGCCGACACATAATTATAAGATGCCCGGTTAAAAGAAGGGGAAACAAAGGAAAAAAACGTTAATTGCCTTTTAAGCCGGCTAACTGTGCGGGTAGACCTTCAAAAAAATCAGGCCAAAGTAGAACTCGATAGCAGTTTCATAAACGCCATCGCGTTTTTTTTTTTGCTCCGCCACGAAGCGGGCCCGTCTAATAAACTTTTCAGAATTAACTTTCCGCCGCATTTATACCATTCCGCTTTGAACCCGGGCCCGCCGCATCGCATGCTGTTTGATTGCAATTATTGTGCTCGATATCTCCGCGGGTGTCAGGCGAGCCGTTGCCGATTTCAGTTCAGCTTTGCACTATCCGGTGCCGCAAGGTACAAAATTCGGGCCTAAACTGTTTAAAGGTCAAACCACAAGATGTCGAGTTGTTTATATGTTGTGTAATTAACTAAACGCCCAATCCAGCTTTTCGCGTCTTCACATTTCGCCAAATTTTAAAGGTTATTCGATAAATGATTCAGTAAAGTTATCAACTCTCTCGTTAAATATAAAAGCAACATCGTAATGCTTTAGAGAACTTTTGAATTTGCTTTCCTAAATTTACTGAAGCAATATAAATATTAGATAGCTTTTTATCCCGATAGAGACGAAAGAAACTTTTTATATTTTATAAAGTTGATACGCGTCCATATTTAAAACCTACCGAAGCGATATTTATTAATGACCTTTAAACTTTCACACTGAGGACCCGAAAAAAAACTTACGAACCGATTTACCATATAAATGCGATACAAGGATTACGTGGGAACAAGCGGCTACGCGACATTTCAAAAATACGGAGCGACGATATATTTTATTTATGTTAGTTGATCCGCATTAATTTTAAACCACACCGCAAAAATCCCACCGCGAAGGTCGGGTTCGTGTGGGGACCTCATAATTTATTTGGTTACTATTAAGATATTTATTCCTTACTTCACAACTTCCGAATGCGAACGTTTTTCAAACCAGAAATTGATGCCACACTGCAGCAATTAACCACTTTGCACATACAAATGTTGAGTAAAAAGATGTCACGGAAATCGGAGGACAACCTATCATTAAGTTCTACCTGTTAACTCTAATGTAAATGCGTATTGTATTTGATCGTTATGAACCATATTCTAATAAACTCTATGGTGATAATTTAAAAGCCAAAGCTTTACTCAAATATGAATATATTCGGCGACAGAAATAAGCATCAAGAATGATATTATTCTAGTTATATCTCTTTTTATTCTACTTCTAAAAGTTAAAGATATTATTTACTGAACCAACAGCATACTTATCATAACTGTTATTACTTTCTTATTATTTACTGTACTTTTACAATTTCTTACTTTTTAATACATATTTATATCACTGTTTCTATGTATAATATGTTACTTTCGCTGTATACAAAAAATATCACATGTGCTGATTTTTTTTTCTTATAACCTTGCTTACGTGTATTTTTATATAATAGTAAAGAAACTTATACCTTACTGCATCAATACTTACTAATTGACAATTTTTATTTATAAATGAATCTGTTTCCGATTCTATTTCTCAAGTAACATTATAGATATAACAAATTATTCACACTTTTTGTTTAAAGGCCAAAATGGAAGCTATAGATGTAATCTTTAAAGGATTAATACATTTGTGATAGATATATAACATACATACATGAAATTGAAATATCAAAAAGTTTTTAGGGATAAGATATAATTTTGTGATATTCATCGATTATATTGTTAGTACGGTGAAGCGCGAGTGTATTTCGCAGTTGGCGGTTGTTTATCGCTTCACTAAATATGATCGGGACTTTAATCGGCAAACACTGCCGGTACGTGGTGAAAATTGTTCGAATTACATGATTTATGCACTGTCTACGGTCATGCGATCGTTTCGGTGGAGTTTTAATGGTGTTCAATGCGAACGGTTCACGTTGTGAGCGCAACGGATTCGTGCCGTTTATAAATCATCGGAGAAAAGAGTTATACTTATACCGATTGTAAGTGACTGTGTGTTGAATTAGTTAACAAAGCTGAAATTGTGTATAGCCATTTGATTTCGATTCAATCCGTGATAGCCTAGTGGTTTGAACGCCGGCCTTCCACTCCGGAGGTACCGGGTTCGAATCCGGCCTGCACCGATGAATTTTTCAATTTATGTGCAGTTAGTATAACACCAAGTAATATCTGAGGAAACCTGCATATCTATGTGATGAGCATCCGTGCTCGCACTAGTATGTGAAACGGAGAAGGCAATGGCAACACCACTCCATCATAACTGACAAGAAAGTCACCGTGTTTCATTACACATGATGACCACGACCCTTAGTCATGAGGAAATACGACTTAGAAGAGGAATTGACTTTGATTTCTTTTGGTTTTAAGTGACAATGAGACCTTAGTCGTTGGGATGGGAATGGGAAGACGGTACGATAAAACACTGCTTGAAAATTTAACCAGAAGCCACCTACGAGGTGTATACTGCGTTACTTAGCAAACCAAGTAAAAAGGCGGATAAATCTCCGCTCATAAACGAGGATGTGCATCGCGGGAGGCAATGTCGTTTATTTTAATTAAACATGAAAAAGGGGCCCCGATGAAATGAGCGCCGTTGACCAGGGCGCAGGAAATGCGACGGCAGCTTTTTAATCTCCGCACGATCAATAAATAGTTGGCTATAAAGGGGCCCGCTCACCGCAACCGATTTGTCAACTAAACGAGCCACCACCGATTTTCCTGGCGCAGCTCAGCACACGACCCATTAATGATTGCGTTGGATTAAAAATATATATTTTTAGCTTCAACGTACATCGTAACTCGGGCAGCGATTGATGAAAACGTACACGACGCCGGAAGCAGAAAGCGGTTTTTTGCATATTTCACTCGTCAGCTTCCCGTTTACGAGCAATTTCTATTTCATTCATAGTCACTTTACAGTCAGGGTATATGAGTATCTGTTTGATCAGTTTATGTAGAAATAACGATGATTTTATATCACAAAAATAATGAGACGTCAGTTAAAAATATTAAGAATGATCTAACTGTTAAATGTTAATATAATTTTAATTAATGTCCAAAAAATCCTTTTGATCATAGACAAGTTTAATAAGCAGATTAAAGAGTATTATAAAATATTCATTTAACTTAATTTAGGATTAATGAAAATATACTTCCGGACACATCTATCGGCCCACCACCCACTGTTTAAAGTTTCGACGGTGTCTAGTTAAAAATAAATGTTAGGTGGAGCAATAAGTTTTAATGCAGTTTTGAAGCTGATTTATTGGTCAACCCCTATGTATGTTTTTTTTTTTTGTAATTTCAAATTGATTTGGCCGGCAGAAGTTTTACAACTTGGGCGACAATTTCAGGCAGAGTATCCATATTTTTTGGTCAAAACTGGCTCTAAGTTTAGATTTGCCTTTTTATGGAACCAATAATCGGACACATCAATAAAAAAAAATCCAACTTGTGCGAAATAAAAAAGTTTTCTCCATTCCTGGGTCGTTGAAAACAATGAACAGACTCGAATTTTCGTTTTTTTTTCATAATCCTGAATTAAAAATTTAAAAAAAGACATACATAAAGGTTGACCAAAAAATCAGCTTTAAAACTGCATTAAAACTTATTGCTCCACCTAACATTTATTTTTAGCTAGGCACCGTTAAAACTTTTAAACACTAGGTGGGCCGATAGATGTGTCCGGGAGTGTATAACTGATAAATTTTAAATTTTAGATAATGATTTTTAGTTGTACATAGTCAAAAGACATCATGATTTACTTTTTCATATCTAAATGTTAAAGTTTTTGTAAATTCCAACTATCTTTATTCATTGCTTGAAACATATCTGAGAGTTTTGTTATTACTATTCTGTTCTATATGATTTTCTATGTTAAAAGTAAAATTTTCACTACATTTATAACAACATTTCCATGCCCATTAGATATTTCTTTTCCAACTCTTCAATTACTTACGGCAATAGTTTCGTCTTGTTAACGGCCTTACGCTATGCAAATTGAAAATGCATTCTCCGAAGAAGTCTCGTTGGTCTAAAATCCGGATAACAAATGGCAATAAGGAAACTCACCGATCCGACTAAGCAAATACACAGACCATAGAGAGCAATTCAATTCGATTTCGGTCTGTCGATAAGTCTACCACTCCAGCTGAAGATTTGGATATTGAACGGTAAACAGTTTTGGTGCGTTTAAATAATAAATTAGGCGAGTCTTTTGTTTAGTAATTCAGTTTTGTAATTAAGCTGCATATCAATGGCGGATTTCTCGTTAATAACGAGGTTGGGTGACTGCGAGACGACGTCGCCGGCACATGCTCCTTTGTTAAAAGCTTATTAATCTATTCCACCTCCGGGTTTTAAGGATGATGAATGAACGCGTCCGCTGTACTGCTTCAGGCGAACTTGTGTAACTGTTTCTTATTGGATATTCACTAATTAGATTAAAACTTACAGACTCCGTATATTTTTTTTCCATTTTGGTACATACATAGGTTTGGTAACAAAATTTGCATACAGTTAAGTAAAAAAATACCTTTCAATATTTACGATACTTGTCTATTTCTAATATATCTTTAGGAATTTTATTATTTATTAAGATTCAGAATAATTTAAAGAATACTTGATTAGTTGATATAAGTAACATGACATCGTTTCTTATTTATTGAAAGAAATAGAACTCCAATGATTATAGCGTCACGAGATTATTATTGATTATTTTGGCATATTGATGTTTATTGCTGATGTTTCTTGAGGCTATTGTCACACCGGAAGCACTAAGCATATAAGTTGTAGTCTAATTCTATTATATTTTAATTGACACTACTGATTTTCTTAGTTATGAATACTAATAGGTTCTCAAACAGAAACTGACTCGTCGGCTGCGATTGAACTCGAGACGGGCTTATCGATTCTTGCTTTGCGTTAATACCGCTTACAGTCAAAGGCGTTTTCTGTACAACTTTCTCGATGAGATTTCAGTTGAGCAGAATAAGCAGCTCGAGCAGCAGAATTTATCGGTGAAATCTATTTCACAGCAGAATTTTATAGAATTACTACACAATCAAATCTTACTGCACTTGAATTAAAGCCCACAATACGCAAATTCCATTTATAGATTATGATAAATATTAATAGATAGAGAGAAGAATGACACATAACTTGTTAATTTTGAGTTCAGCTCATTATATACTCATCACCTGATTATAAGTGATAACTCCATTAAAGTGTGTCGTTAGTAACCATTGTGACCGTCACTTTAAGAGAAGTGATATCTATGCTTCTTGCTTCAGTAAATTCACTAATTACAGCGATCTTTTTACCAGGTGGTAGGTCTCTGTTGCCGGAGACCGTCTGGGTGGGTACCACCGCAGCTCCTATTTCAACCGCCGAATAGTAGTGTTCGAACATTACTGTGTTCCGATTTGAAGGGCGCTGTAGCTAGTGTAATTACTGGGGTAACGAGACTTAACACCTTATGTCTCAAGGTGACGAGCGCAATGTGGTGCAGTGTGTACCATCTTAACTTGCGCCGCGTTGTCATGGGCAAGCGTATCACTTACCATCAGGTGAACGTCTTGCTCGTCTCGTCGCATAGTAGTATAAAAAAAAATCTACAACACATTACTGTTACTAAAGTATGTAATGCCGTAGTACCTACCTAGACGGTCCATATAAAGAAATCACTAGTAAAGTAACCACACCAAAAACTTACAACTACAAGCTAGTAATATTTCTAATTGCAGAAGATTTTAATCATGAGATCTTCTGCGTTAGGAGTAAACTCAGCAATACGTTCATGACTATACAATATAGCTTTGATTTTATAACATTTAAGAAAGTTATAACTCATCTTTCTATATTTAATCATACTGATCTTTATTTGAATATAATTATTGTTTTTTTTTAATACTACTTTGCGACGAGGCGAGCAAGACGTTCACCTGATGGTAAGTGATACGCTTGCCCATGACAACGTGGTGCTAGTTAAGATGGTACACACTGCACCACATCGCGCTCGTCGCCTGAGACTGATAAGGTGTTAAGTCTCGTTACCCCAGTAATTACACTAGCTACAGCGCCCTTTAAACCGGAACACAGTAATGTTCGCACACTACTATTTGGCGGTTGCAATAGGAGCTGCGGTGGTACCCACCCAGACGGTCTCCGGCAATAGAGACCTACCACCTGGTATAGCTATGTTTGTATTAGCACATCTATATTTTTATCATTGATTGATACCCAAATAGATTTTGGGAGCAGTGAACAAAATAACATCCGTTTTTTATTTTCTTCTTCATTAATTTGTATAAATGAAATAGCTGAATAACTTGTAGAAAGAAATACGTTTGTAACATTTACGAGTAGATATTTAGCAAAATATCAAACGGCAATAATAGGGAATACCTGTTAGTAATATTAGTCCGTATGTGTACATATCTCCCCGCAGGGCATAAGTCTGGAGCCATGTCGAGAATGTACGGTGGCTGGATATTAATAATAATTAGGCTCCTCTATACGTTCTTGTTACAGTAGACGTACGAGGATATAACGAAATCTCCTGTTTAATTAACAACTTGTTGTAACCAAACTCGATTCTACAACAAAGGTAGAGATTTAATCATTCTCTCATTTCGTATTCATTGAATACGTTTGATGTTATATTTGGATATGTTTAATTAATTTGAATAGAATTCGTTTAATCTTACTCTTTCTCGTTTAGTTGTTAGTAATCAGCAAGAGGAGGTAGAATAAGTTAATGCTAAGTTTCTTTTTTTGACAAGAGCCTGTTAATAACAAGATGTTATATTTGTACATTACTAAATTGTCTTCGAGTTTTGTGATTTTAAAAGTTCAGTCTCGTTGTCTCAGTAATTTTACTGGTTACGGCGTTTTTCCAACTACAGGACAGTAAAGATTGCTTTAGAAAAAATATCTACTGCGATTTTCCTAAACGTTCTACAACATTAAAGACTTACCACCGTTACCAATTTTTACCAGAAATAGATACAAAACTAATAACCTAAATTGCTGTTTAATTATAAACCGGCATTTTAAAATCAAAACTTTTGTAGTATACTACACGAATATAAATAAATGGTGCATTACCATTTTATAAACTGAATACGATTAGTTTTAACTGCTCTTCACGCCCCATTGAATTTTAGTGTTGCAACATAAAAAAATTAAACACAAATTCTAGTTTTCTCGAAAGCGAAATATATTGTCAACGTCCTTGTTTTTATGTGGCTATTACGTAGAGCTGCCCTCTGGTGGTAGCTTCTCTTTTATATGATAGTGAAGGTCAGAGAAAGTATTACGATCCCAACAAATTTCACGATCATTTCGGCAGCAAAAAGGTAATGTGGAATCATTACTGTGTGCCGATTTGAAGGGCGTTGTAGCTAGTAATAAGTCGTGATAGCCTAGTGGTTTGAACGCTGGCCTTCCAATGCGAAGGTACCGGGATCGAATCCGGCCTGCACCAATGAATTTTTCAATTTATGTGCAGTTAGCATAAAACACCAACTAATATCACGTGCTTTGACGGTGAAGGAAAACATCGTGAGGAAACCTGCATATCTATGTCATGACTATCCGTGGTCGGACTAGTATGTGAAATGGAGAAGGCAATGGCAACACCACTCCATTATAACTGCCAAGAGAGTCGTCGTGTGTTTCACGACACATGATGACCACGACCCTCAGTCATGAGGAATACGACTAAGAAGAAGTAGCTAGTAAAAATACTAGAGTAAAAAGTAGTGCTTTGTAAATATTAACTAAATCCATAATGTTATGAGCCAACATTACTTACCAAGTTGATTGACGATGGATGATCATGTGAAGTTTAATCTGTATTTTTGAAGTAATTGTTTTTGTAAACATCTAAGCTATCTAAGTAAATAATTTTATTTAGATATTTTATTTATTAACAAATTAGATCATTGCGCAGTTACTCAAAAATATCTTTATAAAGTCCTCACAACTTTCAGGAATCGTTTTACAGTTATGACAAAGTAGAATAAATATAAGAGAAAATTACTGTTCGTGTATAAACTAACTAAAAAACCATTTAGACTTAAATCAGACAAACATATTTATTACAGAATTTATATATTATGTATTTATGATTTTGGCTATTACAACATTGTAGATATTTGTATGTTTTAAGTAAATGACTTTTCAAAATAAAATAGCATTAATTTGGATAACCACAGCGCCATATACCCTCATAAGACATGTTAAGTCTCGTTACCACAGTAATTACATTTGCTGAAGACTGAAATACAGTAATGTTTGTTTACTGTTTGTCAGTCGACATAAGCTTATAAGCATTTATCGGTTACAGAGTCATGCTGTTTGGTAATAAAGTAATCAAAAAAAGCTCACGTAAAACGCACAAAGGTACATCCCATTTCGCGTCCACATTGACATACGGGCCGATGATGTTACGTTTTCAGAAAGAATACATTTGCTGAAGACTGAAATACAGTAATGTTTGTTTACTGTTTGTCAGTGGACATAAGCTCTGTGTGCATTTATCGGTTACAGAGTCATGCTGTTTGGTAATAAAGTAATCAAAAAAAGATCACGTAAAACGCACAAAGGTACATCCCATTTCGCGTCCACATTGACATACGGGCCGATGATGTTACGTTTTCAGAAAAAATACATTTGCTGAAGACTGAAATACAGTAATGTTTGTTTACTGTTTGTCAGTCGACATAAGCTCTGTATGCATTTATCGGTTACAGAGTCATGCTGTTTGGTAATAAAGTAATCAAAAAAAGCTCACGTAAAACGCGCAAAGGTACATCCCATTTCGCGTCCACATTGACATACGGGCCGATGATGTTACGTTTTCAGAAAAAATACATTTGCTGAAGACTGAAATACAGTAATGTTTGTTTACTGTTTGTCAGTGGACATAAGATCTGTATGCATTTATCGGTTACAGAGTCATGCTGTTTGGTAATAAAGTAATCAAAAAAAGCTCACGTAAAACGCGCAAAGGTACATCCCATTTCGCGTCCACATTGACATACGGGCCGATGATGTTACGTTTTCAGAAAAATACATTTGCTGAAATACAGTAATGTTTGTTTACTGTTTGTCAGTGGACATAAGCTCTGTGTGCGTTTATCGGTTACAGAGTCATGCTGTTTGGTGATAAAGTAATCAAAAAAAGCTCACGTAAAACGCGCAAAGGTACATCCCATTTCGCGTCCACATTGACATACGGGCCGATGATGTACGTTTTCAGAAAAAGTACATTTGCTGAAGACTGAAATACAGTAATGTTTGTTTACTGTTTGTCAGTGGACATAAGCTCTGTATGCATTTATCGGTTACAGAGTCATGCTGTTTGGTTATAAAGTAATCAAAAAAAGCTCACGTGAAACGCGCAAAGGTACATCCATTTCGCGTCCACATGACATACGGGCCGATGATGTTACGTTTTCAGAAAAATACATTTGCTGAAGACTGAATACAGTAATGTTTGTTTACTGTTTGTCAGTGGACATAAGCTCTGTATGCATTTATCGGTTACAGAGTCATGCTGTTTGGTGATAAAGTAATCAAAAAAAGCTCACGTGAAACGCGCAAAGGTACATCCCATTTCGCGTCCACATTGACATACGGGCCGATGATGTTACGTTTTCAGAAAAAAAAATTGTAAAAGCGGGACATAGGAGCGTTATTTATGCGGCCAATGCGCGATTTATTAGTCGGTGGAAAGCCATGAATCGGACGCGGCGCGTGTTCACGTCGCGATATAGCGCGTGATCGGGACACCTCCATGGAAATATTGCGCAGTGCCCCGCCACGGCTTTATTGTGCGGATAAATAAAAATAGCATTGACCGTTCACGATTTTCGGATTAGTTTTTATATGCCGAACTGTTTGCTTGCGAGGTCAGAGATACAGTTTATCCAAACTACTCACGTATTGTTAATCTGCCGCTATAACATCACTGTGTTCCATCTGTCAATATATGATGTAAACAGTGTATTATATATGAACACGATTCACCATGCACAGGTCATCACGTGTAATGAAACACACGACGACTTACTTGTCAGTTATAATGAAGTGGTGTTGCCATTGTCTTCTCCATTTCACATACTAGTGTGAGCACGGATGGTCATGACATTTTTTTTATACTACTATGCGACGAGACGAGCAAGACGTTCACCTGATGGTAAGTGATACGCTTGCCCATGACAACGTGGTGCTAGTTAAGATGGTACACACTGCACCACATTGCGCTCGTCGCCTTGAGACATAAGGTGCTAAGTCTCGTTACCCCAGTAATTACACTTGCTACAGCGCCCTTCAAACCGGAACACAGTAATGTTCGCACATTACTATTTGTCGGCTGAAATAGGAGCTGCGGTGGTACCCACCCAGACGGTCTCCGGCAACAGAGACCTACCACCTGGTAAAAATAGATATGCAGGTTTCCTCACGATGTTTTCCTTCACCGTCAAAGCGCGTGATATTAGTTGGTGTTTTATGTACATAATAATAACATGCACAGCATAATTTTTACTTAACTACATTGTTAATTTATTTCTTTTCTCTTAATGTCGCTTTATAATATATAAAAAAATCTAACTAATGTATATTGAATCATAGGATCTTGAGGCGTTTCTAAGAAGACGCTGTCAGTGTTACTGGCATCGGTAAAATTAATTTGGGGATTGCCAATTGTCTATTAAAACATAGTTTTGCAGAATATTCTTCTATTTGTTCATCAGCATGAAGATTTTATAAGAGATCTGCACACTCCGGCGGACGGTGCCGGCGCGTTCCTGTTTATACCCGCATAAGAATTACAAAAACATGCATGAATTTAATGAGTGATCTATAAATTGATTTTTTTAATGAAATTTTAACGAACAAGTGATTTTAAAACGTATTTTCGGTGATTTATTTAAATAATTTTTATCTATTAAATGGTTTAATAACGTGATCGTACCGATACATATTTTGATTCTTTTGAATATTTTTTTACAGATAATATATTTTTAACTACATCTAAGATGAAACTGTTTATTGTTTTAATACGAAAGTTTTTAGTTCGATTATAAAGTCTGGTGAGAGTTTAGATGATGATATAGTATCTTTGTTTGACCTAGTCATTGGTATATCAGAAATCTGTTCAAATACTTAGTAGGGTTACTGTATTTCAACAGTCATACATATGACAGACAATTTATCCTGAGCGAGTTAGCTTCACCATCTACAGCATCAGACTTACAATTTTTTTTAGCTTGCAACATGCCGTTAATTCTTAGTTTAACAGTTATGAAATCTATCAGTTTATAGGTGATTTTAGTCAACGTTATCGAATAAACCCCAATTTCCGGTGATACATTAACAGCGATCAAATTAACTTTGTTATGGATCTCTAGAGAGGCATTATTGCGACAGGTCGACATTGGTGCACGGAATTATAAGCGCGTTAGGCAGCAGAATGTTTATTTATGTCATCGCTAAAACCAATATGAGAATTTATTTGTGTGGTGTTTGACTTTTATGTTTTGGTGCATCCGTATATTAATGAACCAATTAACAAATGATCATACAAAAATCGAGAGACTACTTTGCTTTTGTTTGATCTCTATCTATCTTGCTTTCTCACTTTGTGATTACTTACTCAATATCGGATAGGTTTTCTATTTATTTTGGATCCAAAGGCTCGTAGTTTGATTTTAAATATATGATATTGTAAGCAGCCTCTATACATCGCGGTCGCCCAGCAATCGGTTACAAAGCGGGTACTTAGAAAAAGTGAAAAACTTAGAAATAGCAATAATAATTAGTCAATAGAGCTCGAAGTGTACGGACGTTATTAAGTTCACGTAAGCGAATTTGATATGCCTTGTGTTTTTATAATTTTACTTCCGATGCTAAAAAACTTATATTTGTGGTAAAATGTGGATTGTCAGATTACATAAAAACATTAACAATCTTCTTCTGACAGTAAGTATTTTGGATGTTCATTTATAATGTTTGGGGTAGATAAAAAAAAACTATTGCGTATGGAGTTCAGAATTATACGCTTGAAATATAGAATTTTTAGTTTTATACTCGGTGAGGAGAGAAACGTTCACGCCCGTAGTCTTCCGGCGGGACACATGCGGACTGGCGTTGTACTAGTTTTAAATGTATTTTTATAAAAAGTTTCGTGACCCTTTATATTATTTTGAAAGAGTACTGTGCATTTTAACTTTTGTAAACTGTTTCAACGTTATAATTGACATAAACAGACGAGACGAGCGAGTAGAGCGAGACGTTCACCTGATGGTAAGTGATACGCTTGCCCATGACAACGTGGTGCTAGTTAAGATAGTACACACTGCACCACATTGCGCTCGTCGCCTTGAGACATAAGGTGTTGAGTCTCGTTACCCCAGTAATTACACTAGCTACAACACCCTTCAAACCGGAACACAGTAATGTTCGCACACTACTATTTGTCGGTTGAAATAGGAGCTGCGGTGGTACCCACCCAGACGGTCTCCGGCAACAGAGACCTACCACCTGGTAAAAATAGATATGCAGGTTTCCTCACGATGTTTTCGTTCACCGTGAAAGCGCGTGGTATTAGTTGGTGTTTTATGTTCATAATAACATGCACAGCATAATTTTTACTTAACTACATTGTTAACTACTTTTTACTCTTAATGTCGCTTTATTATATATAAAAAAATTTAAGTAATGTATATTGAATCATAGGATCTTAAAGCGTTTCTAAGAAGACGCTGTCAGTGTTACTGGCATCAGTAAAATTAATTTGGGAATTGCCAATTGTCTATTAAAACATGGTTTGCAGAATATTCTTCGATTTGTTCATCAGCATGAAGATTTTATAAGAGATCTGCACACTCCGGCGGACGGTGCCGGCGCGTTCCTGTTTATACCCGCATAAGAATTACAAAAACATGCATAAATTTAATGAGTGATCTATAAATTGAATTTTTTTTAATGAAAATTTAACAAACTAGCGATTTTAAAACGTATTTTCGGTGATTTATTTAACTAATTTTTATCGATTAGATGGTTTAATAATGTGATCGTACCGATACATATTTTGATTCTTTTGAATATTTTTTTACAGATAATATATTTTTAACTACATCTAAGATGAAACTGTTTATTGTTTTAATACGAAAGTTTTTAGTTCGATTATAAAGCCTGGTGAGAGTTTAGATGATGATATAGTAACTTTGTTCGATCTAGTCATTGATATATATCAGAAATCTGTTCAAATACTTAGTAGGGTTACTGTATTTCAACAGTCATACATATGACAGACAATTTATCCTGAGCGAGTTAGCTTCACCATCTACAGCTTCAAACTTACAAGTTTTTTTAGCTTGCAGCATACCGTTAACTCTAAGTTTAACAGTTATGAAATCTATCAGGTTATAGGTGATTTTAGTTAAAGTTATCGAATAAACCCCAATTTCCGGTGATACATTAACAGCGATCAAATTAACTTTGTTATGGATCTCTAGAGAGGCATTATTGCGACAGGTCGACATTGGTGTACGGAATTATAAGCGCGTTAGGCAGCAGAATGTTTATTTATGTCATCGCTAAAACCAATATGAGAATTTATTTCTGTGGTGTTTGACTTTTATGTTTTGGTGCATCCGTATATTAATGAACCAATTAACAAATGATCATACAAAATATGAGATTGCTTTGCTTTTGTTTGATCTCTATCTATCTCGCTTTCTCACTTTGTGACTTCTTACTCAATAGCGGATAGGTTTTCTTTTTATTTTGGATCCAAAGGCTTATAGTTCGATTTTAAATATATTATATTGAAAGCAGCCTCTATACATCGCGGTCGCCCAGCAATCGGTTACAAAGCGGGTACTTAGAAAAAGTGAAAAACTTAGAAATAGCAATAATAATTAGTCAATAGAGCTCGAAGTGTACGGACGTTATTAAGTTCACGTAAGCCATTTTGATATTCCTTATGTTCTTTATAATTTACTTCCGATGATAAAAATTTTATGTTTATGGTAAAATGTGGATTGTCAGATTACATTACAACATTAACAATCTTCTTCTGACAGTAAGTATTTTGGGTGTTCATTTATAATGTTTGGGTTAGATAAAAAAAAACTATTGCGTATGGAGTTCAGAATTATACGCTTGAAATATAGAATTTTTAGTTTTATATTCGGTGAGGAGAGAAACGTTCACGCCCGTAGTCTTCCGGCGGGACACATGCGGACTGGCGTTGTACTAGTTTTAAATGTATTTTTATAAAAAGTTTCGTGACCCTTTATATTATTTTGAAAGAGTACTGTGCATTTTAACTTTTGTAAACTGTTTAAACGTTATAATTGACATAAACAGACGAGCGACAGCGAGACGTTCACCTGATGGTAAGTGATACGCTCGCCCATGACAACGCGGCGCTAGTTAAGATGGTATACACTGCACCTCATTGCGCTCGTCCCTTAAGACATAAAGTGGTTAATCTCTTTATCCCAGTAATCACAAGCTTACAGCGCCCTTCAAACCGAAATATAGTAATATTAGCATACTATTGTTCGGCGGTAGAAACAGTCACTACGGTGGTAGCTTCTTGAACGGTCTCCGGTAACAGATCTACCATCAGTTGTATGATGTATAACAGAATAAAGATCAAGTTACATATACGAATGAACTGATGACTATATTCTAGTCAATAATTGTTTTTTTGCTGTTAACTTATTTGTGTCTGTCTGAATACAGATATACATATACTCAGTAAGTTAATAATTGTTTCAGAACATAAAGATACGTTGGGCGTTTGATTTGAATTACAGAAAGGCTTTATATTGCCATTCGTGTTTAAACGATTTTTAATAAAAAAATAATACCAACAAAGGCTTCCTTCCCCGTCACCCCCACGCGAACCCTGCGATTGCTGAAACGAAGCCCCAGACCAATATCCGGTTTGCTCTCCGACTCGTAGCATTGTGATGTCATTTCCGCACGAGTTCGCTCTCAATGAAAAATGTCATACACCTCACCATTGAGCGTTGAATGGTTTTAATTACGCATTGAATTAATCATCATTCATTCATGTGAATTTATAATAACTTGTTTCTCCAATTGAAAATTAAATTGACGTTAACATCCGGCTCGAAGGACCAAATGCTTTATCAAAAAATAAGTATGAAGATTACTAATGTCACGAATTTTTTAATATCTCTGATTTTGTTGTGTTAAAAATGATTATTAACATTTTTTTATACGACTTTGCGACGAGACGTGCAAGACGTTCACCTGACGGTTAGTGATACGCTTGCCCATAACAACTTGGTGCTAGTTAAGATAGTATACACTGCACCACATTGCGCTCGTCGCCTTGAGACATAAGGTGTTAAGTCTCGTTACCCCAGTAATTACACTAGCTACAGCATATTAACATCACTGTGGAGGGATTTGGATGTGGATTTACTAGTAAGTAGTTAACTTATAACATCGGATGTTCTAATTAAATTTTTCACGTCTTCTTTGTAGTTCAAGTAATATACTTAAATGAAATATGTAATTTTACATCGTCTGCTCAGTGTTTTTCGCGACTGAAGTCGTAACAGTCCGGTTCACTGTTATTGCGGACAGAGCAGCAATTTGCCCGCAAGCCAGGTCGGGTAAGAGATTCATTCCCGGGCAATAAATAACGGGCTCACGGATATGGTCCTTACCTCTATAATAATTCAACCGATTGCTGACTCGCTTCCCCTTGGATTAAATTAAGGATAAATTTCACGGCTGCTACAAAAGGTTTGCGGAAGTCGACCGTTTTGAATAAATTTTTCGTACCACTCATGCGTTGCTTTAATTTGATGTCCGGCTTTTAACAGACAACCACAATTCATTAAGTTTATAGTAAACGATTCATTACCTTAAAAATAATTAATTAGATAACTAAAGTAGATAAGTAAACAGCTTAGTGGTTAATAAAGAGGCCAAGGTTTGATTTTTAGACTAGTACAGACAAGAAGTAATCTTGTTATAGAAGCAATGCTATTAAAATGATAGCTAACCAGGCGAACACCAGAAAACCCTGTTTTATTATTCTTTTTAAAACACATATCGCCGTGGAGTCGATATTAATAAAACAGTTAAGTAATTCAATGTTAAAATGCAAGGGGTTAACTGTCACGTCAAGGAGGTAGTTAAACATATACATTTCTTCTAATTTCTTTCTTTATGTGTAAGGAACACTGTAAAATACGTAAAGGGCTTTAATTCTGAAAATTTATACTTTGATTAGTTGTTAACATCGCAAAGGACCTAACTTTGGAACTCTTAAGCTATGTTTAACTACTTAACAATCTTTTAACTACCGACGTAAAAACTATTTTACTGTGTTTATGTAATCGTTGTAGCTTCTGCGCGGCTAAACCGATTTGTTTCTTATTGTAGCAGTTATGTTATTGACTACAAAATTAAAATACAATAATATTATTTGAAGAATATTAACTCTCGTTCTCTTAACTCTTAACTAGCTCTATTAACTCTATTATCTCTCTTAGCTCTATGAACTCTCTTAATAATATTAACGTTCGCTTCTAGATTTTTCTGTGTTGGAATTGTTGGATTCAAATTTAATTTAATAGATTATTCAAAGTTATATTGTAACAATTACAACAATCGTATTGAAGTTTTCGTTTTCTTTGTTGCAGACCGAAAAGCGGTTCGATGCTTCTATACAGTCGCAAGAAAGTACGGTACAGGCGCGACGGATACTGCTGGAAGAAGAGGAAAGATGGAAAGACCACCCGAGAAGACCACATGAAGCTGAAGGTGCAAGGTACAGAGGTAAGTCAAAGAAATTAAGCTTTAAAATTCATGATTAGAGAACTATCCACGATAACCAGGTCGTTGTCAGATCAATTAACGCTTAAAATATAGTTTCACAAATTAATATTATGTGATATTGTATAAGTATCAATAGTTTTGTTATCAGGTGTACCACTTTCCAGAAGATGAACTTTTAGCTCCTCTTGCCGATTTGTTGTATAAAATTAATTTATTCAATTAGCATGTATATGCTAATAAAGACTCCTATATCATACATTGGCCTCATGCTCGCTGTTTTATGTATATCCCATTTACGAAGTCATTGTGGTGTTTAAACTTTAACCAGTGAGCAGCAGGTGGTAATAGACCTGATGTTTTACATTATTTAAACAATAATATAGTAGTCAGTTCAATGAAAATTTAAAATTCGCCATTGACTTTGCGGAGACCTCATTGTCCAATTGTGGCAATGACTGGATTACAGGATTTTACATATTTAAGTCACATTTACGAGCGTGTTAATGCGGCGGACCCGCAAGACCCGATTGCCGCAATTCAAAATATATTTGTCAGGAGTTGTGCAATCCTTTTAATTGATTTACATTGTCGAGCCAACACGGATTGCATTGGTTTGAAATTCAATCATTATTCCCGTTAATTAGATAATTGTATAATTAAAAGTAGGACGATTACTAAATGGTGAGAATGATAAACGACATCAAGAACATCATTCTCAGATCAGTCATGAAATGGACCGTATGTACAATTTAGATATGACTATGAATGATGATTAACCAAGAAGCACTTCAAGATATTATGAAAAATACATCAACGAGAATGCCATCAATTACTTTCATTATTAAATATCCAAAAACTTTATATGAAAGGGTTAACAAATATTTCAGTTTTGTAAGCACTAAAAAAATATATTTTATGTTTAAAAGTAAAGGCAAAGTCTGTTTATTCAAGTATTTATGAAATTCTAATAATCTGTCTAAGACTAAACATTTGATAGTTAAAGTTTTACAAAGTATATTTATGTTATTTTTGTTTTAAATTATATGCAATCTATCTTCAAATCAACTCGCATCCGAAGAAAGTTAAACTTTCCAGAATATTTCTTTGTCAAGTTACTTCTTCATTTACAACATACCTTTAGTGTTTTCTTCTGTGGCCATATATGGAAATTCTTATCCAAATTCTTTATAATATGAGTAAATTAAACACTTCAACTCGCATTTTATAGTGATGCGAGATAAAAGTAACAGTTTCACATTAACAACTAACGCTATCAAACACGATTAACACACGACAGTGATGACTGTGTTACTAAATTATAAGAGTTTATCACATGTAACGTTTTTCCACGTTCAATTCACTCATCTAGTTTCACGGTTTTGCTCATAACTTTTTACGAGGTATTAAAAAAGATCAGAATAGTTTAAATTGAAATAGTTAAAAAGGATCGCTACAATATTTCATACCTTTATAATTATAGACATACATCACTATGTAAATACTCTCCACTTTTTATTGTTGTATGTTATGTAAGTTTGTAAAATACCTGATAATTATTCTGCAGTAATATACACTATGTTATACAAAGTTTATTTACTATGTTTGAACGTACGATTGGATTAAGTGTATTGTAAAGAACAGGTGTAATATGAAGCCTCCGAGATAGTGATAGTGACTGGGACAAGTACTTTTAACACGGTCCTATTATTTTAGTTTCGCTCAAACTCGGATATCGTTAAAGAAGAATCTTCTAAAGAAATGTGTTTTGCTTCTGCAGATTGCCTAATTACAGAACTAAAGACAGACATTTTGGAAAACCGGGCATTTAAATAATTCAACGGATGTTTACATATATTGAGTAATTTCTGATAATTCAAGAGTGTAATGGGGACAACTATGTACCTTGTAGATTTCTCTGTCGTAATATTGACGATGTCATCTATTAACGTCGACTAATTTCCTTACTTTATAAATTTGGAGCAGTTACAGTTAGTTAGTCTAGAATTAAACTAGACATGGCAATGTACGCTGTTTTAATATTCGTTATATATAATTGCTTAACGGTTTCAGTAAAAGCTTTCGATATAGAATCACAAGTTAATGCTCGGCTTCCCGAAGATGGAAGATTGAATTTTACAGAATTGGCCAAAAAGTATGGCTATCCAGCGTATGAATATGACGTTATCACTGCAGATGGTTACATTCTCAAGCTATTTAACATCCCTGGGACTAGAGGCCTACCGGTGTTGCTAATGCATGGCCTTGCAGACTCAGCAGACTGTTGGATTATCAGAGGAAACAAATCTATGGCGATAACACTCGCTAAATATGGCTATGATCTATGGTTTGGCAACATCAGAGGCAACAGGTACAGTCGGCAACATGTTGGTTACAATCCTGATAAAGATGAGGCGTATTGGGATTTCAGTTTCCACGAAAACGGTTATTACGACCTGGCCGCCATAATAGATAAAGTTTTAGATGTGACGAAATCAAAAAAGTTGAATGCTATCGGGATTTCACAGGGCACTACTATATTTTATGTGCTGTGCTCGACTAGACCGGAATATAACAAAAAGGTTAACGTGTTGATGGCACTGGCTTCTATTGCTTTCCTACAAAACGTACCACCGCCTCTTTCATATGTTATATCTATTTCAACGATTTTGTACGATATGCTTACATCAATGGGTATCAAAGAACTTTTGAACGATCACTCGCTAATAAACATATTAGCGAAGGTAGTTTGTCCGATTCCAAACATCGGTTATAATATCTGTATGGAGACTGCAACATTTCCATTCACCGGATACGATCGAGAAGAAGTTAAGCCTGACTTTGTTCCGGTGATATTCGGACGTTTTCCAACCAGCGTCGCTGTAAAGACACTGTACCATTTCGCTCAAGTAAGCTTTAGACGGACCTTTGCCGAATTCGATTACGGTGTTGTTGGGAATAAGTTAAAATACAAATCAGTTGTGCCACCTGTATATAATTTGAGGTTAGTGACGACGAAAGTGGTTCTGTACATTGGTATGAACGACAAGCTGTCGACGGTCGCCGATTCTGATATACTGAGATCGAAATTACCTAATATGGTGCGTTATATTATCAGTCCCCGTCCGGAGTGTAATCACATCGACTGTATTTGGGGTGAAAATATGAATTCTTATTTATTCCCTTACGTTATAGATGTCTTGCAATCGTATTAGTTTTCGCAACATTTACTTATTTATATGTTGATTATTGTAAGCATTCAAAACTAGGTCACAAAATCTGTACACGATGTCCAAGTGCAACTTGGGGTCTTTTCTTATCAACCGTGGGCATGTTTATAATCAGAGGGAGATTGAATAAATATTATTATGAAATCTGTTCATTGAACTATTCATGTTAGTGACATGATCATTATTTAAAATGCTTCCTAGAAATATACAATTTTTAAACAGATATTAACGTTTTGATTCCCAAGAATGCAAATTTCACATTTGATTTGTTCGTTTAACAAATTATGACTGGTGTATACTATCGTTATTTTAATTATATATTAAATAAAACTTCTGTCTTTATGTTACTCGTTATTTGTTTTTGATTGTTTTGTGGTTAAATAAACAACATGAAACGGAAATCAATTCGCTCTTAAGCACACAGGAGATCTTCGAATACTGTGATACAACTGAAGAAGTTGGTACAACGACTAGGGGATGTGAAAATTAATAGAAAAGTAAAGCTTTTAATGGACGACGTTGTAAAATAACTATAACAAGTAGAGAAATGACTAAAGTTCGAGATAATGTTGTAGCATTATCAACTCTTACGACTTTTAAAGATCACTATAAAGATTTTCCAAAATTTTGTTATTAATAATGCTTTATTTGTTGAGTTCTCGTTTTTGAAGCAGCCTCATAAGTATTTATCTAAAATTATAGCCACGTATTAATTATTACTGCTTAAATTAAATTTTAAGTGTATAAAAACGTTTTTCTAAGTGTCAATGACTTCTTAATTTAATACATGTACTTAAAACAATTTCACTCTTATCAACTTAAATTAAACTTTAGTATTCTACTATCGGGGAGAATGTAGTCGTTAAAGCATTTACATAGGTCGTAAGACGGGTGATCTATTTAAAACTATACGACACGATGTTTTTAAAATAATACTTATACTTTTTCTAATCCCCGAAGATATTAAATATAGATTCGCATATCAATATGATATTTTAAGCTTAAGAATTTTTTGAATCTTTGATCATCGATATCCTTTATCGAGTTATTTCTGTTTCATTTATATTTGTTAAATGTAGAGTTGCCTAGGAGCCGTGATAGCCTAGTGGTTTAAACGCCGGCCTTCCACTGCGAGGGTACCGGTTCAAATCCGGCCTGCACCAATGAATTTTTCAATTTATGTGCAGTTAGTATAGACAGAAATTCGCAGAACTGACGGCCAACCTCCAGTAATGGAGAGGCACTTTAAGAAGAAGAAGTATAAAACACTGACTAATGTAACGCCCTTTGACGGTGAATGAAAACATCGTGAGGAAACCTGCATATCTATGTCATGACCATCCGTGCTCGCACTAGTATGTGAAATGTAGAAGGCAATGGCAAATCACTCCATTATACCTGACAAGTAAGTCGTCGTGTGTTTCATTATACATGATGACCACGACCCTCGGTCATGAGGAAATACGACTTAGAAGAAGAAGAAATGTAGAGTTACCATGTTACAATTATTAAATCTCTTTTTTTTTTTTTTTGTGCGCCGAATATTTTTATAATCGTATCTCACCTCGACCTAGAGCTACAGAAACTAGCAAAGTGCTGGTAATCTTAAAACAGTCGATCTTTTCATTTGTAGCGAGGAATGTTTATAAACAAATATTTCAGAGAAAAATGGATGTGGTTGGAAAACAAACCATAAAGACATCGCAAGCTTGTCTAAACGATAATCATTACTTTAAATTTTTGAAGTATATAAATGTGTACTGTGTTGGTGAGCAATGGACGCGGATTGATGAATATACAAATGAAACTGTACCAATTAAGTGTGGGTCCGAAGCGGTACCGCTAATTGGACTCAATAACAGGGTTTGATGCATTTGTACGTATTTTATATCCGTGGTACTCGCCCGGAGATATCCGCGACAATTCAATTGTAACATTCCATACAATCATTCATACAATTATTTTTTTATTTCTGTTCACTAAAACTTTGGTTAAAGTAAGAAAGTATCATATTCATCTAAACCTTAGATCTATAATAGTTAATTTTTATAAGTTGTTGATTTAGTTATAGTTAGTTTTGTTATTTAGTTCATCTTGGAATAAAATTGCACATACAAATTTATTTAACTAAAAATCGTTAAATGTAAAAGCAATATGCCGCAGTGCAATTGTCATTTAATCTAGATTATATTACATCAACCAGTTTCTAATCAGGATACTCTTTTGTTATATGGTGCAAGCGTAAAGTTTAGTAACTTAGTGTCGTCCAATGAATATGGCGAATATTCTAAATGTTGTGTTGTTTATAACATTCATTCGACTTAACGGCGTTTTTAGTCAAACCGCGTCAGTGGCTAATCAATTCTTGCCGGAGGACGCGAGATTGAATTTCCTAGAACTCGCCAAGAAATACGGACATCCCGCTGAAGAATTTAATGTTACCACTGAAGATGGATACATCAACAGAATGTTTCACATACCGGGGGACAAAGGCAATCGGCCGCTTTTAATTATGCACGGTCTCTTTGATTCGGCTGATGGGTGGATAATAAGAGGGAACAGCTCGTTGGCTGTTTATTACGCCGCTCTGGGTTACGACCTTTGGTTTCCTAATGTAAGAGGTAACAGGTACTCACGCCACCACGTTCGTCTTAACCCCGACAAAGATCCAGAATTTTGGGATTTCACCGTGCACGAGCATGGCTATTACGATCTTGCCGCGTCGATAGATTTTATTCTTAATAAGACAGCCGCACAAAATTTGACCGCTTTGGGGTATTCACAAGGGAACACAATGTTTTATATTTTAACATCAACGAGACCCGAATATAACTCTAAGATTCATTTGCTCATAGCACTTTCACCAATATGCTACATGCATAACTCGAAACAACCGTTGACAACAATAATCGCATTCTCTCCATTTATTTACCGTATTTTCTCTGCGTTAGGAGTGACGGAAGTGTTTGGTGATCAATCTTCAATTACCACGATTATAAAATTGTTCTGCCCCCGGCCGCTAATTGGTTATGTAGTATGCGTCCAAGGTTTACTCTTCCCTTTAATTGGATATGATACAGAACAGTTGGAAGCTAAATTCACTCGTATTGCGCTCGGCCATAGCCCCACAGGTACGTCGTCCAGGAATCTATACCATTTCGCGCAGTTTGGGCTCCGTAAACAATTTGCGCAGTTCGATTACGGTTTGAGGAAGAACCTTTTAACCTACGGTTCACCTAAGCCGCCGGTGTACGATCTGAAGAAAGTTACAATAAGTGTTGCACTGATTGCGGCGGAGAATGACCGCGTCTCGACGATTGCGAACGTAGAAATTTTGAAGAGCCAACTTCCGAGAGTGATCAAGTACGTCGTCAACGAATACCAACATTACAATCATATAGATTACGCTTTGGCGAGAGACAACAAAGTATTGTTGTTTCCCTATATAAATGAAGTATTGAATTGTAATCCTTGATTATTGGACTTTGGATTCTAACTATGGTAAATAAATTTTACTATAAACAACTTGCTTTTTCTTTAACATGGTGCTTGTTTTCAAAGAATATGTTCTTCACCAGCTGCTAAGTGACACATAAAACTGTAAATAGTGACTACAGCTCGCCCAGGGTACTCCGGTTCTCATATGTTGAGCAGAATTACAACAGCATGTGGCCACTAAATAAAACCAAGGACTTTCCAGACTGTTAAAAGTTTTTGGCATATTACGAATGATGACAGATTGTTGTAAACTCCTTTGTATATCATCATCGGAAGACGCTCACTTATGAACTTCTCTCCATCTTAAAGATCTCCACATTTCAGTTATATGCCGTATCCATCCAATGGCTACTCTTGATCTTCACCATATTGTTGGTCACCCCGCTAAAGACCATCATCTTCCGTTTTTGTGCCAGGTTTAAGGCTTTGTTGATGAGCTTACTTCTCCTGCTGAACTCCACATTTCTTATATGATCTTACAAGGAAACCTTAGACGTGCATTTTTTATATGTCAGAAACCGTGTCAGGTTTCTATTTAGCTTGATCCTATAAAGTGTTACTGTTCGTTAAAGCGATTTGTTATTACTATGTTGCAGTTAGATACAGTTTAAGATTTCTAGACAATTTATTTACTATTACATTCGTAACTTTTTTATTATTTTTGGACTTTTAAAGGAATTACAGACTAAATTTTTATGTAGAACTATAAAATTCTTTAATGTATATACTACTTTTCGACGAGACGAGCAAGACGTTCACCTGATGGTAAGTGATACGCTTGCCCATGACAACGCGGCGCTAGTTAAGATGGTACACACTGCACCACATTGCGCTCGTCGCCTTGAGACATAAGGTGTTAAGTCTCGTTACCCCAGTAATTACACTAGCTAATGTTATTTAATAAAGTGAAAGAACTTAAAATTATAACTATTTTTATATATTTCCATTTCCTTTAATATATATGTAATGTAATTATGCAAATATTGTGTATGTTATATCTAATAATAAATATTTTTTTTTGCATTCATTAATTATATTTGTTTTTATACCTATAACTTTACTATATATAGTATATTACATAAGATATTTTACATGTACTGTAGTTACTATTATTTTTTTTGTATTGACTGCCTTTATATTAACATAGATGGTAGGTCCATGGTGGTAGGTCTCTGTTGCCGGAGACCGTCTGGGTGGGTACCACCGCAGCTCTTATTTCAACCGACAAATAGTAGTGTGCAAACATTACTGTGTTCCGGTTTGAAGCGCGCTGTAGCTAGTGTAATTACTGGGGTAACGAGACTTAACACCTTATGTCTCAAGGCGACGAGCGCAATGTGGTGCAGTGTGTACCATCTTAACTAGCACCGCGTTGTCATGGGCAAGCGTATCACTTACCATCAGGTGAACGTCTTGCTCGTCTCGTCGCATAGTAGCATAAAAAAATATAGAGGTTCATTGTTTAATTCCGGGATCGCACAGTTGTGTAGTTTTGTTGTCGGTGGTGACTTACATAGAATCGGTGTCAGCCCCTGCCCTTCCTTATGCAATCTAACATAAACTAAACCAATTTTATTTCTAAACACAAATCTTTATTGTCTAGTTTAAATTACAATGCAAGGGCATACCGTTGCTCGCATGTTAGGCAGTGTTCACGTTTCGCTTTTTCATACTTTATTTGCGAGCATTTATATGGCAACCCTGAACGTGGCTTATTCTCGGCGCGGTATCGGGCCCCGCCGCCTCGTGTGCTGTTGCTCCGGCCGCTTGGAATGGCGCCAATTAAGCCGAGCTGAAAGTGACTAGCGATAAGCGGTCGCCATTTATTAAACACCTTCTCTACATGTGACCTTGTGGCGGAGAAAATGCTACTAACTTACCCATTATTCACGTAGTGATAACGAACGTAATGTAAATATCCCGGCTACTAAAAGTAATGTTTTTCATCAGTTCATTATTTATATTTGTTAGAGATGGTTTTTTTTATTTTTATACTACTTTACGTCGAGACGAGCAAGACGTTCACCTGATGGTAAGTGATACGCTTGCCCATGACAACGCGGTGCTAGTTAAGATGGTACACACTGCACCACATTGCGCTCGTCGCCTTGAGATATAAGATGTTAAGTCTCGTTACCCCAGTAATTACACTAGCTACAGCGCCCTTCAAACCGGAACACAGTAATGTTCGCACACTACTATTTGTCGGTTGCAATAGGAGCTGCGGTGGTACCCACCCAGACGGTCTCCGGCAACAGAGACCTACCACCTGGTATTAAATGGATACTCTATTATGACTTCAACGGCATAATTACAACAATAATAATCTCCCTGATTGTTTTAAAGCAATACGTAATAAGAGAAAGGCATCGTTATATCTATAGATCATAAGACTGTCCTACAGCTTAAAAATTTAACTAGCTACAGCACCGTTTAGATTGGGACATACTTTAAACATAATTTGATACACTCAAATGTTAAGCTTTTGATGGATGTAAATACTATATTATTAATAACATAAACGTACAAGTCTAAAACACATTTACAGGAATATCACATTAATGATAAATCATGTTAAGCATCAAAGTGTTTACAGCGTTAGTAAATTGTTTCAGTTGCCATAACGCTCGCGGTTCCGTATTCAGCGTCGCGGGTAATAACAGTTTCCGGGGCTCCTTTGAAATTTCAAAGCCTGTAAACAATATAAAGGATAATTGCGAAATGTAACGATCGTTGTGATTTTGAAGAGAAATTTTAATTACTCCTTATATCTGAAGCGAATACATTTTAGATTTAATGTACTTAAGATCTGTTTGAAATGCAATTTGAGATCGTATGTAATTACATAAATTAGATGAGAGATAGATATTGTGGGAGACTGTCTCGGTATGTAATTATTCAAAAGCGCTGTAATTACCATATTAATGAATAAGCTAAAGTCCCAAAGCGATGAGTACAATATGAATTTAATTTTTCCGAACATAACGAAAAGATTGTTTCTTTTAGGTTTAAATTAAATGCAAATAATCGCTCACTTTTATGAATTGCGACATATTTAGCGCACACGCAACACTGTCGCTTTGTTTATGGGCGAAAAACCTTCAGGTGGCGGGTTAAAGTGTGTCCCGTCGTACCTTACAAACACTATCAGGTTACAGCATACAATCGCGGGAGAAAGCGAAACGTCTACTATAAAACACAATGCTTAACGGCCTGTGGAAAATAGTGAAGTAGATCACACAAAATTTACCTTGGCTAAACTTAACTACCTTTGCGACTAAGCTAAGTTACTCTATGTCATGGAGATCGCTAATTTAATTCTTACTAGCCTGTGATGGAATTTTGGATTATATGGCATTTAGAATAGAACCAACTATCCCCTCAATACAATTATCAATCGATGACCATAACAGCATTTACATGTTATTTTATAATATAATGTTTAATTGACGATTTCAAATGGATTAGGCGATAATATATTTAGAACTCGCTGTTTAAAAAAAAATCTGAAACACTTCTTTCGTGAGGTTGAAGATTGAAAGGCAAAAAATATGTGAAAGAATTAGTTATCACCTCACCACTTTGATGTTGAGTCATCAAAGGTTTTTGAAACTATCAGAAGAGAGAAAAGAGTTTAAATCTTGAATACTCATTAAAGTATTTTATTTTATAAATGTATACACTCTATCAGCGTGAGGAACAAGAGATCTGTAGTGGGGCTTATGTCCAACAGTGGACGTCTATCAGCTGATGATCATATTCATTAGTTATAACTTATTAATATTCTCTCTAATATGAGGTATATAAAGTTATAAGAAACAACTCTTCTATGATTTTTGGTGCTAAAACTCACTAACTTTATAGTAACTTATGAAGATAACTGATGAGGTTGATAGTTAATCTTTTGGTTACCATCTAAACTACCGCTCAAACTCGACGAAGTGATTACTATTTATGTTATAAGATAATCGGTTACCCGTTGCGACACGGATGTCTTTAAAACCATTATCATGATGAAATACGGTTACCATCAAAATCATCTGGTCTAATAACTAAACAGTAAATTCTTTCATATTTCTCACTTTGACCATGTCGCAAAAGAGCTAATAAACAAACATAACCTATTCTGTTTGAGACGATTTATCAAAAGCTATATATGGAACCGGAAGCCGTATTCACGGAGGTTTGAATCGTTAGGTCTTTACTATAAAAATGTTTCTTTAGCCATTTTCTATACAAGTTGAGAGATTGATATGGTTGGTATATATCCATCATACCGAATGTCTAGAAAATATCAAATAATAGTATTTAGTAAAAAAAAAGCTAAGACGTAGAACAGAAAACTTTTGGCAACTTTAATATCATCTTAACACATACGAATGTCTCCGTCCAAGGAGTATCCGTAACGCAATTATTTAATCGAAACTCAATTTCCGGTCTTCCAAATGAAAATTTTCATCGCACGGCCAAGTTAATTATTAAAGTATTAAGTTGAACTCTTAATTATCGGCGCCGGTGGAGTGGGCCGTGCCGGGAATTTGTTTTCGCGAAATAACAGTCAGCCCTGGCCCGCAGCCAGGGGCCCACCTCGCCGTTGTGCAATCATTGCACATCGGGATAATTTTGCTCATTACTCGCAGTGGCCACCAGGATTCTTAATGCATCATGTGGCCCTAAACTAAATGTTTCATTTTCATATACATTAGTTTACTTATCTAAATTTTAAGCGACGACACGGGGACGAAACGTTAATAGTTAGTTCGGTAAGAAAGCAAGATGAATATCTATAACTATGATGAACAATTTTGCTTGACACTTCTGTTTAAAGGCTATCGAACGATGAAGCAGTAAGATTTTCGAATGGTGGCAGTAAGGAACGACGATCCAAAGGTCATTGATTTAGTAAAGGTCGCAGAAAAGGTTGATACGAAAAATCTTTATTATTAATTTGCACATCTACATTTAGGGTATTTGCTATTGAAGATGTGCAAAATTATAATAAACATTCTTCATTATTGCCACCACAGATACAAAATTTATTGAAAACAAACTAAAGTGATAACATTGAAACAATAAAGACTAGAAACTGTTGAATTAGATACAGAAAGTTTTAACATAAACTGTGAAAGGGAAATTTTAATGAAAGCCCGATGATACTGTTTTAACTGAAGTCTTCTACAATAACGAGTGCTGCGGAATGGGTGGGCAAACGGAATTAAAAATACATTTAAAGGCCACTGTTACGACCAAGTATAAAGCTGGAAACTTTACTTCGTTACACAATATAACGTTGGTTTGTTGTTAATTTACATTATAGCAGCGGATGACTTTTGATGGTAGTAAAAAGATCTGACTTCAGTAATTACTAATATCTTGGTGCAGCTGGATTTTTTAAGGAATCAAGAAAAGCCGTTGATATAAACATCGTATAGTTTGACATAATACCTTTGTTGCTTCCGTTGGGGTATCCGCATTGAGATTTACCCACAAAAAAAAATAAACTTATGACTTTAATCGCAACAGATTTATACACAACAGTACTTAAACAATACTGTATGTGAATTTTTGATATCATGCGTTTTATTATCAAATGTTAGTAAATTACTTGCTCGTTGTTGAGCTATTTCATTCAATTATGGCTAATTAAGTCCATTATTAGAAAAAGCGGCAAATTAGCTCGACTATCATAAATACATTTTCACTCTTCGCCTCATTAACTTAAACATCAAGGTTGTTTAAGTAAATTGAATTCTGCTTTAACTGGTATTTATATTTTGGTATACTAGGAAGGCGAAAAATTCTCAATGGCACCCATTTATGTATTGTAATACTACAAATTTGTTTTTGTATATTCTTATTTAATGAAATGTGAACGTAGTTCATCTGGTGGTGTTAGTGAAGTTACACAACACTACATTTCGGATTTGTTACCATATCTAAAATTGTCTTCGTCATTACGTTCACGTATCACATTTATTACGCTTTACGGCTTCTTTATTGTTAACTTGAAGAACCTTAATCCCGGCTTTGACAACTTTCGGATCATGGATTGTTTGATAAATTAACGAAGCGCCGTCGATGAATCGCTTTCGATATTTCAGACGAAAACTTACGATATCCCGCATCTCGATACAGCGTACAGTTTACCGTCCGTATAGATCGCTGAATCCACTTAGATTGATCAAGACAACTGAAAGCGATCCGTCGGTGATAAATTGCGATCGGAACATGCTTTGACTGCCTTCTGTATAGTTATTGGAGATGGAACGAATGGTGCACAAGTTCTACGTAATACTAATATCTAAATCTAGACCATTAAATAAATTGGATAGTGCACTTCATGCGGAGGGGCAGCGTATATAGAGTCTGGCTTTAAATGTGCGCTAATAGATAATAAATTCTCCTTTACAGACATTAAAAGAATGTGTTATTTTACATGGATAGCTTATATTGATTGTCTTCTTGTGCGCTCCGACGTTTTAAATCGTTTGAAATTCTTTTTACCTATTCCTTTCTTTACTTTGAAGATTTAGTTGAGATCTCCGATAAAACTGTTTCTCTTATTATTAAAAAAATATGAAAGATTAGTTGTAAAGACGGAGAATATTGTAATTTTACTTTATGAGTTACTTATTAAGTAACTACAAATTTAACCGCTAAAAATCATTATACTAAATCCTTCGAAAGTTTAATTAATCGTAAATTTACAAATTTCTTTCACTGTATATTAAAAAAATGTTGATGTCAAAGTATATTATTAAGATTACAATGTTTTTAATAGAGATCTTGAGTTTGTTTTTCTGTTTACAATATGTGATGTGAATTAAAAGGTTTATTCAAAAAGATTTCGGTATTAAAATAAGCATGTTTAGTGCGATAATATAAGATTTCTTCATTGAATAGTAGTTATACATTTCAGCAGTATAAATCTAGGATTAATTGAATTTCAATGGATTGAAATTGGACTTGCTGTGTTCTGTCAACATGTCAGAACGAGAGCACGCTTCATTGTCCAGATCTCATTGTCGTTTAATACCATGTTTTTTTTTTTTTATTTAGGATAGACTAGTGCTTGACTACGATCCCACCTGATGGTAAGCGGCGATGTAATCTAGGTGGTAAAGCGCACTAGTCTAGAAGAAGCCTATTCACTCTTTTCTTGAAGACCCCCACATCATAACTGGACGGAAACACTGACGCCGGCAGACTGTTCCACTCCCTTGCTGTACGCATTATGAAGGACGAAGCGAAACGCTTAGTCCTAATGCGCGGGAGATCGACAACGAAGGGATGAATGCCTGCGGTGTGTCTGTACGTCCGATGATAAAAGGGCGAGGGCGGTATCAGATCATGCAGTTCTTGAGCACACTCTCCAAAGTGCATTCGATAGAACACCGAAAGACTAGCTACTCTGCGACGGTGACCCAAGCTATCGAGTTTTGCATCCAGAAGCTCTTGGTCACCGACTATTCTCATAGCACGCCTCTCCACCGAGTCCATGACTGCCAGTTGGTAATTGGCAGCACCTGCGAAGTTGAAGTTAAGTTTAAGCACATTGTAGTGTAAAATAAAAAAATCTTTTGTCAAAGTTCAGGAGAATTTCGTTCCTTGTTTATGTCTTTTAATATAAAACAGCTGCGGCTCGTAGCATCGATTCACGGCTTGTGTCACCGATTCGCAATAAAGCGGAAATCAAACGTTGCAATTCCTCAGCGGTTTACACGTTGCTAGTCTACGTCGGTATGCTATTCGTCCGTGTTATGTGATTAACGTCTTCCGGCGCTTGCGGAGCGGTCCACGGATTCGTTCGAGTCGTAAAAGTCTAATTCACTCACGGGTTTCTTCTCGTCCGGATATTAACGTGTGGTACAAGAGAAGAACTTAAAAAAAGTAAGTTGATAATAGTCGAAGTAATGCTATCTTATTAACGATGCGGTTAAGATTAAATAGACAGTATTTTTTATGCAGATCCTGGTGCATTTAAATAGCAAATTTTTAGAGTCTAATTCTTTAAAATCAACATAAAATTTTATAAGTATTCTTGTATTTTTTGTTAGACTAAAAATTATACTAACAGAAAATGCAAACGGAAATAATCGATAATTTACTATTTAGAATTAACTACAAAAACTTCTTGCTTTTCTTAGGTTGACTGGGCAAAGAATGTCTTTTGGGCATATTTTTTTTTATTATTTATGGACTTGTGCTTCACCAGAATTCCAACGAATAGTGGTGATAGAGTCTTTCGTGTTAAATGGCACCGGATAGTCAAATCTGCCATTCCTGCCTTTAATTTTAGATAATACAGTAAGATTGAGAAAATCAATTTTCCATTTTCTCATATATATCACCTTTCTATCTGTGTATATATTTCTGTTTCCTTGGTTATTATCAAGATAATTTCAAGTAATGGAAAAAAAATACAAATTCTTAAAGTACCGAATGCTGTTATTTTAATTTAACCTTATGTACAAAAATGAAACTGGAAATATGAATAGGGTAAAGAAAAACTACTACAGTAACGTCTGGATACCTATTTCAAATATGAATAAGTAATAAAAGAAGCAGCTTTAAAATAGATACGAACGATTGCGAAAAAATATATTTATATAGGCAGGAGTCCACTTCGTAACTGGTTATTAGATCTGATGGTTCAGGAAAAATACGATTCGGCAGTTAGGCCACTCGATTTAGATTCCGAGTGTCCATTTGCCAGGTTTATACGTTATCTATTAGATCTCGGGGCGGTTCAGGACCAGCTCCGGCTTTTGGGGCGTACTGTTTTTATTGCGCCAATAAAAATGTAATTTTGCGTATTAGAGGAGGCTCCCCCATAAAAAGTAAAGGTTGACTTCGCTTTTAACATCGTCAGGAAAGCATTTCGTAGTATATTACGAGATTGCTTATTATGTACGAGATTTTAGTTTTACAATGTGCTCATAGTTTTGAAGTTCGAATCCATTTACTGCTCACAGAAGCTTATAAACAGGAATACAGTGATCATACAATTACTTCATCTACAATACAATTCAAATTACCAGGCTTGGTTTGGAGAATGCCATCAAGATGAACAGTACTATTAGAAAAATGATTATCAGTTTAATAATGCAGCATGAAATTAAAATATTGTATCATGGCGGAAGTGCTATAGAAGTTACGATCGGTTTACTAGATACAAGCGTGAAGCTTACAAGCCTCAAATTGAACATTATCACCGGTAGCAATTAGAGTAGGATATTTCCCACGTGAATTGGTGAGAGCAGAAAGCCGTAGCAACGATCTCGCCCACCACATACCAACGGACACGAGCTCTGAATAATACATACCTCGCATCCGCCGACACTTACTGCATGCACTTGCGGGATAAGCCACTAGCGGCTAACTTGTTGACTATTACTATTGTTAAGTTCAGTCTTATTTACAATAACTTATCTGGCACCCATCTTTATATTAAAGTTTTCTTCAGCTAGTTTAATCTTTAAGTTACAGCACACACAATATGTTGTAATATAAACATTCTAATAAGCACCACATTGGCTGGCTTATTATCAAGCTGATAGTTGGTGAGTTCAATAAAAAAGCGGTGTATGTGTGTAGATTATGGTAACGTTTCAAAAGATTGTATTCTCACGATAAGTAGGGCAGTGTTAAGTGGAACCTTGGTCGTGTTCAATGAGATGAGGGATAGTAGTGAGTCTGTCGCCGGGCACTCACGGCTCCACTTTTGCTATGTGAGAAAAAACGTTGCCCATCGAGTGGGACGCACTGGCACGTTCTACTCATCGAGCTGGCATTGTTTATTTAACACGAATTCAAGTTCATCAGACACTTCTGTAGTTATAATTAAAACATTATCATAACATATTCATTAAATATCAATACACTATACTCTAATCACATGAAATATATTTACCAGGTGGTAGGTCTCTGTTGCCGGAGACTGTCTGGGTGGGTACCACCGCAGCTCCTATTGCAACCGCCAAATAGTAGTGTGCAAACATTACTGTGTTCCGGTTTGAAGGGCGCTGTAGCTAGTGTAATTACTGGAGTAACGAGACTTAACACCTTATGTCTCAGGCGACGAGCGCAATGTGGTGCAGTGTGTACCATCTTAACTAGCACCGCGTTGTCATGGGCAAGCGTATCACTTACCATCAGGTGAACGTCTTGCTCGTCTTTTCGCATAATAGTATTAAAAAAAATATATATATTTTTTGAATTTCATTTACATACATAACAAATGAAATAAATCATTTCAAACTTGAAACGGATAAAAAACCATCTTTCGTATAATATGTAGAAAATTTTAAAGTAACGTGAAAAGAGTTTTAGATGTTAACATTATTTTATTTGCAATTGTTTTTGTATGAAGCTTGTCGTTAGTGGTTGCCCGCCTTCTCTAGTTACTAGTTCAAATATTTCCTTGTACACAAACAGAGTTCCGTAGTAACGAAGTTAGCTTAGGCGCCAATTGCAGCTTGTTAAAGGCTGCGAATGCGGGGTGTTAAAAATATTAATAACCTTGTTAAATTGTAACTTTTAATAAATAATATCAATACTAAAGCTCTCAGTTACAACATAAAATATATTTTAAGTACACTACAGTCACTATCCACAGTTTCTTTCAGTATCAAATCTTCTAAGAAAGTTTCTTTATGGTAATAAATCTCATTGAGATGTAGATCTATAGATAATCTGTTTTTTTTTATGTTTCAACTGTCTTTTAGAGTTGATTTCCTTTCAGATTTTTATTATTGAGAGTTTACTTGCAATACTTCTGAATTCTTGAATATAATTCTAGAAGCTCAATACATATCTTTGTGTTTAAATCTAAATCATTTTTGTTTTCGCTTGTTTCCAGTGCATCTATGGATGTTACGTCCACTCCGCCATCCTGCCGACATTCCACAGGAGGTGCTACTGGCTTCTACAGGTAATTTGTACCTTATATGACTACTTGTACATTTTAGATTAATTCTTTTTATTGGATTACGTTATCTCCAACTAAAATTTATGTTATCATCAAAATAAAAATATAAAAAAGATTTAATAACGATGATGGTTATTGTACATTCATATGAAGGAAACCTAATGGAACTTAGTCTTACAGAAAGCGATAATATAATCTACCAAACAAGTTTTAAATGATTAGATTTTTTTTTTAAATTGTCTCAAAGTATAACAAGAAAAGAAAAATAAGAATAATTCAAGTATAATAAGGGAACGATGACTGCACACAAAGAATGCAGTTTCTTTTTTACTCCAGCCGTGGCGTTTCTCTTTAGATCCCATTCTAAGCTTGAAATCTTTGAAATACTCGTTTTGCGGTTCGGCTCCTTGTGGCGGAGACACCGTTCTTATAAAATTGATAGAAACTGGGATTGGATCTTTCCGTTCAATATTTGTGACATATTTTCACTCGATTCGCTGAAATATTAACAAAATTTCAAAGTTTCCATATATACGTCGTCTGGGAGCCGACGTTAAGATAGTTAATGTGATTAAAGACATTCAATATGTTTGAATTGGTTTTAGTTGTCCTTCATATTTTACTTTGTAATTATATTTAAGACTTCTGTTTTACTTACTTTTGACATATAATTTCATTAAAACTATTACGTGTTAGTATTTATTATTATCAAGGGATAGGGTTTTCGGCTAATTTTTCTTTTACTGAACGAACAGATTAGATTTTTGGATGATGCTATTTCGAATATTGGATGATATATTTGAGAACACTATGCCTTTAGGTCAGTGGCCAAAACATCAAAGTGTAATTGAATTTCTGATAGCATTGGATGCATCTGAGCGTGCGGAGTAACAGGTGTCAATGTTCGATGTTTGCATATTAGCCTCAATATGTGGCATTTCCCTATTGCATTAAAGCAATTTCGGCACCAGTTCCAACTGGAATCAAACGTGAACCAGAGTTTTGTATCATTGACTATTTCTGCAATCAGTAGTTTAAAAATATACTGTAGTAAAGCACGTTACTGTTATTTCAATTACTAATATTTAAATTTCATTGTAAAGTCACTTCGTTTAATTAATTTCAAAAATGTAAGCGTAAATTTGAGTTCCAAGTTTAGTCTATTTCGGTTATACTGCGTAGTCAGGCTCACGGTTCTTTACAACGCTGCAAGCTCTCCAGAGGTGCTTATTCGGATTGGAAAAGGAGCTTACCGTAAGCGGGAAAATTCGCGAGCGTAACGAAATTGAACATTGGTTAGGATAGTGCTATAACTTCAATGATATTTACTTATATATTAGATATTACAGAGTTTTGAATAAATGAAACAAATCCAATCATGACGCTGTTTAATTCCACGAATCTATCGGTTTCTATTATACCTGCCCAAAACCGTTCTACTTCCGTCACTTCTTTTTCAAGTGGACACGGCTGAGTATGATTTCTCCAACCCTTGTCGTCTACTTTATATCAACCATACGGTTTTTGTCTATTTCTTAAAATAGCTCCTCTTGAACTAATATAACTTTGAAAAATATCTCTCGTGTGGCCAAAATACTATAAAGCACTGTTATCAAGTCATATATAGCTCTCCGGTAATGTGCGGAAGTGTTTCCGTAGTGCCGTCAGCATTGTTGGTCTACCCACTTCGGGTATCCAGCTCTCTAGCTACGGAGCAGATTCAGCAGTTCTCTGTAAATTGTTTCCGTTACGTTTGTCACGACACATCTACATCGGCGCAACTAGATCACCATTGACAATATACTTTGTAATGCCGAACATACCTTATCCAGTGCTGAATATCACTAACTATGAAATATCAGTAAAATGCGTATCACCAAAATTTCATTATAATCGTATAGACAACATTAGATTATTGGATTACTACCGGCTATTTGCTACAGCCGAAACATCAGTGAAGTTACTCATGTATCAGTTGAGGGTCTATCAGGTCTGGTAGACAGAGAGTAATAAAGTATTTTTGTCTTTTCTTCAAACAATAAATATTTACTTTAGTTCATTCGAAGTGCTTCAAATGTTTGCACAAAGTTAGGCTATTATAATTAATCTTGCTTATCCTATTGTTTCCGCGCTGCATTTGTCTAAGCTCGCGAAATTACAACAGACTCTATACTTTAGTCATAAAAATACAGGGCTGCTTTAAATTTTGAAAAGATTTTTGTTTCGTTATTCTTAGAAATATACATTTTTTTTATTTTAAAGTGCTTAGTTTAAATTATTAATAAAATCGAATTAACTGATGGTAAGTCTAGATTAAGTGAAATTTAAATTCTTTACAAAGTCACGCCAGAGGGTTTCTGAGTCACTTGTTATCACGGAATATTTTCTTATCACACAACACTGGTTTATATTTAAAATAAGTTAAAAATGCTTTTCTAATTGAATAATACGAATATGTACGAAAGTTACTTCCCTGCAGACTTTCTCATTGATTTCGTTTTAATGAAAAAGCGCGATAATTTCAATAAAGCGCACGTGTCGAGTGGCAACCCTGCCCCGCGGCCATTACATAAATAATGGCGCCATGTTTATTGCCGCCATTTTGAAGACAAATGGATAGTTATTACGGCGCACTCCGTTTTACATTCGCTCTCTGCGTTGAAAATTAAAATATTGTGCACTACTTATTTTTACGTAGTTTAACTGCGTACGAGTCGATTTAGCGGCAGTTACGGGTGTTGGAGCAATTTTATGTCCTTCAGAGAACGCCTGGTTTTTTTACCCATTTATTTCCCTCTAGGGTGACTAGGGGGCGGGTGATCTTCGCAGCTCTTTATTTTGCATTCTGTTTTGCTGTAAATAGCTTCTAGTTAATAAATTCTCACACACCAGTGAGCCCTGTATTTGTATTTGTCTGTTTTGTTGTTCTCGACTTTACTTAAAATTACTACATTTGTTTTTCACTTTCGGAACTGTTATTTGTATCTGACTATATTCCAAGATTTACTATCGAAGTTTTTTAAATGTATGTCTAATGATACACATAAAAAAACTTATATTCTCTTTCTTTTAACAAGTTACAGCTACGATCTATACAAGTACTCAACGTGTATAGCCAAAGATTGAGCTAAATAGCGTTCTTTGGGAGATACCTTGTACTTAATCAAATGTAGACTGTAGTAGGCTTATGACGGTTTTAAAATTTAACTGATTTGGGTTAGTTCATATTAATGTCTGATATGTTAGCTGTATTGCTATACCTTTTTGTAAAGAAAACCTTTGCATCTGAAGTTATTTTTAGAAGCTTTAAGGGTGTTAGTTTACATTTAAATTGGATCTTTGGTATAAGTAGAATCGTCAACACGCTCGGGTCTACAGTTAATACCGAAAAGATTATATTCACTCGCAAAAGCTTCTGGCATCGAACGACTCCTCGAATATTGTAGTGAGTGGACGATAAAAGTGTCGGTGCAGTTGAATTGCTTGAGAGAACTACAAATGGTGAAAATATCCTTGTTATTGGTCCACTTTTCCGTATCTTTATTGTTATCGCCCTGACGTTTGGACTGAATACAACACTTTTATGATGGAAAGCACACAACAAGCACACACTTCACCATATGTTAAGAGATTAGAGAACATATAAATATTTATATCGATCATGAACAACGATAATATAAGTAATATCATAAAGATTTTATACCTCGATACTAGTATTTGGTATTACATTTTATGTCACTTAGAAAACAACATTAGCGATCTCTTATATTTGTTGAAACAAAAATATTTACTGACAAATTTATAAGTAGTAATTATTTTTAGCAAACAAAGTTTATGTTATGAAGAATGTTCCATTAAAAATATTCGGTCTAAAGATTGGTAAACCCAAAAAATCTTGGATTTGTCTCTTATTGATTTCATTGAACCTGTTTATGCTTTTTTAAAAAAAATCATATTATATAATTTTATTTATGTGATTTCAGAACCCCGATATAGTCCTTGTGCATTATTTGAATGTACCTTACCCGGACGACAACAAGTTGGCGACAGTCGCGCCCAGTCTAGCACTGTGGGCGGATAAGAAAGAATGGACGAAGGATGAACTGGTTAGCCAGCTTAAGCCTATGTGTGAGTATTTCAAGTACTGAATTAAGTAGAAAACCACTAATGGTGATATAATTACTTACATTTCAATGAGATAAACGTTAATAGTTTAGCGTATGACCTACCAGAGCCGTAGATTTGTATCCTTCATTATTCTGCTGTTTACAATTATATCTTAGCACAAACGAAATATTCGTTGAGTTTTACGAGAATTTTAATAATCGAAATAACTAATGTATAGCAGTAGCAAATGACAGGTGAGGTTCACCATCGGGGTCAGATGAAATGAAGATTTCATCATATTTTATTAATATGATGGTAGTAATAATTTTTGTTTAAAATACGGGAACGAAAAAAACGTTGAAAGAGAAAACTATAATAAACAGGTTAATTTAAACATAGAGGCCAACACGTCTGTTAAAAATTTTGACAATATTTCAAATTATTAACGTTACACGAAATTCATAACGTAGCCAAAAAGAGACCCATAACTGTAAAACACAGCAAATTAAAACGCAACAAGGAAAGTTGGCGGCACACTGTTGAATATTCATTAGAAGCGAAATGAAAATCAATTTTATTATTCGGTTTTAATCTGAGATCCTCATGAATGAGATCATTTTCAGAATAAATTAATAGAAATTGTGTTACCAGTAGAAATCTGAACGGAGTTTTTCATTTTTAATTTATATTTGCAATTCATAGTTGATTGAAGGTGTTATTGTAATATTTTAATAACATGCAAACGAAATTTAAGATGCTTCCGTGCTTGCTATAACTGATATCACATAATTTATTATTTTATAACTACATTTCTTATGAAACTATACAAAGTACTAAAAGTAAATTCTTTGTCGTAGATAAAAATAAACGAAGAGTAGTTTCTTCTTCTTCCTTTCAGAGTATACGTACACAACGAAGAAATTTCGTTGACAATACAAGACATTTATAGTTTATTTATTTATTTTATCTATTCTTACGATTAGAATTCCTTAAAACATGAGGGTTTTAATAGACAGAAACTCGTCTGTTTTAAGGTTAGGTAACGTAATAACGTATATTTAAATACTTTAAAATAACACTGTTGTATCATATACTTTAAAGTTTGTTTTTGTAAACAATAATGTAATATTTTATTACAGTCTTCAGCGAAGATGAGCCGGATTTGAACAGCGATCTAGAAATATCAGTATGTATCTTACATAATATTTAATTTTACTTGGTTTACGGACACTAGGGCTTTTTTACTATAATAAAATGTCAGGGAAAAATGTTTCAGACGACAGAAACAGTCGAGGCTATTGTAGGACAACTGATGGAGAAACAGCGAGCTGCCAGAGCCGCTGCGTTAGCGAGGCAATTGGAATGCGGCTGCCCTGATTCAACTTGCCAAGATTCCAGGACTTGCGCCCACCCACTTCGCCGAATTCAAGCAGCAAAACCACCACCTTCGGATCACCACGTATCTTCTACTACGGGTCCGTCGCCGAGACCGATATCGCAGCCACCAAGGCAATATACTCGAGACCATCGAACTACAACTCAATCAGCTTCCCCGTTGTTGTTATCACTGGGACAAATTCAAGGAGGTGGAGGTTTATTGATTTTAAACGGTGCTGGTAATAGCGGCCAACAACATTCGTCTCTAGTTTCACCTTTATCGGTTACGTCGTTTGTATGTGAAGAACCCAGAGATAGATATCGTCATCAATACAAACCAACGTTTGTGTTAAAGAGAGAAATACCAGACAGCCAACCGTCTTCATGTCTGCATAATTCTGAAACTACTTTTGAAGTCGAGAATCAAGTAGAAGAGAAAGTTGAGATAGAAAATTTTGAACGTAAAATAAAAATGGAACCCCGAAGTAGGAATCAAATCATAGCTAGTGCTCCGGCAACGCCATCACGATATCCTGATTTAGTAGAGCGTTTAGAAAGTAAGATGTTAACAGAAAACTGTGATGATACGTTAGTTTTGTTAGGTACAGATGGAAGTTTAGGACATTCTAGTGGATTTTTTGATGAAACCTTGGAGCTCTCCCACGAAGACATTCAAAAAACTTTATCAGCAAATATGCCAACGTGCGAATTAGATAGAGGAGGTACTAGATCATCAGATACTGCAAATGTGATGGTGTCTGGTATAGATACTATGGATTTCATAGAAAGTTGTGAAGCTGTGGCATCTCCAACGCAAGTTGTAGACGACAACGTGTTTGTCAATTTGGATGCTTTTGATATGCTCGGAGATTTTCCTGAATTAGAAGTTTTGGATCCGATAACTATATCAACTAATCCAATGGTAAGTTATAAATTTTAAACAAAGATACCTTTTTATAATTATCTTTCGTTGAATGATTAAAGAAAGTAATAAAAGTGAGATTTTCTAATAATTTATTCGCTCTCTATCATAATGATGGTATGCGTGAAATATTTTTTTCATGTAAAAATTATTTCAGATCTCTTGTGGAAAGTCGCCTCCTTTCGACGATGGAAATGAAAAAATGCAAACGGATTGTGCTAGTGAAGGGGCATTGAGCATAACTGATTACTCTCCAGAATGGGCTTATCCAGAAGGCGGTGTAAAAGTTTTAGTAGCAGGACCGTGGACAGACACTTCAGATCAGTATACTGTTCTCTTCGACAACTTTCCTGTTCCTTCAATACTAGTACAGAATGGCCTTTTAAGGTGTTACTGTCCAGGTATATAAATTTTTACTCTTTATTTTGTATACATTGTTTCCGTTTGTTTATTTAACTCATGATAATTTTAAAGAATACATACAACTTCCTTCAAATGAAATATACATAATTACGATTTGATAGTGTTTTAGTAATTTTTTTAAGTGTTTTATTCAGTAACGAACCTTGTCACTGTGAAGTCCTAAATTTTAACTCAAAATATTTAAAACATTTCAGCACACGAAGCAGGCCTGGCAGCGCTGCAAGTAGCCCGCGGGGGTCGGGTGGTATCCGATACAGTAGTTTTTGAATATAAAGCAGGTCCCACACCTACGCCTTCTTCACCTGCATCAGCTCCATTGCCATCGCTGGATTTTCGGCGTTTTTCGCTTTTGCAACGATTACAACGATTACATGGCCGACTGCAAGTGAAGACTGAGCCTATGGATGATAACAATCAGGTATATATTACTCAGGAACAATATAAGTATGATATTAAAAATAACGCGGGTTTGTTTAACCTTTGCGGATGTATCATAAGTTGACTTAATACGTTTCAGGTGGAAGATGCTCAACTGTACTCGAACCCAAAATTTGAAGAAAGGCTTGTAACATTTTGCCATGTACTTAGCTCCCGTTCGATGGGTAACACTGAGGGATTCACAACAGAACCTGGTGAAGATAATTCGACAATACTTCACTTAGCCGCTGCTTTAGGATATACGAAGCTGACTACTGTGTTACTTCGTTGGAGGCAAGATGACAGCAGTTTAGCGTTGGAGAAAGAAGTAAATTTAGGAGCAAGAGATAGCGATAACTGTACCCCCTTGGTGAGAGCAAACAATTTAAGAAATATTCTAAAATAAATTTTAAACAGCAATGAAATTAAAAACTTAGAATTGTAATTGTACAATTTAAAAATAATATACTCATCAACTTTAAATCCCTTCTGTTAATAGTCGGTGAGTAGTTTAACATTGCGGTCACATACTATCTTTTGAACATAGTCTCGTCTAGAGTTAAAAAAACAATATTCTTTTTAGTTACTATCACTCCCGGCCTATATTTTTTTATGTTCGCACAAAGTTGCTTTTGTGAAATATTTATAGACAGCCTGTTTAAATTATCATTGTCTTTAAAAGTATGTATTCTCATATATGTAACTTTATAAAGTGTACTACTGACTAAAATATAGTTATAGCGACAAAAAACGAAAAAGAAAGTTTTTTTTCCTCGCGTTCTCCTGCGTATTTGGGTCAGGGTCATCTTTTCATTCTTGTCATTTCATTTTTTATCTTTTTTCACAATTTTTCCGAAACCTATCACCTTTCATTCTTCTTGTGATCTTTCATTCCTTTTCAGATTTTAATGTCGACGAGAGTTATCAGCTAGTCTTTCTGTTTTCATAAGTGTAATCCAGTCTTTCGTAAATATTTCCAGATGGTGGCAAGCGCAGCTGGGCACGTGGAGACTGCAGTAGTGCTGGCCCGGTGGAGCGCAGGTACGCGGCAGGAGGCCGGAGGTCGTGCTGCCGCCGCCGCCGCGCGCCGCGCTGGACACTCGCGTCTCGCTGCCATGCTCGACCGCATCCACCCTCCCGCCGGTGACGCTGTATTTCGTAGGCCACATAGGTACTAACATTTTTATTAATCAAAAATTACTATTATTACGTCGAGATCTTTTAACATAATACTATCTTACCAAACGCCGTGATAGCCTAGTGGTTTGAACGCCAGCCATCCAATGCGAAGGTACCGGGTTCGAATCCGGCCTGCACCAATGAATTTTTCAATTTATGTGCAGTTAGTATAAAACACCAACTAATATCACGCGCTTTGACGGTGAAGGAAAACATCGTGAGGAAACCTGCATATCTATGTCGTGACCATCCGTGGTCGCACTAGTATGTGAAATGGAGAAGGCAATGGCAAACCACTCCATTATAAACTGTCAAGTAAGTCGTCGTGTGTTTCATCACACATGATGGCCACGACCCTCAGTCATGAGGAAATACGACTAAGAAGAATCTTACCAAACGCAAAAATTACATAAATGAAGCGACATGGTAATCCCGAACCAGGGTCATGTTTGTATTATTCAAGATAAAAGCACTATTTTATAGTTGATGCTAACGTTTGACATCTAAAACAATAAACAATAATTCACTCAATTTTATGGAAATGTAAAACAACTACAATATCCTAACAAAGGTGTACTTTGCAGTTTATCACAAAAAGGTAGAGCCGGTAGCTTAGAGAGCAATTTAGTGAAGAGACCATCCATCGACAGCGGTATCAACATGGCGGATGCGTTTAGATCTAGCTCAGCTATAGACAAAGGCGACCTGAATTTATCGGCCAGGTAATATTTTTTAAAAAGTGTTAATTTAATAACATTTCATCTGTACCGTCCGGAAACCATTTGTAATTTTTTTATTCCCTAACCCAATTACTCTAAATACCAAATAGATATAGAATATATAAAATCTACATCGATTTTGTAATAATAAAGTCTCACTCAACAAGAGCTTTTAAAGTAAATAATTAACAAATGTTAAGAAACTTGAAGTTACTCAAGTCAAGTCAGTGAAATCAAGAATTTGACTGTTGAAAAAAAACATATTTAAACATTTATACTGCTTAGATGGTAATAAAGTTTCATAAATTAATAGAGATTATTTATTAAAAGAAACTAAACTAATTTCTGTTTCATTAACATTTAAAGAAATTTACGTTTACAGATGGGAACGAAGTATGTCGTTACCTTTAGATTCAGACACATCCGAAGATAGCCTCGGTGAATCGAAAATTGGTAGGCGCATGGATCTAGCTCTTTGTAAGTGTATCAAACATTCATCAAAATCCATTCCATAGACAGTTAAATTTTCATTTGCTGAAAATTATTTATTTATATCGGCACGGCGCCTTTATTGATGATTGAAGAATTTTCATAGAATTTATATTTTGCTTTCAATGCGTTTATAAAGCGGAGAAACATTAAAAGGATTCTAGGACGTTGTCGAGGGCTTAAAAATGCGGAGTGAGTTCCTTCTATTAAAATTTACTATCATTCACACGTAGATGTAATATAGACTAGGACGAGAATTATAACCAATATACATCAACGATAGTTGTGTTAAATGAAAAATAATCAAAGGAAGTAAAGAATCTTATTTCCGTTTTGAAATACGTAATGAATATGAAGTTAAACTGAAACTTATCGTTATTGGTGTATTATTTTAGAATTTGATTTGAATTTATCGGCGACGTTAGGTATGAATGATAGAACGCGCTGCCAGGAGTGTATTCCGGTTCGCATTACGAGAGTATGATAAGATCGGTGGTACTGGATATGGTTAGGGAGTAGGGTATGCGAGGTTCGGAAGGAGCTCACTCGCTGGCCAGCCGTGCCCACGCCCGCTGTTGTGCAGGCGAGACGGCGCCGCGGCGCGCGTCCAGCCCGCTCATAGACGTGGAGGCGCTGTCCACCGCCTCCTCGCCCGCCGCCTCCCCACCACCGCCCTCTACTGCAGGTCAGTTCGGTGCCGCAAGCGAAATGGTATAGACGACCGTCACCGCCACTTTCACTTTCAAAACTCTTCGAAACAACTTGCGCGAAGTGCTCGTTTCCGTCCTATCATAATTTGACTTAAATTTAAAAACTAACAAATCTCTTAAATACAAATTATTTGTTATGACGATTTAAACATTTACAAATTTTAAATTGAACATGTCTTACATCGAATTTGGTGATACGATCTGTTTCACGTTTATTACTTTTAACAAATATTGGTATATAAAAATTTTGTGTAATGCCTGTTTCTGAAAAAATATTAAAAGCAAGATAGTTTGATATCCATTGATATCAAATTTAAAATATACAGAGCAATTGTAGATACGGATTAGAATAAGCAGAGACATAGAAATCGCTCTATACCATTTCAAGCTGCAGCAATCCCTCCGCTCGACTATATCGATGTTGTGAATGTAGTAGTTGCATTGCCGCTAAGGCCGCCCGATCTTCTTCTAATCAACGGTTGTCTTTGTATCTTTGCCCCCCCCCTTTCTATCGCCAATTTGTAGCCGGAACGTCATCGCTATCGGTAGACCACTTGTAGTTTCTTCTGTTATTCTGTATCCAAAATCGAGCGGAGTTTACAGGTGTTGTTTGTAGATGTAATTAAAGCTAAACCGAATATTTTTGTCTGTGAATATATAACCTTTGTGTTATTTATTGCAAAATAAAAAGATCGGATATTAAAAGAGACAGAATGTTTAGTAAGTATAATAGATCTAGAGAAGTCAATGATTGAAGATATCATTCATAGTCTGAATGTTGCCTTGAGATCGTAAGTAGAGATTCGGTTTAGTTTACTCGGTGTTGTTAATCGGTGTCGCTTTCAATGGTTCGTATCGGTCCACCCACTACAGCTGTACCTTCAGACACTTCATACAGATCGCTTTCTCTTCAAACCTCTCAAGAAACGATATTCCAGTACACAAATTTACAGGTCCGGTACACTTTATAGCGACAACATGTACACTGCATGGCGATACAGCTGTCTGCATGAAATATCTATTTGATGCTTTTTATGTGTAGATTCTACATAAATTAGTTTTGTGCTATGTAAAGGTAAGTTTAAGTATACGTGGTGGCACTTTTATTTCTTATCACTGGTCTCGCTAGGATTAATTGTGTTTTCACACCTTCTCAATACACCTTACTGTAAGACTATTGTAACTATTTATTAGACTAGTCAATGAAGGATTGATTTCCTTAAAACTAAACTTAAGGTATTAATAATTTTAAATACTATCAAAAGACGTTAAATAAAATAAAAAATCGAAACTAAATATTTTGATTACATGATCATGAAAGCTAACTATTTAATCTAATAATTGGCATTGAAATTTTATTAATTGTATATAAATTACACGTCACATCTTAATGATGCAGAATATTCCAATGAAGAAGTTAAATATTATAAACGTTTGACTTGTATACACGCTAGGCGAGGACTACAGATTGATTCGTTCTAGATTCTACTTCATAACAAACTTTCAGGGGAGCAGGATGACCGAGTGTTCACTCTGGCAGAGCAGATCATAGCCGCAATGCCAGAGAGGATAAAGGTAATATTTAACTTGAAATCTCAAGCTTGCAAGTAATTTGTGGCATCCAAAGAGCCATAGTCTCTCTCTTACACGATTCGTGTATCTTTAAAGCATCACAACCGATGTGTGGTTTCATAAGTTTCCATCCCACTACCACCCATTTAAAAAAACTATGATGATTTCTGAAATCACCTTTACTATCCTAAACAGTTCCATCAAAATTAAATATCACGGATCTGTGATAAGGATAACAATATATTTAAAAACATGAAACTTTCAGGTCTTTAACTTACTTAGAAGTTGGTCGACTTAATTCGTCTGTGACGTCTTCATAATTTAATACAATTTAAAATAATATATACTTTTTCATGCGATCACAACTATATTGATATATTTTTAACAAATTTAGAACGAAAGCACGTCGCTTCTTTCGGGGTGCGGATTGGAAAGCGGAACAAGCGGCAGCGAAGATGTTTTGATGGTCCCTCTTCTTGACGACACTACTACTTTCAACACAGAGTTTAGTTTCGAGTTTTGCGACAATACTTACAGGTATTAATCTATTTTATAATTACAGATATATTTCTCTCAATAATTTCTAATTTTTTTTTAATGCTAATATGCGACGAGACGAGCAAGACGTTCACCTGATGGTAAGTGATACGCTTGCCCATGACAACGTGGTGCTAGTTAAGATGGTATACACTGCACCACATTGCGCTCGTCGCCTTGAGACATAAGGTGTTAAGTCTCGTTACCCCAGTAATTACACTAGCTACAGCGCCCTTCAAACTGGAACACAGTAATGTTTGCACACTACTATTTGTCGGTTGCAATAGGAGCTGCGGTGGTACCCACCCAGACGGTCTCCGGCAACAGAGACCTACCACCTGGTAGAAAACACCTGGTTCTAAAATTAAAAAAATGCTCTCACTAATTTTACATGGTCATTTAGATACTGTGGCGGATCGACTCCGTGCTCGTCAGGCTCAGTGTCACCTGGTTCAGTGCTGTCTCCTCCGCCGCCGTCGCCCCGGGCAACCTTGCCTGGTACACCTTCAGCTACGCTCCAAGAGTTTCTGAACGCTACAACACATTTCTCCAGCTTGACTTTGAATGGCAAGTATAATCGATATTATCAAAACTGGGTTAGTTTGAAAAGGCGTTTTTAAAATACATTCAAAACTCACTGAGAACAAAACCTTGAGGTTACTTTAAAAACTCGGTATTAAATTTTTGTGGCTCCGCTTTGGTGGACCTTAACGTGAAGGTATATAGTTATAGCAGACTATATCACTACTCATTAATTAAGTTATAATTTTAACGATTGTTTACTAATGATTTCAATTCGTTTGTTATATTATGTTCCTACCGTATTATGACCAAAAAGGCTAGATCTATTCATACGCAAATTATTGTAAAGTATAAATTAAAGATTTTACGTGAAGAAGTTGTTAACTATTGTATTGTAGATCGCGAACAACGGGAACTGTACTCTGCGGCCATAACAATACAGAAGGCGTACCGCCAGTACCGCGGTCGGCAGCTACAGAGACGCGCCGCGGCAGCCGCCATCACCATTCAGAACTGTTACCGCAGATACAAACAGGTGAAAATCAGCTGTAGCTGTATTAGCATCATCTTAAACGAAAGGCAATTGCTACAACTACAAAAGAATGCCTTTGAAATTGTCATTCTTTAAGAATCTCAAACACAAACAGAACGTCCGTCTAATATTAAATGATACGCACGATGTTATGTATACCCTGGACCATATTTTGATTACCGTCTTGAAACAACACGTTATTTTAAAATAGTAATTTCACTAGCACCAACAAAACACGGTAATGTTTGCACACTACTGTTTGATAGTAGGAAAAGTCGCTGCTGTAGTACCTAGACGGACGGTGTCCGGCAACAGAGACCTACCAATAGCGGAATTTATACCTGGTCTATGATTAGAACTAATTTTAGTAAAGCATAATACAACGTATCTTGACATTAACAGTGATGCTTCCTTTTTACAGTTCGCTTACTTGAATCAGATGCACGCGGCGGCGACCGTCATCCAGCGCGGGTACCGTTCGCTGCGGGAGCGGCGAATGGCTGCCACACCTATCAAGCAAGTATTTTTATCTCCTTTAGTAAAAAAAAACCGTTATGTAGTGTCCAGAGACATGCGAGAGTGCCAAGTGAGTGACGACGATGTCGAGGACAGGGCGAAGTGGAGAAGAAAAATAAAGAAAGCTGACCCCACCACCATATGGGATAATAGCTAGAAGGAGAGAGAGAGAGAGAGAGTAAAAAAAACCGTTATCCAATGAACCTTTGGGGAAAACGGAATTATAGGTAGCTTAAGAGGAAAATACGTTCAGAAGCAGATTTATAGCAGAGTTAAGCAGTTTAGCGTCCTCATGAAAGCTAGCGAAAACTAGTTGAGTGTGGCCGATGTAATATGGCCGTACTGATGTGGGATGATGTTGATGAGCCTAAAACATAAAATGAAACATGTGAAACCTAATTCAATAATACAAAGTCGGCCAAAAGAAATCACCCTATTGAATCACCAAATTGTGGCGGCGCCCATTTGGCCGATATCATCTTTTCGGCTTGTCTAATAAAATTCTGAACATTCAAATAAACATAATCAAAGTTTCTCATTTAGAAAAAAAATTGAGCCAAACAACATCGGATTCTTTTGGCCCACCTTAGACAAGACTTCATGCATTAAGACTTGAATGAAAAAAAAAACTGTTCTTCTTTTCAGCTCCACAAATAATGACAGACACGGTTATAATCAAAAATATTTATCGTTGTCATAGCATTAGGTTTTAATTTATAATACTTTCTGTATTTCAGGAGAACTTATTCCCAAAGGCGCCAAAACCAAGCGGCGAGGAAAATCCAACAATTCATGCGACAATCGAAGATCAAGTATGTTACTTGTGATTTTCTTTCTATAACGCGATTTGCTCGAATTTTGGATTTTTTAAAGGTTTCCCAATTGAACTACTTGACGCCTTCAAAATTATAAACACTATTAGTTTCCAAATTTTTCATATAAGTTTTTCAAAATTGAGCATTAACGAAGGGGCTTCTCTTGTATGTTGTGTTTTAACTCTTTTACTTTTCAATAATTAATTTAACTTTGCCTGTTTACTAAATATTAACTCCATTTTATTCAATGAGTAATATTAAGTTTATGAAAGTAAAGATTGTACGTTTGGAATTCCCACCACATTCATTATTGTGCTAAAATAACTTTAAATTTTGATGTTTTTTTTATTATTTTTAAATATATTTTGAAATAGACATGTTGAATACAGAATTATCAAAAATTAGGAGTGATTTCTAAATAGCTCATTAATAACTGAGATATTAAAAAATTAACAATGATTTCACGCTGCCAGCACATGGGAGGAAATATCCACAAGTGTAAGTTATTATAACAACGAAGCAAATATTTAACTAATCAAAATCCGCAATAAAGTTAATAATTTTTTTAATTACGTCATCGTGTGGTATGTTCTTATTTAAGTTTTTTATAAGTTGTCCGTTAGTATCTCACAAAGTTTTCATTAGAATCAGGGCAAGATGGTATAAACTTATACCTGGACCTTATCACAATCCTCGGTGTAAAACTTGTCGCCTGATGGTAAGTATTACTCCTACCCATAACAAGATATTGAAAAGACGTTGCACAGTAATTTCACTAGTTAAAGCAAACTGAAACATAATGTTATACTTGTACATTATTGTTTGTCGCCAAAAGAAATATTCGTCTACTTAAACAGTCTCCGCCAACAGAGACTTAATGAATTGTTTTAATTGCAAATTTAATCTAGAGAAAATATTTTTTACAAAAATTTGTGACGAATTATTGTATTAAACTGTTTAATAGGTTGCAGAACGCACGAGCAGAAAACGCGAAGGTGGTCCGGCTCTCCCCGGGTGCCCACCCAAGCTCATCGCAGCACACCACCAGTACGCCGCCCACGCCCAATAGGTGATCATTCAAACGTTAACTATAATTTCAATTTAACATACATGCAATACCTATGTCTAGCTGTGGACATCCATTGGTCAAGATGATGATGATCCATGCAATTGTTATCACAATTACAAAATATACTTTCTGCACTTCTAGCGATTTCTGTTTATGCTCTACGTTTACATACAGTAGTATGCTTTGGATTTAGATGTAGAGCCGTGATAGCCTAGTGGTTTGAACCATCATCATCATTTCAACCAATACACGTCCACTGCTGGACATAGGTCTCTTGTAATGTATTCCACAAAATACGGTCTTGTGCTGTTTGAATCCAGTGACTCCCTGCGATTCTTTTTGATTCTTTCTTTTTGTGGTTTGAGCGCCGGCCTTCTAATCCGAAGGTACCGGTGAATTTTTAGAAGATGTATAACACCAACTAATATCACGAGCTCTGACGGTGAAGGATCTATGTCATGACCATCTGTGGTCGCACTAGTATGTGAAATGGAGAATGCAATGGTAAACCACTCCATTATAACTGACAAGTAAGTCGTCGTGTGTTTCATTACACGTGATGACCACGACCCTCAGTCATGAGGAAATACGACTTAAAAGAGTACGCTTTTATTGCCGTTGATAGATGATAAGAGACACCCAACCAGTGTTTGAAGTGTTGTATTTTTTGTTTCAGGAAAATAGATTACTTAGCACCCGAATCACCGATGGACGCTGACGAAGACCTGCTGCTTGAACTTTTGTTTAACACCTGACCCGACAACGAATGTTTGGATCAAAACGTTGCACGTAACAGATGAGGACAAATGTTCTGCGTATGAGTTCCGTTTACTGTTATTAGTTGTTTAAAGACTTTGAACATTTGTTTGCCGCAGCTCCAAACTTTGTGTGATCAACTTAACTGTAATAGCATAGAGCTAGTCATATTGTTTTAAAGTGCCCAATACAGTTATGATGATGTTCTTATGTATTTTTAGAGAGTCCCGTATGTCGAATTTTCTGGGGCTGTTAGTTTTTAACATCGTTAGTCCGTTTCACATCGATTTCATCTTCATTCAATCCGCAAAGTACATTTTCGAAACAGGTTTCATAGAGTTGTGAGGTGTATCAGACCATGGATATTAAAATGTTGAATTTTTTTTGTAGTTATCTAACCTATTTAGAACGAGAGTTACAAAAGGCTTTGACTATTGCATTGGTAGATGTATCCTTCTCTTAGTTTGTTTGAGTGTTGTTTTTTTTTTGTTTTTCCTTAGAAATGACTTGTTCAGAGTTTGGATTCAAATTCTTATTTATGTTAAACTCTTCAGGTCATAGACAGGGTTATATTTAGTATAAATTTTATCGTATTTGTATTATATTTTCATAACGTATTTTTGAGACGTTTGTTTAGGGCGTTTATTGGAATCATATTTTTGAAAACTCTAAATTGGATGTGATTTACCTAAAGCATCCGTATATTGGCAATTGTTTGTGAAGATTTAGAAATTATTGACATATTCAATTAATTTTCTTAAAAGTTCACATAAGAAGCAATGGTTATAAACTACATCCATAGATCGAGAAATACTATTTTCTTTTGATTTTGCATGTTTTAAATCAAATACGACTTTTAGGCTTTACTAATTTCAATTTTCACGGCGGAGTAAAAGAACGTAGGTTAAGTAAAAATTCAAATTATTAAAAAGCCACTGTTCTTATAAAGTAGATGCACCTAGCGTATATTACAATAAACCCGATGAGCTGTGAGTATTTTGAGATTTTATCGTATTTAAGAAAAAAATAATTAGTTTTACTATTGGTCTAAAGTTTACCATCAAGGTTTCATTCCAGCCTAAATAGATTAATTATTTTTTAGTCTACGCAGTGAAAGGCTTAGACGAACAACTGGTAACTTATACTCTCAACTTTCCCGTAGACTACGCATGAATCTTATGAAGTTTTAACTTTGAACTCATTTAAATGTATATCGTTTTCTATTTTACCATTGTTGACTTACTTTTAAATGTTTTAATATATTTACGTTACTATTACATTTTCGATTTCCCCCACCCTAGTTCCTACTTCGAGTCGTAAAAAAAACATATTAATTATCCAAACTATCTAGCATTAGTTCATTAGTTAGTGATTTTCGTTTTAGATCCTGGATGAAGCTAAATCCCATAATTATCTAGCGTTCATGAAAAAAATAAGGTTGTGCACCACTTAAATATAGCGATAAACTAACTAAAATATTCCCCTTTTTCTGAATTCTCTGATATTTTAAAGTAGTATTATAGTTCATAGATTAAGAGGATAGAAGTAATCATAGCTTAATCATAAGACGACGAGCCGCCGTCGAGATATTTTCGATTCGTATTTTTATAAAGCAAAAGTTACGAACGATCAAGATTGCTTTGCTTGTGCAAAAGCCGTTTGTGGCAGCGGTGAATGTCTCCTTACTTTCTTTACATCCACCGCATTCCTTTCAACGATAACTTTACCATTTCCTATTTATTTTTTATCACAAATATTACGTTTGGTTACTTTCCAAGTGATCGAATTGCTGCTCTAGTTTCATAATTTAAGTGATACTTACAAAGGCGCAGTTGTAATTCGTTAGGTCGTAGCCGATTTGTTTTTTACGAAATCCGATTGTCCATTTTGCCGCCGATATTTGATAGCAGATTTTTTGATTGTGCGGTTTTAGCGAATAGTTTATCTAATATCAATTATTCCATATATATATTATTTATATATATATATGAATTCATAGTAAAATGCGCAACGGAATGGTATATTGATAATTGTGAAATAGTAAACTGGCAAATGTTAGATGAAAATAACGAATGTTACGCGACGCAGTTCGATTACAACCGTCCAGTTGTGGCGGTTTTTGCACCCTCTGGTGGTGATGGGATTGGTGATTTGCGATTGGTGATTGGTGATTGGTGATTGGCGATGGTCGAGGTCGGGCACAGTGAAGCGGTTCGCTCGAGACACGGGACACCCGAGGGCGCACGATTGCAACATGTACATTTTATATTTTTGGATTGCTAATTTTAAGATGTTATATTTATATATGTATATGTAGTGATGGCGGGTACGGTAACAGTATTTCGAGATGTATTGCGCCAAAAGTTTTGATGTATTAATTTTCCATGAAATTCTCTCGTTTAAGTTTTCGAATGGATAGTTCGTTTAGCTAGTGGTCATGTACATATATTTTTGGATAGCGTGCACGAATGCTTCCGGAGCGCCGGTGACACGGCACACCACACCAACCTGGTCGGAGAGTGGTGACGGTGACAAAGAAATAAATATATTTTAACTGTAACGCGGAACCTCTGAAAGCAATAATATTTTTGTGGTTAAAATTACTCCGATTTATAATGTGAAAGAGTATTTTGTTATCCACACAATCGTCACAAACAACAGTTAAATTATCTAGAAAGCTTGATAGTGCCGCACTAAAATGTGCTTCTGTTTCCGTTCACTTCTCTCAAGTGATGTGACATACATCGAAGTCTTATGATGTTTCAAAAACATTTTAGAGCTATTCATTAGTATTGTGATTTGGGAAAAGATGTTTCAAATCAATTAAACGTTCATTGGAAATTAAAAGAAGCACATTATTAGTGCAAGCGTTAGTAATTGACCACAGCTAAAAGATAGAGCACTAGATGTAGACATAGTTAGATAAATTACTACTTATATATATGAGAATAATGAAAGGAAAATCTTGAAATCTATACATAGAATTAACAAAAAAAAAAATTAAAAGTTTAACTAATACTTTTTATTATTATTATATAATAAGAGGCTTGTTCACACATTTTAACTTCATATTAGTAAGTAAAGCTAAGCGAGTAAACGGTGACGTTCGAGCGGTACTGGAGTTAGATGATCAGTGAGACTACGTTTGGGATTTCTTTTTAAATCTTCGTGATGAGTAGGTTATATGCAGGGTGGTCACCATAGACATGTAGGAGGGGTACGAGGGTTGACGGCAAGTGGAAGATGCATCGATTTCTTTAACGTTAAAAAAAATGAATTTGATTTGCCTGGAGAATTATCAAAATAACTAAAGCATCTAAACTGAAGCTGTTGTCCTCTTTGTAAATTGTTAGAATTATTAATAATAAACGCCAAAGGCGAATTCTGTTTCGACATTGTGATAAAACTGGCACAGGTTCATTTGATGCCTAGTTAAATTTTATTTTTATGTCAAAGCTATCAAAGCTTTCGTTTATATAATATTGATATATAATGTAGATGCAATTCATACACGCGATGCTATTGATAACAAATTTAGGCAATTTTTTCTTTAAGTTTTACAAATTATTCTATCAAGTATTCGTTAGTTTAGCGGCTGCGCTTTAAATATTAAACTTATATAAATTGTTCATTTTGATTACGATAATAATATATAAATATAGTATGTCTAAGTACTTCATTGTCAAGTTCAACTTTATATTTCTTTCTGCGGAATTCACATCAAATCTTTGGAGGTCTCCTTTTAATCACTGTCAATGGGATAGATTTTAATTTGATTTTTTTTCTTCCCTTAAACTTACCCGCACTAACCAGCGTGGTGAATAAAATTGTATCGATTCTTTCCTTGTGAGAGAATGCCTCGAGTCCCAACACTGGGAACAGTTATAAATATGTTTTCAGATGTTTTAAATACTTCAGTGGATTACAATATAAAAGGTATTAAAACTTTCATAGACTAACATTAACAAAAATCGATAACCCTTTATTTTGATTTAACACAAATTGAACTTTAAGAAAATCCGAGTTATAGTTCTTAACTTCACTAATTCAGGAATCCAATTACACCAATAATTCTTTTTTTAATTGTAGACATTTGTATTAAAGTATATATAGCTATAATAATGTTTATTCAAGTTATCTCATGTAACTATTCTTCTTATAAATCAAAAGAAATGTAAATCCCGTTCGCGTTTATTACAGGAATTAATTTTCTCTATTGTGTCTTGAAACATAACATTGAAATGAACTATTGTAAATTTAAAGTACGAAGGTCATGTGAAGTAGTTGGAAAAGGATATAAAGTTTCTATTTTTGCCATATATAATGAACAGTTGAAATTATATATCAATAATTATTACTATTGAAGCAAATGTGGATAGGGAAGTGACTAATAATGCGGAATCATTAGCTGATGATCTTCACTTCAGAGCTTTACTCGATTCCTAATCATAATTTGTAATCGGGGATGTAGTATTTTTTTCAATAGTTACCTTTTGAAATTTATTGTGTTCAAAATCTAACAATCTGTTCGTAAGCAGGTCGTTTTGGTGAAGTCATGGCACAGTCCCAATAAAACAAAGCTTTTGTTGATTGATTACACGTACTAACCTTTTGTATTTTAAATTTTGTAATCTCCCAACCTTTCTCCAAAATTATTTTCTTGCACAAAACTATAACAGAAATGTTTGAGGATTCGTAAAAAATTGTTTCTCATAAATTCACACATACGCATATTCCCTATTCCACTTTTGTAATAAAACTTTACTATTCATTTAAAACTGTTGTAGTGTACGCATTTGATGGACGAATGGATTATTTTGTAACTTGAATAGTTTTTAATAGTTTCTCGCGATCATTATAATAAATCTCTTTTGATGTAGTAAAACTTTTAAGAGATTGTTAAGTACTGCCAGTTTCAAGGTTACTAACACCAAGGTTTGCGTGTGTGGTGAGATTGTGTCCTTATTAACCTGTGGATTCCTATTATATACGTAACACCATTCTTATTGTTTAAGTGTCACTTAAAATTGAGTGTTTAAGTGCACTGTGCGTTAAACGTACCAACGGTGGCATAGTGCATTTACGCCTTATTACGAACGAATATTTATATATGTATACAGTTTTATAATAAATTTTAAGAGTATTGTATGTTTGTATAATTTAATGATTTTGTATGTTACTTTAAGTTAATGTCTCTTTTTTTATAGATTTGTTGATTTTTTTTTATCATGATTTGTATAGTATATGTAACGATTGTTTGAAACAAGAACCACTAAGCAAATTGAAATTAAAATGAAAAAAATTAAATGTGCAAATAGGTAGTATGCAAATATTACTGTGTTGCAGTGAAGGGAGTTGTAGCTAGACATTACTGGGGTGACGGGACTTGTTACATCACAAGCTGTCGAGCACAATGTGATGCAGTGTATATCATCTTAACTATCGCCACGTAGCCCTGCTCGACTCGTCGATTAATGCATTTGTTCTTATGTTTACCATATCAACGAAACGCTTACTAGTATGTAGTTTGTTTAAAAAAATCAAGCTTTTCTTTTCTGACTTAAACTCATTGTTTTTTCATGAATATAACATTTCATTATTTACTCTGTAATTGTTTTATAATCTTTAGAATTATTAGAAAAAGGTTAACTCCTCGTTTTAGCAAGAAGAAATACACATACAATTCAATGCAATACCACGATTTTCATCAATGAACATTAACTATAGTATTGTTTTGTGATAACGATTTCCTTAGTGGTTCCTGTATTAATATTTAGGACGCACTAACGTGCATGAACGAATGGACGTATGATACATTCCTATTGTGATCGTGACGATGGTTCTGGATATGATTATGAGGACGGTCAACTGGTGTATGTGCAATTTGACAAAAGTAAAAATCTTCCTTTGTAATTATTATATTCTATGAACACTACAAAATTGTGATTCGAAGCAATTAAAATATTACTGCTGATTATAACGCCGTGTTATTTTTTTTAGATAAACCCTCGATTACTGTTTGATACCCACTTTTCGGTGAAGGAAGACATTGTGAGGAAACACATATATTCTAATCAATTATGGACAGCTTTTATGGAGATGTGACATCTATCAACCCGAACTTGATTAGAGTTGTGTAAAAATGACCTTGACTCCCTTTTTTATTTTGCATTGACTAGTGCTTGACTACGATCTTACTTGATGACAAACAGCAATGTAATCTAGGTGGTAAAGCGTACTGGTCTAGAAGAAGCCTGTACACTTTTTTCTTGTACACCCTCATATCATACCTGGACGGAAACAGTGACGCCGGCAGACGTTTCAAATCCAGCTATTTCTCGAGAGATAATGCCAATAATGATTGTATTAGGTGCCTTCTATCTTAATTGCATCTCTTGCCCTTATCTTTTCATAAGTTTGCTGGTAGAGATTAACCACATATTAAAAAAAAGGCAAATAGACTTATTTAGAAAAAGATCGAATACACTATGTGCCTAGATACTTAAAATATACTTATTTATATATTTATTTATACACTCAGTGTACAGGTCGACTTAATGCCTTTGGCATTATCTGCCAGTCTATCTTAGGTGGTGCAGAGAAATTATGAGGTAGGCGCATAACAAAGTTTAAAAAAACAAAAGAAACACACACAAATATAATACAAATATTATAAATACACATATGTTATATTATAAATATTTATATTATAAACAAAGTTAATATAATAAAAAAATACATACTCATATACATAAAAGATTATGAAGATTCGTTTCTTGCAATGTTGAGAAGAAGTTCCCGAACTTTTTTCTTAAAAGAGCGGCGATTAGTTGCTGTTCTGATTTCGTATAGTCTAACACAAGAACTTTTTTTCGCTTATTTTGTATCATTTATTGAAGTTTGACTAAATTCACACTGCACCCACATTGCGCTTGTCACCTGGAAAAATATGTTGTCTTTACCCTAATAATTTCACAAGCTACAGTGTGACTACAGTATATTTTTCTGTTTTTACATAGAAATATAATGCGTCAGAGCAGCACTGTAAAATACGTGTTACTCGTTAATACAAACAGACAGGCTTTTAGTGACGACGCCGTTTTAACTTCCGTTCCATACATTATAAGGAAACTTTACTCACGAAGCATATGAAAAGAATAATGTAGTTATATAAAGCGTTTGCAGCGAGACGGGAAGAACTTATTATATATGAATTCATAGGATTTTTTACTTCTCTGATATTAGATAGTGTCTTTCAATGTAATGAAATTTTTATGATTATTTACATAGATTATAAGATGAAGAAAATTGCACACGTATATTAAGGACCGATGACTATACAATAAAAAAGGAATCTCAAAAAACAATGTCGATGTTATCATAAATAACGAAGTTCCTTTAATTTCGGAATACACCATCCAAATAAAACAAAATCACACATAATTAATGACTTAGAAAAAAATATAGCAAACAGAAATTAAAACGTCTCGTCGGTTGACTTTGAAGATGAAAAATCTAGTAAAGTTTGTTACTCAACAAATGATTTCATATTAAATTTAAAATGCTGCTCTAAATTCATGACTATGTACAAAAGTGTTATTATCCCACTTAACGTTTTCACTGTTGGGACTCTGGGCTATCACTCACAAGGAGAGAGAGAGAGTCCAGATAATTTATCTACGACTGGCTATTTTCTTGCGTATGGTACCATATGTCTGTTATCTAGATGTTTTCTTTCATCGTAAGCTCAAGAACAGCAGGTAACGAATCTGCATTACAAACTGAGCGATCACTACTAACGACTATTCCATCAATAGAAAATACATCACCATCTTGTTTATCCCCATTCGGTTCTCCCCATGCGGATATCAGTTTATCAAACGGGACGTCAAACGGAATTGAATAATTGCTTCGGGAGCATCGGCGGCACTGATTCGAAGCTCGTTTAGGCTAAATCAAACGCCTCCGATGCTTCGAACCCGGGCTCGCATAAATCACCGTAACTCGGACAGCCTTTTGCTCGCGTCAAAAGATATTCGGGTCTAGCGCCAATCAAGACTGTTTTATTGCCCGTGAGGGGTTGAAAAACATATTTCAGCTCTATACAAACTGATAGGCGCTAGTTAAAGAATATAGATTGCACAAAAACAGTACCGTATAACAATCGAATAGTTTTTAAGTGGAATGAAATTATTTATTTTTATTTTAATTTTTAGTTTAGGTTAATAAACACCGAAAATATCACGGGACCCATCACCGAACCCTGCGGTAAACCAGATCGTTTTATAGGACATGTGACCATCGCAAACCGCACTCGGTCTGCGTGGTGTATACTAGAGATCTTGACTCTCTCTTTGTTGGAGAAAACCCGGAGTCCCAACCGTGGGAACATACATTTCATATAGAAAAGATAATAAGAAACATAACTCATAGTTAAGAAAACAATATCTTTAGAAATTTACCACACAGATAGAAATGGATAACAATGATTTTGCATCTTTAAAATTATGATCGATTTGGTTTGAAAAAATATAATTTTAATAAAAGCCTGGACTATATAGGATCTTCACCTGATACAGGTCCCACCTTGCTCGTTGTCCCACATTGCGCTCGTGCTGATTAATGAAAAGGGTTTGTCTATTTCTAGACGCTGTAAAACCTTATCATTATTAAATAATAAAAGAATCTCAGCTTTAATATTACTATAGTTTTATTTCATAATAAACATAAAAGCCACTGCATCGTACAATATAAAACTCTCGTAAGTCAGTAGTGCGGCCTCATTTGGTATTCTATTTGTACTATAAAACTCCGTGAAGGTTTTATATATTTTTAATATATGCAATAACCTTGTGAATAGAGGTTATCGAATCTGCATTATTTTAGTTATAGATTTTTGTTTTTAGATTTTCTTAATATTAAATAGATTCTTAACAAATTAGTCCAACGTTATGAATATACGGATATTTAGTAATCTGTTTTAAATTATTTACATCTCTACGTATTTGTATTTAACTAGTTACAGTATTATTTATTTTTTCATTGGTATTATATTAGTTATTGCTTCCTTATATATGTATATTTAATAACTATAACAAAATGTTATCACAAGATGAGGCTGGCTTTGAGTTGAGTCATTTAAAAATCGCATTCAATTGTGTTTTTGATTTAAGTAATCAAATTAAATAAACTTTCCTACAGACATTATACTGTATATCGAAAACCTAGCACCAGTAAAGCATCCATGATCCATGTATTATATATATTCACAACATCACAAACAACAACGTCGACTGTCCAGAGCTCCTAGCGCTCGTAAGTTTGCGCACACCTTCTTGTTCCCTACGAAATCTTAATCTCTTGCACACTCCTTTAGTTAGAACAAATTATAGACTAAACTCCTATTTCATAAGAGTTGGCAGACACTTCAACTCAGTTTCTTCACTAGTTGATAGTGACTTATTTAACACCTCAGCGTCACAAATGAAAAAGAAACTAAATCAACTTTTTTTTATGGGATGATCACTATAATTAGGCAATCTTTATTACGGTAATTTTCTTTTTTTTTTCTTTTAGCCATTCTTATAATTAATTTAATTTTTTTTATCTTTATACACACTCCTCTCTACTCTTCTGTCAATGTATACCTATTCCTATCATAGCTGTGTGGACTTGTAATTGGCCTTCCGTATTATATATGTTTAATTTTTTCCTGTATTAGCTGTAAGTCTACCGAAAAAATAAATAAATATATATAATAAATAATGTATAATATATGTATAATGTAATAATAATATTGCTGCAGTAGATGCTGAGTGGAGACATGTTTTTTGCTTTACGTAATTCCTTTTTTTAAGCAACTGTTGTGTATTTATGATTGAATAAAGTTTACTTTCTTTCTTTCTTTCTTATGTCTATAATAACTTAACACATCGACAAGTAAATTTCTACCTAAATTATTATGTGATATCGCACAATGAAACCTTTTTCTCCCTTTCGCTTCATTATTCATCTTTGTACATTTCTCATCGCCTTTGTTTAGGAGCGAGTGAGAAAAACTGGAATACATATTTATTCCTCTATTATCTCCCCGGCCCTCATATCGCGATGCTATTTGTTTTATTTTTTGCTATTCCTCATGCGGCGGATTAAGCCAAACGAAAAAACGCTCTTCCGGCGGGATGTGCGTTATTAGAGAAGTTATTAACTTTGTGTCTGCTGATTGCTTCATACGTTTGAATTTGCTTAACGATATTTACTTGAATATTACACATGTATTATAATTATATTAAACGTATTTATTTAACTATGATTGTGACGTTATTAGCAACTAACATTATCCTTTAAATTAGTTACTGCTTCATTACGATAGTAAGTTAATTTGAAGTGAATGCGTTTAACTGAAGTGTTTATGTATTGATTTCCGATAGTGTTGGGATGCTTGCAGACACTATCAAAGGGCACTTGGCCGCCTCGTTTCATATGTTCCTTGTTCTATCGGATGGTTAAGTTTGCAACTGACACGCCTTTGTATCATTAATTCAAGATCCTCTATGAATTTACTTAATTTGCAATGCTCGTGTATTTCTTAGTAATAATAGCTTTTGTAAATAGGTTACTTATATTTATTGTACATCGTGTGTAAGTTTATAATCACGTAACTCTTCAATCTTTTTGATCGATACTTCAATGTTTAATTTGGGTAGGAAGATACCCATTTTTCTCAGAGACATGTTTTGATAAAATATATAAATGGTTTTATATTTTACCTTCTCGCTTTGCAGTAATATTTTCTTGTAGTTAATAGGAAATGAATTTTAATTTAATTTACCGATAAATGCCTCGCGAAACCACAACGAAGCAAACAAACTTTAAAATATATCGCGGATTCGAAACTCCAAGTCAACGTAAACCGCAACGTTATAGCTTCAGAAGTTTTTGCGCTACAAAGAGATCGTAGCTATTTTATATAGAGATTACGTATTCGTAGCTTTATATAAGGAAACGCTTCGAATAAAGTTTCTTTAAGCTTCCAATGAATGAGATTTTGATCCGTTCCATCACGTACTATAATTAAATATAATATTTAACGGACTTCATCTTTAAAGTGCCAACGATCAGTGTACACCTAAAATTTAAGAAAACCTACTTCATTTATTAAGCTATGCAATAAAAACTTCAAATGATGAACAATCAAAATATACGATTGAAATTTGTAAATGGGAATTTATGTTCGTCAGCGTGAAATGGGGACATGAAGACAGTAGTCACAGTCGTAAGACATCTAAGTTCTTTAAGTCTACGCTGTATCCATTCCATCTAGAGCACATAAAACAAACAGTATAATAGTATTATAAAACCTACATTGTAATATGTGCTACACACTAACGCAATTGTACCCATGAATTTTAACAGACCACTAGAATGAGGTTCTCAAGGAACGGGAATATCAGTTATAATCTGTCTCATCGCTTTGTGTAAAACTACAATTTATAATAGTAAAGCTGATTAAGTTACCAGTAACTAAGTAAGTACTAGTAAAATTTTACCAGAATTACCAGTAATTCTAGTGAAATTTTAAAACTTATGCTTTTGAATATGTTCTTTAGGAAAATCATGGATTGCTTAAAATCGTGCATCGGTTTAATGTAACTTGCGACCCAATAAACATTAAAGTCTCACACGGAACTTAAGTTAATCTAAGCTAATATATGTTTATTAAGTATTTTACTGTTGATACGTCGCGAAACAGCTGGGTTTCTCATAAAATATTTGCAAATATTTCAAAAGTAACATAAGTCTAAATTTTGAGGTTATATTTCGCAGTGCTCTCTCCGATCTGCTAACGCTATATCAAGACTTAAGTTGTATTAAAGATATAGATAAAGGTACACGTATAACTCGAACGCGACTTTGTAGCTTAACTTAGCAGAAAATTCTAATTAAGCATCCAAGTGTCTATACTGTAGCTGTGAGAACATAATTTACACTAAATCCCCGTGGATTTAGGAAAAATCCTGGCTTAAGTTAAATCTGCTAAAGACTTTGTGGCGGCTTAAGTTACGAACTAACTCAGCGTTTAGAGCAAAGGAAGAGTTGTTTATTCAAAGCGAGCGGAGTAATTGCTCGAGGTTAGTAAAATGAAATCGTACTGTACTGTAGTAAGATACACGTGGATATTAACTTTATTTAATTAACTATTAAAAAACACAGACATCTCTACCATATTTATTTATGCCTGTAAAGAAAAAGCAGTTATTTCTTATAATTTAAAACCTTCTATTCAAATTTGATGTTACTCAATCGGAATTTTATCATAATCTAATTTTGGTTTCTTATACGGAAAACCCTTAATACTTTTATTTAATAAATTGTAGCCTTTGTTCTTCTTTACATCTTTAGCTATGTATCAGTGTAAGTCTTAACTAAATCAGTCCAGCAGTTCCAAAAAGAGATAGAGAAAATTTTCTTGGATTAGTTTATCTTTTTTTAATGGAATGTTCTTTGTTCCTGCTTATTTTATAGCCGGGGCAAAAAAATCTCCTGAACAGAACCGTCACCCCGGTTATGGGCGGTGTGTGGGGTTCAGCACTATATATATTCATCTAATAACTAATATTCAAATATTAGTGGGTTCCAGAAGAGTAGCCAAAGTTATAATTAAAGTACATAAGTTATATTTACTATAATAATTTTTTAGGAACAAATAACTGTCGCATTCCAAATCTTTTTGACAGAATGCAGTCTGTCAGGTCCGCCAGATGGTAACGCGGTTTGTGCTCGACTGATGTATTGACGTGAAAACGAATGCATTTTATGTCGCGCGCCGAAACTAAAACAAAACAAATAATAACGCGAAGCCGTCCAAATTGAAAATCAGTATGGTGGATCTTTAGCTCTTACATTTTGTGACTATTTATGTTATTATTTCATTCGTTTTAATTTCGGCACGCGGCGTTAGATCCTCCGACGCGCATACGCACACTGTTTTGATATAATACATGAATTTGAACTTTGTGCAGCTGCAATAAAGTGCCAATTGACTCTTTAGCGTTACGAACGCACTTACATTGCTTAGATAGCAGTGAAAGCTTGTAATTTAATATGAACTTTTGTTTGTTTGTTTCTGGTTACTGGTTTCTTGTTTCTTGTTTCTGGTTTCTGGTTTCTGGTTTCTGGTTTCTGGTTTCTGGTTTCTGGTTTCTGGTTTCTGGTTTCTGGTTCTGTTTCTGGTTCTGTTTCTGGTTCTGGTTTCTGTTTCTGGTTTCTGGTTTCTGGTTTCTGTTTCTGGTTTCTGGTTTCTGGTTTCTGGTTTCTGGTTTCTGGTTCTGGTTTCTGGTTTCTTCTGGTTTCTGGTTCTGGTTTCTGTTTCTGGTTTCTGGTTTCTGGTTTCTTCTGGTTTCTGGTTTCTGGTTTCTGGTTTCTGGTTTCTGGTTTCTGGTTTCTGGTTTCTGGTTTCTGGTTTCTGGTTTCTGGTTTCTGGTTCTGGTTCTGGTTTCTGTTTCTGGTTTCTTGGTTTCTGGTTTCTGGTTTCTGGTTTCTGGTTTCTGGTTTCTGGTTTCTGGTTTCTGGTTTCTGGTTTCTGGTTTCTGGTTTCTGGTTACTGGTTACTGGTTTCTGGTTTCTGGTTTCTGGTTTCTAGATTACGGATGTCAGATATCAGATGTCAGATTTTAGATTTCCATTTTCCGTTTTCCATTTTCCAATTTCCATTTTCCATTTAACCATTACGTATAAGCTTATTGCAATACTTTAATATCAACTAGCTATTTTTGTTATTTTTGTGTGTATATATTATTTTATTACGTTTCACGTTCATTAGAATTTTCGTTTCAAATTTTCATCTACCAACTCTACGGCTAGACAATTTGAATCATCAAATTTCTATGTTGTATTACAATTAAAATGTACAAGTAATTACATTAACACAATAACTGAAGTGAAGCACTTAGTTAATTGACAACAATCAACTGAAGTATATCTGTTTTAACGAATTGACTGCCAAATAAGAAAACCGTATACGTTTCAGTTAACAAGTGGACATCGAGTAAACGAATAGCTTGAATACTCACAAATTAATACAATCGCAATGATTTATATAAATAGTAGAAACGTGGACTTGCTTTCGTGGAATCACCTTCAACGGGACACACAGAAAGTTCTATTTCCTTTAACTTTGATGCAATACTTAACGTTCAGTCCCAAGTATAGCATTCGTTATAACTTCATTACATCAAACAGTTTCATCACTAATTTTGTTTTGAGTATTTACACAACGGTTATTATATTAACATACAGTTACACGTTTTTTAGTTTTTTAATGGTATTTCCTACGGCGGTAAACTCTTTGTTAACGAGTATATTGATTTATCAACATTCACTGTTCTGTTTCGGTTTAGCCTTGAACACTTTGGTGATCATTCTACATAGTCAAACCAATGTTGAACTGTTGATCAGTTTACAAACAATAAGAAACAATATAGGAGTTATTAAAAGAGTCGATCGTAAAGTTCTTTTTGGAAATTGGGCATACATAGCAATCGTCGTTTCATTCTACTTTACAAACATCTACATACAAATCACTTGGGCCTTCAGTTCATACTTCACAATACTTATGCTAGTGATAATAGTTCTACCATTGGATATTAATATCATTTACGGGGCTCGAATGATAAAATTGTTGAAAGAAGAAATCTCGTGTTGGATTTTTGAATTGAAATCTATTTCTAATGACGCAACGGTAACTGAAGATGATATACAAAGTACGCGATGGAGTGCGATACTAAACGCATACTTTGCCATCATCGACGCCTATAATATTTGCGAGAAAATTATTGGAATACCCGTAAGATCATAAATAATATACACATTTGTCTTGCTCTCATTTTTCTGCTATTTACTAAATTAAAATACTCTGTTATTTTAGTGAAATAGTTTCGATTGATATGTATTTGTTAATTATAGTTAAAAATTATTACTTCACTTAACATTTCACAGATTATTTACTACGTGTTTATGACTTTTTTACAATGCATTATAAATGTACAGATTCTAATCGAAGTAAGTGAGTAAAATCGATTTTGTTTAATGAACTAATATTCATAAATATTCTATACCTTATACTTTTTCAGTTTAACGGTTTGAACGTGATACTGACTCTGTGCGTCATATGGTTGATCAAAAGCGCTTTAGTACTGTCGGTGATAAGCTATGAATGTGAAAGTGTATTCATAATATTAAAAAATGCTCAGATCGCGTGTGTTATGATTTCAAGACAAGAACGTTGTTCTGGTAAGTCGTCGACGTGTGAACGTAACAATACCTAGCTCTTAAAATATATCAACATTTTTATTTAAATTCTTTTTGATTTATAAATAACTTCTTAAAAATATCTAAGATCAATAAATGTATTATAATTTAGTAATATGTCTGCTTGGGATAGAGCGAATGTGAAATTCGCGTGAACAAAATGGCGTCGCACCGAGAGCGCAACAAAATGGCGGTCGTTGTAACTGCCCATATCTATCGCCTGTTTATAACTTTTTTTAAAAATCTTCATATTATAAGTATTGAGTTTACTTTAATATTTTTTAATGAATTAAAATATTGAATTAGATAAAATGAATATTGGCTAATTGAGGAATATTCCAAACTTTTAAGAGAATACTATTTTAATGCGGTATTATAGTATTTAAATTATTTAGGTACATATATATTTATTCGTAAATTTTCAGTATTTATATATGAAAACATGTTTCTTACTATTATTTCATTGCTGCCGTTTAAATCTGCCTGAATTCTTCGCTGTCTCGCGGACTATTAGTAGATTATTAGTTATTTAAAAGTGACTAACACTTTTTCTAAAGAATGTTATGTTGCAGATGAAGTACGTACAGTGCAGAAGAAGCTTCGTCAAGAAGGTAAAAAGAAGCAGCTGCCAATGAGCGGGAGCAGATTGTTGACGGTCAATGCTAACTTACCGTTGCAGTTACTTTCCGTTGTCGCCACTTACACAGTTGTTTTGCTGCAGTTCAACTTTCTGTAAAGCTCACTATTCAATTACACGTGATAATTATAATAAATAAAGATTTTTTATTCCACTTTTGCTATTCGTAAGAACATTTATAAAATAAACGGTTTTTTAAAAAAGGAGTAAAAGAAAGATTTTGTAAAAGACGATATATTTTTATTCAACAAAACGTAGACAGAAATTTATTCTCAAGTATATACAATGTTAGGTAGGTAATAATTATTGAGCAATAGCGCCTAAAGTATTTTTAAATAGATTATGTGTTAACGACGTTTTATGGATTGTCCATTGTTCAAAAAACGTAGATTTGGAAAATCTCATATTTATTCAACGACGTAACGACTTATTAAGTGGTCCGTACACTTCGGCGGTCGGAGCGCGACTGTTTCTGTAACTCCGGCGTGTTTCTGTGTACCCGCGCAAAATTTACAAAAACAACAGATGACTCATCTCCAAATTGAAATCATTATTTCAACCGATGGACGTCCACTGCTGGACATAGGTCTCTTGCAATTTGTTCCACAAAATACGGTCTTATGCGGTTTGGTATCAAAATTAAAATACAAATCATAAATAATGAATTTTTGACAATCAAATGATATCGCAACGTGTTCGCACCAACGTACACACATGCTCTATTACAGTACTAATATTTATATTAAAAAAGGCGGTTGGTGGTAGAAGGGTGAAAGTTAAGGGTTACATGATTTTTTTAATACCTGATTATAGAAAAAATTGTACAAAAAAAAATACAGGGACTCCTTTATTACTCAAAGCTTTAAAAATTAGTTTACAATATATTCTCAAACCTACAAACTAAAACTCAACCTTAAAAAAATTTTAAACATTGGTCGATCCGTTTCAGAGGAGTTTGGTTACAAACACAGTGACAAAAGAACTTTATATATATATCGATATTACAATCAAAAATATACAAGTTATTACTTTAACATTTCATAATAACTGAAGTGAAGCACTTAGTTAATTGATGACAATCAACTGAAGTGTGTATTAAGGAATTGAATGCTAAATAAGAAAACCGTCTACGTTTCAGTTAAGAAGTGTACATCGAGTAAGTGAATAGCCAGTTACAAGATATCTCTTGAATACTCACAAATTAATAGAAGCGTAATGATTTATGTACAAAGTATAAATGAAGACTTGCTTTCGTGGAATCACCTTCATCGGGACACACAGAAAGTTCTATTTCCTTTAACTTTGATGCAATACTTAACGTTGAGTCCTAAGTATAGCATTCGTTATAACTTCATTACATCAAATAGTTTCAACACTAATTTTGTTTTGGGTTTTTACACATCGGTTGTTCTAATTACATATAGTTACACATTTTTTAGTTATTTAAAAGAGTTTCCTTTATCAATGAACTCTTTATTAACGTTTATATTGATTTATCAACATTTACTGTTCTGTTTTGGTTTAGCCTCGAACACTTTGCTGATCATTCTACATAGTCAAATCAATGTTGAACTGTTGATCAGTTTACAGACAATAAGAAACAATATAGGAGTTATTAAAAAAGTCGATAGGAAAGTAACGTTTGGTAATTGGGCATACATAGCAATCGTCGCATTATTTTATTTTATAAACTTATTCATACAAATGACTTGGGCCTTCAGTTCATATTTGTCAATAATTATGTTAACACTAATGGCTATGCCGTTGGATTTTAATATTATTTATAAAGCTCGAATGATAAAATTTTTAAAAGAAGAGATCTCGTGTTGGATTTCCGAATTGAAATCTATTTCTAACGATGCAACGGTAACTGAAGATGATATTCAAAATAGACGATGGAATGCGATACTAAACGCATATTTTGCCATCATCGATTCTTATTATATTTGCGAGAAAATTATTGGAATACCCGTAAGATAATAAATAATATTTACATTTCCATTAAATTTTAACAATTTATAATAAGATTCTGTTAATTTTATCGTAATAAAGTTTAAAATTATATCTATTTGCTTACTGTGGTTCTAATCTTTCACTTACCTTTTTTCAGGTTATTTCCTCTGTTTTTATGACTTTTTTACAATGCATAATGTATGTACAGATTTTAATCGAAGTAAGTGAGAAAATAATCTTTTTTCATCGAGTTTGTTAAAAGCTAATAATCAGAAATATCCTGTACAATACATAATCCTTTTCAGTTTGACGGTATGAATGTCATACTTATTGTATGCATCATTTGGTCGGTAAAGAGCGCTTTATTGCTATCGGTGATAAGCTATCAATGTGAATGTGTATACATAACATTAAGAAATGCTCAGATCGCGTGTGTCACGATTCCAAGACAAGAACGTTGTTCAGGTAAGTCGTCGTCGTGTGAACACAACAATACCTAGCTCTAAAAATCTACGAATATTTTTAGATTATTTCTTTTCGAACAATTGATAACTCCGTAAAAAATTACTACAATCAATGAAATGTGTTTTAATTTAGTAACATGATGCCGTGGGATAGAGCGAAAGTGATATTCGCGTTAACAAAATGGCGTCGCACCGAAAGTGCTATAAAATGGCGGTCGTTGTAACTCCTTATTTATCGCCTGTTTATAAACTTTTTAATTAAATTTCTTGATAAAAAAAGCTATAAACATGAAAGTATTGAAATAAGATAAAATGAATACTGGCTAATCGTTAATGTAAGGAATATTCAAAACTTTTAACAAAATTTTATTTCATTGCGGCTTAATAGATATTTTTAGTATAATATTCATGTCGTATATGTAAACATGTGTCTTACTTATATTTCCTTGTTGCTGTTTACATCTGTCTAAACTTTTCGCTGTCCCACACCCTACTAGAAAATGACTTAAAGTTGATTAACTCTTTTTCTAAAGAATGTTCTGTTGCAGATGAAGTACGTACAGTACAGAAGAAGCTGCGTCAAGAAGGTAAAAAGAAGCGGCTGCCAATGAACGCGAGCAGATTGTTGACGGTTAATGCTGAATTACCGTTGCAGCTACTTTCCGCTGTCGCCACTTATACAATTGTTTTGTTGCAGTTCAATTTTCTGTGAAATTCACTATTAAATTATGCCATAATTATAATATACAAAGATTGTTTATTTCACTTTTGCTATACACAAGAATATTTAAAAAATGCTGTTTAAAGAAACAAGTAGTTAGTAAATACTGATTACTTGTTATTTTAATAGTATATTATCTGATATTTGATACTTGTTTATAAATACTAATCTAAATAAATAATCTAATACTAATTAAAGAATACATAATTGGGTTACATTACTAAAAGAGAAAAATTTTCTGGATTTAGTTTTTTCAAAGCTACATAGCGTGAACTAAAAGTTGCAAACACCGGTAGACAGTCCAGGGTGTGATGAGAATTTGTAGTAGACTGTTGGAATCATTACAAATATGAAGTAAATACTAAAAAAGACAATCACTATATAACATTAAGTACCTAAATAAAATATTTAACTTGTTATATTTTTATAAAGAAGATTATAAAAATACACAATAGAGAGGAATAAAGAAACTAGGAGTAAATCGCTGGATTATGTAGAGTAATAGATTTCTTGAAAAGGTTTAAGAATATAAAATCTTATTGAAATCCGGTTGTTGATTATTTAATACTCTCTGAATGATAATTGAAAACAATAATATTTATTTTACAGTGTAATCACAGCTGTAATAACAGAAGAAAGGTTAGTTGCTTGACCATTCCCTCCTCGCGGTAAGCTCTCAATGTTTACTGAAAATAGAGCAATAAGCGTCGTGAGTCCATTCCGAGCGGTTAAAAGCCTGGCGATCGGCATTAACGTTAACTGAGCAATTTTCCTGCGAACTTTCGCGTAACCAGCCGGACGGCGAGCACCGAAGTGCTGGCGATGTAAGTGGCCGAGAAAACTTAGCCCAGCCATATTGTAATGAAAATAATAATTTTACTTTTTTTTTTTTTTATACTACTAAGCGACGAGACGAGCAAGACGTTCACCTGATGGTGTAGTGAAGTGATACGCTTGCCCATGACAACGCGGTGCTAGTTAAGATGGTTCACACTGCACCACATTGCGCTCGTCGCCTGAGACATAAGGTGTTAAGTCTCGTTACCCCAGTAATTACACTAGCTACAGCGCCCTTCAAACCGGAACACAGTAATGTTTGCACACTACTATTTGGCGGTTGAAACAGGAGCTGCGGTGGTATCCACCCAGACGGTCTCCGGCAAGAGACCTACCACCTGGTGACTTTACTTCATGGAACTTACGAAAAATAGAAATCGACAGAACACAGTTTTAATATTTCTTTCTGCTGGCCTTCTTATAACCTAATCGACTATTAACTAATACTGTTTCGGCCTATAAAAGCGACCGATCAAGGAGTATTTAATGTTAAGACAAAGGAGGTTACTTCATTGTTACCGTTAAATGATTTTAGTAGATAATTTGAATTTGACACATTATAATATGATTCGATAAAGTAAGTGAATAAACAGTTTTGTAAAAAGTAAAACTAAAATTGGGTTTTATTAAAATATAAAGCCACATTATGTACGCCGATACAAATACTACTAACTTCTTCCTTTGAAATAAACTAAACATATACTTTTACTTGTTTAGTGTGAATTGATACAACGAACTAAATTTATTATAAGTAGATTAGAAGGTATAAGGTAAGGTTGCACATAACAAAGAAGGCTGTCAATGAGACGATGAAACGAAATCAGTATAGTACCATTTCTTTACTTCCTCCCTCAGCTCCGGATGTGTCCCTCGCCGTTAATAAACGCGGATTGGAAGTACTCTGATAACGTTGAACTCGGCGTTTGAGATTCGTTCACACAGATACTTTAAAAACAAGTTTGGTAATTTTAAATAAAATGATATTAAGTTTTTTAACTTATAAGGTAACCCAAAAAAACAAACAGAAATGGTTAATAGAAATTATCAGTTATTTTTAACCTATTATTAAATGTCTTTAAACATTATGTGGAGTAGAGTTTGGAAAAAAATATTTATTAAGTATAAACCAGAAAAAGCTTAGAGCCTTCTTTTACAAAGAGAGTCAAGGCCATATTCGACAATTGTGCTTTAGTGGATGATGCGTGTTCTTCGAAAGCTACCGTTGGTAACAAGGTTTCCTCGAGGTATTTCAATCTACCGGAAGATCTATTCCATCTCACGCAACAACGTCTTATTCGACGTATAAAAACTGAACTATAATTTCATCTTATGATAGAGTAATGTGTTAGATATTGAGAAAAATGTGTGCGTGTACTAGCGTACACTCGTAAGAAGTGAAACTACAAAAAACTTTATCAATTTACAAAAAATATATATATTTATATATATGACAAAGGTTAAGCTTAAATAACGAAAACTTGAAAAATAAATAACATGATCACGCCCACGTGTTAGTGTATTGAAAAATACAATCAAAAACTGAGGTTAATTTTAAATAACGTGGAAAAATAAATACCATAATTACACCTAAGTATTAGAAAAAGAGATGAATTACATTGACATGATTAATACTTACTTTATTTAGAAATTCACTGGAATTAGAATTAAAATAAACCCTTTGATTTTGCTGATCACTTCAATATAACATATATATATATTTATCACGTCACTATAGAGCGTTGGGAATAAATAAGAGTGCAATAGAAAAACGGTCAAGTATAGTGGTAGGAGTAAGTCCGTTAAAACGATATGCTATTGGTAAATGGCAATTGCACGACACCACCTAGTGGTCAAAGTCATCACTACTCAAAGCGGGTCATGGGCTCTTATGAAAGTCGATGCAATCGCCACCTGGATTTCAAAAATTAAACTACACAAAACGGGTCGCAAAATACATTGGAGACATTTACCAATCCCTATTCCGCTGGAGAAAGTATACTTCGAATCACGTTACGTAACGTTAAAATGTGACGCGTAACGAAAAAGTGTTACACTAAAATTTTTTCCGACCCCGATAAAGAAGTTTCACTTCAAAAATAATTGTGGTTACCGACATTTTGTTAGTAAAATAGAAGATATATCGATTTTTTTAAAAGACTAAAAAAAGGAGGGTATGACATAACATCCTTTCACTATAAAAGACAGATGACTATAAGTCTCGACACATTCGTGTTTGTGCAGTGTACGAAGTGCGAGCTTTGTGACTGGTGACGTGTGAATGTGAGAGGGATGGCAGATTAAATTTATATTTGAATTGATGTTTCTAATAAATGTGTTCGGTATAGTATTTACACAACGGTTTAAACTACAGGTATGTAGGTAAGATAGAGAAATTTATTCGATCCTCGCATCGGTGGGTACTTTTGAAAATCCACTCCATTGCGGACAGACCTGTGGGCTAGTGGTGGGGGTAGTGGTGGGGCGAGGAGGAGGCAGTCGTTCGGTAGCCGCGCGGTCGCTAGGTCGTTTGTAAGTTGTCGAGTACGGAGTCACTACATTTGCCTAGCGCCGCGCTCCGCAGTTTGTTATTTATAGCTAGTTAATATAACATGTTAATATTCAATATAACTATTTGTATTAGAGACACACCAATTCAAATATAAATTAGATCTTTCATACCTCTCACATTCACACGTCACATGTCAGAGTCAAATTAAATCAGCCGTACCTCTCACATTCACACGTCACTAGTCAGAGCTCACATCTCGCACACTGCCCAAACACCAATGTTTCGAGACTTACAGTCATCTGTCTTTTATACCGAAACGATGTTATGTCATACCCTTTTTTCATTTTAGTCATTTAAAATCAATACACCTACTATTTTACTAACAAAATGTCGGTAATCACAATAATTTTTCTCAATATCTAACATTTGTAATTAATATTATAACGTCTATTTGTAACTGAAGTGGAAGCTACTTATATTTTCAACATTTTAGATAGGTAGGCAGCACTGCTAAAACATAGTACTGCTTTCTATAAGATTTACGGTCGTCAGCCAGTTTTGTTTGCGGCTCGAGGAATGAATAAGTGTTGATGTGCAGCTTGTGTATAAAATCCCTGATGTGATAAATAACCTTATATTATATTCATTTACTATAAATGATTAATAATCCACGATATAACACTGGGACAATGTAAATATTCTAAAATATAAAATATTCTGTTATTAAAATAATAGCACTGAGTTTTTAGCCGTGCGCTCTGTAAAACATAACGTTAAAACTATTAACATTTACAACTATTTAATCCATTTGAATTTTCTAACTTGACATTTGTTTCAATAACTGTCTGTCTATTTTAAAATTATGTGTAAAAATTTGGCAACGTCATTAAGGCGGTTAGTTTGTGTGTTGATCAAGATGTGTTAGTGGCAGTGATATTTTTTATTTATAATTGTTGGCGCAAGTTAAAGAATAAAGGATATCATTCGAAGAGTTTTTAAGTAGAATGAAATAATTTATTTTTGTTTTGATATATCTACATTTCTGTTTAATTGTTTAGTTATTAAAAACAGATAATAACACGGGACCCATCGCCGAACCCTGCGGTAAACCAGATCCTTTTCGTGAACATGTAACATGAAAACAACTGGTGAGTTAAAAACCTGTGGTTTTTTAAACATTTCTATCATATTTATTTAGGCCGGTAAAGAGCAGTTATTTCTATTAATTTAAAACCCGGCTTTCAAATTTGATAATTGAAAACAACACTTTTATCTATTTTAAAATAATTAACAATTTAACAACGTCATTAAGGCGGTTAGCTTGTAGGTTGGTGTTAATGGCAGTAATTTATTTTATTTGTAATAATATCATAAGCACTAGGAACTAGTGTGAACAAACCTTATTCCGGCAACTCTTAGATTCGGAGACGGTCTAAACAGTCCTTTAATTTACATGAGATCGAATAGAAGACAGTTGTACAATTTTCTAAGAAGATTTAGATAGAAATCTCTATTTTTCCCAATTTCCTCTTAACGAAGTACTTGGAAATGGTTTGCTGAAATTGAGACTCGAACGTTTATACACCTATATCCAAACAGAAGTTATAGCTATAGAGTTTGTAACTAATTTACAAACGTCATCTATAGCACTACTATTCTTTCATAGACAGAACGTTTTTATATAAATCTTCTAGCAGGTCTACATTCTTAAACAAATTTTACGTTTCGACGCAAATTTTAATCCACACGTAATAAAAACAGGTATCTGATATTGTTTTCTTACTTCATGTTTACTTCTTTATACATATTTATAAAATGTTTAAGTGTTTCACAATAACAGGTTTTTACTTAACAATGTTCATGAGTTTATTTTTTGTTCACGTGGTAAACAAAATCTAATTTTATTATCTGTGAGGACTAGAACAATATTGGATTTCACTGGTCTGTAGATATAAACATGATATTGAATATTTTTAGTAAATTCATATGTTGGGTCATCTTAAAAGAAGTTCTTAACGACTGCAACAGTTAGTCGTTTCTTTCGAAACGAAGTTTTTAGACAACCATCTAACTAAATTGAGATGATTGAATTAAACTCACACCGAGGCTTACCCGGATTTGTGTATGTTGTGTTTAAACATTCACAGATTAATTTATAGAGTTAATTTTAAATAAATAGTACATAGGAATTATTGCAAAAACGAGATCGCTCCGCGTTTAATACCCCTTTGTGCTCACTATAAAGTTTTACGAGCGTAATTTAGTGCGAGGTTGAACAATAAAACTAAATCGGATAGCACTCACTAAGGATTTACTGGGATCTTAAGGGCGTATGGTTTTAAATTAGCATTTAAATTAACAACGGATATGCAACGCTATCGCGGTTTTAAATGAGAAATATTGACTTGACAACTTCATTGAAACATTGGAGTAGAGATTTATGTAAATACATCTTTCGTGCCGTGTAAAAAAATAGTTAGAACAAATCAACGAAAAGAGTAGCAGATTAACTTATCTTTACAAAGATACTAAGCTGGCCAACCCGCATGCCAATCGTGGCGATTGTGCTAACTACCAACAGTTTCAGCTTATCGATGTTCACAACTGAATATCGGAATGTTGTATGAACTTAAACAGAAGTAAAAATAAATAAATTACTGTTTATAAAGCGTTTCTATATTATTTAAGCCTATCAAATACAAAACCTTGTCAAATAATTGATTACTATTCGCAGTAATTCTCGGGCATTTTGATGAAGGGTCATTGACCCGAAGATATATTTAAACACGATTTAGCACCATTCAAACTTCGACACTTGTGGTTCTGATATGGAACTGGAGACCTTCTAACAGACCTTTGATACATGATTTAAAAGTAATTTAATAATAAGCAATGAAATAAACTTAAGTTTAAATAAGTAATTTATATATATTAATCATTATTATATCGGTGTACAATGTTTTATAATAAGAATTAGCCGAAAAGGTATAGCCGAAAAGAAATGTGTCGTTGCCGTTTTGAACGGTCTTATTATCATTTAAAATGGCCGAAGGGAAATTGCCACTTGACATTCTCACAAAGTTATGCGCATCCGGAATTACCTTCGGATATAATAAACGAAATTTGACTAGAAGTATATATGCTGTAGGAAACTTTCTAACAAAGTCAGATAGAGAACTAATGTAGAAGTTTATTGGATTGAAAACAAATTAAAAATATTTTTAAGTGTGTATATATTCCTTCGTAAACCATTAAGGGTGGCCATGAACTCCAATTATTAGTATTTCCCGCACTTCCCTCACCAGCTCAGTGTTTTGTAGTTAGGTCTCTGTTGCCGGAGACTGTCTAGGTAGGTACCACTGCTGTGACTATTTCAACCGACAAACAGTAGTGTGCAAAAATTACTGTGTTTCAGTTTGAAGGGCGCTGTAAGGTAATTACCGGGGTAACGAGACTTAAACCTTATGTCTCAAGGCGAGTACAATGTGGTGAAGTGTATACCATCTTAACAAGCGGCACATTGTTTTTAGCAAGCGTATCACTTACAATAGGGTGAACGTCTTACTCGTCTCGTCAATATAAAAATCTTAGATCTTAAAGTTACATGCTGTGTAAATATCTTAACAAGCGGCACATTATAAGCAATCGTATATATAAAGACATATGAACGAACCACTCGCTCGTTTCTTCGCATAAAAAAAGTGTCTATCAAAGATTGTCAATAATGAAAAAAGTAAAGTACTGGTCCAGTGGGATTTTGATTTCATGGTAAGTGATGAACTGGTCCAAGAGAATGATGCGCTAGTTACTATGCTGGAGTTTAACAGAGACATTGAAAAGAATCTTCTTCTCACTTCATGTTCCTTATTACTATGGGTTCTGTCACACGTGAAACAACTGCACGTCTACACCACACCCGGATTAATTTTGATCAATAACCGATAAAACTACAGCTATTATAGAATAAGCAGCCATCTTCATGTTCTCACTGCTGGGACTCGTAAGGAGATTTCGCGCATTAGGACTAAGCGTTTCGCTTCGTCCTTCATAATGTGTACAGCGAGGGAGTGGAACAGTCTGCCGGCGTCAGTGTTTCCGTCCAGGTATGATGTGGGGGTCTTCAAGAAAAGAGTGAATAGGCTTCTTCTAGACTAGTGCGCTTTACCACCTAGATTACATCGCCGCTTACCATCGGGCGGGATCGTAGTCAAGCACTAGTCAATCCTAAATAAAAAAAAAGGAGAAAGTTAAAGCCACGCTGGCCAAGTGTAAGTTTACTTAAGATTTTTTCCTTTACTTAAAACTCGGGCTTAGCGGGGATCGAACCCGCGCCTTTTTGAGTCGATTACCTTACAAACTTATCTAACATGTCGTCTAATGGCCGATCAATTATAGGTTGTGTAAACATCCTAAGCAGCTTTTTTTCCATGCGCATGGGTTTAAACATTTATTTTTTATATATGTTTTATACTTTACTCTGTTATATATATTTATTTATACATATATATAATCACTGCTCCGCTTCCGTTAGTTGATAGTCGCAGCGTCAGTTCCGCTGCTGCTCCAATTAAGTTAACGAGCTTAATAATTCTGAACACGACTCAGTGTATACGTCTTTATTCGAAAACTTATTTGCTGTGGACATAACTTAATGCGATATAAAATATGTAATCATAAACTGCTTGCTCTGCGACACTTGTGTAGTTCGGATATCACGTTAAGAGTTTGATGGGGGGTACTTAAAATTCAACTTATTAAATAAAATATACTGATAATGGTGTTGTGAAATATTTCCAATGTAAACTTCTTTCATAAAGCACCCAGGTGGTTTCCAGGTGGTAGGTCTCTGTTGCCGGAGACCGTCTGGGTGGGTACCACCGCAGCTCCTATTGCAACCGACAAATAGTAGTGTGCGAACATTACTGTGTTCCGGTTTGAAGGGCGCTGCAGCTAGTGTAATTACTGGGGTAACGAGACAACACCTTATGTCTCTGGCAACGAGCGCAATATGGTGCAGTATGTACCATCTTAACTAGCGCTGCGTTGTCATGGGCGAGCGTATCACTTACCATCAGGTGAACGTCTTGCTCGTCTCGTCGCATAGTAGTATAAAAAAAAACCACTGCCGCTTCCGAATATCCGTGGCCGAGCAGATATGAAAGGTCATAACGTCGTCGGTGACCAGCTAGCCTTGTTTTTGTCGCCCGTATCTATGTGAACAGTCTGCGCTGCTTGGAGACATGCCAACTAGCCAATAATAAACAAAGGAAATGCCAGCCCGCCGAAACTTAATAAATTTTCAGCTTCCTTTTTTTCCCAGTATCGTTGCTCTTTCGCCTCACTTCCGCTTTGTTTTGTTGCTGCTGACATTTCGATGCCAGTTTAATTATATTATTGCGATTCGCACTTAACGATTTATCTAAATCAGGTACACGTCGGTAATACAAGGTGGGCCAATAGAAATCACCCTATTTAAAGCCTTAATTGAATCACCAAATTGTGGCGGAGTTGATCAATAAAATTCTAAAGGTTCAAATGAACTTAATCAAAAAAACAGAATTAAAGTTTTTCATATAGAAAAAATATTAGAGTCAAACAACATCGGATGACTTCTTTTGGCCCACCTTGTAGATTCAAGAAAATCGTCGTAAAAGAACCGATGAAGGTTTTAATCAAACTGAATATGAAGTTTATGGTATAATATTTTTTGCGGTTATGCGACAGATTATACAAAGCGGAAACCCTGACCTCCGCAGCCATTACTCACACTTGCTGCATTAATTGTTCTAAATTTTATTGCTAACACGGGTCGGAAGCTGTTGAGTTTATGGAGTTCGCTTTATATGAAACATGTGAGGCGTTCATTTGAATAACGACAAATCAATTTCCGCTATGTAATCATTTGTTAATATACTCCCGGACACATCTATCGGCCCACCACCCAGTGTTTAAAGTTTCGACGGTGTCTAGTTAAAAGTAAATGTTAGGTGGAGCAATAAGTTTTAATGCAGTTTTGAAGCAGATTTATTGGTCAACCCCTACATATGTTTTTTTTTATTTTTTTTTTGTAATTTCGAATTGATTTGGCCGGCAGAAGTTTTACAGCTTGGGCGACAATTTCAGGCCGAGTATCCATATTTTTTGGTCAAAACTGGCTCAAAGTTTAGATTTGCCTTTTTGTGGAACCAATAATCGGACACATCAAAAAAAAAATCCAACTTGTGCGAAATAAAAAAGTTTTCTCCATTCCTGGGTCGTTGAAAACAATGAACAGACTCGAATTTTCGTTTTTTTTTTCATAATCCTGAATTCAAAATTCAAAAAAAAAACATACATAAAGATTGACCAAAAAATCAGCTTTAAAACTGCATTAAAACTTATTGCTCCACCTAACATTTATTTTTAGCTAGACACCGTTAAAACTTTTAAACACTAGGTGGGCCGATAGATTTGTCCGGGAGTGTAGTTTAGATGAACCACTCGTTATGACGTGTATGAAAATAATATAATAATAGTAATTACATAAAAATACATTGCTTATTATCACGATGTAGGAAGCGGTAATAGCAGCATCTTATCTTTAATTACTCGTTGTCGGCTTCGGTCTGGATACCGTCCAAGTTCTATCAAACTAAGCTTAAATAATAGTTTCTAAACATCGATACATTCCTGTGGTTTCCGAAATTACTGGGGTAACAAAACATCTTACATTTCTCGTGACATATCTAGGTCTAGCTGTGGAAACATTCCTAAAAACGATATAACGAGTCAAGTGTATTTAAGTTAGTCTTGATCGGTGTTTTTTTACTATTTTAACTTTATGGTATAAGCCAATGAATATTTTACTAAAAAAAAACAACTAAAAATTCAACACAACGGAATATCAATTCAATGTTCTGTTAGCGGAAATTGAGAGTCGTGTTTATTCTTTTTGCTTTGATCGATATCGCGGGCATTTCATGAATACAAATTCACTGTGAAACTTTACAAAGAAAAAGTTTATTTTTTCTTCATAATTCCGTATCGATATACCGTCTTTAATAAATTATAAGTATGGTAGAGAGATATAATAAAATTATTGAAGTAAAATTACAAAGGAAACCCGACGAGTGTTATCAAAGAGTTTCCTTCTCGGTACGAGTCCTTTGAATTTTTAGAGCGGTTTAAGCGCTTTTCTACTTACCATCAAAGACCGTTGTATTTACCATCGCAAATCAGATTTACATTCACCATTTAGTGGTACCGAAGCCATGCTTTCTTTTATCATCATTTCCTAGTTGCTCTGCTTTTTAAATTATCTATTATTAGAAACATCTCTTCGAATATATATTTAGTCTGCCATAGTTTTTACATTCACAGAGTTCACACTTTGTAAACTTCCTAAACATAAATGTAGCGAGAACTACAGACCCTTTTTCCGTTTCAGTGTTTTAAAAAGTCAATACAATTACTATTTTTCTAACAAAATGTTTGTGATCATAATTATTATATCCTTGATTTCTATTATTAATAAGGAAGTCGTAAATCATAATCTAGTCCGTATTCGTCGACTGTAGAACTTAGACCTTCCCAATCGAAGATCTTCAGCAGGGAGATACTTAGGACTCATTGTTTTTGCGGAGCACGTCCGCCAGCCACTTGGAATTGGTGGAGATAGGTAAAATTTATAACCGTGAACCTTTTTTTGGTTTAAATTTGAAACGGTTGCTCGGTAGTTGCGACCAATTGGCGGTTTATGGTGCCCTGGAGCGACGACGGGGATGAATAATTCATATGGGAAGCATACACCAGCGCGTGGCCCTTACTAAATTAAATGGGTTTCATCCAATATTCGCGTTTCACGTGTACCCGAAACTTCTGTACACAGAGAATTGAATAGTTTAAGTTGTTTAGTTAAGTGGTGACGGATGATTTGTCTGTAAAGTTTATTACAGAACTTAGCGGAGATAATCCGAAATCTAACTTTTTTTTTAAAAGAAAATAAATGCATAGATGTTGACAGGAATCCTGATGAAGAGAGGACAAAGATGAGAGAGAAAGAAGGAAGAATCAGGTAGACTTCTCGAACAGGTCCCTCTTCTCTCGTATAACAAAAGTATGCATTATTGCGTTTAAATTCTAGAGATAAAAATATAGTAAGTGTAAAGCAGCTATCCAAAGAGCTTTTATTTTTGTATATGGCATTTTTCCTTGTTAGCTATCTTGTTATGTAAATATTAAAAAAGATAGATTATATTCCCCGCTCGTCCCGTGGGACGCGAGCGGAGCCGCGGTATACGGTTAGCGGGTAAATAAAATTTCATACAAATTTCTCCGTATCAATTTATCGTAAGTGGATTAAATTATTTCGGCGGAGCTGAAAACCGGCGTTGCGAGTTTAATAATTCAAATTTAAGGTTTCCGTGTTAATTAGTTATTATATACGCTTGCTTATAATGTGGCGCTTGTTAGGATATACACAGCATATAACTTTGAGACTTGTGATTTTTATATTCAGGACGAGGCGAGTGAGACGTTCACCTGATGGTAAGTGTTACACTTGTCCATAACGCGGCGCTAGTTAAGATGGTATACACTGCACCACATTGCGCTCGTCGCCTTGAGACATAAGGTGTTGTCTCGTTACCCCAGTAATTACACTAGCTACAGCGCCCTTCAAATTGAAACACAGTAATGTTTGCACACTACTGTTTGTTGGCTGAAATAGTCACTGCGGTGGTACGTAGATGGTCTCCGGCAACAGAGACCTACCAGCAGTAAGAATAAGATATTAAGTACACTTAATATTTTATTTCTTAAATTATATTCTTCTTCCAAGTCGTATTTCCTCATGACTGAGGGTCGTGGTCATCATGTGTGATGAAACACGACGACTTACTTATCAGTTATAATGGAGTGGTGTTGCCATTGCCTTCTCCATTTCACATACTGTTATATATAATATATATATACTGTTATATATATACTTTTTGGAGACCGTCTGGATGGGTACCACCGCAGCTCCTATTTCAACCGCCAAATAGTAGTGTGCGAACATTACTGTGTTCCGGTTTGAAGGGCGCTGTAGCTAGTGTAATTACTGCGGTAACGAGACTTAACACCTTATGTCTCAAGGCGACGAGCGCAATGTGGTGCAGTGTGTACCATCTTAACTAGCGCCGCGTTGTCATGGGCAAGCGTATCACTTACCATCAGGTGAACGTCTTGCTCGTCTCGTCGCATAGTAGTATAAAAAAAAAAAATACTAGTGCGAGCACGGATGGTCATGACATAGATATGCAGGTTTCCTCACGATGTTTTTCCTTCACCGACACAGTGCGTGATGTTAGTTGGTGTTATACTAACTGCGCATTAATTGAAAAACTCATTGGTGCAGGCCGGATTCGAACCCGGTACCTCAAACCGCTAGGCTATCACAGTTAAAGTATGTTCTACATGTTGGAAAATTTAATTTCTTACTTTCCTCTTATTTTTTATACGACTACGTAATATGTGCTTATTTACAAAATTTCAGTTAGCTCGTATGCAGTTACTTTAGTGCGGTTAATGCAATATTAAACTGTATAAAAATCTTTAAAGTACAGCGAGGTTTGAAATTAAAATTTTTTTGCATTTGCAGTTAGGGCTACCAAACTTTGGTATGTAACTGTTTCGTATTATTTTAACCAGTATTTCATCTGATTGTTAGTGGTGATGTACAGATGGTAAAGCATACTAATCTAGAAGAAGATTATGTTATAAAATACCGCAATATGTATTATCGAATTTCATTTTAAGTATGTTGATTCTTTTCCAGAAAAAAGTGATAAGAAGAACAGTATCTTACTTCACGTGATGGTATATACAATCTGATTCTAATAAAGTCTTTCTAATTAAATAGCCTATAGACAATATCAATATATCACTACTATTATATAGATATACGAAAATATGAAAAAAACACCAAAGAGGCATCCTTCAAAAGATTGATTTTGTCTCATCTTTTAAAGCAAACTTCATAATCAGTGTTGATCTGGATGACTACTATGAGTATATCTCATTTTATCTGTATGTTTATATAAATACACTTAAATATATATATTTTGAAATGTAATTTTCGGGGATTGTATGTATGTGTTATATTTTGTAATGAGTATCTGTATTTATTATTCGTTTCCTTTCTATATTTTTCATTCTTTCACACTTACATTCAAATTTACATCAACCTCTGGTTTGTTACGTAAAGAAGTAACGTAAAGATAAAATAAAAAAAAAAAATATACAGCACAAAGTTGTGAACGGCTCCTTAAACGCAATTTCAATTCTCGTAACTCTAGTATTTTTTTAGGTTAGTTTTAAGTTTTTATTATTTCTCGAAAGAGTATACATCGCTTGTGAGAAATAAAACATTTTAGAAGTAAAAAGTTAACAGATAGGTAGAACGTAAAAAATATTGTCAAACAGCAGAACTCTGCAATCATTGATAAGTTAGGGTGTTTATACACTGCAGCAAGTTTGACTAGAATAAATATAAAACACAATAGTCTTTTTTTTTTAGTAATAGCCTACAGAAATTTTTCCTACCTTACTCAGTTCTTCTCTATCAAAAAATACCAGTTCCAGATAACAGGCTATGACGAATACTGTATTAATTATCTGTTTGTAAACGATAAATATTTTTTCTAATCAAACCTGGTAACCCTAATCTTTAGGAAAGTTTACAGTGACGAAGATATTACTTAGCATCGCCCGCAGCATATTGCGTTACGTATGAAAAATCATATTAAATTTTGGTTAAAAGCGAAGTTAACTTGGTGTAAAATTAGTTCTTTACTCGTTTATGATAAACTTTGTTTACATTATGTATATTATAATCTATATAGAAAAATTGAGGAAGGTTATCGTAAGAATAATTCGAACGAATGGTAGTGATATTGTTAATCATCTGGTGGTGAGATCGTTTGATAATATATAAAATCATTCATTATATAACAGTTTTTTTAAATACCAATTTTATTAGTAATCCATAGTTGTATAAGTTCACTATATCATATATTAAAAAAGCGTAAAACTTTTACTAATTCGTTGATATTGAATGTAGTTTATGATGAATCAGCATCTCGTCATTTCTCTGATGAAAATTTTGAATTTGCCGATACAGAATACACCATTAATCTTTTATGCCTGTAAGGTTACGAAACACATTTCGTTTATCCAATTCACTAACCACACAGTCAAGTGTGTTTTGTAAATCTGTAACGCAACGATTTACGTATATTTTTCAGTTTGTAAATATTCAAGTAAACAAACAATTACATACTTTTTGTCATCAACAAAATCAGCTGCGTTTGTGATGCTAATGACAGTGATGATCATAGTCAGAATAAAGAAATGCTTATTTGATTATTTGAGATAAGTAATTAAGTAAAGTGCGAAACAATCTTATAAATCTAAACTCCTCTATACTACAGCTGCGGAATTGAACCAGTCTTTATATTACAAGGCAATAGGTTAACCTGTGCCACAGTAAGTTACATAACAAGTTATAATATTGTCGCCGTAGGAGGATCTTAAGCAATATTATTTATATACTAAGTAATGTGAAATGACATAGAAGAGTAATTTTCATTCTACTTTAATTTGTTACAAAATAATTGCTCTTGTTTACATGACAAATTAACCTGATCGTTATTCACTGGAATGTCCTTAAGAAAAAGGTCCAGTGATACAATTTTCATCACTCTTTCGATAGAAATAAACATAAATAACTAGTGAAACTATTCGCCGTATTTTGGCAATGGCAATAACCGGAAAGTGTTTTAGTTTAACTGAGCATTGAGTTCCAGTTTCCAGTGAAGTCAAACACCGCGTAGTAGCGCAATAACTAATATTACAAAAATCTAATCCAAATAATCTCTTAACATGTGATTTTAGCAAATGTTTTTTCATCAAAAAGTAACGGTGTTAATTTATATCCTTTGAACATAACACAATTTTTAGTCACTCCCTTTTTTTAACTCGGCTGGTTTCAAATTGCCCGAGGCTGTATCAAACAGGTGCGAATTTAACACGAACAGATATCAAAGAATTGTATTTTAAACAATTTTATGTGAAACGTTGTTAAACGATCTGATTTTTCCGCTTGTTAAAATTCAGCTGGTGCTAGATCTGTTACATTCATTATCGATTTACCTACCACCTACCAGGTGGTAGGTCTTTGTTGCCGGAGACCGTCTGGGTGGGTACCACCGCAGCTCCTATTGCAACCGACAAATAGTAGTGTGCAAACAATACTGTGTTCCGGTTTGAAGGGCGCTGTAGCTAGTGTAATTACTGGGGTAACGAGACTTAACACCTTATGTCTCAAGGCGACGAGCGCAATGTGGTGTGTACCACTTAACTAGCACCACGTTGTCATGGGCAAGCGTATCACTTACCATCAGGTGAACGTCTTGCTCGTCTCATCAGTCCTTTTAACAATAAACCCCGTCTTTTACTAATTAAATCCATACTTTTAAGCTAAGCTCTTCTGTCGATCTCCACATTTTAGCAAAGCCCTCTCCATTGCCCTTTAGGCGACTTCGACCCTATTTAAAAGACCCGTTGTAAGTGATCATTCAAATTACGTTCTAATAAAACCTTCGCGAGACTTTAAGTGTATCACTTGAAAAAAACACACGAGCACCGAACCTGAGCGGCAAATAACAAAATGAATTTTGTTAAATTAATTGAGAAACTAAGTTAAATGAAAATGTTCGAAACATCATTAAACGTATTTTAATGAAAAGCCTTACTTGACATTTTCATCGGATGATACATATTTATCTAATCTTACTTTTGACGTCAAAACAACTCTTAAGTAACTCTCGAGGTTAAAGGTTTTTAATTATCTTATGATATTAATAATTTCAATTCTCTATAAGCGGGTTAGAATATTACATAGAACAGGTAGAGTCTGTATTCAGCAAAGGATATAAATAAACTGAATTTGATGAATGACTAATAATTAATAGTTTATTAAGGTTATTAGTAACAAAGCGTCATCATCATCATGAGGTATACAAGTGTATTAATCTATATTATAAACTCAAAATTAAACTTAACTTATTTATTAATACTTAAGAACATATCCCATTAAAGACATTTTGAACTTAAAGGTAGATGTTTTCAGTGTTTAAATTCTGAGTACCCGCTTTTACAGATAGATGTTTAAAAAGTAAATCAAAATGGACCCATAAGTGTTTGCCTATGTTTGGAGAAAACTGACCCCAGCCGGGGACGAGCCCATTATACATTATAATTGCTTTGATAAAAGTGAACAATATACATAAACCTAGGAAGCAGTTAAAAATAAAAACAAAAAGTTAATTAACAGAGTCATAAAAACTTTTCGTCGTTAACCCTGTCCCGGGGGAGAACGACGCGCTCCCAAATAGTCAACTAAATGAGAGCTCGTAATGCAAAGTTGTATACTATACATTAATAAATGCGTTATATAATTAAAAAACTGAGAATTCACCTCACTAGTAACATGTTAAAAACTTCAACATCATCGTTAGCAGGTATACCTATTACTAATTATATGTTTAAATAACTCCTGTTTGATTTTCGTTTAAATCTTCATTAGCTTCTCCTACCAGTTAACGGTATAATGTAATTATTAACAAAAATCTTATATCCAAAATCAGAGGTAACCTTTCACATTCAACCTATTTTAAGATTGATATTACAAACAACCTTCATTATCCGTAATGGCTTAGTATAAATAATCTTAAGCTAAAGTTTTTTTATTCGGTACCTTTCCTTGTTTTTGCGTTGAATATGAATTATTTGAACTTTCACTGGATTGCTTTTTTTTTTTTTTTTTTTATACTACTTTGCGACGAGACGAGCAAGACGTTCACCTGATGGTAAGTGATACGCTTGCCCATGACAACGCGGTGCTAGTTAAGATGGTACACACTGCAACACATTGCGCTCGTCGCCTTAAGATATAAGGTGTTAAATCTCAATACCCCAGTAATTACACTAGCTACAGCGCGCTTCAAACCGGAACACAGTAATGTTTGCACACTACTATTTGTCGGTTGCAATAGGAGCTGCGGTGGTACCCATCCAGACGGTCTCCGGCAACAGAGACCTACCACCTGGTTTTAGGGTACTTTTCCTTGTTTCACGTTGAATATGAATTATTTGAACTTTCACTGGATTGCTTTTTTTTTTTTATACTACTAACCGACGAGACGAGCAAGACGTTCACCTGATGGTAAGTGATACGCTTGCCCATGACAACGCGGTGCTAGTTAAGATGGTACACACTGCAACACATTGCGCTCGTCTTAAGATATAAGGTGTTAAATCTCAATACCCCAGTAATTACACTAGCTACAGCGCCCTTCAAACCGGAACACAGTAATGTTCGCACACTACTATTTGTCGGTTGCAATAGGAGCTGCGGTGGTACCCATCCAGACGGTCTCCGGCAACAGAGACCTACCACCTGGTTTTAGGGTACTTTTCCTTGTTTCACGTTGAACATGAATTATTTGAACTTTTGATTGCATTGCTTTTATAGATAGTGTATCTAAGCAGTCTTTTACTGGAAACTGTTTAGAGGTTAAATACTTAAAATTTTTATGTAAAAAATGAACGCTGTAGTTGTCCTATTACCAAACGCAGGGTGAGTATCCAAACTTCAGAATTAGGTGAGTTGTTTCTTTGTTGAATGAAGGTGATCCTTAGAAATGAAAGAAGAGGCATTAACATAGGGTCGTATATTCATTTTATGATTTTGATCCGCGTGTATTTCGATTTGAGGCCATTCATTTTAAAATGAAACCTTTTTTGCAATGGAATGGAAGAAAAGGCTTATCAACTCCTATTATATATAGGAGACAATGGTGATAAAGTATTGTATCTATAAATAGGTTTTCGTTTTTCTTTTTTCTCGCTTTTACCTTATACGGATATGTCAGCACCTTTTATATATAACTACATTATACTGAAAGATTCATAAAAGACTCTTAATAAAAGAATAGGTTGCTCATCAATAGAAAGTCTATTATCAAGATGTTAATTCAATCCATGTCGAGAGCATCTAGATCTCTATTTCTCACATTATATTTACAAGTGTTAGATAGCTATTTCATTTTATCTTGTGCGGTAAGGTTGTATATTATTCTTTATAAAATATCCAAAACTTAACGATGGACCGCAACGTAGCCTACAGACTCTAATTGAGCTTGTTTTATAAAACATTACTAATAGTTTCCAAAGATGATGATGATTAAGATGTATTCAATAACACATCGAGACGATCGTCCGTGATAAGAACAAAGGCGATTTTTGATGTTGCCGAGAAATTACAAAATTCACAAGTTGAAGACACTTCGTAACGTTACAAAGTCAAAGGTGACGGAGTAGCGATCGTATTAAATTGTTTTCTACATAGTAAATAAGTTTCCGAACAAAGGCGATTCCACAGAGCCGTGTTCGGAATTGTTAAGCTCGTTTGCTTTATTGCCAGATACGATACGCTCTACGTTTCACTCGTCTAATAAGCTTGTGTGTCTGCACGTTTGCCCAAGTGGAGAGGTGTTTAACTGATACGTAATTAACAAGCGATCTCAATTCATTCGTATACTCGCTCCTATTTGTAGCTTTATATGTTTGAACTCTAAAATATTTCATTAAGTTTAAACATCTCGTGATTAATTCAACAATTTAACGAGGCGCTAAAATTAATATTTGTTTTCGTTGATCTCATATAGGATTCTGAAAGATACTACTTTAATAGAATATAACAGAAAATTGTAACGAACAGCCGCAGTAGGAGAGAAAGATAATCGAGGAATACATGTAGTTTTTTCAGGCACACGCCTCGAAACAATGGTGCTGAAAAACATAACAGCAAAAAACAAAAAGGCTGTTGATTTATGAAAGCCGTACACGTTCGCGGCGAAAAGTAATCAGTGACTCGCAGACGTTAAGTACGTGAAATAATAATAGTTGTTGTTTTTTTCAGTTGTATTATTTAACCGACGGGAAAAGAGGGGTTTTCACGTCATTGTAACTTTATTTAGTCTAGGTAGATACAACTGCAGCCTTACTTTACCAGGTGGTAGCTCTCTGTTGCCGGAGACCGTCTGGGTGGGTACCACCGCAGCTCCTATTGCAACCGACAAATAGTAGTGTGCAAACATTACTGTGTTCTGGTTTGAAGGGTTCTGTAGCTAGTGTAATTACTGGGGTAACGAGACTTAACTACCTTCTGTCTCAAGGCGACGAGCGCAATGTGGTGCAGTGTGTACCATCTTAACTAGCGCCGCGTTGTCATGGGCAAGCGTATCACTTACCATCAGGTGAACGTCTTGCTCGTCTCGTCGCAAAGTAGTATATAAAAAAAAAACTCCTGTTTCAGCCGTCAAACAGCAAGTCATCATCATCTCTTATTTCTTTGTAGAATTTTTAATATGCGGCGAATGTAATGGATGAAATAGTATATAAAATAATATTACATAAACTCCGACGAGATTAGAATCACCAAAATGGTGGTGATCAATCAATTGCGCTTCTATTATCAAGATGAAACATTTCTCAGCGAATTATTTCACTCTATTGTTTCCAATGTGAATACCGCGCCGAAACGGGACGGAACAAAAGATAATAATTTTGAATAGAAAGCGTCAGAAAATTGTAATGATTTCGTTAAAAAAATCTAGATTATTTTAAAGATTTTTGTATTACAAAATACAGAAACTACGAGCAGTGTGGTGATGCTCTTGTCGCCTACGCCGTATTGGTTGACGTCGCTTTAAACAAATAAAAAAAGTCATCAAAACAATTATCTAAGTTTCCCCCACTCTGATAATTGTTTCGGTCTTTAACCTTAAACGAGATGGTATTTAACGGGTAACTTACTATATTTAATTAACACTTCGGCGGCCTTTGCGAAGAATTCCAATTAAACTTAACCAACAAGTACGGAATCACTATAACTAATTCAAAATTGTCCTCCAGCCGGGATCTCACTTAATAAGATTACACATGTGGAAGTAATTCGCTTTTCCGCCACCAGGGGGACCGAGTTCATTTGTTGAAACGGCTTTTTACTTTTGCGAGCAATTCTAAAAAATATTAGAAAGGAAAGTTTTATAAACATTTCAACAAGGACCTAGTCAAAAGGAATAAAAACTGTTTTAAATACAATGATGATCACAATAAGTATGATATCATGTCCCAAAGTAACCGTGATGTATATAACATCCAACTAGATTATCATTGTTAATATACACTCCCGGACACATCTATCGGCCCACCTAGTGTTTAAAAGTTTTAACGGTGCCTAGCTAAAAATAAATGTTAGGTGGAGCAATAAGTTTTAATGCAGTTTTAAAGCTGATTTTTTGGTCAATCTTTATGTATGTTTTTTTTTAATTTTGAATTCAGGATTATGAAAAAAAAAACGAAAATTCTAGTCTGTTCATTGTTTTCAACGACCCAGGAATGAAGAAAACTTTTTTATTTCGCACAAGTTGGATTTTTTTTTATGTGTCCGATTATTGGTTCCATAAAAAGGCAAATCTAAACTTAGAGCCAGTTTTGACCAAAAATATGGATACTCTGCCTGAAATTGTCGCCCAAGTTGTAAAACTTCTGACGGCCAAATCAATTCTTAATTACAAAAGAAATAAAAGAGAAACACATATAGGGGTTGACCAATAAATCTGCTTCAAAACTGCATTAAAACTTATTGCTCCACCTAACATTTATTTTTAACTAGCGGACCCGATAGACTTCGTTCTGTCAAAAAAAATTGGAATGTTCTTTGTTCCTGCCTATTTTATTGCCGGGGCAAAAAAAGTCCTGAACAGAACCGTCACCCTGGTTATGGGCGGTGTGTGGGGTTCAGCACTATATATATTCATCTAATAACTAATATTCAGATATTGGTGGGTTTCAGAAGAGTGGCCAAAGTTATAATTAAAGTACATAAGTTGTATTTACTATAATATTTTTTTAGGAATAAATAACTGTCACATTGCAAATCTTTTTGACAGAATGTAGTCTGTCAGGTCCGCCAGATGGTAACGCGGTTTGTGCTCGACTGATGTATTGATGTGAAAACGAATGCATTTTAAGTCGCGCGCCGAAACTAAAACAAAAGAAATAATCTCGCGAAGCCGACCAAATTGAAAATCAGTATGGTGGATCTTTAGCTCTTACATTTTGTGACTATTTATGTTATTATTTCATTCGTTTTAATAGTCGCCTACATTGCTTAGACAGCAGTGAAAGCTTGTAATTTAATATGAACTTTTGTTAGCTGGTTTCTGGTTACTGGTTTCTGGTTTCTGGTTCTGGTTTCTGGTTTCTGGTTTCTGTTTCTGGTTCTGGTTTCTGGTTTCTGGTTTCTGGTTTCTGGTTTCTGGTTTCTGGTTTTGGTTTCTGGTTTCTGGTTTCTGGTTTCTGGTTTCTGGTTTCTGGTTTCTGGTTTCTGGTTACTGGTTTCTGGTTACTGGTTACTGGTTTCTAGTTTCTCGTTTCTGGTTTCTGGTTTCTGGTTACTGGTTTCTGGTTTGTGGTTACTGGTTTCTGGTTACTGGTTACTGGTTTCTGGTTTCTGGTTTCTGGTTTCTGGTTTCTGGTTTCTAGATTTCAGATGTCATATGTCAGATATCAGATTTCAATTTTTGATTTTTCATTTTCCATCTTCCTCTTCCATCTTCATCTTCCATCTTCCACTTCCATCTTCCATCTTCCATCTTCCACTTCCATCTTCCATCTTCATCTTCCATCTTCCATCTTCCATCTTCCTCTTCCATCTTCCATCTTCATCTTCCATCTTCCATCTTCCTCTTCCATCTTCCTCTTCCATCTTCCATCTTCCATCTTCCATCTTCCACTTCCATCTTCCATCTTCCATCGCCCATCGCCCATCGCCCATCGCCCATCGCCCAACGCCCATCGCCCATCGCCCATCGCCCATCGCCCTCGCCCATCGCCCTCGCCCATCGCCCATCGCCCATCGCCCATCGCCCATCGCCCAGCGCCCATCGCCCTCGCCCATTGCCCATTGCCCATTGCCCATTGCCCATTGCCCATTACCCATTACCCATTACCCATTACCCATTACCCACATACCCATTACCCATTTCCCATTTCCTATTTTGAACTTAGGACAGTGGTGTTCCTGCCTGAATTCTACAATCGCTGCACACGAACACACTAATTTACTGCATGACACTAAACTCACATTGAACATTCAACTGCATTATGCACAAAAAAATAAAAATTCAACCGAGAAAACGCGACCTTCAATCCCAGATTCCCGCTAAAGTTCGTAAAATATTCTTCTTCCCCATCGATGGCATGGGCACGGTTTGTGCGTGAGCCAGTGTCATGTGTACACATATAAAATAAAAGAATAAAAATCCTTAAAAAATTGTCTCCGTGGTGGTCAATTTGGCCGCCTTTTCTCGTAAAATATAATAGTTGCAATCAGAAACTGTTGGTTGTCAATATCAAATGTCAAAATCAAAAATATTCTTTTAAATTGTATTTGGTTTCTAAATGACGGGACGAACTTCAAATATTTGACGTTTTATGTATTTAAAGTAAGGAAACCAGACATGTCGCTTTTAGCGGGACAGTCCCGATTTTTTACTATTAGTTACATTGCATTTGTCTCTCAGATGATACACTTCGTGTTCTGCTTCTTGCCATAGAAAATTAAGGTATATTTCATAAACACATAAATTTTCTTAAACTAAGCTTAAAATAAGACTACAACTTAATTCTAATATATAAAATTCTCTTGTCACAATGTTCGTTCCCATACTCCTCCGAAACGGCTTTACGATTCTTATGAAATTTTTTGTGCATATTCTGAGAATCGGTTACTATCTATTTTTCAAACCTCTTAGTGATCAGGGTTACCCACACCAAAAAATTTTTTTTTATTTTTTGGGATTTTTTTTTTCTATTTTATTTTATTATTGTGTGGCATCAAAAAACTACATACAACCCTAAATTTTCACTTTTCTATCACCAACTCCTGCTTTTTAATAGACATTTTAACATTTTTTGTCTCGCTCGATATCATCAATTGTACATGGCCACGTATCAAACCGCGTGGCTGTAAACTCCAAAAAAAAAAAATATTATCACTTGGTAAGTGATCCCCTCCACGTGTGTACCACGTACGTGTCACCAGTACACAGCACGGAGTGGGGATGACAACGAATTATTAATCTCTCAAACATTATGCCTTTTGTCACTCCCTCTACATATAAATAATCTTCTCAGCAACTTTTATTATTTATTTATTAATAACTAATGTCATTGAATATAATTTATTATTAATCTATAATACAAATATGTGTCGGTAAGCGCATCACTCTACAACGCCAGGACCAATTTGGCCAATTTGAGAAAAATTCGAATAATCGCCGGGAAGCCCCTAAAAAAAACAGCGCTTTTCTTTTTCCTATACAAACGTTCTCTAACTAAAATGTAGGGGGTCAATTTGAACTTTATGCTATTTCATAAAGTTCATATTAAATTACAAGCTTTCACTGCTGTCTAAGTAATGTAGGTGCGTTCGTAACGCTAAAAGAGTCAATTTTAACTTTATTACAGCTGCTCAAAGTTTAAATTAGATCATTCTTTCAAAAAGTTTGCGTAAATGCGCGTCGGAGGATCTAACGCCGCGTGCCGAAATTAAAACGAATGAAATAATAACATAAACAGTCACAAAATGTAAGAGCTAAAGATCATTACTGCTGATTTGTCATTAGGGGTCGGCGTGCGGTATTATTTATTTTGTTTTAGTTTCTTTTTTACGACATCACATCAGTCCAGCACAAACCGCGTTACCAGTATGGCGGACCTAACGACTTCATTCCGTCAAAAAGATTTGGGGGGAATTGGGCATATTGGAATGCTGAAATGTTGGAATGTTGGAATGTTGGAATGTTGGAATGTTGGAATGTTGGAATGTTGGAATGTTGGAATGTTGGAATGTTGGAATGTTGGAATGTTGGAATGTTGGAATGTTGGAATGTTGGAATGTTGGAATGTTGGAATGTTGGAATGTTGGAATGTTGGAATGTTGGAATGTTGGAATGTTGGAATGTTGGAATGTTGGAATGTTGGAATGTTGGAATGTTGGAATGTTGAATATTGAATATTGAAAATGGAAAATGGAAAATGGAAAATGGAAAATGGAAAATGGAAAATGGAAAATGGAAAATGGAAAATGGAAAATGGAAAATGGAAAATGGAAAATGGAAAATGGAAAATGGAAAATGGAAAATGGAAAATGGAAAATGGAAAATGGAAAATGGAAAATGGAAAATGGAAAATGGAAAATGGAAAATGAAAATGGAAAAAGGAAAATGGAAAATGAAAATGAAAAATTGAAATCTGGCATCTGACATCTGAAATCTGAGTAAACCAGTACACCAGTAACCAGTAAACCATAAACCAGTAAACCATAAACAGTAAAACCATAAACCAGTAAACCAGTAACAGTAAACCAGTACACCAGTAAACCAGTAAACCATTAAACCAGTAAACCAGTAAACCGTAAACAGTAAACCAGTAAACCAGTAAACCAGTAAACCAGTAACCAGTAAACCAGTAAACCAGTAAACCAGTAAACCGTAACCAGTAAACCATTAAACCAGTAAACCATAACCAGTAAACCAGTAAACCATAAAACCAGTAAACCAGTAACCATAAACCAGTAACCAGTAACCAGTAAACCAGTAAACCATTAAACCAGTAACCAGTAACCAGTAAACCAGTAAACCGTAACCAGTAAACCATTAAACAGTAAACCAGTAACCAGTAAACCAGAAACCAGTAAACCAGTAAAAAACCAGTAAAAACCAGTAACCAGTAAACCAGTAAACCATGTAAACCAGTAACCAGTAACCAGTAAACCAGTAAACCAGTAACCAGTAAACCAGTAAACCAGGTTAAACCAGTAAACCATTAACCAGTAAACCATTAAACCAGTAAACCATTAAACCAGTAAACAGTAAACCATTACACCAGTACACCAGTAACCATAAACCAGTAAACCATACACCAGTACACCAGTAACCAGTAACCAGTAACCAGTAAACCAGTAAACCAGTAAACCAGTTAAACCAGTACACAGTACACCAGTAACCAGTAAACCAGTTAAACCAGTAACCAGTAACCAGTAAACCAGTTAAACCAGTATAACCAGTAAACCAGCTAAACCAGTAAACAGTACACCAGTACAACCAGTAAACCAGGAAACCAGTAAACCAGTAAACCAGGTAAACCAGTAAACCAGTAAACCAGTAACCAGTAAACCAGTAAACCATAAACCAGTAAACCAGTAAACAGTTAAACCAGTAAACCGTAAACCAGTAACCATAAAACCAGTAAACAGTAACCAGTAACCATAAACCAGTAAACCAGTACACCAGTAAACCAGTAAAACCAGTAAACCAGAGTAAACCAGTAACCAGTAAACCGTAACCAGTAAACCATAAACCATTAAACCAGTGAACCAGTGAACCAGTAAACCATTACACCAGTAAACCAGTACACAGTACACCAGTACACCAGTACACCAGTAAACAGTAAAACCGTAACCAGTAAACCGGTAAACCAGTAAACCAGTACATCAGTACACCAGTACACCAGTACCCAGTAAACCAGTACCAGTAAACCAGTACCCAGTAAACCAGTAAACCAGTAAACCATAAACCAGTAACCATAAACCAGTAAACCAGTAACCAGTAACCAGTAAACAGTAACCAGTAACCATAAACCAGTAAACCAGTAAACCAGTAACCATAAAACCAGTAAACCAGTAACAGTAAAACCAGTAAACCAGTAAACCAGTAACACCAGTAAACCAGTAAACCAGTTAACCAGTAAACCAGTAAACCAGTAACCATAACCAGTAAACCGTAAACCAGTAACCATAACCAGTAAACCAGTAAACCAGTAACCATAAACCAGTAAACCAGTAACCAGTAAACCGTAAACCAGTAAACCAGTACACCAGTTACACCAGTAAACCAGTAACCAGTAACCAGTAACCAGTAACCAGTAACCATAAACAGTAAAACCAGAAACCAGTAAACCAGCTAAACCAGTAAACCAGTACCCAGTAAACCGTAAACCAGTAAACCAGTAAACCAGTAAACCAGTAAAACCAGTAACCAGTTAAACCAGTGAACCAGTAAACCATAAACCAGTAACCATAAACAGTAAAACCAGTAAACCAGTAAACCAGTAACCAGTAAACCAGTAAACCAAGTAAACCAGTAAACCAGCTAAACCAGTAAACCAGTAAACCAGTAACCAGTAAACCATAAACCATAAACCAGTAAACCAGTAAACCAGTAAACCAAGTAAACCAGTACACCAGTAACACCAGTAAACCATAAACCAGTAAACCAGTAACACCAGTAAACCAGTAAACCAGTAAACAGTTAAACCAGTAAACCGTAACCAGTAAACCAGTAAACCATAACCAGTAACAGTAAAACCAGTAAACCATAACCAGTAAACCATAACCAGTAACCAGTAACCAGTAACCAGTAAACCATTACACCAGTACACCAGTAAACCATACACCAGTACACAGTACACCAGTACCCAGTACACCAGTACACCAGTACACCAGTACACCAGTACAACCAGTACACCAGTACACCAGTACACCAGTACAACCAGTACAACCAGTACACCAGTAACCAGTAAACCATACACCAGTACACCAGTACACCAGTACACAGTACACCAGTACACCATACACCAGTACACAGTACACCAGTACACCAGTACACCAGTACAACCAGTACACCAGTACACCAGTACACAGTACACCAGTACACCAGTACACCAGTAAACCAGTCAACCAGTAAACCAGTACAACCAGTACACCAGTACAACCAGTACACCAGTACACCAGTACACCAGTACACAGTACACCAGTACAACCAGTACACCAGTAAACCAGTAACCAGTAAACCAGTACACCAGTACAACCAGTACACCAGTAAACCATTAAACCAGTAACCAGTAAACCATAAACCAGTAACCAGTAAACCATAACCAGTAAACCATTAAACCAGTAAACCATAAACCAGTAAACCAGTAAACCGTAAACCAGTAACCAGTAAACCATAAACCATAAACCAGTAAACAGTAAACCAGTACACCAGTAACCAGTAACCAGTAACCAGTAAACCAGTAAACCAGTAAACAGTAAACCAGTAAACCAGTAACCAGTAAACCAGTACACCAGTACACCAGTACACCAGTACACCAGTAAACCAGTACCCAGTACACCAGTACACCATACACCAGTACACCAGTACAACCAGTACAACCAGTAAACCAGTAAAACCAGTAAACCAGTAAACCAGTAACCAGTACACCAGTAAACCAGTAAACCAAGTAAACCAGTAAACCAGTAAACCAGTAACCAGTAACCAGTAAACCATTAAACCAGTAAACCAGTAAACCAGTAACCGTAAACCAGTAAACCATAAACCATAAACCAGTAAACCAGTAAACCAGTAAACCAGTAAACCAGTAAACCAGTAAACCAGTAAACCAATAAACCAGTAAACCAGTAAACCAGTAAACCAGTAAACCAGTAAACCAGTAAACCATAAACCAGTAAACCAGAAACAGAAACCAGAAACCAGAACCAGAAACCAGAAACCAGAAACCAGAAACCAAAAACCAGAAACCAGAACCAGAAACCAGAAACAGAAACCAGAACCAGAACCAGAAACCAGAAACCAGAACCAGAAACCAGAACCAGAAACCAGAACCAGAAACCAGTAACCAGAAACAAACAAACAAAAGTTCATATTAAATAACAAGCTTTCACTGCTGTCTAAGCAATGTAGGTGCGTTCGTAACGCTAAAGAGTCAATTTGCACTTTATTACAGCTGCACAAAGTTCAAATTCAATTATTCTATCAAATTGGTGTGCGTATGCGCGTCGGAAGATCGCCGCGAGCCGAAATTAAAACGAATGAAATAATAACATAAATAGTCACAAAATGTAATAGCTAAAGATCATTTTTACTGATTTTCAATTTGGTCGGCTTCGCGGTATTATTTCTTTTGTTTTAGTTTCGGCGCGCGACATAAAATGCATTCGTTTTCACGACATTACATCAGTCGAGCACAATCCGCGTTACCATCTGGCGGACTTGATAGACTACATTCTGTAAAAAAGATTTGGAATGTGACAGTTATTTGTTCCTAATAAAATAATAATAGTAAATATAATTTATGTACTATAATTATAACTTTGGCCACTCTTCTGGAACCCACTAATATTTAAATATTAGTTATTAGATGAACATATATAGAGCTGAACCCCACACACCGCCCTATCACCAGAGTGACGGTTCAGTCCAGATTTTTTTGCGCTGGCTATAAAATAGGTAAGAACAAAAAACTGCCACATTCCAATTTTTCTGACAGAACGAAGTCTGTCGGGTCAGCTAGTATTTTATATTAATGACAAAAAGTATGTCACCGATCTTAACCCTAAAAGAAATTTAGATAGAAATATGTCAAGGAATAAGATATTATACATTTTTATATTTATTAATTGTACTTATGTTGGAACTAAAAAAATTTTACGTTATTATTACTCCTTCAAAGTTGTCCCGCTTTGCCCATCTTAAAATCTGGTCACCTTAATGGAAAAGAGAAATTGTTGTTTTTACCATATTCCGGGCACTTCTCTGGACTTCCACGAATAATTCAAGACCACATTTAGCCAAATCGGTCCAGCCGTTCTAGAGTTTTAGCGAGTCTAACGAACAGCAATTCATTTTTATTATATAGACTAGACACCGTCGAAACTTTAAACACTGGTGGGCCGATAGATGTGTCCGGAAGTATATTTTCACTTACTAATATAATATTATTGAAATGATCGTTATGCTATATTTAATTCTAAAATCTTTGTGTTACAAATTATGGATGTATTGTAGTTATTTCTAAACTACTTTAGATTATTAATTACTATTTAAACGAGGCAAGCTTAACTGTTTCAGCATAAGACAGTTTACGTAACTGAATTCAGCGAATAGGCGCAAGTAAACTCGCTGCTCTAAATCAGGAATCAATCACTATTAGCATTCAAGAGACGCGGATCCGTGTATTGCTCTATCATTGTACTAGTACGTGACTTGAAAGCGCACAGGTTCGATTCCCACTAGCCCCATTTCGTTGTTTGTACTCATTTGAAATTCTGATTTTGTTAATCTATGTATAAATAAACTTTTTAAATACATAAACTTATATTCTCTTCATTGTTTATGTTTATAAATCTTCAACTTTGTATATCTTATTTCAACTGACATCAGTATCAATTGGTGTTAAGTGAAAATGATCCGAAGGTAATGATGATGTTTGCTCTCAAATTCTCCTGCTCTTATATATTGAGGATATTTTATCTGTGGTCCGAAACAGAAATAAGGAACCTATATTACTTCTTCTCTTTCACTGAAATATTACTTAAAGGAATGAGATGCAGATAATGATGATGATGATCTAAAATTCTAGTGCACTCATATATTGAGAACGGGAATAACAAGGATTGTATCTGTCCTATATTACTTTCTCTCTTTCATTCTAATAACTAAAAGTAGTGAGACACAAATACTTAACAAAATATCATTTCATCTTTAAAACTATTCTAATCTAAGTATAAGTTAATGTAGCTCAAAATTAATAAATATTTTTAAGTTGACGGACATCCGACAAATGTTAAAGTGTTTAGTTAATGATGACTGTAGTCTGCTGTTACTAGTAACATAAGAAAGAAACAATGAAAAAATGCTTAAGTAATATTAATTTTAGCTTCGTATAATTATTTTTTCTATACATAATCGCAAGTAGATTTGGTCCAATTAAACAGAATTCCAATAACCGCCTGTAATTGGTTTCAGTCGCAGCACGAGAACTGTATCGACGAACTTTGAACTTAGCTTATAAAAGCAGTTCGTTATTTGGTACTTATTCTCACTGCGCGATAATTAACAACCATTTGGTTCGCAACTGCGGTGTTATTATGTATTCAAACGTACAGCGATTGCGATAACCGTATAATTTATTTTCGTTACTTTTATTTACTTATATATTTATACTATTGTTAGGAGCCTCCATACATTGTCTTCGGCCACACCTGCGATCGGCTACATGTAAGGCGGGTAGTTAGAAATAGCAGGCGCCCGGCGGACGCCCGACGGTCGCCCAGCGATCGATTAAAAGGCGGGTACTTGTAAAAGCGGGGCCCCCGCGATCGACTATTAAAGAGGAGTGCTCGGAAGTATGAAAATGAATTGGTCGTCAGAGCCCGTAGTGTACGGACGTCGTTATATTCAGTGCTGGTCGTTATTGAGGTCACGTAAGCCATTTTGATATTTCTAATGTTCTTTATGTATTGAACTATGCAGTGTGTTATATTTTTATTTATTTAAAATACTACATTCGTTGCTAAAACTATATATACGTTTATTTTTTGTATATATATATATATATATATATATATATTACTATATATATAATCATATGATATAATATGATTGATGGCGAACTTGCGCTACAAAGGGCACCAACAGAATACCAGCGCTGTGGCACTGGGTACTAGTGCCGCAGCTTTATGTTGAGTTAGGCCCTATTAGGGGGTGCAGTACTTACCTTAAACTCTAATTCTATTTTATTTATTTTTTGTTCTGTAAATTTCTTGTATGTATGTACTGGTTCCCAAATAGATGGTTTCTTTTTTTCTTTCTTTCTACAATGATCGCTTTTTATGACAAATTCTTATTAGGTATCAGCGATGATCAATTACAAGTATTTCCTCAAAATATGGGATTTAGGATTTTTCATCTCAAAGCGATTAATGTGAGGATATCGCTGATTAAAATTTTACGTAATAACCCCGCTGATCTATTCGTAATCAATGATTTTTATTCCGATTCCATCCTACCGAGATTGCTAACTTCGTTGGATTGTGAATTAAGTTCTATTTTCAGCAAATAATGTATGAACGAAAAATTTACAGCTTTCAGTTTAGTGATAACTAAGTTTTTAAGGCGCTATACGTCTGAAAGAGGCGCGGGTTCGAACCCAGCTGACATAGAGCTCAACTGAAAACTGCTTTCGTGTATATTCAACAATCAGCATTTGTCTAACGATGTTGGAAAACAGTCTCAACTTTCTAAATGTGAGAACCCACAGTCCCAATAGTGGGAACATTATAAGGGATATTAGTTATTATTTCGAAAAACGCAGTGTTGGTTTACAATTCGTATTTCCCTAGCGATGTTGGAGCTTACATTTACAATGAACAAACGAATTATGAGAGCGAAGAGGTGAGAGGCGTGGTATTAGTCAAATGAGAAATTCTGCTGAAATTTCATAAACAGCTACATTTCTTTTCATCCATTGGACTGATTATGAAACCACAAGCAGTAAGTAGATTTAACAATCATATTGTTAACCTGCCATCGCATAACAAGTATATCCTTGTAATCATATATATAAGAGACTGAATATTCTGATCGAGTAAATTAATAGTGTTCAAAAAGGTATTTTCATTAGTCTACTAAATATCATTATACCATTTCATATTAAAAAAAATGAAACGTTAAAAAATATTACCTTGATGATAACCAGAATATACTGTCATATGATATGAACAAAATTAATCTAAGAATAAACCTTTAATTTTTTTTTATACTAGTATGCGACGAGACAAGCAAGACCTTCACCTGATGGTAAGTGATACGCTTGCCCATGACAACGTGGTGCTAGTTAAGATGGTACACACTGCACCACATTGCGCTTGTCGCCTTGAGACATAAGGTGTTAAGTCTCGTTACCCCAGTAATTACACTAGCTACAGCGCCCTTCAAACCGGAACACAGTAATGTTTGCACACTACTATTTGTCGGTTGCAATAGTCACTGCGGTGGTACCCACCCAGACGGTCTCCGGCAACAGAGACCTACCACCTGGTAAATTTAGTACCTATGCTCATATCCTCGTCTCTTCGCTTTTTCGTATGAAAAAAAAAAGTCAGTATAATCCTCCAAGAGACCAGCGGTCAGCGGATATTAAACATTTCAACTCACTGAACCCGCAGGATCGATGACAAGTGATGCTTAAATTGAAACTGTACTCCAAATAAGGAAATTGGTCTTACTGTATCCATTGCATAAGATCGGAGATTATTTGTTATTTTATTTAAGACAACTGCCATTCTTTTAGAAAATGGAAGAAGTAACGTTAATTGTAAATAGTTTTGTCATTATTAATCCAATATTTTATGGATCTGTTGATTGAAGTGTAAAATCGTCTGTAGCGGAAGCACAGTGAACAGAAGTATCTAGAACAGTGGAAAACTACCGGCTGATGATGATATTGAACTAAAACAGTAATTATAAATCAACGAGGAAGCAAATAATCTGAGAGTAATAAATACCTTAATTTTATGAAAGACACCTTAAATTTAGTATGACTCTTTTAAATCGCCCCGCACGTAATCATTAAATTTGCTGTATTTTATCTATTAAAAGAAATCAATTCACTAATTCCAGACTAGACTAACTCAAGACCTGCCCACTTGAATATTGATAGCACTGTTAGATATAAATATAATTTACCGCCCGACCTCTCCCGGCGTTTCGCAATTTAATTAAAAACAAACATCCCCGCTTGTGTCACTTGATGTCGAAAACAAAATGGTAAAGTTGTTTTCGTTTCAACATTTTTGTTTTCTTACACAATCTGTTATTAATATTTTGAATGACGGTCTACAAGGCAGTAAGAATACACCAACAAAACAAGAAAGGGCTAAAATATATAGATACAGATACACACAAATATCGGTTTGCGTTAACATTTAAAAACTCATGTTTTAGTGTCGTTGGTTAAAAAGCTTGTCACAAACTCAAGGAAACGGTTTTCAAAATAAAATCCTTCGTAAGGTTAAATAGCGGTAAGTCAGTGTCGATATACATTCACGTTTCAAATGAAAGTTTCGCATTCATTTCATTGAGCGGGGGAGCAGCTGATGCTCCGAACAATTCGGTTAAGTGGGGCAACAACTTTTTGTTGAAACACTTGCGCGGCGCTGTTGTTACTTTTGCCGGATTCTTATTTATGGTTCAACGTTCCAACGATTGCTAGATACAAGTTTAAGTAAACACGTATTTCAGCACCGAAACCGTAATTCAAGGACCTTATTCTTTCGTGGTCATGTTCTGCTGATGTATCGATTAAAAAAATGTAGCTTTATTTTAAGAAATGAATTCGGTCCTATTATAATTATTAATGCTTTATTAATTATGTTTGGTTTTTCAATATTTAATTGGTCCTTCTTCTAAGTCGTATTTCCTCATGACTGAGGGTCGTGGTCATCATGTGTAATGAAGTACGCGACGACTTACTTGGCAGTTATAATGGAGTGGTGTTGCCATTGCCTTCTCCATTTCACAGATTCCAACCACGGATGGTCATGACATATATATGTTGATTTCCTCATGATGTGTTCCTGCACTTCGCTCATCTTCGTCTTTCTTTCTAACGATGTTTTTTTGTAACTCAGTTATTATTCCTGTGGTTTAGTTAAGCAGACCAATCAACAGATAGTTTTTTTTATATTCGACTAAGCGATCTGACGAGCAAGACGTTCACCTGATGGTAAGCGTTACACTTGCCCATAACGCGGCGCTAGTTAAGATGGTACACACTGCACCACATTGCGCTCGTCTTGAGACATAAATTGTTAAGTCTCGTTACCACAGTAATTTCACTAGCTTACAGCGCCCTTCAAACCGGAACACAGTAATGTTTGCACACTACTATTTGGCGGTTGCAATAGGAGCTGCGGTGGTACCCACCCAGACGGTCTCCGGCAACAGAGACCTACCACCTGGTAAGAAAGAAGAAAATGTGGAGATCGACAGAAGAGCATAGGTAAATAACTTAGCTTAAAAGTATGCTGGATTTAATTAGTAAAAGACGGGGCTCATTCTTAAAAGGACTGATGACTGATGGGGTAGTAAGAACTGATTAAACCGATGCTACCTCTACAGAATGGATGATGAAGTGAAAGGCAAGGAGTGGATGGGGAAAGGGCAGCGTGGAGATCTTTCGATGAGGCTTATGATATAAGTATACTTCCATAAATCGATAATGAATGTAACAGACATATATATCTTGAGACATAAGTTGTTAAGTCTCGTTACCCCAGTAATTTCATTAGCTTACAACCGGAACACAGTAATCATTATACACTACTGTTTGGCGATTGAAATAGTCACTGCGGTGGTACCTACCTAGACGGCCTCCGACAACAGAGACCTACCAGCAGTGAAGTTGGCATGAACGATGTTATCGGCGTTGTGATAATTAAGAGAATTGACATAAATGAATCCATCTTGTACACGTACAATAACAAACACGGCAAAGGGAAGTTTGGTTAATTTGGTAGCGGCGCGAAGTTCGAGCATCTTATTTGTAATATCGCAACTTCGCTGAATATGTGTCACACGGCGAAGTTGTGAATGTTTCCCAGGGAAAGGTAATCAAGTTCCATCTTGTTTTCGCGTACAGAAAATTAAGTGTTGTTTTATTATTACTTAAGTATACGTTATAATGTAACAAATATTAAACGTACAACGTACTACGTGAATATTAATAATCGGAAATAGAGTCTTGATAAAACTGATGACATTAAAAGTATTTTTGGATGATTTCTAATTTCTTCATTATCACACAACTTTTAAAAATCCGATTTCTACCAAACAAACTATGTTTATGTTTTGTGTTTTATGTTTTGGGGGGCGAAGCTGCTCGCGTCCGTAGGAAATACTTGAAATATGACACCCTACACGTGCCCCCTGGGTAGTGCTAAACGAGCAGCAAATTCCGGTGGTAGGCTTCGGCCGCTGGCTCCTGGTACCACCCATCGGCAAAGCCATGCCGCCAAACGACTTGTCGTGTTCCGACATGATGCCTGATGAAGCCACAAGGGGATTGGGTCCGTACAGTTGCACTGTATTTTGAAATCCGGGTATGGCGCATTGAAGGTTGTGGCGCTGGTTGCCTGTTCGAAAAGGGTAGCGGGATCCGAAGCACGGTTCTCCGCTGGCCGACCGCAGATAGTAGGGGGCCCAAGTAGCGAGTAAGCCACTTGCGAAAGGCTGCCCCGCCAACTGTGAAAAATCCCAGAGTGGCCCCATCGTGCCGGTTGGCGACCGGGCGAGAGGACCCGATGGCGATCTCCGGGGGGGTTCGGGCGTCCCCGCAGTCTCCAGACCAGGCTCCCTCTAGCGTTGCACCGCCAACTGCGTCGTTGGGATTTCATTGCAGTGCCTCGTTCAACTTCCTCCCTCTTCCTATTCACTCTAACACATGAAATGGTAAAAAAGAAAAATAAGTCTCAACAGCGGTTGCACGTCCTCTCACTACAAGTGCACCTCACAAACATCAGAGGCCTGCACTCAAATCTCGATGCAGTCCACCACCATCTCGAAACTGCCAAGCCACACTTATTTTTTCTGACGGAGACGCAAATACGCGACCCTCTTGATGCGGCGTACCTGGATTACCCAGGATACTCTTTGGAGCACCACTTCCAACCGCGTGCCGGAGTCTGCATGTACGTCCGCCAAGACATTTGTTGTCAGCGTCTCCATCATCTTGAAGACCCCACCTTTTCTACACTTTGGACGATGGTGGACACAGGCATGGAAAAAATCATCTATTCTTGCGTCTACCGTTCGCACAGCGGTGATAAGGAAACGACTCGGCTATTTGAACACCTCAGTGAGACAGCGGATGAGGCTCAGCAGCGGTACCCATCGGCACAGTTGGTCTTTCTAGGTGACTTTAACGCTTGCCACGAACATTGGCTATTTCCCTACCAAAAAACCGACTGTGCAGGGAGAGAAGCAAGAAAGTTTGCTATATCGCACAACCTCTCCCAACTGGTTAAAGAAGCAACCAGGGTACCCGATGTAGAGGGCCACACTGCGAATTGCTTAGACCTTCTGCTGACAACAGATCCTATCAGATACAGAGTGGAAGTTTCGTCCCCGTTAGGGACTTCCGATCACTGTGTGTGAAATCTGTAGCGACCTATTCTCCTCCTAACCTCGACACACATGGGGTCAGACGATTATGGCGCTACAAGTTGGCAGATTGGGATGAAATGCGCATTTCTTCGCATCTTATCCTTGGCGGCAAGTCTGCTTTTCTTCTGACGATCCGTCGAGATGCGCGGATGCCGTAACCGACGTGGTACGCTAAGGTATGGAATACTTCATACCGTATACGGATGTATCTACTGGTTCCCAAGCGCGACCCTGGTTCAATGCCGAATGCGCTAAGGCGGAAAAGCGAAAACACTATGCTTTCTGGCCTGGGTCAGTGCTAAAACCCGCAAAACTCCGGATGTTACCACCAAGAAGAAAGCCTTTAACCGTGCCGCCAAGTCCTTCAAAAAGCAATTACGGCGAGCTCGACACGACCGAATAAAACGCATTGGCGCGAAGCTCTCTGCCCAGCCGTGTGGCAGCCGAGCTTTCTGGTCTCTAGCCAAGTCGGTCGAGACGAACTTTTGCCGGCCTTCGCTGATTAAGCCCGATGGTTCACTGGCAAACTCGGCAAAAGAGAAGGCTGATTTACTTGCCTTTCATTTTGCCAAAAATTCACGTCTTGATGATGTAAACGCTACACCGCCTCAATTGCCTCTCTGCGGTATTTCTATGCCGGAAATCCGCATTTTGCAGAAAGAGGTGTTAAAAACCATGCGTAGTCTGGATGTGGATAAAGCCAGTGGACCAGATGGATTACCGGGTATTGTGCTAAAAACCTGTGCACCCGAGTTGTCTCCCGTATTGACGCGCCTGTACCGCCTCTCTTTAAAGACTGGAATAGTTCCGAAATCATGGAAGCTTGCGAACGTGCAGCCCGTTCCTAAGAAAGGCAGCTGTGCCGACCCTGCCAATTATCGACCTATTTCGATTACCTCCGTACTTTGTAAGATTATGGAGAAAATAATCAACAAAAGGCTCATGGCACACCTAGAGCATAATGACCTCCTCAGTGACCGACAGTACGGATTTCGCCAAAACCGGTCTACTGGGGATCTCCTAGTGTACGCCACCCACTTATGGGCCGAGGCCTTGGAGAAGAATGGGGAAGCAATGGCTGTCTCCCTAGATGTCTCAAAGGCCTTTGACAGGGTATGGCATGCGTGCTTGATCAACAAGCTTCCAGCCTACGGCTTATCTCCTGATCTGATTGCTTGGATTAAGGACTTTCTGAGAGAACGGTCTTTCCGTGTTGTAGTCGAAGGTTGTTCATCAGACCCAATGACTACTAATGCTGGTGTTCCTCAGGGTTCTGTTCTCTCTGCAACCTTATTTCTGTTGCATGTCAATGACCTCTTGGTCCCCGGTATCCTTGGGTATGCTGACGACAGCACAGTTGTGGAGAGATATCTGACCACTGCACAGACCAGTCGAGATCAAGTACAGACTTTAAGAGAGACTATGGTTGAGCGGTTGGACCACGCATTAGAGGCAGTCTCCAATTGGGAAATGCCAATCTCGTAGCTTTCAACCCCACCAAAACGCAGGCATGTCTGTTCACTGCGAAGAGGAGCCCATTCACCTTGGCTCCCACTTTCCGAGGAGCAGTTTTGGAGTGCACCGACCGTCTTCAGTTGTTAGGCATCGAAATATCAACGAACCTCAACTTCGGGCGGTTCATCGAGTCCAAAGCGAAAATAGCCGCGAGGAAACTCGGAATCCTTGCCAAAGTGCGGCGGTACTTTACACCGGGACAGCTTCTGACTCTGTATAAAGCCCAGGTCCGATCGTGTGTGGAGTACTGCTGCCATATCTGGGCAGGTGCTGCCAATTGCCAACTGGCAGTCCTGGACTCGGTGGAGAGGCGTGCTATGAGAATAGTCGGTGACCAAGAGCTTCTGGATGCAAAACTCGATAGCTTGGGTCACCGTCGTAGAGTAGCTAGTCTCTCGGTGTTCTATCGAATGCACTTTGGAGAGTGTGCTCAAGAACTGCATGATCTGATACCGCCCTCGCCCTTTTATCACCGGACGTACAGACACACCGCAGGCATTCATCCCTTCGTTGTCGATCTCCCGCGCATTAGGACTAAGCGTTTCGCTTCGTCCTTCATAATGCGTACAGCGAGGGAGTGGAATAGTCTGCCGGCGTCAGTGTTTCCGTCCAGGTATGATGTGGGGGTCTTCAAGAAAAGAGTGAACAGGCTTCTTCTAGACTAGTGCGCTTTACCACCTAGATTACATCGCCGCTTACCATCAGGCGGGATCGTAGTCAAGCACTAGTCTATACTAAATAAAAAAAAAAAAAAAAAATGTTAACATAAATTGATTGATAACTGGTACTATTTGATATTCACTGAGTAAATCATTGACTAGTAGTGTTTATGGCCAGAGACTGTCTACACCACTGGGTCTACTACCATCAGGTCTACTCGTTTGGTCACTTACACACTCATCAAAAATGCGGGTTTTTTTGACTTAGTTCTTTTGACATTAATAACATTACTATATTTACATCGCGTTCGTTATTATTATGGATAAATACTTTTTTTTTTATTTATTTTAGTTTTGGGATTTTTGCCCCGAAGGAGCATATCAATCCCATCGTACCCTTTATATCTTAAGACTATATCAACATTCTAAACTACAGACTAAATCACTTAAGAGCTAATATCATTCAGATTCGCCAAGGACATCAGGTCTTTGGCGAATTTGGATGTTGGGTCTGCCAGCGCGGTTTGCACCACGCCAACATCCCTGATGTTAATACTGTGTAAAGTCAGCAATGAATTTCTCTTTAAATTATTCTTTTTACATTCCATCAGCAAATGTTGCACATCCTCAATCTGATTACAAATTCTGCACATTGGAGAATCAACTTTTTTCATAAGAAATGCGAACTTCGCTGACGGAATGTGACCACAGCGAAGTCTAAATGCTAATTTTAGGATGTTCCTTGGCAGGTTACACTTCTCAAAGATAAATACTTAAATAACGATGTAAGTATATAGGCCAGACATATTTTTTTCAGAATCGGTTTTTTTAAGGTCTTAAAGACCCTGTCCTTAGAAAGGATGTCGTATTAAAAGCCCTGTATACATTACACGAGCGAGTCACGCAGTCGACTAAAACAACGTCACACCACGGCTCATAAAGCAAAAGGTTAACGAGGGTATTTTTTTTTTGGTTTTAAAATTAATCTGCTCCGCTACATATAAATTGCTGGTATATCTTAATCATCAGGGACAATGTAATACTTCCTTTTCTTTACAAAGTAAAATAAAAGTAAATGTAACTTGAAAAAATGCTTAGCTATGAGACGATTGTGTTCATCATCATGACATATTAAATATACTTCCGGACACATCTACCGGCCCACCATTCGGTGTTCAAAATTTCGATGGTGTCTAGCTAAAAATAAATGTTAGGTAGAGCAATAACTCTTAATGCAGTTTTGAAGCAGATTTATTGGTCAACCCCTATGTATGTTTTTTTTTAAATTTTTTTGTAATTTCGAATTGATTTGGCCGGCAGAAGTTTTACAGCTTGGGTGACAATTTTCAGGCAGAGTATCCATATTTTTCGGCCAAAACTGGCTCTGAGTTTAGTTTTTCCTTTTTATGGAACCAATAATCGGAAACATCAAAAAAAAATCCAACTTGTGCGAAATTAAAAAGTTTTCTCCATTTCTGGGTCGTTGAAAACAATGAACAGACTCGAATTTTCGTTTTTTTTTTTCATAATCCTGAATTCAAAATTAAAAAAAAAACATACATAAAGGTTGACCAAAAAATCAGCTTTAAAACTGTATTAAAACTTATTGCTCCACCTAACATTTATTTTTAGCTAAGCGCCGTTAAAACTTTTAAACACTAGGTGGGCCAATAGATGTGTCCGGGAGTGTATGTAATGTCCACATATAGTAAAAGGTTGAATGTTTTAGGAGTTGTAATCTATCACATTGATGAAGATATTATTTACTTTCCCAAGACAGATTCTAATTACGAGTATCAACATTGTTTATGGAATTTTTCATCAGCAAAGACTAACCTAATTGATGTCTTTTATAAAAATAGAACCTAAGTCTTGTCTAAGTTGTGGTGTATCGAAAATATAACTTAATAACTAAAAGGAAAGTAAAATTACTACTTGAAATAACTCTTTATTACATGCTTACTTATATATAGTTATCATTGATGTTTTCACAAAAAATTTGGATAGTTTTAAAAGTAATGTAACTATTGTATCATTATCAATTTCTAATGATCAATTCTGTTTTGTTTGTAATCTTTTCTATTCTTATTAATGTAAAGGTTCATAGGTGATATTAGGTACGGTGCTTGAACCAAAAATGGATTCCCAAATAAACTTGGAACCGGTCTCTGCGCGGCTTTCAAAATATAATTGGGGAAGAAATATTTCTCGTGCTCTTCTAGCCATCGGTTCACCTAAAACAAAGGAGAGAAATAATTAAGTTTTTTTTTAGGAAATGAGTTTACTAAAAAGCAATTTCAAGGAGCAACTGCAGAATCAAATTTAAACAAAAAAAACTTACGAATTCCTCCCGGCAGAATTTTGTTTTTTCAGCCACTGACGACATTTTGTAACTAACCCGTTTCAAAAATATACAGATCTTTTCAACGTCCGAATTAATACTGATGACTTCAATATTAACCGTATTATATATGAAGCCGGAATTGGTGAAGAAGAAAGTTAATGGTAACATCATTAAGTAATTATGAACGATCTAATTACAACGATTAGGAAGTTCGTAATGAGCCAAAAAACTATATGTTATTAAAAGACAGAGTTTTAAGAAAATAATTATCAAATTATAATTATGAATATTAGATATTTATAATTATGGTAATCCCATAAATAATATTAACCTTTGAAATATTAATTAATTGAACTTGTTTGTTAAACTTCGATCTTTCTATGAGCAGGATACGATGAAGGACTAACGTTCAAAGCTCTTCAAATGGCGGTTGTGTATGTAAAGACTTCTTGATAGCCTCCAAAAGGTGAGTTTGTCCTTGTTAAAGTAACGAGAAGCAACCGGAAGCGAACAGCACAAAACAGAGTAAGTTTTACTGATGAAAGTTTACATGAAGGAGATATCCAATAAAGCGAGTTTTGAAAAATCTTTTCGCTATCCAAAATGTGACGATGGACTCATAGTTACTTTTATCAGGGAAACCAATTTCTGCCTTTACGTTGTATTATTTCTTACATGACAGAAGTGTAAAAGAAAAGTACTTAAATTAGACAAATTTGCAACTGCGAGCAAGATTTATAATCTTTAGTCCTTCCGTTTACATATGCAAAGGACTACATAAAAGAATGTAGTTAAGATTTTCTTTGAATTCGTTAACTTCTGATAGATCAGTCGTAGCTACTATCTTTGTTATAATCTTCCATATCTGATAATCTCCTTTAGTATTTCAAAGTAACTCTCTAATGTAATCAAAATAATTTATGATGAGAGAACACCTATCGCAGAATTTATGATCTCTGTATCTTAACAATCTACATTTTCGCTTTTCCGATCTACAGATTCTTGTATTAATTTACGAGAAATTTGAGTTTTCATAGTTACAGAATCAATAAAAAAAACTGCTTTATTCAGCATCTTCAGTATTGATACATAGGATTTTTTTATCAAGCTTCTTCAAAGTAGCTTTCTCCAGCACCACATTTCTAAAACGATAATTTTCTTTCGATGTATTTCAAGTCGGATCTGAGATTGGTAAGTCAAAGCTTCACAGTCGTACTTTTGCAGCCTTGGTGATTGATTAAAACGGGAGACCGATTTTCTTTTTAGTCTGCATAGTCATGCCTTATTATACATAAATCACTGTTGAATTAGATATTCTAATGATAACGGGGGCTTTTATCGATCTTATTAGCATTCTGCGTAAGCCGCATCGGAGGCGCTCGCAACTTGTAATTTACGATTCAAACCGCACCTCAAGAAGCAAATGCCTTTATATCACCTTAATACTGAATTTACGATTTATTACTGTAATTTTCAATAAATCGATAAATTCTGTTCGATTTGATAATTAACATTGTTTCTAAATAATTGGATCGGTTAATTAGAAACATGAATATAAAATGGAGGCAACTGCGGAACAATATCCCGCGCCTCGTATATTGTTCTAAGTTGATATTTAGCTTATTGTGAAAGCATGAAGTGGGCATTAACATAAAAATAACAATATCCATGAAATAATATTTTCAATACACGCCATTTTAAATTAGATAACAACTAAGAATATCACAAACGGTTTGATATCCTCATAATCATGAAAACTATTCCTTTTCATTCCTTCTTATCTTAAGTTATACAAGAACAATCCTTATTCAGTTTTAGGTTATTGCGTACAACAAAACTAGATATAGTACTTGTTGTTTATTATTTATTTATAATTAATTCAGAGAAACATTAACGTTAATTACAAACAGTAATCACTTACTACAATAAACGTCTGGTGATAAGTGCTTACGCTATCAAACATCATTTACTAATCACCATTCAAATACTTATTTGTGTCATTATCGGTTTTGTATATAATGCCATTTGAAATGTTAACCGACATCATTTCTAACTTAAACTTTGAGTATTGCTTGTGTCGTGCTTAAAAATATCAGTAAAATGTCAGCGGGGTCAGAAAATATTAAGTCAGTACGTTCGGACTTTGTAAGTATTTTTGATTTCAAATTAATAACCTATTTCCATGTTAGTATTTCTAGACTTAAGTGATAATAGGAGCAGTCAATGGGGCAGTAAGGTCATCGAGTAGTAATCATACCTGTATACTTTACCATGTAAATTGTAACAGAAGGTCCGAAAGTTAATCGATGCAACAAGTTAAGCTTCTTTATTAAGTGAGGAAATAATAAAGGCATCGAAATGATTTTTTTTTTTCAGGTTCACCGTTGGGTCGACGACAATAAGAAATACTTCTCATCCCCATCCAATCAATCACATGGAGCGAAGCAGAAAGTGCTTGAAGGCATATTGAAAAGTCCGAATTATGTTCAACCACCGTTCAGAATATCACCAGTGGATCCTAAACTAAGAAAATATAAAAGTGAGCAGTTAAGGAAGCATTAAGTCAAAGCCTTCTGAAGATATTTGTCGATATCATCACAATAAACATTTGCAACAAGCGTATCTTTTAAATTTTCTTATTACAAGCCTTAAATTTCATTTGTTAGCCGATGAAAAGGACAAGGTTGTAACATTGATGTTTTGGTAATACATATTATGTTTATCCCTTTGATCCGTAACATGCTACCTTAGCGATTTCATGAAATTTAGGGCATTTTAAACATGAGCATGTCAAATAAGTAAAATTAGTACTTACAGCGGTTAGAGGTCGTTTTGAAATATTATCATAATACATGCAGCGAATAAAACTTTACTTTTTCTAACTTATCTATAGAGATGTTAGACAACTTTTGGTCCTTCGTCAATTTGACAGCTTGTAATAATGAAGATGACGAATCAGAATTAAATAATTCCGTGAAAGTCTCAATCGCACTGACAAATTATATTAAATTGATTGATTATTGTTGAACATTATTATTAAAAATTATGATTGAAAGGTCAATGGCGAACTAAGGTAGGAACCAACGGATTAGTACCAAGTGGCACATGGTGCGACGAAGGCTGATGAAAGGAAGCCAAGCTTCAACTCTTGGACTAACAGGTCATAGGGAATCGTTGGAAACTGTTGGCCTTGCGGAAAATAGATTAAGGTCCACTCTGTTTAGCAATACGCTAAAAGGATGATGATATTGCAAATTTCTTTCGTGACAAGAATAGTTTTTTCCAAAAGCACTAATCTTTTGTCGCAAGCTCTCTAGGTATATACTCTCTTTCACCAGATTGTTCTTTAGTAAAGGGCGATATAGCTAATAAGTTTAAATCATCCTTTTCATCAAGGTGATAAGTATGTAATGCATAAACAAAATTTGATCACAGTAAACAAATTAACAAAATTTATATTAACAAAAAAATTTGAAAATATGTTTTTAAAGATAGTAGGTCTCTAGGTCTTTAAGTCTCAAGAGTCTCTTTTTCTCCCTCTCTACCTCTGCTCTTTCTCTGTGTAAACATTATTTGTAACAAATGTAAACAGCATATTACTTTTAGGTTACATACAAATATTACTGATTCGCTATAAACTAAGATCATTTGTCCAAACAGAAAAATGTTAGTAGATATGATTAATATTTTGACTAAAAAAAAACTTCTCGACCGAAATTTCCTTTTATTTTTAACACGAAATGAGGCGAGCTCCTGGATACAAAAATTCGGCGCGAGGTTTTGTTTAGGCCCGGCCATTACGCGTAATGAGGGTTGTTTGTGACGTCAATCCCGAAAGAGGGTAGATTTAAAAGCGAACCTCTTGTTTCTGTGTAAATTTGTCGCGCCTCATATTTAAGATAAAAGAAAAACGAAATTACACCTCAAAGACTCTTACTACACCATTGCACTGATAATTAGTAAAGTTTCATGTCTAAAGCTTAGTATTAAACTATAATTTGGAATTCCATGTTCAGTGTTGGAAATGATTATGATGATGATGTTATGTATCAACTTAGTTCACCTTATTCCGTCACTTTATTATCAGCTTCATCATCATCAGCCAACGCCCACTGCTGGACAAAGGCCTTTACATAAAAATAAAAACAGGAAATGAAATACACTCCCGGACACATCTATCGGCCCACCTAGTGTTTAAAAGTTTTAACGGTGCCTAGATAAAAATAAATGTTAGGTGGAGCAATAAGTTTTAATGCAGTTTTAAAGCTGATTTTTTGGTCAACCCTTATGTATGTTTTTTTCTTTTTTTTTTTTTGGAATTATCACATCCTGTTCCCGAAGATAGTTCGGAACCTTTTCGAGTTAAGTGAATCGGAAATTTGATCTACTGAACGGTAACAAGGTTAGTTATTCGTGATTTTCAGGGTTTCTTTTTTTAATCTTCTCGAAAATAAATACGGGTAGTATAGAATTTAATCTTGATATAAGTAGAAAGTTGATGAATCAAGACGATAACCCATCGCCCTGACGAAGTAGAGATTAGTGGATGTCGTAAGCTTTCGAAAACTTTTTTATTGGGTATGCCTTTAGCTTAAATAAAAAAAAACCTTCATAGGGGTTGACCAATAAAACTGCTTCAAAACTGCATTAAAACTTATTGCTCCACCTAACATTTATTTTTAACTAGACACCGTCGAAACTTTAAACACTGGGTGGTGGGCCGATAGATGTGTCCGGAAGTATATTTAATGATTGGACCTGAAATATTACATTTCAGTTGGTGGTGTCTTAGTGGTTGGAGACAGTCTTAGTTAGACTACTGCAGCGCTTATCTTTCAACATCACTGTGTTCCAGTTGGAACAGCGCTCTAACTGGTGAAAGAGGTATCACTTACTACGTGTCATCCAATAAACAAATTTCTCTGTAGAGTATTCTAAGGAACCAGAAGACGTAAATCTGGTGGTGAAATAATAACGTTGCGTTCACCAATAAATTCCTCTGCTACAGCGTTATAACTTTAATTCTAAGTAAAGCTGAGCGAAATTTATATAGATTTATTTCAGGTTCCTTTTCACCTTTGCGAAGCAATGAATGATTTCCGATTTATTTCCTTATCAGGCCATAAAGTTCTTTGTTGGAATTATCACATCCTATTCCCGAAGATAGTTCGGAACCTTTTCGAGTTAAGTGAATCGGAAATTTGATCTACTGAACGGTAACAAGGTTAGTTATTCGTGATTTTCAGGTTCCTTTTTTTAATCTTCTCGAAAATAAATACGGGTAGTATAGAATTTAATCTTGATATAAGTAGAAAGTTGATGAATCAAGACGATAACCCATCGCCCTGACGAAGTTAAGATTAGTGGATGTCGTAAGCTCCCGAAAACTTTTTTATTGGGTATGTCTTTAGCTTAAATAAAAAAAAACTATACAGTTTTTCCGTTTTAATATATTTTTTTGATCATGTAGATATGTTATCCTTATTGTTATTGACAAAAGAGAACCCAGTGTTTCACAAATTCAAACAATTATCTTTATCAAATTTGTTCAGATTTTTTTTTGTTAAAACTAACTTATCATGTCTTCTTCAGATGGTGTCTATGAGTGTAGAGATGTAAGAGAAGAAGCGATGGATATTTAGTATTGTATTATGACTTCGTTGTGCTTCCTTCTCGACAACGGACGAGGTTCTGCCGGCAGAGTAGTATTGGGAGAACTGCAAGCTAAAAAGGACTAACTGAAGATTTGGAGCTTAAAATAGTTGCTATAGAAGGTAGGTGATAACCACTACTAATACTTTCCTATGACATCGTGTTATTTGATGGCCACAATGTGCTGACAAACTTAAACAGAGAAGAAGTTTGTTATATCCACAACAAACAGATGGACCGAAAAAAAATATTCAGTACAAAGTTATTTTCTTATTGTAAACAGACACTTCATTTAAATTTTCTGTGTAGATCATCTCTGAATATTGTAGATCGTAAATATAACTCAGCTGCGGTTCCCCAGCTTGCCTTGCGTCCAATCAGATATGCTGCGAAAACTGTATTTGAAATCTGTGTTCACTATGCATGAGTTGTCTGCGGGGAAAAACTTGAACTGCTTATGTGTTATTCTAAAATGAACTTTAAACCCTAACATATAAAGCTTTATGTATCCGCGTATATAAAGTTGTAAATATTAAAATTCTTTTAGCCGCTGCACCAGTTCCATTTTAACCGCGAGGTGCAAACAGGATTATATCTAACTTTGCATTCGGAATCGACTTTAGCGAAAACTCTCTCATTAATATTAACGTGTTAAGCTTTTTATAAAGTTAATGTTATGTTATAACATTTCAGCGGATATACAAAAGTAATAAATGCTTTTTACGAAGAATATCATCATTTGCGAACGTTTGGAATGGCTTCGTTAATTTCGTTAGTGGTTTAGAAATCGTAATTAGATTTTTTCCGATTGAAAGATACAAAGAGATTTACTGTGAAATGGACAAACTCCGCACAGCATTGATTTCGGTGGGTCCAATTTTGCTTAGTACTAATTTAATTGCATTTTAAGCTAAACTAAAGTAAAGAAGTGGAGTGTGAATTTTTAATATTCAACGAAGCAACGACATGTTAATGAAAGCTGTTCGTTCACCTGATAGTAAGTGAAAAATTTCTTGAATAATGTTTCATTAGTCAAAACGACAAACATTGCCATCAACAATTAAAAAAATAAACTTTTTGAAAAGGAGCAAACGCTTAAAGTTAAAAATTGAATAGGATACTAGTGTCTAAGCGAAATTCAATTTGAAAAATAGTGTACTTATTAAGTAGTAAAACATATTAATAGCATAAAAATCAAATTCATACATCCTTCGACTAACATAACTCATAATACGTACCTTTCTATACGTCGGCTCACTTTACTAAGTTAAAAACATCTGCAGTTAGTATAACATACGGTCCTTTAAACCGCTTAGAATGCTACATAAGTTGTGATAAACAGCCACTTTATAGCCATTATGAAATGTCAAAGTTTAACAAGTCAAGAAGACTTACGGTGTACTTACGCTCCAAAGGAACACACGTATGTCTAAGTTGTTCAACACCTAACTCACATTAAGTGACGTTTATACAAATCCCAACTTGAAACTATTGTTAGAAGCATAGTAAGAAGAAGTCATCGTGGAAAAGAATGACGGGTGGTGGCACCAGCGCGTATATAAGCCCGCACGCGTTGCATTCGGGGCGATTCCCGTGCACTGTTAACTTGTATAAGCTTTGTCCGTTTGAATAGTCAACCTGCCTATTTTTGTAATTTAGAACTCTAAATAACTTGTAACGATATTCCTTAAGATTGTTAATACGTTAGGACTCTTTTAATTTTGTAACAGTATTTTCATGTAAATTCTTATTAAAAATATTTGTATGTAAGTGACCGTTACAGTTTTTCTTATTTTTATTTAAATTTCACCTATGGTTTCTAAAACTATTAATAAGCATTATGATACAAATAATGCATCAAGTTTAAACTAAATGGATAAATAAACGAAAATACTTTACCGGTTGTGTTCAAACACTTGCCATTCACTGGTGGTAGGTGTTTGTTGCTGGTGACCATCTGCCTATTACCGCGGCTCTTATTTCTGTCGCCATTACTGTGCAACTTTACCGTGTTTCGGTTTGAAGGGCGTTGTAGCTAGTGAAATAAATGTGGTAACGATTTCTTTCTTAATCTCAAAGCGATGGCCTATCAAAAACTAGAATACAACAAGAGAAGCTATCTTAATCTAGATAACTAGCGCCGCATAGTTATAAGCGTATCACTTACTATCACGTGATCGTCATGCTCATTTCTACCTAAATCGATACTACTATATATTTTTTTTTATACTACTATGCGACGAGACGAGCAAGACGTTCACCTGATGGTAAGTACGCTTGCCCATGAAAACGTGGTGCTAGTTAAGATGGTACACACTGCACATTGCGCTCGTCGCCTGAGACATAAGGTGTTAAGTCTCGTTACCCCAGTAATTACACTAGCTACAGCGCCCTTCAAACCGGAACACAGTAATGTTCGCACACTACTATTTGGCGGTTGCAATAGGAGCTGCGGTGGTACCCATCCAGACGGTCTCCGGCAACAGAGACCTACCACCAGTAATACTGAGAGTAGAGACTTTCTAATTGATAATACTTCTTTTGATATTACTCCAGCTGCAAAAGATCTTTGATCATACAAGGTGGACCAAAAGAAATCACCCTTTTGGAGGTCCAAATTGAATCACCAAATTGTGGCGGCGCCCATTTGGCCGACATCTTCTCGACTTGTCCAATAAAATTCTAAAGGTTCAAATGAACTTAATCAAAAAAACAGAATCAAAGTTTTTCATTTAGAAAAAAAATGGGAGCCAAACAACATTAGATGACTTCTTTTAACTAACCTCACAATCCATATTTTGTTACAATAGTATCATATTTTACTTCTTTATCTATCAGCGAATATGTTACGCTGTTAATTTAGTATACCTGTCACCGTGTACAGTGATTTCATTGATTCAATAACACCAGGTATTCACGCGCAACGCGAATATTGTATGAGATCCATCAATTTAATTTACCAACGGAGCCACACTCCTCAGTAAAACGGTCTGCCGCATGTTTTATTCAAGTCTACGTTATTGCCCCTGGCACTATAAAACCCGACAATTGATCCAAAGAAACGGGATAGTATTTGAAATTTCTAACTGGATTTATTGTTATCCAGATATGATAACTGCGGCGACAGTTATTTATCTAACTTTTGTTAAACATTAATTATAATCACAAGAATATTAACCGGAAACCAGTACAGTTTATTTAGGTAGGACAGTCGTCGTGATTAAACTTTAGTTAAACATATATCCAGGCTAGTTTTCTATGAAATAACCGTTAAATCTTTTTCGGTATGATCCAGAAGATAACTAAACCCCGGTATATAAATGTTGGTGTTAAAACTATGAATGAAAAATCTGTAATTTCTTAATAGCTGCCAATAGGAAGAAAAATCTAAATTCTACAAATGAACTTGTTTCTTAAGCTATGTTTTAATTTACAATAAACTCTCGTGTTATAAATTAACATACATTAAAAGATAATTCAACTTAAATACTAAAGTCTTCTGCGTCTTTTTTAGAGATTTTTAATAACTAAAAGATTTACGGTAGATGATTTACGTCGCTTTATCTTTTAGTATTAGAATAACAAAAAAATCAGTTAAAACTTTCTCCATGTCCACTTATCAAATCTCTTAAGTCTAAGCATTCTTTGTTTATATGTAACTTTAATTAAAGTTAAAGTCGTGGTTAGAATTCTAATTGGCAAAATATTTTCGTTTACATTACGAGGTTTGTACAGCGACTTGGTGACTGACACTTTGTTTACATTTCATAATAACTTTTTTATTTGCATGCAGAAGCATGGTTAAAGCATTAACAGAAATATTTCTGAAAAGCACTTCTGTGCGAACATTAATTTTTATGTTTATCACTGTCATCACGAATATTGACGGTAAAGAAATAGAAATGTAACAGAGGCATCTGATGACAAACTAATATAAAGAAGACAAGCTAAAGAAAACCTCCAAATGAATTTCAAATAAGTTTTATCGTGTTTTTACATATACATACATATAATAATTGAAGCTTTACCATTGGTAGCCTAAGTACATCATCAATATGTGTAATCATCCTGAGAAACACGAACTTAAATCTTGATATTTTAGTCGTCCAATATTTTTAGTGTTCTGTAGGAAAGTAGAAATGTAACTAAACAAACTGTGATAATAAAATAAGCTATTGTTAAGGAAGAATGAATAGTTAAGAAAGATGTCTTCTTCTAAGTCGTATTTCCTCATGACTGAGGGTCGTGGTCATCATGTGTAATGAAACACACGACGACTTACTTGTCAGTTATAATGGAGTGGTGTTGCCATTGCCTTCTCCATTTCACATACTAGTGCGAGCACGATGTTTTCCTTCACCGTCATCCTTCCCAGTCACATTAGTTTTTACCAGGTGGTAGGTCTCTGTTGCCGGAGACCATCTGGGTTGGTTTGGTTCAACCCCCAAATAGTAGTGTGCAAACATTACTGTGTTCCGGTTTGAAGGGCGCTGTAGCTAGTGTAATTACTGGGGTAACGAGACTTAACACCTTATGTCTCAAGGCGACGAGCGCAATGTGGTGCAGTGTGTACCATCTTAACTAGCACCACGTTGTTATGGGCAAGCGTATCACTTACCATCAGGTGAACGTCTTGCTCATCTCGTCGCAAAGTAGCATAAAAAAAAAGTTGGTGCTATACTAACTGCACATAAATTGAAAAATTCATTAGTGCAGGCCGGATTCGAACCTGGTGCCTCCGGAGTGGAAGGCGGGTGTTCAAACCACTAGGCTATCACGGCTTAAGAAAGATGTAATAGAAGGTAAAATAGAGTAATAAGCAAATGTCATAAGTGGAGGTAAATAAAACAGGAAAAAACGTTTTAAAAATTAGTGAGTGTTTTCAGCATTTTATGAACATGTATTACAGGTCTCTTTCAATGATATAGCAAAACAGAATGAAAGCTAGAACTAGGCCCTGACCCATACCACACAGTGGAATGGTTTTTTTATTTAAAAATAAATTACTATTAAACAAAACGTCTAGACTCATCATTTAGTTATATTAAAGTTTACGTCGACAAATGAAATTGGTAGCACGTCTCCCAAATAATTGATTTTATGGAACCGTTCTTTAAAAAATTGGTGAGTGTTTTCAGCATTTTATGAACATGTATTTACAGGTCTCTTTCAATGATAGCAAAACAGAATGAAAGCTAGAACTAGGCCCTAACCCAAACCACACAACGGGATAGTTTTTTATTTAAAAAAAATTACTATTAAACAAAACGTCTAGACTCATAATTCAGTTATATTAAAGTTTACGTCGACAAATGAAATTGGTAGCACGTCTCCCAAATAATTGATTTAATGGAACCGTTCTTTAAAATTATTATACAAAGCTTAAGTTACATACATATTAGTTTACTTGAAAATGGACATTCGGTTTTAATCAATCCATAAAAGAATGAAGCAGCACCTTTGTAGAGTTAACTAAAAAAGGACTTTTATACGGATATTATTTATACACAACGATTATAACACAATCCATTATTTCTTCATTCAATTAATAATCGTTTTAAGCAAAAAACATCCGTGTATTTCTTATGTACTGTATAATAGTTTCCTGTTTTATATGTAATAATCTACCAGGTGGTAGGTCTCTGTTGCCGGAGACCATCTGGGTTGGTTTGGTTCAACCCCCAAATAGTAGTGTGCAAACATTACTGTGTTCCGGTTTGAAGGGCGCTGTAGCTAGTGTAATTACTGGGGTAACGAGACTTAACACCTTATGTCAGGCGACGAGCGCAATGTGGTGTAGTGTGTACCATCTTAACTAGCACCACGTTGTCATGGGCAAGCGTATCACTTACCATCAGGTGAACGTCTTGCTCGTCTCGTCGCATAGCAGTATAAAAAAAAAATATCTAAAACAGGAAACTAATTAGTTTTTTCAGCTGCAGGCGCTCGCGGAATGATTCCGACTCACACGTTTTACTCTTTTTTTTCTGTTTTCTCCTATGAGGCTTTTACATTTTATTGTAACGTTACATATAAAATACAGTAGTTTTTTATTACGATTTTATAGTTAAAGTTTATTTTTATAATTTCATCGAATCATTGGATATTGATCTCATATTTTTTTATACCATATTTTATTTATGCATCAGCATAATCGCCTACAGCTTCTCCAAGTTTCTACCATTTGTCTAATGACATCTGCATGATGACACCTGCGATCTTCATCAGGTAAGCCCACTTGGGATTTCGTAGTCTTCACTCCAGGATCTTTCTCTTCTATAGACAGATTCTTGCGTGTTTTTGTTCGCCCATGGCCATTTCAGTTAAGTTTTCATCTATTTTAGAGTTTCTTCTCCTGCCTAAAGTACCATATTTCGAAAGTCGGCGACCATTAATTACATCTGGGCTTTTGATATCTCGTACATAAAAAACTAACGATTTCTCTTTAAAAACCACATGCTAAGGTTTCGTTCTTTAAAATTATTATACAGAGCTTAAGTTACATACATATTAGTTTACTTGAAAATGGACATTCGGTTTAAACCAATCCATAAAAGAATGAAGCAGCACCTTTGTAGAGTTATCTAAAAAAGGACTTTTAAACGGATTTTATTTATACACAACGATTATAACACAATCCATTATTTCTTCATTCAATTAATAATCGATTTAAACACACATTACATCCGTGTATTTCTTATTGTACGTATGTTTGTCTGTGCCACATTGAGAGTACATCCAATTCCAGTTGTAAATAGAAAGGGGTTGCTACAGCTCCACACAGACGGAGGAATAAAACGAAACTCTTTGGTATTTTCCAAGCAGATCCGTATATAGCTGATAAACTAGTACGCTGTGTCGATATGTGTTTTTTTTTTACGTTGCATTGAATACACAAGCATTTTGTACGTTTTGACAACGCGGGCCGACTACGTGCTTACAATATTCTATATGAGACAGCTCCTTTGTATTTCCTCCGACGCTTTGTATATATAAATTGATCGACGTGATAAACAGCTGACACGTTTTGTATGAACTGTACCTGTGTGTTCAAGTCGTGCCAATGACTAATAAGCGCTGGATAAAAAAATTCAAACTATAAGATCGTCGCCTTGATCTGGATTGACCTCAATTTCACATCGTCTTATTGACAATTACGATATGATGGTAAATGGTAGACGATGACGATAAAAAATAAAAACGAAATTAAGTAACATAAGTCTTATTGTATACAGTCACTTTCGGTCAGACATGACTGTCAGCTTTGTAAAAAAAAATTGTAAAATTTCACTGAATAATATCTTTCTCTTTCAATATATGTATGTATAGACGGACGCATTTATGTATGTTTGTACATAATTATTCACATGCGTATTTATGTACCATGAATCATTGTGGGCATTCAAATCTCTTTGTTAAATATAAATAATTATTGTCATCAGTCATCAGCAATGATAGTATAAAATATTCATTTTTCTAAGTGGTAGGTCTCTGTTGCCGGAGACCGTCTGGGTGGGTACCACCGCAGCTCCTATTGCAACCGACAAATAGTAGTGTGCAAACATTACTGTAGTATGTAGTATGTGTTGTAGTTTGAAGGGCGCTGTAGCTAGTGTAATTACTGGGGTAACGAGACTTAACACCTTATGTCTCAGGCGACGAGCGCGATGTGGTGTAGTGTGTACCATCTTAACCAGCAGCACGTTGTCATGGGCAAGCGTATCACTTACCATCAGGTGAACGTCTTGCTCGTCTCGTCGCATAGCAGTATAAAAAAAATTCATCCATAAACAGTAACAGGCGAACTTAATTATTTCCAGGAACACAACATTTATACAGCGCAATGAATATGAAGAAATATGAGTCGGTTTCATGAAAACAAGATGAATGCGATAATAAACAAGGATGTAGGTCGCAGCATCCGCGCTGGACGGCGGCGAGAGTTTTTATTGGCACACTGTTATGGCTGATAAAACTATTTAACGCAACTCCGGATTCTACATAAGCAATGGCAATGGAACATATAAATTTATATAAATGGAACAATATTATATTGTAAATGGAACTAAAACAGATCCCGCGAATATGAGAAGGGAGAGCAGCTTCATCCAAGGAAGTATTAAGCTCTTATACAAGAAAAAACTGTTCAGCTCTTTAACTATGATCTTACAGACGGAACAACGCGTTAAACTTGTCACTTGTTATAACAAGTTCCTTCTTTATTCCTCTTGAATATCAAATTCGTTCTGCGGAAAGTGATTTTCCTATCTACCTTTATGTAAATGTTTAGCGAGAATTTCGCTTTAAAGGATAATGAAGGCGAAAAATACGTTCGCGATATCCCGCTCTATTAACGTTTTAAGTTATATTTATTGCGTGTTATCTTAATTAAGTTGCTTACTTAGCTTTCTTAAATTGGAATCGCAATTGTGTAATCGACGGCGGTGGAAAATAAAAATCTTAAAGTTACGTTGGTGTTATCTAATCCGATAATTTGTTACCTTCGTATGCAAATTCTAAGTGATTTTTAACTTAAAACAAACTTACGATTTTCTACAATTAGCAAAGTTTTCATACATGTTTACGTCGGAAACTTTTATTTTGGTATAAAAAAATGTGCTTCACATAATATTATTTTTGCTCATGATATTGAAAGAATGAATATAAGAAAATCCATTCTGATTTTTTTGTGTGGAGCAACAATGAACAATTTCCGTTTCCATATTTTTATTGTTGTTCCGATGTTTTTTTTTTTCACGTAATAACTTCGAAGTTGAGGAACCGAAAAATAAAGCGCTAAGCGGAAATAACTTTTGGATGTCGCTCTTAATCTTATATGAAAACTGTCCTGGATGATATCCACTTTCAAGTCAACTGAAAGAGTCCGTGCGGTTTGACAAATTTTGAATAATTTTGCTATCATATGTTGTAAGTAAATTAAATCTACTACACTCCCGGACACATCCATCGGCCCACCTAGTGTTTAAAAGTTTTAACGGTGCCTAGCTAAAAATAAATGTTAGGTGGAGCAATAAGTTTTAATGCAGTTTTAAAGCTGATTTTTTGGTCAATCTTCATGTATGTTTTTTTTTAATTTTGAATTCAGCATTATGAAAAAAAAACCAAAATTCGAGTTTGTTGATTGTTTTCAACGACCCAGGAATGGAGAAAACTATTTTATTTCGCACAAGTTGGATTATTTTTTTGATGTGTCCGATTATTGGTTCCATAAAAAGACAAATCTAAACTTAGAGCCAGTTTTGACCAAAAAATATGGATACTCTGCCTGAAATTGTCGCCCAAGTTGTAAAACTTCTGCCGGCCAAATCAATTCGAAATTACAAAAAAAATTAAAAAAACATACATAAGGGTTGACCAATAAATCTGCTTCAAAACTGCATTAAAACTTATTGCTCCACCTAACATTTATTTTTAACTAGACACCGTCGAAACTTTGAACACTGGGTGGTGGGCCGATAGATGTGTCCGGAAGTATATTTACTAAACTTAATATACTTACAATATTGAAACAATTAAGTACTGTTTCTACTATTTCAACACAGAACAAAAATCAGTTATTCTCCATACTATACATTACGTTTTATTATGCTTAAACTTTTTATTATATGACGCGGTGAATGTTGCGGTAAAGAAAAGCATGGTGAAGAAACTGAAAAACATGAAATGCTACTACTTTCATTAATATGAGAATACCTGCCTAGTTTATTTATTAATTTAAAATCTTTATTGACCCACCTAAAATTGGTTTACAAAAGGCGGATTGCCATTCAACCGAAGTCGAGGGGAGATGCAGAGGTAAATAAGCTAAATTTTATTAAAAAAAACTAAGTTTAGTTAACGAACATCTCTCTCTCCTTAGTCGTATTTCCTCATGACTGAGGGTCGTGGTCATCATGTGTCGTGAACACATGACGACTCTCTTGCCAGTTATAATGGAGTGGTGTTGCCATTGCCTTCTCAATTTCACATACTAGTCCGACCACTGATGGACACGACTTAGATATGCAGGTTTCCTCACGATGTTTTCCTTCACCGTCAAAGCACGTGATATTAGTTGGTGTTTTATGTTAACTGCATATAAATTGAAAAATTCATTGGTGCAGGCCGGATTCGAAGCCGGTACCTTCGCATTGGAAGGCCGGCGTTCAAACCACTAGGCTATCACGGCTCTTAACGAACATACATACTAATAAATGTTTAATACAATACCAATACATATAATAATATGTATACTAATATATATAGATACTTAAATACATGCATACGATTTTCTTTACTACAAAAGTGACAGACAAGTTATTTCAAAGTAAAAGCTCGTTGTCGATTGCTTTCTTATAAAAACTACTCTAGTGTATTCACAGCCTAAACCTAAACATTCCGACTTCCTTCTATCGGCGTATTTTCAATCTATATTCATTAAACGCCAGGGACACATCTTAGACTGACGGAGAACATAACGAAGCGGGCCCGGACTGATTTCATTTAAACATCCCGATGACTTAAAGGCTCCTCTGTGACCGTTCGCGTTTTTCTTTCGGAATAATTACTGTATTTTATCGGAAAAGAGTTTTGTCTTTTATTTATAAAGCAAATAAAAAAATACTACTAAAGAAATATGTTTTATAAAAGTATGAACAAAATATATTCGCCTACAGATTTGTCTGTTTCCGACTTTCTTTTGCTCTAATTTTTTCCACTATCTTTTACCTTCTATGTTCACCTTCTACATTGTAATAGTAAGAAAAGAAAGTGAAAAGTAATTAATCGAAAAAAATTTTACTTAAAAACTAAGTTAGTCATTATTTTTAGAAATCAACACAGGATATGATAAAAGCGTTTAACTGAAGACTGGATGTCTTTGAGAAGAGAATGAATAGGTTGTTACTAGGTATCTAGTACAGCCTATTTACTGTAATTGTACTCGCAGTAAAGTTTTACAACCCCAGGAAACATTATCACTTAAAATCAGGTGAAAATGAGTCAAGAAATAACTTATTTGATTTAAAAGGAGCACATCTTTGGCGTTCATCTTTTCGTACATAAAGATTTATTCAGCAAGTTTAATATTCATAAAATAATTGTAATAAGTTGAAAGTGAATAAGAAAACCGGTTTATCGTAAAACGTAAAAGAATTTCATTCGGAGCCTTTATCAAGCGAAAAATCGCATCAGGAAATATGAAACGCTTCCCCACAACCTTCGGCGTCCAAGTATTTGCGGTGCGTGATTCAAGCTGACGTCGCTAACAAAATTTTCCCTTTGAGCTTTTCCATTTTCACTTCAGACGATTAAATTTTTCATCGATTGACAATCTTTTCGTAAGTCCGCTAGTTGAATATACATATTTGAATAATCAGGCTGAAAGAACTTTGAATGAAGACAACGACGGAGGATTGCTTGCTTGGCCCAACACCTGGTGAAGTTAGCAGGGTATCCTCGGATGCAGGTGGAATCAGACTGGTATCATTGTAAATCTATCAGGAAGGTCTATGTTCAGCAGTAGATAGCACTAGATTCAAATAGTAACGATGATGTATTTAATAAATTTACCAGGTGGTAGGTCTCTGTTGCCGGAGACCGTCTGGGTGGGTACCACCGCAGCTCCTATTGCAACCGACAAATAGTAGTGTGCAAACATTACTGTGTTCCGGTTTGAAGGGCGCTGTAGCTAGTGTAATTACTGGGGTAACGAGACTTAACACCTTATGTCTCAGGCGACGAGCGCTATGTGGTGCAGTGTATACCATCTTAACTAGCATCGCGTTGTCATGGGCAAGCGTATCACTTACCATCAGGTGAACGTCTTGCTCGTCTCGTCGCAAAGTAGTATAAAAAAAATTTCTTAGAAACAACGAATTCACATGTAAAAAGAATTCGGAAACTTGTTAAATTTAACTTAAGTCGGTATTGTGTGAAGTTTAAATTTCAAATGTAAATAAACATATATATATAGCATTACATATCCGGCGCGGATACATCGGGGAAACTATTTGAAATGAATCCGTCCCATAATCCTTTATAGAATGGTATCGAGATTGAATCCACTGGAGTCGTCCGTACTTTTCCCGTTCGGAAACCGGCTTAAACCGGATCGCACGGTTCCGGGCTAACTTGAATCTGGTACGTATATAGCTTTAACACATTCGAATCCAGTTCAAATAATTTTTTAAAAAGTACCACACTTATACACATTTTAATAACTTTAAGTAAATCAATAGAACTACAACTCTGTTAACCTCTGACATAGAAGAAAGTTTTTAAAAAACGCTTCATAATTTTAAAGGTTATTAGCGAAGATTATCATTACTACTAATATTAGTTTTTTTTTTATGCTACTAAGCGACGTGACGAGCAAGACGTTCACCTGATGGTAAGTGATACGCTTCCCCATGACAACGCGGTGCTAGTTAAGATGGTACACACTGCACCACATTGCGCTCGTCGCCTTGAGACATAAGGTGTTAAGTCTCGTTACCCCAGTAATTACACTAGCTACAGCGCCCTTCAAACCGGAACACAGTAATGTTTGCACACTACTATTTGTCGGTTGAAATAGGAGCTGCGGTGGTACCCACCCAGACGGTCTCCGGCAACAGAGACCTACCACCTGGTGTCGACTTAAAGTATTGATACCTTCATTTACACGTAGACCCCAGTTCGATTCCAGGGCTACGTTTATAGATTTGAATTTCACGAACTTTCTTACCCTCATTATATATTCTTTGAAACTTACTTTATTTAATATTATTTTATGAAAGTTATCAGTAAGATATCTTGCATTCAGATTAAGTCCAGAGTTTAGCCAAGTCACAGGATTTCCGTTCGGAACACAATCGCACCCTTCCAAGGGAAGCATCAATTCTAACATTTTTGTCTGTATAATAAAAAGTGATTACGTCATACGTTTTTCAGTATGAACTTTCTAAAAATACAGAAAATAAGTAATTTCTCTGGGGATGTTAAAGTTCGCTTTTATTATAGACAAAGGTACCATGAGAACGGGAGCAGGTACACAAGGGATTAGTAAAATGAAAAGCTCTGCTGAAATATAAATAGACAATATTTTTTCAGTTTCGTTATAGTGAAAATATTAAACTAGTTGTATATTCAATAGCTATTTTTCACTTATAGCCCATTTTACATCGGAAATTATTTTCAAAGTAATTTTTTATATTTGTACGTATAGCTTCTGCCGTTTTCATTTGTATTTATTTACAGATGATATTTCTAAAGTTTTAATTATTTAGTATTACTATAGATAAGATAAAAGTACATAGGTGAGCTTAACACTAAAAGAGTTCTCTTCCAGCAGACCTGTGATACAATACAAGACAATAAGAGGAAACGTGATTTTAAGAAGAGAGAAGCTTAAGGAATACTACTACATACACAAATACAAAATACAAAGGAGACCAAACATGAATTATCCAATATAACAAATATTAATGTATAGGTGATGAAAGGAAATACTTTTTAACTTCATCCGAAAGATAGTAAGTTTTTTTTTTATACTACTATGCGACGAGACGAGCAAGACGTTCACCTGATGGTAAGTGATTCGCTTGCCCATGACAACGTGCTGCTAGTTAAGATGGTACACACTGCACCACATTGCGCTCGTCACCTTGAGACATAAGTTGTTAAGTCTCGTTACCCCAGTTATTACACTAGCTACAGTGCCCTTCAAACCGGAACACAGTAATGTTTGCACACTACTATTTGGCGGTTGAAATAGGAGCTGCGGTGGTACCCACCCAGACGGTCTCTGGCAACAGAGACCTACCACCTGGTAAAGTGTTGGACTAGCGCGTATATCATGAGGAAGCGAGTTCCAAAGTTCAACTGCCTGCACATAAAAGATTTATTATAGCGTCTTGAGAATGACACGGTGTTTTGAGAAGAAGGGACTTGGTGCTACGACACACAGCACCAGCCGGTGCAAGATATTCAAAGCGCTCGCAAAGGTAAGGAGCACAAGGATTAGAGAGTAGGAAATAGAGAAATGAAAGTAGATGTAAATTACGACGCTATATTAATGTATTAATTATTATCTTTATGTATAACAAAACACGAAGGTGAGAGGATATTTTTTATACCCACTTACAACCGTATTTTCTTTGTCAACTTATTTCATACTTACTGTCATTAAAATTAAAATAAATGTATATAAGTACTTAAATAAAAATATATCCGTATACAAGGTGGGCTAAAAGAAGTCATCAGATGTTAAATGATAAACTTTGGTTCTGTTTTTTGTTTAAGTTTATTTGAACCTTTAGAATTTTATTGGTCAAGTCGAGACGTCGGCCAAATGGATGCCGTTACAATTTGGTGATTCGATTTGGGCTTTCAATAGGGTGATTTCCTTGTGCAAAATTAAGTAATTACAAAAAGTTGAATTGCAATACAACAACAGTGTAAGTAGCGACGAGCGATAGCATTTGTAGCGGCAGTGCAGCGTTTACTGTGTAGAATCCTTTCGCACTGAACGGACGACACTGCAGTCTGATAAGCCGTCGCAATTTCTTATACACTGCACTCTCCATATCTTGAGAAAATAAAACAAATCGGGTTAATCTTGGAACAGAATAGAAAATACTTTATTGCACACCAAAAAATTCACTCCCGGACACATCTATCGGCCCACCTAGTGTTTAAAAGTTTTAACGGTCTATAGCTAAAAATAAATGTTAGGTGGAGCAATAAGTTTAAATGCAGTTTTAAAGCTGATTTTTTGGTCAACCTTTATGTATGTAATTTTTTTAATTTTGAATTCAGGATTATGAAAAAAAAAACGAAAATTCGAGTCCGTTCATTGTTTTCAACGACCCAGGAATGGAGAAAACTTTTTTATTTCGCACAAGTTGAATTTTTTTTTTTTGATGTTTCCGATTATTGGTTCCATAAAAAGGCAATCTGAACTTAGAGCTAGTTTTGACCAAAAAATATGGATACTCTGCCTAAAATTGTCCGCCCACGCTGTAAAACTTCTGCCGGCCAAATCAATTCAAAATTACAAAAAAAAAACCTACATAAGGGTTGACCAATAAATCTGCTTCAAAACTGCATTAAAACTTATTGCTCCACCTAACATTTATTTTTAGCTAAAAGTCGAAACTTTAAACACTGGGTGGTGGGCTGATAGATATGTCCGGGAGTATATTTTAAAATTACAAAACTCACTACTTTTGATATGTTACTGCAGGTAGGTCTCTGTTGCCAGAGCCGTCTGAGTACCACCGCAGCTACGATTTCAATCAGCAAAAAGTAGTGTGCAAACATTACTGTGTTCCGGTTTAAAGGACGCTGTAGCTAGTGTATTACTGGGGTAACGAGACAACACCTTATGTCTCCGGCGACGAGCGTAATGTGGTCCATGTGTACCATCTTAACTAGCACCACGTTGTCATGGGCAAGCGTATCACTTCACTACACCATCAGATGAACGTCTTGCTCGTCTCGTCGCTTAGTAGTATAAAAAAAAAACAGTGTGTGTTACGCGGCAGAATTAGACGCTGCAGTAGTACCAACTGACAGTTACCGGTAAATAAACGGTCAAGTAAGCATTAGTAAACTGTTTTGTTACCTGAACATGTATCAGTGTGAAGCTTCAACATGCAGGTGATCTTCGCATTCCTCATCGACGTGTAGACACCTTCGCATTCCCGGCTTATTATCGTCAGCAACACGCTGTTCTTCACCGTCCACATCAGCGACAGAACAACTATTTCCCGGAGACCGGCAAACTTAAACAGTTCGACAAATTAACATAATCACTGACGAAAAACGTCGGTGTTAAACGTTTATAATATAACTCTTCATTAAAACTTTCAAATCTTAAGTCACCTTAGTCGACTTTTTATTGGTATTTTAATATTTTAGTTTATAAATATGTTAGTAGAGGCTTTTTAAAATTGTGATTTCTTTCATTTCTTTAATTTATCGCGTTAAAAACTGTTTACAAATTTCAATTAAGCTGTATCGCTAAAGACGACTAAGTATCTTAAGAGGAAGGTAAACAGCTTTTATAATGACAGGTGCAGTAACCAAACTAAGTGATGAAGAATTTTTACCGGGTCTCAGAAGATATAGTAAGTTACTAAAATCAAATAAAGGCTATATCCTGATTAGTTCGAATATTTGCCTTTTTGTATCCTACTTGGGTCTACGTACCACAATTTTCTACTCTTCTATAATATCTGATGGTACGTCTTATCAGCTCAACATGTTAACCAGCAGCAGCTTCATAAGAACACACCAACTCATACATCATACAATACATTAATGATTCAGGACAGGTTATCCGAAGCGGCAATTAAGTAAAAGCTTTTCATGAGACCTGCTTAAATTAGTTTTTATTACCAAATCTACAGATCTTATTTTATTATACCATTCTTTTTTAATTACTTACCATAATTACCACTTGTATATTAGTCAGGATGTGGACGAACGTTGCGTATACGTATAAAATAATCTGCAAGTGAACATTTTATATCAAACTACGCCTTTTAAGTTAAACAATTAAAGTTAGCATCTGGTTTTTGATTGACATAAGATGTTAAGTCTCGTTACCGTAGTAATTTCACTAGCTTACTGCGCCCAAACCGGAACACAGTAATGTTTGCACACTACTGTTTGGCGGCTGAAATATCCAACAGAAGCATCTATTTTGTATCAAATTATTACTTACTGGAACTTCAGTTATCTTCTCACAAATTAAGTAATTGTCTGAAATGGTCGCGTACGCTTTCACCACATCACGCCATGTTGACTTCAGTGCTTCTTCACCACCACTTAAACCATCATTGCAACGATTTATATAACCCAATTGTGAAATCCAGGAAGTGATTTGCGTTTTCAATAAATTTATCATCCGGGCCGCGTATATCACGTTGAGGTCCGACGGAATAACAATCAAAACGGTCACCACCAACGGTATATAATACGGTTTGCTCACATAATCAGCTTGTATATACGAATAGGTTAAATAGAAAACAGTAACAATCATAGCATACAACCAATTCACTAAAATATCTATTCGATATCTATTGTTAGCTTTCACGAGACAGTTTTCTATTATTTGATAGTTTCTCAACAAAATGACGTTGATGTCACTTTGTAAAACTGTAACGAAGACGTTGCAAACGAACTCGATGCCGTATAGTAGAACAATAAGAAATGAAATCAGATATAAATTATCGCGAAACGGTTTCGACAATTCTCTAACGTGCGGTATAAACGTGAAAGTGAAATATAAAGTGAAAATTATTATCGAACTAAAACCCCATACAGCATTAGTTGTGTTGCTATTACAAGTAACAAAGTTATCACTTATGCGGAACTTCGGGAACGTTATGTATTGCATCAGTCTCAAAGGTAATAACACTCTTTGTAAACTCATTTCAATATAACTTTCTTCAAAACACTCATCTACTTTCATTTTCCAATTCATTTCGATTTCGGAGTAGAAACTGAACGCGGTGAGCGACTATGTTGTATTGAAATGTATTTATCGATTCGAATATATCATCAATTTACTAAGTGCTTCACCATTAATCCATCGGACAATAATTAAATTAACAAAGCTAGATAGTAACATTTGACGGTCTGTTCGTTTGCTTCATTTCTATTTATCGATCGTGTGATAGTAATAATTGCATATGACACTGCTGAAATAGATCTATCGGAAAGGCATGGATTTGTTATTTAGAAAAGTGGTATTCCCAACTCGGACTTGGAAAGATAATTTAATAGATAAACTAATGAAGTCACTGCTTTTAAATCCTTTATTAACTTACAGAGCAGTGTATATACTCATCCAAATAATCACTGTATCTAAAGATTGAATATCTTTTATTGCTGATGACATACGAAACTGAGACATAAATTGATATGGCGGCAGCTTTAAGAGATCTCTCAGTTATTATTAAAACGAATTTTAAGAGCTTCATTAGCTCAGCAGTGTCTTCCAGCTGAAGATGATGGTGATTAAGTTGTAAGAATAACGTACCTAATAAATGTTAAAATTCAAACCAAACTTCAGATGTCTCTTTTATTCTAAATTTTTGATTAGAATCAAAAATGAAGCTATTCATATTATGTTTATATTAAGGCTATTTATAAATAGATCATATTACATAGATTTTCTTTAACGTTTATTTATTTTAAATACTTTACAGACAAATGATGGAAATCCTGAACCAGTTTGGTACTTTTTAAACTGGTAGTCAAAGAGTTTTTGATGCGTTATATACATATGTTGCAGACTTAAATATTATACTATATTATGTGTCAATTAAAAAGAAAATTATGGGAAGTTGAACTGCAGTATAACGACGGTGTATGTTGCTATGATGGACAGCACTTGTAGCGGTAACACAGCGTTTACTGTGAACAGACCCCTCGCGCTGAACGGGTGGCATTCCTCCTTGATGACGCGGCGCAGATACTGAACCGCTTCGACTTCAGCAACTATAACAAAAGAATTTACGTCTTCTAAGTCATATTTACTCATGACTGAGGGTCGTGGTCATCATGTGTAATACACACGATGACTTTCTTGCCAGTTATAATGGAGTGGTGTTGCCATTGCCTTCTCCATTTCACGTACTAGTCCGAGCACGGATGGTCATGACAAAGATATAAGTTCCCTCGCGATGTTTTCCCTTCACCGTCAAAGCGCGTGATATTAGTTGGTGTTATACTAACTGCACATAAATTGAAAAATTCATTAGTGCAGGCCGGATTCGAGCCCGGTACCTTCAGAGAGGAAGGCGGACGTTCAAACCACTAGGCTATCACGGCTCTGAAAGAATTTACAATTGAACGAGATTGAAAACAAACAGAGCACAGTCTCCTAATTTTTACAACAAATCAGCTTGCACTTGTTTAGTAGAAATTTTTCCAAAGAAATATACTTGATGACGCTTTTAACTTCGTCTCTCCATTTTCGTGTCTCCACACCAGGTAGTAGGTTTCTGTTGCTGGAGACCGTCTGGGTGGGTACCACCGCAGCTCCTATTTCAACCGCCAAATAGTAGTGTGCGAACATTACTGTGTTCCGGTTTGAAGGGCGCTGTAGCTAGTGTAATTACTGGGGTAACGAGACTTAACACCTGATGTCTCAGGCGACGAGCGCAATGTGTGCAGTGTGTACCATCTTAACTAGCACCGCGTTGTCATGGGCAAGCGTATCACTTACCATCAGGTGAACGTCTTGCTCGTCTCGTCGCATACTAGTATAAAAAAAAAACCAGCTCGTATTCAAATGAACACAGCTCTGCAACTCGACGTCGTATTTATACATTTTTTACTCAGGCAAGTAGTAGAAGACTAAAGACTACATATAAACCTGTTTTAGGTTTTTATTATGTTTACAAATGCTCGATAATCATTTTTTTTTTATCACTACTGTATGAATAAATTACACGAATAACGACTATATTATGACTGATATAATCAATATATCAAATCTTGATAAACTGTAATATATTTCACTGCCGGTAGTTATAACTGTTATTACAAACTTTTGAAATGACTACACTTATCATTTCTCTTCCGTTCTTTAACATGATCACTTCTTGCAAGAATTTCGTAGTCTATACTTGAATGTCATATAAATGAACCCAACAACTCATAGTAGTGACAAACGTAATACTTTAATCAATTTACTCATCTCACCTGAAACGTTTTCAGTCAGGCTTAACTTGCAGGCGATCCGGGCGTTGTTCAGCGACATATAAACCTTTTCACACTCCCGGCTTATCAAAGTTAACAGGAAGCTGTTCTTTATTGTCCAAATAAGAGATATAATTTCTACCATCAAAGCATTCGATGACTGCAACAAAAAGGTATTGTACTTAGGCAATAGTAATGAAATATAACGACGAAATTTGTTAACGAAGAAAAAGTAATTTTTTAACTTTTAAATTAACTTAAATAATACTTCAAGGGAAAAATAAATAAATATGTTTCTCTCTTTCATTCATGATTTTCTTGTGTAAAGTATTGTTTCAAAAATGAGACACGAAGTGAAACGTAATCACTTTAATATCACTCTCAGTTGTTTTTGTTAGAAATTATCCTGCGTATATAATGATCAAATATATATACACTCCCGGACACATCTATCGGCCCACCTAGTGTTTGAAAGTTTTAACGGTGCCTAGCTAAAAATAAATGTTAGGTGGAGCAATAAGTTTTAATGCAGTTTTAAAGCTGATTTTTTGGTCAACCTTTATGTATGCTTTTTTTTAATTTTGAATTCAGGATTATGAAAAAAAAAAAACGAAAATTCGAGTCTGTTCATTGTTTTCAACGACCCAGGAATGGAGAAACTTTTTTATTTCGCACAGTTGGATTTTTTTTTTGATGTTTCCGATTATTGGTTCCATAAAAAGGCAAATCTAAACTTAGAGCCAGTTTTGACCAAAAAATATGGATACTCTGCCTGAAATTGTCGCCCAAGTTGTAAAACTTCTGCCGGCCAAATCAATTCGAAATTACAAAAAAAATAAAAAAATAAACATACACAGGGGTTGACCAATAAATCTGCTTCAAACTGCATTAAAACTTATTGCTCCACCTAACATTTATTTTTAACTAGACACCGTCGAAACTTTAAACACCGGGTGGTGGGCCGATAGATGTGTCCGGGAGTATATTTCTATTCATCATTTTCATGCAATACTTACCGAAATTAGTATCTGCACATATATCAAGAATTGAACGCAGGTCAGGAGAACATAGAAGATTATCTGAAAATAATATTCACATTATTAGTGTAACAAAATTAAAACAACCCGCAAACATTTGCCCACTATTGGGACACTATGTTCTCTATCAGCAGTTTATCTTTAAGACATGTATCTATTTGATGTTTATTTTCAATTACTTAGAAGACATAATTAGTTATCGTTATAGGGTAAAGAGAAACTACTATCGGGATATATATAAATACAATAAACATACTTACAGGAAATGCAGTAATTTTCTCACAAATCAAATAGGCATCGGCAATAGCGACATATGCCTTTGTCACATTTTTCCATAAAATATTTCGGATTAATTCTCTCTCCTGTTCACTTGAAGCTCTTACATGAAACTCGGAAGCATACTTTAAATAGGATTTAAAGCAAGCTATTTGTTTCCGTAGGAATGTTATGACCCGCACAATGTATATTAAATTCAAATCGGACGATAAAACAATTATACAGGAGACAAGGAATGATATGAAATTCGGATCCTTGACTAAACTAGCCTGGAAGCTGGTGTAGGCGACGTAAAACGAAACAATGAGCATACTGTATATCCAATTCTTAATAACACCATCCCATTCATCCTTAAACGTATTCAAACAGCTTTGTATTAATTGTAGATTAATCACAAGCTCCGCGTTGATTTCGCTTTGTGAAACAACAACGACAGCATTGCACACGAAACAGATACAGTACACTGTATACATAAACAACAAACTGTAGTTCAATAAGTTATTAACATGTAGTATTACATTGATGAATATAAAGAGTGTATACTTTATGTGAAGAATGACGAGGAGTATCGTGTAACATCCCCATATGATATTAGTGCTTAAATCGTTCGGGTTTATGAAATTGTGACGTATACTGTATTTCGGAAAGATCAAATATTGTAAAACAGTCAATGGGAAGAGTAATCTCTGTATGTATGTCTGGATGTAGTTCTCCAATAAAAGATCCGTTCGTCTGTTTCTTTGGATGCCGATCGGTTGAACTTTTTGTTTGAAAATCATATTCAATTAATAACACAGTGCACCTAACAAAGCTGACGGACAACAGTAATACAACAGAATCACAAGCTCACTTTTTATACTCATCAACTTAATACAAACGGTACACTTATTGTTTATTGTCAATTTCGTGAGTGCTTTACAAATACTGTGCGGACGGTGGTTAATTAAAACTAGTAAATATTTATAATTATAATACAGCGACATGAAAGCACAATCAAGTGTATTAAATTTATTTTCTAATTACATTGTCAGCATCATTAACTAAATTTATTTTTAAATAATGCACATATAACTATGACTCAACAAATAAATGACTGCCGAAGGATTATATGTACGTAAATCTATATAATAAAAATGAATTGCTGTTCGTTAGTCTCGCTAAAACTCGAGAACGGCTGGACCGATTTGGCTAAATGTGGTCTTGAATTATTCGTGCAAGTCCAGGGAAGGTTAATAAGGTGAGAAAATATGGAAAAAGTGCCTGGAATATGGTAAAAACAACAATTTCTCTTTTTCATTGAGGTGACCAGATTTTTAGATAGGCAAAGCGGGACAACTCTGAAGGAATAATAATATCGTAATTTTTTTTTAGTTTTAACATAAGTACAAATTATAAATACAAAAATGTATAATATTTTATTCTTTGACATATTTCTATCTAAATTTCTTTTAGGGGTAAGCTCGGTGAAATACTTTTGGTCAATAATATAAAATTTTAAGATTACAAGTATTTTAAACTTAGCTTAAGAAAATTTATGTATATATGAAATATACCTTAATTTTCTATAGCAAGAAGCAGAACACGAAGTGTATCATCTGAGAGACAAATACAATGTAACTGGGTAGCAAAAGCAACGTCTTACGCAAAACAATGATTTTCGTAAATATAAAATTTAACTTAATTTTAAAAGTCAGGACTTTTGAAAAACGTTGTGTGACGCGGAATTAATTGTGAAAAAGCGAAACGGCTGGTCACCTTACTTTAGATACATAAAACGTCAAACATTTGAAGTTTGTCCCGTCATTTAGAAACCAAATACAATTTAAAAGAATATTTTGGATTTTGACATTTGATATTGACAACCAACAATTACTGATTGCAATTATAATATTTTACGAGAAAAGGAAGGAACATGGCGGATGAATTGACCACGCAGACAATATTTTAAGGATTTTTATTCTTTTATTTTATTCGTCTACACATGACACTGGCTACCATCAATTGGAAGAAGAATAATATTTTACGAACATTAGCGGGAATCTGGACGTGAAGGTCGCGTTGTCTCGGTTCATTTTTATTTTTTTGTGCATAATGCAGTTGAATGTTCAATGTGAGTGTATCATGCAGTAAATAAGTGTGTTCGTGTGCAGCGATTGTAGAATTCAGGCAGGAACACCACTGTCCTAAGTTCAGATTGGTTCAAAATTGTAGTTAAGTCTTAACTTTACTTTGTTGATCTTTTGTGATAGTGACACTATTTACCTCTAAAAATTGAAAAAGAAAACTGAAATCTGAACACTCTAAACCGTAAACTGGAAATAGAAAATTGAAAACTGAAATCGGGAAACTGTAAACGGAAAATGGAGAATGGAAATTTGAAAATTGAAAAATGAAAAATGAAGAATGAAAAATGAAGAATGAAAAATGAAAAATGAAAATAAAAATGAAAAATGAAAAATGAAAAATGAAAAATGAAGAATGAAAAATGAAAAATGAAAATGAAAAATGAAAAATGAAAAATGAAAAATGAAAAATGAAAAATGAAAAATGAAAAATGAAAAATGAAAAATGAAAAATGAAAAATGAAAAATGAAAAATGAAAAATGAAAAATGGAAAATGAAAAAAAGAAAATGGAAAATTGCAATCTGACTTACAATTAATTATTACAATCTGGCATCTGATATTTGAAATCTAGAAACCAGAAACCAGAAGAAACCAGAAACCCGAAACTAGAAACCAGTAACAGAAACCAGAAACCAGAAACCAAAAACCAGAAACTAGAAACCACAAACCAGAAACTAGAACTAGAAACTATAAACTAGAAACTAGAACTAGAAACTAGAAACTAGAAACAGAAACCAGAAACCAGAAACTAGAAACCAGTAACCAGAAACCAGAAACCAAAAACCAGTAACCAGAAACCAGAAACTAGAAACTAAAACTAGAAACTAGAAATAGAAACTAGAAACTAGAAACTAGAAACTAGAAACTAGAAACTAGAAACTAGAAACTAGGAAACTAGAAACCAGAAGAAACCAGAAACCAGAAGAAACCAGAAACCAGACACCAGAAACCAGAAGAAACCAGAAACCAGAAACTAGAAACTAGAAACTAGAAACTAGAAACTAGGAAACTAGAAACTAGAAACTAGAAACTAGAAACTAGAAACTAGAACTAGAAACTAGAAACTAGAAACCAGAAACCAGACACCAGAAAACAGAAACCAGAAACCAGAAACCAGAAGAAACCAGAAACTAGAAACAGAAACCAGAAACCAGGAAACCAGAAACCAGAAACCAGAAACTAGAAACAGAAACTAGAAACTAGAACTAGAAACCAGAACCAGAAAACCAGAAACCAGAAACCAGAAACCAGAAACTAGAAACCACAAACCAGAAACTAGAAACCAGAAACCAGAACTAGAAACCAGTAACAGAAACCAGAACCAGAAACCAGAACCAGAAACCAGAAACCAGAACCAGAAACCAGAAACCAGAAACTAGAACCAGTAACCAAAAACCAGACACCAGAAAACAGAAACCAGAACCAGAAACAGAAACTAGAACCAGTAACCAGAAACAGAAACCAGAAACAAACAAACAAAAGTTCATATAAATAATTTTTAATGCAATCATATTTTTAGGTTATGAAAAACAGTTGTAACATGAATAAAGAATTCAAATTGAATTCCTTAGTTCATATTAAATTACAAGCTTTCACTGCTGTCTAAGCAATGTAGGTGAGTTCGTAACGCTAAAGAGTCAATTTGCACTTTATTACAGCTGCACAAAGTTCAAATTCAATTATTCTATCAAAACAGTGTGCGTATGCGCGTCGGAGGATCCAAAGCCGCGTGCCGAAACTAAAACGAATGAAATAATAACATAAATAGTCACAAAATGTAAGTGCTAAAGATCCACCATACTTGTTTTCAATTTGATCGGCTTCGCGATATTATTTCTTTTGTTTTAGTTTCGGCGCGCGACATAAAATGCATTCGTTTTCACGTCAATACATCAGTCGAGCAGAAACCGCGTTACCATCTGGCGAACCTGACAGACTACATTCTGTCAAAAAGATTTGTAATTTGACAGTTATTTGTTCCTAAAAAATTATTATAGTAAATATAACTTATGTACTTTAATTATAACTTTGGCCACTCTTCTGGAACCTGTACCCCAATAGTTATTAGATGTATATATATAGTGCTAAACACCACACACCGCCCATAACCAGGGTGACGGTTCTGTTCAGGAGATTTTTTTGCCGCGGCTATAAAATAGGCAGAAACAAAGAACATTCTAATTTATCTTGACAGAACGAAGTCTGTCGGGTCAGCTAGTAACTTATAAATAAGCATTAAATTATGCAGTAATTTAACAAATAATCATTCTCGACTGATATTAGTTATATGTAATTGTAACTAAAGTGAAAACTAATTGGATTGTTAACATTTTAGATAGATGGCAGCACTGTTTCACCGCAACGTTGTTGAGAGCTGCTTTTAGATTAAGTAGCTTGGATTTATAAAATACTTAATAAGTATTAACCACATTATCATCATCTCTTGTTATTATCACCGTTAAATATAGACTAAATATTACTACGTGTTAGATATTAAAGTAAAATAATTATGGTTACAAACTATTTTGTTAGAAAAATAGTAACTCTATTTATTTTTAAGAAACTACAATGAACTCTTACATATTGTACTATTATATTTCACACTAAGATTTATTTAATAATTGTATATATACATATCTTTAAGTTAATGCAATTGTTGAGAATATTAATCCATAATTTTTATAAAGTTGATGATTATGTAGTTGTATAATTATTGTAAAGATGGCGTAGCTGTCATTTTGATATAAAACGCGGACAACTGTGACAACCGAAAAATTTATGTTGAAAGAGATTATGATTATTATACATAGACTATTATAAAAGATTATTTATTTAAGATATTAAATTACATATTATTAAGAGATTAACTATGAGTTTATTATATACGGGTATACATATTTATGCAGTAAACACTGTTCATATATGCCGATACTCGTGTTAATATTTCGCGCTGCATGTCATGTTTCTAACAAGTTCTGCAAACAAATATATCGCATCCACAATTGATTGGAAAGGTTAAATATAACTTTAACTTCTACAATATTATGAAACAGATTTTATTCTTAAACAATTAATGTATTATAACCTAATATACAATACAAATTTATTGATATAACATACAAATAACCTTAAATTTTTAGGCAATTAATTGAACATGCTTTTGAATAGTGCTGTGTGTTAAGTTGAAATGTTTTAATAAACCCAAATTGTTTTAAAGAGATAAGAAGATAATACCATAAATATTAGTCTTAATAATAGTAACGTAAGTAGTAGTAAAGTAAGTCGAATTGATTTGGCCGGCAGAAGTTTTACAACTTGTGCGACAATTTTAGGCAGAGTATACATATTTTTTGGTCAAAACTGGCTCTAAGTTTAGATTTGCCTTTTTATGGAACCAATAATCGGACACATCCAAAAAAAAATCCATTTTGTGCGGAATAAAAAAGTTTTCTCCATTCCTGGGTCGTTGAAAGCAATGAACAGACTCGAATTTTCGTTTTTTTTTTCATAAACCTGAATTCAAAATTAAAAAAAAACATACATAAAGGTTGATCAAAAAATCAGCTTTAAAACTGCATTAAAACTCATTGCTCCACCTAACATTTATTTTTAGCTAGGCACTGTTAAAACTTTTAAACATTAGGTGGGCCGATAGATGTGTCCGGGAGTGTAGAAGGGTTGTCAGCTGACCTAAATATTATATTATGTATCGATTTAAAGTGAAAATTATAAGAAGTTGAACTGCAGTATAACAACTGTGTATGTTGCTATGATGGACAGCACTTGTAGCGGTAACACAGCGTTTACTGTGAACAGACCCCTCGCGCTGAACGGGTGGCATTCCTCCTTGATGACGCGGCGCAGATACTGAACCGCTTCGACTTCAGCAACTACAATGAGGAACAGAATCTACATTACGTTACCGGGGATTATAATAAACCTGAATTTCACATGGAGTCAAGATATCATAACGTCGATGATGATGAAGCGCTCTCGCCCAGAACTGACTCTGCTTTATTGATGTAACAGTAATTATTGCTCACAAAACTCAGTTATTTTTATGATCGTATTTACAATTATAAAGTAATGCAGATTCTTCATAATTAAACGACTGAAATCTAAGTTTTTTAGTACGTCGTGTTTAACGCAATCACTGATTAAAATAGCCAGCTTCAGTACGATGCTGGAATCTTTAAGACACGACTAGATTAATACTCTTCTCCATAATGGTATATGCTACAGTTTTAGTTTCTGTTTACAATTCAAATTTCATCTTACCTGTATCATCTCTCTTTAGACGTATTATGAAAGCGACCTTCGCATTCCTCAAAGACAGGTGGACATTTTCACATTCCCGGCAGACTAAGGTTAACAGAATGGTAGTCTTTATTGTCCATAGAAGCGATAATATTTCTATTACCTTTACGCTAGTAAGCTAGAAGAAAAATTAAAAAAAATGTTTTGATACTTGTAGAGTATGATTGAAGTATAAATTTAAAATTTGTTTAAAAATGTGCACTGAGTTTTGATTCTGTTGGTAAATGGGTAAGCTGTGGAACTTAAGATTTTGGAAGTTAAAATATAAAATAATCAATCGCCACGACAGCATTGCTATGTTGGTAAGAAGATGCTCCATCTATAGTCTAATTATCACTTAACATCACGTAACATTGAGGCCACGCTGTAGCTAAAAACATACGTAGTTAGATTTCATCAATTTTATACTTGCCGAAATAACGACTTGGACATCCATCAAGAATTGAATAAAAGTCACCACGACGTAGATAATAACCTGGAAAGTAGTTTTCTTTTATTACAATTTGAAAATTCAATGAAACGAAAAAGCGACAGTAAAAAGAGACAAACATATTCATAAACAGCATTTAGACAGCGAAAGAATGTGATAGATTACATGTATACATTGTTTTCTGTTATCTTCGTCTCCTACTTATTAGTTTCATAGTGGTTTTAATAGATGAGTGTCTAACATAAACTGTGCCCCGTGGAAGCTGTTAAAGTGTTGAGTAATTTTTTTAATCATTATTCCTTATTACAGCAAAACACACGAAAGAGTAAAGTAATATGAATTTTACTTACGGGATATTCAGTAATTTTCTCGCAGATAAAATAAGCATCGCTTATAGCGACGAACGCCTTTACCAAACTCTGCCATAAACTATTGCGGGTTTCTTCATAGTTGTCTCGATTGAAAGCTTCTTCATCAAATTCAATAACATACTCTAAATCGGATACCCATGTTTTTATTTCTTTTCGAAGAAACGACACCACTTGAATTATATATATTACATTTAAATCTATCGATATATTTATTATTGCGGTTACTGTAAATGACACAAAACTTGGATCTTCTATAAAACTGGCTTGAATTAAAGAATACGCAACAAAAAACACGACAATAAGTATACTGTGCATCCAATTCGTAATAACCCCAACCCAATCCCTTTTAAAATTCCTCAAATTGCTTTGTATTATTTGTAGATTGATCACAAGCTCCGCGTCGATTTCGCTTTGTGAAACAGTAACGATAGCATTGCACACAAACAATATGCTGTACAAAAAATACATAAACAGCAACATACACTTCAATGAAATATCTAATTCGTAAAGTGATTCATTAATAAGCGGAACTATATTATAAATCATATTAAGAACAGAAATCATTATCGTGTAACATCCCCATATGATATTAGTGCTTAAATCGTTCGGGTTTATGAAATTATGACGTATACTATATTTCGGAAAGATCAAATATTGTAAAACAGTCAATGGGAAGAGTAATCTCTGTATGTACGTCTGGATGTAGTTCTCCAATAAAAGATCCGTTCGTCTGTTTCTTTGGATGCCGATCGGTTGAACTTTTTGTTTGAAAATCATATTCAATTAATAACACAGTGCACATAACAAAGCTGTCGGACGACTACAAATGTAACAGAATCTCAAGTTCACTTTTATACTAATCAATTTGTTAATACAAACGGTATACTTATTGTTTATTGTCAATTTCGTGAGTGCTTTACAAACACTATGCTGACGGTGGTTAATTAAAACTAGTAAATATTCATAATTATAATACAGCGACATGAAAGCACAATCAAGTGTATTAATATAATTTATTTACCAATAACTTTGATAGCATCATTGAAATCAGTAACTTAATTTATTATTTATTAAGATAACTAAATGATTATAAACCAGCGAACAAGTTGGCGAACTAGCGAAGGATTATTTATATGTATAAAGAATTTATAAATGTTTTAAAAACTATGTAGTAATAACACAAATAACTTCTCTCGACTAATTTTAGTTGTGTATATTTGTAATTAAAGCGGAAACTGTTTGAATTGGCAACACTTTAGATAGGTGGCAGCACTGTTTAAGAGCAATGTTGTCAGTCTCTCACTGACTTTAGATAAGAGCTTTTTCAGCGAGTATTAAAGCTTGAATGTGTAAAATAAGTTATTTATTTATTTTTTTATTTAAAAACTTTATTTGCACACAAAGAAAAATGTACAAAAAGGCGGACTTAATGCCATAGGGCATTCTCTCCCAGTCTACCATAGGTTGAGCAGAGAACATAAATAAGGGTGCATTATTTTTGTAGTTGAGTATAATTACATATAGTACAATATAAAACACAATAATAGTGGTGGACACAACTATGATTGGTACATATGTTATAGGAAAGGTTAGTCTTATACATTGATTGAAGCATACCCATATATATAAATGATCACATGTTATGTAAGTATAAACTTCATTATCATGATCCCTGTGTTATTATCACCGTTTAACTATTGACTATGATATTTTCTAAGTATTTGAAATATTGTTAAAACATTGCCTATGACTTTTTAAAAATGTTTCTAACAAGAGAGCCTAGTATAGTTAACCGGCAGTAAAAATAAAGTTAAAACTTCGACTAACCACGCAGTTTTCTTTAATAAAATAACTTCCATATATAACTTTTTTTTTTTTATACTACTTTGCGACGAGACGAGCAAGACGTTCACCTGATGGTAAGTGATACGCTTGCCCATGACAACGCGGCGCTGGTTAAGATGGTACACACTGCACCACATTGCGCTCGTCGCCTTGAGACATAAGGTGTTAAGTCTCGTTACCCCAGTAATTACACTAGCTACAGCGCCCTTCAAACCGGAACACAGTAATGTTTGCACACTACTATTTGGCGGTTGCAATAGGAGCTGCGGTGGTACCCACCCAGACGGTCTCCGGCAACAGAGACCTACCACCTGGTGAACTATTTTTATGTTCATGTCGTATTTCTAGCACTAAAAGGTACTCTAATAAATATTTCGTTTCCACAAATGATTGAAAAGGATAAATATAACTTTAATTTCTTCAATATTATACAACCGATGTTTCATCAATATAATTATTGTATTCAATGTTTGGAGTGGAGAACGTTGGGGGAGGCCTTTGTCCAGCAGTGGGCTTCTATAGACTGATGATGATGATGATGATGATGATTCAATATATATATTTTAGACCAAACTCTTACATAACCTAAAATTCATTTGTAAAGTAAAGAATTCAAAAAGTAATGAATTCAACACGCTGCTGAATAGTGCTCTATGTTTTAAGTTAAAACGATCTGATAAACCCAAATTGTTTTTAAGAGATTAAATATTAATGTAAATAATAGTAACATTTGATTGTGAATAATTATTACTTTTATTATAATATTATTGATACGTTGACAATAAATATTTTACCAGGTGGTAGGTCTCTATTGCTGGAGACCGTCTGGATGGGTACCACCGCAGTGACTATTGGAACCGACAAATAGTAGTGTGCGAACATTACTGTGTTGTAGTTTGAAGGGCGCTGTAGCTAGTGTAATAACTGGGGTAACGAGACTTAACACTTTATGTCTCAAGGCGACGAGCGCAATGTGGTGCAGTGTGCACCATCTTAACTAGCACCGCGTTGTCATGGGCAAGCGTATCACTTACCATCAGGTGGACGTCTTGCTCGTCTCGTCGCAAAGTAGTATAAAAAATAAATAATAATAAAGACTACCACTGATACTTTCCCATATTTATTAATAGAAAAGGATATGTTGTAAGCTCCCCGAAATATTTTATTATGTATCGATTTAAAGTGAAAATTATAAGAAGTTGAACTGCAGTATAACAACGGTGTATGTTGCTATGATGGACAGCACTTGTAGCGGTAACACAGCGTTTACTGTGAACAGACCCCTCGCGCTGAACGGGTGGCATTCCTCCTTGATGACGCGGCGCAGATACTGAAACGCTTCGACTTCAGCAACTACAATGAGGAACAGAATCTACATTACGTTACCAGGGATTATAATAAACCTGTATTTCACATTGACTTGATATACCACAAGGCCGAGCATGATAAGCGCGCTCGTATAAAATACTTTGGCAGTCATATGTTTACAGAAGGAACACAACGATAATTTTATACAGGATTAATAAGGATGGTAGCTTTTCAGACGGTTTTTTTTTTTTTTTATACTACTTTGCGACGAGACGAGCAAGACGTTCACCTGATGGTAAGTGATACGCTTGCCCATGACAACGTGGTGCTAGTTGAGATGGTACACACTGCACCACATTGCGCTCGTCGCCTTGAGACATAAGGTGTTAAGTCTCGTTATCCCAGTAATTACACTAGCTACAGCGCCCTTCAAATCGGAACACAGTAATGTTTGCACACTACTATTTGGCAGTTGAAATAGGAGCTGCGGTGGTACCCACCCAGACGGTCTCCGGCAACAGAGACCCACCACCTGGAGACAAACCTCACCACCATTCAGGTATTCAGAGTATGTGCAGGTAGTGCGATATTAAATACCGAGCTCGCTCTTTCATTACGACTGACGTACAGACATACCGCTGAATATCATCCCAGCGTTTTAGATATTCGGCGTTCAGATTCTATTAAAAATTTAAAATTTCTCTATTACATTGCATTTGTGCAATTTCTAACCTACTCCGGGGAAAACTGACAAGAAACTCAATATTTTTTAAGTAAGTATTCACAATAATAAAGTAATTTTATTTGTTATTAAAACAGTTGTGATTAAAATAGACTTCAGTATTACCATATAAGTAGGACGTAGGAATCTTTAAGAGTTGACTAGAATAATTCTCTTCATCTAATATATACTCCCGGACACATCTATCGGCCCACCTAGTGTTTAAAGTTTTAACGGTGCCTAGCTAAAAATAAATGTTAGGTGGAGCAATAAGTTTTAATTCAATTTTAAAGCTGATTTTTTGGTCAATCTTTATGTATGTTTTTTTTTTTTAATTTCGAATTCAGGATTAAGGAAAAAAAACGAAAATTCGGGTCTGTTCATTGATTTCAACGACCCAGGAATGGAGAAAACTTTTTTATTTCGCACAAGTTGGATTTTTTTTTTTGATGTGTCCGATTATTGGTTTCATAATAAAGGCAAATCTAAACTTAGAGCCAGTTTTGACCAAAAAATATGGATACTCTGCCTGAAATTGTCGCCCAAGCTGTAACACTTCTGCCGGCTAAATCAATTCGAAATTACAAAAAAAAAAAACATTCATAAGGGTGTTGACCAATAAATTTGCTTCAAAACTGCATTAAAACTTATTGCTCTACCTAACATTTATTTTTAACTAGACACCGTCGAAACTTTAAACACTGGGTGGTGGGCCGATAGATGTGTCCGGAAGTATATGTCACTACACCTCCGATACAATGACTTGACAAATAAAACCCTAAACTACTTTCTACATACAATTCAAATTTCATCTTACCTGTATCATCTCTAAGACGTAATATGGAAGCGACCTTCGCATTCTTTAAAGACAAGTGAACATTTTCACACACCCGGCAGACTAAGGTTAAAAGGATGCTGTTCTTTATCGTCCATAGAATCGACAATAATTGTATGTCTTTCACATTTGTGATCTAGAAGAAAAAATAGGAAAATGTATGTTTACTTATTTAAAAATGTGCTGTGAGTTTTGATCTAGGAGCTAAGTAGGTAAGTTGTAGAACTTGGATAGTCGTACTTATCATTCAATTCAATGTATATGTATATCGGGATTAACACGCTTCATCGTCATTCGCTTAGCAATAAATGTATGTAAATACAATTTTATACTTGCCGAAATAACGAATTGGACATCTGCTAAGAATTGAACAAAAGTCATCAGGACGTAGATAACAATCTGTAAAGTATTATTATAAAACGTATAATTTTTTTAAACGAATCAACGAGACTTAAAAACGTTAAAAAATTTATCCTAGCTACAGCAACAGAATACAGCTTTTCCATCCTTTCGCGATGAAGCGGTTACGCAGAGGTTGATGACCAACTCACGAATTTGTTGATCAAATGAGGTTAATAAGATTAGTAGACAATGCACTGTATTATTGTGGATCCACATAAAAAGGATTGGACACAGTGGTATCTGTAAGTCATGACTTAAACGCAAATCGATGAAGAAATATTCCGAACCAACATAGTGCTTTTAAAAGATGAGTGTCTAACATAAACTGCACCTAATGAAAGCTGGTAAGAAATGTTGTACGAGTAATGTTTTGAATCATTATCTGCTATCACGAAGTCTTTACTATTCCTTATTACAGCAATACACACGAAGGGGTAAAGGAATATGAATTTTACTTACGGGATTTCCACTAATTTTCTCGCATATTAAATAAGCATCGTTTATAGCGACGTATGCCTTTACCAAACTCAGCCATAAATTATTACGAGTGTCTTCATAGTTGTCGAGATTGAAAGCTTTATCATCATATTCAATAACATACTCTAAATCGGATACCCATGAAGTTATTTGCTTTCGTAAGAACGAAACAACTTGAACTATATATATTACATTTAGATCTAACGACAGAGTCATTATGCAGGATAGTATCAGTGGTATATACCTTGAATCATCTGTTAAACTAGCTTGAATACAGATATAAGTAACGTAAAACACAGCAATAATTATACTGTGCATCCAATTCGTAATAATTCCAACCCAATACCTTTTAAATTTAATCAAATTTCTTTGTATTATTTGAAGGTTGATCACAAGCTCCGCGTCGGTTTCGCTTTGTGAAACAGTAACGATAGCATTGCACACAAACAATATGCTGTACAAAAAATATATAATCAGCAACACGCACTTCAACAAAATATCTATTTCTCTTACTATAAAACCATTGATAAACGGAACTACAGTATAAATTATGTTAAGAACAGACATCAGCAATGTGTAACATCCCCATTTAATATTAGTGGTTAAGTTATTCGGAGTTATAAAATTATAACTTATGCTGTACTTTGGAAAGATCAAATGTTGTAACAGCGTCAATGGAAACAGTAATCTCTGTATATGCGACTCGATATTGTTCTCCAACAAAAATTCCGTCTGTCTGTTTGTTTGTATACTAATCGGTTGAACTTTTTGTTTGAAAAACATATTGAATTAATACCACAATATAACTAAAAAAGCGGCTATGCTTTAACATAAAAAGTTACAGAATGGGATCTAAAGTAAATTTTCATATTTCTGTCATTCCGTTAAAACGAACAGTTAAGTATTCATTATTGACAATTTCGTAAGTGCTTTTTGATGAATATGTCGCTGACAGATAATTAAAAGTAACATATTTGTTTAATGATAAAAATAATGTTTGACGGGCCGCTGAAACAGAAATTTCAGTAGTACAAATATGATGGGAGCGATGGTGCTGCATCAATAGAAGTGATCATTTATAATATTTAATGCAATTATAGTAAATTCAACTTAGACCAATTAAGTAATGTGGATGAAAATAATTTTGATTATCTAAATATGACACTGGTCGCAAGGACTCTATTCATGTGGCAGCGCAAGTACCTTTATCGGCTGATAACTTTGATGACGATAATAATGATAATGTTAATAACAACTACGTTCATGATAACAACGATGTTGATGATAACGATGATGGTGAGGATAACAACGAGGTTGATGATAATAACGACGATGATGATAACAACGATGTTGATCATAAAAACGACGATGACGATAACAACGATGTTGATGATAATAATGATGTGAATGATAAGAATGATGATAATGATAAAGATGAAGATGAAGCTACAATGAAATGAATAAAAAACTTCTCTTTGTCCACTGTTTTAGTATAAATAATTTTATTTACCTGTTTAATTGAATTAAGTCGTTAAATTTTGAATCGGCACAATCAAGACGTTATACTGAAGGCTTCTATTGATTCTTCGCACTTAAGTTACAAGTTACGCACTTTCCACTTAACGCAACACAGCTCCCATTACACAAGTTACACGGGGCCTGTACCATTTTAACTTTCTTTTGTATCACTTCTAAATCCCGGCGGATTTATTTATAGCACTTGGAATAGAGTTTCCGGAGCTCAGGTATACCTTGTGCTTATCAAGACGAAAAAACCATGTCTATCGATTATTATCTAAGAGAAAGTTTGGTTTTTATATATGACTAGCTTTTGCCCGCGACTTTGTCCGCGTGGTATTTAACAAAATAGCTTCACTATTTCAATCGAATATTGTAGGTCTTAATATTTTTTAGAGAGATCCTATATTTTTTCCAACATTAGTAGCCTAAGTTACTCCCCGTTACATCAGCAATCTGCCAGTGAAAGTTCCGTCAAAATCGGTTTAGCCGTTTCAGAGATTACCTGGAACAAACTGAGAGATGGACAGACAGACAGAAATTTTAAAAAAATGTTGTTATTTTAACGTTACAAGCAGAAACTCCAATATTATTTAGTTGTATAGATTAATCCGGATGTGGGTTCACCTTATTTATTAAATCTTTATCGTTCGATTAGATTTAAACTTATAATAACATAATGAAATTTATAATCATTTATGATTGTTTTTATTTTTAAGTGACTGAATTTAAAAACTTAAGTTATTCGATCAGGCTCGCACGCTGCTGCTGCCTATTAACTAATCCAATTATCTAATCCGTGGACACTTCGTTACTTTAATGTAAAACACTCAAATTTAATGAACAAAGTTCCGTAAAAGCCGTTAAAATAACACTCGTTGTCAAAATGGATTTTATGTAAACAAAAAGTCGACTATTAAACAGTATAATGTTTACTATTATTTTCAATCTAAATTCTTATTACTGTACAAGTAATCCATAAATGTATTCTTATTTATAAAGTCATTATTTATATACTTAACGAACTGTGTCAGGATCAAGTTCGTAAAAGGATTTGCCAATCCGGCTGAGAACTGAAATTGAATATAAATGTGGAAACTTGTGAATGTTTAATGTTTAATTTAAGATTGTATTGAATAAAGGAATCGGCAAATCTCCGCCGAGGGAGTGTTTCAAGTTTATGAAAAGCCTACTTATCGCTACACAAATTGTTTAGAAACTGGTAAACGTTTGATATGACGTTTAGATTGAAGGCTTTGATTCTACAGGATTAATTTTTACCGATTTTTACAACAAAACACATTATAAGCAAAGAATCATAATAATTCTATTCACAGTGAACTAGTACGTTTCCTTAGTTCATTAATTTCAATAGCTACAGCTTCCTTCAGCACTTTCGATTAACCTATCACTTCACTTTAATTTAAATAATAATCTAAGTAAGTGGTAATGGAAAATGTGAGATTATGATGCAGCTTTCTCTTTTGAAATGCTATCGCTGTTGTATTTCTGCCAGAATAAAAGTAAAGTAGTAACCAATGTAGTTAACCAACAAAACAACCGCCTTCAGGTCAAAGCCCGGGCGTCAAAAGTACGTTGTGGCCCCCACACCCGGACCCTATAGACGGCCGACCGCTTAAGTGCGCGGTCGGTTAAGTATGCGGCGGCTATCATCACGAGAATTGAAAGTCGAAATGTGTTGAAACTATAGCACCTTTGTATGATTGTTATATACCACTAAAAAGATAATATATTCAGAAATACAAATTTGTATAATTTAGCCTATAATATATAAATATGAACCTTTGGTGTGACAAAATATCCGACGCGGGATATCGCTTCACTACAATTGAAGACGTTCGGTTTTAGGCTTCTGTAGGGATACACATCACAACAATGCGTCTAGAATTACTCATAATCGCTTGAGTAATAAATTCTCTACACGACACTGTATCATAACAATTGAAATAGTAAATATAAACCACTCATTCACGCACTTGAAATTTGATACTGCGCACAAACTTATCTTTGCGGTTTGCACGACATCGAAGCGACTGCGGGGTCCGTGCTGGGGTAGAGGCGGGGCCAAGCGCGTGACGTCACCAGAGGTCCGCTATACAGCGTGCTTAAAGTTTAGGATTGTACTGTCCGGAATATACTTAACTTCACTTTTTTTTACTCTACTTATGGCACTAGTTATCTTTGTGCCAGTGCTGAGTTTTGATGTTGTTATAAAAGGTAGGGAAACTAAAAGTGGGTTAAAATCTATAACATAAAATATTTGTTCAATAACAAAAAGGAAAATGTAAAAAGTGCATGCACGTTTATCGTGACACAAAGTATATACATATATGTAGCACAAATAAGAGGTTGAAAATACATGACAATTTAAAAGTGAATTTTTTTTTGCATTCTGAGCATTTACATAAAAAAGCCGCAGCTAGCTGTACTGTAAAATTAAATCGAAAGAAAAAAGTTTATATAATAAAAAGTTCTTCTACCTATTTGACAAAGCATATCGAAGGCAGCAGTTGCCTCACTAACGGTTAGCATGTACAGCTGGTGGCATCGCCTCTCTGATGAGTGATGACGGATGTCGCCGCATATTTTTAGAATAGAATAGAAAAGTAGAATATGCGGCGGTAGTCTGAGAGGTGATGCCTGAAAGAAGAAATGGAAATGATAAAAACTGGTGAAAGAATGAAAGAGTGAAGAATAAAAGAAGAAAGATAAAATGTATAAATGTTAGGGAAAAGAAAAGAATATAAAATAAGAAAGAAAGTAAAAGAAAGAAATGACAAAGCCCTGCCCACCTTTACAGGGGAATGATTAAAAAAAAAAAAAAAACGGTTAGCATGGTATTTACAAAACTTTACACTGGCGTGCTGCGCTCGATGGCGCTGTACGGAGCACCTGTGGGCCGATGTCCTATCCGCGGAGAGTCTGGCCCTGTTGTACAGAGTGCAGCGGGTCATGGCGATAAGGTGTAGCTCCACCTCTAGAAAAGGTAGAGGCAAGGCGTCGCTCAGCCCATGAGGATATCATGCGGCAGTGGAAACGCCGGCTCGCTGGGCCGAGAGCTGAGCAGCGAAGAAGAGGCTATTCGTCCGCTCCTAAAAGAGAGGGTGTACCGGCGCCACAAGTCGCCTACCTTCCGGCTGGTGCAGATCCCCTCGGGGCACGGTAGCTTCGGGAGGTATCTCTGTCACACCGCAGGAAGCGAGCCGACCGCGGAGTGTCATCATTGCGATTGCGATGATGACACAGCTCAGCATACGCAGGCTCAGCTTATGCTCGCCTGATGCCGCCCCTATGAGCGGAGCCGCGGGTATTGGATGGGGAGTCTGACACTCGGTAACATCACGGCTCGGAGTGCGAGCAGCATGCTGGGCGTTTTCAGCACGCTGCTCTGGAGCAGGGAAAATGGCTGGCCCACAGCCTATCCGCGAAGGTGGAGTCCCAGCGACCAGGCGCGGGCGGCATAGCAATCGCATGACTTAGTCGATCTCGCTTTGCCGCCAGTATCCCCTCGAAAAAAAAACCGTGGTATTTACATATGCGTGATGCTACAGAACATCAAGCGTAACAGTTGACAAACCGTATTTGACAATCCATGTGGTTTGTGGAATCGTGGGCGTTTGTACACCTAAAAGTCGAGCTTTGTTATGTTATTAGCACATTATGTGCGAAATGCGAGAGGGTCAAATCTTGACGACGCTAAAAGCTAATAGACTTGATATAAAGTAAAAGAAATTATATTTAAATCACAAACAACCATGTAAACAAATCGTATTTACACACAGATGTACAGACTTTGACAAACAGAACTTTTCGCTGGCGTTACCCGCGCATGTGGACCGTTGGACAATAACAGCCCAGCGGACTTTATAAAGTATAGGCTTTTATTACTACAATAAATATTTTGTAAATCGCGCGGATTAGTAGACGGCCCTTTCATACAATGATACTCCATCGCAGATGTTGTTTTGTAGTTATTGTTTCGACACTTCTTTAACTGGGCCGCTGCGCCGCTAATAATGATAAAAAAAATTAGAAATAAAAATTTTAAATATAAAAAATCTTAATCCTGTCTCAAATCTAAACACAAAGGTGAACATCCTGTTTGTGCGTCTGCCGCTCGAGCCTAGCGGTCCTTTTGTTATCCTGTTTGCGGGTCCTGCCCAGTGGTCATTTTGTAATACACACAGACGTAGATTTGTCGTTGTGTGAGTGTTATTTGGTGGGTCTGAATTATAAACACAGCTTCAACACGTAAAATCTATAATTTTACGTGTTTGTTTCAAAAAACGACACGTAAAAATAGAATCTACAATAAATTTACAATAAGATGATGTATTTTCCTTCATGAATATAATGTTATAATTAGTGAAAAACGGGCCGAGAACGTTTTTGCGCACGAACGACATTTAGGTTTATAAAATCTTTTCGTGGGATAATAGCACGAAACATTGTATTTTATCTAAAATTATACAACCATTTTACTAATAAAACACTGAATTAGCCTTTTCCTTAAAATTTTCTCTGATTTTCGCTTGAAATATTTTGGAACCGGTTCACAAAAAAATACTCACGTTGACGCCGAGGCAGACACAACTTTCTGAGTGTAAAATTATAATTTTTTTCTATTGTGGCCAGTATTATTTTGAGCTCATTTTGTAACAAATTTCATAAAGAATCTATAGACACCCAATTTTCAATATAAAATTGACTATAAACGTACTTAAAACACACTCAAACAAAGTTCGGAACTCACGGCATCGCTCGATGCCCATGGTTCTGGGGGCCACATTTTTGCGCGACATCGCCCGATGCCCGCGGGCTTCGACGGATTAATCATTGTTTAATTTAAGAAGCTAATCTATACAACTAAATAATATTGTAGTGCCTGTTTGTGACATTAAAATAACCGCTTTTTTCTTAGTGCATTTCGTTGTATTCAACCTATACCGAAACTAAATTTTGTCTATCTGTCTGTTTGTTCCGGGTAATCTCTGAAACGGCTGGACCGATTTCGACGGGACTTTCACTGGCAGATAGCTGATGCGACAGGGAGTAACCCAGGCTTCTTTATTTGGAAAAAATTATAGAATCTCTCGAAAAAATAATAAAACCTACTATATTCGATTCAAATAGGGAAGCTGTATACATTTTTTGTAACAATTTTCTTAAATACAATAGCAATGCTAAAGCTAGTTTACTAATATTATTGTAGCTATTGTGTATTCGCTGTAATTATCGTGTAATGTAAACGAATAAACCGTAGCTTACTTAACTTCCGGGCGATGCGCTGACGCTGCGTAATGAAATTGTTAACTGCAGTTTTACGAGCCGACTCACTGCGAGATTAGCAGCGAATAGAACCTCTTTCCTTTCGGTTATTTATAGCTTAATAGTTTGAAGAGCGTATTAAGATTCCATCGTCGATATTTCTAATACGCTTTTATTTTATTTATTTTTCTTGATGTACACATACACGAAAAATACATAGAAATTAAATAAAAAAATTCTAAATGTATGGAACAATGGCGAGCTTAATCCTAAAAAGAGTTTTCTTCCAGCAAACCCTGACAAAGGAAAAACAAGTATTATAATAAAGTGTGCAGGTGTACTACAGTACAGTAACAACAAATACATATAAAACGAACAATAAACAATAATGTATATAAAAATATGCAATACTTAGATAGTTATAAATATAATAATATAAATATAAAATGAAACTAGAGATGAAGATAATAGTCTTTTACTCTCTTTTTAAAGATTACTAAGGAGGCACAGGCACGGATGTCATGAGGTAGAGCGTTCCAAAGCTTCACTGCTTTTAAAGTAAAAGAATCACTGTAGCGTTTGAAAGAATGATTTGTTGTTTTAAGAAGTAAGTATTTAGAAGAACGACATTGAGCTTCGCGGGGCACGACATACTCAAATCATTTTAGTCTGTTGTCGCGAATAATCTGAGGCGTTAGTTAGTATTTAACTTAGCACTACATTCTGTTCGTATCCAAGTCTCGTTAACTCTGTAATTTTAATACCTACAGCGCACTCCAACTAGAGCACAGTAATGTGTTCATACTTTTGTTTTTCTACAGGAATAGTTACTGCTAACCTAATCTACCAGCATTTTAGCTTGCTCACTTTGGAAATGTATTATAATTCGAGTGTTACCAATGGGAATAGGTTACATATTAAATTTTAATACATTTAACATGTAAGTACCATTAATATTCGTTTTATTAATTTCGCCCCTACGAAGCCATTACTTTGATTTACACATTCGATAATAGTCTCTCAAATAAATCATTCATTTCATTGCAAACAATTTAAATGAAGGCAGGTATTTGATCATGTGGTTTTTATTCAATTTAAGCGATTCATTTCATTGAATGGTAACAAATCAAATTATTATTGCCTGAAGAAATTAAAAATTAATCTCTTTCATACTTAATATTATTGTAAGGCTACAGTCCACGTATTAACCTTAATATTAAGTAAATTAAAAAGAAATATGGTTGTAATAAATTGTTAAAGAATTAAACTATCAAATTATACCCCATTCGGTATGAATTATGTTATTTCATCATCATTCCAGCTTATGCTGAAACTGAGAATTTGATCAATTTTGGTCATAAAGAAAACTATTTCTATTGTAGTCGCGTGTTAATATATACAAAGAACAAGTGTAGCTTTATCCAATTTATAATCAAAGATACATAATAAACATACTATGTAAGTTGTCATGTAATACTAATTATTTAACAAAACACGTTTATCAGTTTATGTTTTACTTTGGCGTCAAGTGTATATTTCTCTATGAACATCATTAAACGCCGCGAGTATAATATTTTTAAGAGCGCATTAAAATCCATTTACTGCTTTGGAAACGCAGCGACAGCACAAATAATGGCATTGTAACGACTTTAAATGTCATAGTTTAATATAACAATAATGCAACTAGCGAATCAGTAATGTGGCAATGATCTGCTAGAAGAGAATAAAACAAAAACAAATGTTCAACTCGTAATAAAATACATCTGCAAAATATACAACAAAATAAGAATAAATCTATCAAAACAACAGCAAGTGAAATGATTTGACGCGACAACATGTAAACAACAAAGAGCAATATGGAAGTCGGGAGAAACTGTATGATTTAGTTGATCCGAATATACTTTTGTTTGTGTTATCTTACGACGAAACAGACTGCGAACGTTTTTCCTCACAATATATCCAACAATGTAATAAAAAGAAGTTATTTAGAACATAACTTGTATCGTATTGCTTAATCACACAAGTTCAAGTATTAAAGATAAATCCAAAAGTATTAATTTTTATACTAATAGTCGAAGAGACGACCAAAGCGATCACCTAATGGTGATAAACTTGCCTATAACATGCCGCTAGTTGAGATGGTATACACTGCACCACATTGCGCACGTCGTAAGACAAGGTGTTAAGTCTCGTCATCCCAGTAATATCACTAGATTACAGCATTCTTCAAACCGGAACACAGTAATGTTTGCACACTACTGTTTGGCGGATGAAATTGTCACTGCGGTGGTACCTAGACGGTCTCTGATAACAGAGACCTACCAGCAGTACAGGAGCTGCGGTGGTGAAGAGAATATTCACTTGAACATTAAGAAGCTATATCCGTAATAACGTCATCACTAACTCCGCAGTTAGGTAATAGAATAGGTAGTTTAGGAAATTATTACACTAGCTGAATCTTCTAACTGAAACACAGTAATGTTACGCGGCAGAATTAGACGCTGCAGTGGTACCAACTGACAGTTACCGGTAAAAGAAACGGTCAAGTAAGCATTAGTAAACTGTTTTGTTACCTGAACATGTATCAGTGTGAAGCTTCAATATGCAAATGATCTTCGCATTCCTCATCGACATGTAGACACCTTCGCATTCCCGGCGATCTACCAGCAGTAAAAATATGATAATATATTTTTACTGCTGGTAAAAAAAACATACATAAAGGTTGGCCAAAAAATCAGCTTTAAAACTGCATTAAAACTTATTGCTCCACCTAACATTTATTTTTAGCTAGGCACCGTTAAAACTTTAAACACTAGGTGGGCCGATAGATGTGTCCGGGAGTGTATATATAGTATAATCTTAATTATTTAAGATTCTGATCGAAGCTACAATAAGAGTTTCAACCATAATGGGCTAAAACCCATTGACCTAAATTTTCGATAGTGTGGCAAACGAAGGTTTGTATAGTATACCGTACCCATCCAGAATATATCTGATCTCGTATGATAGATAGCAATGCTGTTATGTATAGAATTATAGTATGATGGTGGTAGTTAGTTTCGACAAAACCAAATCACCATCCAAACGTCACATATGACTTTGGAACCAAACCAGAGAATTCTAGAAATTGGATAGGTAAACCCTAATATAGCTTTTTTCAAATTTGGTAATTGAATTATTCTGATACTCTCTGCTATGGATAAAGATAAAAACCCCATCGTCAAAATAATTAGTATTGTCAAGAAATTAACTGTACTCGTTTTAGTTAAACATTGATTTTGTTGACAGTTACATTAATTAAGTTAATCACACTTACCAATATCACGGCTTGATTCAGTTAAACTAATAAATTATTGGTCCACATTTTTACTAAACTATCACAAAACAATATGGCCGCCGCACTACAGTCTACTCGCAGCTCAACATGGCCGCTCTTATACACACCAATCATATTAACAACTATACTCATACATCGATTCTTATAAAATGTATATTAGTGCAATTAATAATTTATAACAATAAATATTATTTATTAATTAACCAAGATTAATGAACTAAAATAAATTTATTTATAATGTTACTAACGTTTTAATAACAAAAACCAACTTGTGACTCAACAACAGCACCCGTGTTAACTTTATCCAATTTTCTATGAAAGTATGTAAATCATTTAATCCATTGTAAAGGGTCAATTGAGCACAGTCCCAGAAGTTAACATAAATGCAAAAGGTACAACTCACATGGTCAACGGCTCGTGAAAATCTAAAATCGTGTAAGAAATCCTTGACGGCTAGTTGGCCTCGCGTCCCAGTTATCCTAATGTTTGGTCTAAAATATTATGTATGGCGGATTTATATTATTTAATATACACGATATTTTTAGCTCTCAACACGAAAGACATGAGTTGTACCTTTAAATTTAAGTCTTTGATTTAGAGTCCACCTCTGGATAAAACTTATGAATTCATAAGAATGGCCGAAAGTGGTTGAATAAGAAAAGCAAAGGACCGAGTTTTATGAGAAAATTACAGGTCCACCTCTGGATAAAACTTATGCATTCATAAGAATGGCTGCAAGTGGTTGAATAAGAAAAGCAAAGTACCGCGTTTTATGGGAAACTTACATCAAGCGGTGAGTAAAGACTAATAACGGTGATTTGTTTAGCCATTTTGTTGTATTGAAAGGTGAAAGCAATGCAATAACTTTAGCTGTAATTTAAAAAAATAATGTTTATACTTTGTATGACAGTGGCCAGTAAATCAAACCTTATGGTTATTCTATTGGAGTTAGGAGTACTAATTCCTTTGCTGCCCTCATACTGTCAATCTGCCTCTTAACTGCGATCACGCTTTACTTTCTCAGCCTTCATTACAAATTTTCAACAGATTGATGTTGTGTTAGCTAGCCGTCGTTAAAAAAGATACTTTTAAATTTAACACAACATGTCATCAAACAGCTTTTAGATGATACAATTTCCAGGCTTTCAGATACGGGGTTATAATAACATCGTAAGGAAACTTGGACCCTACGGAGTAAAGCAATCATTCGAAAACTCACGGACCCTTTTTAGCGAAAGCGGCTATTAAAATAAAAGCTTTATGCATATGGGGCCCGATATTTACAAAAGAGTCTGGCCCAATATTGGCCTTAAAAGTTACGTAAAGTACGGACAAGATCAACCTCCGCTGGTGGTATTGGGAAAACAACTATTTCACTTTTTAGTACTCGTAAAAATGGCGGCACGAACTTAAGATAACATTCTTTAGAAACAACCATGTATAAAGAAAAAGACTTTATACACAAAGAAAGAGATAAAGCGATTTTTTAAGACAGTTTTTTTAAGAGAAATCTATTTTTCATAATAATACCAGTCAGTATCACAGTAGTTCTCTCTCTCTATTTAAGGTTTTAACTTCAGATGTATACGAATCACGAAATCTTTTCAGTTAATCTCGTAATGAAGGTAACCTTTCTCTCCAGCTCGTTAAGGATTTAGCGACATTTAACAATATATTTCGTTATCTTCCGGTAACGTTATAAAGTGTTAATTACAGGTATTAAAACTTGATTATCATCTTAACTGCTCTTTACTGGGCTATCTAATGCGTACATGCTGGAGCGGATACTTTAAGTTATACAATCCGATGGTAATTCTAATGAGAAACAATTTAAATTTTTGATTTTAACTATACAAAGAGTTTTAAATGTATTAAGTTGTAACAAAGCAATATGAATATATACACAGACGTGGAGACCAATTTTTTAAATTCTAGTTCCTTTAGGTTTTTTAGCGTCTAAGAACTGTATCCGTGAAGAAATGAACAGTAGATTTCGCACAGTAAAATATTATTCATAAGTTATTACAAGAGGCTTTTTTGACTTCAAAAATTGTAAACTTTCAACATACACAACTACTGAACTACATAAAACTTCTGTATGATCTTTCGTTATAAATCATGCTAAATATTATACAAAACACATCTAAATATAGTCTTACTTGTTTGATAGAATAATATAACTATGTTAGTGTTGATTAGATTTAAAAAATCTTTATAAGATATTTAAAAGTTTGAACAACACTGCCACGTGCCCCTGAGCCAAAGGTTTAGATAAGAGACCCAATGCTCTTTGTACCTTTAATTGCTACAGATAAAGAGTGGATTCAAAATGGAGTTGGCAGTAAAATTTAAAAGCCCAATTCGTAGCCTTTTGTTCATTCGGTTAAACAGTATTTTTTACTTTTAAATAACCTTAAATAGAATCAACATTAAATAATTTTTTAGATGCCCAACAGAGTTGACGAAAATAGAAGGTCCGTAGTTGATTTTTCTGTAACAAATTTCACCGGACGTTCTTCATCTTTCATCTTTAAACATTCGCTTACATTTTTGATACGATGTTGTGCAAAACATTTTTGTTAAATTCCATTCTTAAGTCACTGAATATCGCATCGAAGGGGACTACGATGGAATTCACTTTATTCGTACCCGACCACACAGCGAACGCTCTTGGGAGAGCTTCAACTTAGACAGGCGCATACCTAAAGCGATACTGAACGGACAAACACTACGAAAGGTATTCAATACAGAACATCGGTTATTTATTTTAATTTTATGCCTCCGCTTCTCTTTGTTCCATGTGTAAAGGAAAATAAGAGCCGAGCACGCTGCATTTGAATCATAAAACCATTCGACATTCAATATCAACACACAGAGTATGTGAAATACAAAAATAATATTTTCCTCTTTCATTCTCTGTTTCTGAAGAATAAAACATCGTTTGTAAATGCGGCGGAACTTCGCACAGCGTGACTCAAGGAACAGGATTCCTACTCAGCATGAGTTTCCGGTGTAGAAAACATGATATTCCAAAAACAACAGCTTTCGTAGTCGAGCGGCATTTGCCAACTTGAACTTAGCCAATCGGTTCTGGCAATCTCTCGTTGTGAAAGCCGCTGCAAGTACAATGTGATGTGTAAACATCCATGCAGGTTACAAATTGTTATAAAAGCTCAGCTTCAGGTCGCTGTTGTATAAAAGAAATTTTTAAAAGCCATAAATTGTACTCGAGTACAGCCCTTTGAATATTTTAAATCATTAAATGAAATGTTTAGCTAAAAATTGTATAAAAATTCACTTCAAAGAAAAGTTCTAAAAGGAATACAACAACTTTAATGTTGGAGTGGAGTATCGGTCCAAAATCCCTCTGCTATTTTAGTTCTTGTTTACCGAATAAATGTTTTGTGATTTTTATAATATTAAAATACGAAGAAACGTTCCGAGTTTATTCATATTTTACAAAAGCGGCGTCTGGCTTGAGTTTTTGTTATGAAATTTGCGATTTGTAAATAAACTTAATTAAGGTCATGGAAAGCTGTATGTAAATCAAGTCTTACTATAATAATTTTTTTAACGTGAAATTAAAAAAAATCGTAGCACAACACGTAAAAGATGAAATTAAAAACAAGTATGTATTACTGCACAAAGATGTACTGTACTTATTATCATCATGAGGAACGTTTACAAACTACAGTTTAGAGGCTAGATTGAGAAGAGTATAATCTTCGGTTACTCTTTTCAACTGCTGAAAAGAAACGGCAAAAGAGTGGACACGACGGGCACTTTAGTATTCTCTTTATTAAATATATATTCCGCTTACTCTATGTTCTAAGTCGTATTTCCTCATGACTGAGGGTCGTGGTCATCATGTTTTTATTGAAACACACGACGACTCTCTTGGCAGTTATAATGGAGTGGTGTTGCCATTGCCTTCTCCATTTCACATACTAGTGCGACCATAGATGGTCAAGGCATAGATATGCAGGTTTCCTCGCGATGTTTTCCTTCACCGTCAAAGCACGTGGTATTAGTTGGTGTTATACTAACTGTATATAAATTGAAAAATTCATTGGTGCAGGCCGGATTCGAACCCGGTACCTTCGCATTGGAAGGCCGGCGTTCAAACCACTAGGCTATCACGGCTCATTTCCGCTTACAAGACAAGACGAGTAATACGTCCACCTGATGGTAAGTGATACGTTTGCACATAACAAAGCCGCGATAGATAAGATGGTATACACTGCACCACATTACGCTTATCGACTTGATACATGTGTTACGTCATAAAGTAATTTCACTAGCTTACAGCGCCCTTCAAACCGGAACACAGTACTGATTGGCGGTAGATAATGGAGCTGCGGTGCTACCTAGACAGTCTTCTGAAACAGAGACCTGCCAACAGTAAAATGAAAGCTAAAACAATAATTTGTAATACGAACAAAAGCAGCGTTTTAAATGAAAGCAAGTCAGCATATTTGATATTTCAGATATCGTAGAATAAATAACTTGTATTAAAACCATAGCGGCTAGCGATCGCGGTCACAACTTTGTTTATAATAATCCGCTACCTTTGTTCTATATTCTTTGACGTCCGTTCGTTTTGTTTCCACTGCTGAACAAAAACCATTACTTAGTTATTTTTATATATATTATAAAATGTAACAGTATTAAAACGCATTAATAAAAAAACAGAAGTGATGTATACAATTAAGAGAAGAAAGCTGGAATACTTAGGACATATAATGAGAAACGAAAAGTATGGACTGCTGCAGCTCATCGTGCAGGGGAAGATTTAAGGAAAGCGAAGTGTGGGCCGAAGGAGATTATCCTGGCTAAAAAATCTACGCCAGTGGTATGGAACGAGCACTCGTTCCCTTTTCAGAGCCGCGGTATCGAAAGTCCAGATTGCCTTAATGGTCGCCGACCTTCGAAGGAAGATGGCACTTTAAGAAGAAGAATAAGCGAATTTTCTTTTTAATTTGTTGTATCCAGTTCTAAACGTGAACATTATTAACAAAGTGTTTCAAACTTTTGTATACATAATTCCAATCTCTCACGAACCACTAGCACTCGCCGCTATAAATTCCGAATGTTGAGAAGTAAAACAAGGCAGTATATGTAAGAGCAATAGCTCCTGAAGTATTCTTAAAACATGATGTCGACTTTGAGGGTACTACCAACATCATTTTTAGGATTTCCCATTGTTCTATAAAACGTAAATTTGCAGTGTAAGGGCACCAACAGAATACCAGCGCTGTGGCACTGGGTACTAGTGCCGCAGCTTTATGCTGAGTTGGGCCCTATTAGGGGGTGCAGTACTTACCTTAGGCTCTAATTCTATTTTATTTATTTTTTTGCTCTGTAAATTTCCTGTATGTATGTACTTGTTTCCTAATAAATGGTTTCTTTCTTTCAGTATCTTACATTTATCCGTCAGCGTAACGACTTCTTAACCCGCGCAAGATTTACAAAAACATGAGTCATCTCTAAACTGAACTTAAAACCATAATTACTGAAATTTTAGCGAAAAGACAATTATACAACGTGATCACGCCGTCATATCTCTCTCTCTCTTCCTAGCTATTATCCCATATGGTGGTGGGGTCAGCTTTCTTTACTTTTCTTCCCCACTTCGCCCTGAAGGTGATCACGCCGTCATATATACAACCTTTTTTAATTTGAACATTAGACGTGATTAACGTTTACTTTAGTACCGAAACCCTGATGTATTCTTCTCCGGCTATGAAGACGTGCAGTTATTAATCTTCGGTTTCTTCCAATAATACAATTAGTTTAAAGGAGTTCTCACTTTGCAAACGTCAGTCAAAGTTAACAAATTAGAACTTCAAGCTTTGGGTGAGTAATTATTCAGCCATTAATTTCGCAGCTACTTATCTCTCCAACACTTGAGCTGAATATAGGCTGTTTAATTACCGTTTTCGACATTTCATTAAGCTGTTCACCGCTTCATAATCATTTCATTTTCTCTAACAGTGAGTGAGTATTAAAAGCTAATTAATATAGAAGTAAGATTTGAAGATTTCATTTGGTAAGCTAATAACAATTGTCTTGTGTATATTTGCACAGTGCGTTTTACTAACACGAGAAAAATACAAAATTTTGCAATAACAACCGAGTTCAGGCACTTGGTCAGAGAAATAGATCATATTAGCTTTATCAGAAAAGGTCTGTAATTCAATTGAATTGTAAATTTGCATTATTCGCTCCTCGAGTTTAAGAGTAATAAACGAATCAAAACTAAAAGCAGTCTTGTTCAATTTCAATTTAAACGAAACTACATTTTGAGTATCGGACCATCATTAATATTTATGTATATACTTTTATTAGTTTATACACACTCCGGACACATCTATCGGCCAACCTGTTTTAAAAAAAGTGTTAACGGTGCCTAGCTAAAAATAAATGTTAGGTGAAGCAATAAGTTTTAATTCAGTTTTAAAGCAGATTTTTTGGTCAACCCTTATGTATGTTTTTTTTTTTAATTTTGAATTCAGGATTATGAAAAAAAAACGAAAATTCGAGTCTGTTCATTGTTTTCAACGACCCAGGAATGGAGAAAACTTTTTTGTTTCGCACAAGTTGGACTTTTTTTTTGATATGTCCGATTATTGGTTCCAAAAAATGGCAATCTTAACTTAGAGCCAGTTTTGAAAAAATATGGATGCTCTGCCTGAAATTGTCGCCCAAGCTGTAAAACGTCTACAGGCCAAATCAATTCGAAATTACAAAAAAAAAATAAAAAAAAAAAACCTTCATAAGGGTGACAATAAAAAAATCAGCTTCAAAACTGCATTAAAACTTATTGCTCCACCTAACATTTATTTTTAACTAGATACCGTCGAAACTTTAAACATTGGGTGGTGGGCCGATAGATGTGTCCGGGAGTATACATTTGTATAGATCATATGTATTTTAAATACCCCATTATATGTAAATATTAATATACTAACAACAAACTGCACCCTTACTATATTCTCTGCTCAATCCTGTGTTAGACTTTTATATCTCTCTTTGCCATCAAGTCCGCCATTTTGTAATTTTTTGTTTGAGCAGATAATATTGTTAATGCATGTATAAAGAAATAAAGGATTTATTTTAAAAAAACGGCCCAATATTGTTTCTGAACAAAATTTATGTTAAATAGAGAAGGTTCAGAGAAGTACGCTTTTGATACAAATAAAACGCATCTGACGAAGACGCATTAAAAAAATACTATTAAAAAGCAATGTTTCGTAATAATGCCTTCATTTAATGAATAATTTATGATTTCTGTACGCGTCATGTAACAGTTTTGTTTCCTTAAGCACCGAATACTCGCGATTGATCGACTTTATTGCAAAACTTACTTCGACGAATCAACATCGAAACGAAATAGTTTCATTTCTACGTGAGCGATACAAAGTTACTTATAGAATTATTTATTACAAGGTAAGCTTAAAAGTACACCGGGTGTTAGGGTAAAGTAAATATAAGAGATTCTTTTGGAACTTTGTACATTTGTTGCTCCTAATTCCGTTGTATTATTGCTTGAGGTCGTTTCCTTTCGCGATTTTTACTTTGATGTAATAATAGCTGTATAAGTCGATCGTCTGATAAGTTATCTACCTTTTCATAGTAATGTGGCGTGTAGTTAAGATTATAAACACTTCAAAATAATGCTCGTCGTTTTGATAAGATGTTGACTGAAGAGTCACCTACAAACCTTCAATCAAACCTGAACATAGTAAAGTATGCACATTACTGCTTATCAGCAGAAATATGAGTAGCGTTAGTAATCAGTAACAGTAACCTAGTAGCTTTTTCACTAGTTCTTTTAGTTACACTATTTTTATTAAATAATTGTAGCTGGTTTTATGAGGATCTAATAAATTTAGCTATCCAGATCAAGCAATGGCAAACATAACTATATTTCAGTCTGGAGAGCTAGTTAAATAGCAGTGCTAGTGAAACTATTTTATCATGTCAGGATAAATCCTTAGAAGCTCTTAAAACGGTTCAACATTACATTTTCTACCAGGTTAAATAACAGTGCTAGTGAAACTATTTTATCATGTCAGGATAAATCCTTAGAAGCTCTTAAAACGGTTCAACATTACATTTTCTACCAGGTTAAATAGCAGTGCTAGTGAAACTATTTTATCATGTCAGGATAAATCCTTAGAAGCTCTTAAAACGGTTCAACATTACATTTTCTTCCAGGTTAAATAACCGTTTTCTTCTAAAGAAGAAATATAGTTCGTAGACTATTAAGATCAAAATTTACTATTCGCTACAAATTATTAACGAAAACTTCTTGTCTGTTCATTATATAAGTAGATGCTATATAGATATGTGACTATTTAGATCAATTAAAATCTAACTAAAAGGAAATGTTAACATTTGATAATTTTTCTTACACTCTATAACATTTGTTACGATATGTTTTTGTGATTTTATTTTAGTCTTTAAATAATATGCGTAAAATCCTTGGGAAAGTATCGAAGGTCACAAAAAGTAAGCCACAAACAACTATCAAAGCAATAAGAGGAGCAACATGATCACCAGACACTTAAGAAATCGTACAGCGTTTTTGCTCGTCCAGAATATACGAAGTTGAAAAATATTATGGGTTTTCGTAAAAATACGTAATTGTAAACTGAATACATTTGACCCAGTTTTGTAATGCATTAAACATTTTCAGGTTGCCGCAAAGTTAAAGTAAACCCAAATACTTGGAAGCAGAACTCTAAGTCTATGTTACCAAATTGATTAGTAAGCCAGCCTAAGTTTAACAAGTTCACTCTACACTTTGACTTCAATTTACTTGCGCTCTTGGTAGCTCGAATAGAACTTTATCTATTATTAAACGTCTCTTAATTTTGGTTGGAATAAGATAATAACTATCTTATTTAAACTTAAAAGTCTTGATTTGTGTCTAAATAGAGAGTTATACAAGTTTTATAATAATATTTAGTTCTCCTGGGAGATCTTTTCTCAACAAAACTCAAACATGTTACTCCAGATATAATACTGCTTTAAAACACCGCAGTTTAAATATAAATTAACAGCAGCTAGGTGAATAATTCCTCTATTTTTCTCATTCAGAGATGATGTGTATAATATCTATTGAAAAATATTTAGTAGCACAATCTTCAAAGGTACTTAAAAAGCCGATGAAAGTTTTAAAAGCCAAAAAAAAATCCGTATTGTATTTTAAATATCTTCCGCTCCTCAGTATTTTATTGGTGAAAGCAAGTAAATCATTTTTCGTCAAAATCAATCGGTTCTATAAACGTAAAGTTAAATACGTAACCGTTTTGGCGAACAAGTTGTATTATGTACCAACGGCTATACAGCCGCTTTTGAAAGCGTCCCACAAACTAAATGTTGCACAAACTTCCCAACACGTCTCCCTCACCGCGCTATCAAAGCAGAACTCGCAATTTAATTTCCAAGTACGATTCAAAGTGTTGTCAAACCGTGTTTGAGTGTATCACAATACGTTTGTGAATCTAAATATTAATTTATCATTTGAATTACTTCTCTAGTTATCGAATTGTTGACTCTCAACTATGAGATAATTCCTAGATTCTTAACTTGCTAAGGACGCTGTAATTTATGTTGTAGCTTATTCGCAGCAGTTTATACAGCTACGGAAAAGATATTAAAATATCTGTGTAAATATAAACATGTTCTCTGGGAAAAGGAGAAAAAGGGAGGGGTTAAAAGGAATAAAAATGTAGTAGAAGATAAAGGATTACAAAAAAGATGGTCATGAACAAAGTTGTAATGGGATAAATTTAAAATAGTTTTAGTTTAAATAAATTGGCTTTTGGGAAAACTACTTCAGTTAAACAAAGAAACAACAAAACGCCATCACGATATTTGCTACCATTACATTTCCTTTCGTCGATGATTTAATACAAATTGTGTTTCTTTAACATTTCAGTTTAAGAACAGTTAGACCGATACTTTTATATTTGCTTAGTCAAAAGATCAATCGAGAATATTTTCTAGCTCTTTCTTAGTTTCATATTTTAGACAATCTCGTTTCACACGGGAGTTATAAAGTTGTAATTCAATTCAAATAAAAATTATACAAATGAAGTCATTTAACTTGAATAAAATCTCATTAATTTGAACATCGCATTATAAAAGTGGTCCCCATGTTATAATGTGCGTCAGAAAATTTTAATATCTGCTAAATTAATATTCAAAGCACGCTCCCGTTAAGTTCTTTGTCTTCGCAATTTGTAAAGTCAGAGACAAACACTTTGCTTATTGTTAAATTAATAAACGGCCTCGTGCCATAATTAATGCGGGCTAGATCTGCTTTACCATCTAGATTTAGACTCTTTAAATCAACATTTGTGTTTCGCAATATGTGCTTGAATTTTCTAACCATCTTAATTCTGTCTGCTTTGTCGGAGACCGTCTAGACAAGTACCACCGCAGCTTCTTCTTCTACTGCTAAATAGTAGTATTTAAAGGGTGTTGCAGCTAGTACCATTACTAGAGTACCCTAACTATCGCCTTATTGTTATGGGTAAGCATCTCACTTATCATCAGGTGAACGTCTCGCTCATGTCGTCCAATAAGAAACCTTAATTTTGCTCCAAGTTTGTATTCAAACGATATCATATAACATGATAGTGTCAATTTAAGTATTTTATTATTCAATTCTGAAGTACGGTCTAGATTAGCACAAAACGAAACCGTGTAAAGTGATGTTATAGTGAAGGCGGAGAACGGGGCGCGGTATTTCCCCCCAACAACTCGGTATCCACTAATTATGCCGAGATATAAATTTGTTTGTCGAAATTACTGCCAAAACTGGTTTCGGAATATCAAAGTTTGTTTGTTATCTTTCATAAATAACGCGGAGCCAGGAAGTTACGGTTTATTTTAGGCAAGAAAATTAGGGCCGGAGGAATATTTAGTTACTTGGTGTTAAGAAATTTTCTGTTTGCCTGCCGGTAATTGGTTCCAGCGGCTCCCCGTATAATGAGTGCCTCTATATTCTTGAAAACGTTTTGAAGTAGCCAAAGTTCCTCTCATTTGCCTCCGATGCTTCAGTTCGATCGTTAACGGCTAAGTGATCAATTTGAAGTTGTCGACAGATGAACAAAGATCTGAAAGTATTTTAGTAAGATTTCTTAGATCGTTCATAATAAATACCCTCATTTGTTCTTTATTGTTTTGCGGCACTACGGTGCTGTAGATATTTTTATGACATTTACCCATTGCCGGATTCAATCCTATGAAACTATATATCTTTACAAAGATAATGACTAAGTGCGAATTGGTTTTATTTTAGAAAGCAAATTCACTCCCGGTTCACATACTGAGCTTGTAATCCGTTTGAAAATGGACCCCGGAATTGAATCCTACAGACAGCTCCATTTCTAAGTTTTAAGTCTGCTTTAAACCGGATAATACCTGTCCAAGGCAAACTGGAGCCGGATACAAATTTCACGCATTATGCTGGAAAGTTTGATTTAGCTGTTGAAAAGGAAGCTTAGTTTAAAAAAAAACCAGTTTGAGAGTTAATGTAGTAATTTTGCTTTAGTTGAAATCATTTCTAAGATATGATGAAATAAAATAAATTAATAATGGAACACAAAAACGTCCATTTGCTTTTAATTGAACGGGAACATTAGTAAATATATTGCTGTGTAGCTTTTGAAGAATTTGTATTGTTTGACTGTTAGACGTTTTTTTAAATAATAGTCGACTTTTCTTAATAACACTTTCAACAATTACATAGAAAAAAAATTTACAAAGAATAAAACTTAAACCTCCGACTGGTACCGTCGTTTAGTTCAATCAAAAAATCGTTATATATGAATAATTTGACTGACTAATTATTGCTAATCATTCCAACATTTTGTTTGTTTGTATATCTACAAATTTGTGGGGGCGAAGTGGACCCCTTTGGGGATCAAGACTTTATACAAAGACGCCTTTACTTGCCCTAAGCTTGCTTAATCCAATGTAATACCTTATACGTTAAGTTTGTAGGAATATGTACTAGCGATTTGACGAACAAACATACACGAAATAAATTTATACTGATCTTATTGTATACTTACAGAGATTAAATAATACGCTCATACCTCAAAACAAAATTGTTTTAATTTAAAATTAAAAAACGTAGAAAGCTTTATAACATGCAATAATACATAGCCTTGCTTATTGGTATAATAAAAAAACAATTAGTTTATAAGTAGAAGAGGATTACTAGATAAATAATCATTTAAAACTTGTGATTATTAAAGTTGTTTTACTTTGAAAAGAATTCAGTTATTCTCTATAATTTTCCTTAAAAAAAAAAACGATAATTAACCGACAGATCGATAACAAATTTCAAATTACTTGTAATATTATTTTAATATGTTTCATGATTATGGAAGTTCGTTATGAGAGGGAAAGTAAGCTTTTTATATTTAAGGCACTATTAATTAGAGAATACTACAAAAATTGTTCGCTTAGCAAATGTTATGTACTAGAAGCCTTTGGCATTGAATTTAAGTCCTAAGTGGACGTAATATTTTATGTAAACAATTTTATTTTAATATAAACAAGTATATAATATATCGTTAACAAAATTTTCACTGGACAAGCTCTCGGCTCAGATCTGTGAACAAAACAATATATTTCCTTATGAAATGAAGCGATAAGAAGATCAAGCTTTTCTCTTAAGGTAAAGTGATACATTGTTTCTATCATAAGACGTTAGTAAAGATGTTCTGTGCTAATTCCTTCTATATGTTAACCATCTTCTTTTTATATCGGAAGGAGAAATATTAGTAAGACTGTTCAGAAGGTTAAAAGCTCATGTGATATTTATTAATTACGAAAACCTCCTCAATATATAATGTAATAGGAAAAAAACGGAAGTGGCAGATGAAGCCTTAGGTCTTTATTTATGATTAGGGACCCCAATATCTTTCCCACTTCGAAAAATAACATGAACTCTTCTTAATCTCTTTGTGTTAAATTTGCTATCCATTACTTGTTTATTTAACAGATGATGCGAACCAATACTTTTAATCGTCTTCTACGACATGCAGGCATTACTTTACTACTTAATAAAATGTCTACCATCCACCACCACATTTACCACTATTAATATATTCAGTACCAGTAAATACCAAACATTTATTTTTTTACCTTAAAACACTTGTACTCTGTGGTTCTCACGGTCGCACACGATGATGTTGCCACCGGACATCACAGCGATGCCTTCCAATCCCTTGAACTCGCCATCGCCTGATCCCCAGGAGCCGAAAGCGCGGAGGAAGGTGCCGTCCGGATGGAAGATCTGGATGCGGTTGTTACCAGAGTCAGCGACTACTATGTAGCCTTGATCATCGACCGCCACACCTCTGAAAATGTAACACAATTTTTAACGTAACTGATTATACAAAAACTACTATTAAACACTTATGTTTTACCAATGTAAATAAGTTTATTGGACGAGTAGGACCAACATCTGATCTTGAGTGATACGCTTATGATGAAGAGCATAGCATGGTGGCAAATATTAGAAACATCAATTACTCAATATCTAACTCAAAAAAGGATAAGTATCCTTTCCCCAGTAGTAAGTATTACTGACTACAGCGATACAGTAATGGATAAATGACGGACCACTTAAACGCTTATATTTTTTTAAGAAAATAAATTTTTGATGTATTTACAGGCTTTTTATTTAACTCCAACTGACCTTGAAACGGACAAGACCCAAAAACAATAGCTTTAGAGATCGTGCGACATCCATCAATCTGTGTTAAGCAAGTAAATAGAAAAAATGGTGTACCGTCGTATTTTTTTACTAAAATACAATTTACTATCAACGTATTATTAAATAAAGGTAATCGCCAAAGAAAATCTGATACGTTTTTTTAATAAACGTTAGAGAGTATGTTCGAGAAATGTGATACGAAACAGACGGCGTCGGACATGACCCGAGATAGGAAATTTTGCGAAGGTATAAATTTAGGTCAAGGTCAGAATCCAGACATACGTACAAGTAAACTAAATTGAGTCTGACTACGTACACGAGACATGTTTTAACTTTAGAATAAATTTCGTAGTTTTAGCGGTTTATTTTGGAGTGCATTATTTGAAAGCTGAGGTGTCCAAAAGACTTCAAAAATTATTTTTAAAAGCTCTTATGCTGCCATCATGAATTTAAATATTATTTTATAGTGGACTATGAGATCACTAGGATTTTACACGGTGTTCCGACCCGTAAGTGATACGTTTGGCCATAACAACTGGGTGCTCATTAAGATGTTAAACATCACAAAAGCCAACGTTGTGCTCAACCTCACAGATATCTGATAGTGTTACATCTTCTAAATAATTCTGTGTACCATCTATTAAGTCATGCTTATCTCTAAAAAGATTTTTAATTTTATTAACTACATGGAATTTTAGTAAGATGATTTAGTAATTATTCGACTCCGACTATTAGGAGATCAGAAACCTTAACACTAATATATAAACCAAACTTACCTTGGGAACTTAAATTGTCCATCCTCAGAGCCTTCTTCGCCGAACGATGATAACACTCTGCCGTTGACATCGAATACTTGAATCCTGTGATTGTTGGAGTCCGAAACCAGCACTCTGTTGGTACTGGAGACAGCGATGTAATGAGGATGTTCCAGTTGTCCAAGTTTACCGCCGAACGATCCAAATTTACCCACGAAGGTGCCATCAGACTGGAACACCTACAGACACCAAGCAGTTGATAAATATAGTTTTTACGTACATATAGTATAAAAAATATTCTAGAACCAACTTGACCACAGAAACAAAAATCGACAACAAGGTTTACTAGAAAGACTGATAATATTTAATTATATACTCTAAAGATATATCTAAAACAATCCATCATGTCGCCTTTGGAACAAAAGACTAGATCAAAATCGATTATAGACACGTCAATACAGAAGACGATTTTTGACGACTGCAAATTAAGTAGGCACAATAATTACCTGTACTCTATGGTTTTCCTTGTCGCAGACGTATATGAATCCGAGAGCGTCCGTGGTGATGCCCCATGGGTAATTGAATTTGCCGTCACCTGTTCCTTGGCTGCCGAACGATCGCAGGAACCGACCAGCGGGATCGAAAACCTGATAATTAATCAAATGTTATGTAAATTGACCCTAAATAATTAACAATGTCTAACTTTGATATATTTTCTATGCAGTTCTACAGGGAAGAAGATGGGATCAGGTCATCATCATAATTTTACTTTCATCATTATAATTTATTAATTGATTCTTTTTGTCTTATTCATTACCATTGTCCTTTAAATTTGTTGGATATAGAGACAGAAGTAGTCTATCGAAATATTATAACCTAAAATAGTTATTTAGTTTTATAGCTAGACTTACTTGTATACGATGATTGTATCGATCGGCTATAATATATTGTCCAATTCGGTTAACAGCTACTCCGGCTAGGCAGTCGAATTCACCCTCGCCGCTTCCATACTGTCCGAACTCCTTTATGAATATTCCATTCATGTCAAACACCTGGAGGAAATGGTTCGTTAAAATTGTATGAATAATCAAACTTAAAATATTACTACTAAACGCTAAAAAGGATATCGGAGAAATAGAGTGTAAAACTTCTAACTTAGGTCTACAGATCGAAGGAATTAAAATACACCTCTCCGTGGTTTTTTACATAAAAATATTCAAAAGGAGTTTGTGGAAAGAACTCAAGGTCGTTTAAATTTTTTATATGCTCCGGCTCGTTTATAAAAGAAAGCACATTCCACGCTTTGACTAATTCTTTCATTTCATTTTTTTATTATAACTAGCTATAGCGTTCTTCATACCAAAAAACAGTAATGTTTATTGTTTTCGGTGCCATCAGTAAACTAAAATTATAAAATATATCTTAACATTCATTATTAACATAAAATTAACGCATTCATAAACATATATATAGACCGGTAAAAATTAAGATTCATAAAGAAAAAATAGCTACGGTTATGTGAAGTATTTCCGTCGGGTAATATACATCAGTTTCATACAAGGTCGCAGCTGCCGTCACTATTTCTGTATTTAACGGTCCCGTATTGAGAATGATTTTATTTACATTCCTTACGATGCAGTTTCGGACGAGAAATAATGAGATATTCATTTGAGGAGAATTCAGCAAGATTATGCTCGTATGACCTAGAAACATTTTTACTGCAGGAATAAAAGGTTACAGTACAAATGGATATTTTTATGGATGGTATGACCTACAGTGATGCTTCTGGATAAAAAGAGCTTAGTTTTTCTAAATTTTGTTGTTTTTACTGAAGCTTCTGTTTATTTATTCCTTATTCTAATCAGTTTGTATTTGATACGTCTAAATAGACTGATGGTAATAACTTTGTTTCAATTTTATTTGCATCACTACATATTGCAAATCTAACCTGCACGCGATGGTTAGATGAGTCAGCCACGACCATGGTGTTGTCGGGCCCAACAGCGATACCACGAGGCCATGTAAAATAACCAGGTTCGCTCCCCCGACTCCCCACGCTGAATTGTAAACGGCGTTTCTGCAGATACTGGCTCCTAGGGGAGGAACCGGCTGCTGCGAAACCTGGGAAGAAAATGTTAATCAGCAAAGAATATAATAAATTTGTTTTACGAATTTTGTAAAAGCCGCAATCCTATGTACACGCCACTCTCGTAGTCTAACCTGCTACCGCTGCTGTAGCCGCCGTAGGGGAGATGGGGGAGCCTGCCGCGTTTTTTGAATCATCATCAGAACTGGCAAGCTCATTGGCTGAACGTAAAGGCAACCCGAGAGATAGACGACGAGCAGTGCTTGATGAAGTGCCACCTGAATCGCGATCTTTGCCACGGGACCCGTACTTATTCTTTAAATATCTAGCCCAAGAACTTAAAGCTGCTCCATCTTTTTCGCCGGTTACAGGGCGTTCTGGTGAATTTTCTCGCGACTTTAGAGCATGGGTAGATCGGCTGCGAGACAACTCTGACCCTCCGGTACTAGAGCCGTATCGAGCCGCTAGATATGCTGATGGGGAAGCTGTGGTTGGAGACACAGGGTCGTCAGCTTCGTCATCGTCCCCCGCTCCGAAACCAGTGTGGCTACTTTTACTTCTCGCTAATCGATTTCGACGCTCCTTAAGAGCGAGGTATCGGGACCGAGCAGTAGGATATTTAGTGTCATCATCTATAGAAGATGTCATGTCGTCTTCTTTGGGTTTACTGCCGTAACGACTGTACGAAGAACCGCTAGCACCGTATCTAGTTGTAGGTTCTTCCTCAGTTTGAGACGGTTGACGTGAGCGATAACGCGTCTGTGCAGGTGGGTCCTTCGACTTGTTATCGTGAGTATCATTACGAGCGTTTGTGCTTCGTGCAAGAAGTGGACCTATATCACTACGGGCCATCGCCTGACTCTCGGGCTTCCTTTGCGTAACAGGCTCCTCTTCACTCTCCTCTGACGATTCTGTCTCCTCCTCTGAGCTTGTTTCAGAATCATCGTGAGCCGGCTCGGCGGGTGCAGGAGCTGGGGTAGGTCGCTGTGAGCCAATGAAGCGGCTTTGAACCCGTTGCGCACCACCGGTAGAAGTGTTCGTTGTTGACGGTGTCGTTCTCTCGTTGCCTGCGGAAAAGAAACGAGACCCTGGTTTTGGTGGAAGCCCATGAGAACTGTACTTTGCTTTTAATTCTGCGATGGAAAGTATCGCACCTGTATGTTTTACCGCCGAGCCTGAGCTTTCTGTAGAAGCACTCGATTCAGTACTTGGGGCACGTGCAGCTGGACGATGTACACTGGGAGTTTCCGTAGCTGACGGCCTTCTTGACACAAAAGTTGGTTTAGGAATAGTTGTTGAATTTTTTCTTTGGGTACGTTGTAAAGAACCAACAGATTCATCTGATTCACCGTCGCTGGATGCCTGAGAAATATATTCAAAATCGGTATCGCCACCAAATTTTATGACATAATTTTACTTTTGTGTTGTGTAGGTATAAAATTAAATTTGTGAGTTAGACGTGGAGTGTATTGATGGAATGCCGTTAATGTTCGCGATTTCCTTGTTAGTATCAATGATGTAACTAATTTCTACTTTTGTTGTGTGCAAGTTTCTTTTTATTTTCACTCTCTATCACCTTCCCAACTCACCTCCCGAGCAGGTGTCGGTGGCTTACGAGTTACCGCATTACGTTCTTCTTCCGTGTTACGCTGCGTAGTTCTTTCTGGTTCTTGAGACGACGTGGCCCCTTTGTTTTGTCTCTTGAGCCTCGATATTTCATCGTCTTCACTTTGTTGTCTTTGCGTCGGAGGGCGACGGGGTGGCTGGGGGGCCGGTTGTACTGGTTTTGGTGGAGGTGGGGGTTCTTTTTTTTCTTTCTTTTTGCCACTATCTACATCTAAAATTCGCTGCATTACGCGTGGGCAGTCACTCAGCCTAAATATACCACTGAGCGGACCCCGTGTAGCATCTTCTGTATCTGTAACTTTTTCTTTTTCTTTCTCTTTGTTTTCGGATTTAATGGCTCTGCTAGTTTGTTCACTATCGGAATCATTATCTTGCTGATGACTTCTTACAAATCGTGAACGGAACCTACGAGAGGGTCTATGTTCAGATTCATAACCACTGTAATCATCTGTTGCGCCGTAATCTCTTGTGTGTCTTTCTGGTGGCGGAGGTCGTTTTTCTCCAAACTTACGTCCACCTAATATTGGTTCATCATTTTCTGTGTACCCTTTCGCTTCTTCTTGCTGACGAAACTGTGTCGCTAGGCGATGGTCACTTTTAGATCTTGTCAAACCTTGCGATGGTTGCAAACTATTAGAATACGCATTAGGATGGCTAATGTTTAGTTCACCATAACTAGCTACGTGAAGAACAAGTTGATTTGGATCGTGTGTCATTATGAATCTGACTCTGCGATTGTAGTCACCAGCTTCATAGTCAAAGTTCCTCAAGAATTCAACTGTTTTAAGGAATATTTCTTTAGTATCTACTAGTTCCGTGTCTTCCCATTCGACATCATCGTTCATGTATTTATCAGCGAGATCACAGTTACTTTGAATATTACTTAATTCTAATTCGAGGTTATCTTTAAGATGTGTTAAGTTCCTAAGTTCTGTAGCTAAATAACGATCGATTTCATTTCTAAGAAAATCAGTTCTGTCTTTCAAGGCTTTAGACAATCTTTTATGAATCTCATCTACTTCCCCAGCAACAGCTGCACAGTTTGTTTGGAGGTTTGTAGTATTGCGTTCAACAACACTGAGAATATCTTGAAGCCTATTCACACCGCGACGGATTTGATTATTGATCCTTGCAATTTCCCGGCGAAGGACTTCCATATGAGCCGACTTACAATCATCACACACCTTCTTATCACAATGAGCACATAGGGCACAATATGCTTTCTCTGAACAAACGTTACATCTCTCCATAACTTGCCCCGCCGTGGGATCTGGCAATTCCCCAGCTATTTGAGCGTGTAGTTCTAAAAATCTTTGGAGTGTAACATTTGTTGGAAATCCCTGAACCCCTTGATAGGGGATACGATGTTCCGCACGGCATTCTGGACATTTCACCTGTAAAAGAAATTGTAATGAAGTAAAGACAAACTATATCGTATAAAATTAGGATTAAATTTACACACAGATAATAAAACTGCAGCGTTACATTCGCAACAACATATGGAAGTAAATAAACTGTACATACCTGCCGCCTAACGTAATCAACCAGGCCATCCATACATGGTTCCATGCAGTAACTGTGCTGACATGGTAGCAGCTTTGGGTTCCTGAACCGGTCCAAACAAACGCAGCACGTCAGAAGCGATTCAAACTGCTCCATTGTTGCTTAACCCTTCTCCTATGTATCTGCAAAAAAATTTATACTATTTTATTTATTATAAAATTAAGAAACAATAATACGAAGTACTGTTATGATTACAAAGATAGCACAGATGTAACAAGTATTTAAGATGATCGGAAACTTTATTATTACTTGTCTATATTAAAGTTTTCTTCTTCTTCTTAAAGTGGCTCTCCATTACTGGAGGTTGGCCGACAAGTTTGCGAATTTCTGCCTATCTTTATATTTTACAGACTTTTAACTAAACAGACTATGAGTAGTCAAAGAAAACTAAAACTTTACTAAATAAACGCGAAAAAAGTTTTTATTGAAACTAAAATCAGTCAATTTAGTTTCAATAAAAACTAAAACTTTTTGAAAGTGTAATATTTTATTTATCACTTTACATCGAACTAATAGAAATTCACAGAAATAGCACAACGTTAATGTTCTATAAATAACGCAAAACAGATTCCTCTCCAAACAACATGTGCTTCGAGTTTAACCTTATAATTTGCTAATATTTACTGAAGGCAGTTTTGTTTACAAAACCAATACCGTGTTTTATTAATAAAAAAATATTTGTATGATAATCGTAATAATTATTTAGTTAAAATTAGTTTAGTTAAATTATAATTCAAATAATTATTTAGTTTTGACAACACTAACTTCATTCACGTTTATTCCTTTTTGTATATTTCAGTGGTTAGTATCAAATTTACCAAAAATGATTTGATTACGGAAAATAGAACTAAAATCAGTTAGACAAAAATAATAAAACCTACGAATAGAAAACTGATACGTTTATGTGATTACTTTTGTTACAGTTGTCGACGCTTGATTCAAATCATTTCAGTTGCAAGTGGTGTTTAGCGCTGAAATTCAGTTGAGATTATATTTTGGAAACATGGCCCCTAAAGCACGGCCGGCACAGTTCTCTTGTTCGTGGGGATACTTAATTCGGCATTCGTGCGATGAATTTCAGCAGGGATCCGGCTACTTTTAAAAATAGATACTCCGTCTGCCGTTTCACACGGCTCCCGAAGCATCACGGCTGAAGCGGCGACCGTGATGAAACCGTATCCCATTGGAACAGGAAACATATTTCACCGACCGCACAATAGATAATATTTCAGAAGTATTTATGACAGTAGGGCGATACGATAATTGCGTTTCCCTTCCCGTTAATTCGTTTTAAGCTCGTTTGATATATATCGCCTTTATTATTGGTAATTTATTTGGAGCGAATCGTTTACATTCTTTTTTTATTTTTTGGTATTTTACAGTAATTGGTTATTATCGCGCAACATCTGCCGAATTCCTGAACAGTATCACAACATACAAACTGCTTACGCATCCGCTGACGTCATTTCCGACGATCACTTCTATTTTCCACTGTGATGTTTATCTGAACGGATTTAAATTTAGGAAACATCAAACATCAACTTTAAGATAATAATTACACTGTTACAAGGTCGCGGGAAATTGTATGTTGCAGGAAGAGTGAGGATTGATCGAAGATTTTTGGGAGACGCCTATGTCCAGCAGTGGACATATATCAATTGATGATGATAACGAATATTAAAAAAAAAACCTTTTATATCCAACGCTTACGTGAACTTAGTTTACTATTATTTATATGTAATGCAATTCAATGAAACAAAATAAACTCCTTACGAATGAACAGTGATATTTCACGCAGTTTTAGTTTAGTATTAATTTGTTTATTTGTTTCACAAAAAAAAACTTTTAATGAACAAAACAGTGTAATTACGACTTATTATCAATTTAAGCTGATTCTCAGTTTCGCTAGTATACAACTGCTGTTATATTTTCCTACAGAATATAGTCGGCATGCGCAAACAATCTGTCACAGGCTGAATGATAGACGACCATTTCTTTTTATTAACTGGACGGACATCCGTGATGTATTCCGACAAATTGCTTACTTTCAAGAATCTATAAAACATTCACAACACCACGTGAAGTTAAGTGACTATGATGATGAAGAATGCAAAATCCTTTTTGATCCTATAAGACATATAATATTTTGATGTTATATTACAAGCAGTATTGTTATATATATAAAAGTGTTAGTGATCTTACTAGAGACGTGACGCTTTAGAATGCTAGCACAGCACCAAAATGTGCTTGTCATTTTGAGAAGTACAATATGATTGATTATAAGACATAACGAGCGTAACGAAATTTAACGTATCTTTGTATCAATACGATGTAGTGTAAACATATTAATTGGCACTTTACTTGCGGAAAGGTGTACTGCCTTCTCATTTCGATGTCAACTATTTTTTTTTTATTAGCCGGGCGAGATTAAACTAAAATTAAGTTAAACGTTGCTCGTAACAATGTTAAGTTACGATGCTATACACTGCACCACATTGTGTTTATAATCTGAAGAACTCAAAAAGAATATAACTTCTTACGTTGAAATGATTTTTCAATAATAAACAACTGCCGTGAACAACTTTTTCGCGAGATTTTCTCAGGTGAATATCTCCGCCGTCGGGTGTATATTTAATTTTGATGACGTGTCACGCTGTTTGTGTACCCCTGTGCGTGTACGGAACACGTCAGGGTTATTTTGAACAATTTACGCGGACTTTCCCCACCACACCAGCTTCTGCGTATTTGGCCGCATATGAAGAAAACGTAACGCAGTCAACACTTTAACAATACTTCGGAAAAAACAAAGCGTAGTCGCGTTATTCAAAAATAGACGATGACTTTAGATGATAAACAAAAATTGAGAAAAGAATGCAAAGTTTTGAAGACGAGGTTAAAAGAGAACTTTCCTATTGCCAATTTTGGAAAAATAAACTCTTCCTTACTATAGAAGTTGCTTGTGCTTAAACTTGTAAAATCTCATCACCCTTCCAGTTTAATTTCTTTACATATTTATGGAACGGACTTAAAAGTACACTTTTACAACAACAGAAAAATTCGTCTGTTGTGTTTAAAAATTATATACATAAGAAAAAGCGATTAACAACGAACTTGTTTATCATCAGTTAAAACGGATATGAAGTTATTACTTACTATTGTGCTATAACGCAGTAATAAAAGGCAATGAAGTGAAAAAATCAATAAAGATCTTTAAATCAAAGATGGTAAAGTATTCACACTACTACTATTAGTACTGCGGTGGTCACCTGCACTTAATCACAGAGATATCTTGCTTTTTGTTATCCTGGGACAAATCTTAAAAAAAAATATGATAGTTGTGTGAGATTTCTAACCAATACTCCATAGGTGGTCATTTTCTGTGCTTCACGAGGGACCCCTAGATCTTTTATGTTATCTATGAGAGACCATAGTCTTTGTAAGCACATTCGCTATGCTACGATAAATATTAGATTAGTATTTATCGTCCCCCTCTCGTGGTAGACGATAAAAGCTCACCTTCAAGCCCAAGAACATTAAGATCCTTTCAATCGCCTACGACAAGCAGGGCTTTACTTCGTTATGTACTTAACACTAACACAGCATAGTATAAAGGGAATCCATAAATTTTTATTCGAAATATAAAGATTAAAAACCCTTTCTTGCAGACAATCTTCAGACAGTTTTTTTTAAACTATCTAATGTTATTATATCGACAATGAACTTGAACTTTTCACTTGGTGTTAAGTGTGAAAGAATCTCTTATGGTTTGCTAATAACTAAGTAGTAAAGGTACAAAACAAATATAACCAAGTCCGCTATCCCCAAAGTTCATCAAATAAACATTACTTTACATGGGCCTCCATAATATTTGTTCTATGTCATTCTATTTTTGACTAACCTGATGTTCATTTATATTTAAGTATTGCTACATAAGAAATAAGTAAACTACAAACATAATAATAGTGTTTAATGAAAACAGATCAACCTTCACACCAAACGTAGTTAGTGAAAACTTAAATCCGAAGGCATATAAAATTAGATATTATGTAAATGGTGATAAGAGATAACGATATATACAGACAGATACAGTAAGATATGGTTACTGCAATTCGCGAGCGCGGTCGGCATTTTTTGTTGTGGCAGGTTCGAATCCGAGTAAGAAGTCATTTAAACACATTATTATATAACAACGAAACATTGTTTTTGTACAACTTTTTTGTTATAAATTTTATTTAATAATAAAAATAGTTCTTCTAATACGAAATCAGTAGATTATATCCTTTTAAGATTGTAATTTAGTATAGTGTATAGTAATATAGTATTTATATATTTATGCTTAATAGCATAATACTAATCAAAGCATGTTAAAGCAGATTTAGAATAAAAATTGATCCTCTCCCACTCAACTCTTGGTATCGAAAAAATGAAGGTGGATAAGAAAATAGAAGATTAAGAACATACATATATAGTAAATAATATACATATGCAGTAAGTTTCAGTTATTCTTATTATATTAATATGTATTTAAATATATTATATATATTTAATTTGAACATTATAGGGAAGACACTGCCTTCTGCAACGCAGCGAAAGCTAAAGCAGAAGGCAGGGACTCCACTGTTGATTTAAAATGCAATTTTGGTAAATAAATATTTTTGAATTTTGAATTTTGAATTCTTTATTAAACTATAAGGCGTTTATATCATCTACATTTTTACAAAAGCCAATACAGCTCTCGAATTGCAATAACTATAGCGAACTGAATACTTACTGAGGCGAGAGTCACATGGGAGGAGCACTTCGCAAATCCAATCTAACACAAGCGAAAAAAGCGTAAGTTTAATGTGACCTGTTTCCGGTTGTTCTAAGCACTGGCTTTACTTGACATGTTTATCGTAGGGCTGCACTATAGACTAGTTGGTTATCACAGGCTGGTGGTGCGCGCGGCTGCGCACGCGTTTCGGTACTGGCGGCAACTCGACACCAGGAGCGGTGGTGTATTTTCGGACTCGATCTCTCGGCGAACGGCGATTTATTCTCACTACCGTCACATTTACTTTTGGACGGGAAAAGGTCATTGGACACACGCGACGATCCGGCAATTGTGTATTTCGCGTTATTCTATCAATGTCGCATTAAATACGGTTTGTGTTTACGGATACTTTTACCAGGATTGATTTTTACCAGGTGGTAGGTCTCTGTTGCCGGAGACCGTCTGGATGGGTACCACCGCAGCTCCTATTTCAACCGACAAATAGTACTGTGCAAACATTACTGTGTTCCGGTTTGAAGGGCGCTGTAGCTAGTGTAGTTACTGGGGTAACGAGACTTAACACCTTATGTCACAGGCGACGGGCGCAATGTGGTGCAGTGTGTACCATCTTAACTAGCAGCACGTTGTCGTGGGCAAGCGTATCACTTACCATCAGGTGAACGTCTTGCCCGTCTCGTCGCATAGTAGAATAAAAAAAAAGGTACATATTTATAACTACTAAAAATTTTGCATAATGGAGATGGAGGAAAGTGAGATCACATTCAGCAAGATTAAACGATAAAGACTAATAAACATTTAACAGGATGACCTTACAAACATGAAAGCTATTTCAAATTTGGCACAGCTTTTTACCTACAACCGGCAACAAATCAACACTTTTTTTTGTTTTTTATTTATTATCATATTTTACCATTTTTTCTTAATAGTTACACAATACTTGGTGCCAATAAACATTTGTGATGGCACTGCACAGTCCACACTTAACTTGTATACTACCTTCATTTATTATTCATTTCTAACTGATACGTAAGCCGCGCACAAACTGGCAGTTTTTTATTCAAGATAATATTTTTTTAATTTTCTTTTAATGTTCTGTTCGGTTTGATTTCGAACTTGTGCTGGTATAGAATTAAGCAACTGTGGTATTAAAAAATGACAGGTCCTTTTGCCATAGAAATTCTCATCTAGTGTTGTAGGTGTGTTTTGGAGTATTTAGGATTAAATCATTAAGACGTTCTTTCAGCAACAGATATTTCACTTTATCAAATACCGGCATTACATTACTAAATTATATTAATTTAAAAAGCTGAGAACAATCTTCTTTATATTTTACTAGTAAGAGCCGTGGTAGCCTAGTGGTTTGAACGCCGGCCTTCCAACGCGAAGGTACCGGGTTCGAATCCGGCCTGCACCAATGAATTTTTCAATTTATGTGCAGTTAGCATTAAACACCAACTAATATCATGTGCTTTGACGGTGAAGGAAAACATCGTGAGGAAACCTGCATATATATCTATATCGTGACCATCCGTGGTCAGACTAGTATGTGAAATGGAGAAGACAATGGGAAACCACTCCATTATAACTGCCAAGAGAGTCGTCGTGTGTTTCATCACACATGATGACCACGACCCTCAGTCATGAGGAAATACGACTAAGAAAGAAAGAAATATTTTACTTTAATATTGAAAGGGACAATGCATTTGCGTATTCTAATTTGCAGTTTAGACATGTCGTCCAAAATACTCATATACTATATAAATAAAATAATCACACCTTTCTTATACTTATGTATGTCTTTGTTTATAAATAACAAAAAAAATCACAGAGATATCTTTGTTCCACGAAACAAAGAACAATGTAACTAAGAATGATATATCAAAAATACAGACAACGTAAATGAGAGGTTGCGTCAAAACAAAGCTTTGAAGAGGAATAGCCTGAATTTCATTCAAAATAAATCTTTAAACTCTCTGTGAATGCTCATAAAGAATTTAACATGACATACTTCACTTTAAAACGGGTGCCTCAAATATGTTCAATGCCAAAGTAAAGAAATCCGGGCCAGTGTTTCCGATAGCGGATTCAGTGCAAGGATGTACTAAAAACAACTGTTTATTGTGTGACGTGTATCGTGTAAGAAGTGAGACCTTGAAATAGAAACGAAAGAAATTAATCGCACAAGGAAGTATTCTTGAATTGATTTTTGTCTAGACACATAAGAAACTAGTACAGAATTAAGCTCATTACTTTATCATTTCACCAGGTGGTAGGTCTCTGTTGCTGGAGACCGTCTGGATGGGTACCACCGCAGTGACTATTTCAGCCGCCAAATAGTAGTGTGCAAACATTACTGTGTTCCGGTTTGAAGGGCGCTGTAGCTAGTGTAATTACTGGGGTAACGAGACTTAACACCTTATGTCACAGGCGACGAGCGCAATGTGGTGCAGTGTGTACCATCTTAACTAGCAGCACGTTGTCATGGGCAAGCGTATCACTTACCATCAGGTGAACGTCTTGCTCGTCTCGTCGCAAAGTAGTATAAAAAAAAATGTTATTGTAACGTTTTAAACTGGTACTACTTACTTATGTTTTTAACATGTTAATGGATATATATTGTTTGTAAATAATATGTTATAACAATAGCAAAGAGTATAAATCTTCAACAGCTAAGAATAGATCACAATCGCTCTGTCCTTTTACAAACGCCGATGACTTTGTTTAAATATCGGGTTGGCCCGAATGCAAGAATAAATCGGTACGTAGTTCTTTGAACTGGTGCAAGCTATATACATAATGTTTGCTAACATATATTGCACCCTGAGAATTAAATGCTTATCAGCAGTTACTGGCGCCAGGAATTAAATCGACTAAAACTCCCTCTTTGTTCTATCTTCGTCACTACAGCAGGGCCATGGGAACGCTTTCTTACGATCAGATCAACATGTTTCTGTTGTTGTTTTATCTCATATTTATTTGTACTAGTCTAGGAATATATTGATATAACGAAACATAATTTAAACTACTACTAAATATACAATAATCTAATACAAATATAAAGTATTTTTATTAAGATTTGTACAAAAACAACGCACCGTCTATACATAAGAATGATAATTAACTTAGTATGGTTAGTATAGTTATCAAAGCTATTTATTCTAATATGTTATTATCTTTTAAGTAACGTAGTTATTAATGATGAAATTTATCTGTAAAACTTGAGGAAAGTACAGAGATACAATGTACAGAAGCTCACAAATCCGAGGAGCTAATACCTCTCATTGATAACAAAGAAACTCGTGTCGCAGCCTCGAGGAGGAATTCTTTGTTATGTTGATACAGACGCTTCCGGGATCAAGTGTAGTCATTAGATTACTGCCCAATGTTGCCCATTTGCGTCAGCTTTGGCGGCGACACGGCTTTGTGCCGACAGTCCTTTTGTATATAAACGTTTCGGTCTCTTTCCGTATGCTAATAATACAGCGATGGAGGAAAGTTTTCGCATCCTATAAAACATGCAAATTTTTTATATCAAAAAATACTGACAGACGGTATCGTTAAAAGACTTATGGAAAACCAAACAAACTTGCTTTGTATTTTGACGTGATTTCTACTTAACTCACGAATCACCAACTGGGGAACTCAAGTTCACCAAGCAAAGTAAACGGAATGTAATGTAAGTTTGAATAATTCGGTCATGATCTGTACTTGCCTTTATTTATATTATTATTTGAAATAAAATTAACTCACTATCGCAACTCAAAAGGCTTTAAATATAAAACAAGAACAAAACTCAATCTTTTAACTACCAAATAGATAACTTTTGAACACTCTTCTCATCGAGGATTTAAAAGTTGACTTTCTCTGCCAAAGAGGAAATCAATACCATTTATCTACCATGTTGACTTAGTCTGGGATGAAGGATGCCACATGTTTCCTCATGATGTTTTCTATTATTAAAAGGTCAAGATATGTAGGAATCAAATCCACACCTTTTCATAAAATACAGCGCTTACGATCGCCTTACAATTTGAACTAACACAAAACAAGTATTAAATAAGAAATAAAGTATTCTCTGATGACGGTAGTATAAATATATGTTACAGCTATAACTCGCCTCTGAACTGATGTACTATTCCCTTAAAAAACACTTTAGTTTATTTTTCATGTATAGCTGACGACGTTTTGAAGGAGAAACGAACGAGACTGAAAACAATTTTCAGGGGAAAGGTTCACGGAAACGGGCGGCCTTCGCTGTGTTTTATTAAAAGCGTATATTGAGTGTGCCCGCGAGCAAACACGCGTAAGATTTACAGCTGAAATAAAACACACGTACACCTTTTTCTACATGTTTCAGTGAATATTAAAATATTTACTTGGACTCGCCATAATTATTTACTTTCGTTTTTCCATTTATATATCATTATCCCGGCTTAAGTTAGTCTTCCAGACACAGAAATGTCTTGATACTGATCAGTCCTGCTCTGCTTCTATCTAACAGTTCAAACGTAACAGAAAAGATTTTAAATGTCCAAGTTGTAAATGGTGAAAGGATCATTTCGATCAGTTCTGTGATAATAAAACTAAAACGCATTTTCCAGAACAGATAAGTACAAATACTAGGTCGGGAGTTACGTGAGCATATTTGAACCTGTCGGACATAGTTGCAAATATCCCTACCTCACAAATAAGAAGCTAACAATATAAGAATGTTATCCGTGCTGTCGGAATTCTCCGGATGCTGGATATCGTCAGCGTCCCGCGATGCGGGCATAACATTTATTTCCCCCGGAGCCTGAATCTATCCGGGACGTAAATCCCGGGACCGCATCGGGCAAGACGTAAAACTGCACGTAGCTTCTGCATTTTACGACGCCGTAGCGACTTCTGCGATCATAAACTACATTTTATTGTTTTCATAGCGTACATTCGATGAAAAAAAAAAACTATTCGTTATTAGATCAAACGTCTAGATTCTTAGCAAGTTCGTAAAAGAAATTGCGTCATGGTAAAACTTAGCAAAGACAATATATGTCGTCTGAAAATATTGTGGGAATTATAGAATATGATAAATATATCCATGAGAACCGTACACCCGAATATACACAAGAAAAAAGTTAGTAAAAGAAAGAAGCGAGAAAGAGTAAAAGAAAAGAGAACTGTTTGATACTTGTCTTCTTCTTCTAAGTCGTATTTCCTCATGACTGATGGTCGTGGTCATCATGTTTTTATTGAAACACACGACGACTCTCTTGGCAGTTGTAATGGAGTGGTGTTGCCATTGCCTTCTCCATTTCACATACTAGTCCGACCACGGATGGTCACGACATAGATATGCAGGTTTCCTCACGATGTTTTCCTTCACCGTCAAAGCACGTGATATTAGTTGGTGTTTTATGCTAAACAATAATAAAAAATGTTTTATGTTGAAACTTGTAGGCACCATAGAAGACTATTTGTAACAGTAATCGAATTCTAGTATTCAATTATAAGCTATGAGCGTAGAGTTGAAATGGATATATCATCAGGCTGATGACCACGGACAGTCAATAGTTTTTTAATGACCTGTTAACTTAGGTAAACAGGGAAAGGTTTCTAATAGACAATATGTGTTTCAGACAAACGTTTGAGGTTAGATTTATCTATTCCCAGAAGTATACTTAGCTTCTAGCGCAGTGTTCGGCCGCACTCCCTAAGGTCTGGAAAGATTCTCAACACGTATATAGAGCAATAGTTTTTTGTCTGTTAACTATTTAAAACATTTCGCATAATAATTAAAACGGTTATATTTATTATTAATCATACAGTGATGCGAAGGTCGACAATAATTTAATTCTTAAGCCAACAATCTTCTGGAAACTTTCTTAATGTATAACAACAGACACACAAGTGTTAAAATATTGTTTGTGATTTGTTACGGATGCTACTCATCAGATAATCAACATATTTGTGTCTTTGGTTTAAAAAATCTCATTAAACTATGAGACAGACTAAAGAATCTTTTATTATCAAAGTACCATGTTAACATGGTATTAGGTGCCTTTTAATAGGTTTTGTAGGTTAATATAATTCTGGGAAATAATAATGTACAAATATTACTTATAAAAAAATCATAAAGAATCAAACACTCTTAAGACTTATTCTTTTCACGTTAAGGTTTTCAGATAGACATTTGCTGAAGACGGTGAGGTGAAGAGACTGTTGAGTGGGTCCAAGCATTAGGCGCTTTGGGCGGATTCAAACGCCTTCTACAGCACCACTCCGATGTAATTAATTGTATGTCGCATCCTCATCCCACGCTGCTTCTCAATTACATAACGAATACAAAGAAAGCGTTTCCGTTGGAGAATGTACAAAGATGCACTTAGCTTCGTAAAACCACACAAGAAGATTTCGACGAAGCTAGTGATGATATAAAAAGCATGACTATTACCGTTCTGAGACAAAATGTTAAACTTACATAATCTCATTAGCTACAACGCCTGTCAAACTGAAACGTAGTGATGGTACCACACTTCTTTATGGTCCTAGACAACCTACAATAATAGAAGCCTACCACAAGTACAAAGCGACGGGAGCGAAGCTCCAAATAACTGGAGATTCTCTCATTATTCTTCTTAACAACCAGCTGATCTAATTAAACTAGGCACAGCGTCTTTTAAACGTGAATACGGTTAACTGTTCAAATGAGGAGATTTTAGAAGAGAGCACATATTAACCATCTAGATGAACTGACAAACTAATAAAGAATAGGAGTGGTAGTGTCAACGGATTGATCGCAGCAGTAGACAACAAATGTTTGAGGAAACAGCGAGCTGACTGCCGTGGGTCAGAAATTGTTATATAAGCAATGGACAAGTGTGAAAGGTGTCATTAATATGAACATATTAAACGGGGGCTTAATGCGGCATAAAGAAACGGAGGCGGGGGCCGTACTTCCCGTAGAATGGTGCAAAATATCATTAAATCTAAGTAGACGTGATTACGAGTAGCGAAAAACGTTTGTCACTTCGCTGTTGATTAGACATATAATTTTTAGAGATATACAATCTTTTTTTATTTTTTTTATACTACTATGCGACGAGACGAGCAAGACGTTCACCTGATGGTAAGTGATACGCTTTCCCATGACAACGTGGTGCTAGTTAAGATGGTACACACTGCAGCGCATTGCGCTCGCCTTGAGACATAAGGTGTTAACTCTCGTTACCCCAGTAATTACACTAGCTACAGCGCTCTTCAAACCGGAACACAGTAATGTTCGCACACTACTATTTGTCGGTTGCAATAGGAGCTGCGGTGGTACCCACCCAGACGGTCTCCGGCAACGGAGACCTACCACCTGGTAAAATTACATGTATACAAATGAAAAATAAATAATTTGTGAATAATTCTATATTTTTTTTGGTTTCTCCTTTTTTTGGAAGCGAGACCACTTATTTCATATTCAAAGGTTACTACTAAAGTACGCTGAAGTATTATTTTTAGACGAGACGAGCGAGACGTTCACCTGGTGGTAAGTGATACGTTAAAATGATATACACTGCACCATATTGCCCTCGTCGCTAAAACATGATGTTTTGTCTCGTTACCCCAGTAATATCACTAGCTTACAGCTTGCATACTGGAAAACAGTAATGTTTACACACTACTATGTGGCAGTTGAAATAAGAGTTACGGTGGTACGTAAACGGTCTCCGGTAACAGAGACCTACCAGCAGTAAATAACATATATCTTGTATCAAATTTCCAAGGGAATTTCCTGTACTTTTATCACTTGTATTCAAGTGACAGTTCAGTTAATGGATAAGCGTGCTCGCACAGAATATTCCAGCACCCATATATTGACAGACATGTAGGATGTGTATGTGGGGTCCGGAATCAAACCAGAGACCACCGTGACATGCAAGCCATTGCGTCTCTATGACACTACTGTGAAACATTCTTCTTCTTCTAAGTCGTATTTCCTCATAACTGAGGGTCGTGGTCATCATGTGAAAACGAAACACACGACGACTTTCTTGTCAGTTATAATGGAGTGGTGTTGCCATTGTCTTCTCCATTTCACATACTAGTGCGAGCACGGATGGTCATGACGTAGATATGCAGGTTTCCCCACGATGTTTTCTTTCAGCATCAAAGCACATGATATTAGTTAGTGTTATATTAACTGCACATAAATTGAAAAATTCATTTGTGCAGGTCGGATTCGAACCCGGTATCTACGCAGTGGAAGGCCGCCGTTCAAACCACTAGGCCAGCAAAGCCTATGAAAAGGATCTCATAGAGATCAAGATCAAGATCCTTTTCACCATTTATTATCATTGTTATATATCATATATAAATACTGTGGCCAAGGGCTGCGAAGCTCAGCGTATTTTTTTAAACAAGTTCATATTTTTTCACTCAAATAATGTTTCATAGGCTTTGATAGCCTAGTGGTTTGAACGCCGGCCTTCCATTGCGAAGATACCGGGTTCGAATCCGGCCTGCACTATTGAATTTTTCAATTTATGTGCAGTTAATATAACACTAACTTATATCACGTGCTTTGACGGTGAAGGAAAACATCGTGAGGAAACCTGCATATCTATGTCATGACCATCCGTGCTCACACTAGTATGTGAAATGGAGAAGGCAATGGCAACACCACTCCATTATAAATGCTAAGAATGTCGTCGTGTGTTTCATCACACATGATGACCACGACCCTCAGTCATGAGGAGATACGACTTAGAAGAAGAAGAATGTTTCACAGTAAGTAACATAGAGTAATCTTCAAATAATTCAAAGTAACTCGTAACGCTTTCTAATTAACTGTCAGGAGCTCAATTACGTTTCGTATTAAAAGGACTTAGGGCAAGGTTCACGTGTACTTAACCAACTTACAAGTATGTTTGTTAAATAAACTAATGCTAAGTGAGCTCCTTAATTTCAGATCTCACAACATTTTGTTTTTTTTCACGTTTAAATGGATATAACAATAAAGCTTCTATTGCTAATATTAAGTACACATTTTTTTTTACATAAAATTTTTTTTAGATGTATTTATTTTTTGTAAGATGTATTTTTTTTTTTTTGTGAGATGTATTATTTGTTTTTTTTTGGTGAGATGTGTTTTTGGTTATTTTGTGAGATGTCGAGTATTTTTTGTTTTTTGTGACAGATGTTTTTTTTATGAGATGTATTTTTTATTTTTTTTGTGAGATGTATTTTTTATTTTTTTGTGAGAATTGTTTTTTGACAAATAGATCTGGAGTTCGCAATAAAGGTTTTTATGTTTATTTATTTATTTATTTACCTTTTTTCTGTGAGTTTCTCTTTCAATGATTAGCGTGTCTTGTGACACATGCTCTTCCAGCTATTTCTGTATATTTCAATTGCTAGCTTTTCTTGTCCAAAATGTCCTTCCAATATCAACTCATCATATTTTAACTTGTCTACCTCTTTTTCTTTTGCTACCTCGTGGTTGTCACCCCGTTATAATTTTAGACCAATGCGATCTACCGCCTCTGGTCATGGAATAGATGTAAAATTTCTAGAGAATTGAAAGAACCGACCTTGTTGAAAGTTTTTCTGGTGCCCAAACTGACAAGTTTACGCCATATCGTAATTTTTACAGTTATGTGAGTATGGCTTTCGTTATTTATCTACGGAACCTATCAATCCTTCTCCTACCTCTGTAAACGGTCCGCAGAGACCTGAAGGTAAATCTGGTGAACAGTTGAATGAGACTGTAGTTTACAGTTATTATTATTTTCAAATCAAATCGATCCTTAAGCACCGCTGGGTGCTTAACGAGCTCCGAGGGTAATGAGCGCCGCGGATTAACGGAATAAATATCAGATTAATCGTATCAATATAAAAGTCATGCCTTTTCATTACATCATTTAATTCAATGGAAATGATTTCTAAAAATCATTTAAAGCAAAACCTTAATAATTGGCTCTCATTGATCCATAAAACAGTTACGGTTTTGTTAATAAATTATTATTTATAATTAAAGAAGGATTGTTAAAAATTTTAACCAGTGCTTTTAAAAGAAATTAATAGAAAAGTCGATGTATTTAAAACGCAATTTTTATTACTGCCGTCAAATTGTGTAACCATTAATTTTAAAAGCCTGGTATAGAGTAATATTTTAATACAAATTGTGTTTAAATATTACTGTATACTAGTTTGAAAGGCGTAGTAACTAATAAAATCACTGCGGCAACGAGTCCTTACTTCTTACGTATAAATGAGATCAGTACAATCCCAACTAGCCAGAACCTAACTAGCCTTTTAACCAGGTGGTAGGTCTCTGTTGCCGGAGACCGTCTGGATGGGTACCACCGCAGTGACTATTTCAACCGACAAATAGTAGTGTGCAAACATTACTGTGTTGTAGTTTGAAGGGCGCTGTAGCTAGTGTAATTACTGGGGTAACGAGACTTAACGCCTTATGTCTCAGGCGACGAGCGCAATGTGGTGCAGTGTGTACCATCTTAACTAGCACCACGTTGTCATGGACAAGCGTATCACTTACCATCAGGTGAACGTCTTGCTCGTCTCGTCGCAGAGTAGTATAAAAAAAAAACTAAAACTTAGGCGTCTTATAACCAGGATGAGATCTAGGTCGTATTTACACTTCGTAGCTAAAAATCACTTAAAGTATATTATCAGTAAATATTTATTTAGTGTATACACAATACAGGTCTACTTCAGCTGTACAATATACATTTTCTGAATATTATATTAAGCAGGCTTAATCGTTCAGGCGCTTTAGTTAATGAATAAGAAAACGAGGGTTGGCCTTAAAAAATACGCCGAAAACACTCGGAATTGATCTTCAAAGAAGGATCTTATTAACTTAATCCACGGGGGAAAACGTATTTTTTAATTCTTCCGTCTTAAGTGAGATTTTAGAGGAAATTGTTATTTTTAGTGAAAAAGTCTAACGGGTCACGATAATAATGATAACATTTCCATACAAAAAAATTCAACACAATTCTGTTTTGACTACAATCCAATTTTTTAATGCTGCCTGAAAATATAAATGGCGTCATCTATCGAACCTTCGTTAAAAACTAAAGATTACATTTATTTTTTAACCAACGACAAAGAAGAGGTTTTTTATTATACTCGCCATATTTATTTTACTTCTATTTCCATCACCATGCATATTTTTTTTTTGGAAAGAGCATACCTCCAACTTGATCAGGTTCAATACTTTTCCTAGAGCAAGATAAACTGCTTTAAACACAGTCAGTCATTATATAATTTTTTACAATATTTTTCACTCGCTTACACAAAAACTGGAAAATATTTCTTTTTACAGTCTTCTGCTGACAATTTTTTTTTTTTTTTTTTAATACTTTTCCAAGAGCAAGATAAACTGCTTTAAACACAGTCAGTCATTATATAATGTTTTACAATATTTTTCACTCGCTTACACAAAAACTGGAAAATATTTCTTTTTACGGTCTTCTGCTGACAATTTTTTTTTTTATACTACTTTGCGACGAGACAAGCAAGACGTTCACCTGATGGTGAGTGATACGTTTGCCCATGACAATGTGGTGCTAGTTAAGATGGTACACACTGCACCACATTGCGCTCGTCGCCTGAGACATAAGGTGTTAAGTCTCGTTACCCCCAGTAATTACACTAGCTACAGCGCCCTTTAAACCGGAACACAGTAATGTTCGCGCACTACTATTTGGCGGTTGCAATAGGAGCTGCGGTGGTACCCACCCAGACAGTCTCCGGCAACAGAGACCTACCACCTGGTAAAACACTAAATAAATAATATGTGCTATTAGACATAGTAAAAGTTAGCTCAAGGTGAATGATAAAAACGAAGTGGTCTCGTTAATTGTAGCATAGCGAAAGTTGCTAGGTATTACAGACATGTTTAGACGTGAAGCAGGAGGGTACGTTCCGTAGGATATCTTGGAAGAACTGAAGAGGTTTTATTTTATAGAAATCCATCATAACCTTTTCGCGAAGCTGGGTGTGCGTAGATTTCCAACCGATAACTTAAACTAAGGGTAAAGCGATGAATTTTATATACGAAGGCAATTTGCTAAGACGGTCCATAACAGCAATTCCAAAACAATCTCCAGCGGAATGTTCACTTGAAACAATCTCATAATGAAAGCTGAATTCTACTTTGTAATGGAGTAACGCCGGCTCGTACCCAAGGTGTACTCCAATGGATGGGTCCAATAACAGTAAAAGTACATGATTATGCGCCCTAATGTTCCGGACAATTTCTATTTTGGCAACATCGTCAGCGACCCGAGATGAAATTGTATCAAATAGCAAAATAAAAAAGTAACATTCTTAACTTACTTTTTCAATTAACAAGGACTGTGGAATCCTGTAAGTGTTTTCAATTTGAAATTATGTTTAGGAAAGAAAATTTAAATTCCTGTTTAACCATTTTATTGATAGTTATAGGGTAAGAAAATCATCACCATCGTCTCTTTTTTTATACTACTATGCGACGAGACGAGCAAGACGTTTACCTGATGGTAAGTGATACGCTTGCCCATGACAACATGGTGCTAGTTAAGATGGTACACACTGCACCACATCGCGCTCGTCGCCTGAGACATAAGGTGTTAAGTCTCGTTACCCCAGTAATTACACTAGCTACAGCGCCCTTCAAACCGGAACACAGTAATGTTTGCACACTACTATTTGGCGGTTGAAATAGGAACTGTGGTGGTACCCACCCAGACGGTCTCCGGCAATAGAGACCTACCAATGTAGAAAATAATGTTTTAGAAAAGAAATGTATAAGAATGAGAAGAGGGTTTTTTGTGTTGTGGAAAATGTAAATACAAAGAAATGATTAAAATTGTAAAGATGTTATCTAATGTATAAGAATGAGAAGAGGGTTTTTTGTGTTGTGGAAAATGTAAATACAAAGAAATGATTAAAATTGTAAAGATGTTATCTAATGTATAAGAATGAGAAGAGGGTTTTTTGTGTTGTGGAAAATGTAAATACAAATGTAAAAACTGTAAAATTAAAAGTAAAGGAAAAGGAAATGTAAATACAAAGAAATGATTAAAATTGTAAAGATGTTATCTAATGTATAAGAATGAGAAGAGGGTTTTTTGTGTTGTGGAAAATGTAAATACAAAGAAATGATTAAAATTGTAAAGATGTTATCTAATGTATAAGAATGAGAAGAGGGTTTTTTGTGTTGTGGAAAATGTAAATACAAAGAAATGATTAAAATTGTAAAGATGTTATCTAATGTATAAGAATGAGAAGAGGGTTTTTTGTGTTGTGGAAAATGTAAATACAAAGAAATGATTAAAATTGTAAAGATGTTATCTAATGTATAAGAATGAGAAGAGGGTTTTTTGTGTTGTGGAAAATGTAAATACAAAGAAATGATTAAAATTGTAAAGATGTTATCTAATGTATAAGAATGAGAAGAGGGTTTTTTGTGTTGTGGAAAATGTAAATACAAATGTAAAAACTGTAAAATTAAAAGTAAAGGAAAAGGAAATGTAAATACAAAGAAATGATTAAAATTGTAAAGATGTTATCTAATGTATAAGAATGAGAAGAGGGTTTTTTGTGTTGTGGAAAATGTAAATACAAAGAAATGATTAAAATTGTAAAGATGTTATCTAATGTATAAGAATGAGAAGAGGGTTTTTTGTGTTGTGGAAAATGTAAATACAAAGAAATGATTAAAATTGTAAAGATGTTATCTAATGTATAAGAATGAGAAGAGGGTTTTTTGTGTTGTGGAAAATGTAAATACAAAGAAATGATTAAAATTGTAAAGATGTTATCTAATGTATAAGAATGAGAAGAGGGTTTTTTGTGTTGTGGAAAATGTAAATACAAAGAAATGATTAAAATTGTAAAGATGTTATCTAATGTATAAGAATGAGAAGAGGGTTTTTTGTGTTGTGGAAAATGTAAATACAAAGAAATGATTAAAATTGTAAAGATGTTATCTAATGTATAAGAATGAGAAGAGGGTTTTTTGTGTTGTGGAAAATGTAAATACAAAGAAATGATTAAAATTGTAAAGATGTTATCTAATGTATAAGAATGAGAAGAGGGTTTTTTGTGTTGTGGAAAATGTAAATACAAATGTAAAAAGTGTAAAATTAAAAGTAAAGGAAAAGGAAATGTAAGTAGAATATGCGGCGGTAGTCTGAGAGGTGATGCCTGAAAGAAGAAATGGAAATGATAAAAACTGGTGAAAGAATGAAAGAGTGAAGAATAAAAGAAGAAAGATAAAATGTATAAATGTTAGGGAAAAGAAAAGAATATAAAATAAGAAAGAAATGACAAAGCCCTGCCCACCTTTGCAGGGGAACGATTATTAAAAAAAAAAGAATAGAGACCTACCACCAATAAATCTAGTCTCGTCTAGTCTAGTCTTAATCAATATACTACTGAACTTTATTCCTTGTAACGAATTCCACAAAACAGCCTTAAGCTGTTTGAATACAGTGACTCCTGAAGTATGGTCTGCCAATGCTGTGCTTTCTGGCGCAAGGGATTCCAACACTCCAGCGTCCATCAGTTCTACGAGCTATGTCTTTAGTGCTTCATCCTTTCATCTCAGAAGACAGTGTCGAAATCTCTGGTATGTGACGATTTATTACAAGTGTGTGGTGAATAAAATTATTCACCACACACTTATAATAAATCGTGGTTTTAGAACGAAGGCTGGTTAAGTTAAGATCCTTTCTCTTCTAAACGACTCCGAGGAGGACGATGGCTGGACGTGGTCTCCAGCTATTGTAATAGCGTGAGGATTTTGGGGGCTGCATAAATAAGTTCCCGGGGCGGGGTATCTCAGCATAGCGTTAGGGAGGTGTTAGTTGTGTTCTGAACGGAGTTCCTGTCACCTCTCCAAACGTTGAGGACGACCACCGAGAGGGTTTTAGTGGGTAAAAATCTCCACATAACCCTGTCTTCCCCCCAGAAGACAGGGTATCTTTACGAAGATTTCCACCCCGAAAAAAAAAAAAAGATCCTTTCTCAATGTCTTTTCATCACACGTTTAAAGAAGATCATATAGATTCTGTCTACAGTTTGGTACATCATGTCGTGTTAGAACTTTCTTAGATTTGTTCTTTAATCTTCTTTAACACCAATCTTAATATTTACAATGTTAATATTATAACTACACATCAGTGATACGATTTTTAATGAATTTAAACGTAGACCGAAATCTTTTTCTTAAACTCGATTAGTTTTAAATCGTACAAAATTTTCAATTGCAACGTTTTCTCACTGAAAGTTATTTCTGATTAAATCTGTTGGAAAGTTAAGCTCCATTGTTAGTCGTAAAAGCTCGACCTGGCCCATATATTATTCAAGTGCTTTCACACCTGTAGCCGACGGTGGGGCGGCGGGTTACTTAGCAGTATCATGCGCACATTTTTACGTTGGCCATTTTGTTTACGACCCCGTTCCTTTGTCCAGGCTAACTAATAAACAGAAGCTTTGTAAACACGCAAAGATAAAAGATAAGATGAAATGTTTATTGCCGCTTACATTTCCGTACCAATTATGAGTTTGCTAACGAACGAAATTTTAATGAGAAAAATTTTTTAATCGTCAAGTTCAAATGCTCCTTAATTGTCCTTTGATCAAATAATACGTTGGATTGATAGCTGTTTAGTCATAATTCTACCTTATTCATCATCATCATCATTCATTAGTATTTTTATTCGGAAATTTAAAATGTTATTTTCAATATAGTCTCTTTTTGATATTTCATGTTTGACTTACATGAGGATATTTCAAGAAATTAAAGAACGAGCGTTTTATATTGTATTAACGTTTTTAAGGTTTTCTATTATTCTTTGTTCTGTAAGCTTTCATCTTAAGAACTTTGTGCAGACAGACACAATATCCTTTTTATTCGTGTTTGTGAAGAGACGCAAAGATTTTATACAACTCGACTAGTACCTAACCTTCAGTTAAAACATTTATAAACTTTTACCAGGTGGTAGGTCTCTGTTGCCGGAGACCGTCTGGGTGGGTACCACCGCAGCTCCTATTGCAACCGCCAAATAGTAGTGTGCAAACATTACTGTGTTCCGGTTTGAAGGGCGCTGTAGCTAGTGTAATTACTGGGGTAACGAGACTTAACACCTTATGTCTCAAGCGACGAGCGCAATGTGGTGCAGTGTGTACCATCTTAACTAGCACCACGTTGTCATGGGCAAGCGTATCACTTACCATCAGGTGAACGTCTTGCTCGTCTCGTCCCATATTAGCATTAAAAAAAAAAAACTTTACTTATTAAGGAAAACATTGAAGTTCTGCGCATAAGTTACTCTACTTTAATATATGTTACAGTGCTTTGCGCTCATCTCATCAATTGTGATATGACAAAGAACTGTAGCAAAGTGAGTACGGAATAAACAAATGCCTCTATTAACCTCACATCCTCCGCGAGTTTCCTTAATATTCAGAGTAAATATTTTGTCATACAATAAACACTTAAGTTATTTGCTTTTTATGCTGCTTCATATAACATCTAAATATATTCCCGGACACATCTATCGGCCCACCACCCAGTGTTTAAAGTTTCGACGGTGTCTAGTTAAAAATAAATGTTAGGTGGAGCAATAAGTTTTAATGCAGTTTTGAAGCAGATTTATTGGTCAACCCTTATGTAGGTTTTTTTTTGTAATTTCGAATTGATTCGGCCGACAGAAGTTTTACAACTTAGGCGACAATTTCAGGCAGAGTATCCATACTTTTTAGTCAAAACTGGCTCTAAGTTTAGATTTGCCTTTTTATGGAACCAACAATCGAACACATCAAAAAAAAATTCATCTTGTGCGAAATAAAAAACTTTTCTCCATTCTTGGGTCGTTGAAAACAATGAATAGGCTCGAATTTTCGTTTTTTTTTTTTCATAATCCTGAATTCAAAATTAAAAAAAACATACATAAAGGTTGACCAAAAAATCAGCTTTAAAACTGCATTAAAACTTATTGCTCCACCTAACATTTATTTTTAGCTAGGCACCGTTAAAACTTTTAAACACTAGATGGGCCGATAGATGTGTCCGGGAGTGTATATGTTACTAAATGTATACTCACGATAAATAAAGGCGGGCCCGTCTAGATGACGGGCCCGCGGCTCCTTCCTTAAGCTCCTCTCCTTGGTGTTGATAACGGCACCTGAAATTTTCAATCGGCCTGTTAATAGTGGTCTTGAACACAGTCCCCTTGTCAGGACCAGGGGACCAGGCGTAAAGAAGTTCTGTTCCTCGGTTTTGATAAGAACAGAAAATTTGCCAGCGTCGGTGTTCCATCTAAATATTACTTGAAACAAGTTGTTACTGGGTAGCGGTTTACTACCGCAGACTATATCCCCACTTAATACCAGAATCATAGTCAAGCACTAAACTATAACAATACAAAATTAAAATAAAATTATTAAAGAATATAACTTTATAATAAGTTATATCTCTTACTCTCTCAATGTGGGCTACCACATCAAACTTCAACAAGAAAGGAGTAACATAAATTTAACTTGTCAATCTGACTGTTGTATACTATTTGCGAAGCGGTTGAACCGATCATGATTTGTATTGTTTTCTTTGTAACAAATCACGCTTGCGATTGCCATAATTAATATTCGGTTGAACCATTTCACGTCAACGAATACTGTCTTAAATTATAACATCTTGTGGGACGGCGTGAATTGAATATTATGAAATTAAAAAGAGACAACTGTAAATGTATTAGCGTTTAGCTTGTGAGAGACTGAGAAAGAATGTGTCTGTAAGTTTCCCTATCTTTCGTCTCCTTTTTATGCTATGGTTGATGGCGTCGGCACTACTGTACTCATTCATACTGAATGCTACATTCTTAATATACGAAAGAAATGTATAAAGAAGAGAAGTAGAGAAAGAGAAACGTTTACTTCTATAGTATATTAATTTACATGACTACAATCTAATTCGTTCTTTCCTTCTTCCATCAATAAAATAATTCGATCAAACGTTCCTTTTCTTTTTCTGTTTACCGTCTCCATATTCGTCTCGTTCTTTTATAAATTAACTAGAACACTTTAACAGCGTGTGAACTTAAACTTCTTTTTGTTTAGTTTTGATTTCATTTTCGTGAAGAGGTTTTAAAAGTATAATTTCTGAACGGCTACCTATTGGCCGATGACACAATATTATATTTAAAGAGGAGTGTTTCTCCGTTCATAATAGGGCACTGTGTCGTTTTGTTGCTTGGCCACTTGCCAGGTCGGTTCAAGTGTGCTCACCGCCGGAGACGGGCGGAACTTGACCAATGCACTTTTTTTTTTGTTGTTTTGAAAAGAAAACCGTATTTAAAAATTCCGAGATGATTTGTAATTTAGATTGATATCTCATTACTGTTATGTCGTCGTGTAAACATACAAACTGTAATAGTTACGTATTTGGGTTTTTAGTAAGGAACGTCTATTTAAGGTCATCATTCTTTTGATTATAAGTATTGTTTTTCAATTTTCTATTATCAATGTTTTTGGAAAAAAAAATAATTTGGAATAGCAAACGTATTAAAATAAAAAAACACATGATTGTACGCAAAAATTTTACAAATAAATTATAGCGTGTTGTAACAACTGACAACGCCATCTAGCGGGCGATAGTTAAAACACAGAAGAATCAAAAATTACTATCAAGCACGCTTGATAAGTACAAGTTGGCGGACGTCACATGTCCCTAATAACTGTTCTTCGAACACGACGGTTTTCTTACTCTAAGCTCAAATGAGAACCGAACTAGCTCTACAAGTATACAGTATAAAAGTTATGAATTATTAAAAATTTAACTTTCAATGTTTATTACAATAGAGTGCAAAAGGAAAAGTATAAAACCAAACGGCCCCGTAAACCGCACCGATACTGTCCTAAACGTGGTCGAGCTAGGCCAGCGACGACCGCACCGACCGCGAGGTAACTAAGTTTGTCCATTGCCACTTATCTGATTAAAACAAATTTACCACAAAGCCGTAATAGCCTAATGGTTTAGAACGCCATTCAATTTATGTGCAGTTAGTATAACAACAACTTATATCACCCGCTTTGACGGTGAAGGAAAACATCGCGAGGAAACTTGCATATCTATGTCATGACCATCCGTGCTCGCACTAGTATGTGAAATGGAGAAGGCAATGGCAACACCACTCCATTATAACTACCAAGAAAGTCGTGTGTTTAATTACACATGATGAACACGACCCTCAGTCATGAGGAAATACGGCTTCGAAGAACCACAAAGTAGTATAGACGCAACATCATCCAACAATAGAAGAGGATAAATTTATTTCTATCATTCTTCAATAGTTACATCCTTTCGCTCATAATTCAGAAACATTCCCCGATCATGTTTTACATTTATGATTATTAATACAGTAGTTTTATTAGCTACAACATCCTAACCGGAACGCAGTAATGTTTCCGTTATGTTTACATTTTTAAAATAGCATCTAAGAATATGGAGTAATAAGAAGTAGCGAAAAGTAACAAGAGTTTACTTTCGTGATATGATCATTATGTGATTATAAAAGACCAAGGATCGAAAATTGAAGATTGTTTATAAGGAATTGAACTTCAAAACTCGTAGGAAAAATACTGATATATTCATCTATCTTTGAGACTGTGATTTTGGAGACCTAATTTTAATAGTAACGTGAGAAATATTTTGTCTTCATATAACAAAACGGCTATAGAATACTTATTATAATAATCGCTTACAATTTTTTTAAGGATTTACGTATTACATTTTTACTATTGATAAGTTAATCACTATGAAGGTTATATTTGTTAAGTTTGTTAAAGCAACTACTATGTTCCTTCTCTCACATATACACGTCCGGTTAATCAGGTCTTATGTATCAACGCTACATGAGTGAAGTGCAATGCGATGTACGTCTTCATTACTGCATCACAGTTATGATCCATCGTATCAATTATAACCACGTGACACTCCTGTTGTATTGTTATAAAAAAATCTATAAAACTGAATATTTCGTAACGAAACATTTGAAACCGGCGCGGTGGTGTGAAATTTACGAGAGCGACATATGCAGGAGCTTTATGTTTTTTTACCACCAAATATGTTGTGATGGATATCACTGCATAAGTACTAGCTGTGCTCACGGCTTCAATTATTTAAAAAACTATAATTTTCAGACAAAAAATTCAGAATTAGTTACTAACAAAAGATTTTTCAGATCGCATTAGAAGTCATTGATTCCGACACAAACTTTCATATCCTTAAAGTTTTACCTAAAATAGATATATCAAAATCGGTTAAGTGGTTTAGACGAATACGGACAAACTAACCTTCTCATTATAAATGTTAATCTATGAGATAAACTACAAAATATTCGCTTTCCAACAAAATAAGTGTCGTTATAGCTGAACTATGGTTTAAAAATTTATGCGTAATCATATATAAAGCAAAACCAAAAAACTTGTAAGTGGAAGTCGTATACGACAATTTATCAGTTCACCTTTCATTTTCTGTTCAACATTTATAGATATGACTGAACGATAGTATATGAGGCAAACTACACGTCGATAAATAGTTGGAAGGTTTCTTTATCCATCTGCATCTGGAATAACGCTGGAAATCTGACCGTAAGCCACCGAAACGATTTGTCTTTTTGTTCATATTTCCCCCGGGAGCGCAGGGGTCCCTTTTTGCGACGATTTTATTCATCCGCAGATAAGCTTAATATCCACGATCTTTGAGACCTCAGCATGTCTCCGAGCTATGACGGGCTAAAATAGCACGGAACAGAACTAGTAAAGTAAAAGTAACTTCATTCATTCTGAACTTTCAATGTTCTTATTGTTGGGAAAGAGTTAAAGCCCACTACGCTGGCCAAGTGTGGGTTGGTGTTTATCACATGTCCCATAAAACTGTTCATGAAACATATCGGTTTCGTCACGATGTCTCCCAGAATATGAAGTTCAGTGGGAATCGAACCAGCGCCTTTTCTAACGCTTCACAAACTGTGCTATCAAGCTTTTTTTGTTGATAAATGATTAAAAGCTCAAACGTTTTGTTCTGAACGGCATTATACTATGTTTTTTTTTATATTTAAAAGAGCTAAGTGAAGAAAGTTCAAAACATCTTCCTATTGCAAAATAGCTGTGAAAAAATACACTGTCATCTATATTGAATTATAGCGTAGATACTAAAGTTACTACGCCGCTACTATCGTTATTCATTTTAATATGATTGGTGAAATTTGGTAAACATTTTATACTAAGAAAAACTTAAATAGTCAAGCGTGATAGCACAGTATACTCTAGGTCTTATATGTATGACTATTGGTACATAATAATGCTGACTAGATCGATTTAGTATTTTTTTTTATATACTACCATGCGTCGAGACGAACTAGACGTTCTCCTGGTGGTAAGTGATACGCTTGCCCATGACAACGTGGTGCTAGTTAAGATGGTACACACTGCACCACATTGCGCTCGTCGCCTTGAGGCATAAGGTGTTAAGTCTCGTTACCCCAATAATTATACTAGCTACAGCGCCCTTCAAATCGGAACACAGTAATGTTTGCACACTACTATTTGGCGGTTGCAATAGGAGCTGCGGTGGTACCCATCCAGACGGTCTCCGGCAACAGAGACCTACCACCTGTAAAGTTTATATGTGCTCAGCACTGCGATATGGTAACGGATATAAAAAACAGAAGCTAAATGAATTAACTTATTCATTGGACATGTAACTAGCAAAGCTATGATAACTTAGGGCTTAATGTTATCAGATTCAATTTTATCGTCTGACCTCTTACTGAAGTATGATCGTAAATTCCCGAAGTTACTCCAAAGGTATGAGCAATAAAAGATGACCGACCTGATTTCTTTAACAACATCATAAAGTTATATTTACTTGCACTTGAAATAAGTATTCTAGGCATCGATGTTTTTTTAGGAATTGCTTCTAGATATAATATCAAGAAAACTCTATTGAGATCCATTTTAAAGTAGCTAAGTAACAAATAAACATAATGTTGTTTTAACTGATTCTTTTTCCAGTGTATTGTCTAGAATAGATTGTCTTCAAACGTCATAACTATTCGGACTAAAAGAATCAAACCATTTACTCCAAAGCAGTTAACGTATAATCATTTCAAATAGCTGAAAGTTTTTTATTTAAGCAATATCTAATCATGCTTCACGTAAAAACTGCAAATTACTTAAGCGCGCTAACAAATTTGTAATACAGCCGTTTCAAGTATTTCATAAGGAAAATTGTTAATAAGTTTGATTCACTGTAGGGCTGCCCGCACAGTAGCTATGGAGGGGGAAAAAAATCTCCCTCCATTTTAATTAACCTTTGGCTTTTAAAGATCTTTGAATTTCTTTAATTAAGGGCGTTTCTGCGGCATCCGTTGAATGTCACAATTATTTCCCGTGAAAATGTGGGTTTGTTCTTTTGAAATGAATGGTTTCCTAATGATCAATTCGTTAATAGGAAAACTTGCCAAGAACATAAACGCGAACTGATTTTATTTAAGTAAACACTTAAGTGAAGTGAAAAGAGTAAACATTAAGATTACAAAGAATATTAAATTTATGAAAACAAAAATAGCATTGGAGAATACATGAGCAACTCGATAAACTATAGTGGTAAAGGCAAAAGTGATGGATATAAGTAGCGCCATGTTATGGACAAGCGTATCACTTACCATCAGTTGACCGTCTCACTTGTCTAGTAGCTTCTTAGATTAAAAAAAAGTCTTTCCGCTTCAGTTACGACCCTGAGGCTATCAGAAAGGCATGGATTATAAACACGAACTTGCGGGGGCGAGGAAAGCAATATTTCATACAGTTTTGTGCGCGTTAACATTTTTTTTTGATATTTCGTTACAAATGACTCAATTCGAAATAAGCAGCCGTACTCGCAATTTAGATTTTTTACGTAATAAGCAAATTTACTTAAATTTGGTTAACGGGGGTATAAGTCAATTATTTGCTTTAATTTTAATACAAAATTTTAATACGCTTCATCATCTTTGACTTTATCACTTAACATTAAGTTGAAATTGTATATAGACGAGAAACTTTTTATTAGCTAAGTAAATTTTAGTAACACTACTTTTTTTCCTTCTCCAAACTAGACAATGGAAATAAATCTTATTACTTCTTCTTAGTCGTATTTCCTCATGACTGAGGGTCGTGGTCATCATGTGTCATAACACATGACGTCTCTCTTGGCAGTTATAATGGAGTGGTGTTGCCATTGCCTTCTCCATTTCATATACTAGTCCGACCACGAATGGTCACGACATAGATATGCAGGTTTCCTCACGATGTTTTCCTTCACCGTCAAAGCGCGTGATATTAGTTGGTGTTTTATGCTAACTGCACATAAATTGAAAAATTCATTGGTGCAGGCCGAATTCGAACCCGGTACCTTCGCATTGGAAGGCCGGCGTTCAAACCACTAGGCTATCACGGCTCTAAATCTTATTACAATGAGGAATATTCCTCAGCACCACATTGTCCATATAATATTTCGTTAAGCAATAATTTTATTAGTTACATCGCTTTTCAAACCAGAGTACAGTAAGTTAAAGTGGTAGTAGGTAGTACTTAGACTTGTAAGAAATTCCCGGTAAGTATAAAAAGGTTCAGATCCAGTTTAAAGAGATATGATACGCTTTAAACATACCAAAAGGTTGACCAATAAAACTGCTTCAAAACTGCATTAAAACTTATTGCTCCACCTAACATTTATTTTTAACTAGACACCGTCGAAACTTTAAACACTGGGTGGTGGGCCGATAGATGTGTCCGGGAGTATAGTTATTAATTCAGAGTTAGTGCCTAGACTTAAACAGAAAGAGGGAGGGGGACGTGAACTGCAAACGTGGTATGGAAGATTTTGTATCTGCCAATTCCGATACCCTCAAATGAATGTCTTTCTCGTCTAGACGCTTTATGTTATAAAAGCTGAGTGTGAAACGGCGATAGAAGGTTTTCGTCTATCAATTCGACAGTAGTAAGGTCAACTCGATGCTCCAGCCGGGCAAAGAGTTCGTAAGTACCCCATTTCCGGTTTCATACTGTCGGATATTGCACATTCGATATGAAGTTCATTAATTTCCCAACAAGTGTTTGAATACTGACGTTAATGTAGCTAACGATGTAGCGATAATTCGTGAAAGTAGCTTCATATACGGTATAAAGATCTAGAGATCTTTCAACAGTATTATGAAATTAACTATATTTTTGTTGGAGTACGAACACAGTTCGTTATTTAATCTTGTATATATAAATGATAACAATTCAAATGTTTACTTTGTACAATAAATAATTAATGCTTAGTTTCATTTCTTTTCTATAAATCGTTTTAAATTTAACACTTCGTAAGTTTAAAAAGGCATTAATAGGTAAATCATATTATAGAGTTGAGGACTTTTTAAATGATAAAGATGTGTGGAAAGAAAATGCGCTGATTGTCCAGCAGTATGAATAAGACATTTGAAGTTAAAGAAGAAAACAGTTTATACATATACATCACGCTGAGTTTCTTGTGCCCATTCTTCTGAGGTCCGAGGCATTATACAATTAACGAACTATTGTACCCTTTTTGAATAAAAAAAATTGATTAAACTTTGACATTAATGACTTAATCTGACTTCATCGCTTTATATTTTCACACTCAGATTCACATTCACATAAATCCCTTTCTCAATCCGGATCTAAATAGAATTGATACGAACGTGAAAAAAAAAAGTGTTCAAAGAGACCGCGGGCTAACAATTTGCTGAGCTGGCAACACGTAAACGCTTGCAAATAATACATGGAGGGGGTCGCCTTTGATATTATTTTCGGTTATACCGCTTCATAAATGAGATAAAGCCTCCGGGTACGAGCGGAGAAAAGGATTATTTTATTACATTCAGACGTACACCTCGACGGGCAAAGGGATGAAAATCTTCTGGCTCGGCTCACGTTGTTTGTATTTAAATATGTGTTTACTACATGTTTCAGCACAAACGGCGTGCAACTTAATCCACGTGTGAACCATCCTTTATCCATGTATCCATTGTACTTAAGCAATAATATCTTTAATCGAACAGAAATAAATGCTCCGAAATAGTACGCCGCGATAGCTTATTGGTTTAAACGCCGGCCTTCCACTGCAAAGGTACCGGTTTAGAATCCGGCCTGCATCAATGAATTTTTCAATTTATGTGCAGTTAGTATAACACCAACTGATATCACGCGCTTTGACGGTGAAGGAAAACATCGTGAGGAAACCTGCATATCTATGTCATGACCTGTGCTCGCACTAGTATGTGAAATGGAGAAGGCAAAGGCAACACCACTCCATTATAACTGACAAGAAAATCGTCGTGTGTTTCATCACACATGAAGACCACGACCCTGAGTCATGAGGAAATACTTAGAAGAAGAAGATAAAATCAACCTGACTACTGATTTAAAACAATTCGTGTCTAAAGAAGATGAGACTGCAGTGTATATAAATCTAACTTTAAATTCTTATAGATAATATTTATATCTAATTAGAGTCGTCGTTTACATTACTTTTTATATAGAAAAACTAATTACCGAAAATTTGTTTTTTTCATAATTTTCTTCTTATTCTTCTTCTTAGTCTTGATTGTTTAAATATATAGTTAAAAAATTCCACAAATAAACAACTCCTGAAACTAACCGGACTTCAGACGGACATAAAATTAAACGACTCGATTAAACAGTGCGCTATAAATTTTTATTGAATTATGAAGTTTAAAGAGCGAATGCAGTGACCGCGGTTATTACTCAAATTTCCAACATTATAGCTTTCCTTCCAATCTTACTGCATTACATAACTCAAAAAGAATAAATATATTCCAACTTTATATATACTATATAGCTCGACTGTAAGTTAAACGATTTTTAAACGACGTACACGTTAACAAATCTACAAATATTAAATATACAAATGAGTAACATGGAACTGTCTGTTTGTGATAACAATTTGATGTATTTTCAATCAATCTGTATAAGTAAATACTGATTAAAATTTTTGTTTCTTTCGGTTTTTCCATTTCTTATAAACTATATAAGTATTTTGATGAAACATTTGCTACCATCTATCTGTAAATACAGAGGCACTATATAACCTTACAGTGTTTCCAGTCAAAACGGAGAACCAATACAGATCAAGTTTATTATATTTAACTGGCAACTATATGAATATACTCACATTGCATATAGCAATATAAAAATCAATGTTCGAAAGCCGCGGGTGCTTTCATAATGAACTATGATCAGATTAAGTTAAAGTATTCATTTATTAAAACTCAATTTTACGGATTTTATCGCGTTTATTATTTAGTTTGTTTATTCCCGACGTTTCGACCGCTTTGCAGCAGTCATGGTCACGGGAGGACTAAGATGACAGACGTCCAAATGTCACGGCTATCACGTGGAACCCACACCTTTTTAATTATTCTTAATGGTCCGATCTACGCAGAAAGAGCTCACTGTATCTTGAAGTCTTCTAGTGGTTCGCCTGGGATTTGGTTTAATTTTATTGATAATAGGATCCCAAGCAGGTGGTATTACCCAACCATCTTCTCTATTAAAATTAAGATGTTTTTAATTTCAATAGCCTCGCGAATCATAATTGGCAGGAATCGGTGTTCTTTGGCGAGGATTTGAGGTTTATCGAATCTGATGTAATGTCACAGATTGCAGACTTCTTACTGCGCTGATGTTTCAAGTCAGCAATATGTTCCTTCACGCAGGTCTTCACTGATCTCTTTGTTTGACCTATATAAGAGAGATCACATTCACAATCCAACTTGTATACTCTTGCATCTTGTAGAGGGATATTACACTTGACAGGTGGTAGGAATTGACTTATCTAAGCTCGCTTTAAAAAATAAAATGTAATGGAAATATAAGAAATCATTATGTAAACTATTCAGTTCTTCAGTTACGCTTTTCAATTGATATTTAATAATAAAATTCACGTCTTGGAACCAAGCACTCCGTGGACTAGTTCTGCAGCATAACAATGCGCTAACCGGATACCGCATCGCTACTGAGGTCTGAAGCCAAGACAATCGCACCAGGGCGTGCTCCGAATTGCGGAGTTCGTTTCGTACATTGAAAACTAAAACAAAAACAGCACCGAGACGTAACTTTAGCAGAAACTAACGAGTGAGTAAGTTTTAAAGATCCTTTTGAAAACGACAAGCATTAGTAAAAGTACAATTACAAATTAACAGAGGAATCTAAGTTTTGTTGTCCGTTGTCCTCAGTAAAGCGCATATATTTATTTATTTATTTAAAAACTTTATTTGCACACAAAGAAAAATGTACAAAAAGGCGGACTTAATGCCATAGGGCATTCTCTCCCAGTCTACCATAGGTTGAGCAGAGAAGATAAATAAGGGTGCATTATTTTTGTAGTTGACTATAATTACATATAGTACAATATAAAACACAATAATAGTGGAGGACACAACTATGATTGGTACATATGTTATAGGAAAGGCTAGTGTTATACATTGGCTGAAGCATACACATATATATAAATGATGGCTGATATAAGTACAGAAAAGGAGGAGAAGAGCATATATCATAGTGACAAGTAGTGTTGCCACAACATTCGCTTAAAGGAAGCCTTACTACGAGCTGCCCGAATATATAAAAATTAAAAGTAATTATATAAAAATACTTATCAGTAAGTAAATTATAAGTTTTCATTTTGGTTATATATGAAAATAACCCGCCGGAAATACAGCATTGTGATCATCACAACATATTTTTATTTTTATGAACGAATTCTATAAATTAATGTAATAGACCTCTAGCTGATAATAATATGCTCACTTATAACAACGTATAGTAAATTAAGATATTTAGACAGCATACTATTTCACTCACCACCTTGAGATTTTAGAAGTTACGAAAGTAATGTAGCTTTCTTGCTTTTAACCGGCAGCATAAATGGTCGCTGTTTCGGAACTTATCTAGACTATTTCCGGAAACAAAAACCTTCCACCACGAACATGTATTGACGTAAGATGTATTAAGGAACAACCCAGAGGTCTAGATTTGCTAGCAAGCTACGCTTAACTCTCTTAGCTACACTTAATTTGACGACTCATAAACTTGGTACGTAGATAACATACCATCAGTTTTCTTAAACTGATTTAAATAAATGGAGCTTAAGCTCCGTAAAAATAACATAGCATGGCAATCAGTTTTGCTGTGTATATAGTATACTTTCAAATGGAAAACGGATTATCAGCAAAGTATATAGAATTGGAAGTTGCACACTGTACAGTAACAAAATTAGCCTATCCCAGTAAAGTTTATCGCGGAGCGTACGTGTAAGCAACGAGCACAAAGCAAACAAATTAAGCCCCAATGGAAACGGTTTTTATTTTGTACCCTAGTTTCACGGAAGTTAAAAAAAGTTTTAATAAACTTTCTCGTGGTTAGTTTCGAGACCGGTCACAGATTCTATTTTTACTGAACATTAGTGAACAAGCTGTTCCAGTTTTAAGAGTTTCAGCTAATGACAATAACTAGATTAACAGAGGTTGCTATACGATGCCTAAAGTTAATGCTAAGTTTATGATTATTGTACCATTTACCATCTAAGTGAAAGATGATAATTGTTACATTTAGCATCTTCCTTATAGCCTTAAGTTGTTAAACATAAACCAAAATCTTACACAAGTTAACTAAAACGGTAAATATTTTTGAGTAACGGCTGAAACAAATTACTAAACCACAGGCGCATGAAAACACACATCAAACAGTTAACTGTTTTTCATAGCAAGGAGTTCAAAAAAGCTGTTCTAGACATGAACGGCAACGTCATATTCAAACGGTTCAATAATTAGAAAGTTTAAGTTGATTTTTAACTTGCATTTCTGTCTAAAATCTAAGCGGAAATATATTTAGACTTGTATGACGATCTTTCTTACGTACGTTGTCTGTATTTCTACTGATGACTAATTGTAACACCTTTTGGCATCCGCTTAAAGATATCTGGCAATATATTACAGCAGTATATATATAAGACAAAGGTACGTAATTCTTTAGATCATGACGTATTTCTACGCAGATACGTTTATTCCTCACGGTGAATATGTTTTTACTAAATGAACTTACACTTGACACTTTATGTTAAGTTTTTTTTATTAGATGAGACGACGAGACGAGCAAGGCATTCACCTGATGGTAAGTGATACGCTTGCCAATAACAACGTGGCAGTGGTAAAGTATATACACTGCACCACATTGCGCTCGTCGCCTTGAGACGTAAGATAAGTCTCGTTACCGCAGTAATTTCACCAGCTTACAGCACCCTTACACAGTAATGTTTGCACACTACTGTTCGGCGGTAGAAATAGAAGCTGCTGTGTTACTAACCTAGACGGTCTCCGGCAACAGAGACCTACCAGCAGTAAAGTGACGATAAGTATGAAGTAAGAGTAATAGTATATTGTGACAATTAGGCGAAGCTCAAAAGCTTATTCCTGGATGGTCTCTGGAGAGTGATTTACCACTTATCATCATCATATAGTGCCATATTCAAAATGAAGTTGGAGAAAACTATTTCTTTTCTGTGACATTCTTTTTAGCGTGGCAAACATAACATGTCCACTCTCTTACGTCATCAAACCACTTTCGTCGCTGTCTTACCACTTATGTTCTGATTATTATTTAGATAGCTTCATAAACAAATCCTGGCTGATGTAGTACACTGGGAATGCGTGTTCAGAAATATTTCAAAGGTGAGAGGCGGAACTGTAGTTGTTGCCAAATTCGCCGCGAGTCACTCGTTCACACCACGAGTTGCTCCGCGCCTATTTATAACGGCTGTGTGATATTTTCAACGCGTATTTTTTATGTGTTTATTGATAATTAATAAACGCTTTAAAGTTGTACTACTTTACTGATTTAATTTATTAATCGCCTCTACCGTATGGCTAAAGCACTTGCCTTATAATACCACTGGTGTAATTCCAACATTTTGCGTGATAAGTATTTTCGTAATCGTCTTAGTTTTATATTGTTAATCTACCGTCATAACAGCATCGCTGTGATGAACTATCTATATATGATATATGATATATATATTTACCAGGTGGTAGGTCTCTGTTGCCGGAGACCGTCTGGATGGGTACCACCGCAGCTCCTATTGCAACCGCCAAATAGTAGTGTGCGAACATTACTGTGTTCCGGTTTGAAGCGCGCTGTAGCTAGTGTAATTACTGGGGTAACGAGACTTAACACCTTATGTCTCAAGGCAACGAACGCAATGTGGTGCAGTGTGTACCATCTTAACTAGCAGCACGTTGTCATGGGCATGCGTATCACTTACCATCAGGTGAACGTCTTGCTCGTCTCGTCGCAAAGTAGTATAAAAAAAAAATGAGACTAAGTAAATTCTGAGCATGCTTCACTATCCACGGCCTCGTTGCCACTTAACAACATTTGAAATTGTGGTAAAGTATCTGTTGTTGATAAAAAAATTTAATAGTCTATTTAGGTCAAGGATCAAAGCAATTTTTAATTGTTTATAACAAAAGTTTATATCCTTTACTCTTTCACCGTCCGCTGCTGGAAATAGATCTTTTGTAATGTATTTCAAAACATACGATCATTGAAAGATATTCTGGATTAATAAGTTAACCACAGATAATACTTTTGGGTACACTAAATAAGTTAACAGTATAATCTTTCTTTACTTTTCACACTTTGCCAATGATTTTTGGTTGTCAAAAATTCTTATGTTAATCACATCGGAGACTTTCAATTTATTTAAGAATTGCTTTGCTTTATGTTTCATTGGCAAGCGAATGACTTAGACGGAGGACCGGGTTCTTATTAAGCTCGTCTCGTCGCTAAAAGAAATCTCCACAGCTCGGACTTTTACTCATCTTTACTGACACCTAGCTTAACTAGACATTTAACACAAACGAACTTTAAGACGTATAAACTGAAGTCTTTACTGTCACTTTACTAAATATTTACACCTCTCGTTATGTTATAAAAAGAATAGACAGAAACATAATTACCAACATTACTAACAGTATTTAGGCAGAGGAACATAAATATTACGGAATGGACTTTTTTTTACGGCAAACATGGTTTTTGTAACGAGGAAAACGACAGGTTGGAGAGTTGAGAAAAAAAGCAGGTAGCCCTTACTTGTTAGACTAAAGGTAACATCTTGCGTGTTCACACGGCGGCGCGTGATGTACTGGACTATACGTACCTGTTGTGGAAAAAATAAAGAATAATATGATAAAATTAAAACCACAAAATGAAGTTAAGTAATTTATAAACAGTAACGTTTAACTTAAATTCGGTGAAACCGAAATACAGCAGTTGACAGCGAAAGACGAGCGAGCAACTCACGATGATATATGATACCCTGCATCAGATTGCGTTAATCAACAATATCTATACTATACTATATCTATAGTCTTATTACCGCAGTAATTACATTAGCTAAAACAACTTTAACCGGAACACAGTAAATTTAAAACGCTACTATTTAATGACAGAAATAGCTACGGTGTTACCTACCTAAAAGGTTTCCAACGGATACCAAATAAATATTATACATGTATGATTATATATTTAATACATACTGTAGTATTCGTGGAAAGGCTACAGAATTTCATTATGCCGGTGGAATTATCCCGGGAGGTTCTTCGTAACATCATTGATACAACCTTAACCAAGTTAACTAATTCACGGTCATAATGTTAATATCCACGACCCTGTTCTGTCTTATCTCTCGTCTTCAAACCTGTATTAATATTAATAGAATTTTTCCTAGATTATACAATATGTATTATTACTTCTTTTTTTTATTTATTTATAGAGGGTTTGGTCATAAAATGATCATAACACCCTCATAGTAATTACGTGTTCCACTTAACTACGTAATATATTAATACTATACACATCGTATTATATCTAAAAGTATGTATTATTACCTTAATCTTAAAACATTACACTAAAACAACAATTCGTTAAATTTGTTTTGCCTTCAAACTACTTCCATGAATCTGGATGTCATAATAATGTAGTCCTAGTTAGAAAGTTTACACTGCATCCCATTTAATTTAATTACAGTTTACCAAAGTATTTTTACTAGTTACAGCGTTATAAAAGCTTATGAATAGTTTTAGCCCCGATTAGTGTTTTGCAGTAGACATAGACTGTCTCGTAACGGAGATCACTTTCTTATCGAAGACCTCTCTCATCCTTGAATGTACTGCATTAAGAGAAGGCTTAAGAATTTATAATTTAAATGAATTCAAGGTATAGCCTAACAGAGGCTAGACCGCGAAGGCTTATGACCTGGAATCGGTGATCAGTTAAAGATTGGAGGGTGGTCTTTTCTATAGATATTAACAACTTATTAATGATCTACCTGCTTTCAAATCTACTGCGATTTCTGTTTAACATTGTAGTACTACAAGATTGTTCTAGTAATATCATATTAAAATAATATACTTATAATAAGGGAATTTCATTAAGTTATTATTACATATCTTACATAAAGTATTGTATAAAACCGCACAAATGTTAGTGAGATATTTTCATTTGTATAAAAGAAACAGAGCCTTCTTTGACACAATTTTTCCCTGAAATGAATTATGTGTACAGATAAAAAAAAATTGTAAATTCCTTCGAACAGTTCACGAAGATCTAAAATTAACGTGCTCTCTTTACACAAATTGTACACAACAGTTTCACCTTCACCTAGATGTCAAGCTTCAAAATGTAACGATTTGTGTAATTTCAGTTTCAATTAGAATTTTTAATAAACGACATATAAAAACGATGTTTTTTTTTTTGGTATTTAATAAAAGAATTATTTGATTTAATTATATGAATATAAAAAAAAACTTACAGCTGTTCGGTCGCGTATCACAAGCACACTGTCCAGTCGGCACTTCACAATATACGTTAGCTGAAAGCTAAAAAAAGATGAGACGCTCACACGCCGGCTGCGCGAACGTATCCCGAAGACATTTATATTTATATTACAATTTCTACTATTAGCTATTCATAATACACTAAAGCTAGACTCCAATAAATACTATGCTATAATAAGAAACAAAAAAACGCTGCGGTTAAAAAAGAAATGAATGTCACGAGTACTAAGAAAGTATCAAACGAGTTTAGTCGCTTTTAAAGAAATCAAAACTTAATAAATAAAAATAGATGTGATCCTCAATGTAGATTTCAACATATTTTTCGTTACTCCAGTAATTTCTCTAGTAACACCAAACCGGAACACAGTAATGTTTGTCGATTGAATCAGGAGACGCGGTGGCAACTACCCTCAGGGTTTTAATCTCTGTTCATAATATATTCAAATATAAATGAATCGAATTAAGGATTTCAAAAGAGTGAAAAACAAAAAAAAAATATTCAAATATTACGCAAAACTTTTTTCGTCTGTACTTTTGTTCTTATCTTTCTCATTATAAAAGAAATATCAAAGACAACTTTCTTTTCAACACCAACTTTGTACAACAAAGCGGCGAAAGGGAAATAAAAATATTACGATGACAAAGAATCTGTTGAAACGATTATAATTGTAAAGATTTAATGATAATTATACGCAAAAATATCTTCATGTAAGTTTATCATTACCGGTAATATAATATTGGTAATGTTATTGAATATTAATCATAAGTTCTTGTTTTATACACTTTCACTTTTACTCTATTTACTTCTTTTCTATTTACCTTTTTTCTAAATTACTGGTAACAAAACGTAACGTTTTATGCCTCAATGTGATGAGCACAATATGTTGCAGTGTGTATCATCCTAAGAGTCACGTTGTTATGGATATTTACAAACAGATGAAAGTCCAGTTCGCTTCCACGTTTAGTCGAAGAAAAATATCGTCTATATACGTGCGATGTTTATGAAGTTAGTTAAGTTACTCATGTATTTAGTTAAGTTATGTCTACTTCAGTTCAAATAAGCTGAAGCGATTTTTTTTCATTAACGAAAATCTTGAGCGTTCTTATCTTAATGAAAAAATTCCAGCTCCTGTTTCGCTTAAAAACTAAATTTCTGAAAACAAATTAAGATTCATCTCAAAAGAGAATTAATCATCTCTTAATTACGTTTAATATACCACAGGAAATTAAAGAGCATTGTTATAAATTATTATTCTTTGATATAATAGAAATAAAGAGAAATGAAAACGGCTGGTTCTTCTGTTATGGACAATTTAAATCCTGTCACCTGTCAAACGGTTCAAAAATTCCGGAGCAGCGTCATGAAAATAGTTTCGTTCAAATTTTTAACAACCTCTCCTTCTGCGACGGGGTCTGAAAGAAATTCGCAAGTTACTTCAGCTCCGCTAGTCCAAAAAATGACGTCAGCCTTTGTGTTAGAGTAATTATTTTTAATTAACGTAGTGCTGAAGCCGGCGCCAGCTCCGTACGAAAAATATCTCGCCTTGCATTTTAATATTACTTTGCTCAAGAAACTTCTATTCTTTGCAGCGAAACCATTTCTGTTTTATTTAATTCACAAACATCTAGGTTTTACATCGAACTACATTTTTTTTAATCTATCAGCTTCTGCTAATTTCCTGCTTATTTCAATTATGTACATGATTTAAAACTATTGTACTTTAACTCTCTATCTTCTTTTGCAAAGAATATTAAAAGAACATATTAACTGATTAGAGGCTTGTTCTCAAAAGCCACGTAGCATTGGTCAGACGTTTTCTCGAAAACTATAGCTGAATTAATCGATATCTTCATTATGTTTTCCATCAGCAGTAACTGAATTTGGATATTATGTATATCAGAATATTCTAAAGTAGCGCGATTTACCTCTTCAGTCTTATTTCCAAGTACATCATCAAGAAACTGTCATCGATTGTTAGCTTACTCTGGTGTGTGTTCTGGGCTTCTTCCAGCTCATAGTAGATATAAAACAAAGTGATGCTGCTATTATATTTAAAACGTTGCGATGTTAAGAGAATATTAAACATTTTTCAGCACCTTCGAAACCGTCTCTTGGCAAGCGTCTCACTCCAGAATGTATTTCTGGCCAACGACAGGTTAAGGGCAACTATTCATCCCGCGTGATTTCTTAAAGATAAAGACCATTAAATTTATCCAAGTGTTCGATGGCGGCTCTGATAAATAGTTCGTTATTTTGTTGCGAGCATTTACTACCTTTATTAATGTTTAAATAAATTAATAAGCGCTGGACTGCAGAAGATTTTTTTAATCCAAAAACAAAGATATTAAAAGAGCGTTCACCTGATAATCCGCACTAAAATATGGCGGCACTTACAAACTGATAGAAATAGAAGCTGATGAAAACAGTTTGTCCATTAGAGGACTACGAGAATAAATTACCAGAAAAGTGATTTTTTTAAACAAAAGTTCGTTAAGCAAATAATTTCTTTAACAACAAAGCTTTTCAAACCGGAAGACAGTAATATACGAGCTTTTATTGAGCTTGTATTCGGAGTAGACACTTCACCATCTTCATACTTATTTTCACTTAACATCACGCGAAATTGTAGACAATTGTTAAACTGAAAAAACCAAGTAATCACAGCTGTTTCCATTTGAAAGACTTTGTAGTTTGTAAATTACTAGATACGTGAAACATTGTGTCAAAGAGTGATTTGTCCAATATTCTACTTAAACCTAATTTACATGTAAACCCTATTCCGTCTATTTACAATGATATAAAGAAATCTTAGCTAGTTCACCCTAAATTAATGTATGATCTGTAACTTAAAAAACAAACTCGATCACAGCTAGTTTAAAATGTTCATGTACCACAAATGCGAGCGACCCTGATACTTACCGAAGACAGCAGAAAGATGAGGAGAAAAGAAAAGAATATCACTCTGAATACCATCTAAATCCAGAACAAGCAATTCGTAAACTAAGCACTCTAACTTAGTAGTAAATTTACATTACATTAAAGGATTTTTTTTCCGTTTCACCTTACACGAGGTAGGATTTTAACCACGCGTTTTTTGGTTCCCCCGTGATATATTACTCTGTTTCACCTGGTGTAGTCCGCGGTTTAAAAATTAACGACCTCCAACACCTGGGAGTTGTATTAATATGCTTATCCGATTAAAAATACAAATTTCTTTTGCAGGATAGGGATTACGGTTTAACTCAAAGTTCTTCTTAAACTCTTCTTAAAGAGTTTAACTATATTTTTAGAAAAGTTGTGGTTTTTTGTGTTAGTTAAATTCAGAGTTTGTATTCTCAGACATTTATTTTATTGTTCTTGCTAAAATAAACTTAAACTTACTAAAATGAAAAGTTAAAAAACAGTCTAACCGATTTTAAAATTATTGTTACTTAATGACAACAGAGCTTTGTTAAAACTTTTTTTTTTATACTACTATGCGTCAAGACGAGCAAGACGTTCACCTGATGGTAAGTGATACGCTTGCCCATGACAACGTGGTGCTAGTTAAGATGGTACACACTGCACCACATTGCGCTCGTCGCCTTGAGACATAAGGTGTTAAGTCTCGTTACCCCAGTAATTACACTAGCTACAGCGCCCTTCAAACCGGAACACAGTAATGTTCGCACACTACTATTTGGCGGTTGAAATAGCAGCTGCGGTGGTACCCATCCAGACGGTCTCCGGCAACAGAGACCTACCACCTGGTAAAACTAGTGACTGGTAAACTAAAAGCAATCGTTGGTTATAAAAGTTGAACCAAATATTTAACGTCTGTTATCGCATTAAATATAAAGTGCAGTAAAATCGAGTTGTCAGCATTAAAACCATTGGTAAAATAAATAGCCAGCTCCACACTCTCGAAAGCACTAGAACCTTTTCGATGGCCAATTTGTTGGTGCGAGGGGGGTGAGTGGCGAAAAGTGCCGTGTCCACACATTACCTCACTCGATCCCGTTAGCACGTCGACAGTGGCCTTCACTTCTATGGAAATTCGAGATGCCGCGCCGTTACAATAGAAATTCGGAGAAGCACCCAGCAAACACTTCGCTACGGTGAACAGACAAACAAAGAAAAATTGCTCCAACATTTGTACTTGAAAATGTTTCACAAATATTCCAATGTTTGTTAAATCATCTTTTGGCGAACATCAGAAATTTATTTATTCGTATGTTCTCCAAAAAAGATAACACAATACTTAAATACTATTCCACATATTAAAACATACAAAACATTGTGCATCCTAAGTCTAAGGAGATGGCATCCATTACTTATGTATATTATGTATAAGTAAGTAACAAAAAAATTTAAACGAAACAAACATTTATCCTAGTAGGTCTCTGTTGCCGGAGACCTTCTGGGTGGGTACCACCGCAGCTCCTATTGCAACCGACAAATAGTAGTGTGCAAACATTACTGTGTTGTAGTTTGAAGGGCGCTGTAGCTACTATAATTACTGGGGTAACGAGACTTAACACCTTATGTCTCAAGGCGACGAGCGCAATGTGGTGCAGTGTGTACCATCTTAACTAGCGCCGCGTTGTCATGGGCAGGCGTGTCACTTACCATCAGGTGAACGTCTTGCTCGTCTCGTCGCAAAGTAGTATAAAAAAAAATCCTAGATCATTTAGATATTAGAAACTAAATACTATGAATCATTAAACAGTATACTCTAAATCAATGATAAATTAAAAAATTCAGACATACTATTACGCAACTAAAGGAACTTTAATTTTTTTTTTAGAAATCTATGGAATTGTTTTAGAAATGATCGATAACTAAATTTACTGAGTTATTAAAAGCTTTTTTATAATTTAAAATATTAATGCAAGTTTTTGTGGTGTTTAGTTTAATGGCAGATCTGATTCTAATATCAGTTTTATAGATTGTAACAATTAACCTTAATAAAAGTGTAGTGGATTCACAAAATGCACCACGGACAATAGCTTTTGACAGAAATATAAATTTATTAGCTATTATACGTTATTGATGCTCGCTAAATGGGAAAATTAATAAATTTATGTTTACTTTGCACTTGCTGATGTCGATTTGTGTTTGTCGCGCCATTATTAAATCAACACGAAATAATTCCCACTGTATTCGTTTACAGTAGCGCTTACCACAAAAAAGCCTTTATAATATAATAATTTTTATTAATGAAGCTTATAAATATGAATAAGAAATATTCAGCAACAAAATCAATCATAAACCAACTTTAACTTTGATTTTTGAGATTAACACGGAGATTTCAACGAAATCGCAGTTTCAATCATTTTGTTATTTAAACGTTGTACTTTTTTAATATTATGGATCAGCTCGTAAATAATATTATCATGTTTATTCTATTAAAAAATATGATCTTCATAAAAAGATCTTTAAGGATTTATATAGAGATCAATAGTATACAAACGGTTTCTGCTTTCTATTTTTATATATACCGCCATTAACCTTTTTGTCTGCACTGAATATTTATGAATTGTAATAATTTATCAACGTTTTTTACTTCGCCATCCGGTACTTGACTGGCAAATGTCCAACATTCCATATTTATACAAAAGGCAACAATCGAATTATTGAGGTGACATTGTCTTAAATACACAATGACTTGCAATCAAATTATATATTTGCAAATAAAGAGTTATTCTGCTCTTTATTTCTGTACTTAAGTCATTGATACCTTAAATAAAATCTATGTATGCTTGTTATTATTAAACGGTTTTATTTAGCTCGACTCGTACGGAATTTGTTTGTTTGGGTCAAAATTAGAAATTGAAATTTAAGCACCTTCCCGTTGTCAGATTGATCTGAAATTTGGTACACACATTTAATTTAGATGACAATACAATATAATAAAATCAATAACATTATAAATCTAAGATGGCCGGGATTACATATTTTTCCACAACCACCACAATATGGGTATCAAATAATAGGACTACACTAGCAGAATACTGTCATTATGAATATATAATATATGTCAGAATATTCGGTAGACAATTTCACTAAATACTAAAAACAAGAAAATGAAAATAGGTAAAAAAAACTTTTAAGTTAATCGGTTTTCTTTATGTGCACTGAAAACTACAAAATAAATAAATAAAAAAAAACAATTAATAAATAATAAAAACGTGGGGCCCATTAGTAGAAAGTAATACAGAAATAGATAATTTTTATTTTTATTTTTATTTTTTTATTTATTTATTTTGTAGTTTTCAGTGCACATAAAGAAAACCGTTTAACTTAAAAGTTTTTTTACCGATTTTTTTTATAATTTGAAGAATTTATTTCATCTCATTCAAAGTTTTGAAATACCATTTGAAATTCATATGTATTAAGATGTATTATATTTAACACTTCATTATCTATAAAATATCACAACCACTAAATCATCTGAGTTATGACCGCCTGTTTATCAGTTTTAATCACCATCAGGTTTTGTAAAGATAGAGCTTTATACATGAAAAATACAGTACTAATCGATATCTAGCTTATTGTAGCTATGTTTAAATTATGACATTGAAATACTGTTAGTAAATAAAAGTTTATATCAACGATTAAACATACAGCCTTCAAACATGGACAAGAAACGTATAAAGATTGATATGACTCGTCCGCAGAAGTTACAAGAACTACAATATAAACGTATAAGCATACAGAAGAATTAATAAAAAGATACGTAAAAGATTGATTATTTTAGATACTGCGTAAATAAAATATATGATGAATAGTAATAATATCGGAAAAAGGTCTGTTATGATTGAATATGTTGTTGGTCCTAGTTCCACCGCGTTGATTTCCCCGGAGCTTACCTGAGCTTCATTGATAAAATCCAATTATAAATCGTTATAACCCTTTCGGCTCTTGTCTATTATTAAGGCTTTTAATAGAATAAAGGATCTTTGTAAGGGTTGAATCATGTCTGTTATATGATCATAATATATTCAATCATTAGTGGTTAGTTCTTGCATTAGTTATATATATCTATTAGAAATTATTTAGGTTAGCATACCGCAGGGAATATTTACGGTATTGCTTTACTACTTAGCAGTAAATGTAAGCAGGTGTGATATTTTTGTGGTCCATTTTGAAGCTCGATAACTAATGAAATAAATGAGCTAATGAACCTTACAAATTTTTTGAAAACTAAATGCCTAGAAATCATTTGAGACAATTATAAGTTTTCTAGTACCGATCTCGGATATCCAAGAAATTGTGCCATACAGTCAGTAGCGGCGTCCATGTGTTTGTAATAAATAATGATTATAAATAACCAAATCTAGTTAAGCTCTTAAACCAGGGCAAATTCAATTATTTAATCTAAAGCACTAATATTATATACAGCTTAATTTGATTTCACATATATTATCATAACCGCACGCGCTCCGGGGAAATCAGAGCAACTAGCGGCGACATATTAAATCAAAGCAAGTCTCGTTTAAACACTACAGACTATTTTACACACATACACAAGCTTATATAAGAGCTAATCATAACAAAAATACCTCGATAAGAAATACAGATGTATAAGTTGATCTAGTAGATACTCTGATCCGTTTCCGAGTATGGATAGAGGGACCGGTTGGTTTATCTGTGTAGCGGAGATCTTTCTCGTATCATCGCTTGTATAAAAGAAACATACAATAAATGCCTTCTAGATCTATACTACGCCTTTTTATGTAATCTCCAGCTATTAAGAAAAGACGTAATAAGTAAACTTTGCGGTAAGCGACAAGAAGTATCGTCGTAGCGGGGTTTGAAGATGTGAGTCTCCATTACTCACTAAACAACTCGGATGAACCACTAACACGAAATGGAAACCTGATGGTAAGGAGAATATATTCTGAAGGCTTTCGAAGAAAATAAAATATGGCGAACCATGTTTATGTTCATATAACAGCAGGCAACAGACAGCGTGCATACCCAGTTTTCAATAAGTCGTACCGTTCGGCCAAACGACTAACAGAGTTATACATTATGAGGGAATGTACCAGAACAACTCCTCTAAACGACTGTAGGGCCCATAACGCATAATTAGATGCACGGCCCTCGTTACTTATGTATACAGCCATTTAACTTTTTACGACAACACATCCGACTGCGGCACATGAGCCGCGCGTTAGTGTTGCTACATTAAGCGCAGATTAAACTTTCTCCGGAACCAGAAATGATGGATGTCCCAACCCAATTTCAAATTGTGATCCCGTAACGGGACTATCAAGATGACATCTTTGTGAAAGCCCCCAAAGAGCTCTAGACAATTTTTCTCGTTAACGATTTCATGAAAGTATTTAAATACCGCTGTAATAGCTAATCTCATTCTTAGTTCACTTGCGTCCAAATAATTACTTCCTCTAAACTATTTTTTATTCAACTTGGAATTGAGACTAACAGAATATTCCTTTTACTCCTGCTGGTAAGTAATATACTGGTTTTTTTTCTAATACTAATATGCGACGAGACGAGCAAGACGTTCACCTGATGGTAAGTGATACGCTTGCCCATGACAACGTGGCGCTAGTTAAGATGGTACACACTGCACCACATTGCGCTCGTCGCCTGAGACATAAGGTGTTAAGTCTCGTTACCCCAGTAATTACTTTTTGTTTTTGGGGGGGGGTGGGTTTTTGTGTAGTACAGCGCCTTCAAACCGGAACACAGTAATGTTTGCACACTACTATTTGGCGGTTGCAATAGTCACTGCGGTGGTACCCACCCAGACGGTCTCCGGCAACAGAGACCTACCACCTGGTAAGGTTTTAGTGATGATAAGTTATTTCAACAGTATACACACTGCATTGTGGTCGCCGCTTTAAAACAACAAGTTAAGCCTCGTTATTCTAGTAAAATTACTAGTGTTCGGCTGTAGAACTAAGCACTGATGTATTTTTAACTAGGTAATCAAGAGTGTCTTGCACGATGAATCAAAAACACTCTCAGTCTTATTTTTTCTTGGAGACGTTCAGGTATTCTATTCGTTGCTTTATAAAATAAATCCAGACCTTATCATAGACGATGAAGATTAGATCACTTGCCATCACGTGGGTTACTTGTATATACCCCCTTTTTTATACTACGTGGTGACGAAATGAGCAAGACGTTCACCTGATGGTAAGTGATACGCTTGTCCATTACAACGTGGCGCTGGTTAAGATGGTACACACTGCACCACATTGCGCTCGTAGCCTTGAGACATAAGGTGTTAAGTCTCGTTACTCCAACAATTTCACTAGCTTACAGCGCCTCCTATTTCAACCGCCAAATAGTAATGTGCAAACATTACTGTGTTCCGGTTTGAAGGGCGCTGTAGCTAGTGTAATTACTGGGGTAACGAGACTTAACACCTTATGTCTCAAGGCGACGAGCGCAATGTGGTGCAGTGTGTACCATCTTAAGTAGCACCACGTTGTCATGGGCAAGCGTATCACTTACCATCTGGTGAACGTCTTGCTGGTCTCGTCGCATAGTAGTATAAAAAAAAATATAAAAAAGCCTTTCAAACTGGAACACAGTAATGTTTCACTAACATTTGGCGGTGAAATAGCTGCGGTGGTACCTAGGTGGTATCCGGCAACAGAGACCTACCAGCAGTTAAACTAACTTACCACTAAATAAAATTGAACACAAAGATGTTGCCAGATAACAAAACGGAGCTTCGTATAGATATATCGTCTCGCGTATAAATTTGAATATTTACCGCAGAAATTGATGCAAATTCCGGACACCCCGTAATATAATATGTATCGCGTACGAAACATTTATTACTAATATTACAATACTAATATATTGTGTATATCATTGAAATCAGTTTACTGTAAACAACATGGTGAGAACATTTCTTCTTCTAAGTCTTATTTCCTCATGACTGAGGGTTGTGGTCATCATGTGTAATGAAACATACGACGACTTACTTGTCAGTTATAATGGAGTGGTGTTGCCATTGCCTCCATTTCACATACTAGTGCGAGCACGGATGGTCATGACATAGATATGCAGGTTTCCTCACGATGTTTTCCTTCACCGTCAAAGCACATGATATTGTTATACTAACTGCACATAAATTGAAAAATACATTGGTGCAGGCCGGATTCGAACCCGGTACCTCCGGAGTGGAAGGCAGGCGTTCAAACCACTAAATTATCACGGTTTAGGTGAGAACATTTACAAAAACAAAAAATCCAAATGAATTCAGCTTCCAGATTGAGTACCCGATAAACATGTTAAAACTTTTATATCCCTCTTCTAGCGTGGTTTAAAAATGGTGTAGCATCTTCACGACGAGAATAATCTTCATTCTGAACTTCTGATAGAATCTACATTGTCAAATACCAAATTGAATCGTATTACATAGACTTGTATATATAGTCGAGCGTGCGATGTGCTCACCTGATTATTTATTTGAAAAGAGGACGTGACAGGTTACAGGCCTGTCACGTTGCGCGGCAGCCTCTCAACAGCGAGAAGCCTAGTAAACGCTGAAATGTTTGCCTTTGTTCAATCAAACCCTTCCATGACAGAGTGGCTATCCTCTCGCATATTAACACATGGTTCTAGCTCATTCACACCATTGTATCTGCCGCCATAACAACTACAACTAGAATCCTCTGAATGAGCTCACTTCATCACTCTCGACATTATTTATTTATTATTATTTATTTAAAACTTTGTTTGTACACAAATAAATAATGTACAAAAAGGCGAACTTAATGCCATAGGGCATTCTCTCCCAATCAACCTCGGCAGTGGGGAAATGCAGTGGTAGTTGAGGGTAAAAGAGAAGTATTGTTTTTAAAAAAAAATATATATATAAAAAAGGAACATATACTAATATTTACATAACATACATAAGAATTACTGTTCTATATCCAAGTAAAACCTCCTCACCATTCTCTTAAAGATATTTTTGTTTGGAGCCCTTCTAATATCGTCGGGCAAGGAGTTCCAGAGTCGTGCTGCCTGAACTGTAAAAGAGTTACCGACGAAGCCAGTGAAGTGTTTTGGAATACTAATTGTTAAATTAGTAGTTGAGACGAGGTCCCCTCCCTGTCATGGGTTGAAGAAAGAAATTGAAAGCTACCTTTAAGGTACAAAGGAGTTTTTGGATCATTTAAAATTGAGAAGAGAACAAGTAATATTCTAGAATTGCGCCTCTGATGAATAGTGAGTCATTCAAGGCGAGAGCGGTATTCAGAGATGTGGTTATCATTATCCATTTGCTAAACAAATTTTCCATAACCGCCAAAAACAACGAACAAATTTCTGTATCCAAATGAAATAATTCGATACATTATTTACGAATAACATCTAATAAATTAATGTAGGCGAAAAGCCTTCGTATGAGAAAAATAGACAAATTGGATATTGCGTGGAAATTCTATTGTACGATATGTATTATTGAAAGAGGTTGTAAATATGAAGAATGTAATTTCATTTTCAAATCTAACCAATTCACGATTTATTCCTCTCCAACATTGAAATTGAACGTAGAAATTCTTAGGAATCTGAACATTCACAAAACAATTCTGATACTGTTAAGTGTCTGACATCTCCCTCAAGTTTGTCCACACCAATCGGTGGCTTCCTTCGATCTTCACCAGATCCATTCATCTTCTACACTACACTTAAGATATTTACACATTTTTGAACAGTCACCAAAAGAGGGTGTTCGTCTCGCTACACTTTGCATCCGGTTTGGCGAGGTGGTAATATGATTCAAATATATTCCAAACGCAATACCACGAATCAAATATAACATCTTTTCTATAAAATTATTCCCTTTCATTGCTTATAGAATATTCCAGCAGTCGGATCACGTCGATCAAATAAAACATTTAAAGGTGGGAAGCGTTATAAGTGCTCGCTTCTATTTGTACGAAAACAGAACTCGAAAGAACGAACGGCGGATAACATGGAAATGCGAACTGAAATTCAGTATTTTATATCCAGTTAACTGATACGCCATGCCCGTAACAATGTAATGCTTCCTGTAACCCTTGGATATGAAAAGGTATTCATCATCATGAAATCATTACAAAATATATTTTTTTTTGATTCATTCATGTAATAAAATATAAGGCTACATTTGTGGCTAAATTTATTTTAGTTTATTTATAACTCTGATGGAGAACTACACTCGGCGGTGGATGTTTTCCGTTTGACATTATTTTTATAAAGCGATATTAACTTCGATCACAACACCGAAAGTTTAAAAGTTTTCCAACAAACAAACTCTTTAGATAATTTTTCTTTGATTAAAAAAGCGCCTGTAATTATAATCAATTAGGGAACCACTTAAAGATATACTAATACTTAAGCACAGAGATCATTAATCAATATCACATCGAAATGCTTCTGTAGTCTTATTCCTATTCATTTAAAGATTTCAATTCCGGATCTTTAGTAAGTAGTATGATTTTTAAACAGACTTCCTTGCTTCTGCTCTCATATTGTAAGCCGTCATAATAATTTCTGTGCTCTTACTGCTAATATACACTCCCGGACACATCTATCGGCCCACCTAGTGTTTAAAAGTTTTAACGGTGTCTGGCTAAAAATAAATGTTAGGTGGAGCAATAAGTTTTAATGCAGTTTTAAAGCTGATTTTTTGGTCAACCTTTATGTATGTTTTTTTTAAATTTTGTATTCAGGATTATGAAAAAAAAAAAACGAAAATTCGAGTCTGTTCATTGTTTTCAACGACCAGGAATGGAGAAAACTTTTTTATTTTGCACAAGTTGGATTTTTTTTTGATGTGTCCGATTATTGGTTCCATAAAAAGGCAAATCTAAACTTAGAGCCAGTTTTGACCAAAAATATGGATACTCTGCCTGAAATTGACGCCCAAGCTGTGAAACTTCTACCAGCCAAATCAATTCGAAATTACAAAAAAATTAAAAAAAACATACATAAAGGTTGACCAATAAATCTGCTTCAAAACTGCATTAAAACTTATTGCTCCACCTAACATTTATTTTTAACTAGACACCGTCGAAACTTTAAACACTGGGTGGTGGGCCGATAGATGTGTCCAGAAGTATATAATAAAGCCCCTTTACGACATAATTAACCGAAATTACAATTAATTTTACACCATATAAGTACTTTAAGTTTCATGTATGTCTGTTCAGTATTTATCTATCTAATTATCAAAAACGCAAACGGCTCTTAAGCTGCATTAAAATTTTGATTTAATACATCTTCAGCTCTTCAGTTTTATGAAATCTGAAACGTCTCTTTATAATAAGCAATCAAAACTTGAAAATTAACACATCCATCATCTCGTAATGGGATTGTATCCAAATTTTAATCATAGGGTAATGTTGCATGAGTAATGTCTCGCCCTTCGTATTATTATGACGGGTAATGTTTAAAGAATATGTTAATACAGTGACAGTAAATTTATTCTATATGCATAAAGAAATAACTCGCTTTCTGTTTTTTTGTAGTTATTATTTTTTTATTCTATGAAACGAGGCATTCACCTGATCGTAAGTGATACACTTGCCCATAACGCGGCGCTAGTAGAAGGCTCTTCGCCTTGTGACCTAAGTTGTTAGTCTCGTTACCCTAGTAATTTCACTAGCTACATCACCCTTCAGGCAGAGCACAGTAATGTTATCACACTACTGTTTGATATCTGAAATAGGAGCTGCGGTGGTATCTAGACGGTCTTCGACAACAGAGACCTACCAGCAGTATATTTTATTTATAGACACAACAGCTTTCTTTAAGATGCTTATTGTGATGTAGTTAATCATTAGTTATATGAAATATCGCTGTGATTACAATCTCGGACAAGCGGGCCGCCGAGCAATAAAACAAATTAAAGCAACAGTTCAAAACCGCCGCAGTATTTTCTACTAAATTCCCTTTGAGATGCGCAACTTTCCGAGCCGTTGAAGCTTCACGAACCGTTCGCGAGTTGATTTGTTTGGGTGTTGTTTATTTAAGTCATAACTTTGATAATTTTAAAGCAACCATTTTCAATTTTGTGTTAGTCGATAGTTGAGCATTTATGTACCCGATAGCCACGAGGATACTAAAAAAAATACTTTCTTTAAGAATACACCGAGCAAAATAACTAGAACCACCTTTAGTCTCTATCACCTGATTGCATCAGCGTAATAGAGACAAATGCGCTGATTTAAATACTCCGTAACGCTTGTAACTTAAACCGGCAGAGCTACATGGATACTCATTAAAGATAAAATAAAGTACAGGATATGTAGATGAGATATCCGAAATTAAAAATCTATAGCTCTTCTGGTTAAGGAGTAATGAAAGGACAAACGTACTGTGGAATGAGGAAGAAAAAACAAGAAAAACAAATTTCACTAAGCATAAAAATTAGCACTTAGACTATTCCGTCACATACTAATCTTATAAGTTAATAGAGACCTTGGTTATATTGTTTCTTGACTACTACACATACCGACATGTTATCTTATGTTATATTAAAGATAGTCTAAAAGAGGACTATTCTCTCTTTTACCAATATATTAAATATTTAAACTATTTCATGTTCATTACAATATATTTTATATCCTATGAAAAAGTATAATTTTCGGCTATAAGAATCCATCGTTCTACATTATAATATATAAAGAAAAGTATATTATAAAATGTTAATTAATAAAACATAAATTTTATTTACTTATCCTTACTTAACTCGTTAGTTATTTATCTACAGAAAACTTTTTCTTTAGATTCACGAAAGTATTTATTTTCTCTGTAATCAAATGAATATTTAAGCAGATATAAGTTTATGTTATCTTATATACTGAAATGTTTATAGTGATGGTGTATCTTATTCATATAATAATAGTATTAAGAAGTTATTACTTATTACGAAAAACGTTTTTTAACTACTTACTCTTAACGTGTTAAATATACAACTCTTTCTATCCAAAAGGTAAATACGTAACTTTAATTTTTTCTCAGTGTTAAGTGATAATGAGAACTTAGATCCTGAAGTGTATTCATCTTGAATAGTGTAGCTCTCTTTATTTTACAGCCAGAATCGTGGGGAAACTTTTGAATATAATATTATCGAAGGGAAACTGGTCAAGGATCAATCCAAACTCATTAACATGACGCTTTTAAATCGAACATAAAACGAATAGATAGTATCTACTACCCCACAGATGCAACTCAACCTTCTACCATAAGATCTCTGTCATTCATAAATAGATCTAATCTATATGGTTTTATATATAGAATTTTGTTGGTAATGATTTAGACGGAACGGTTTACCACTCTCAAACAAATTGTTGAACGAATTTCGTTAGTAATTTAATAATGTAACGAATGTGTCCAATAACGGCCGCTCATTGGTTCCCGATAAAAGATCAGCGTTCATTCCCAACGTCGCTGGTATTGGGGGAGGTTGTACATCAACCTCGCCGTGATCAATCACCACCATTATCAACGGAACAATCGAATACGCATCGCTATTTGTTCGCTACCTCTCCTTCTCCACCTCGGCCAGCCTTTTTGTATTTCTTCTTGGATTTAATTCCACTAACGCGAATGTAAGATAAGCTAATCAAAATATAGCTTAACAACAACATGACATAATTTCACGGTTAAGTTATTCTTCATTTAGAAATAGTAACGTCTGCTAAGAATTCTAAATATGGATCATAAGCAATGCATGCACATGTAAATGCACAACTAAGCATGAACTGCTTGTTATATACTGTAAAGTTATTTTTATGTAAGTTTATATTCTTGTATTTATTACCTATGTTTTCTTCTAATCTAAATTGAGACTTCTGTCCAATAATCTTTACTTTAGTATATACATTTCTTACTCATATTTATTTATTCTGACTTTCACATTACCCTACTATTTATTTATATATTTTTTTCTCTCCTGTCCTACAGGGTTGCCTGGTAGAGATCGCTCATAGCGATGAGGCCGCCCTTGCCCACATATAGATCTTAAGCCTAGTTTTAGTAAATTTTCCTTATTTTGTTATGTGTGCAATAAATAATTTATCTATCTATCTATCTATCTATTTTGAAATAAATTTGAAAAAGCCATCATAGAAAAAAAAATCTTCTATTTTGACCGCTTCTTTGTATGACATTGATTTCATAATATAATCAGAAAATGTAACCAATACTAAGCGGGTCACGACGAGTATTCTAATGTGTAGTAAAAAAAAATCAAATTACTGAATACATTAATCATTAATGCGAATCGTAAATTTAATTACAGGTCGTATAGAAAGATCGAAGTTTTTTTTAAAGCTACAGAGAATTTCTCGTGCAAAACACATATAAATTCTAAATTAATATATAATGTTTAACAATTTTTAAAGGCGACTTAAACAGTTTAGAAGGAGGTTGCTGCGGAAAGATAACATTGCAAATGTTTGTTTGTAAAGAGATTTTTATATCGGTTGTTTCCTAAGCGGCCTACGACGGTGCAGTGCAATTTCAAGTTGTTGAGAACAAGTGTAATGAAATTCTTCTCCAACAGTCGCACTCGGTATTGCGTTAGAAATTAAAGTGCTTAGAGAGTTGCGATGCTTTAATCAATTTTGAGAATACAACAAAACGAACACTTCTTTGTCTCCACCAATTCCTATTTGTGATGAAAGCCCGCGCATGCTTTGTTACTTGACAATAAAAACTCGTTATATAAAGAATTAATAAAGAAATTAAAAATTGGTAAATTGTACCTCAATCTTTATAAATTATGAAAACATCTTTTTATTTTAATACTACTTTGCGACGAGACGAGCAAAACGTTCACCTGATGGTAAGTAATACGCTTGCCCACGACAACGTGGTGCTAGTTAAGATGGTACACACTGCACCACATTGCGCTCGTCGCCTTGAGACATAAGGTGTTAAGTCTCGTTACCCCAGTAATTACACTAGTTACAGCGCTCTTCAAACCGGAACACAGTAATGTTTGCACACTACTATTTGTCGGTTGAAATAGGAGCTGCGGTGGTACCCATCCAGACGGTCTCCGGCAACAGAGACCTACCACCTGGTTAAGTGCATTACGCATCCTATAAAGTTATTTGTTATTTAGGGATATATAATAATCAATACAACAAACAGTAAGGTTTTGGTGACAGAAATTAAGAATTTTGGATAAACAAATCATTTTGGATTAATCAGAATAGAATCAACACAATAGATCTTTTACAGATTGCTACAAATTTCTTCATTCGAATCATACGATACTATCCCCTTGTAGTTGATAAAAGTCTTCAGTATTCCTAAAGCTTCTCGACTTTGCGATGACAAGTTTATGTGAATTTCTAATATTTAACTTCGAAATTTGCCAATACTATGTTTAAGTAAGTCCCAGGGCTAACATTACGCTTCCTGACAATATTATGCGCTCTCCCATCCACCTATACGCAGTCTAAAACTAACTCATAGTTACGATATCGACTCACCATTATTATATTCTATTAACAGACCCTTAAACACACGTAACAGAAACGTAGTCCCTTAAGCTTATTCGCATAACTTTCCCAATTAAGAGTATCATGTGGGGTAATTTAATTTTGTACACAATTGTACAATATTCAATTTAATATTACATCCGTTTTATATGTATTCCAATATTACAGACATAACTCAATTCAATATAAAATTAAATTTAAATAGGATTAAGTTGGGTGCTTCTTTAAGTATTGTTTTTAAGCCTATCTTTCACCTGTTTGCTTAATGGAATAACTATTGTTGTTTAATTGAACCAAATGTTATTTAAAGAGTTCTACCGTAGAACAAAGTATGTGTAAACAATTGAATTAAAACAATAATATACAATATTAGTATGTTATCAAACCACCATCACTATTATAATATTTTACTAAGCAAATATCTTTTATAATAGAAAAATATAATTGATTGTCGAAGTTGTATTACTGGTATAGATAAAGTTTCGTTAACTCAGTAATACCTCGAGTGATGGAGCCTTTTAAACTGGAAAATAGTAACTGTAAACAGACTACTGTTTGTGGATAAAAATGGCGAAAGAAATCTACCATCGAAGAATGTATAACTATGAACTGCTACTAAGTAATATAAAATTAATATACACACAAAACTAATTATATATTTGAAATTATGTAAAGTATATTTTTTGTACACTCTACAAACGAAATCTTCAACAAGTAAATAGTACTGATAAAATATTTTTGTAAAATAGTCGCTCTTGTCTATTTAGTAAGATCTATACTTATTTACAACCTTAAAAAATCATTAAAATTAATTAATTTTGCTTGGACTTGGTTCTTTTCCTCCCAAGTGACAAGGTCATATCAATTACTCTAGACGAATACGAGTTGGTGGATATCAAATGCACACAAAAAAGTTCATGAAATTTACTATGAAGTTCTATATGAAGTTTTGCTTTACCGGAAGCTCGTAGTACAAACTAAGCATGAATGCAAGTCGTCGTTACAATAACAGCTCGAATGTTGTTAGTATTCGAAATGACAACGGTAAAACACAGTTTCTTAAATAAAAGAAAATTAGGAGAGCAAATGTATTAAACACATTCGGCACCCCGGCAGCGCTTAAAGGCGAAGCTCTCCGCTAGAAGCGTTACCTTAAGGGCGACTTCCATCGCAAGCCCCATTCCAAATAGTAAATTATTCATGCGAGCGCTTTCTCCGCTGAATAAACAAGGTAATATACTTACACCGCGAACCGAGCACTCACGATAAATTTATTTCTGCTGTCTCTTTCTTTGTTTGTACGTTGTACTGTTTAAATGTTTAATTTACTTTATGTGCATGACTTTTGAGCTGGACGTTCACAAGTCTATTTCGCTGATAGTAGTCTCTTCTAATCACAGAATAGGTAATAAAGTAGTGAAATCAATGCGGTTACTTCACAATACAACAGTCGTAGCGAGGTGTTGTGTAAACAGTTCATAGTCTATGAATTAATTTAAGCGCCATCTATGCAATAATATTTGCAACATTTTCTTTTTATATTTCTTTCGATTTGTTTCAGTTTTTCAAAATAAATTTGTTTGTTAATAGTAATGCTTTATTGCAGTAAAACAATTAAAATTTTTACTATTTTTAAAGAAATAAATAAATATTAATATTTCTTTATTTTTTAATAATATACGGCTACTTAAGAGTTGCATGGTTATTGTTTTTTTAAGATACACCTTTTTAAATATTTTTATATATTAATTGTGACGCAATAATATATAAACATATTTGCAATAAAAGACTAATTTCATAATAAATTTATAATCTAAATAACCATTACTTTAAAATAATAAACAAAATAGAAACAAAAGAGAGAAAGCGGTTATTTAATAGTAAAAAATCAAGAACAAAGAGGCGTTAGCTGACATGTTTACACAACACCACATTTACATAAGAGATTACCGCAATAGCTTCAGCAGGCTAAAGCTATAGGATTTTTCGCACATTACTGCGGTGACATTATAGAATCTGCGATAGACGACAAACTAAAGAACTATTAAACAAATCGTTTCGTTAACCTTTACGAGAACTTCTGTGATTTTTCGTCCATGAAAAAATGCTAGTTTAAAAATGTCGTATAAAACATTGAGCACTGCAAACAATGCGTAAAAAGTCGATAAAGAATTACTGTAATTTGCAATGTTCCCCCATTGCAGCTTTATTGGCTCCGGCGGGCGCAGCGCCGCGGACGCGGTGCCGATTACAACCGGGATAAACGTTAATTTAAACGACACGCCAAGGAAAATGGTAAATAAACTCCAATTGATATTGTAAAGAGAAGAGAAAATAAATCTTTAATTTATTCTACGACATTTTCAGAGTTTTTCATGATTGTTCAAGTGGAGACCAAACCCCTGCAAAAAATTTTAAAAATTACAGACAATTAAAAATCAATGAGATTAAAAAACAGAAAACTTACTTCAAAGGGAATCGGTGACCACCAAAACGGTTCGTACCAGACTCGAACCGGCTAAAACTTCGGTAATTTTCCAAGATACAACTTACTCCTGTATACTTATTTGAAGACTTGATTGACTGATGATTTTAACTATTTGTAGTTCTATTACAATAGACCGTCTAGGTCAGTCATTCCCAAAGTGGTCTATATCGACCCCTAGGGGTCTATGACAATCTTCAAGGGGTCTACGTCAGCGAAAAAAAATTTGGGGGTCCATGAAATGAAAATGGGGGTCCACGATAGTGGATCTCAACACATACACTGACAGTACCTATTGACTTACATCATACTTTCTTACAATATCAAAACATATACATTATTTATAAAAGTACCTATGAAGTAAAAAATTTATTATATATGTTTATATAATAAAACTATGTAAGTTGTAAGTAGGGGGTCTACCCAACACGGAAAAACATGGCATGGGGTCTACGACACAAAAAAGTTTGGGGAACTCTGGTCTAGGTGATGCTGTTTCAAGGCGATGTAGCTAATTAAGTTATTAAACTTAACACCATGTACTAGAGATAATCGAGTGCTTCACTTAAACATACTTGACAAACGGCGAAAGGAAAGACTGAAAGTAGGAATATTAAGCGTATTCAAGAACGATACGAGCTGCGATCACTTAGAGGTAGAGAAGATGAAGAAGAAAAATTAGAAAGCAGACCTTGTTTCAAGAAAGAAGTATCCCTTACCTTTAATGAATGTGTAGCTTTCAAATTTCGCTAAAAGCATTTTATGTGTTAAGTCCATTCACTTTAAAGATAAATTAGCAACTGTAGCAAACTGGATAAGTTTATGCTACCATATATTTATTGGCGAGCATTTCTTTATAGTCCCAACGCGAGACCCACTTGATTCTTTTCCCATTAAATAAAAGATAAGCGGAACAAAAGACAGCGATATATTTAAGTTAGTGCTATTACGCCGCAGTTACAACAGGAGTAACAGTTTCCTGATAACGGATTATAGTTTGTAAGTTGTTAAACGAGAGAAGAACGGTTAAGTTAAACTGTTCAATGCACGTTACATGTTACAGTTTGTAAGGATTTTGTTGATCTTTTTTTTTATATATATATTACTATGCGACGAGACGAGCAAGACGTTCACCTGATGGTAAGTGATACGCTTGCCCATGACAACGTGGTGCTAGTTAAGATGGTACACACTGCACCACATTGCGCTCGTCGCCTTGAGACATAAGGTGTTAAGTCTCGTTACCCCAGTAATTACACTAGCTACAGCGCCCTTTAAACCGGAACACAGTAATGTTCGCACACTACTATTTGGCGGTTGCAATAGGCGCTGCGGTGGTACCCATTCAGACGGCCTCCGGCAACAGAGACCTACCACCTGGTGATCTAACACATGACCACAATTTCAAGTAGTGCTAAGTGACAATGAGTAGAGGACGTTGACAGCCGGAATATGCAATAGCAATGCTAGTAAGTTGAGCTCGATAAAAACTTACCATCAATCAGACTTCACCTTTAACTTTACCAGGTGGTAGGTCTCTGTTGCCGGAGACCTTCTGGATGGGTACCACCGCAGCTCCTATTTCAACCGACAAATAGTAGTGTGCGAACATTACTGTGTTCCGGTTTGAATGGCGCTGTAGCTAGTGTAATTACTGGGCTAACGAGACATAACACCTTCTGTCTCAAGGCGACGAGCGCAATGTGGTGCAGTGTGTACCATCTTAACTAGCACCACGTTGTTATGGGCAAGCGTATCACTCACCATCAGGTGAACGTCTTGCTCGTCTCGTCGCAAAGTAGAATAAAAAAAAACTTCACAAACATATAAATTACTTAGCCATGACACCACTAAACAAATTTTATAACATGTTTCTTAGGAATTGAACCAGGAACGTTGTTACAAGACAAACGCTTATTCATTACGTCATTAAAACAGTTAGGTTAAGACAAGTTAATTCTCCACAAAAAGAAAAGGTTAGTTTTATGATTCACCTTTTTATATTATTAAAAAAACATTTAGTTGCATTTCAACTTTAATTCTCACTGAATATTTTTTTTAATTACAATCTAATAACTTATACGTACAGATACAAAAAATACACGCGCGTACGCATCTTTGCCACAAGATATACCTCTATGATCGTCTTTTCCCTAAACAGCATAAAAAATGTGACCTTAAAAATGAACTCGGTAAACTAAGTAGTGAATAGGGGCCACCCATCCTCGACCCAGGTATCCACCTGCGCTGTACGTTTTATTATTATACGGTATTATAGGCCTCAAGTTATATCCAATAAAAAATTGCGTCATAAACTTTGAGTTACTACTGTATTCGCTTTGCATACGAATTGTGGAGATCCGACCGCTCGTCTTGGGTGTCATATTGAGGTCAAACTATAAACTATTTACGTGAAGCCTTTTGGAAGCGAGTGCTTGTGCTTTAATATTTTTATATTACATGTATATAATTATTAAATCCAAAAAAATCTCTTTAAAAAGTCCTTTTGGAAAACTTGTTCGGCGTATTTAATTGTTCTCTTTGTGCTGTATCTTATCTTCTTTAAACTCTTTAATATTAGTTGTAAAAATACGATTTTTGGACCTTCTTTTACCAGGTTCACGAATTACTAAACCTAAAATACTCTTCTACATTCGAGAATCGAATCAAGGAACATCGGTTAATCAGTGCGGAGGCAATTGAATAAAACCAAGAACTTTTTGAACGAATACACTCTTACATTAAGCTGAAAATAAAATGATTCTCACTTATATTGTAATGGATAATTCTCCATTGTGAAGTTAATTCGTGTAAGTTTCTTTTCTCCTCTTTTCTTTTCTTTTCTTCTCTTATTATTAATTGATTCATTAGTTTGTAAAATTTGAGCTTCGCACTACTATCATATTAGATTTAGTTTGTGTTTGTATTACTCGTTAAATCCATGTTGCTTAGTTCCACATATTACAATGTTCTTAGTGAGGCTTTTAAGGAAGCAAATGTAACTATTTTTTTAATTTTGTTTGTATTTTTTCCATTTTTGCTTCTGTTTGTCTCCAATAAATAAAAAAAATCACGAGTACCTGTTGCGACGGTAACGGAAGTTGGTATTAAAATTGAAAAACAAGAGCGAAACTCAGGCGTCGCGTTACCTCTCGCAATCAACATCCCGGCAACGTTTCTTTGTCCAACCTCGATCTGGATGTGACAAAGCGGAATTAAAAACGGACGGAGAGGGGGAAAGGAGGGGAGGTGCTAGGTGGGGAACCGTTGTTACATCAAAGCCGTGTAAAATGTTAATATTTAACAACCGTTTCAATTGTCACATACGTACTTCATCGTGTGGGCCATGTTCGTGTCTACCTGACGACGTATTCATTAATTCTGCATTAGGAAATTCTACTACCGAAATATTTTAACATCTAACTCTTACAAAAATATATCAAACTATACAGAAGAACAATTTCAGTTCAATTCTTTAAAATTTTCAGCTGAAAATGCGACCGCAGCTCCAATGAATAAGAGCCGCAACAAAATTTATCACATTGGTTAAGCTGTTAAATAAATAACGAATGCGTTATTAAATCTGCTATTATTAATTCGTAGATTACTTAATGATTTATTAATTTAATGATTAAACAATACTACAATGACTGAGCTAATGTTATGACCTAGTAATCATTATAGAAAACCTTAAACTTATAAGTAGAGTCTCTACAATGTCATTGATTTTAACTAATGTTAACTTCAAAAAAACCTATTTAATATTCTAAGTATATTTTTATTTTTCTCTAATAATTGTAGATTTCTTTCTTTTAATTTTTATGTCTCATATTTTGAATGTTGCGTGTATTAGTTATATGTGTACATGCTAGAATTAGTCATGAGAAATTTTTTTGGCTATCACCATTGTACACTAAATACACCTAATAAATAAATAAGAAGTTCATAGAGCTTACAAAACTTCTTTATTAAAAAGCTTTAACACGAGCAGTGCTTTCTAATATATTTTACGTAAAGTAACATTTCCTTTTGGATATAAACAAACAGCGGTCGCGGTTTGCGTTGAATTTTCGCAAAGCGTCCAACGTTTTATTCTCTAGAGAAACTATGGCGTTTATTATCAAAGTTAATTGTCTATTTCGCTAACAAAGCTTCTCCGTGTTCTGCTAATTGTGTTTTATAATCATCGCACACTTCTAGTTTGTTTTCGAATGCTTTACAATCATCTTTAGATGATAAAAGATCTAAAAATATCAATAAGTGATTGTCTTTTTATTTATTTTTTCTGTTAATAATTATTTACTTCCTAATCTGTGTTAATACTAAGGATCCTTACTTCTTATAATAGTAAACTTAGAAGAAAATTAACTGTAATGTTTGGTTTTGTCTTTATCAAGCTTTTTGTTATAAATTATCTAAAGATAATAGGCAATTATTATTAAAAAAACATTTGAAAATAACGGACGATTAAAACTTTGAACGCGAACAAGCAAGAATCGGTTCCATTTTCCAATAAACTCTCAATCTATTAGCGTATTTGTCGACGGCTTATTCCCTGGAATCCATTTCCCGGCTCGTCCCCAAGGAGGTGAGAATTGAAAAACGACCAACATTTTAAATTGAAAGCGACTGTGGGGCCGTTCACTATATTTATATTTTAACTTCGACGCTCTTTGTCGTCGTTTCGAGTTATTTAATAGTTTAACTCCACTACCAAAAAGAGGTGAGTTGTAAAAGAAACGATTTAGTGGTTAAATTTCACGGATCATAGTAAGCGTTATTAATTGTAAATAATAATCGTGTAAACATTCATATTAATTAAGTAAAAACTGTATATTGTTGTTACAAACAGACATAATATTATATGAATAATTAATTCAAACGTGTTTAGATAATTTTCGTGCTGTTAGACATGTTTCCAAAACAAGACAAAAGAAAAATATTTTAACAGATACGCTCTGTGTTGTTCCAAATATTTAACTTTGCTACAGATTTATTTCATAGACGAATTTAAAAACATAATATAATATAAGTATATTATGACAATTTACTATATAAACAAATCAAAAACAATTTAAAAAAGATGTACACTAAAAATACAAAAAATTTAGTTTCAAATTATAAACGTAGCGGTTCGTACATTTGGATTGAATATAAAAACAAAGAATCTATTTCAATTTAGCCGCTCGATCCGTTTCGCGACTTCTCCTATACATTTTTTTACAATCTCATCACGCGAAGACAACCGCAACGCGAGCCCGAACCACTCGAAACGCATTTGTTAGAGCCGTCCTGTTCGTAACGCCTATTTTCTCGTACCTATTAATGTTGTGGTCCAAGTTACATGCGAGAGAATTAATATTTTTCTTACAAACAGAGAAAAACATTACATTGCTCTCGCTTTGATATAAAACGTTGATTTAAATAACCCTAGCAGTTCAATTACCTAAATATTTCACTATAAGCCTGCTGCCGCAAAAATTTACAAACGCATGTTAGATATTGAGAAAAATAATTGTGATTATCGACATTTTGTTAGTAAAACAGTGGGTGTATTGATTTTAAAAGATTCGAAGTGAAAAAGGGAGGGGATGCCGTAACGTCGTTTCGCTATAAATAGCGGATGACTGTGATTCTCGCGACATTCTTGTTTGGGCAGTGTGCGAGGTGTGAGTTATGACTGGTGACGTGTGAATGTGAGAGGTATGACAGATTGAATTTATATTTTGAATAGATTGTTTCTAATACCCATATTTATATAATGTTACAACATATTTAAATACATTGTGCTTTAACTACAACTTTAAGCTTATTGAATTTATATAGTATTTAATACTTTACTACATACTTTTCTAGCAAAAATAGCCGCGAGGAAACTCGGAATCCTTGCCAGAGTGCGGCGGTACTTTACACCGGGACAGCTTCTGACTCTGTATAAAGCCCAGGTCCGATCGTGTGTGGAGTACTGCTGCCATATCTGGGCAGGTGCTGCCAATTACCAACTGATCTATCGAATGCACTTTGGTGAGTGTGCTCAAGAACTGCATGATCTAATACCGCCTTCGCCCTTTTATCATCGGACGTACAGACACACCGCAGGCATCCATCCCTTCGTTGTCGATCTCCCGCGCATCAGGACAAAGCGTTTCGCTTCGTCCTTCATAATGCGTACAGCGAGGAAGTGGAACAGTCTGCCGGCGTCAGTGTTTCCGTCCAGGTATGATGTGGGGGTCTTCAAGAAAAGAGTGAACAGGCTTCTTCTAGACTAGTGCGCTTTACCACCTAGATTACATCGCCGCTTACCATCAGGTGGGATCGTAGTCAAGCACTAGTCTATCCTAAATAAAAAAAAAAAACTTATAATATATAATACTTATATAAATAGAAATATTACAAAGCGTATATACTTTACACCGCACCAGTTTCCGCAAATCCTCGAGGGAAACCATTCCCTCATCATTTATTTTATCTCTTATATTATCGTTTTATCTTGAACGACTTGACTGACGGGCGAACTTAAACCAAATCGTTTGGTTTCATTTGTCGGGTTTGCATCCGGAGTTTTTGTTAAACCCAATCTGCCAAATAGATCATTACAAATTACTTTCACGAATCATAGCCAAGTTATTAACGAAATCATAATTAATTTTTTATATATACAGAGCATTAACTTTATAAAGATTTGAACAGAACACTATTAAGAATATGTTTGAGCGAAGGACTACAATTTGCAATCGTTACTTATAGCTAGTAAAAGCTACTTGTATACAGTAGCGTATATTTATGTAAATTGAAAATATTTTTTTGCATTTTGTATGTATCAATATCTGTAAATTTTATTTCTTGTTTTCCATTCTCTTTCTGATTAACACTTTAACTGATTAACAGTATTTATTTACTGCTTGTTTTTTAATATCTAAATGATCTAGGATTCTTTGATAGAAATCGATAGAAAAGTTTCGTTTTACTTAAACTTTTTACCTTAGATTTAAGATGCACAATGTTTTATATTATGTTGGATAGTATTTAAATATTGTGTTATCCTTTTTAGACAACATACGATTAAAGAAATAAGTTATACTAACAGATACAGCATCCCTCAAATCGAAGCACATTAAAGTTACTACGTAAACTGCTTAAGATCAGCTGTATACTGAAGCGAGAAATCTTAAGGCTTCTCACAAGATACAGTATTTAGATCAACTAAAAGTTATATACGATGTAGAAACTTAAATGTCTAGTCCAATAACAAAATGTCCGCGAGATCAGCGTAATTCGTTTTACTCCGGAATCGGATTCAGACTCCTCCTCCGGGGGATGTATTTGTTTGCTTATCTCCCCCTCTATTAACTCACTTAATAAGAAAGACCTTGGCTCTTGTACCCTCGAGATTCTTTATATATAATTCAGGGACATTACAAATTTCGTTTCGAGACGTATAAAGAAATTTAACTCAATAAAAATTATATAACTTAAATTTTATCATTATACTAACGAAGCATTTTTTTATACGACTACGCGACGAGAAGAGCAAGACGTTCACCTGATGGTAAGTGATACGCTTGCCCATGACAACGTGCTGCTAGTTAAGATGGTACACACTGCACCACATTGCGCTCGTCGCCTTGAGACGTAAGGTGTTAAGTCTCGTTACCCCAGTAATTACACTAGCTACAGCGCCCTTCAAACCGGAACACGGTAATGTTCGCACACTACTATTTGTCGGTTGCAATAGGAGCTGCGGTGGTACCCAACCAGACGGTCTCCGGCAACAGAGACCTACCACCTGGTAAAAACTGATAAGTTAACTAGCTAACAAGTAATATTTGTTTAGCCTTTTTTTTTATTTTATTGCATAAGTAGGCCCCTCACTTAATACCTAGTTATTCTTTATCTGGAAACCTTGGAGAATGTTGATTATTCATACGGAAGTTGCAAGTTTAAAATTCATTGTGAAACTCACATACATAAACATTTTTATACTTATATTTACTTACGCGTGTACATTACTACATGTAAGTATGTATTTTTAACATGTGTAATTTTCTTATTCAAAGTAAAAAAATGTTTTAAGAGCCGGCTCACTTGAAACCTTTACAAAGTCTGAAGTTACCAAGGAGTTCAGCTTGTACAGTAAACGAGTTCTTATAAAACCTAGCGCTGTATTTACAAATGTTTATTATGAAATGGTTAAGAAGGTCGAGGAACCTTATTGTATGATACGAAATTTATTCTTTAGGTAATACGGAGAAGAAAGGTTGTATATTAGTGAATAGAGAACTAATAAAATTTTGGAGTTGCGCCGGTGATGAACAGGGAGTCAAATAAGTTCTTGATGATAACAGTAGATAAGTCTTTTTTTTATTCGATGTGGTAGACGAGCTGGACGACCTGATGGTAAGTGATACGCTTGCCCATAACGCGGCGCTAGTTAAGATGGTATACACTGCACCACATTGCGCTCGACCTTAAGACATAAGGTGTTAGGTCTCGTTACCTCAATAATTTCACTAGCTTACATTACCCTTCATGCCGGAACACAGTAATGTTATCACGCTACTGTTTGGCGGCTGAAATAGAGCTGCGGTAGTACGTAGATTGTGTTAGCCTAGTGGTTTGAACGCCCGCCTTCCACTCTGGAGGTGCAGGTTCGAATCCGGCCCGCACCAATGAATTTTTCAATTTATGTGCAGTTAGTATAACACCAACTAATATAACATGCTTCAACGGAAAACATGAGGAAACCCGCATATCTATGTGATGACCATCCGTGCTCGCACTAGTATGTGTAATGGAGAAGGCAATGGCAACACCACTTCATTATAACTGTCAAGTAAGTCGTCGGGTGTTTCATCATACATGATGACGACGACCCTCAGTCATGAGGAAATACGACTTAGCAAAATGGTACCTAGATGGTCTCCGGCAACAGATACCTACCAGCAGGAAACAAGTTCATATGTAAACCGAAAATTGTACCAGGTGGTAGGTCTCTGTTGCCGGACTAGGTTGTTGTTGTAGTGCAGTGTGTACCATCTTAACTAGCAGCACGTTGTCATGGGCAAGCGTATCACTTACCATCAGGTGAACGTCTTGCTCGTCTCGTCGCTTAGTAGTATAAAAAAAAAATCTTGTATTCTTTCTAACTTGATGCTTTAACTTCATCTATAATAAAAGCATATCTACTTACAAAATAAATTCAGTTTGAAATATCCTCCACACAATTGTGTATTAAATTTTTCGTTATATGAAAACGAGGCAAAAACATATTTTACGCTTTTAACTGGCGCTGTGCTGTTTATATGAAAATTCGCTTGCAATTTTCGCACAAACAGCGTATTTTCGAGCTGAATGCGGACGCTCTATATAGTATTCTTTTCAGCAACCTTTCGAAATGTTCAATTTATATTCATGGTTAGCATTAATGAAATATATTCTATACACTTGTTTATTCTATTAGTATCATTATCACTTCGAAGAATATGTTGATTCTCAGTCTCTTTTAATATATTTCTACAAAGCACAGTCTCGTGCTGTTTATTCTCTAATATATATAATCTTGTAAAATAAGTTACAGTATCTACTTGTTTCAATTGGATTCTTCTACTAAAACGTATCTCTTCATGGCCGAGGGTCGTGGTCATCATGTGTGATGAAACACACGACGACTTACTTGTCAGTTATAATGGAGTGGTGTTGCCATTGTCTTCTCCATTTCACATACTAGTGCGAGCACGGATGGTCATTACATATATTTGTAGGTTTCCTCACGATGTTTTCCTTCACCGTCAAAGCACGTGATATTAGTTGGTGTTATACATAAATTGAAAAATTCATTGGTGCAGGCCGGATTCGAACCCGGCACCTCCGGAGTGGAAGGCCGGCGTTCAAAACATTCACATACATAAATAGTATACAGATATATTAAAAAAGTACTCAACAAAAAAAATCTTTTATTTTTTTAATGTTTCTTCTTTCTTAATTTCAACGTGTTTCTGCTTAACATGTTAGTCACCAATTCGTATTTTTATTATGGAAATCCAACTTTTTGATTGTTAAAGTATTGAAATATTATTAACAAATATCGAGGTCGCGACATTGTAGTATATATTTTATTAGATAAAACCAGTATGGATCATAGTCTAAAACATACAGACGAAGAAATGTTTTCATTACTAAGTACTCATAACAGAAGAAACTGTTATTATTATATTATAAAAAGATCAACAATAGAAATAGGGAGATAGTACAGATAAAGTGTTTGTTGGTGAATCTTCAGAACAAACTTAGCTTCTTTAAGTTAAGACTAGATTGGGGTTTTTACCATTTGAATCGTGTGCCCTCTGACTTAAAACATAAACATATTTCAAGAGAGGATCATAGCCCTCTCAAGCATCGTCGCTACTTTAAACTAGATACCACCTAGTATTTTCCTTCCGAAACTGCGTACAGTTAAAAAAGAGGTCTCACCTCAAACAGAAGCTTTCCATTAATAATCCGCGGACATTGCGTGAACACATACGCCGTTAATGCATATCATATTACCGCACTGTAGGAATGAGCCGGGAATTAATGAGCCATACAGTAATTTAGCAGGGGGGATGGGTTCGCGGCGCTGCGACGTTACCGGGAGAAATACGAAGTAATTATTACGGGGACTCACTTAATGCGACCCACTATATTACGGTGTTAAGTACGTATAACATTAAATTATATGTGATAACGTTATACTTAATGCATGCAAACAATGGTTTAATCCACGCCGAATAGGTTCTAACGCGAGATAATTTAGTAAGATCAGATTTTACAAGAACTGCCGTCACAACTAAGTAGCGACGTTATACCATATCTAAAATCTGTGATGGAGAAATACTCATGAAGTATGAAATCTTTAAAAGCATCTGTCATTGCCATTTACAGAGGAACATCGTGTGAAATTGAAGTTAACTAGTGACTATTAAAGAAACTTCTCAGTGCATGAAAGATGAACTAATTACTTATAACTACTCCGAGCCTTTACAGTTTAAGATCTAACTCGCAGAGATTCATATATTTAACACTCTACCATTTAATTTAAGTTTTGTAGGTAATGAGTTTTATCATGTTGTAGATATACACTCCCGGACACATCTATCGGTCCACCTAGTATTTAAAAGTTTTAACGGTAGTTATGTTGGGCGATCGGGCGGATGAGTTTTTGTAAATAAAACTCTGGGACTACTGTCCCATGTAATGGTGTAGAGAGAACTAGTTATGTTGTGCAACCAATAAAGAAGCTTTTTATAAAATAATACTTTATTCTACAGGCAGACAACCGCTCTGTAGTACACTGGCAAGCGGATTAAACTTTACATGTAACTTATTTCTTAAATACACTATGAAAAACAATAAGGGCTTTATGTTACAGAATGAATGTTATCGCTAAGTGTACAGTACTTAAGTTACACTTATTCCATGTTGTGGTTACGTAACTCGGTGCCTAGCTAAAAATAAATGTTAGGTGGAGCAATAAGTTTTAATGCAGTTTTAAAGCTGATTTTTTGGTCAACCTTTATGTATGTTTTTTTTTTTAATTTTGAATTCAGGGTTATGAAAAAAAAACGAAAATTCGAGTCTGTTCATTGTTTTAACGACCCAGGAATGGAGAAAACTTTTTTATTTCGCACAAGTTTGATATTTTTTTTTGATGTGTCCGATTATTGGTTCTTTAAAAAGGCAAATCTAAACTTAGAGCCAGTTTTGTCCAAAAAATATGGATACTCTGCCTGAAATTGTCGCTCAAGCTGTAAAACTTCTGCCGGCCAAATCAATTCGAAATTACAAAAAAAATAAAAAAAAAACATACATAGGGGTTGACCAGTAAATCTGCTTCAAAACTGCATTAAAACTTATTGCTCCATCTAACATTTATTTTTAACTAGACACCGTCGAAACTTTAAACACTGGGTGGTGGGCCGATAGATGTGTCCGGGAGTACAGTTTCAACGAAAACAATCATCGATATTAAACAAACGCAAAATATGTATTATTCATATGAATTCGTTAATTTCCCAATGGCAGCGATAATATAAACGTAACGAATTTAATTGACATTAATTGTAAATAATATCTTTCCCGCGGTGAGCAAAACTGCCACTGACGTTTGTATGGCCGATGAAATGGAAACCTCCCATTTGCATAATTATCCTCGCCTTGTATATATTAGCGAGTATCTTTTTACAAATTCTCATAATGGCTTGATAACCTCTGTACTCCAAGTTTAGATGTGAAAATGGATCATCGAGAGCAGTTAATCATTAATGGACTGTGCTCTAAGTTCTGATAGTTGCCGACTTCTACTTCCATCAACAAATGGCGGTTTTACTTTATAACGTCTTTATCAGCCTATCACCTATCTTCAAGCAATGACCTCTTTAAGCTACCAATCTTAAGTTAACTTAACAATACATCAAATCCATATCAGTTTCAAAACAATACTCAATAATATATTTTGTATTAAAAACTAAACTACGCTCTACAGTTGATTATATATAGAAGCTCTTTATTCATGAGGGTAGGTATCAAGAGATCGTCTTTCTTTGTTAAGGAGAAGACATAAAGTTCATTTATAAACTAAGGACTACAGTTCTAGATTCAGGTTCGAATCCGCGACAATAATCAAAAAGATGGTCTCGGTTGCGACTGAAATAGTTTCTAATTTAGGAGACATGAAGTTTAATCGATTAAAGAAATGTTTAATTATACAAATACTAATATAAACAGAGAGGTTTCCAGTTCGATTCCGGGGCTATAACTAGCTACCTTTAATATTAAATCAAATGTAGACTCAATGCAAAACATATTTAATTTCGTATCGCAGCGGTTATAACAAGCGGAAATCTTTGATGTTATTTTTTTATTATTCACTTCCTTAAAATTTGATATCCTTCGGTTCCTGAACTAAGCACAGCTTGTATCTCAAGACTGACTTATGTAATATATGTTAACGTCTGTAAAGTTTTACTTTATTTATTTATTTATTAGGTGTATTTACAGTGTACAATGGTAATAGAAAAAAAAACATCTTTTGACTAACTAATTCTAGCTTGCGCACCTATGACAAATACACACAACATTCAAAATAAAATACGCAATAAAATAAAATGAGAAACATAAAGATTAAAAATTAAAAGAAAATAACATAATTCAAAAAAAAAAATCACCAATTGTAACAAAACAATCTATAAAATAAGGAAGAAAAAAAATATCTATAAAATAATGTGTTACAGTGTAAATTCTAGGATCTTTTTTTTAAATTTTGTAAAACTGTCGTTATAAACGTCTAAATGCGGACTTTTGGCGTTAATGAGATTATATGTTTTACCAATTCTATGGAGCGGAGAATGTTCACCTAGGTTGGTTCTAATGCGTGAATAGTGGAAAGTACTTTATGTTCCCAGTAATAAATATTAGTATGTTAGTCTTCGTGATGTTCCACCTTCTCCTTAACGAACCGCATATATTCCCCGGCAGCTCGGAGCGTGCTCAGTCGTTTGTCAGGTGACAACTGTCGATGAACCATTCGTTAAATCAATGATGTCGCGTTTCCCCCCTTCCCGTGGTTTGCGTCTAGACAAATCGTTGTAATTTCCTTTCCAATACTACTGAATAGCTCCGCTTCATTATTTCCTACTGCCGTACGCAAGTGAATTCACAAGACGATTACCTATCCACCGTTCGCCTTACAGAGAGTTCGCTTCAGGTAACCGAAATGAATCTTTACATTATCTAAAGCACTAGGAATATACTAGCTAAAATAACAATTGAAATTTGTTTAATCTGTTATAATTTAACTAGACCGTTATCTATGTGTTTATTTACCCGGTGGTAGGTCTCTGTTGCCGGAGATCGTCTGGATGGGTACCACCGCAGCTCCTATTGCAACCGCCAAATAGTAGTGTGCGAACATTACTGTGTTGTAGTTTGAAGGGCGCTGTAGCTAGTGTAATTACTGGGGTAACGAGACTTAACAGCTTATGTCTCAAGGCGACGAGCGTAATGTGGTGCAGTGTGTACCATCTCAACTAGCACCACGTTGTCATGGGCAAACGTATCACTTACCATCAGGTGAACGTCTTGCTCGTCTCGTCGCATAGTAGTATAAAAAAAAAATATTTGTATCACTGTTATACGGTTAATGTGCCGACTTAACCGTTTCAGTCGTCGTATCTTAATATCGCCGGAAATTGGAGTCTAACTTTAAAGAAGCCGTCGTACCTCGAAGACCTTTCCGTCTTATTAGCAGTCAATAGCGATATGCTCATATCATTAGGTACTTAGTCTAAACTGCTGCAAATCAAGTAATTACTGCTGGTTTTTTTTTATACTACTTTGCGACGAGACGAGCAAGACGTTCACCTGATGGTAAGTGATACGCTTGCCCATGACAAAGTGGTGCTAGTTAAGATGGTACACACTGTACCACATTGCGCTCGTCGCCTTGAGACATAAGGTGTCAAGTCTCGCTACCCCAGTAATTACACTAGCTACGGCGCCCTTCAAACTACAACACAGTAATGTTTGCACACTACTATTTATCGGTTGAAATAGGAGCTGCGGTGGTACCCACCCAGACGGTCTCCGGCAACAGAGACCTACCACCTGGTAGTATTGCTGGTAAGACTTCGTTGCTGAAGACCGTCTAGTTACCACCGCATTGACTATTTCTATCGCCAAACAGTAGTGTGTAAACATTACTGTGTTGTAGTTCAAAGGGTTGTGTAGCTAGTGAAATTACTGCGGTAACGATAGTAATATCTAATGTCACAAGGCGATGAGTGCTGTACGGTGCAGTGTATACTATCTTAAATACCGCGACGTTATTGGCAAGCGTATCACTTACCATCAGGTGAAAGTTTCGCTAGACTAAAGCTAATAAAAAAAAAACTGTAATTTCCTCTTATGTTATAACCACTTCTGAAACGAAACTAAACTTTTCATTTTTCCATTCGTTTCAGCGGGCACGTTGAGTACACCTCTTATTCTTTTTCATAGGCTTCCGCAAAGTCAATAAGCCGGCGCTCGACTTAATTGCAATTTTGCCGCGTTGTTTTTAATTCCCTCTCTACTACGCAGCAGTTATGAAATGACAGGTCGCAGTTCGCGATGTTTCGATTGAAACTGTGAATTGATTTCATGAGAGTTTTAAATTTTTAACGACGTATTTAAAGGTAAATAAATACCAACAGTTTTTTTACTGGCTATACGGGAAACTATACTACGTCTAACACTGGTCGTATATCCGCTAATGATAATGTTAAATATACTCCCTGACACATCTATCGGCCCACCACCCAGTGTTTAAAGTTTCGACGGTGTCTAGTTAAAAATAAATGTTAGGTGGAGCAATAAGTTTTAATGCAGTTTTGAAGCAGATTTACTGGTCAACCCTTATGTATGTTTTTTTTTAATTTTTTTTGTAATTTCGAATTGATTTGGCCGGCAGAAGTTTTACAGCTTGGGCGACAATTTCAGGCTGAGTATCCATATTTTTTGGTCAAAACTGGCTCTTAGTTTAGATTTGCCTTTTTATGGAACCAATAATCGGACACATCAAAAAAAAATCCTACTTGTGCGAAATAAAAAAGTTTTCTCCATTCCTGGGTCGTTGGAAACAATGAACAGTCACGAATTTTCGTTTTTTTTTCATAATCTTGAATTCAAAATTAAAAAAAAAAAACCTACGTAAAGGTTGACCAAAAAATCAGCTTTAAAACTGCATTAAAACTTATTGCTCCACCTAACATTTATTTTTAGCTAGGCACCGTTAAAACTTTTAAACACTAGGTGGGCCGATAGATGTGTCCGGGAGTGTAGTTGAAAACATAGATAATATCATTAATAAATTATTTAACAATAAACACCTTAACATCAGTTATTTTTCATTGACATCTCCCTCAAAACATTTCAGATACTTTCACAAGCACTATCTGTAAATAGAGGATATATTACTTTTGTTATACTTATCAAAATAATATCCTGTATTATATAATATTATATGAGCAACGAATTATGAAAGGATTTTTAATCTACAATATTACTGAAATATTATAACAATTAAAAAACTTTTAGTGTACATTCAGATCTAGTATTTTAAGTATTCTTGCTCTTTAACGTTAACCTGCTATTTATTTATATTTTCTTTCCTCTCCTTCATGTTTAAATCAATTGTCCTTAATGTGTGCAATAATGTACATATATATCTAAAGACTGTAGTACACTAGTATTTAATTTTTCATTGATAATTTACTTATGTCTAAAGAGTTAAGTTTCACATTTTTTATTTATTTTTTTTATTTTTATTCTACTATGCGACGAGACGAGCAAGACGTTCACCTGATGGTAAGTGATACGCTTGCCCATGACAACGCGGTGCTACTTAAGATGGTACACACTGCACCACATTGCGCTCGTCGCCTTGAGACATAAGGTGTTAAGTTTTTTTTTTTTTTTGTCGTTACCCCAGTAATTACACTAGCTACAGCGCCCATCAAACCGGAACACAGTAATGTTCGCACACTACTATTTGTCGGTTGAAATAGGAGCTGCGGTGGTGCCCATCCAGACGGTCTCCGGCAACAGAGACCTACCACCTGGTAGGTGGTCACAATGATAAAAGTAAAAATAATTGAGTGAACAGTTAACTGTATCTTTAATAATTGCTTATACGCTTTTCTATTCTCTTAATTATTAAGAGTTGCTATAGGTAAAAGAAAACTTGCGCTACTTTTGCAGCAGCTGGATTAAAGAATATCTTCTAATACAGTTAAGAAACCGAATACTTTCGGGATTCAGAATTCTTGAGTAACTTTAAATCAGGAGAAATTTACCAACGCGCGGAAATATGGAGTGTGTTGAAACTTCAAATGAGTCTATATAATTTAATGCCGGTTTATTTTCTTAAAGGAAAAACTTTGTTTTCTCTTATGTTATATATTTTCTTACGTTTTACTACGAATTCAAAGGAGAGTTTTTTTTTTATACTACTGTGCGTCGAGACGAGCAAGACGTTCACCTGATGGTAAGTGATACGCTTGCCCATGACAACGCGGCGCTAGTTAAGATGGTACACACTGCACCACATTGCGCTCGTCGCCTTGAGACATAAGGTGTTAAGTCTCGTTACCCCAGTAATTACACTAGCTACAGCGCCCTTCAAACCGGAACACAGTAATGTTTGCACACTACTATTTGGTGGTAGAAATAGAAGCTGCGGTGGTACCCATCCAGACGGTCTCCAGCAACAGAGACCTACCACCTGGTAGGTGGTCACAATGATAAAAGTAAAAATAAATTGAGTGAACAGTTAACTGTATCTTTAATAATTGCTTATACGCTTTTCTATTCTCTTAATTATTAAGAGTTGCTATAGATAAAAGAAAATTCGCGCTCCTTTTGCAGCAGCTGGATTAAAGAATATCTTCTAATACAGTTAAGAAACCGAATACTTTCGGGATTCAGAATTCTTGAGAAACTTTAAATCAGGAGAAATTTACCAACGCGCGGAAATATAGAGTGTGTTCAAACTTCAAATGAGTTTATATAATTTAATGCCGGTTTATTTTCTTAAAGGAAAAACTTTGTTTTCTCTTACGTTATATATTTTCTTACGTTTTACTACGAATTCAAAGGAGAGTTTTTTTTTTTTATACTACTGTGCGTCGAGACGAGCAAGACGTTCACCTGATGGTAAGTGATACGCTTGCCCATGACAACGCGGCGCTAGTTAAGATGGTACACACTGCACCACATTGCGCTCGTCGCCTTGAGACATAAGGTGTTAAATCTCGTTACCCCAGTAATTACACTAGCTACAGCGCCCTTCAAACCGGAACACAGTAATGTTCGCACGCTACTATTTGGCGGTTGCAATAGGAGCTGCGGTGGTACCCATCCAGACGGTCTCCGGCAACAGAGACCTACCACCTGGTAAGTAAAGAGTTAAGTGAATGGACTTTGTTAACAGTTTGTACGAACTGTGATTTTTCTTTTATTCTACGAGACGAGGACGTTCACCTGATGGTAGGTGATACGCTTGCTTGTAACGTGCCGCTAGTTAAGATGGTATACACTGCACCACGGTGATGTTTAACAGTAGTAAATATATCGAATATTAAACGTAAATTATATTAGACCAGTCACCAGGTGGTAGGTCTCTATTGCTGGAGACCGTCTGGATGGGTACCACCGCAGCTCCTATTTCAACCGACAAATAGAGGTGTGCAAACATTACTGTGTTGTAGTTTGAAGGGCGCTGTAGCTAGTGTAATTAATGGGGTAACGAGACTTAACACCTTAGGTCTCCGGCGACGAGCGCAATGTGGTGCAGTGTGTACCATCTTAACTAGCACCACGTTGTCATGGGCAAGCGTATCACTTACCATCAGGTGAACGTCTTGCTCGTCTCGTAGCATAGTAGTATTAAAAAAAAATGTATTGGGGCAGCCGCAACCGCCTTGTATTGTACATAGAAGTCCATGATTCTATGCTTTAATCATATTAAGTTAAATTTTGGTGTTAATAGGATTTTTGCCAAATCTATCTAATTACCATCCTCTTAAAGCTTCGATGTGTGCCATAAATATGATACCTAAAGTGACACACTACATCTACGTATGAATAACTTCACGTCACTTCATATTAAGGTCAAGTTCAAGTCCCATTACATATTCTTCTTCTTCTAAGTCGTATTTCCTCATGACTGAGGGTCGTGGTCATCATGTTTTTATTGAAACACACGACGACTCTCTTGGCAGTTATAATGGAGTGGTGTTGCCATTGCCTTCTTCATTTCACATACTAGTCTGACCACTGATGGTCACGACATAGATATGCAGGTTTCCTCACGATGTTTTCCTTCACCGTAAAGCTCGTGATATTAGTTGGTGTTTTATGCTAACTGCACATAAATTGAAAAATTCATTGCTGCAGGCCGGACTCGAACCCGGTACCTTCGCATTGAAAGGCCGGCGTTCAAACCACTAGGCTATCACGGCTTTACATATATACACGTTTATTGTTTATAACTCTCCTGTTTCTATTACTGAGCTAACTGTTTTTTTAATTTGAAATTCTGTGTAGCTAGTGAAATTACTGCGTTAAAGAGTTCTTTATGTCTTGAAGCAAAGATTCATGCTTAAGTTATAAAAAAAAATCTCCAAAATATCTATGATAAAATTTTTTAATTATTTACACTTATTCAAAGAAAAAACTTTAAGCAATTACACTACATCCTATTTTATAGAAATAAGGCTCTAAAATATTGACTTAAATAACTGTTTTAAAAAAAATATTTAATTACATTTTAAAAGTACTGTAAATTTAAGTTATGTTACTTAGTTGACGCAACTTAAATTAATAAAACAAAACGATTAAATCGCAGTATACTAAGTATGAATACTAATGGCATTTTCGTCTGCAATGACTTAAAAAAAGTTAAGTTACTTTTGGATAGGTTGAGGCCCCCGTCCTATCTCTTCACGTCCATAATAACTTACAAACTATAATCCCTTATCAGAAAACTGTTACTTATCTGGGATGTCCTGGGACATAATGGCCTGTTCTTAAACGTATTTCGATACTTCGCCCGGCTTATCTTTACTTTAATGGCGAAAGAATAAAGTAAATGGACGTAACTTATATGCCTCGGGTTATAACAAATGAATTTATACTAGATAAAACCTGTTTAATGTTATGTTTAACTTTGAAACATTCTAATCACTTATCGTAGATTTTTTAATTGACAAATATTATATTTACTCATTAGAGATTACGATGTTAAGTTATTTTAAAATTTTCACTTCAACTGCAGCTTTTGGTAATGTTTGCTTATTACTATTAAATACTGCAATGGCACTTAGACAATCTGAGACTGGAGAGCACTACAACTTAGGTTATAACTTAGCTTTGTTGTATTCAATTTTAACATAACAAATTAACCATACGATCAGGTCCTACGTCTGATATTTACACTTGAAATTATGTTTTTTTTTTAATACAACTTTGCAACGAGACGAGTAAGACGTTCACCTGATGGTAAGTGATACGCTTGCCCATGACAACGTGCTGCTAGTTAAGATGGTACACACTGCACCACATTGCGCTCGTCGCCTTGAGACATAAGGTGTTAAGTCTCGTTACCCCAGTAATTACACTAGCTACAGCGCCCTTCAAACAGGAACACAGTAATGTTCGCACACTACTATTCGGCGGTTGCAATAGGAGCTGCGGTGGTACCCACCCAGACGGTCTCCGGCAACAGAGACCTACCACCTGGTAGAAGCTTTAAGATATATCTCTTTTGATCTAATTTTTTCATTTATTACACACCCCTTTAAAACTAGATCTAACAGTTTCTTTACACTACTGCGGATTCAAGATCCTTTTGCCGTATGTTCAGTGAAGGTGTAAAAGTTTTCAAGAAGATGAATAGCATCTACATAATTAAATGTGAATTTGTTAAGAAGCTGTGTTTTTGTGCATTTTATTTAATTTGAATAAAAGGATATCAAAGAAGTATAATTTTCTATTTAATTTTGGTATTATCAGCTTGGAGTAAGATGAAACAAAATTTTCCGTCCAAGTGAATTACTTTGGAGCCGACGTTAAATGAGTCAATAAAGGGTAAGTTAACGAAGCAACATTGCTAAGGGGGATACACGCGAAATCCGTTTCCGGGATTAAGTTAATTTCGCTCATCTATTACTTAGGAGTAATTAAATAATTTTTAGTGATATTGTTATTGTTGGAACACATATTTGTATTACTTTTATTCGACGATTCTCTGCCATCTTCATCAGGTCACCGTTCGAACTGTCGTTGGATGCAGATGACATCGATCAGATGGAAATCGTTTGAAGAGCCTTACATTCAGAATTTAATAACGAAAGGATAAAATGATGATGATGATTATTATTATTATTTTCAGATGTTACCTAAATTCTTAAAAAATATTGAAAAAACTTAACGTAAACTTAATCAATCAATGTGGAAGAAAATTGTGACTGAAGAGCCTGAAATAAAAGTCATTCCAAAGAAATTAAAAAGTTACTGGAAATAACAAATATGTGGTTTATTTTCAGTAAATAACGATGAATATGAAATTGATACAAAATTATATTTCTTCAAAAGGTTAATTAACGTAAACTAATTATTATTAAAACGGCCAAGATGTTGTGTGCAAACTTTACAGGGATCCAGTGTTTAGTAATGAATAAGTTTACAGAGGTAAATGAAAACCATTTTTTAATTTAGTACTTTAACTTAAAGCTTATTAATAAAGCATTTTAAATCGAGTTTAAGATGCTGTTTAACATAACCATAGAAAGAGAATGTAAAGTTTAAACGGAGATCCTGAGCAATTTGTCTCCGAGTTGTCGGGGAGCAGGAAGTGAAGGATTACTGATTTAATGGTCCACTGTCAGTTGGCACCTGATAAACGACTGCGAGTGTCTCGGTGTATCTGAAAATTTACTCTCCGTTAAGGCATATACAGCTGACGGTAAGTTATATCTATAAAAATGTTGGTGAAAGTTTCCATAGCTACATATTCTCGTTGCTTTAAGACTTAAATATTATTGCTTAAGTAATTACGAACTACAGCTTCCTTCACATATTACTGAATGTTGTGATAGAGTTACTTCTTCTTCTTCTTAAAGTGCCTCTCCATTACTGCAGGTTGGCCGTCAGTTCTGCGAATTTCTGCCTATTTTGAGCCACACGGAACAGGATTAAGGAGATAAAGTTACAGTAGCATTTAATTAAAAAAATGACTATTGAATGCACTATAACTCAATTGGTAAAATCGTAAGCGATTTACGTCTCTAATATAAGCGATTCTCGATAAGCTTGAGGGAAAACTTCATGAGCAAAATTAAAAAGAAACCAAATACACTTTTTTTCTGTAATGATAACCAGACTTAAGCAAAAATTTTTAACTTTCTTTCTTATAACTAAATCGACTTTTTTATATTTATACATACTCCTTTATTATTTTCTGTCGTTGTATAACTTTTGTTGTTTTATTTGTGTGGACTTGTAATTGGCCTTACGTATTATTTATGTTATTTCCGTGTATTAGCTGTACGTCCACCAAAAATATTAAAATAAAATGGCTTGTTCCTTGATTTGACATATACGAATCTTGACTCTTTTCTTTTAGGGAGAAGACACGTTTATGTAGCGATCAAACATGCGAGATATTCACCTGATAGTAAGTGATACCCATAGCAATTTGATACTAGTTGGGATGGTTTTATATTTATAGTTTAGTTTTATATTTATTGATAGTTTTTTACCAGGTGGTAGGTCTCTGTTGCCGGAGACCGTCTGGGTGGGTACCACCGCAGCTCCTATTGCAACCGACAAATAGTAGTGTGCGGACATTACTGTGTTCCGGTTTGAAGGGCGCTGTAGCTACTGTAATTACTGGGGTAACGAGACTTAACACCTTGTCTCAAGGCGACGAGCGCAATGTGGTGCAGTGTGTACCATCTTAACTAGCACCACGTTGTTATGGGCAAGCGTATCACTTACCATCAGGTGAACGTCTTGCTCGTCTCGTCGCTTAGTAGTATAAAAAAAAAAATGGTGTACATTACTCCACATGCTGCTTGTCGCTTTGAGGTATAAGATGTTAAATCTCGTTACTCCAGTTATATGACTAGCTACTGCCTACAAACTTACACAGTAACGTTTGCACACTACTGTTTATCCGCAGAAATGGTAAACAAAGACCTACCAGTAAACAGACCTTAGTAGTTACTAAGGTCTGTTAAACAGAGACCTACCACCAGTTTCTAGTTATATAAACTAAAAAGAGTACTTCCACTTAAACAGAAGGAAGTGTACAACACCGTTTTCCAATATAAACAAGTATGCGGTGCGCGGTGCTCCGCGGTATTTGTGGGCATTTACAATTTAAATGAGCCGCGGTACCCGGGGCAGGTAGGGCTTTAATTTATTGGATTTCCGTTCTCTGTAATGATACATTGTGATTTATTCAATACAGCGAGCGCTAATTGAAAAATAATCAGCCGTTAAACGAAACGGCTCCGCAGATTACCGATTTAACTGGCGAACATTTTATTTCGGGATAATTTACATAAATTTTTACTCTCTTCGTTTCTCTGTTAAATATATTCTGATATTGAATTTTTGGAATTAAACAAATGGAAATTTTCATGTGAATGGATGACTGGTTAGCTTAATTATATCCCCACTTTATGTTCGTAACATGTCGCGATTTTTCTCTTTAAACGTTGAGGATCACTACCAAGAGTTTTAATAAGTGAACACTGACTTAACCTTAGAAGACAAAGTATCTTTTCATAGATTCTCCCCTTACCCTCCCGTCACCAGAAAAAATTTAATCCCTACCGGCATTCAACTGCTAATTTTAAAAAATACCCACAACTTTTCTTGTGACTTTAGCCGTCGTATTAGGCTTGCCAGTCCATAAGCCAAGCAAGTCACTTATCCTTAAAAATTAGAAAAACCTGCGTTTACTACTGAATATCCATATATAGAAATAAACAGTTAAATTACAAGGTCGATAAATTAATAAAAAAGAACTGTTATGTTGCAATGAAAACTGAAATGAATCTGGTGGAAGTCACAGGACTGATCAGTTTGGAGGAGAATGATATATCCAGCTTTGAATTTGCTGCTGATAATGATGAATCCAACCCAGCCGTTGAATAATAGATATTTAAATTATCCTGTTTGCAATAGTGCCGTTTTAAAGCGCCTCTTATTTCTAATATTCAATCTAAAATTGCTGTCATTCCAATCCTAAAGCCCCTGGAGGCGACGTCGGAAATGAATTTCAAGGAAGAAGTGGAAATCTTCAAATGATCTGAACGATTAAGAATTTATATTGAAAATTTCATTGAGATTTTAATACAAAGATGTCTGTGATGGAATTACTCTTTATCTACACCTTTACTTAAACATACTCTGTGTTAAGTAATAATTAATAAATCTAGTTCGCTCTGGTTACAAAACGAATCGTTTTGTAGTTGTTCGCAGCAGACGAAAGTCGACGCATATTTATAAAATATTGCAAGGTTATAATACAGGACAATAGATAAAAATAAAACGCAATGTCCATAAAGATAGAGATGTGATGTAAAATTAATATTTAGGAGATAAAACTGTAAAAAGAGAGGAGAAGAATATTGGAAAATAAATGTATAATAGCTATAAGGACAATGTAAAAAGAGAAAGAAAACAAAATTTATAATACAGAAATGATAAAAGAAATTGGTAAACAGCAGAAAAGAATGATAGATATTATGAAGCATGAAAGGTGAAAAGTAGAGAAAGAATTGGAACAAAGATTATGAAAGGAAAAATAAAGAGAAAGAAAAGAAAGACTCTGAGTCTAAAAGGAAAATGCAGTAAAAAAAAACGAGATCGCACAGGACAATCATCTGATGGTAACCACGTTGCCAGGGCTAGACGTACTTACCACCAGATGAACTCCTCACTAACCTTGTCACTTTGTATAACACTACCACTGAAAACGGAATTGTTTAATTCGTCCGCACGCTGTTTATTCAGCGGAGAAAGCGCCGCATGAATTATTTACAGTTCCAGTTGGATTTGCAATGGAATACGGCTCGGGGCATCTGGCTAAGCCACAGCCTGTAGCGGCTGTACCATTCATTACATAACAGTACACTTTTTTAATTACACGTTTTAATCTCTCAAGTTCAAGTTAAAAATCTAGCGAAATCTATATGAAAGGACTATACGAAAGGAATTATGGATAGGTTTAATATTGTTAAAAGTCTATAACGCAATATTAAATTGAATGCAATTTTTTTTAACTTAAGCAATAAGACAAGCAGTATGCTTAAATAGCATGGAGTTAGAATATTTACGTTGCACCATATAGTACTCTCTCTATTAGACCTGGGATGTTAAGTTTCTCAAGGATTTCGTTAGATTCAATCTCCTTCTGACACAGTAATTGATAGATTGATATTGGAGACCAGGTGGTAGGTCTCTGTTGCCGGAGACCGTCTGGATGGGTACCACCGCAGCTCCTATTGCAACCGGCAAATAGTAGTGTGCGAACATTACTGTGTTCCGGTTTGAAGGGCGCTGTAGCTAGTGTAATTACTGGGGTAACGAGACTTAACTTATGTCTCCATGCGACGAGCGCAATGTGGTGCAGTGTGTACCATCTTAACTAGCACCGCGTTGTCATGGGCAAGCGTATCACTTACCATCAGGTGAACGTCTTGCTCGTCTCGACGCACAGTAGTATAAAAAAAAATTGATGGTAGAAATACTCTCTACGATGAAAACATTCCAAACGATTTTGTGCAACTAAAATTTTTGTATTAATTTCATATTCAAAGACATAACTAAGCTATGAAGTTTCGCTTTCTTCTTTACATAAAGTTTATTATATTTTCTTGTAGGCGAATTGATTAATAATCTAATACATATTTGATATATACTGTATAACATTCTTAAAGTCTTTCTAACTTTGTTTTTAGTAAAAGCTTAGAAAATTCTTTATAAAAATAACATGCTCATGATTAATACATATCTAGAGGCGGATATGTTAAAATAAACTTCTACTAAAGTTTGAAGTAAAATATAGTAATGAAATTAAACTCAGTAGCTTATTTTAACTTATATTGATTGTCTGTAACCTTCTCTACGTCAACTTCATGTAAATGATCAAACATTTCTCGTCCCGCTAAAATAAAAATTCACCGCAATTAAGTCCAAGTAATTTCACATACTTATCCACAATTACTTGGGGAATTACTGAGTAGAAAAAAAAACGTAGAAATTTATCTCTTTAGTAACCGAGACAATCGGCTTAAGCGACGCTTTTCAAATAAGTAAATTGTTTGTTATCCCCAGCGAGTTTACAATGAGAGAGAGAAAAAAACGTTTTATTTCTTTAACTGCCTCTAATCTAATTTATTTGACATTTTGATACCTATATTGTTTTAACTTTAGATACATTGAGTTTAGGATGTTTTATAGTTCTGCAGGGATTATCTATAAAGCTTTTAAGGCTATAAACCTTTTTTCAATCACTATGGGAAAAGTTATAAATTTTTCTACAACGGACTCGTGTTTTACCTCTATTTTGTTAACTTAGTGTTACGAAGTAACATAACATCGAGAGTAAATGGCGAAGCGTGCTCGCTCAAGACACTTCCACTCTTATATGTAATACCAAAACAAAGCAATGCTGTTATAACCACAGAATAAAAATAATGATTTTAGTAACCTGAAAAATTAACACTGATATGTTAAATCTAAGAATCTTAAAAAAAACTTCGAAAGATATCAGAATGATATATCACCTTAATACGACGAAGTATTAAATAAGTTTGTGACGTACTCTCGCCAGTTTTTAACTTTAACTTCGCAAACTGAATTCTATGCAAGTTAAATTTTAATGTTAAATATTTATCACTTGTATATGCTATATGTGGGGTGCATGTACAAGTTGTATATCCTATGAGATTTAGGCGCAGGTTCTGCGACACAGTTTCAACTGCCAACTGCAGAATGCTAAGCAAGATAAGCCGTTCTGATATTCTAAGCCGCTTTGAATTTATTATTTATCATTTCTAATGCCATTTCACTTTGTTTTTTCATTAACTTTGTTATTTTCAGTATATTTTCTTGAAATTATACGTGAATGTAGCTTAAAACTTAAATTATTATGTATCCGGCAGATATTATAAAATGGATAGACAGTATCAAGTTATAAAAAATCGTTGAAAAGTCTTGTTAAAAGTCGATTCGTACAAAACAGAGAGAATGAAATATATGTTAGCGGAAACGTCAAGTTGGCAAATAGTAACTTTATAATTAAGGTAACTGTATGAAGTTGGTAGATTTCTATGCAAATTTTTACACCTGACGCCGGAGGATGCACGCCGCTGACGAAATTAAGTCGGATTATAATGAAGTTGTGCCTGGCGGGTTCAGGCAGGATTTTTAATAAATGCTAACGTATTTATAATAAATGTATAATGTATGCGACTAATATTATTACACGAGACTTTTCGTGTTAAACACAAAATGTGTAAAACACAAAAGCTATCTGCTATCTAAAGAGATCTGACTAGGCAGCGTTCCTTGGGAGAGACTAATGTCCTGCAGCCACGAGCTAATAAAGATTTAAAAGAAAAAAAACATCATCATCATTTTAGTCTAATGTTATCGACTACTGAAAATAGACCTTCACTTTTTGATGTCTAGCCATATCCCGCCTGTAACCAACGATTCCCTTCGATCTTCACCAGATCACAATTCAACAACTCTATGAACTTAAAAAAGGAGTACATATTTGTATATTCCCATCATAAATAATTAACTAGTACGTAGTAAGATTTAACCTAATAAAATACTAGCTACTAAGTTGGAGAGCAATATCAGCATAGTGATTACTTGTCCGAATCGAAAGCGTAGGCGTCTACGAGGCGTAGCGGTTTCGTAGACGTCTACAACACAGATTTGTCTAATCATCTGAAAGCTGAAAGAATCCGTAATGAATCAGAACAAAAAGAAACCATTAACGAATGAATATAACATTAAGAGGTGTGTCTTACAACTTACATTTTTTTTATTCAATGTGACTAGTTAAGATGATATACACTGCAGCACATTGTTCTCATCGCCATAAAACATGAGTTTTCAACTCTCCTTAGGTCAGTAATATTACTAGCTACAGCAATTATAATATTACTAGCTGATGCAGTTTTGAAGCACATTTTTTGGTCAATCTTTATGTATGTTTTTTTTTAAATTTGAATTCAGGATTATGAAAAAAAAAAACGAAAATTAGAGTCTGTTCATTGTTTTCAACGACCCAGGAATGGAGAAACCTTTTTTATTTCGCACAAGTTGGATTTTTTTTTGATGTGTCCGATTATTAGTTCCATAAAAAGGCAAATGTAAACTTAGAGCCAGTTTTGACCAAAAAATATGGATACTCAGCCTGAAATTGTCGCCTAAGCTGTAAAACTTCTGCCGGCCAAATCAATTTGTAATTACAAAAAAAAAACATACATAAGGGTTGACCAATAAATCTGGTTCAAAAGTGCATTAAAACTTATTGCTCCACCTAACATTTATTTTTAACTAGACACCGTCGAAACTTTAAATACTGGGTGGTGGGCCGATAGATGGGTCCGGAAGTATAGTTCTTCCATCGCCATTATTATTATTTTTGTAAATATTAATTATAATAACGAAAAACCATAAGTTTAATTAAGCTATGTTATCCTTTTGTAGAAAAAAGACTAAGATCCCTTTACATCATTAAGTTCATAACAATATGATTAAATTTGTAAGTAGCAATCAAGTCCGTTTCATGTTTGTTGCAACACTCGAATATTTTACAGAATTTGTTCATTAAATTTGTTATTTCGGCCATTACAACGGCGGCGGGACCCGCGCGCCTCTCGCAGCGCCCAACAATTTCATTAACTTAGTATTCACCGGAAATTCAGGCTCTGCAGTGAACTACACCCACCGTAGTTACTAGGCGGTATCGTTCCTAAATCAGTAACAGCTAAAGCGCAATTTCCCCGAAATTCAAATCCAATATCCCTTTTATAAACTTCAGCATTTCTTTCCTGAAAACTTCGCCTTTCATAATCAGTTATACAAAGTAATAAAAACATATAAGAATATTACTCTATTCTAGTTTTAATCACGAGAACTTAAATTAATGACGCATTTAAAGTAAAAATCGTCGTGGACAGTTTTAAAGTTAAGAAATCAAATGAACTTCATTTTCGTAATCTTAATTCGTATAGTAAAATCACTTACTAAGTACATGATATATTTATGTAGGAATGGAACTGTATAGAATGTAAGCAGGTTGTAAGGAGATAGCGTGAAGCAAGAAGGATGGAAGGGAATTAAAAAACCAAAGGGAAAAACAATGGAAGGAGAGTGTGTCAGAGTGACAACGGGAAGGATAGGATATAGAAAAGCGTGATGGTGGTTGCATGGATTGCTGGCTTAGATCACGACGCCTAAATCCCACATTTATATTATGATAAATGTAAAAAATGTGCTGCGGCAATTTACTCCATTCAATAACTCATCGTTTTGGATTACCTCGAACATCTTACTCGACTTCATGGAAGTCGCTTTCCTGACAAATCTCAGACTTCCTCTGCTTTATTTATTTATTTATTATACACTCTTCCTTAAAATTATAGTACATTATATCATTTGGGTCCTGAACTAAGCACAGCTTGTATCCCGTGACCCTGACTTATATATTTAACTGAAGCTTTTTTTTTATTATTTTATATATATGTTTGTAACGTTTTTGAGTGTGTTTGTATGTATGTGGGTGTATGTATTGTATGTATGTATTGTGGCTGGGTACCCGTCTAACTAATAAGTCCTTAAGTTTCATCGTATGATAGGTTTATTTATTTATTCATAAAAACACACTTTCTTGCTACTACCATTACAGGCTTATCCTAATGCGGTAGAGAAGGTAAATAGTTAAAAAAATATAACAAAAAACAAAACTAGTTTATATATAAACATTAAATAAATTACATAACAACATTTTATATTCTTAAAGTTACAATTGAAATAGTAGAATTGAACGTAAAAAAAAGGTATATTAAAAACTGAGGATATTATGTACAGTCTCTGTGAACTTGTTCAGTGAGCAAGAAAACATATCAACACGCTTGGTTGTAGAGTAGTTTTCTTAACAAAATTTAGCATTTTTTTACTAAGCAGCGATTAAGGTTAATTATTTTCCTCATTCTATTATAAGTATATGGGTGCGAAAACGAAGGGCTTTATTATGAAAAAAAATCCGATACCTGCGTCTCTGTGGTCGCGTCGACGCGGCTCGTGTTGGTGATTACTTTACTCACAAAGGTGATTGCGCATTAACAACGCCAGACGAATTGTTGATATTACGTATTCAGCTCCCACGACGCTCTTAATCAGTACACACGTTCGGCTACGTGTTTAAATTTAACGATAACATGTATATCCTACGCTCGGTAGTGGACGGCAGTAAGATCAAGTGATGACGATGTATTTTTACGCGATATCAAAAAAATCCATCTAAAATATCCCGGACACATCTATCGGCCCACCACCCACTGTTTAAAGTTTCGACGGTGTCTAGTTAAAAATAAATGTTAGGTGGAGCAATAAGTTTTAATGCAGTTTTGAAGCAGATTTATTGGTCAACCCTTATGTAGGTTTTTTTTTTTAATTTTTTTTTGTAATTTCGAATTGATTTTGCCGGCAGAAGTTTTACAGCTTGGGCGACAATTTCAGGCAGAGTATCTATATTTTTTGGTCAAAACTGGCTCTAAGTTTAGATTTGCCTTTTTATGGAACCAATAATCGGACACATCAAAAAAAAAATTCAACTTGTGCGAAATAAAAAAGTTTTCTCCATTCCTGGGTCGTTGAAAACAATGAACAGACTCGAATTTTCGTTTTTTTTTTCATAATCCTGAATTCAAAATTTAAAAAAAAACATACATAAACTTTTGCCCAAAAAATCAGCTTTAAAACTGCATTAAAACTTATTGCTACTACCTAACATTTATTTATAGCTAGGCATCGTTAAAACTTTTAAACACTAGGTGGGCCGATAGATGTGTCCGGGAGTGTATATTGTATTAATTATACAAATATATTAAAGTGTTTGGGATTTAAATTGCTAGTAGGTCTCTGTTGTAACAGACCGTTTAGGTAGACTCTACCACAGTGACTATTTCAATCGACAAACAGTAGTGTGCAAAGATTACTGTGTTCCAGTTTGGAAGGCGCTGTAAGCTAGTTACTGGGGTAACAAGACTTAACACTATGTCTTAAGGCGACGAACGTAATGTGGTGCAGTGTATATCATCTTAACTAGCGCGTTATGGGCAAGAGTATCACTTACCATCAGGTGAACGTCTCGCTCGTCTCGTAGAATTAAAAAAAAATTATCTCCTCTTTTTCATGCCTATTCCTTTCTGAAGTCCGAAAATAGTCGAGCCTCTTGCTCAATATGGAAAAGATACAAGAAAGATGTGATCTTAGTTCACTCTCATATTACTTAATCACTTCCTACGTCTGTCATCCTTCTAGTCTATGAAACTATTCATGGTAAGAACTAAGCTAAAACATGATAGTCCTTATGAAGATTATTTACCAGGTGGTAGGTCTCTGTTGCCGGAGACCGTCTGGGTGGGTACCACCGCAGCTCCTATTGCAACCGACAAATAGTAGTGTGCGAACATTACTGTGTTCCGGTTTGAAGGGCGCTGTAGCTAGTGTAATTACTGGGGTAACGAGACTTAACACTTTGTCTCTCAAGGTTAGCGCAATGTGGTGCAGTGTGTACCATCTTAACTAGCGCCACGTTGTCATGGGCAAGCGTATCACTTACCATCAGGTGAACGTCTTGCTCGTCTCGTCGCTTAGCAGTTTAAAAAAAAAAAAAGATGTTAACACAAGATATGTTTCATAAAACTGATTCGGTTTTCTATAAAAGCATATATCAATTTTCATAACATAAAAGAAATATTTTAGGTTTAAAAATAAATCCATTCTGATGATTATATTAAAGTTGCTGCGAATATCTATTTGATATACTGATAGGATCTAAAAATAGGTATGAAACAATTGTTACGTTATAAATATGATTTGATTTTGTGATTGAAGAACGATATTACAATAAAGTATCTTTTCAATACATTTTCCCGTACAACTAAAGTTTATTTTTTAATTTAAGTCTAACATAAATTAACTTTGTATTCGTGTTAACAATATTTGTATAAACTTAGTTCCGTTTCGATAATTCGAGAGCGCTGCAAACACGGCGCCCGTTAATAAAGTTCAAGTGAAATATTTCAGCCGATTGAAACACGATTTGCCGCTCATTGAATTAAAAGCTCAATTTCACGCAGGTGCCTTCAGGGAACTTACTAATACCAACTTTATACTCCCGATATTGGCTCCTTGAAACTTTTGAATGAACGAAATCGGCGTGAATTTCATGGAAATAGGAAATCTGATGTGTCTTATGTAAACGAACGAGTTCAATAACTTAATAAATCCTTTTACTTTCCAAAACAGTAGTAAGAAAACATTACTGTGTATTTGAAGGGCGCTGTAAGTTAGTAAAATTACTGGGGTAACGAGACTTAACAACATATGTCTCAGACGACGAGCGCAATGTGGTGCAGTGTATACTATCTTAACTAGCGCCGCGTTGTTATAGACAAGCGTATCATTTACCAGTTAAAATTACTAGGAGAATGAGATCTAACATATCTTATTGTTAGGCTATCGATTTTGTGTATACATCCTAACTCTCATTTTCAAAGCTAAGTAATCACTTACTCGTACCACAATGTAAACATAATCGTCGTCTCGTCGTTTACATAAAAATCTTACGCGATGTAAATCACCAACAAAAAGATTTTACTTAAAAAATACACCGCCATATTTAAAATGAATCGCTTTCGAAACGATAAAATAGCCGTTATAACGAGAACGTTCAAAGTTAATGCGTAAATTACGATTTATAGAGAGATCTCAACACCTCGCCGTGGGAAAATCTGCAAGAACGATGATAAATTTAACACTAACCGCTATAACTCTAACTGTAATTTAATTCCAGTTATATTTTGACATTATACTTAGCAAAGTTATATGTTAACAAACATATATATTATATATTCTTAACGCTGTAAACTGTATAAGCTTTGACACGATAGATTTTAGGTGAGAAGTTAAACTGAGTTCTATTACAAGAAACGTTTTTAGACAAAGGCACTAAATTGAAATACTAGGATCAATACTTAATTAAACACAACACTAAATTAAGTATACGTTAATAATTTTTCTTGTAAATGTTTTAATTGTAATTAGGTCTTTAAATCTAGGTAATAACGAAAAGCCTATTCTAGACTAGCAGTAGTACGCAAGCATTACTGTTCTAGGTTAGAGAATTGCTAAAGTATACATTAAAATAACAGCAGCGGTACGTTTTATATTTGTTCGGGAACAGCGCGATACGTACGTTGTGTAAACATCCTAATTACCGCTTTAATTACCTATAACAGCTAGTTAAGATTGCTAGCTTTACGTATTAAATAAATCTTCACAAATCGCAATACATACCTAAATTAATAGATCGGCAGTTTAATGTCGGTTTTTATAATTAAAAATGGCTGCCGGAAACCGATTCGAAGAATGTCACTTTTGCAACGGACTTGTATTTAACATGATTTTGTTCCCTTTTACTTAAAAACGGCAAATAACCACCAGGTGGTAGGTCTCTGTTGCCGGAGACCGTCTGGGTGGGTACCACCGCAGCTCCTATTGCAACCGACAAATAGTAGTGTGCGAACATTACTGTGTTCCGGTTTGAAGGGCGCTGTAGCTAGTGTAATTACTGGGGTAACGAGACTTAACACCTTATGTCTCGGGCGACGAGCGCAATGTGGTGCAGTGTGTACCATCTTAACTATCACCACGTTGTCATGGGCAAGCGCATCACTTACCATCAGGTGAACGTCTTGCTCGCCTCGTCGCAAAGTAGTATGAAAAAAAAAATAAGCAAATTAATTACAAGAAAATTTTAAGTTAGGTTTCGATTTACCAATTTAAAGTTTACTAGCTAATAGTATGCAGTGTATACTGGCGACTTATACTAAATCATTAGTATTTTTTATGACAATTGGTCAAGCAAAATTTAGCCAGTTGGAGACAAACATTCAATGTTATAAAGTTGAAGTCTTCATAAGAAGTAATGGAGCTAATAGCCGAAGAACGGTTGAACCGATTCATTGTTTAATTTTAGTTAATAATACTTTAGTTCTTCTTCTAAGTCGTATTTCCTCATGACTGAGGGTCGTGGTCATCATGTGTAATGAAACACACGACGACTTACTTGTCAGTTATAATGGAGTGGTGTTGCCATTGCCTTCTCCATTTCACATACTAGTGCGAGCACGGATGGTCATCACATAGATATGCAGGTTTCCTCACGATGTTTTCCTTCACCGTCAAAACACGTGATATTAGTTGGTGTTATACTAACTGCACATAAATTGAAAAATTCATTGGTGCAGGCCGGATTCGAACCCGGTACCTTCGGAGTTAAAGGCTGGCGTTCCATCCGCTGGGCTATCACGGCCTGATACTTTTGTAGTCGTCTTTAAATAAATAAATCAAAAACAGCTGAACCGTTTGAGTTTAATGATACTTTAGTCCTACACATATAAGTTTAACTCTTTTTTCTTAACCGTAACTTAAAAAAGCAATTAACTTATAAATAGTTTAAAAAACGCTCTGTTCGTACTTAGCGTGGGTGAATAGTGATGAATATGAAAGCTCGGTTTATTATATAAAAGCAGCGGCGGCGTGTAATTTTATTTGGCGTGCAAGTTGAAAAGTTTGCGGCGAGCGCGCGTCAAAATAGCCGAAACGTTTGCGGGAGCAAATTGTACGGAACCGTTTCGTAAATACACGGAAAATTTTACAACAACTCTGATGGTACGTTTAAAAACGACTGACCACCGGCTATTCGTTATAATGAGGTATTAGTGGGGTTTTAATGGTGGTTGGATCTTACCACGGTCACAAGCTAATATTAAAGCGAAATAGTAAGTCAGTAAAGTATAGCCGTGATAGCCTAGTGGTTTGAACGCCCGCCTTCCACTCCGAAGGTACCGGGTTCAAGTCTGGCCTGCAGCAATGAATTTTTCATTAATGTGCAGTTAGTATAACTCCAAATATCACGTGCTTTGACGGTGAAGGAAAACATCGCGAGGAAACCTGCATATCTATGTCATAACCATCCGTGCTCGCACTAGTATGTGGAGTAGAGAAAGCAATGGCAACACCACTCCATTATAACTGACAAGTAAGTCTTTGTGTGTTTCATTACACATGATGACCACGACCCTCAGTCATGAGGAAATACGACTTAGAAGAAGAAGAAAGAATGAGACATTAGGTTGTAAGAGAATGTGAAAATAAATGAAAATAGAAATAAGAAATTATGATAAAGAAAAAAGATAATGTACATAGAGTAAGAAAAAATTGTAAAATTAATAAAGAAATATGTCAACTCACTGAGTGCAACGTTAGAAGGAAATGGGAAGAAAGATGATTATAACTAGAATTAAGTAAAACGTAATGGAAACCTTGGCTCAGCTCTAAAAGAGGGTTCGTGTATAAAAAATAAAAGCAAGTAAAATACAGAACGAGAACGTATACTTATTCGGGTTTAAAACTTGTGCAGGGCCAGCTATCAACATATCTAAAAGCTTTATTTTAGTAATAAAAACGGTCAACTTACAAAAATACTTACAGGACATGGATTTTTTAAATAACTTCTACTTTAACAATAAAGCAATCAAATAATTGTAGCGTTAGTATTCAAAACGAAGAGATTAAAATTAGATAAAGAGTTAGATTTAAAAATAAGAAAATAAAACATCAAATTAGCTATAAGAAAGTTAAGTATAATTTTTAGTATTTCATAAATAAGTTAACACAACGAATTGCAAGTAAAAAAAGCTATTATTTTGTACTTAATATCAAAGTATGTATTATGTTAAGAGCGTAAACAGAATACTATCTTAAAATCTAACCTGTATCTTCCTCTCGCTGTCGCCTATTCTCAAAAGTTTTTTTTTTATTAATATAATGCACCACTGTCTTCTCTTTTTTCTCTTACTATTTATCTCCTATTTTCCAGTGGTGTGTCTGGAAGAGATTGCTTTAAAGCAATAAGGCCGCCCATTGTACATTATCATTTTATAAATTTGTATGTTTATTACTTTACTTTGTGTGCAATAAAGAGTATTTATCTTATCTTTGTCTTATGTTTTTGTGATTATAAATAAGCACAAGAGATTGTCTACACTTAGTAACTCTGATTCGGTCTTTTCCAACTTACCTATCAAGACCTTTGCACCTTTGACCTTTTCAGCAGTACTTATGAGCCTGACATTGCCAAATTCTCTCTTAACATCGCTCAAAATAGTAATAATACAAACTTTAGTTAAGTATCTAACATAATACAGTAACGTATAATGTAAGTTGAATATTGTGTTAAAGAAAATCTAACTACATTTGTTTCAGAATGTGAGTTAATAAGCACTGTCGTTAATAAACCATTTACAACGATGACAATCAAGCAGCAAATTAAGTAAACAATGAAGACTACAATTACTGAAATAATTCGGGATTCGAAAAGTTTATTTCACTTACACTTATCAGCGGGATTCCTTATTTACGGTCACTGAATATTTTAACATCGCCAAAGGACACACGCGACGATCTCGCTTTTGATCTTCACATGACTTAAGTTATACCGTCGGAAAGGACACGGGCTCGCCGAAGTCTTTTGAAGTTGTATGATAATTAGTTTCATTCAACTCACACATTCCGTTGATATACTTCCTTCAGTTTCTAAAATATTTGTTAGCATCAAATATACTCCCGGACACGTCTATCGGCCCACCACCCAGTGTTTTAAAGTTTCGACGGTGTCTAGTTAAAAATAAATGTTAGGTGGAGCAATAAGTTTTAATGCAGTTTTGAAGCAGATTTATTGGTCAACCCTTATGTATGTATTTTTTTTATTTTTTTTGTAATTTCGAATTGATTTGGCCGGCAGAAGTTTTACAACTTGGGCGACAATTTCAGGCCGAGTATCCATATTTTTTGGTCAAAACTGGCTCTAAGTTTAGATTTGCCTTTTTATGGAACCAATAATCGGACACATCAAAAAAAAAATCCAACTTGTGCGAAATAAAAAAGTTTTCTCCATTCCTGGGTCGTTGAAAACAATGAACAGACTCGAATTTTCGTTTTTTTTTTTCATAATCCTGAATTCAAAATTAAAAAAAACATACATAAAGGTTGACCAAAAAATCAGCTTTAAAACTGCATTAAAACTTATTGCTGCACCTAACATTTATTTTTAGCTAGGCACCGTTAAAACTTTTAAACACTAGGTGGGCCGATAGATGTGTCCGGGAGTGTAGTATCACTTGTTTTACTGCTGATAGAGAGTAAGTCAAAGTCAAAGTCAAAGTCAAAATTTTTATTCAACATGGGAACAATAGTTCACTTATTGAACGTCAAAATCTACCAGCCATTCGCAAAACAAATGCCACGGACCTGAGAAGAATGGGCAAGAAACTCAGCGGGCTATATATATATATACATTTTTTTGTCTTTTTCATTTTTAAATGTCTTACACGTACTGACACATACTGCTTGAGAATCAGCGCCATTTATTTCCACACATCTTTATCATTTAAATAATCGTTAACACTATAATATGATTTACTTATCAAAACATTTTTAATTTTATTTTTTAATTTATGAAGTTTTAAGTACCACCGCAGCTACTATTCCAGCCGATAAATAGTAGTGTGGTAACATTACTGTGTTCCGGTTTGAAGGGCGCTGTAAGCCAGTGATATTACTAGGGTAACGAGACTTAACATATGTCTCAAGACGACTGAATGGGGTGCAGTGTATACCATCTTAACTAACGTCACGTTATTGACAAGCGTATCACTTACCATCAGGTGAACGACTATAAAAAAAGTTTATAGTTTTTAAATGTTATCAAAATATTTGACTTAAGTTGATTATTGTTCTGTCGCCATTATTATGTACATTAACGTATTTCTATTTTATTACATATCTTTGTTTTATGTTTATGAATATATGCAAACAAATAAAACTTTTACGTCTGTTTTTATTAAAACAAAAGTTTTTACGGAATTCATATTATATAAAATAAAGAAAAGCAAATTTTAAACATTTTAACTCTATGCATGTTTGTTACAACTAATCTCTAAATTACGTTAAGTTTTTTGAGAGCTATGTTTTAAGCAGTCTTTTCTAAGTTTGTTTAAGCGATGTACTTCAGGTTTTTATAAATAAACAATCTCAGAATTAAACGCCTCTTTTGGAGTCGTAAACCATAAATATTTAATATCGTTATTCAGTAAACATATACTGCAAATATTTCAAGGAGAGCAGGAAACAGGAATTAGTGAAGGTATGTGCAATAGCAGATATCGACTAAGACGGTATGCCGGAATAATGTTTAGTTAAACAGTCGACGATAGCTCAGTATGTAATTACCATTTCAAACGCGGGTTCGATCCTCACTGAATTTCAGATTCTAGTAAAACTGACTTATGAAAGATCACAAGTTTCAAAAGAACATATGATATACAATCGTAACTAGCGGCACCTTATGGACAAGCGTATCACTTATCATCTGGTAAATGTCTCGCACGTCTCGTACAATATTTTTTTTTTGTATGTGAGATGTGTTTTTAATTATTTTTTTGTGTGAGATGTTTGTTTTGTGACATGTATTTTTTGTGAGATGTATTTTTTGTGAGATGTATTTTTTGTGTGATGTATTTTTTGTGAGATGTATTTTTTGTGTGATGTATTTTTTGTGAGATGTATTTTTTGTGAGATGTATTTTTTGTGAGATGTATTTTTTGTGAGATGTATTTTTTGTGTGATGTATTTTTTGTGAGATGTATTTTTTGTGAGATGTATTTTTTGTGTGATGTATTTTTTGTGAGATGTATTTTTTGTGTGATGTATTTTTTGGGTGATGTATTTTTTGTGTGATGTATTTTTTGTGTGATGTATTTTTTGTGTGATGTATTTTTTGTCAATCTGGAGTCCGCAATAAAGGTTTTTATTTTTAATTTTATTTATTTATTTAAAAAATTTAGTAATTCTAATTTAGATTGAATAAAATATTACAATAAGCTTTACCCCGTCTCCTTTAGTTAGACGCGAACTGCGGCGTTACGTGCGCGAATTTGCATAGAAATCGAGTACATTGCACTAGCGCTACATTCTATACACTACAATATAACTCTGCTCTTTCGGCCCAATTACTTTGCATCACTTTAGTAACTACACAACGCTAAATATACTGCAATGCTTATATTATTTAAAATGAAAATTTCGTTTAACTATTACGTGTAATTCTTTAATGGTTACCAACACCGATGCTTTCGAACTTTGAGCTAGATTAATAGTATTCAACTATAGCTAATTATAAAAAGTAATGATAACCAAACACCTTTTCTCTATATTTTTTAGTAAGTTATAATAAAACAGATAAGTTTGTAGTTTGAATGAAAAGTTGAAGAGCAAAGTTTCAGTTAAGTATCTCAACCATGGGCTTGGACGTGTACCGCATTCAATATCATTTCTAAAATGAGATTTTTGTTATTAATATGCACTGATTTTAAGATTTAGTTTTATCATTATCTTCATCAGCCTGCATACGCCCACTGCTGGACATAGGTCTTCCCCAAAGGTCTTCACTCTGGTGCCGCGACCTTCACCAGATCGACAGACATCACCTTTAGCGAGGGACTGACTATATGTAGTATCGCTGTAGTCAATTTATAGTCGTATCTATAGATTATGTCTATGAGGAATGAAAATAATATGACTTAACTCAGTTCAAAAACAAAGTTATTTTTTTTTAAACATTTAAACTAATATGTAGCCGTGTACGGGGCCGACTACACGGCGCCGTGTTGCAGCGCTAAACGGAATGCATTACACTTTTTCCAACATCAAAGGTCCAAACATTTAACATATACTCTTACTAGCACCTCCTTGTTAGAGATAAAAATAAAAGAAGTTAAAACAGATACACTACTCGTTTATCTCACCGTTTGTTGTATTTAAAAAAATACAATTCCACATTGATTTTTGGATTGATGATCAGCTACGCTTCAACCCTCCTGGATCAGCAGCACAACCTAACATTAATATTATATTTACGGCTGTATTTATTCGGCGCCTGCCTTATTTGTTACTGACCAACGATCCGTTTGTTTACTGGACGCAAAGTAAACAAAGCATATTTCACAAAAACAATAAACGTGGACGAACGTATCGATATATGGAATAAGTAAGAATTAATACTGATACTTATTACTTCATAAACTGTGTTTAGTCTTAAGAAATTTTTCGTTTAACGGAAGATATTTTATCTTAAGATTCACAGGAGTGAAACAGTGACACAATTTTAAAGTTATGTCTGCTTTTAAAACTAATACTACGTGGTAAGTTACTCTTGTAGTTAGTAAACATGAATACTTTTGAAATTGAAAACTTAAAACAGCTACAGGTAATATTTCCAGTAGTTAGTTTAACTAATATTTAGATAAAACTTAACTGGACGAATGTGCTTCATCTTTTTTACATTATCACTTAACATCAAGCGGAATTAAAGTCAGACGTATAACTTAAAGTCGATAAAAAATAATTAGATGGAGATTTTACTATTACAAATCAGGATGCAGATGGTGGTCGCTGTATAACGGCTGTCAACTGTATTTTGCGTATGGCACAGCATCAGACTGCTGCATTTAGAGGCAGTTACCGTTACTTGGCTACTAAATGCTGGAACAATTTGCCACCCCCTATTAGAAACATTAAGTCTTCAAAATTATTTAAAATTCACTACAAGAACCATCTTTTTCTACAACAAAAACTGTGTATTTAGTAGCTAAGTATAATGTATAATATGGAAACCGTTATAACCGTATGATATTTTTTTTTATGTTTTAAATTGTTACTGTATCTTATTTATTTATTTTTTTATATCCATAATTTGTATTTCATTTTTATTTATTTTATTTAAAAAAAAAATTCTTTTTTTAATATTGTGCTACTCATTATTTTGTTCATGAACGTCGCGGGCACTAGCCAAACTGGGCTCCGCTGAAAACCAGCGCTGTGCAACAGTCCTTGCACAGCATATGCTGAGTCGGCGTCCATTTAGTATCACATCACTCACCAAGTTTTAGCTTTAAGTCTTTATATTCTACCTTTTTTGATTTTATTTATATGTTGAGTGTGTGTTGTCTGAAAAATAAATGTCTATGTCTAAATCAAGATGTAAAATTTATCACGGAAAGCCATTTTCAGAGTTTAAAAAAGCTTTTAACATTAGCCCTTTTAGATAGTGAAGTGAGAAATAAAATATACCGACACCTTTACAGGTGACGGTATATTAATTTTAACTTTGAACTTAGCGGTTCAACATATTCAAGTCGCGCATTGTCCCAGGTTTAAGTGCGCCGAATTGCCTTTGTGAACTGAAAAATGCACGTACCCATTCCAAAAATGAAATTTCTCAAGTAAATAATTTTGTACGGCGCTTTCAGTGTTCCTGAAACGTGTTCCAGTTTTAATGGTATTCAGCGCACGCTTCAAAGGTCGTACCATCAACGTACTTATATTTTTATTTCTTACCGTTACAAAGTTAAAGTTTTCGCATTAAATTTTTTAAGATAAAGCAAATGAAGTTACGAAAACAATAAGCTTTTGAGCATATATGGTCCTTGGTCATAGCGCATATCTGACATTAATAACAAATCTAAATATGACGAAGTGTATTCACACAGGAAACTGAAATCCAGTTGGTTTTAGATACTAAACAAATACTAAAACCCATCTGACCCTGATCCAGGAACCTTCGCGTTAAAAAGCCCAGTCGATTCGAACTCATAGTTAGTGATTAAGCAATCGCGACTAACCAACTTAGATCTCAAGATGAACAACTTAATTGCAGCGCTACGTTACAATTACGTAAGACTTACCTTCGCAACAATATAAACTGTCCTTCTACTTATTTTAAATTTATTCGTTTGTGTATTCATTTATTAACATACTTGAATACATTTTTGATTTAAATAAAACAATAGTGCAATTAGATAATTTTTAAGTTTAATAAACCCCAGTTATTTGAACATTTCCACAAGACGTTCTCTTTCCCCGGAAGCACGAGCTTAGTGGGATTCAAACCCGTGCTTCTTCGAGAAGTATAAAGCATGTAACCGCCTAAGCTAAGCTATTCAATAGTAAATTCGCACACAATTTCAAAAATTGCAACATGCTTCGTTTGTGTAACTTGTAGGAATAGTTTCAGTGCGACGGCGCTCTATGTCAAGCAAAAATAAAGCCTTACATTTCTGGTTGAGGAAAAAGTGTTTTTAAGTTGAAATACGTGTAGCAGAACCTTCAGGAGAAGTCGCTTCATTTCTTCAGGAAATACATTTGCGCGACCCTGTACGTGACTGAAGCGGCACTGAAAAGTAGCGAAGTATTTTAAAATATATGTTTCAACGCTGCATCGATGGCGATCTTACTTCTTAACTTAAACTTTGCATTACAATTTTTAAATACGAAGAAGTTAAAAAGAAGAAATCTTTAAGAACTATCGGAAAACTAAAAAAGACCTGAAAGGTATATAAATAATATTTCGTTTTAATTAACTCAGTGTGAAGTTGTCTAAATATATATTACAAAACATATTTGGATCTTTATACTTTCGTTTACAATAGGTTAACACTTCTACTAAATCAAAGTTAAATCTGAATGCTCTAGATTTTATATATAGACATTCGGAACACAGCGGTGGCTGAAGATTTACTAAATAAAGATAATAGAAAGACAACAGGTTCAAAAACAAATCCAGATTCCAGAATTGAACTAAACATCTCAGTGTTTCAACACAAACTGTTAACTACTGAGCCACGGAGGCAGTTAAAGTCGTTATAGTTACAACTTCATCTACAACTATGAATCATACGTCCAACCGCCCATACAGATCATTATGAAGAGTTAATGGCCCATCCAAAAACACATTCCGATACGAACCTACGCTCATACGCGCTTATTATCGAATGAATAAAACAAGATATCGTGAAGTATGTGTTTTTGTGATAATCTATGAGTTTATTTTCGAAAAAACTTTGAGGTTGTATTACAAAGAACTATTAATAAAAGAAATATTTAGAATAGTAATTATGAAAAAAATATTTATGCTTTGTACGGGTTCATATCAAAGGACGCAGGAAACCGATAGATGCTACAGTATTAGATCGAGTGTGAATATTTGGTGGAGTTATGTCCAGCAGTGGACATCTAATCGTTCACTGTGATAATCAAGATGATATCGGAACAAGTTTTCATTTGCCAATAGTAATGTTACGTAATCGATCGTATTTATTAGACTGACCAAAAGAGGACGGTCAGAATGAAGATGATAATCAAAACCATTGTCTGTTGATTATCCTGTTACTGTTAAAAATGTAATGTCGTATTTCCTCATGACTGAGGGTCGTGGTCATCATGTTTTTATTGAAACACACGACGACTCTCTTGGCAGTTATAATGGAGTGGTGTTGCCATTGCCTTCTCCATTTCACATACTAGTCTGACCACTGATGGTCATGGCATAGATACGCAGGTTTCCTCACGATGTTTTCCTTCACCGTCAAAGCACATGATATTTTAGTTGGTGTTTTTATGCTAACTGCACATAAATTGAAAAATTCATTGGTGCAGGCTGGATTCGAACCCGGTACCTTCGCATTGGAAGGCCGGCGTTCAAACCACTAGGCTATCACGGCTTATATTAGGTAGTTTATACTATTATTCGTTAAATTCGCCAGTTAATTGGCGGAATCTATATAGTTTCAGGATTGGTAAACAGAAATCTGATAATTTTGAAGCTTATTTGTGTAACAGGTCTGAAAAATTGTAGAATGAGTATACGCGTTGTATCTTGAACAAACTTCACTTTGTTAATTCAGCGTTAAATATTATTTTTTCAGGTCTCCTTTCAAACGGTTACACGATCTACCCAGATTTAGTTCCTTCATCTTGACATCACAATTTTACTGCGTAATTATCAGAATTATATAATTACACTCCGAGTGAAATTCATCGCAAATTCGACTTGTGATATTTAAACCAATTTCAACTTTACTCAATTTGGATAAGGTTTAAATTCGTTAAAGCGATATACATTTTCATTATCAATTCTTTATGAATCTCGACTCCATTTGAGCCTATTACTAAGGCTCCCTTGAACGAAATTTAATCACTCACACGAGCAAAACTCCTCTTTTGTTTTTCATCTGTTAAAGGTTTAAAAGCCTTAACGAATTGGAGAGGCCATATTATTTTAAAACTAGATATTTTCACGAAAAATATTAAATTTTCATGATTAACTTGCCTTGTAGATTGAAAGTTTCAGGATTACTATATACAGAGGGTAATGATGACATTTTTTGAATTCATACATATAAAAGCTCGAGTAATCTTAACGAGAGATTATCACTTAACATTATGTGAAATAATCACGCCAATAGCAAATAAAAATAACTAAGTTAAAGATTTTTCAAAAAGCTTTTACACTGTTATTCTAAAATTTTGGGTTAAAGATTTAATTGTAGGTCTAATTAATATTTTTAAACACATTATTGAAAGGTTATTCAAGTTATATAATAATTTCTATACCTTTATGTATTAAGAAAACTATGTCTTTTTTACTAAATAAAAACAGAAAATATATTAAAAACTTACTGGTTTGTGTTGACGCTTTTTTTTCCTTTAATTGTAAACGTATGTAGTATATAATAATACTATTCAAACGTAAAGTTTTTAAAGCTAACTATTATATAATAATTTTGAAATTAGCGATAATTCAGCGGTTGCAGTAAAAACGTTCAACTTAGTATGTTGCGAGGATTTCCGGATGCAGTTTTCATTCTTACTGGTCGTTATAATAGTGTTTTTAGAAGTAATTATAGCTGGAGTAAGTCTGATGGTAAATGACGCCATCACCATCCATATTAAGACACTACATTGCTTCTTTGCCTGTACTTATTGACGAGAGGATGGTACCTTAGTAATCTAAGCTGAAAGCAAAGGGAATAAGCGCTGCGGTACCTAGACCTTCGTCATCTGTCTCTCCACTTTTCTTACTACATGTTAACTGTATATAGATCACCAATAAACTTAGAGACGAAAGAGAGAAACGAACAAGACGTTCACCTGATGGTAAGTGATAATGCCTATAAAAATGTGCTGCAAGTTAAGATGGTATATTTGAGCGCACGTGGTGCTGCCATCTAGTTTAAAAATGTTTAAACTTCATTTTAAATATTAACATTTGTTACCGACACTTCCGCTTTGTTGTCATTTCGTTCAATTTACTAAAATCGATACAATTAATAACTAAATTAATGAAGGAAGACATTCTTAGAGTTTTGTATAAATAGTTTGTAATTTTATATTGTTCTGGTAATTATAGTGTCGAGTAATTTTACATTTGTATTAAGTAATAAAAATAGACATGTAATTGAAAAACAACCGAGCAAGGTATAAAAACCTTCGCTGTCATCGAGTTCGATCGATTTAGTGTTCTGCTTTTGACGTGTAAAGTTGTCTCTGTACTCGGAAGTTACATTTTCGGAATGAACCTTGCGAAAGCTCTGGCCGTCCGCCACACAGACATAGTGTTAAGTCTTGTTACCCCAGTAATAACACTATCTTACAGCTCCCTTTAAACCGGAACAGTAATGTTTGCACACTACTGTTTGGCAGTAGAAATAGAAGCCGTGTTGGTACCTAGACAGTCTCCTGCAACAAACACCTACCAGCAGCAAAAGTAAGCGTATCGTCGCTTTATATGAAAACAGAAATGAGTATTACATCATTTAGAAATCAGCAATTATAGCAAAAGGGGTGCTAAGCAAAAGTTATACGAAGTTGTTATAACTTGTAATAACGAATACGGAACTTTTGCATTGAACTTTAGTTACACGATAACACTGTAATTTTCACTGAACAAATATTTTATTCCTTTTTTTTGATTACTTAACAAATATAATCTTTAATACAGTAATGTATAAGTGATTATTATAACTTAATAGTAAGGAAAATACTGAAATTATAAATATATAATTCAACAAATGGGTGAAAAATAAATTTCACTCAGTCCAACTATACGAAAATTGGGACGAAAAACTAAAGTAAATTGAAATGCTTATGTATTATGAATTCCAAAATTACTTATACCATTAGTATTAATACAAAATAAGCTCAAACTTCGACATTATATCATTCGATTGATGTCCACAGTTATACTGTCTTCTAATTTTTTACTGGTGGTAGGTCTCTGTTGCTGGAGACCGTCTGGGTACCACCGCAGCTCCTATTGCAACCGTCAAATAGTAGTGTGCAAACATTACTGTGTTCCAGTTTGAAGGGCGCTGTAGCTAGTGTAATTACTGGGGTAATGAGACTTAACACCTCATGTCAATGTGGTGCAGTGTGTACCATCTTAACTAGCACTTGTTGTCATGGGCAAGCGTATCACTTACCACCAGGTGAACTTTATGCTCGTCTCGTCGCAATGTAGTATAAAAAAAAAATTCTCTTCGTAATCCTTTCAAGTTACCGTACCAATAACAAATACTTTATTTATTTTAATTCACATCTTTATCAGGTCAGAAAAAGTCTTTCATTAAAGATTATGCAGAATACTTACAAAGACTACATACACTCACATATGAGATGAGATCACATTAAACGCCAGAGTAAATTTAAAAAAAAAGTAACCTCACAAAAACATAAGACAAATAGCATTAGGAATGATCAAACATAAAAAATTCGCCTCAAAACGAATGTAAATTAAAATCGTATTACATTACATCTATCTACCTCGTGTAATATCTAAGCAATGTCAGAAAGCTTTCATATTTACATACGTGACGTACAGATAAATCAATTGGTAACTCTTCATCTTTTGTCTTAAGTTAATGGAATGCTCTCCGAAGTGCGTTCGGTAAAAGCTTTTACTGTATGAAAGGTGGCAGTCACATTTGGCATTTGCTATAACAAAAACAAGCTGAACATATACACTTATGTATATGGGTATCGATGAACAATAAGCTGACGACGCGAATTCATCAAAACGTGAAAGAGCTTTTACGAATTCATACGGCACGAGTTCTGAAGTAAAACTTTTTTCAGTAACAAAGTTATGAAATTGATATTAAACAAGAATACTTTAAAAGGAATCAATAATAATTTCAGTCTATTTTTCCTTTCTAAACGATTGCCAATGCGACCAGCCAATCTTCACCAGTTTGTCGGTAAACAAATTAAATGTGTTACTTTAAAAGAAAAGCAGTAACTAATGAACTTCCGGTGAACGGAAGCAGCAACAAGTCAAACCGAACCTTCACTTGGTCAGCGTGGATAAATGAACACATCCCAGTAGTGGGAACACAAAAATATACGCTATGGAAACGGTTCATCTATTATTTAATAATAAAATAATCTTTTATGCCACTCGTCTTTTTATTAAGGTGTTATAAATTAAGCTTCGCCCTAACGATCACTTTCTGCTTGTCAATATTCACGCCGCCGTCGTCGCTTCCCGCGTTGGGAACACAAAAATATTTACGAAAATAATGAACATTTTCATCTCAATTTCAAAGATTTCGCCGAAGTGATCCCGGTACGTTATACATTATTACCGAAATCCATTATCGTTATTGGATTATTAAAAATTTCTACAGGATTGCGCTACGTTTTCAGCGAAAAAAAAATACATTCGCAATCTTTATTATTTAAATACTGCTAAATGCTATTGGATGTAAGATTTAACAATTTATTTTCTGTATTTTATTATAATTGAAATGTTCTTTCTTATAATTAACCTTTATAATAATAATAGCAGAAATATAGTAAATAAATAGAAGAAAAATAAATAATGTATGCACACAATTTCCCTATTTAAATCGAACATTATTAAATTTCTCACAAGTTTTAATTTTTTTTTCATAAGATCCACATATTTTTTCGAAAATAAAAGTAGCCTAAGTTACTCCTAGTTACATCAGCAATCTACCTGTGAAAGTCGCATCAAAAACGGTCCAGCCGTTTCAGAGATTAGCTGAAACAAACAGACAAAAGTCGAAAAAAAAACATGTTTTGGTATATGTACCGTGTATACATCCAAATACAATTAGTAAAACGCGGTTATTTTAATATTACAAACAGAAACTCCAATTTTGTTTATTTGTATAGATTATTAAGTTATTATATAAGTGATTATTAAGTTGTTACTCGAAAGTCTTGTGTTATGGATTCAAACTTAATCAAGTTTCATTGTTATTTAAACCTAAGTTTCCTGAGTGACGTCATTCTAACTCTCTGTGATCTTAATCAGGTCTTTGGTGATCTCACTAAATAATTAGATTAATCATTAAACAATCTGTAATTAAAAATGTAACTTTTACTTATAATTCAAAGTTCTGCTTTGATTTTCAAAAAAACGGTTTGTTTGTCTAATGTACAGGATTATGTTATCTAAGTTACATATACGAGTCGCTGAATTGTTTATGTCCGTCGAAACCGTCCGCAAGTGATCAACAAGTGAAATTATTATCGAAACTGCGTTATGAATTGTATCAAAGGAATTATCATAATTCCCTTCTCATACTTGGACGTACTCCAGACAACTTTTGTTGATACATTTTTGTTGGGGGTCTTCTTAGAAATTATCTCTCGCGAAGTTTAGTTTGGATAATGATTTATTACATATTATTACTACCTGTACGTCGTGATAGACTAGTGGTTTAAACGCTCGCCTTCCACTCCGGAGGTACCGGGTTCGAATCCGGTCTGCACCAATGAATTTTTCAATTTATGTGCAGTTAGTATAACACCAACTAATATCGCACGCTCTGCCGGTGAAGGAAAACATCGTGAGGAAACCTGCATATCTACGTCATGAGCATCCGTGGTCGCACTAGTATGTGAAATGCAGAAGGCAATGGCAACACCACTCCATTATAACTGACAAGTAAGTCGTCGTGTGTTTCATTACACATGATGACCACGACCCTCAGTCATGAGGAAATACGACTTAGAAGAAGATTACTACCTGTTTCAGTGATGATCAGCATTGATGGTGAAGTTGTTTTCAACTTTCAGCAGACAAACGGATGTTATAATCTCGCTAGTTTTATAATTTCACAAGTCACAACGCTCTTGGTATATATTTGCTTGCTACCGTTTCGATAGAAGATTTGATTTTAATATACTTCTCGGTGTCTTCTGCCTTTTGATTTTTTAGACGGAGTCTTCTGCTAATGATTTCTTAACTGCTTTTGTGGCGCAGCGGCTAACGAGTTCTGGGGCCACATGTAATGGAGTTTTATTTGTTAGGTTTTTTTTTCAGCCACCACTCACATATTTTCTTTCTGCAGTACAGTGTTAATGTTTTCTAATAATTTTATGTAAGATTATTTTGTCTAAACATACTTTAGAACAATCTCTAACCTTGTAGATAGTAACATCATGTACCGTTGAGGTGAAAAGTTAGTCCATTATTAATAAAATTTAGCTTAAACTCTTTAAGTGGAATCTATGTTATTTTAACATAAATACTCTAATAATACTCTAATAAAGAAGTACAAAAGTGCTTACATGAGTAATTTCTTTTTCAATGTACCAGCAGGGCTCTCCGATGCTCTTGTAACCTTTGACATTCACATCCATTACGATGATGGGAAGACGGCTCGTCCGCTTGACATGGTTCAGCCATTCGACATACAATCGTTACATTATTAATGCATCCATAAAAATGACGTCGTTCGTTCTTTTTTGTTTTCATTTATACTAAAATAAGTTGTAAAAGTAACTGATTTCTAGCTGTAGGTTAGGCTTCGAAGTCGGGTCTTAGCACATGAATAAGATGAACGAATTCCAGTAGAAGTCGAATTGAATCTCTCTCTAAATTGTTTCTTTTAGTTAAAGTCGTTTAAGTAACTGTTCATCTTCTAAGTCGTATTTCCTCATAACTGATGATCGTGTTCATCATGTGTAATGAAACACACGACGACTTGTCAGTTATAATGGAGTAGTGTTGCCATTGCCTTCTCCATTTCACATACTAGTGCGAGCACGGATGGTCATGACGTAGATATGCAGGTTTCCTCACGATATTTTCCTTAACCGTCAAAGCACGTGATATTAGTTGGTGTTATACTAACTGCACGTAAATTGAAAAATTCATTGGTGCAGGCCGGTTTAGAACCCGGTACCTCCGGAGTGGAAGGCGGGCGTTGAAACCACTAGGCTATCACGGCTTTCTTAAGTAACTATTAGAGCACTATATGTTATTCTATGCACCTGGTGGTAGGTCTCTGTCGCCGGAGACCGTCTGGCTTGGTACCACCGCAGCTCCTATTGCAACCGCCAAATAGTAGTGTGCCAACATTACTGTGTTCCGGTTTGAAGGGCGCTGTAGCTAGTGTAATTACTGGGGTAACGAGACTTAACACCTTATGTCTCAAGGCGACGAGCGCAATGTGGTGCAGTGTGTACCATCTTAACTAGCACCACGTTGTCATGGGCAAGCGTATCACTTACCATCAGGTGAACGTCTTGCTCGTCTCGTCGCATAGTAGTATATAAAAAAAAAAATTCTAGTTTACATACATTTTAAATTTATACTGTCCTCATACGAATTTACGTTTAGTTTGTATGATATCATTAAATAATAATTTAACAAACGAAATCATTTGTTAACTAGCTACGATTGTAGCGTGCGAAGTTATCCAGCTGACACCGCGTTGTACACACCCTTATTAATTTATGATTCTCAACATTAACAGTTTGTGTAAGTGGTGGAATGAACGGTATTTATCAAACCACGTTACAGTCCCTACAACACAAGTTTGTAATTTCATTTGATATTACTTAGGTCACTAAATGGGATCTAAGTTGTCGGTGATACCGCAACCCTTATTATCGCGATCAACTTTAATCTTTATATTACAAAGATAATTTAACTGCATTTTTTTATAACAAAACTTATTCATACATACAACATAAAAAATCAAAGCAATATTAATACAGTTTAAAATATTGTGTATACAAAACTGAAAACGTAGAATTTTCAGTAAACTTTTTGAAAGTAACATAACAGAACTTTGTTTCTATTTCATTATAAGTTAGTTATAAGTAGTATTTGAATGAATGATGTAACATCTCCATGTAACTTTATATCACAGAAGTAACGCTACATTATTGAAACGATCATAATTAATTCCAGTACAGTTTGGTTTAAAGAAAAATTCATTGGAGTTATTCAAATCAAAACGATTATCATTTGAGCCTATCCACGACGGAATTCATAGATTCCGCAAGTGGTTTGGGAGGTGATAAAAAAAAAGTGAAGTGGCTCCGAAATGATGAATAATTCATTTCGCTTCATCATTTCCAGACGAGACAAACCAAACAGTTCTGTCGTTTATTGAATTCATGACAAAGACAGAATTCGGGTTTTGATTTGCACGAAATCATAATGTTAGAGCGATAATGGAAATTGTGAGTTTGACATTATGCCGCCCCCTCTCCAATATACTTTTAACCAACGGCGCAAGAGGTAAGTTATTTTTATTTTGCAACCCGGCTAGACGAGTGAAACGTGCTATAACAACGTAGCTCTTCTAAGGATGATATACACAACACTACAATGCGATAATCGCCCTCAGATGTAAGATGTTAAGTCTCTTTAACCCAGTAAATTCATTAGCTGTATAACCGGAACACAGTAATATTTGTAAATTATATTTACTTCCAGAATAAGAATATTCTCTGGTATCTATAGCTGATGAAATTACTTGAGTAACGAAACGAGATTAATGTGTTGTAGTGTATATCATCCTAAGAACGTTGTAGCAGGTGTATCACAATCAGGCAACCTATTCGTCTGTTCGATAAGTAGAATGAAACAAAATTGAGGCCAACCGTCAGTCCATAGTAAACAAAAACATACAATAGTTGATAGTAAAGAAATAGTAAACTTTTCCATATAATAAACAATCATCAGGGCGTCGGAAACGGAGAATAAAAAAGTTGCTCGTCGTGAATTATTCATGACACTTCATGTTTTTAAAGGAGCCAAACTAAACAATACCAAGCAATGCTTATTGAATTCTATACGCGGATGAAATTTGTGTTCCCTTACATACCATAATATTTATACAATATAATATTTAATACAAATATAAGAAATATTAATAGTTTAACAGCAAGAAGAGGCGGGTTCGATTCCGATTCGAGCTTTCGCTGAATCAAAACATCGTGAGAAATCCGAAATTTTCTTCGAATTATTCCGTGCAGTTTATTCATTCTCCAATGTATTCTTTCTACATCCTCTGTTTTCAATTGTTGTACTATTTTGTTTATAATTTGTTTAGTGTGCAATAAAGAGCATTGATTTATTTATTATTATGTTTAAATAACAACAACTTTCGTAAACATGTGACATCTAACAACTCGCAATTTGCTAAAGTTCATATCCACAATTTTTCTTTAGAGAGAATTCCCAAATCCAAGCAGAGGAAATATTAACAACGGTATTTTTAATTATATTATGCGATTAAACTTAATTAATGTTATTTTATGATCAAGATTCAGGATATATCTGATAATAGGTAAGACATAATGCTGTAGTAATACAGTAATACTATGTTCGATTATAGAAAGTGGCGGGTATTAAAGCAATAAATTTTAAACATCTAGCTCCAGACTAACTAAACTTGAATGCTACTTAACCGCTGCACCATTTAGAGAATTAAATTGATTTTATTTTTGACGAGAGAGCGAGACGTTCACCTGATGGTAAGTGATACGCTTGCCCATGATAACGCGGCGCTAGTTAAGATGGTACACACTGCACCACATTGCGCTCGTCGCCTTGAGACATAAGGTGTTAAGTCTCGTTACCCCAGTAATTACACTAGCTACAGCGCCCTTCAAACCGGAACACAGTAATGTTTGCACACTACTATTTGGCGGTTGAAATAGGAGCTGCGGTGGTACCCACCCAGACGGACTCCGGTAACAGAGACCTACCACCTAGTAAATAATCTTCATAAGGACTATCATGTTTTAGCTTAGTTCTTACCATGAACAGTTTCATAAGCAAAATAGAAGAATGACAGACGAAAGAATTGATTAAGTAATATGAGAGTGGACTAAGATCACATCTTTCTTGTATCTTTTCCATATTGCACAAGAGGCCGACTATTTCCGAGCTTAAGAAAGGAATAGGCATGAAAAAGAGGAGATAATTTTTTTTTTAATTCTTCGAGACGAGCGAGACGTTCACCTGATGGTAAGTGATACGCTTGCTCGTGATAACGCGACGCTAGTTGAGATGGTACACACTGCACCACATTACGCTCGTTGCTTCGATACATAAGTTGTTATGTCTCGTTACCCCAGTAATTTCACTAGTTTAAAGTAACTTAATTACATTCCTTGAAAAATTATTCAAAGTCGCGTTTATTTTCACTCGTCCGGAATACGAAATAAGAATATTTTCACAAATTAAGTTACAAACAGGCAAACCAAAATTCCGTTTGCTCCGTGCATCCTCCACGCATGCGTCGTGCTGCTATATTTAATTAACTTAAAACTAAGTTAAATAAATGTAGTTGCTAGTTTCTATTTAAAATGCTGCACGAGTGTATCTTTTCACTGATATCATGTTTGAAATAAGTTACTGTGTAACAGTTGGAAATAGTAAATAATGAACAGTGACCAATCAAAGTATTGAGTTGATGAGTGAAAAAAGTGAATGTTATTTACATAAAAATCGGTAAAAAAACTTTTATTACCCATTAACTATTTCTGTATTACTTTCTACTAATGGGCCCCACGTTTTTTTATTTATTTATTTTGTAGTTTTCAGTGCACATAAAGAAAACCGTTTAACTTAAAAGTTTTTTTACCGATTTTTATTTTCTTGTTTTTAGTATTTAGTGAATTGTCTACCGAATATTCTGACATATATTATATATTCATAAGGACAGTATTCTGCTAGTGTAGTCCTATTATTTGATACCCATATTGTGGTGGTTGTGGAAAAATATGTACCTAGTCCGCCATATTGGAACGGCGTCCATCTTGAATTTTAAATTTTGACATAATCATCGTGTTTTACTAGTGTAGCCCTTTCATTTGATACCCATATTGAGGGGGTTAAGGAAAAATATGTAATCCGCCATTTTGTATCGGCGGCCATCTTAGATTTATAATGTTATTGATTTTATTATATTGTATTGTCATCTAAATTAAATGTGTGTACCAAATTTCAGATCAATCTGACAACGGGAAGGTGCTTAAATTTCAATTTCTAATTTTGACCCAAACAAACAAATTCCGTACGGGTCGAGCTAAATAAAACAGTTTAAAAATAGAATATGAAAGAAGAAATTAGAATGAAACAGGACTAAATGGTTAAATAGCAAAACTGCTGGTAAGTCTCTGTTGCCGGAGACCATCTAGGTACCACGGCAGCTAATATTTCGGCCACCAAACAGTAGTATGCAAACCTTACTGTGTTCCGGTTCGAAGGGTGCTGTAAGCTAGTGAAATTACTGGGGTAACGAGCGTATTATTAACCATTAGGTGAACGTCTCGCCCCTCCTTTCACTTTTTAAAAAAAAAAGAATATAAAGTTAACTATTTCAATAAATAAAAGGTTCATATAGTTATTATATAATCTAACAAATTAAAACAGTAAAAACGCTGACTTAAGTTACGTTAATTATTACATAAACTATATCTTGGTACAAAACCTTTAATCTCATTTTAACAGTCTTCTTTTTTAACTTAGTGGTAAAAAGCCTTTCAGCAGAAAGTCACAAATATTTTAAAATTACTTACTAGTCAAAAATATCGTTCAATAGCTCTTGTTATAGAAGTAAAAATCTATTTTATGATATTACAGACAAATTCAATTAATGTGTAGATAACAGAAAAGCAGGCTAGTTCATATGAGACGGTGTCGATGAATGATATCGAAACAAAGGCTCGTACAATACTTACAAGTTAAAGTATAGACACTCCACACAATTGGGACGAAATTTCTGACAAACAACACAGCAGACAGAGGGCGAATGTGTCGACGAATCTCTTTGTACAAAAGCGTAAATAATAACTAAGCTATCTTCGTGTCCATTACAAGGGACGGAGCGTCCGACAAAAGGACATCTTGTAACTCTAAACGAACCTGATTGCTGACAAAAATGCTACATAATAATAGACATCGGATAGTAACAACACGTGGGCGATAGATAAAGTTACATATTTAACACAACACTACTTATAAACATACATATAATGAGACCGAAGTGTAAGATTCGAAACTAAATGTAATCCCAACTATTCTGTATTAGATTTTATGGGTATGAAGTTTAAAGTTCAAAGTGAAGTTCTTCGCGGTCAGAATCAAATCAAATAAAATGTTCCGATTCTAAAAGAATTAAGTTAGTATGTTTACATGAAAACCATGTATATAAACGTAATAAATAATGTAGTAATATAACTATGTACTGCGATGTTCAGAACAATAACAAAAAATTATGAAATTTGTCATTGATATCATCAGCCGATAAACTCCATGGCTAAACTAGTGTAAGGGTGTCTCAAACTGTTATTTTTTAATTTCCTCCTATATAAAGAATATGCTATAAATAAATAAACGTTTATTTTAAACAGAGTGGCCCATACAGTGATGTGTATAAACTAACACAAAAGTTCCTTAAACAAAATGATATTGAAAAGTAATAATAGCATACAGCTATATTGCATGTTATAAATTTAACTTAACAATGGTTTCTGTGGCTGCAAGTTCACAAGTGTGAAGCTCAAGAAATTACAACAATTTTCTAGCAGCTATTCACATGTGAATAACGTTGAATAAGCAGCAATCATTTTAAACGAAGCAAAGTTAAGGCAATGGAAATCATTTTTTTTTTTATTTCTTATATATACCCGAATATTATATATTTAATAAATGATCCTTTACGGAATATATCACGTTAGTTTGAAATATTTATAACTCCCAACGTTCCAATTACTTTACAGCTAATACTAATTAAGGATCCAATTATTAACAAAAAAATTTCAAGCATACAATTACAAGATATCCACGGTCAGTTCATTCTGCGTAGATTCGGGCAGTGGAAAATAAATAAAAAGCAGGACACTGTAATATTAGTCCTTTCCTGACTGTAGTTGCAGAAATCGAAGCCGAGTTAACAAATTATCAAATATGATATAAGGCAAGTTATTTGAACTGAAACGAAAACTTTATCGTTAGATGAAAGCTACAATAAGTATGTGTTATATTTGAATAAAAATGTTACGTTTGTAGATAAGGTTGTCCAGCCAGGACGCGGGTTAGTGTTTGACGCTAAATAAAACGTACATTGTATATATTAAATGTCCGTACCGAACCTAATTTTTCGCACCAATCGCACGGGGGCTGCTGAAATCAACAGTTTCGCGCACGCCACCACCCACCCCTCAGTCCACAGTCCACATCCAAGCGCGGAGACGGCCGCACGTCCACCAGCACCAACCCACTACTTCCACATCGCCGACGTACTGAAACAATCTTCACTTAAACCGTTCAAGTACGAGGATATTAATATAATAAGAAATCGTTTCATCGCCGCAAAAATATCCCCGGGTAAACTTTATACTGACTTTCTCAAGTGTTCACCAGTGTACTGTGAGTCCGGGCATCACGATGTGGTATGAAACCGAAGTGGGGTAACGATCAACGTAATGACAGAATGATTGCGATCGCAAAATGATTACGAGGGACACGCGGCGGCACTGAAACAGTTGCCAGGTACTGTGCTTAATTTTAAGTAATAATTATATAAACGCATTTCAGCGAACGCGCACTGAAAGTCTACTCTCCAACCGCTTAAAAACCTTCAAACTTATGAATTTAGTTTAAATTTATACATTTTAAAAGTATTAAAGATCAATTATGTTATATAAATATTTAAAATATGTTAACATATTAACTTATTTAATTTATGAAACAAATAAAGTTACAAGAAACCATTTTATTTTAGAATATATCATCAAACACAAAAAGTTTCTCATTACAATTGACTACCAATAAATTAACTGTAATTAGAAAATCTTAAAAGGAAATTAGTGCCTAGTTCAAAATGTTTATAACTTAATGCCTAAACTTCATCGAAACGTTATATAAAATCTATCAAATAAATACAAATCCGTGTAATCGCCGTATTTGAAAAGCTGTCTTAAAAAGGCTTTACTTCAGGAATATACTTGTCGGGGAAAATATTTAGACGCTTTTTCTACACAATCAACAATGAGAATCTTATTGTAATATCACAATATAATACCAGTTATGTACATCGCCTATTAATCTATATACAAATAAATAAAAAAGTATCTGTTTTTTATATGAAAGCGGCTTTTTAGTTCTTTAGCATGAAAGTAAGATATCATTAAAACATTTCGTCTGGTGGTTTGTTCTGTGTAATATCTCTGAAACTTTCACTAGGAGATAGCTGAAGATATAAATATAAGAAATTAAGTTTCATCATCAGATTTACTTAAAAATTTTGAATTTGTAAAAACTTTAGCTTTCATTTAGTTTTCTAATTGAACATACACCAGCAGTACGTCTGATGATTTCAGCTATTAAATAACAAAACCTTGTCTGTTACTATTATAAATTAACTACATCGCCTTTCAAACTATACCACAGTAATGTGTACTACTTGACAGTTCATAAAAATAATTATTACTATTTTATGCTACAATAGTAACGTAATCGTCCAGTTATAATTAACAGAGGCGGAAGAGCAGGTTGTCTGGTGGTTATTAATAAGTCTATTGTTACAATGTGATGCGGCCGAGGATTAGGTTTCACAGCACCACATATCGCTGATCATATTGTGACGTGTGAATAACAGACCCCTTGTTCGATTCCAAAGAAACATTTTGTGTAGTTTAGTTGGAGGCTTTTTAAGAACTCAACTGGCTAACTAATACTTTTATAATTTACTACAAGACTTGGTATATATCGATGTTTCAAAAATGTGATGATGGCACTGTTAGCAAACTGATAGATAATAAAGCTTCACCATCAACAACAAATATGGCGAATTGTTTTACAAACAATACGAAAGCGTATTGAAAGCAATTTGTTATTTGCCGCGGCTGTACATCGTTGTCAGAGTTTCAGAAACTAATTTCGCGAGACAATAATATCGCTCATTTTAGTTACACTAGTTTCTAAATAACCCTGTAAATGGACAGACTGACGGCGAGACTACAAGACTTTACACAATTACAAACTACACAGTCTGGAGATACAAGCTATACCGCTTTTGTGTGTTAAATCTACTTATACAATTTAGAAGATATAGCTTTTTTATTAACATGAAAATCAGTAACAATAGAATGAAGCTTAATTATTTTAACATTACTTATATTCAATCTAAAAAAATTCTTTCATCGCAAACGTAGACGTGAAGTTATAATCATGTAAGATAAAGATTGTAGCCGGCCTTGAATGTTTAGATTTCTTTCAGCAAACATTTTTATTAAAGTAAATCAAATGAATAAATAAGCAAATAGGTTTTAGTACATAATATTATAGCAATGTAATTTTAAACATGAGAAAAGAACAGCAGAAATTGCCATGTTCTTACGTTACATAACTTTTTTCAATCCATCGACATCTTAATCCCTTTTCACTAACCCACATTAAGATGTATAGTTGAGAGGAAGATTCTTTGTCTAGTTTCTTGAAAACAAGAACATCACTATCCAACATCTGCGCCCGGTTCGACGCTGAACTAAATCTGTCACGTTTAAGATAAACTCAGGTGAATCGAGCTTTACGATAACTATCTACTTCTAGCTTATGTTATCTTCTTTTCATTCAATCTTAATGCGAACAAAGTAGGGCAACAGTTCTTTGTTCACAATTAATTATTTTTTTAGTCTTCAATAAAGGTATCTTTAAATCCTTTCAGTAGAACATAAAGATACTTTAAGATTATTTTTTCATATTTGTACAACTGTTAAAGATAAAGAGAAAGTTACAGTAGAAATTCTATTTCTAGTGCAACTTAATTTTACGTATATCATCTAATTATTAACCGAACTTTTTAAGTAATTTTCAGCATTTTCAGCAGTCATAGTTTAAGGCCTGAGATGACAGCTGTTCAGATCTCATATTTTGTTACATTATTGTATAAAAAGATAGGACCAGTAAAATGCTCACTCGATGCCAAAAAGCATAATGAAATATTTCGTCGTAATTTCTTGTAAAATATCCGAACGAGTAGCTGTAAAATGAATGGCTATTTCGAAAGGGTTTTATTTCTAAAGCTACGTCAATGAAATACCTTTTTAATCTGGCACAGCCATATTGACATTGTAACGGAAAAATGAAAAATTAAAGTTCACTAAAAATAATCAACGAGTTGAAGAGTTCTTTCACAAGGTAAAGGCACAAGCACGGGCTCTCGTACTATTTTTACACAAATTAAAATTTACAAAGCGCAATATTACTTTGATTAAGAACAACTTGACTCATTCAGAAACATCTGTGGCTGGTTCCGGTTTCAGATGAGATCGTGTAACATCTGAAAGTAAATACACTTCGATGACAACTAAACTTTTATCGACATGCTTCTGTGACACATCGGTCAATTTTTTTTGTTACCAGTCTCCGTTCCGTTCTGAGGATATCTCATCATTACCTCTATCATCATCTTCTATCTGCCGCATTAACAGCATTAATCTATTCCAAGTTTCAACATAAAATAACTAGAAGAAAATAACTTGTCATTTAAAAATGTCGAAGACTAACCTGTAATAGAAAAAAAAGGATACGAAGAAATACATTTCAGGTAACAGAAAAAACTAATCTTAGTATATAGATTGACCCGATCCGACATTTATGGATTAGAACCTATCTATCTCTGTCTCCTATTGTGAATTAAACATTACGCATTTTTACACAAAATCCCGAAGTTATTTTCTTTTGTGTTCTTCAATAATTTCATGTTTTCAATGTCATAAATTTTCCGTTATAAAAACGTGTTACGTTAAGATATATTTTTGTTATTTAACCGATAAATCATTTGAAATAAATCTAACTTCTAGTAAGGCGCAAACGAAAATCCACCGGGAGTTCCACGAGGTCTGTAATAATTCAATAATTCGTTAACCCTCATCTAAGCCTATAAATTGTCCTACGCAAATCCCAAGAGTTTGCATCGGTAATTAAAAATTTCTTTTGAACAAAGATTACTCTTGTTCGCATTAAAGAAATAACTCCAAGTATTGGTATTTAATACAAGTATATATACTTAAGCTGTGTATATCATTTAAGTTGTTCTTGATCATCTTGTGATCGATCTATAACATATTCTTTTTTATTCGACTAAGTTACGAAACTAGCAAGGCGTTCACATGATAGTAAGTGATACGCTTGCCCATAACAACTTGCGTTAATTAAGATGGTATACACTGCACCACATTACGCTTTCGCCGTGAGACATAAGGTGTTAAGTCTTGTTGCCCTAATAATTTCATTAGCTTACACCTCTCTTCAAACCGGAACACAGTAATGTTTGCACAGCACTGTTTCACGGATGAAATATGTACTGCGGTGGTATCTAGACGGTCTCCGGCAACACTAACCTACAATCAATTCGAAGTTTATGGATAACTGAAATTCAGAAAGAAACAAATATTCAAATTTATCGTTCTTTGATAAAACACCCAGGATAACGTTACGATTTTGTCAAGTCCCAAAAGAAATTACGTACTAACTTTTGTGACAGATTACAAATATCTTCCCGGTAATCTATTGTTGTATACTGAAACATAAACTTTATTAACTATAAGTTATTTATTTAAAAAATTGCGTACTGAAAAAACATATCGCGTAGAGCTGATTCAACAGAAATACAATACTCTCCTAATCTACATCCGAACTTTTGAAATTTAACAACAAATCCGGATATGGTGAAAGGTACCCAGAATACTTATATAAAGTGGTGACGACGTGGGAGCAAAGAAACCTTCTTCTTCTTGTCGTGCCTCTACAGCCTGAAGGTTCTGTTAACTTCGAAAATAGTTTAGTCTCTTGAAACTTTACCACAAAACAAACTTCATTTGATAACACAGACGAATATCAGACTTCCGTTTTACGTTGTCTTATCAATTATTCCTCAGTAAAGAGTTAAAACTAAAGGCAGTTAGAGTTTTAATATCCAAATGCGTCATGTAGGTCGCGCTTTATACTCGTATTAATGCATTTAGCATGAAATTCATTGTAGCTTTTAGGAAGTCGAGCGGACGAAGTCAGAACTGCACTCCATTGTTCTATACAACACAAACGAACCGCGAATAGAACTTTATAACTCTTTAGTTCTAATGCATTGTATTATACCTGGTAATGGTCCGTAATCAAAATTATACATTTCAGTTGATATACACTCCCGGACACATCTATCGGCCCACCTAGTGTTTAAAAATTTTAACGGTGCCTAGCTAAAAATAAATGTTAGGTGGAGCAATAAGTTTTAATGCAGTTTTAAAGCTGATTTTTTGGTCAACCTTCATGTATATTTTTTTTTCAATTTTAAATTCATGATTATGAAAAAAATACCAAAATTCAAGTCTGTCCATTTTTTACAACGACCCAGGAATGGAGAAAACTTTTTTATTTCGCACAAGTTGGATTCTTTTTTTTGATGTTTCCGATTATTGGTTCCATAAAAAGGCAAATCTAAACTAAAAGCCAGTTTTGGCCAAATATATGGAAAAACATACATAAGGGTTGACCAATAAATCTGCTTCAAAACTGCATTAAAACTTATTGCTCCACCTAACATTTATTTTTAACTAGACACCGTAGAAACTTTCAACACTGGGTGGTGGGCCGCTAGATGTGTCCGGGAGTATATTCCACAAAAAATATTTTTTTTTTGCTAATTTCTAATCAAAATGAAACTGTAAACTGCCGAAATTAACTGATATTTTGCGTCGATGTCTTTTACATTAAAAAAACCACACACAAACTGCATTACATCTGTAATAGTACCAAATACGTTATCAACAGCTACAATTTATAATTTCCTGTATTTACCAAAGTAAGAAAAATGATCAGAACAAAAGAAAAGCTTTTAATATATTCTATTGTTATTAACATGCGACATCGCGCGAACATCACCTGTTTATTTCTCATCAGCCGCTGACACGAGTTCCGGCGCGCTCTTTATAAAGGCTGATTAAAAATAACAGATCAAACAGGAATAGAAAGGAAATGTAAGCTGATGAGAGAATTTTAATTCCCTTCTTTTTTTTTCAAACACACGAGCGATTGTTATGATATTCACCAGGTGGTAGGTTTCTGTTGCCGGAGACCGTCTAGGTAGGTACCACAGCAGTGACTATTTCAACCGACAAACCATTACTGTGTACCAGTTAAAAGAGAACTGTAAGCTAGAGAAATTACTAGGGTAACGAGACAACACCTAATATCTCAAGGCGACGAGCGCAATGTGGTGCTGTGTATACCATCTTAAGTAACGCAAGTTGTTATTGACAAGCGTATCACTTACCATCAGGTGAACGTCTCGCTCGTCTCAAAAAAATTACGAAGTTCGTTGAGCGGAATTGTTGTGTAAACATCTTAACTGAAATTTGTTACATAACAAATCAAGATTTATAAAGATATTAACAAGTGTAGATCACTTAATCCATTTCATGTTTAGCTAAGTTATACTCTCCATAATTAAACCTCAATCTTTAATGAGGATCTCCCTTAAACTCTTCCTCTGCTATCCTATCAAATAGCCTGATACTTAACTGTTCAATAACATTTAAGTTACACCCGATAACTTAGACGAGATTATTCCAAGTTTAATAACTTTATGAAGTTTTACTGCAGATTTTATATCAAAATAACTGAAAGCTGCTTCTTTTGCTTAGTAATTTTAAACTATCTATGATTCTTTTTTCTATTTGTTTATTTTATATCTATTATTAAGTTAATGTTCAATTTCATATAACGTAAGTCAAATCATTCCTCTCTAATATCGCGCTCAGTATATATTCTACGTAATACACATCCCCGGCCATAACGGAAGTCGTAAATCACTTGCATCATACCGCGTGCGAGGAATATCACGTTATCAACATGTTCCGTGATATACTATCAGCGTATTGTAATTTAGATTTTATAATACTTTTTCATGGATTCCCTTGATATTATACTAACTTTTCTATTATCTATATAAGTTAAAACCTCTTCGCGTCCAATAATCGCAGAAACAAATATTAAGTAAATAGCAACTCTACTTTTCTTAATTGACGAAGCGTCGAAACGAGCAAGACGTTCACCTGATGGTAAGTGATACGCAGTGATAGTCGCTTTGAGACATAAGTTAAATCTCGTTACCATAGTAATTTCACTAGCTCACAGCTCCCTTCAAACCGTAACACAGTAATGTTTGCACAAGTTAATGCTGGTAGGTCTCTGTTGCCGGTGACCGTCTAGGTACCACCGCAGTGACTATTTCTACCGCCAAACAGTAATGTGTAAACATTACTGTGTTCCGGTTGGAAAGCGCTGTAAGCTAATGATTTTTTTTTTACCATCGTCCCCCTGCCTGGTTGGTCATGGCCTAGTTTTCTCATTCCAGTTCTCGCTTTCATTCAGTTTTGCTATCAATCATTCCGCTAATTTACATCCTTCTCTCATACATCGCGCTCTTTGGAGTGAAGACTCCGTCGTCTCTACATTTTTTCCTCTGCTGCATAGAGAGCTGTGGAGCATACTTAAAACATCGATCTGAAAATAAATCATCCCATACATTTTCTCCTTCTCGTCTTCTTCCTCTGGGTTTTTCTATACTTACAACTTTTTCTTAATTACTACTATCTGTTTATCTTGTTTACTTACTATCCTATTCCTATTGCTACTTACTCTATTATCACAGCTCTCTTATACAGTGAGCTCTTTCTGCGTAGATCGGACCATTAATAATAATTAAAAAGTTATAGGTACCATGTGATAGCTGTGACATTTGGACGTCTGTCATCTTAGTCCTCCCGTGACCATGACTGCTGCAAAGCGGTCGAAACGTCGGGAATAAACATACAAATAATAAACGCGATAAAATCCGTAAAACCGAGTTTTAATAAAAGCTCTCTCATTGCTTACATTAATACTTACGCTATAGCCTTAATCTAGTATCACAGTTTATGTCTATCTAAGTTATTCCTGTATCTAGTGTCTTATTTCTTTTTATAATGTCGGCTATAACCTCTTCACAAAACTTTAAAAACTTTGGACGACTGGCGTCTTCACTCATTAGAGAGGAAGCTAGTGATATTACTGGTGTAACAAGACTTAACATCTTATGTCTCGAGGCGACGAGCGCAATGTGGTGCAGTGTGTACCATTTTAACTAACGCCACGTTATGGGCAAGCGTATCACTTACCATCAGGTGAACATCTTACTCGTCTCGTCGCCTTGTAGCATAAAAAAAATGTATAGGATTGATATGATCATAAAAATCACAACCGATGCTAGTCCGGAAGTTTACGTAATCATTACGATGGTAAATACTAATAATGGTTATTTGTGTACAAACATGAATTATCGAACTTAAATCTTGAATGCGATACATCACGCGATGTTTAATGACCAAGCGCCCAATTTTTTTTGCGTAGCAGTAATACGCAAACATTACTAAGTTTAGGTTTGCACTGTGTTATAGCTTATTAAATTACTGGGGTAACGAGATCTACATCTCATATCTCAAAGCATCGAGATTAAAATAGTGTAGTGTTTATATAAAAGCCGTTATAGCCTAGTGGTTAGAACAGCCTTCCACTCCGGAGGTAACGGGTTCGAATCCGGCCTGCACCAATGAATTTTTCAATTTATGTGCAGTTAGTATAACACCAACTAATATCACGCGCTTTGACGGTGAAGGAAAACATCGTGAGGAAACCTATATATCTACGTCATGACCATCCGTATTGGACTAGTATGTGAAATGGAGAAGGCAATGGCAACACCACTCCATTATAACTGACAAGTAAGTCGTCGTGTGTTTCATTACACATGATGACCACGACCCTCAGTCATGAGGAAATACGACTTAGAAGTGTTAATGATCCTAACAGGCGATATATTGCAACGATAGCCCATTACCATCACGTGAGAACCAAAATAACACAAATCATTACCATGTTATACATTTTCCATTACAAATCATACAAGAAGTTTATTATCGACGAAAGCACTCAGTAATAAAATATTAACAGCGGCGTTGTTTTGACTTAAACAATATACTTTTACGCATTATGAAGGCCAATCTCACCGTGCGCCGTGATTGATGAATTATTTATGCTATAATGTAACACTCCAATGGTAGAAGATAAGTAAGGTATTGATCGGTGGTGAATTACCCGAAATTTTCACTTTGTACTTATACGATCGTTAGATATGTATTAAGTTAGATTTTTTTTATTCAACTAGGTGACGAGACGTGCGAGACTTTTACTTAGTGGTAAGTGATACGCTAACATAACAACGCGCTGCTATTTAAGATGGCATACACTGCACCACATTGCGCTCGTCGCCTTGAGTCATAAGTTAAGTCTCGTTACCCCAGTAATTTCACTAGATTACAGCGCACTTCAAACTGGAACACAGTAATGTTTGCACACTACTAGTTTGTCGGTTGAAATAATCACTGCGGTGGTACCTAGACGGTCTCCGGCAACAGAGACCTACCGGCAGTAACTTAGAACAATTAAGTTAGATTATGAATAGTCATGAAACCAACTCGTAATACGCAATACGAATTATTGTAGTAAAGTTTAAATGTTCGGTGAAATACGAAATATGGTCGAAAGTGTGCTTAGGTTCAAATCTACATTATAGGGGAGACCGCAAAACTGAGCAGTAAGCAAAGGGGTCATAATTACGGACTGGGGTCGCTTTACTTAAGCGCTTCTCGTAAAATAGTGTAACATTTGCAAGGAACAGTAATATTACAACTACTTACTAAATATATTTAAATTATTTGTAAATACATATAAAATAACAAGTTACCATAGTCACATACCATGTGGTAGGTCTCTGTTGCCGGAGACCGTCTGGATGGGTACCACCGCAGTGACTATTTCAACCGACAAATAGTAGTGTGCAAACATTACTGTGTTCCGGTTTGAAGGACGCTGTAGCTAGTGTAATTACTGGGGTAACGAAACTTAACAACTTATGTCTCAAGGCGACGAGCGCAATGTGGTGCAGTGTGTACCATCTTAACTAGCACCTCGTCATGGACAAACGTATCACTTACCATCAGGTAAACGACATGCTCGTCTCGTCGCAAAGTAGTATAAAAAAAAAGTCAGTGATAAGTGTCATTAAGTTATAAGACTTTAAAGAATCCGATCCTCGTGAGTTTGTTTTTGTAATTCCTTCTTTTTCCTGATATCCTATTTACATAATTTACTAATAATACTATCTTATCTATCATTACAAAAAACGTATTTATTTATACTTATTACTGTTGTACATATATTTAAACAAAATTTGACTCGCATAATATGAGTTACTCTTAGAAAACACCGTAAAGTAAGTACGGAACAGATAAGTTCAAGTTGCTTTCAAGGTCTTGTGAAATCCGCCAAGCCGAACTTTGCTAGCGGCGCGGTTTAAAGTTATTCTCTTCGTGCAAAAAGGCTTTAAATCCCAACAGACAACATAAAATAACTTGTCTAAATATAAAGTATAACAAAATGATTTAGAAATATTTAACCCTTAAATTTAGTCCCTTTTAAGTTTTATTGGACGAAATAATCTAATAAGTTCAGTAAGACATAATGATATGAGACTCCGGAATCGAACTAGGGACGTTACATCGCCAGCAGTCAGCCTCAGCACCGCTAGGATCAGTTATCTGATCAACCATACAACTCGCCTATCCAAACACGATCTATATCAACGTACAACATGATTATGTTAATGCGGAGATTGTAACAGTTGTTACAATTTATGTTAACTAGTAATCAGTTAGTAATATCAATTATGGCGTAACATAACTGTATTATTAATTAGACGACTTGCCGCGGGAATTTAGACTTAATTTCATTACTTTTACGTGTAAATCTCAGGCTGTCCTGCTTCTAGCTTCTTTAGGGAACAAGAAACTAGGACTAGTACTTAATTTCGGCAACAAAACTAGTGTGTTAAATCAGCACTAAGAACTTGCTTAGTCGCAGTAAGAAGGTTCTCTTAAGAAGACCTCTCAGAGGGGTAAGATACAAATTCCCCCACTACCTTCATTTACACTTGAATTCAAGGTAACTAACAATTACGTTGCCGATAAAAAAATCCTCTCTCCCACATTAAGCCCATTAAGCTGTTGGTACTTAAATGAGAATCAGAGTGCTTAGAGAACACTTAATAGCCGTATACGTAAGGTTAGCAATAACATGGGGGCACAAGTTATTGCTTCTGCGGTATCGGAAGGTCGTAGGATATCACGCGAGAGCAAGCGCTAGGCGTCTATAAATATTCTAGACTAGGCTATAAGGTCACCACTTTATAGCCACGAAGGTAACCGGTCATGTGGATATCGATCCGCCACTCCACTTACTGACCTTAAGAGTCCAGTGATTTGTGTCCAAGTTCAAATTGATTCACTCATACAAATGTCACAGGTATCCATGACTTTTGTATATATATATTTAGTACGCGAAAGAACCGAGTTATTCGCGGTACTTATTAATTGGTATGTGCAGCTTAAAATTGTTATTTTAATGCTACAGACAGATATATTCATTTGTATGAATTATAATTAATCAAAAGCAGATCTTCCTGATTAAATAGTTGAGCGCATAGTTGATATGTTTGTGGTCAGCGTGTTCGACTCAACCGTAATATATTTATTATACATAACTTATTCGTCAAAGCTTCAATGCGTAATATAATTATATAATACATAAGTTCAACTTAATGCTCAACTCCATTCTGGGCTAATATATTTATTAAAAAAATGAATATCCAGCTGTTGTTACATAACTTAGGGACTGAAGCATAATTAGGTAACAATAATCTTACTATAAATGCATTGAAACAATAACAGTATTAAGTAAAAATTTAAAGGTTAAATAGATTGGCAAAAATTATGTCCAGTATTAGTCTATCTTAAAGTTAAGCAAAGATCGATGTGAGATTGTCTAGATTACAAAGAAATATAAATCACCGAAATATATAAAAAAAACGATACATGACTATAAAATTCAGGAACTGAAAATGGCGAAAACTGAGGTAAAGCGTGAAATATTTTGGTCACAAACAAAATAAATTATCCTTGTAAATAATAAGCTACCAGGCCACCATTACCAGGGTACCATTTTACCAGGTGGTAGGTCTCTGTTGCCGGAGACCGTCTGGGTGGGTACCACCGCAGCTCCTATTGCAACCGACAAATAGTAGTGTGCGAACATTACTGTGTTCTGGTTTGAAGGGCACTGTAGCTAATCTAATTACTGGGGTAACGAGACATAACACCTTATGTCTCAAGGCGACGAGCGCAATGTAGTGCAGCGTGTACCATCTTAACTAGCACCGCGTTGTTATAGGCAAGCGTATCACTTACCATCAGGTGAACGTCTTGCTCGTCTCGTCGTATAGCAGCATAAAAAAAATAAAGCTAAAAGATTAACAACATAAACCATTTTTGGAAGTTAAAAAAATTGTGCGTTTCATATTATTTTTTGTTTTATCATACAAGCCACGTAACCTATCATCCCAGAACTTTCTTTAACTTACTAACATGAAGATATTTTATTTTATCAGAATTTTTTTGTGTCACTATCGTGTGAGCATGGAAAAATTCTTGATTTTAGTGTCACTACAACTGAGATGAGATTAGTGGTGCTTACACAGGGTCGAAAGGGCGGACCCTAACAATAAATACACTCGGGACCCCAATCTTCCCTTGTACGCGAAAGGGTCTGGGAAAGTATAGCTTATTTCAGTTTGTAAGTAAAATTTCTTGCTTGAACAATTTTCATGTGAATAAATGAACTGTGCTTTTATATTGGTCCGTCATTGAAAGAGCTGTCGCTTCAGGCCTTTGTTACCAATTCTGTAACTGTGTTTTCACCTGTGACGTAGCAGTTAATTAGGATTGTAATTAGGACTTCTTTGGTTCTAAGACCCGTAACATTCGAAGCCAGTAAACTTCTTAATGAAATATTTCTAATTTTTTATATTAAAATACTTTTTATCACTACTTGTCTGTTCAATAAAGTAAAAGTGTATGAAATTGTTATTTTCTATGTTATAATACTTTACCTTTTCATATCCACGTATCGGGTAACTCATTTACATTTTAAGCATGAAACGCATCAGCGAGTCACATAAAAAACCTAACATAATAGAGGCGAAAGGGTCACAGGGTCCGTAACATCCGAAATATACAATATCGAGGCACCGAGGTGAGTATGCAAGGTAATCATCAACATAACTTGACTGGAACTTAATTGCTGTGCGAAAACGGTCTCAATTGCGATGAAGGGAGCCATCAGACTCAGTCCCCCAGGATCGAGCTCGTCACCCCTCTGACAGAGACAAACGACGGGGGTGACGTGAGCGTTGTACGGTACAGCGCAACACGCCGGCTGCGTCTCTTTACGCGCTCCGTCTCCGAGGAAGTGTCGGAGGGCGGCTATGAATCATTCGGGATTAAACGAGAATGAAAGAAATCGCCTCCTATACAACCTTATTTGAAAATCACAAAACTACACTACATTTCCTATATTAAAAAAAATGTCGTAACTAGCGATTTATTCACATTACTTCTTCTTCTTCTTAGTCGTATTTCCTCAGGACTGAGGGTCGTGGCCATCATGTGTAATGAAACACACGACGACTCTCTTGTCAGTTATAATGTAGTGGTGTTGCCATTGCTTTCTGCATTTCACATACTAGTCCGACCACAGATGGTCACGACATAGATATGCAGATTTCCTCACGATGTTTTCCTTCGCCGTCAAAGCACGTGATATTAGTTGGTGTTATACTAACTGCACATAAATTGAAAAATTCATCGATGCAGGCCGGATTCGAACCCGGTACCTTCGCAGCGGGAGGCCGGCGTTCAAACCACTAGGCTATCACGGCATTCACATTACATATCATTGAAAATTATGTTATATTAATTTGAGAAAGATGGTATAACCTATGGTGTTATTTCACTAGCTTCAGGAGCCTGACAAACAGTATTACCAAGTGGAACTTATCACAAGTATACTATAATATCGTAATGAAAAAGCTACAGTTTCCTCACAAACTATACAATATTCACGTCGATACATAAATCACAAAAGTACGTCGAACCCTTCCCCGATTGGAATTTACTGCTTTGGCCTTCTTTTTTTTTACATAAAATATATTTGTTTAACAAGATTCACAAGGCGAAACCTTTTGTTCTTTTCAAAACTTCAATTCGTGGAGATTTTAATTCACATTAAAAATTCTATCGATTCACTCTTAACTTGTGTTTGAAAATATATATTTAGAGACTAGACTTTCTTGTACAAAGAATCTTTTGTTACTTATTAACGGTAGTTTAAAATAACCGTCTATTCAACCAGCTTTCATAATTTATTTAAATTCATGTTTAAGTCAATTAGTCAGATTTATGAAATTATTACAATATTTACAATAATCAAAACTATTACAGTTTTAGTTTACTGTCACGAATTAACTTGATTATATTATCTAATATTACAAATTATACTTTGACAAAATAATCCTTACAATATATTGTATTTACTAAGATATAAGTTTTCTCTATTATTATTTTGTTAAGTGATTTTGGTCATCTCCATATTTTTATTGAAACTTTTCCTATTTCTATCGCTAAACAATAGTGTATATCTTACTGTGTTCCTAATTGAATGACGGATTTAAATTACAGAGTTAAAGAGACTTAAGAACTTATATCTCATAACAATGATTAAGTAAGGAGTTAAAGCATTCCTTCGGATCAAGTTAGACGTAATATGCAAGCATAACCCAATTGTAAAACAAAAAAAACGATACATCAAAACCAAATGTTACGTAAAACTGACTCCAGTTACTCTTCTAGATATATATACTAAATATTTGAAGCGACAAATAAAACAAAACAGCGTCAAAATTGTTAAACTAACAAATCCAAAGTTCGTTGCGCGAACTCAATTAGAATCTATCAGATGAATAATTGCACAACAATTTCCCAGGGGTCCGTAGTGGCGTTGCTAACAGAATGACAGGTTGTGACGGTGACCTCAATGGAGCTGAAGCTAATCCGAAATCGCTATCCCGGTGAACTTGGATTACAAATTTGAAATATCCAACAAATATGACAGACGTTGAGCTTTATAATGTTCCCTCTGTGGTGAAGATTTCAAAATTATAGTATGCACACTGACTTTAGCTTAGTTTCTGACTTGTTTATACACTCGAGTTGTTTTATCTTTTGCCACTAGTTTAGTAACTACTTACTATATACACTCCCGGACACATCTATCGGCCCACCTAGTGTTTAAAAGTTTTAACGGTGCCTAGCTAAAAATAAATGTTAGGTGGAGCAATAAGTTTTAATGCAGTTTTAAAGCTGATTTTTTGGTCAACATTTGTGTATGTATTTTTTTTTAATTTTGAATTCAGGATTATGAAAAAAAAAATCGAAAATTCGAGTCTGTTCATTGTTTTCAACGACCCAGAAACGGCGAAAACTTTTTTATTTACCAAAAAATCAGCTTAAAACTGCATTAAAACTTATTGCTGCACCTAACATTTATTTTTAGCTAGGCACCGTCGAAACTTTAAACACTGGGTGGTGGGCCGATAGATGTGTCCGGGAGTATATATTAACACCAAACTAAATATATAATTTAATGTTAATATAGATAATAATAAAGTTTGAAGCTCAGCTGAAAATCAGCGCTGTTATATTTGCTGTTGTATGCAGCTGAGCTTTAGCGCAATTAACTTGCTACTTATTATTCCTTATTGTATATTTGAAATGTGTAGCAACGAATAAATAATAATAGAACGAATAATACACATAATACACATGTATATTAAATATAGTATATTTAAACTCTTTATTGTACATTAACTACCACTATACAACTTTTCTTTTTCGCTAAGGTTAGCTGGTAGAAAACTCATTTTGAGTTAAGCTCGCCTGTACCATTCCATTTCCGTGTAACCATTGTTGTTAGTTTGTTTGTTTGTACAAAGTTTTTAATTAATTAATTAAAAAAATAATAAATATTTTGGAGGTTAAAAAACGTAAACGATAAACATTAGCGATAACTCAAAAAACAGAGTTTGCGTTAAACAAAGAACCTTCATAACAAAGAAAGCATTCACCGCAGGCCCTTTGGATGTTTATATTAAAAGTTAAGGGTGCTTAATTAAATTGGTCCCTGTTGCGGGGATTTCTGGCAGAAGTGCTCGTGTGGACCTCATGCTCATCTAACCTTACCTCCGAATCGCTTTCCGCAACTATCCGCCTTTGTGTTAATACGAAAAGTTTAATTCAGCCGCATGTTTTGTTTGAAGACAAAGATTAAATAACATTTAAAATTATATTATAACTCAATTGTTTTGCATTTGTGTATTTCGTATGTCTTATATAGTAAATAAAAATAAACAAAACATTAGTTAAACGTTAGAATTAATGTCTATATTGCATAACGTAATAGTTTAACTGCGAGTTTCCACCGCCGCGGTTAGATCAGTGGTTTAAATGAACAGTTTAAATGTTTGTCAAACAAACAAACTTCCACCATATCCGAACATGTTACTTGCGGTAGAACTGTTGTAAACTTGAACTGTTTACGCAATAACTTAATTACTTTTTTCATATTAATTTCATACACACATTTACAATAGCGAACCTGTTTTGATAGTATTTTTTAAAACCTCTGTTTATTAAATTCAAATTTACAATGTAATGAAGTGTATATCATAAAAAGAGCCTTATTATTATGGATGCATATATCACTTACAGTCGAGTGAAAGTCGAACTCATCTCGATTTAACATCACAACTTAGCATATAGCAGTCTTGTTACTGAACCATGTTGTAATTGTAACTAGCTCTATTTTATACTGCAGATTTGCTTTGATAGAAAAATATATCAATCGTCCATTATTAAATATAAGCTCTTTTCATTTAGTTAAGGATAAGCTTTACTCGTTTTCCATCTTCATTAATCTATTTTTCCATTATACATTCTTAGTCGTCTTATGACACAAGTCAGAACAGTAATAGTATAACCAATATTTAAAAACGTTAAAAGAAAAACTTAAATGATTTTTAGTAACACACAACTAGTGTAAATATCTAGATAGGGTTCGATTAGATCTACTTACTTAATAGTACTTGATTTTGACTACAGCAGACATTGCGGAGCTGCTCGCGTTGCTTTGACAATTCCTTTCTGTCACAGGATATTAGGGATAACGGTTTGAAGCCGCCGTATCTCGTTTCTGGAGTGTCGGAGACCGGAAATACGCTTAATAGGGTTTGACACAATCCCTATTAAGCGTATTTCCGGAATGTTTCGAACAATATTAAAACATTTTGAGCAAGGAGTTTTAAATTCTTAGAGTTTACTATTCAATTTGTTTAAAATAGTAAAGGATACTCGTTCTAACATGAATGACAGATTAAATCAAACCGGATATCTTCTTATTCAAAGACGAGCGGTTAACCTCTATACCTTGGAATTAGTTGTAAAAGAAAACCTTTTATCTAAAACATGTTTTGTATTACATAAAGGAACGACAAAGTTGTATATCAATATAAAAAGTCTTTGGCTGTTTATTAAATATTGTATTCTACTAACATAACAGGTAATTTATCCTGAACTTTAGTTTCTGTGGACAAGCTGAAAAATTCTTTCTGTTTTACTTATGAAGCTAATATTCGCCGATCGGCTTTCTCCAGTTTTCGCCGATGGCGGAGCCTTATCATATCGCGGCGGAAGGTCGGCTGAAGGTTAATCGAAATTATACTTTTATCAGACCCTCGGACGAAACCGATCGTGATTGTCAGCTACACGCACCACACGCACGGCAACACATACATCTTACAAATATAGCGTTATTAGCACTCAAGATATTCGATGTACCGTCTTGAAAAAAAATGTGTGCGTGTACTAGCGTACACTCGTAAGAAGTGAAACATCTTATGACGTTATTTTTTCAAAAAAAAAATATATTTATATATGTATATATATATTGTAAATTGATAAATATTTTTTTTTCTTGATTTTGCTGATCACTTCAATATAACATATATATATATTTATCACGTTACTATAGAGCGTTGGGAATAAATAAGCGTGCAATAGAAAAAACGGTCCAGTATAGTGGTAGGAGTAAGTCCGTTAAAACGATATGCTATTGGTAAATGGCAATTGCACGACACCACCTAGTGGTCAAAGTCATCACTACTCAAAGCGGGTCATGGGCTCTTATGGAAGTCGATGCAATCGCCACCTGGATTTCAAAAATGAAACTACTCAAAACGGGCCGCAAAATACATTGGAGACATTTACCAATCCTACTCCGTTGGAGAAAGTATACTTCGAATCACGTTACGTAACGTTACGTAACGTTAAAATGTGACGCGTAACGAAAAAATATTACACTAAATTTTTTTCCAACCCCGATAAAGAAGTTTCACTTCAAAAATATATGTTTTTGTACCAGTTCTTAATCAATTTTGTAAGAGCAGTAAACACGCTATAAGTTTTGATTAAAAGAAGAGCTTGAGCTGTCGATGATGGAAAAGGTAGTGACGAAATTGATGAGAACAACGACTTTATTATAATAACATATGACATCCGCCATACACTTGAACAACGTTGTGATAGATGACATTTACTCTCTTTTAAACAAAAAGCACATCCTATAGAAAGTATCTAATCTTATTCGTCTCTTAATCATGATTTTTAAAGACAGTAAAACCTTAAAAAGGTTAAGCTAATTATCAGCGGATAACATTCAAATGGTTATTTAACTTTAGATAGAATCACTTTTATGAAAATAGAAAATTTGACATAATTTTCTCATTCTTCTATGAACCATAACCAAAAGCAGATGTTAACGCTAAACTTGATTTTCTTCTTTTGTTCATCAAGAGTTATTTAAAATAAGCAAAATGTTAGTAATCATATCGATAATTAAATTTTAAAGTGTTTTGTTCATAAACTCAGCTAAACTTAATTTCTCACTGAAAACTTTTGTGGATAATAAACAAACAAAAACGAAAAAAAGTTATAATTTTTTTAAGAGCTTTAAGCTGTTTTCAGACAAATAAATATCTTTATTTTTACAATGTAAATACATTTTGTTGTTTGTCAGTTATGTAATAAAAAGAAAATATTCAAGCTTTCTGAGCAGTTTCATAATATGCTTTTGTAATGACATTCAATAGCAACAACACAAATTGTTATAATACAGAGATGGGCGATTTATATTCTAAGGGTGCGGTGTATTATTGTAATGACGAAAGAAATCTTTTATCCGTCTGAACGATTCAATTTACTACTAAGAAGTTCTATGACGGATGAAATTACGTTTTCCTACGGTTAGATAACGGATCGTCCGTGGGGCCGCACTTAATTAAATTTGCTTTCAATTTTATTCAGTACTTCAACTCTGATGGTTTTCGCTTGATCCTTTTATGACGTATACATAATCTCATCAGTATAGAAGCGTCGATGTACTTTGAACAAAACCTTTTTTTTATACGTTTAAATGCATACATTGGAATCCAATCCAATCCGATTCAATCCGGGACTGAAAGGTTGTGCAAATCGTGAAACACTTGTCGCAAACGCTACGTAACAAATTTGAACACATCGTACAGCTGTACAACTGTACAATTTTTTAAATTCGAATCCTACGAGCGTTGAATGAACATGGAAATGTTGCTAAAATACAAAGAGCTGAACAGAAAACAAAAAAATGGAGAAAATACTTTCATACTGTACAAGATTCTTTTATTCTTATTAAATCTTTTCCTAAAACAATATAAAGCGCTTGTCAAAAAAAATATAGAATTAAAATTTCAATCTATCACTATTACTTATATATTTATGAGACGTTTGAAAAAAATTAAACACTAATTAACTTTGTAAATCTAGAACGAAACGGCAACGAAGCACCGGCCCGTAATTTGGCTCAAGACTAAGGTATAATTAAAAAGTTAACGTCGTCAAAGAGGCAAATTGTTATTAAAACCTTTTTAAAAGATCTAAATTAGGTAATTTTGTGTCGGTGCCATTCTCTCTTCTGGGCCGACATTATTAGAAGGAAGATAATTAATAACACCACCACGTTTCAGCAACAGGGACAAAGTTTGCTAAAAAGGTACATTGGTTTTCGTGTCATATTGACTCTCTTGATTAATGAAATCGGTTAAACTTTATTTTCTCTAATATGAAGAATGTCCTACGGACTCTTTATACATATTTTTTATAATACAAAGGCACAAGATGAGCAAGAATTGGGTTATACGAGTACTTACTGTAACAGTCCTGCCTTCGTGGCGCATGGCCCACGAAAGAAAAGTTGGATATTTGCAAAGTTCTCTCGAACCCACTTTCACATATTGAACGTATATTTCCATAACAACAATAAGATTAGTTGTTGATCTAAGTTTTTATATTTTGTTTACATCCTAATTGAAATATTTACTATATATACAAACCAAAAACTTATAATTAAAAAAGACAACAACAATACATTTCCGCTATTAACATACAGTTAGAATATCCTGAACGAATACTCATCAACGACGACGATCATATCATTTAATATTAAGCAAAATTGAAGACAAGTGATAGCCCAAAAAAAATTATAAACTCGTTTCTGATATTATTAAACACCGTTTTATTTTAATTTGAAGGGCGTTGACATAAATATCAAAATACTATTCAAGTAAACATGCATGGTCACTTAGAAACATCTAAACGAGTACATTGGTATTAGCGAAGCCTTTTACTTACGTATTATCCACGAAAAAAAATCGAAACCTTTTTTTTTCATGCTACTATGCGACGAGATGAGCAAGACGTTCACCTGGTGGTAAGTGATACGCTTGCCCATGACAACGCGGTGCTAGTTAAGATGGTACACACTGCAACACACTGCGCTCGTCGCCTGAGACATAAGGTGTTAAGTCTCGTTACCCCAGTAATTACACTAGCTACAGCGCCCTTCAAACTGGAACACAGTAATGTTTGCACACTACTATTTGTCGGTTGCAATAGGAGCTGCGGTGGTACCCATCCAGACAGTCTCCGGCAACAGAGACCTGGTAAACCTAAAATCGAAATGCAGCGCTGAAAGTTGTAAAACATCACTTCGTAAATACTTTCCCCTCCATATCTAAACAGAATCCGAACCCCGTCAAATATTTGTTCATTATTTAACGGGGGCCCCCCATCTGGGTTTTAGTAGCGTTATTTAGACGACGGCTTCGCTCCCGATCCTCCCACATCTGGTTACGTTTACGCCGGGAGAAATATGATAAGAACGCTTTCAATTATTTCATTGCTCCGTTTTTTTAATAAAACATGAAATGGTACGAACAAGAAATGTCACATCTTATTGCGCTCGTCCCTTTAAAACAACTTAATTATATAAAAAGACAGACACTGCTAATAGAAATTCCAGTGAAGTGTTCGTCTACATTAACAGAGCTTTAAGTTGGTAATTAAGATAATGGTAATTACAAGAGGTCCTGATCTTTAAACACGGAAGTAATATTATAGCACAACATTGAAGTAAAGAAAAATTGTTAACCGTTTTAATTCTCTTTATAATTAATCATCTTTCATATCGACCTAAATTAGTAAGCCCATAAGTTATTAATTTAAACGTGCCTTTGCTTATTAAGCATTAAACTATCAGCAGTAATGACGATAGAATCGTTTACTTAACAAAGGTCAATTTAGAGGACAATATGATTCAGGGATAACCTGTATTCCGCCATTAAAAACTGAAAGATCTAGACAATGAGATCTATATAACAATAGTATTATCCCATATAAAGATCTAGAGCTGCAACTTATTGTTCTTGCATAGGGCCACGTTTACCCAGAATAGTTGGATACAAAAGACTAAACAAAGGCTGCCAATTTGGCACAGACTTTAATTGTAATTGAAAAGTAAATGAATACCATTCTGGTGACTATTACATCACATAGAACTAACTTATTTCTGGTTATAAAATAACTATACGCTATTAAGCCAACTATTTTGCTTCGATCCTTTCCAATAAAATTCATGCTTAGATCCTTTCCTATAAAAAAATATCACAGTTAACAGAAGTCTATTAAACAGTTCTTTATCACAGTAATATCTTTTAGTGTTATCATCATTATAAGAAGGATCAGCATTTACCATCAGGTGAATGTTTTGTTCGCGTGTGGAATTGGAAAGATTATTAGTTTGTTATCTTTATAATTAACTTAGTAAGGTTTCCTGGTCTCAAATCACTTACTGATGACGGTCTATGCATCGGTCCATTGCAAATAATAAAAATTTACTGTCTCATTTTTTTACTATATGGGTTACGTGAATATCTAACTAGGTTTATAAATTATTGCCAGTTGATATCAACTGTTGTTGTCTTTCCAAATATCAGAATTGAAACGGAAATTGTTTGCATCTTCCATTTAAAACGTTTTCCTTCTATAAATCAACACAAATTGATTTCCTATGCATCGCTTTTAATTAAACATCAGACGGATACATTGAATGTTTAATTAAGGTTACATCGCTACTTACTTTTATTAATTAAACAAAAAAAAAACACAGAACGCATCGTAATTGACTGGCGCGGTACAGAGGGCTCTTTTGTCGGTAAATTGAAAATAATTAACGCTTATTGAATTGTTGGAAAAGTTCAATTTGTTTTATCATCGCATGGATTGTAATGAATCGGCTTACTGAAAGTTCTTTTACGTTTGCATCAATTAATATCTTATTTTTCAATTAAAGTTCTACATAGAAATAAAATAAATATATCGATGGGATTCTAGTCAGAGACATAAGCAAAGTTCTAATATTAGGAGTTCTATTCAGCAGTACATCAATGAGGTAATATGACGAACAAAATATAACCATCAATGGTGATCTCTTCCTTGAAGGAGAATTATCATTTAAAGTAAAACTTTTATGTAATTGAATCATTAACAAACTTAAATCTACTAATAATGCTATAAACCATTTGTATGTTTTAAACTATGAATCCTTTCGTTACGTTTTAAAGTATTTTAGGTACTTTTAGGAAGCGTATTAATTATTGATTAATAATGTGTATTAGATAAGGTTCGTACAAACTGCAATATAATAATGAATAAAAATGCTTAGGAGGGCAACCCATTTCCAAAAAAGGAAGAGTAACACACTAAAGCTGAAGTACAAAAGCTGTAAAAATAAATAAAATGCATAAAAATATAATTAAAGTCGTTTCTTTAATTAAAGATGTCTATAGTAGTCTGTAGATTTTTAAAAGGTTAAATTGTACGTCGGTTAAAATAAAAGCTGGGGGAAAGCTTAGTTCGAAATCAATTGCAATTCTTGAACGTCAACAGAAGCTCGGCGAGCGGTATTCATTTAAAGAGATAAGCAATAAAAGATTGGCATAATCCCCGGCTTCCTTTATCGCCGGGGGTTGGATGTGACCCGGAATGGACCGGGGGTTGCATTCTCCTATACCACGCGCGATTGTCTCCGGCATTTTATGGATTGTGCATTAGCGGAGCGTATGATTTTCATTTTAACAGATACGGACAATACTTCTTTAGATTCTAGCCCTTTAAAACGCTAATGGCTGTACTTTCACATCTAAAATTAAAATCTACATATTTTAGTTATTAACAAATTAAAATAAAACATATGTTTATATATTCACTAATGGTGATCTAGTTAAAATTAACTTACACCTATCTAATTGTTTCAAATTTATTTTGAAAGATTAAGTCGGGATACATTCAGTTAAAAAGTGATGCATTCAGCCATATTAAAAAAGTCGACTATTCCCATAACATGTTTAAACTTGTTGATCGGCTACAATCATTCTTCGACTAATACTATTGTTAGCAAACGACTATATGTGGAGGTTCACTATGTAATGGTCTGTACCAAATTCCTGTTTCTTAACTCGGGGATGAACGTTTAAAAATAATATTGTACTGTTACACCTTTTTACCAGGTGGTAGGTCTCTGTTGCCGGAGACCGTCTGGGTGGGTACCACCGCAGCTCCTATTGCAACCGACAAATAGTAGTGTGCAAACATTACTGTGTTCCGGTTTGAAGGGCGCTGTAGCTAGTGTAATTACTGGGGTAACGAGACTTAACACCTTATGTCTCAAAGCGACGAGCGCAATGTGGTGCAGTGTACCATCTTAACTAGCACCGCGTTGTCATGGGCAAGCGTATCACTTACCACCAGGTGAACGTCTTGCTCGTCGCGTCGCATACTTGTAAAAAAAAAAAAAACCTCTACGGTGAACAATATAACATATTTAATATTTAGAGGCCAGAATAATTAAAAAATAATAATTATATTGCATGTAATTATATCATTTAATTATGGAAATTTAATCAATTTAACTACAAGTTTTATATAGTTACTAGTGTTATTTGATTAAAATGTTATCTAACTTTAAACATTAAAATAAAAATAGCAATTTGCCTTCAAAAATGTCTACTACTTACAATTAGACGCAATTTAGTAATAAACGCAACCTCTCACAACACGTGCCGACACAACCGTCTCGTGCAACGGTAAACACACAAATGACCGGTGTTTTTTTTTTTGATGTATGATGTTCTTGCTTTGGGTCACCTTTAAGACCGTCAACAAGGCTACATCGGACCCTGGGCTCGCGGATCCGACATCCGCGAGCTGACGTTAAAAAATAAATACATAGATATGTACATAGAAATACTATAAAGAGGAGAGGAGATAGGCAAGGAAGTATTGGACGGAGTAGGGTTGAAGAGCAGGGCAGTTTTATAAGGGGGATGAGAAGAGGAACGATAGTGAATAAATACACAGATATGTAAAGTAAGTTGCCCTAAGTGCGCACGGTACGCGCCTGGTTTTGGCGAAAGCTAAGCGGTCGTCGGAGGAGGGCACGGGCCCGTCCTCTGACCACCATCGCCTGTGTCGCGAGCCGTGGGTGGTGAGAACCGCCCGGGAGATCGAATGTGACGAGTGTACGCGGTGTACGAGCCTGGCGGACGACGCAACCAGCGGCGGAAGCGGCGTGTGCGGAATGTGGTGTATGTGTGGAGAGAGCCGGCGGTGGCTGCGGCGTTGTGTGTGTTCTGCTGACCCTGATCCGGATCATCGGTGGTTGTGGGAGGAAGCGCGTTCCGAGGTCGGCGCTGGAAGACGGTGGCGTCGGGGTTCGCGACGTAATCCACGGTTTGGGCGATCAGTGGATTAGAGTGGTGCACGGCTTTGTCGAAATAAAAGATAGCGCAGTCCTGGAGGAACTGCGCTATGGTGGGGAGTTGCAAGTCGCTGTGCAGGTCGATGTTCCTCTGATACCATTCCGCTCCCGTAGCCCTACGGGTGAAACGGTTCTGGAGGACCTGCAGAGGGTTAAGGCTGGATTTGGAGGAGTGCATAAACACAACACCTGCATAAGTTATGATGGGTCTAATACAGGTTTTGTACAGATGTACCTTTTGGCGCAGTGCGAGCTTACTGGAGCTACAGAGCAAGGGATGAAGTCTGCCCATGACGAAGGCAGCCTTGCTCCTGACCCTCCGAATGTGACGCGTGAAGGTGAGCCTGCGGTCGAGAGTGACCCCGAGGTATTTGACCGCGTCCCTCCAAGGGACGGGTTGGTCGAAGAGAGATATTTGACCCGGAGTGGCACGCATGGCGCGTTTGCGGAGACGCGGTTTACGCGATCGCGTGAAGTGAATGGCTTCGCTCTTGTCCGGGTTGACGTCGATCCTCCATTTCCTAAACCATTCGCCGAGGCGTGCGGTCGCGGATTGAAGGCGCTTCGTCATCTGGGGCAAGAAGCGGCCCGAATAGTACAGGGCGGTATCGTCTGCGAAGAGAGCGAGTTTGACCCCGAGGTTTTTCGGAATGTCGCTGGTGTACAGCGAGAAGAGGAGTGGCGAGAGGCAGGAGCCCTGGGGGACTCCCGCTCTGATGGGACGGCTGGAAGAGTGAGCGCTCCCCGCTCGATAGCGGAAAGAGCGGTTTGACAAGTAGGCTCTTATGATGGAGACGAGCCTGTCTGGAACGTTGAGTGCGTACAGCTTGTAGATCAAGCCGTCGTGCCAGACCTTGTCGAACGCCTTCGCCACATCGAAGAAGAGGGCGAGAGTGTCGTGCGACCTTTTGCGAGTGAAACCCGCGAGAACGTGTTCCACCAGTCTGTGGACTTGATGGATGCAGGAGTGGTTTCGCCTGAAGCCGAATTGCTCGTCGGGAAGGAGTTTATTCTCCGAGACAAACTTGGAGAGACGCGCCTGGATAAGGCGTTTGTAAACCTTCCCTAGGTTACAGAGGAGGCTTATCGGGCGGTAGCTGGATGGTATATTCCTGGGCTTATTGGGCTTTGGATTTCCCACCACTTCGACCTCCTTCCATGCGTCCGGAACGGAGCAACTGGAGAGCAGGACGTTAAAGATGACGGCGAGCAAGGAGATGAGGTCGCCGGGAAGGCATTTGAGCACCCTATTGGAGATGCCGTCGAGACCTGGTGCGGATTTGGCTTTGAAGCCACGGATGGTGTCGTTGACCTCGACCACTGTGATCGGATCTAAGGAAGGACCTTCAGGGGAAACGGATGATCTTCGAACGATCTCCTCTTCCACAAGCCTCAGGTGCGTGGGGTCAGCCGGAGAAAGTGATGGTGTGCATTGGCGCTCAAGGCTGTCGGCTAGGCATTCCGCCTTTTCTTCATCCTCGAAGGCAAGCGACGACGAGTCGACGTCTCTGACGAGGGGTGGCATAAGACCTGGGTTCTCTAGCTTCAACCCCCGTGCCAGGCGCCAGAAGGCGTCCTTTGAGGGTTCGAGATCGCTGAGAAGAGAATCCCAGCTATCGGATCTATGTTCTCTAACACGCGCTTTGACTGCCCTCTGCAGGCGGCGCATCTTAACGCGGTTAGCTTCTGTGGGGTATTTATCGTACTGTCTCATGGCGGCGTTTTTTACTCTAATTAACCGTCGAATGTCCCAAGGGAGCTTCCCGAATTGGGCTTCCCCTTCGGGGATCGTCCTCGTACATTCTTTATCCTCGTACATTCTTTATGACCGGTGTTACGGCACGCGCCGCCTTTTATACCGCTCTCTTTGTGTTTATACCACCCTTTATTTTTTTTTTTTAAAAAAATCAAATTTTCGAAAATGCTTATGCAATTTTCTCTTATTTGTATAAAATACGTTATAAATATAATTTTTATAAAAAAAAACTTTGTCAATACGAAAGGTTTTAAAAACTGAGCTGCAGTTTATTGCGGCAAAAGAGATAAACCAACCAGGTTATTTATTGACTTACGCTACAAAATTTCTCCACTTAAAACTTAGCCACGCTAAACTGGACAGTGAGTGTATAAACACTTTACTTGAACGAGATACTGTTCACTGCAATTCTAACTTTAAAAATGTTCACATTTCTCTGATTTCGCACAATTATGGGCAATTATTTTAAGTGCTTAAGCGCGGCTTCACGACTGCTCCACGCTTTACTGAAATAAACTTTTCTTAACTAACTTCATCTGTTTATCTTATACATTTTATGTGACTACGAGTAACTTATATACTTTTTAAATTATATAATAATTACCAATAATAATAATTACCTAAATCATCCTCTATCGATTATTTAAAATCATCTAAACCGTTGAAAATTCATAGTTGGAGGTAGAATAATTTTTTTTATATGATTTTGATATTTTGTCATACTTATTATAAATAAAAATCGGTAATTTTTTTTTAAGTTAAACGGTTTTCTTTATGTGCACTGAAAACTACAAAATAAATAAATAAAAAAAATAAAAAACAATTAATTAATAATGAAAACGTGGGGCCCATTAACTATTTCTGTATGATGTCTGTCTGATGATGATGACGATTATAATAAGTCGATGCAATCCACACTTAGTATAGTAGAAAGTAATAGAGAAATAGTTAATAGGCCCCACGTTTTTATTATTTATTAATTTTTTTTTTTAATTAATTAATTTTGTAGTTTTCAGTGCACATAAAGAAAACCGTTTAACTTAAAAGTCTTTTTACCGATTTTTATTTTCTTGTTTTTAGTATTTAGTGAAAATGTCTACCGAATATTCTGACATATATTATATATTCGTAATGACAGTATTCTGCTAGTGTAGTCCTATTATTTGATACCCATATTGTGGTGGTTGTGGAAAAATATGTACCTAGTCCGCCATATTGGAACGGCGTCCATCTTGAATTTTAAATTTTGACATAATCATCGTGTTTTACTAGTGTAGCCCTTTCATTTGATACCCATATTGAGGGGGTTAAGGAAAAATATGTAATCCGCCATTTTGTATCGGCGACCATCTTAGATTTATAATGTTATTGATTTTATTATATTGTATTGTCATCTAAATTAAATGTGTGTACCAAATTTCAGATCAATCTCACAATTTTCTTCTAATTTTGACCCAAATAAATTCCGTACGGGTCGAGCTAAATAAAACCGTTTAATATAGATTTAACTGAAATAACAAAGAAATTATATAACGTTTCATGATACAAAATATTTCGCCTTTAAATATCATAGAGATTTAAAGCCATAAATTGTGTTACATCGCTCCGTCTACTTCCTGTCAGGGTAAATAATCAGTCTGATCCGTTTTCCTTAACGCGACGTATACTGAAAGTTTTTCAGCGCAACTTCTCAAACGGTAAAACGGTTTCGTTGTTCCCAATACATCACGGCAGCTCTTCACTTCCGCCGTGACGACGCAGCTTACACAAAAGAGACGCTGAGATGCAATCGGCTGGAGGGAGGAAGCTGTGAGCTTGTGTGATGGGTAGGTAAGGTATACAAAACCACAGACTCGACATTGACTATCGAATGATTAACTTACTCAAACTGTGAATAAATAAAATACCATTACTTCAGATAATCTCATTCGCTGTTATATCAAAGAGAACTTTATTTAAAAAAACACAATTCATTCGCGAATCCAAACTCACAGGTTCATCCATTTAAAAAAAGGTTTTTAACTAACAAGCTGAAGAGAACATAACAATGAGATATATATAATAGGTAAGATTTCAGCAATTCAATATGATATTGTATCCGTCGCTGAGCCACAAAATCTTCTAGATTCACTAGCTACGGAATCCGTTAAACTGATCGCGATCTCACATCTCAAGACTACGAAGGTAATATGATTCAGTATACAGCTTCATAATAACACATTGTTATAGAGGGATATCAGTTACCATCAGGTGAACCTACCTCGTCTCGTTCCTCCGTCTGCCAAACCACTCCTCACGATCTATTCCCTAGGCACAGTAATATTTTATGATGTATACGATTTACGTAACGCGTGCGTTAAAAATATAACATTTTTTGTGTACAAAACCAAATTTATCGCTTTACGTATGATTCTACATATCCTCTATGTAAAAATACTTTTATAAATAACGCAGAATTTTATGTTCAGCGGATTTTCTATAACATATCATTGTAGAGACACCGTGTTAAATTATCAATTTGAAGACACTTGCTAGTGACATCATATACATTTTAAAGCTAAACACGAAGCCTTTAGCTCGTAAGAAATAGCCTAGGGTTTATATAAAAAAGCTATGGACAAAGGAAAAGGTGATGGCGGTAGATAATTATTCTGACACATCTTTTACAATAGCTATTACTAAGAATAATGATAGGAAATTCATACTCGTCTCCAAAACAGCATATGTGATAAATTAATAAACAAAATGTGTGCGTGTACTAGCGTACACTCGTAAGTGAAACTTTTTTATGACGTTATTTTTCAAAAAATAATTTACTATATGCAACTTTACAGAAATTGGTTCAATAAAGTTAAATTAGATAAAGTTTAATAAAAGGCTTTTATTATCATAGACATAAATACAAATTCTACAATTATTTCTTTTTAGCTTATTGCTACAAAGATTATTATTGAATTTCATTAATTGTAATAGAATTATTACAATCATTGATGTCGTTATTATATATTTGTGTTATTAATGGCTTATGGTAACTGAAATACGAAATATATTGTTTACATTCCACAAAATTTAGTAACCGAGCGAAAACTCCATCAATTGTAGTGCCGGATCTCGTTGTCGACGTTTGAGGATTGTTTTTCATGGATAAATTCAGTTTATCTTTCAAAAATTCAATTAGTTTCAAAGATTTTTCTGATGCAAAATTGATATTAAAATCTCCACTTATTATCATCGGTATTTTATCATTATTGTTGCCGAGTAAAGAGGCACCGCCACTTGTGTATGACAACAATGAATGGTGAAAAGGATGGCGCGTAACGGAAAAATGTGACGCGTAACGAAAAAATGCTACACTAAATTTTTTTCCAACCCCGATAAAGAAGTTTCACTTCAAAAGTTTCACTTCAAAAAGTATTATACAAATATACGATATCATAACAAAGCAGTGTCAAGTAATATCAAGTAACATTTCGTTCTCGTATTCATACCGGCGCGTACATGCGCGATGCGGTACACGGAGATCGTTATTGGAACAGAAAATATTGAGATTAATGCGCGGAAACCTACATATGTGAAATTAATAAAAAAAATGTGTGCGTATACTAGCGTACACTCGTAAGTGAAACTTTTTTATGACGTTATTTTTCAAAAAATAATTTACTGTTTGCAACTTTACAGAAATTGGTTAAATAAAGTTAAATTAGATAAAGTTTAATGAAAGGCTTTTATTATCATAGACATAAATACAAATTCTACAATTATTTCATTTTAGCTTATTGCTACAAAGATTATTATTGAATTTCATTAATTGTAATAGAATTATTACTATCATTGATGTCGTTATTATATATTTGTGTTATTAATGGCTTATGGTAACTGAAATACGAAATATATTGTTTAAAAAAATCATTGCAATGCTTTATTTACTTTCGTTTATTCCATTTTTATTTTAAACCTTACATTTAAAAAGGGTTCCGAACCTGGACAAATGTTTCTAAAACCGGTACTACAGATTATAGATAATAAAATGACATGTACGTCTAAACCGGTTTTCAAAATTTCATGGCGTCTGTATGTACTAACCATTAATTTATCGCTTTACGTATGATTTTACATATCGTCTATGTAAAAATACTTTTATAAATAACTCTGACCGTTATTTCGTTACCTGTGTTGCCATCAACAGTTGCTATTTAAATTAATAATTATAACATAACAAATAACGATATAATACAAAGCAGTGTCAAGTAATATCAAGTAACATTTCGTTCTCGTATTCATACCGGCGCGTACATGCGCGATGCGGTACACGGAGATCGTTATTGGAACAGAAAATATTGAGATTAATGCGCGGAAACCTACATATGAAATGTGTCATAAATAAGAATGGGGGTAACATTAATATTACAGCTGGCAAGTATTGCAATACGTCTTTGTACGGTGCGTATATAGCTCCACTCGCTTCAAAATACAAAACTACCGCTTTCTCACGTCTTTATTATAATTTAACTTACATACAATATTTAAACACTAGTTGCTAGTCTGGTTTCTGAAATTACTAAAAACAATACTTATGACACACCCGACCGCGTTCGCGTGCCAGCGACAAATGACACTTTCCATATTCCCATAAATAAATCACTTACAATTACCCCCACTCTGACCGTTATTTCGTTACCTGTGTTGCCATCAACAGTTGCTATTTAAATTAATAATTATAACATAACACTAACGGTCAGTGTTGGTTTATAAAAATCATTGCAATGCTTTATTTATTTTCGTTTATTCCATTTTTATTTTAAACCTTATATTTATAAAAAGGGTTCCGAACCTGGACAAAAGTTTCTAAAACCGGTACTAAAGATTATAGTTAATAAAGTAACATATTCGTCTAAACCGGTTTTTAAATTTTCATGGCGTCTGTATGTACTAACCATTAATTTTATAAAAATCATTGCAATGCTTTATTTACTTTCGTTTCTAATTGATTCTATTTTATTTTAAACCTTATATTTAAAAAAGGTTCCGAACCTGGACAAACGTTTCTAAAACCGGTACTACAGATTATAATGATAAAGTGACATATACGTCTAAACCAGTTTTCAAAATTTCATGGCGTCTGTATGTACTAACCATTAATTTTATAAAAAATAAACCAGCAGTTCAGTAAAGTGCCATTATTAAATTGAATTTAAAGCAGCTTACTATTGTGATTTTCAAAGGTATTATAGTGTTACCAATTTCTTAATGAACTTAATAAATTTATGATTTTAATGCTGTTTCAATTATAACCCTTGTAGACGTCTGTTATTTATTATTATCAACTATTTACGGAATTCGATTTTGATAGTTATATATTATAACTTAAGTTTTATTTACTTATAAAGGCATATATTTGATTTAAATTTGCATATAAATATTTTGTAACTTAGTTAACGTAGATAGACGTTAAAATAATAGTGTAGTTATTAGTAGTTTAGCTACCAAAGGCCTTAAAGTTCAACTACGCAGAATTTCAGCTTCGTATTCTATAAATATTACAATGAAAGGAGGGAGGGAGGGGTGGTTGTAATTCGCGTTAGAATTTTGCAAGCTTTCACAAATTACGATTCCTTTACTTCATTTAATATGCCCAGTGGACCCCCGGCCCTTATTATAACAAATTCATGAATAACATACGAAGCGGTCCCTCGCTAAAGTTCAAACGTTCATCAACGCGGATAATTATTCCAACTTATGTATCACACTTATATACACCACTTGCGCTTCACATAGTTTTTATAGCATACACATAAAAGTTTAATTCAGTAATAATATTCTAGTTAAGTTTTTGCTTTTGTAGTTAAGTTTTTTATAGAGCTTTTAAATTTGAATGTGTTTATGTCTTCTAGTGATGCAATGTATATATACTCCCGGACACATCTATGGGCCCACCACCCAGTGTTTAAAGTTACGACGGTGTCTAGTTAAAAATAAATGTTAGGTGGAGCAATAAGTTTTAATGCAGTTTTGAAGCAGATTTATTGGTCAACCCCTATGTATGTTTTTTTTTTATTTTTTTTGTAATTTCGAATTGATTTAGCCGGCAGAAGTTTTACAACTTAGGCGACAATTTCAGGCCGAGTACCCATATTTTTTGGTCAAAACTGGCTCTAAGTTTAAATTTGCCTTTTTATGGAACCAATAATCGGACACATCAAAAAAAAATCCAACTTGTACGAAATAAATAAGTTTTCTCCATTCCTGGGTCGTTGAAAACAATGAACAGACTTGAATTTTCGTTTTTTTTTTCATTAACCTGAATTCAAAATTAAAAAAAAAACATACATAAAGGTTGACCAAAAAATCAGCTTTAAAACTGCATTAAAACTTATTGCTCCACCTAACATTTATTTTTAGCTAAGCACCGTTAAAACTTTTAAACACTAGGTGGGCCGATAGATGTGTCCTTGAGTGTAGTATATTATTTAATACTCTTGGTTATAAAAAGTTTAACCAATCTATATTAATCAGTGTAATAACAATTTGGTATAAAGACCTAAACAAAGAAACGTTTAATCGTGATCATTGGGTAAGTTTGCAGATAACAGTGCTGTTTCTCTTCACTTTAATCTAAGTTAGAGAGCCGTCTGTCCACTTCATTTCCTCAATTTGACAATAATTACTTTATAATCTGCGACTGCGGCACTCCGACCTAATTGTGTAAACAAGACTCTTCTTATTTACAGAACATATTTATATTTTAACTGCAAATTAACGCCGTTGTTATCGACAAGTATTAGGTTTAAAAGCTATTATATAGTAATAGTTATATTTACTAAACAATAAATATAATCTTTTAGCAAAATAGCAGTCTTTACAACGACAAAAATATTTATTTCCATGTATGGACGAGTAAAGTAAACATGGAATAAATTTATAGGCTAGAGTAATGAATCCCAATGCCTCGATAGTGCAGTGCCTTGTCTTGACTAGGCGTCCTTCGTTCGATTCCGAGCCGATAAATTATGTATAAAACTTTACTAACGCCTTTAGCTATCCATCACCCCATATTTTAAATCTATAGCATTTATATGTCCGTTTTGGATAGCTCATGAGTATTATTAGGAAAAGGATGTACTCCGGTTAACTTTACTGTTTAAGTTTTAAACGTGATCAGAAATAGGCCTTCCAGGTGGTAGGTCTCTGTTGCCGGAGACCGTCTGGGTGGGTACCACCGCAGCTCCTATTGCAACCGCCAAATAGTAGTGTGCAAACATTACTGTGTTCCGGTTTGGTGGGCGCTGTAGCTAGTGTAATTACTGGGGTAACGAGACTTAACACCTTATGTCTCAAGGCGACGAGCGCAATGTGGTGCAGTGTGTACCATCTTAACTAGCACCGCGTTGTCATGTCAACTGACTGTTGCTTTTCTATTACATTTTGGTTTGTAATAAAAATGAGACAAGTAATGAATATAACAGTGTAATTCGGACTGAAAGCAAAACTAATTTTCAGTACTATTCACTAGACGCAGTGCAAGTTTCAACACTACTGTTTAGCGAAAGAATCACGTTACTATGGTAATAAGGAAATTTAGATTACTGCTTAGTCAGAAGTCAACTCTTCGTTGGTACGTTTTTTCTAAGTGGCAAGGAAAATGTCGGTCATCAGCTCTGCGACTGTCATAAACGAAAAGTTCTTCAATTGAAATTCAGAGGTTATTACTTATGAAAACGCGAAGGTGTTGTATGATACAACTTCATTATTCATGAATAAGTTTCCCGTAGTCACGCTTACGAAATGGGAATGGGAATGGGCGCGGAAATTATTTAACACGTCGTAGCGTAGAGTTATCACGCGATAGGTAAATTTGGGAAATGGGGGATATTTTTATTATACTTTAGCGCAACTTGAATGTTATTATTTCATAGCATCACTTGTGATAGATCTCCTTAAGTGAAATGTGCAATCATTACAGTGTTATATTTAATATCGGTGTAGTTAGTTTAACTAATGTAACGTAACATTTTAAGTCTAGACGATGAGCGAAATGTCGAGCTGGAAAAACATCTTAACTAAACTAAACAATGATATGATATTTGGTTTGATATTACAAAGTTATTTGTCTTAAAGCTAATGATGAATTATGAATATATATAAGAACTTTCTCTGTAAACTCAATTCATGATATGAAATTACAAAACATACTTGTATATGAAAATAACAACATTAGATATTATTTCTTTTATTGTCTTAACATTACGTTTATTACTATCAGTTTTGTGGCATTTTTAGCACTCAAAAACAGTATCAATTGTATCGTAAGAATGCCTGAAAACAATAGTTTATTTCTGCTCAAGTTATAATGAATGTTTACTTTAATTTCGGCATCGAGAACGCGACCCAAAAAGTTCCAGTGGTATACAGCTTTTTGCATTCCGCATGGCGGCCATTATTCCGGTCGTTAACGGAGATTTATGTTTTGTTTAACACTTTACGTATAAAATTCCTTTTCGGTTTCTCGTTTTTAGCTTTCATAATTTTTAAATCGACATTATATTTCAACTTATTGAACCAATGCTAAACTTTCACGAAGGTTGTATTTGCATTACGGTTTGTCTACGTTATGTTAGTGAAGGTTACAAATGAAAGGCTTCCATTTTTCTAGCGTTGTCTTAGATTGTTGGATATTTTAACTGTTTTATTACAAAATTATGGAGAAGGCAATGGCAAACCACTCCATTATAACTGCCAAGAGAGTCGTCATGTGTTTCAATCAAAACATGATGACCACGACCCTCACTCATGAGGAAATACGACTTAGAATAAGAATTACAAAATTTAATTCTCTTATGTAAATTTGTTTGGATGTTATTTATTATATAGTAAAGCTAACTGGTGGTAGGTATCTGTTGCCGGAGACCGTCTAAGTAGGTACCACCGCAGCTCCTATTTCAGCCGACAAACAGTACTCTGTAAACACTACTGAGTTCCGATTTGAAGGGTGTAAGCTAGTGGAATTACTGCGGTAACGAGAATTAACATCTCATGTTTCAAGGCTAGAGGTTAAATCAATTAGTTGATGCAGTAGATAAAGAACAAGACTTTGTTAAAAGTAAAACACATTAATAACAACACTAATATTAGATTTCATTAGTTGTACAGTTTACCACAATAGTTAAATTGCGCTTTAGAAATCACATTCATAGTCCATTTCATTCATTAAACAATCAGGCTATTAAACAGTCCATTCAATAATGTAATTGAGAGTTTAAAATTTGTGCTTGCATATTACTAACATGTTTTCGACTATAAGTATAATTACTATTTAATTATAAAAGAAGCTTTGAAGGATTGTTTTGTTATGTGAAAAAAATGGAAATCTCTTTAAAAAAATTCAACTGGTCATAACAAAATCATTAAATATACTACTATGCTATTTATCATTGGGATGTGAAATTTTACATTAAATTTTTTAAAGAAACGAATATTCCGTATACCATTTTTAACCAAGAAAAAACCCAACTTTAAATATCATTTATGTATAACCTTAACATGTGGTTGGTCTCTGCTGCCGGAGACCGTCTGGGTGGGTACCACCGCAGCTCCTATTTCAACCGCTAAATAGTAGTGTGCGAACATTACTGTGTTCCGGTTTGAAGGGCGCTGTAGCTAGTGTAATTACTGGGGTAACGAGACTTAACACTTTGTCTCAAGGCGACGAGCGCAATGTGGTGCAGTGTGTGCCATCTTAACTAGCACCACGTTGTCATGTGCAAGCGTATCACTTACCATCAGGTGAACGTCTTGCTCGTCTCGTCGCAAAGTAGTATAAAAAATTAAGAGGTAAAGTAAATATACATTGAAATATTTACCTTTTTCTAAATCATTTAATAAAGATCAAAGTAATTCGTAACTAACCGTGGTATGTATTTGAAAAATCAAACTATACCACTTAAGAAAAAGGAAGACACATCCGTCGACGTAATAAAGCCTACGAAGCGAAACGTGACCTAGAAAGGCACGAGAGATGCATTTTTTTCCTCCGGCCCGCGGCTGAAACGCCCTCTATCGCGCTCATTAGTGGAACTGAACCTCTGTTCAAGCGTTAATGTTCAGATCTTGAAAAGAAATAACCAAGTCAGAGCGTTAATGTGACCTTTTTATGTGCAGCCAAGAGTTTCTTACGGAGATAAGTGTACGTACACAGCATATACGACATATATTACTAATAATTGTATGACGTTCATTAACAGATATAAGTAAAGAAGTTCACCAATTTAACTTATACCTATTATTTGCTTCTTTTCTTATGCTTAAGTAGTCCAATTTTTAGTGATAACCTTTTGCTGTATCACAGTAAAGATATTAAAAAATAAATACAGAATAGTTATATTTATCATCTCTTAATTTCTGATGAGAATATGTTCTAATTGTTTAAAAAAAAATAAAAAAAACAACCTTTATTGCGGACTACAGATCCATATTGCCAAGAAATACATCTCACACAAAATGAAATAAAAAAAAACATAAATAAGCTTTGATATTTCACGAAAAAGTAATATGACTATGACCTTCTATTGTATAAGATACAAAATTACTTAAAAAGGAGGTCATGTAAAAAAGGATCCGTTTTAACTGAAACCTCTTTTCAGGTATTTATAACGAGAAACGTTAAATAATTCAACTAAATAATTTTTATAAAACATATTTCGAGAAACGCAAGCAGGACGTTAAAAAAAACTTTAAACAATAATGAAACTAAAGTTATTTAAGTTGTGAAGTATTCAAACAGTTCGTTGCTGTTCGCATCGCTTTTCTTATTCCATTAAAAATAACAATCGCCTTTATTTACATCTAGTACAGTGTTTTTGTATAAAAATGCAGTGTAAATTCAAGTTATGCTCCGATTTCTAGCCGCTTGTAAGAGCTTTTTTTTAATTTAGATAAGAATAATGTTAACTTGACTCCCTGTTTACTTTCATCCACTCCAATTAAGCTACGACTTGTAACTGAAACGTACTTGTTAAAACATTCGGTTTACATTGATAATTGAGAAGACAAGAAAAAAACTTACTGTCGTTACACCGCACGTTACTAATTGTAAGAAATTTAATACTTTAGCTTGTCAATGGTAGTCTCTTACCATCATATCACCGTCCTGTTGTTCTTGTCACTTAGTTTTTATATTACAAGCATTTATTTCTATCACCGAACAGTGATACATAATGCAAAGTTAGCTAAATAAACTATTAAACTAACCTTAAATTGTTACTACACTTACTACAATATTACTGCTTAATAAATTTACTGTTATGTATATTTAAACCGAGTTTGGAATCGCAGCAGCGACCTCTGTGTTAAAAGAACTGTAAACCGCTGTAATGAGAAAATATTTAGATATCAAGCAGTTATTATCAACACTTTTGTTTCACAGTTCAGTTTTGTAAATGAACTCAAATATTATTTGTATAAAAACAAAATTATAACATAAGCTATATAACATATGTTATTTATTTAGCTTTACCAGGTGGTAGGTCTCTGTTGCCGGAGACCGTCTGGGTGGGTACCACCGCAGCTCCTATTGCAACCGCCAAATAGTAGTGTGCGAACATTACTGTGTTGTAGTTTGAAGGACGCTGTAGCTAGTGTAATTACTGGGGTAACGAGACTTAACACCTTATGTCTCAAGGCGACGAGCGCAATGTGGTGCAGTGTGTACCATCTTAACTAGCACCGCGTTGTCATGGACAAGCGTATCACTTACCATCAGGTGATCGTCTTGCTCGTATCTCGTAGTATAAAAAAAAATTATTAACAAATTTATCATATAATTTCTTACTGCGGAATCCGTTTGTATATTCTATAGCATTAACAAAAAACGTTAAGACTATAAGCTCTCAGCTTTTAGATGTCTAAAAGCTTCACCTTATAAATGATTAATGATACATCTATTCTTTTCAGGGGGCGAGCGACAGGGTTACCATGAACGGCACTCCACAGCCAAGCAGCTTCAATGATACCAGCTGTACGTATTACGATAGGACACCTTTCCTGAAACCTCACCAAACATTCAACACGAAAATAGTTTTCAAAAAGCTCGTATTTATAAATGACTGAACTTAGATAATTTGTTTTATACATATAAGATGTTTATATACACTCCCGGACACATCTATCGGCCCACCTAGTGTTCAAAGGTTTTAACGGTGCCTAGCTAAAAAAATGTTAGGTGGAGCAATAAGTTTTAATGCAGTTTTAAAACTGATTTTTTGGTCAACCTTTATGTACGTTTTTTTTTAATTTTAAATTCAGGATTATGAAAAAAAAAACGAAAATTCGAGTCTGTTCATTGTGTTCAAGGATCCAGGAATGGAGAAAACTTTTTTATTTCGCACAAGTTGGATTTTGTTTTTTGATGTGTCCGATTATTGGTTCCATAAAAAGGCAAATCTAAACTTAGAGCCTGTTTTAACCAAAAAATATGGATACTCTGCCTGAAATTGTCGCCCATGCTGTAAAACTTCTGCCGGCCAAATCAATTCCAAATTACAAAAAAAAATAAAAAAACCTACATAGAGGTTGACCAATAAATCTGCTTCAAAACTGCATTAAAACTTATTGCTCCACCTAACATTTATTTTTAGCTAGACACCGTCGAAACTTTAAACACTGGGTGGTGGGCCGATAGATGTGTCCGGGAGTATATAAATAAAGACTAGTGTTGATTACGATTCCACCTGATGGTGATGATAAGTGATAAAGCGTATTAATCTAGAAGCACATTCACACTTTTCTTAAAAATTCGGAAAGACTAACACTAGCAGACTATACATATCCTTAAGATGTTTCAACACCAGTATTACTACAGTGGCTTTTTATTATTTCATAGTGTTCCTAATTATAATCAAAATAATTCTACTTTGCCGTTTAAATACTATTGTCTGTCCTTACTAACTTTCATCTACAGGTTTTCGTTTCAGACACGCGTGTTTGATATTTCTTCATCGCTCATTTTTAACAATCAAAATTCACTAAGCTTTTTCTTTGTATCGTATAAAATGGAATAATTTAAATATGTAAGATGTTTCTTCCAAACATTCACACGAAAAGTCAACAAATCTAGATGACGTCAAAAAAATGCGAAGGTAAATTCTTTATTCGACTCCCTTCGCCCAGAATTGAGCGTAATCTCAATTTAGCCGCTCGGGGGGACTGGAATAGTGGCTGCGAGGTTTTCTAAAGGGTATTCGATAGCTTCGCTTAAACATTTGCTCAAGATATTCTCTGTAGTAGAAAATTCAGCGGCAGATATTGCGGCGCGAATTCCAACCTTCGCTACTTTACAAATTTTCTTTTTAAGTCACAGTTTTTTTATAAATGACGAGACAAATTCGTTGAACTGATTATAAATGCACTAAACTGCATCTTAACTGACTTATATTAAATGTGATAACCTCAAAAACTTCACTAACAACACCATACATAACTATTAAGTTCTTATTTATTCTTTAAGTAAACAGTACGAAATATAAAATGATTGTAACATAAATAAAAGTAAGCTTAAATCTAAAAGTTCTGGTTCAGTAAACCGTACTTAGTTCCTGTTTATCGACACATACAGTAACTGTGACGATACCTTTTTATTCGTGAAACAAATCTACATAAGATCCTCTATCCCCTATGGGAACTACAGGGGTCTACCAGCTAGAACCCCACGGTGTACCTCTCTATCAATCTTCAATCTATTTTTATACTTCAGAAAAGGGCAGTTCGCGCAATTTACAATCTTAGAGCTCGGGATTCGCTTCGAAGCGTTATTAATGAGGCAGGTATACTGACAGTCCCATCACAATATATATATTGTAATATTCTGTATATTCATCAAAATATCAATATGTATAATAAACACAGTGACATACACGGTAGAAATACAAGAAATAAAAATAAGCCCGCCGTGCTTTACTTTCGTCTGCACAAAATTAATGGAAGCTTTGTGGGGGTCGGTATCCGAATGTATAATAAGGTTCCACAGACTGTTTTAGATTTGCCATTTCATAATTTAAAAAATAAAATTAAAAATGTTTTGATAAGTAAATCATATTAAAGGGTTAACGATTATTTAAATGATAAAGATGTGTGGAAATAAATGGCGCTGATTCTCAAGCAGTATGTGTCAGTACGTGTAAGACATTTAAAAAAAATGAAGAAGACAAAAAAAATGTATATATATATATATATATATATATATATATATATATATATATATATATATATATATATATATATATATATATATATATATATATATATATATATATATATATATATATATATATATATATATATATATATATATATATATATATATATATATATATATATATATATATATATATATATATATATATATATATATATATATATATATATATATATATATATATATATATATATATATATATATATATATATATATATATATATATATATATATATATATATATATATATATATATATATATATATATATATATATATATATATATATATATATATATATATATATATATATATATATATATATATATATATATATATATATATATATATATATATATATATATATATATATATATATATATATATATATATATATATATATATATATATATATATATATATATATATATATATATATATATATATATATATATATATATATATATATATATATATATATATATATATATATATATATATATATATATATATATATATATATATATATATATATATATATATATATATATATATATATATATATATATATATATATATATATATATATATATATATATAGCCCGCTGAGTTTCTTGCCCATTCTTCTCAGGTCCGTGGCATTTGTTTTGCGAATAACTGGTAGATTTTGACGTTCAATAAGTGAACTATTGTTCCCATGTTGAATAAAAATTTTGACTTTGACTTTGACTATGACTCTTTTTTGAGGTTATAATTAATTTTTGTCTGTGCATATATTTTTTAATTTGATCATTATAGGAAGACCTCTTCGCAACACAGCGAAAGCTAAAGCAGAAGGCAGGGACTCCACTGTTGTATGTAAAATGCAATTTTGGTTAATAAATATTTTTGAATTTTTTGAATTTGACTTTGACTCTAAGTCTTTGACTGAATCATGTAATGGTACCTAGATACAAACCACTAAAATCATCGCATATAAATATTTTAAAGGCAAAGGACTAATTTATTTTCGAAGTTATTTATAGCAAGTAATACTTAGTCCACTTGATGTTACTTTAAGGTATTGCAATAATAAAATACAGTTTATTGATTGTATCTTATTAAGGCCAGACTGAAGTTTTAGTTAATAAAAATCTCTTTCAGTTTATGAAAACGTAATTTCAATGTATATTATATGTCTGAATTGTAAAACGGCACAATTATTAAATTCGGTTGAAGTACGTTTATTGCTGAAACACTTATCCTGGTTATTATTGAAATTGATCATAAAATCGCCGCTTCGGCACATAAAAGCCGCTCCGAGACTGCCGTTTAAAGAAGTAAAGAGGATTGATCGTTTTGTGTATTTTATGTGTTATGTAAAACCTCGAATCGAAGTCACTGGCAATTTTATATCTTCAAATACGGGGACCTGAGTGTAGGATGAATTTAATTTTGAGGGCAACTTAAATTGAAAGTAAGTAAAGTATCAATTGGAAATATGACGGAATATTATGAAGTTAAAGCTAAGTCCAGGTACCAGGTGGTAGGTCTCTGTTGGCGGAGACCGTCTGGGTGGGTACCACCGCAGCTCCTATTGCAACCGACAAATAGTAGTGTGCAAACATTACTGTGTTCCGGTTTGAAGGGCGCTGTAGCTAGTGTAATTACTGGGGTAACGAGACTTAATACCTTATGACTCAAGGCGACGAGCGCAATGTGGTGCAGTGTGTACCATCTCAACTAGCACCACGTTGTCATGGGCAAGCGTATCACTTACCATCAGGTGAACGTCTTGCTCGTCTCGTCGCACAGTAGTATAAAAAAAAAAGTCGATTAATAAGTAAGTTGTTAGTACAATGGATCTTACTGTATAACTTGAAGATGTAGAGCTTAGTTCCCTTCTCAGCTTTTGCTTCAGGTGATGGAAATAATCGTAAGAGAACGGCTTTCGAAACGTCCTTTCTAATATCCTTGTTAAGTTACTGTTAAAATAAGACTACTCTGTGTTCAATAAGCAGGCGTTAGCTTTGTGTTGTTATAGCTCGAAAATTAAGCACTGGGTCTAATAAATTTTTGCAAGTTGCCGTCAGGAGTACGTATGAAAATTTTATTAATTTTTTTTTTTTTATACTGCTATGCGACGAGACGAGTAAGACGTTCACCTGATGATATATGCTTGCCCATGACAACGTGGTGCCAGTTAAGATGGTACACACTGCACCACATTGCGCTCGTCGCCTGGTGACATAAGGTGTCAAGTCTCGTTACCCCAGTAATTACACTAGCTACAGCGTGCTTCAAACCGGAACACAGTAATGTTTGCACACTACTATTTAGCGGTTGCAATAGAAGCTGCGGTGGTACCCATCCAGACGGTCTCCGGCAACAGAGACCTACCACCAGGACTTTTATGAATCCATATTAAATATTCCATTTAAACTTATCAATGATATTCTGTACAGAGTTTTGTTAGTTAAAATTTGGTACTGCTGGATCATTTAATAGCTTTTCTCTGCAGATGCTGCCACGTCGGAGTGGTATGACGGCGGTAACTGCTCGTGGGTGGACGCCGTCACGTGGGGCTGCAACACCACCATCAACGTCACCGGGGCCAACGCCACCAGCAGTGACGTCACGTCGCTCGTCCTCATGGCGGTTACCTCTGTGGTGCTCGCGCTCATCATCTTAGCCACCATCGTTGGTGAGACCTTCTGAATCTTTTACTGGTGGGAATAGACCTCCTCAATCATAACTGTACGTAGTACGTAAGTTTCATGTAAGTTCTGCCTTTTACGATTGGCCTAACTTACCTTACACGTTGGAGGTGTTCTAACACACTACATTACACATATTTAAGTAAAAAGTAAACAGTGAAATAATTTCATAAGTTAGTTTAAAGGTATTTAATTTCAAATTAAAAAAATAACTGCAACGTTAAGAAATACACCAGAAGTGATGACGACGACCACTCTGGAGTTACACCGACAAAGAAGAAGAAATAAAAATACCTCAAGAAGACAATTGTTTAAATAATTCATAATTTAACTAGACAAGTTAAAGTCTACTTTAATAAGATAGTTATAATATTCATAACGAAATTTGATTTTAATTAGAGTGAAAACTTTGAAATGGATAAACCAACATTCCGCAGCGGTGATATCGAAGTCGGAGTACAATCGAACCGGGGAATCGATAAACCACAGTTTCTGAACGGAAACACGAGTGGCTTAGTTAAGTGAATACTCAACGAAGTTAAGTGAGAAATCTGGTAGCGGGAGGTCAAGTCTTTATTGTTTGCGAAGGGGATTTGACGCGAACATTTGAGTACGAACAGACGATAAATCCTGTATGAAGAGAGATTTCAACTTGTATAGAAGTTTTCTATACTTCTTTCTTACAACCAAAGACCCAACTTATGCTATGTTGATAACATACTTCATGTAAGAGACAGATAAGGCAATCACCACTTTTTCCTCGCTGTATCTTAAAGAGGAACAGCAGCAATTGTGACTTGAACTAAGTGCGTTCTAGTTCATGTTATTACTGTTAGTCTTATTAACGACTTTTACAGCTTTATCAGTTTCAGCTGAAGCTGAAATATTAGTATAGGCTACAAAGAAAGGTATTGCCATTTTATAGTACTTTTAATTGTCGAGGTTAAAGTGGTGGCGATATTCTATTCCAACTCCCAAGTTGAGGCTCGTCAACTTTGCGTCTTTACAATAAAACTAAACATCTTCCTTTCGTAAAATTATTCTCACGGAATACGAAACGTAATTGGGTAATCGCGTGCCGAGTAGTCTTTATGTTTTTACTATCATTGTTATTAATTGAAATGAAAGCCTACCTCTCCTTATTTATGGGCCAGCGAAAGCAACTCATCATTAAATCCGTTACACTAATACAACGCCACGGAAGCGGATCCCGTCTATTGGATAGTAATGTTAAATTTATATGCCAATATCAACAATGACTATACACGGCCCTTAATAGCAAATGAGGCTTGCATTATTCATAAGACCAGCTCAGGTTGGCAATATCAAATTACTAGCAACTCGGAGAGGTGCAGAAGATAAAAATAGAAAGCCCTTTTCATACTTTTCTTAACAAAAAAATCTGTTTATTAAATATTAAAACGATCGCTTTATGGTATACACCTGCCCATATCGATACGTACACTATATAGTGCCTGGCCTAGTAATTCCACTAACTACCCTTTTAACATTTGTTCACCGATGTTAGACAGCAGAAATATACTTTACGGTGGAACTTTAATATCTCTTACATAGATAAATGTTTATTAATCATAATGCCGTTTCGCCAACACACAATAAAATTTGACCGACAGATATAACTGAAAAATTCTAACAGTAATACTTTTAAGCTAGATTATTATTTGTTTACAATATTTTTATAGAGATCTGTGTAAATAAATGAACATATCGTGATACTAAAACACTGTTGCAGGTAACGTGTTCGTGATTGCGGCGATCATAATCGAGAGGAACCTTCAAAACGTAGCCAACTACCTGGTCGCCTCGCTGGCGGTGGCAGACTTAATGGTGGCATGTCTCGTAATGCCACTCGGAGCTGTATACGAGGTTCGATAAAAACACCAAACGCTCAAATTCTAGACTTCAACTTTAAAAGAGATTATTTGTGAAAATGTTTGCTTTTATGTATTTATAAGACAAATCAAGTTATTCCATTGTAAAAAATATCATCAAACTCTGTCAGCTTAATTCTACAATATAGATTACAGGCGTTGTAGACAAAACTTTTTGATTTTTTTTTAATGCTTACTATTAGGTTTTTTTATATGTGATTATTATGTAAACATGATAAGTAAAAAAAGAGCTGGTGGCAAGTTTCTTAAGTCGAATGCCTTAAAAAACCATATGTGTGTTACCACCACCATAGTAATGATAAATACGTCTAATTGTTAATAAATAAAAAACTTCCAATTTTTTTTTGTGTGTAATACAGAAAATGATTAGGAACCTTAAAGAGTAATTCGTCAACAACTACACGATAATTATTATGTTATTTCACCAGGTCAGCCAAGGTTGGATTTTAGGTCCGGAGCTGTGTGATATGTGGACGTCGAGCGATGTTCTGTGTAGCTCTGCCTCTATTCTTCATCTCGTCGCCATCGCGACCGATAGGTTGGTGAATCAAAAACAAACTGTTTATCTAGTATTCTGTTTATCAGAATCTTGGCGGTAACTGTTCTGCTGTTCTTTGTAAAGAAGACTAAGGTATAAGGTAATAGAATTTGCATTACTTTAGAACTTATCGTTTTTTAGGTACTGGGCTGTAACTGATGTGGATTATATACACATTAGAAATGAAAGAAGAATATTCACGATGATCTTCCTGGTGTGGGGCGCTGCCCTAGTGGTATCCCTCGCCCCGCAGTTAGGGTGGAAGGATCCCGACTACCTCGCCAGAATAACACAACAGCAGAAGTGTCTCGTGAGCCAGGATTTAGCGTATCAGATCTTCGCAACTTGCTCCACGTTCTATGTGCCACTGGCCGTTATCCTCATACTCTACTGGAAGATCTTTCAGACCGCCAGGAGACGGATCAGAAGGAGGAGGGATCCACCACCACCTCGGCCGAATTCTGCAGACGGCGCTCCACCTTCCGGCCGTCCCATCCAATCGGCGAGGGATAGAAGATTTGTCAAGAAGCGGTTTTTAAATCTTAAGAAATGCAACCAGCGCACGCGCGCCGAGACCCTCGCCGCCGCGTTGTTGCTAACCGAAGGCCAGAGCACTTCCACAGTGGACACCTTAGACGAAGAGCCCCGAACGACGGCGTTCACTATCAACGAGAAAATTCCCTCCAACGTGTCGCCGGAAAAGTCATCCTCCACCGTCACCAACGGCTCCAAACAGGAACGTACAATCGTCCCGGTGCTCTCCCAGAGAGAGAAGAAAGAGTCACTCGAAGCTAAGAGGGAGAGGAAAGCGGCGAAGACGCTCGCTATTATCACGGGAGCGTTCGTCTTTTGCTGGCTACCGTTCTTCATAATGGCGCTGGTGATGCCAATTTGCCAGACTTGCGTCATCAGTGATTACCTAGCCAGTTTCTTCTTATGGCTGGGCTACTTCAACTCGACACTGAACCCGGTCATCTACACGATATTCAGCCCTGACTTTCGACAGGCTTTCGCCCGGATCCTCTTCGGCACCCACAGGCGCGGTCGAAACAAAAAATTCTAACAGAAACACACTGACCATGTAAATAACTGAGCATCAGCTCACTAACGGACATTGTTACTCTCTTCATTGTAATATATTTTGCGGCTTCGTGTATGTTATACATACTTATCGTTAGTAGTGTAAATACGTTTAGTCAGAGTTGTAAATAATATGAAAGTATTATATAATAGAGAATGTTGAGAATTGTTTTTTTACGCGTTATAGTATACGTATGTGGGCGGCGGCGTCGCCCGCGAGTCCATGGCGACGCCGCCGCCGGCTCTTTTGTTGTTTCAAGTGACATTACAAAATAAATATTCAAATTATATCAGTAAAACGTCTTTTATTGACAAGCAAAAATAATAAAACATGTTCGCGACAATACTGAATGTAATAAGAGTTGTTCAGAATCGTAAAATATTCGGACTACTGAAACCTTTGTGATTACAATACTATTTACAACGGGGACGTATACTTCAAAGAACTTTTTCTTCACACATACATTGAATTTTTCTTACGAATGATTTCGATGATATTAGACAAGTTGTGTTGTGAGACGGAGCCTACCTGATAATAAGTGAGAAACCCTAAATCGGGCACAGCTTTTTAATTTATATACACTTCAAATCATATCATATTTATGTAGACTACTAATTGGTAAAATTAATTGACTACAGCAATGTGGCAGTTCAGTATGCAAACATTACTGTGTTCCGGTTTGAAGAGCGCTGTAAGCTAGTGAAATTAGTGGGGTAACGAGACTTAACACCTTATGTCTTACGAGGAGTACAATGTGGTGCAGTGTGTACCATCTTAAGTAGCGGCACGTTATGGGCAAGCGTATCACTTACCATCAGGTGAACGTCTTACTCGTCGCCTCGTAGAACAAAAACTTGAAGCATTCCAATAAGAAAAGGTTACATTATGTATGAAATATTTATACTTTATAATGTTTAGAGAATTCTACAATTTTTCATATCCATATCATTTGTATAAAATATCCATCTCCATATCCATATCATTTGTATAAACTTATATATATCGCAGCGTTAACAGGTCTACGCACCGCTACGATGGCTACGATCCTCACTGGAAGCACCTAAGTGTTTCTCTCGTAGACTTTACAAAACAATACCAAACAGTAAAGTTATTAAAATTAAATCTTACATTTTTCTTATAACTTAATTTACAGTGACAGGATGGTAAGGACGGAAGAGGATTTTTGTCGCCATTACGTAGTGATGATAGTAATAGCCGTGATAGCCTAGTGGTTTAAACGCCGGCCTTCCACTCCGAAAATACCGGGTTCGAATCTGGCCTGCACCGATAAATTCTTCAATTTATGTGCAGTTAGTATAACTACAACTAATATCACGCGCTTTGACGGTGAAGGAAAACATCGTGAGGAAACCTGCATATCTATGTCATGACCATCCGTGCTCGCACTAGTAAGTGAAATGGAGAAGGCAATGGCAACACCACTCCATTACAACTACCAAGTAAGTCGTCGTGTGTTTCACACATGATGACCACGACCTTCAATCATGAGGAAATACGACTTAGAAGTAGAAGGTAGCGAGAAAACATTGCTCAAAGAGATTACTTATCAAATATAAGTAATTCATTATCATCATAACTACATTGTTTAATTAGAGCTTATCGGATAACTTTGATGATGATGTCCATTTAAGCTACATAGTGTATCATTACTAAATCGCAAAGCTTTGTTCTTGTGCCGATTTAAGTACTATGATCGTTAGCACTTAAACTTTTACTTTATAATCTAATAATTACATAATCGGATCAAAGCGAAGTATCTTAGCTCGAAACTCAGATGTCACTAGTGCTTCTAAGTCTCAGTTTTGATGGTAAGACTGCTTTAATATTGCTATATTTCAGCTGTCAATATATAAGTGAAATATAGCGAGGCATTCCTAAGTTTAATTTGTCTCGTTTGTTAAATAAATTACATCGCTGTCTACTTCGATGTATTTACACTACTGTTAACTGTGAGCAAACATGCACGACGTGTTGTTGCAAAGGTATTGATTGTTGTGTTAGTGCTTAAGTGTAGCTCTTAGCAAAGATAGCGGTGTGATCAGTTAGCTCGATAGCTCGGCGTCGTATGAAGTTTAACATATATATGAGTTCACATTCCATTTAGGTTTTAATTTTAGAAAATACCCTTTTAGAAAAGGACCTAAAAAATATATCTATACGAATGAATAAAACTAGAGTGTCAAACAAATAACATATTTTTAAAATTTTTGTCTGTTTGTTCCGGCTAATCTCTTAAACGGCTTAACCGATTTTGAGGGGCCTTTCACTGGAAGATAGCTGATGTAAGAAGGAGTAACTTAGACTACTTTTATTTAAAAAACAATTGTTTCTCAAAGGAAAAACAGCTAAAGAAAAATTCAATCATATTCGATTCAAATAGTAAAGTTGTATACATACGTTAAATGTTTTTTCTATGTTTCTTTTATTTACTGAAACTATGTTTCTTCTATTTTAATTCCACGCGGACGTAGTCGCGGGTAACAGCTAGTGTTTAATATAAATGTAAATTTCAATACATTTCACAATAATTGCTTTGTTTTGTTGTGTGCCATTCTTTTGTTTTATATACGAGATAAAAATAATGGAAGGCGACATAAGTAATTTGTCTATTGTTGTGTAATACTCCTTTTTATATCGCTCCGAGGACGATTCTATTGTTTCGTTGAGAGCATAATTGTTTTTTGCAGGGAGCGGAGACGTTTTCCCGTGTGATTTATGAAACATTATGGTAATACAGCCTTGTAAATACAGCCTGCTAGATATAACCTTTAGTATTAAACGACGAAATGTTTTATTTTTCGTACTGAAGATACGAACGGAGACGTTCTCCTGGATATTTACGTTTTAAACAATATAATGACAATATCAACTCTAACCAAAAACTCACTAACCTACTTTATAATACATTCCGGCAAAGGAATGTTTAATTCCAAAACTCTCCTCCCCAGGCTAAGGTTAAAAGGAAAGTTCATTCGTAACGGAAAACTTTTTGTTTTTAACTCTAAACGTTATGAATTCCATTGTGTTATAAACCTTCTCGTCGTACAACATTTATATTCACTTGTGTAGCAAAATAATAATAGTGTTAATCACTACTTTTTCTTAACAAAACTATTCTATATATTACTAGATATACATAGATCCTTAAAGACAACAAAAAAATTAAACAAACTGTGGTTAATATTGTATATAATATATCGTTTTCAGAGACTCGTTTCCGTTAAATAGTTTCATTTTAGATTATTATAAAGAGATATTACAGAGGTTGTAAACTAGTAAAATTTTAATGGAACTTCCTCTATATGTTGAGATCAATATAGATTTTGGCCGGGGCACGCTGGCCATGGGCCAAATTGATGTTATTTCCGCGAACATTCAGATACTGTCAGAAACGATCATGAAGGTAATAAGATCCGCTACAATAAGCAAACCAATAATATGTTAAAGCGTTGTTTTAAATTTAATAAAAAATTACCAAGTTATTATTGTTATAAAACCACTTCGTTCAATAAAGTTCAATTAGATAAATAACTTAAAGTTAAAACTTGTCATAACTGATTTCAAAAATTGTACACTTTTTTATACAGAAGATCACAGTAGCTCATGGAGAGCTGCAAGTAGGCTCTATTCTTGGAAGTTAAATGTTATTAGAGACAGTTGATCACTCTAAATAGCAACTTTGCCGAATTGACTTTAACTTAGTAATACTTCTAATTATTATTTTCATAAAACTTATTAAGATTATCTCCTTAAAGTGTAAGTATGATATCAGTTTTGCGAATTTGCCTCTACCTTGAAACAAATTAAGATTATTAACAGAATTAACTAGAGTTTAAAGAGTCAAACCTCTACGGACCTTAAAAAAAATTTTGTATTCTAAACTCCTATTTGTTATTGGCTTAGTAATATTTTCACACTACTGCTATGTGGCGTAAAAACTTATTGTGAGAAAGGTTCCACGAAAGGAGCCTCACCACTACTTACCCTGACATTTATTACTTCAAGTAAGTTAAGGTATTCAGTTGTCCAGATTGTTTGTTTCAAAATCTGTATATAAACAACATATTGCTTAAATCCATTTTTTTATATCTAAATTATACACAGGGCCGATAGTTTGAGGTGCCGACGAGCGAGGGAGGAATAAATTGCGGCTCAGCCCTCCCACCTACCTCACCTATAGACGCCGCCGTAAATTGTTTACCTTTTCTTGAAACTAGATAATAATGAAAATAATACCGAAATTTAACCTACACTCAGTACCGAATTTATTTGAGCAAACCTCAACAATCGATAAGATTATTTTTATTATTCTACGCGGCGACGAGACGAGCGAGACGTTCACCTGATGGTAAGTGATACTGCCCATAATACGGTGCTAGTTAAGATGGTATACACTGCACCACATTGCGCTCGTCTTAAGATATAAGGTATTAAGTCTCGTTACCGCAGTAATTTCACTAGTTTACAGCGCCCATCAAACCGGAACACAGTAATGTACACACTACTGTTTGGCAGTTGAAACAGTCTCTGCGGCGGTAACTAGACAGTCTCCGGCAACAAAGACCTACCAACAGTTGCTAGTACCTATTTTATAATCATCATCATCATCATCATTATTAGCCGGATAACGCCCACTGCTGGGCATAGGCCTCCCTCAAGGATCTCCACGCGGATCGGTCCTGCGCTACTCGCATCCAGTGGTATCGTATTTTATAATTATAATCTATAAATAAAAAAGGCTTAAACAGTGGACATCGTCAAGCTAAAGCGATGATAAATTATGATGATAATTGTCACGATGATCGTGACGAACGATCTAGTCTAGATAAGTGGTAGTATTGTCACATGCCTGGATTAAGTAAGTCAAAATAAAGATATATAAAGCGTTAACAAAATAGCAATGAATTTAATATAATCCGGATAAAGATACTATAATCCCGCGAGGTTAACACGGAAATGGGTTGAGGTTTTCCCGCTAAGCACGTTTTCCCGGTAATAACCATTATTTTCGTTTAGCTCGCGCGAAAAAGTGTTTCATAAAATCATATCCGGTTGTTAAAATTTACTCTCCCCCAAAGTTCCATTGTCAAGGCGCTTAAATATTTGAGGATCTTGTTTATTACTTCACTCGGTTTACTTAAACGAACATAAAGAAATAATTAAAGATATATAATGTTGCTATATACAAAGTTAATTACGGGTATGTTTTGACAGTAACTGTACAAACAGCTACCACTACAAGTCTGTTTTTGCCATCATGTTAAAGTTTCAAGGATACAAAACTTAATGTAACTAATGAATTATTGAGATATGTTATACATCAGTAAGCGTTTTGTAGTACTTTATAAATATCCTAACTAGTTAAAAACCCATTAAATATAAAAAAATAACACTGTAGTCGTTTATTTTGGTTACAAATGGATCCGGGTATTAATTTGATTAACAAAAGTAACATTGTCAGTACAACATATAAAGAATTAACAGAAAAAATACTTTCCAACATCACAAACGAAAAAAAACATAATATAAACTTTGATACAATGACTTGATTAACTTGGAAATAGCACCAGTTAACATAGATTTCAGAATGTAAACAAGTTTTACATGATCTAGTCTTAAATATAGTTTACTGTCGTAAACGTGTTCTAATATCGTCAAAATGATATAACAACCGTTGAAATTACGCGGCTTATTTAAAGAGGCGTGTCCTCGTGTAATTTGTGTATAAGCGTGACAACATTCTCAAGTTGTTACATTATAATTAAACTGGATGTAATAAATTAGAAGTGGTTTGTGGCGTGCCGCGATGACACGAGATGTTTGCGAGGATGTCGGGTGAACTGTGAGGTCATGGAACATGTACAACAGCTAAACTACATACTAAACTTATCTATATAAGAGGTTTTTTGAATGCTGTGTGAAGTTTAAATCTTTGTTATAATCTTATTCTCGTATGTCTTATTATCATTTCTTCTAAGTCGTATTTCCTCATGACTGAGGGTCGTGGTCATCACATTTTTATTGAAACACACGACGACTCTCTTGGCAGTTATAATGGAGTGGTGTTGCCATTGCCTTCTCCATTTCACATACTAGTCTGACCACTGATGGTCATGACATAGATATGCAGGTTTCCTCACGATGTTTTCCTTCACCGTCAGAGCACGTGGTATTAGTTGGTGCTAACTGCACATAAATTGAAAAACTCATTGGTGCAGGCCGGATTCGAACCCGGTACCTTCGCATTGGAAGGCCGGCGTTCAAACCACTAGGCTATCACGGCTCACATTATTATAGTGCAGTATTAAAATCTCTCGCTTAAACTTTTGATATTTATTTTGATAGAACTCTGAGGTCTCTAGTTCGTTCCCAAGGCACATGTTGTGGAATTTTGCCAATTGTAGGACTTATTAGAATCCATCTGGTTAACTACCACTCTCATGTTGTAAATCACGTCACAACAGTGTTGCTGTGTTATATTGAGATTACATTGGTTAAGCATAGAAAAAAATTTAATAAGTATTGTAGAAGTGTCTTGCTGTGCCCCACGTTGGGCGCCAATTGTAATAGGCGTCTTGCTGTGGGCGTGGGTTCTTGAGTGGGCGTTGAAGAGAGCCGAGAATACCGTGGTGGCGGTTTCTCTCGTCTACTCAGCTACTGCTTGGACTCCAATTGTGGATATCCAGCTACTGCTTGGACTCGATAACTAAAAATGTGCGCGCACTTATGTCGAGTCGCGATCACATAAACCATAGCGCGCTCCTTCCTACCAGTGGCGCCATCTATCGACGCCGCAGGAAAACGTCCCGTTACAGTATTTAACTTTCTTCTATTACATCATCAGGTATTCTATTGGACACAATCCTGTTCCAGTCTATCTATTTTTTATTCTACTAAGTGACGAGACGAACAAGACGTTCACCTGATTTTTATTTTTTTTTAATACTTTGCGACGAGACGATGGTAACTGGTGACTAGAATAAAAAGAAGTCCTAGCTCCGATGCTATCCGCTGTAGACATGGTTTTTCATGTATGTTATTCTACATGATTCATCTTTATAAATAAAGGTGAGGCAGAGGTATGAGCTTATTGATAAACCTCACACCTGCACCAAATGGTGCTGAATCGATTCCTGCATATATTTTATATCCTTCCTTATACGATACGCTTTCGTATAAAAAGAACGATCTGGTTATGATGATCACACAACCACTTCATTGCGCTCTTAGACGTTCTAACATTTTCACTAGCTACGATAACCTTCGAAACGGAACTAAGCTAGATTTGCACAATTCGTCTTGAAGGCAGACACAAGAGCTTTTGAAGCTACTTTATACGAACTGAAAAAGAGACATACTTATACCGATCTTTTTATAATTTTTATACTACTTTGCGACGAGACGAGCAAGACGTTCGGCTGATGGTAAGTGATACGCTTGTCCATGACAACGTGCTGCTAGTTAAGATGGTACACACTGCACCACATTGCGCTCGCCTTGAGACATAAGGTGTTAAGTCTCGTTACCCCAGTAATTACACTAGCTTCAGCGCCCTTCAAACCGTAACACAGTAATGTTTGCACACTGCTATTTGGCGGTTGAAACAGGAGCTGCGGTGGTACCCACCCAGACAGCAACAGAGACCTACCACCTGGTGATCTTCTTTGGCTGATTTTCTGGTCGATCTTCTTTTGAACAGCTATCAATTTATTTTATTTATACGATCTATCTATCTTTCACCCGAAAAAAAAAGTAACGACCAATTTAAGAGTTCCGTACACTGTTTCTATACCGGCGCAAGATTTACAAGTACACGAGTCGTCCAAATTTATATAAAAATCATATTTAATGAAATTTTAACAAAGATATGATTTCAAATTGCATTTCCGCTGATATTTAATATTAACAATTAAATGATTTTACAATATAATCGCGCCGTCATACCGGTCTCTGTTTCAATATATGTAATATAAGGTAATTAACGATGTGCACTATCGAAAATGACATGCTTTATAATTACAACAGTTATTGGCTTCGTATGAAATTTATCGTTTTTGCGCTCGACGTCGAAAAAACCGCAACGTGGCAAAAATTTTCTGTCAGTCGCCTCGCAGGCTGACACGGAAACACCGAATTCAATTCAACACCCGCCGCTTACAAATGTCGAGAGTTGAAACAACGCTCTCAGCTTTTAGATATTGCCAATTAAATGAAATACGAGTGTGTCATACGCGGTAGAAGTGAAACTTTTTATTCTCGTTATTTATACTTTATACTATACATAAGCCGTGATAGTGGTTAGAACGCCGGCCATCCAATCCTGAGATACCAGGTTCATATCCGGCCTGCAGCAATGAATTTTTCAATTTATGTGCAGTTAGTATAACACCAACTAATATCACGCGCTTTGACGGTGAAGGAAAACATCGTGAGGAAACCTGCATATCTATGTCATGAGCATCCGTGCTCGCACTAGTATGTGAAATGGAGAAGGCAATGGCAAACCACTCCATTATAACTGACAAGTAAGTCGTCGTGTTTCATCACACACGATGACCACGACCCTCAGTCATGAGGAAATACGACTTAGAAGAAGAGAATTATACTTTAATTATACTTGTAATCAATCTAATTCTCACGCAGGTTATATCCTATTTATTATATTTGCCTCCATTTCTTTTCATAATATTCTTATAACGATGCTAAAGAAGTGTTACTTAAATATACTTAACATAGAAATTGAACTGGATTTTCTTTGGACCTGAGACCACTGTGTTATAAAACCAGGTGGCAGGTCTCTGTTGCCGGAGACCGTCTGGGTGGGTACCACCGCAGCTCCTATTGCAACCGCCAAATAGTAGTGTGCGAACATTACTGTGTTCCGGTTTGAAGGGCGCTGTAGCTAGTGTAATTACTGGGGTAACGAGACTTAACACCTTATGTCTCTGGCGACGAGCGCAATGTGGTGCAGTGTGTACCATCTTAACTAGCACCACGTTGTCATGGGCAAGCGTATCACTTACCATCAGGTGAACGTCTTGCTCGTCTCGTCGCATAGTAGAATAAAAAAAAAAAAAAACAAAATCTTAACCGTCTAACTTATAATCAATTATTTAGTTTGCTCCACACCGCCTAAAGATGTAAAAATATTAGTAACACGTATTTTTGTATACCATTATCAGAATCTGAGTATGAAAATATTTCAAAGTATTTTCAATATTCGCGATATATAACTGGAAAAGTGAATTTTACGCCAGTGTAATAAAGAGCAAATTTGTTCACACATAATGACTATAAAGGAATTGTATTATGAAATGATTAATTTTCGTTCGTTCTGGAAGTTTCACCAATCCACATTACACGCAAATTACAGAACAAGTAATGTATTATTAAAAAAAATACTGTCTCTTTTTACTATCGCTTTTTCGTTTCATCGCATTTTTAAATTACAATGCTGCTAAAGAAGTTTCACTTTAAAACAACAAATCTACGATGTAGACCTCTTCATTTCTCCAGATCCTAAACCAGCTTGTCGAGATCATCTCCCCGTGGGTACATAACATCTATTTAATAACTGGAACATCTTCCACACGCTCGTAACCCGAGTAATCCTTTCTAGATTATAAGTAAATGATTAAAACGCTCAAGCCGAGGTCGTTAATACTTAGATCATTATCTTACAGACTTAATTAATCAAGTTTTTACTGTATAAACTTAAAAATAGTTGTAGCTGTTTCGCTTAAAGCTCTAGCTTCGCAAATTAGACTGGATGCGATTGATGCTTGTTTATTTAAATGTTTAAGATATTAAATTTTACAAATCATTTGGATATATTCGTATTTAATTCTTAAACTAACACATTCCGGTTGTTAGCTACAAGTACTACACTATAAAGAGGCACTACAGTTGCCTGTAGTGTTCCGATATACCCTCTCCAGCAGACAAAGGACCTGTAGCAAGTCAGCCGTGTTCATATTCCACTAAAGCTACGGCGACGACGCTGCGACATGCAAATGAGATTGTTACGGGAATCTATAACAAATAACGCCAGCACATTATTCAATACGAGGGGTTACGAGCTATAATATTATAATTTTAACATACAATCTATTTATAACATTATATTTACTTATTATAGTCTACGAAGCGATGAGACGAGCAAGACATTCACCTGATGATAAGTGATACTGCTCATAACGCGGTGCTAGTTAAGATGGTACACACTGCACCACATTGCGCTCTTCGCCTTGAGGTATTGTCTCGTTACCTCAGTAATTTTCCTTACTTACAGCGCCATTCAAACCGTAACGCAGTAATGTTTGCACACTACTATTTGTCGGATGAAATAGCAAATATAGAATCTGTAGCAACAGAAACCTACCAGCAGTAAAGTACTTAACTAACGTTCCTCAGTGGTTAACGTGGTGATCTCTGGTTTAAGTCCACATTCAAATTCGTATAGTTATCTTATATACATATACACATATATTTTTAACCCGTTTACTAAATTAAAACATAGCTGTGTTTCGTCTGTTATATTATATTAGATATACACTCCCGGACACATCTATCGGCCCACCTAGTGTTTAAAAGTTTTAACGGTGCCTAGCTAAAAATAAATGTTAGGTGGAGCAATAAGTTTTAATGCAGTTTTAAAGCTGATTTTTTGGTCAACCTTTATGTATGTTTTTTTTTTAATTTAGGATTACGAAAAAAAAACGAAAATTCGAGTCTGTTCATTGTTTTCAACGACCCAGGAATAGAGAAAACTTTTTTATTTCGCACAACTTGGATTTTTTTTTTATGTGTCCGATTATTGGTTCCATAAAAAGGGAAATCTAAACATAGAGCCAGTTTTGACCAAAAAATATGGATACTATGCCTGAAATTGTCGCCCAATCTGTAACACTTCTGACGACCAAATCAATTCGAAATTACAAAAAAAAATAAAAAAAATACATACATTAAGGTTCACCAATAAATCTGCTTTAAAACTGCATTAAAACTTATTGCTCCACCTAACATTTATTTTTAACTAGACACCGTCGAAACTTTAAATACTTTGTGGTGAGCCGATAGATGTGTCCGGGAGTATAGATTATTCTCGGCGAGCATCTCCATTTACATTCTTATGATATATGCGGTTTAGGATGTTTGTCGATAAAACAAATACTTTAGATATGATAAAAAAGTTTAAAACCGTTCTTAAGGTTAGACAGAATTTTTATCAGCCCTCCATATATAAATGACTAGCAGTTTAAATACTAAGTAGCAACTTAGCAATGCGGAGAAGAGCAACGTAACCTCCATTGTAAAGAACTCATTACTAAAGTGAGTGCACGGAGCCTGCGCTTACGCGAAATTAAAAAACTTATTTCAGTTTAAGCAATGATAAAAGCTGAACCTAATTTATGCTTACATAAAGATGTGAGTTCGTCAGAGTCAAGGTTTTTTGAGCTGTGTAAAAATATTACTGTTAGTTTAATATTAGTAAACTCTTTAGATAATCATTTCCTAAAACTACTTCACAGATTTTTACATGTTGACCAAAGTTGTTCTGTTTTCATGCTTAATAGATCTAATCTGTTTACAATTATATCTAAGAATTTAGACCGATTAATCATAACGTAAAAAGGGACTAAAAGAAGTATCTTAAGTCGTTTTTTATGAAGAAAAACATGCCGATGCAAAATTAATCCTTTAGTTTTAAGAAAAACTCTGCAGCGTTTCGTAAAATCACCACAAGGATACTACACTCATTAACTTACATACAAAGTATAGCGAATCTAGAGAATATCGAAATTTATATAAACTTCGTGAGGTAACGATCCAAGGCCTTATGTTGTGAAGTTTAGTTGGTGATAGACTTTTTTCATACCTGCCTAACTACTACTCTCATATGGTATCTTTACCGTTATAACTACTTACTTAGAGCTAGGGTTATTCAGGTTACCAGGTGGTAGGTCTCTATTGCCGGGTACAGAGACCGTCTGGGTGGGTACCACCGCAGCTCCTATTTCAACCGCCAAATAGAAGTGTGCAAACATTACTGTGTTCCGGTTTGAAGGGCGCTGTAGCTAGTGTAATTACTGGGGTAACGAGACTTAACAACTTATGTCTCAGGCGACGAGCGCAATGTGGTGCAGTGTGTACCATCTTAACTAGCATCACGTTGTCATGGGCAAGCGTATCACTTACCATCAGGTGAACGTCTTGCTCGTCTCGTCGCAAAGTAGTATAAAAAAAAATCTAAGCCATCATCTACTGTCTCATTGTCACTTAACACTACTTGAAATTGATATCAAGTGTTAGCGGCAGTGTTTATGTTATTTACATTAACTGATTACTGTTCTTTTAAAAATAACAATTTTCTGTTTATCGTTCCTTCTGAAGAAAGTTTTCTTGAATGTACTTTTTACTGTAAACTGTAGTGTGCATTTCTTAACAGTTTGCTAAAAATACACATTTCAAATGCCGCTCCACACTCTGCGAGCCTTTTGTTTTAGCTAAGCCTTCACACTTCTGTACCTTTTGTTTCTTAACTACAGTTGCTGTCTTAATGCTATTTTTTTAGACGAGCAGCTATTTAGATTACATAACATTAATAAAAACGTTATATTAACGCTTACGTTAACAATTAGTAACATTAAAAATTATTAATTCAAATGTATAAAATAAAAATTTCTATTCCTACAAAATTTCAATCTTTACACAGTTTTTGTGAATATTTGTTTCATAAAAGATTAGAGATCTGTGTATTACTGGCAATCTCTGAAACGGTTAAATATATTTTAGTAGAAAGGCAAGTAAAGTTATAAAGCACAATGAAGGTAACTTTTGAGAAAAAATTGCGAGTTCTGCACAAAAAGAAACTTCAAAATTTTTAACAAATTTCGTTTGAACAGTTTCAAATGTTTCTATTCGCGAGAAACGTTTTAAATTTCCTTTGCCGCCGACGTTAATAATAAATATTTTTTAATTATCTACTGGATTGTATTTGTTAAATTTGATTATAATCTTTTAATAGACTTAATTCTCTCAGATAATTTAAAAATAACTTACAACCCTGAAAGCGTTACAAGGGTACATAGTAAATTTATGTTTTTTCATTCAATTGATGGTTTGTTAAATTTTTTGTTAAAAAAGTATCATATGTCCCTGGGAAAGCGTTAACGGTAAACTCAAAGGTTGTCATTATATCAAATGTTTCGTTGTAAACGTAACGCTTGTTCAATTTGTACGCTTTGTGTGACATGTCAACGCTGTCACGAGTTACGAAATATTGATACGGTATTATTTACGAATACTTCATTTCGACGATTTCTTTAAGCAACACACAAAGAAAGTACTTCACTGAAACATAATTCAGCGTGTTATTAATGCTTTACGAAAGAGAATTTGAAGACTGCCGATATTTTATTTCGCAAGTTGGAAAGTTTCCAAAAAGAAAAAAATGTTAAGACCTAACGACATCGCGCAAAACTGAAAGTATTGTAAATGATCTGTTATTGATTGGCCGAAACGATTGCGTAGAAGTTGAAAGGACATATTTATCGATAAGTTATTGTTGCTTAGACGATATATTATAAAACGCTTTGTGGATTCAACCATAGTCTTTATAAATGAAATTTCCTAAAATCAATGACTAAATTACAATAACTTTATTAAACTCAAGCAAGCATACCTTTTATAGACAAGATGATATATGAATAAGACGTATTAACAAAGCGCGAGTTATTTTTGTTTTGGGAACTTTGATTTTCGTTTTAATAATTAGTTGTTAACGTAAGAAATGGTTCGACGATATAAAGGAATGGACTGGGTTTAAATACCACCAATTAAAAAGAATAGCCCAAGATCGGGAAAGTTTTCTCAATCTGACCGCCAAACTTCAGTTTGAAGAAGGCACCTTATGATGATGATGAATTAGTTGTTACTTCTGCTTCAATATGTCAAAAGAAAATTTAATATTAAAACGGAACGATGATTACTAGTCACACACACAGTAATATCACCTGCCGTAGGTATATCGTTGGACCGGAAATTTACAATGTTCCGGTCTGAAAAGGTCCGTAAATTACGTATATCATTTATCAATTTCAAATGTATCCTAATGCGAGACAATTTTTCAACTCGCACAAATATACAATTACACATACTTTTTATTAATGATTCATTACTAGTGGGACATTACTGTATTTCAGTTTAATTACTGGGATAACGTGATTTAACATTCAAAGAGATTCATACAAAGATTACAATGTGGTGTATATCATTCTAACCAACGCCATTATGGGTGTACGTCTCTCACGGTTTGTTGGTTCATCGAATAAATAATAACCACATCATAACATAGAAGAATACTGAAGATCGAATACTTATGGCAATGTAGTATTTCTGAACATACACTCCCGGACACATCTATCGGCCCACCTAGTGTTTAAAAGTTTTAACGGTGTCTAGCTAAAAATAAATGTTAGGTGGAGCAATAAGTTTTAAAGCTGATTTTTTGGACAACCTTTATGAAAGCTTTTTTTTAATTTTGAATTCAGGTTCATAAAAAAAAACGAAAATTCGAGTCTGTTCATTGTTTTCAACGACCCAGGAATGGAGAAAACTTTTTTATTTCGCACAAGCTGGATTTTTTTTTTTTGATGTTTCCGATTATTGGTTCCATAAAAAGGCAAATCTAAACTTAGAGCCAGTTTTGACCAAAAAATATGGATACCCTGCTGAAATTGTCGCACAAGTTGTAAAACTTCTGCCGGCCAAATCAATTCGAAATGACAAAAAAAAAATAGAAAAAAACATTCATAAAGGTTGACCAATAAATCTGCTTCAAAACTGCATTAAAACTTATTGCTCCACCAAACATTTACTTTTAACTAGACACCGTCGAAACTTTAGACACTGGGTGGTGGGCCGATAGATGTGTCCGGGAGTATATATTGAAAATTTTAAAACAATGTAACATTGTGATAAAATTATAAAAATAAAGGAATTTGTATATTTTTCCTTTATAAAGTTTTCCATTTATTAAAACTAAATTTTACAGATTTTTGGCGTTTACTTAATTTATTTTATTTAGACTTGATGTTTCGACTGATTTACAGCAGTCATGGTCACGGGAGGACTGGGATGACAGATGTTCTGACGTCACAGCTATCACGGGGTACCTTCTTCTTCATAAAGTGCCTCTCCATTACTGGAGGTTGGCCGTCAGTTCTGCGAATTTTTGCCTATTTTGAGCCACACGGAACAGTTGCTCCACGTTGGTGATACCAGTCCACTCCCTTATGTTCCGTAGCCAGGATTTTTTTCGGCGTATAACATGTCTTTTTCCTTGAACCTTGCCCATCATTATAAGTTGAAGCAGGTGATATCTATCGTGCCGAAACACGTACCCAAGATATACCTATTTACGTGGTACCTGTAACTTTTTAATTATTGTCCGTGGTCCGATCCACGCAGAATGAGCACACTGTGTCATGAAGTTTTCTAGCGGTTTGCTTGTGATTTGGTTTCATTTTATTTACTAGCTGTTACGCGACTTCGTTCGCGTGTTAAATTAAATATTAATTAAAGAAATATAGAAAAAATATATAATGTATGCATACAACTTTCGTATTTGAATCGAACGTTGTGACATTTTTCGAAGGTTTAAATTTTTTTGGGAGGTCCCATCATTACTTCCAAAAAAAGTAGCCTAAGTTACACTCTGTTACATCAGCTATCTGCCAGTGAGATTCCCGTCAAAATCGATCCAGCCGTTTCGGAGATTGCCCAGAACAAACAGACAGATGGACAGACAAAACTTTTTAAAAATGTGGTTTTGGTATATATCGAAATGCATTTAGATTTTGCGGTTATTTTGATGTTACAAACACTCAAATTTTATTTAGTTCTATAAAAGGGATCACAAGCCGGTGGTATTACACAACCATCTTCTCTATTGAAATTAGGATGATATTTGTATTTTGTATTTGTGTAAATTGTGTATCGTATACTCGGATACTCAAACAGTTGGTAACGCCTCCGCAATCAATTTGGGCTGCGCGTCGCTTTATGCGTCAATAAAATCACTCCGCTCCCGATTCGAATTTAATTCATTTCGAAAAAATTATGGGGGACCCATTAAAACCCATTTGACGACCCGCTGCTGTTTGCCCGAAGCTGTTTGCCGAAGAACCGAGAAGATGATTAGAGGTCGCAGAGGAGAGGAGTAACGTATTTAACTGACATGCCAATTGTAAACAAAAATACTGCAATTCAATGCTAGTACGATATAATAGTAACCAAAATATCTGTAGTTTAGCAATATTCTAGTTTCACAGAATATTTATGTAATGTATGTAATCTATGCATGTTTTTATGCATCCACCGCCCTTTGTACAATTAGTGGTACCCGGCGCACGCGCTGGGTACATGAATAAACGCGTCAGTCGCAAGATACGCCCAACCGTGATCACGTCTTTTTATTCCGTTAACCCGTTAACCTGATACTTACTAACTGGCGACAAGGATGGGATGGTTCGTGACGATGACTCCGGTCCCTCTGAAACTCTTGGTAACGCCGGATATGAAATAATCGGACCACGAGCTGTGAGCTGGTCGTGGAGCAAGTCTTCAATACTATTAAGGAATTTGTACGTAATTGATCAATGTGGCGTTTAATCGTTTGACCGTTTTCTGTAGACACAATGTAAAATCTAGAACCTAACTTATCCTTCAATTTACTAACTAAGCGACTTTCTAGACAAAGAGATAGTTAACTTATGCTAAGTTATACGCATGTCAATAACAATGAAACTCTAGTAAAGTAAGTAGTGTTTATGCTGCACCACAATACTTTGAAACATGGGATGCTAAATCTAAATATCCAAGTAAGTTAAGCAGCTTCCATTTCTACCGCCAAACAGTAGTAAGCAAATATTACTGTGTTCCGGCTTGAAGTGCGCTGTAAGCTAACGAAATTACTGTGGTAACGAGACTTAACATATGTCTCAAGGTGACGAGCGCTATCTGGTGCAGTGTGTACCATCTTAACCAGCGACGCGTTGTTAAGGGCAAGCGTATCATTTACCATCAGGTGAACGTCTTTCCTAACGCCTACCATTACTAACACTGCTTTTCGGTTGATATGCGTCTTGCGCACCAGTGTCGTGCCGTAACAAATCCACTAGCAATACCACTTTTCAGAACCGCAGCGTTCAGGGGTTGTTTCAAGTACGCGGCTACCAGCTGCTGGAACAACATACCGCCTCCCATAAAATCCAGTAACGTAAAGGCAACTTTTAAAAAACTATACAAGTTACATCTTTTACAAGAACAAAGAATGAAGTTTTAGAGTATATACACAATTGCAGTGAGACTTATTATTATATATACTAATATCCCTTAATCTTTATTATTATTTTCTTTTGTTCTATCCCGTTTTATGTGTATTCATTATTTCTTTGCTTGTTATAACATAATGGCATGTATTTTTATGTAACAAACATATTTTATGATATCTCACATTTTTTATATAAGCATAAGCTATATTAATAATGTGTATGTATGTTTATTGTTATATATACTATATTTATGTGTTGTACTGTATAGGCATGACATCCGCTCGCACTTTTACTTTTATTTACCAAACGGTGGTCGCTGAAAATCAGCGTTGCGAGGGTGAGCCGTGATGCAATTATATATAATTTTTAATGATGTCTTTTTGTTTTATTTTTTATTGTAATTTACAAATATTATAATTGTTTTCAGTCGGGGTGTCAATAAAAAATTCTTTCTTTCTTTCTTTCTTTCTATATATTTTTTTTATACTATTATGCGACGAGACGAGCGAGACGTTCACCTGATGGTAAGTGATACGCTTGCCCATGACAACGTGTTGCTAGTTAAGATGGTACACACTGCACCACATTGCGCTCGTCGCCTTGAGACATAAGGTGTTAAGTCTCGATACCCCAGTAATTACACTAGCTACAGCGCCCTTCAAACCGGAACACAGTAATGTTCGCACACTACTATTTGTCGGTTGAAATAGGAACTGCGGTGGTACCCATCCAGACGGTCTCCGGGAACAGAGACCTACCACCCAGTAAAATATAAGATAGAACGTAGATATACCACAGACTGTAGTTTCTGTAGTCTCTTCTAATCTTTCAGTCACCAACCACGTTGCCTCTTAGCGACCCAAAGGCATAAATTCTACACAAGTACACTAAATATGCAAATAATAAATACTGTTATCCCTTTTTTTTCCCCTACTCCAAGCGTATTCGAGTTAATTATGTGGACCCTTGTAATATGAATTATATGCGTAATTTATTACCGAGTTGTCAGTACAACGCGCGAACATCGCGACAAATTTTAGATATTAAAGTCTGTTACCGAAATTGTTATACAAATTTTCATTGTTTACACATTTTCTTACACTTCGCTATAAACATAAATCAAAATTTTAATACGAATAGAAACAAGCTTTTTAAACTTAACGAATAAGAAAAACGATTTTAGTAGTTGAAATTACTGAGGTAATGAAACTTAACATCTTTGTATCTTAAACATAATGCTGTACGTTGTTTATCGTATCTATCACCACATCATTATATAGATTATTTTTATCGGAGTGTCTGTTGTTTTAATATATAACATCCTACTCGATAGTAAACAGCAGTATAAAAAAAAAACTACCATATTTTCGGCATAAGAATGTATATTGTTAATTTTTATATTTATATTGTTATTTGTAATTTTCTTTTATAGGATCTGTACTTAAATGTTGTTAATAGTTTTAGATAGATTTTCCACATTTTCTTACAGTTATAATCTGCGCTTCCCAACGTACTTAATTAATGTACATTGAAACCTCATTTAGCCTTACATATTGTAATCAATTAGAATATAATATAAATTGTTAACGCTGTTGGTTTCAATAAATAAATAAATAGTTTTTGATGGTAAATCGCACAAGTCCCAAAAGTGTTAAAGAGTGAAGAGAGAAAGAGTCTGTCTAAACCCAGAGCAATGTAACTTAATGATCATAAAAACAATATAAAAGAGGTTGTAAATTAAAGTGATAAATGACTACAATCAACGATTGCACAACTAGTGGGTATAACAAAACCCTTGGTTAGCGTTATTCATTAAAAAGATACGATGCATTAAAAGAGTAGCAAAATCTCCGGCTTGCTTTGTAGTCGTTGGAGTGGAATGTGACCTAGAATCAACTGGGGGGTGAATTTTTACACTGCCTGCATACATAACAGGGGCCGTGTATGAATTTTGCAATTTATTAATATCCATTCATTGAAACAACGCATATTAATGTTTTGATTGTGGATTTATAAAAAAAATTATTGAAAAATCTGTCTTATATTCAGACTAATTTATTTCTAACTAGCCATTGCCGGAGACTTCATCCGCTTGGTATTTAAAAACAGTTATTGTTCAGTTCGCAGAGTTTACGATAACTTATTAATTCTGTATTTCGCGTAAAGAAGTACCTAGGCTAATTTTTTTTTTTTATTTAGGATAGACTAGTGCTTGACTACGATCCCACCTGATGGTAAGCGGCGATGTAATCTAGGTGGTAAAGCGCACTAGTCTAGAAGAAGCCTATTCACTCTTTTCTTGAACACCCCCACATCATAACTGGACGGAAATACTGACGCCGGCAGACTGGATTTGAATGGAATTCTTCTACTTTATGAAAAAAAAAGTCTAAGTAAGGCTAAGCCTAAGTTACTTCCTGTTACATCAGCTATCTGCTAGCGAATGTCCCATCAAAATCGGTCCAGCCGTTACAGAGATTAGCCGGAACATACAGACAGATGGACAGACAGACAGACAGAAAGACAAAACTTTTAAAACATGTGGTTTATTTATTATGTATACATTGGAATGCACTAAGAAAATAGCGGTTATTTTAACGTTACAAACAGACACAACAATTTTATTTAGTTGTATAGATGAAAAACATACAAAATATAAATTAGACAGCCTTTCAGTAGATATCTATCGGCTAATGATAATACACTCCCGGACACATCTATCGGCCCGCCTAGTGTTTAAAAGTTTTAACGGTGTCTAGCTAAAAATAAATGTGGTGGCAACTGGGTGGTGGGCCGATAGATGTGTCCGGGAGTATATTAATAAATATATACGTACAGTACAACTTCTACAAGTATATAATAATGAAGCAATATAAAAAGCATAAATTAATCTTAGACCGTCCAACGAGAAAAGAATAACTAACAAAGGTTTGCTTTACAGGTTTTGCTTTTTTAATTATTTATGAACCACCGACTGCTATTATTGTGTTAAAGCTTTTATTTAAGCTTCGGTATCAGAAGACGGCATAAGTTGGTTGCGATGTTCTTCTTATTCTTTAAAGCGGGAAAAATCTCAAAGTTATTGTTACAAGCATAAAATCAAAGAGAACATTTTAGTAATATTGTGAATGTTAGAACAAAACTGTGTGTTCTATTTAATCTATAGAAAACGTAGGCAAAATGTAATGAACTTATTTTTTGTTTTGTGTTCGTGGTAATTTGATTCAATAGTATTTACCCAAAATGCGCTACTATGGCATAAAGAGTCCCAAGCAGAGTTGTACTCTTCTTAGACATGTTGGTATAAAGTATAGAAGTGAATCTCGCAGGGAACCTGAAATAGGACTAAATTAAAAAGACGATTACAAAGGACATGCTTTAGTGCTGCACCTCAAATCACTTCGTCGTTATAGTCTCAACCTGTAACGCTACTATATATAAGTTACTTAACTTTACTAACTTTCACCAGGTGGTAGGTCTCTGTTGCCGGAGACCGTCTGGATGGGTACCACCGCAGCTCCTATTTCAACCGCCAAATAGTAGTGTGCGAACATTACTGTGTTCCGGTTTGAAGGGCGCTGTAGCTAGTGTAATTACTGGGGTAACGAGACTTAACACCTTATGTCTCAAGGCGACGAGCGCAATGTGGTGCAGTGTGTACCATCTTAACTAGCGCCGCGTTGTCATGGGCAAGCGTGTCACTTACCATCAGGTGAACGTCTTGCTCGTCTCGTCGCATAGTAGTATAAAAAAAAACTTAAAGTTTAGTTAAAAAAAACCTAACATCTTGAGATTATAACAACTTGTAAGTTGTAAGCTAATTAACGCCTTTACAAGTCAACCGTATTGCATTATGAACGTCTTTCTGGTGAAGCCTGCTACCTGTTCGATTTGGTTGAATTGAGAAAAATTATTGCTTTCCCCCCACAAGTTTCCTTCGAGAATGCGACCTGGAGCATCGATTTTCGCGATTCGCTGACAATTATTTTAAGTGCTCGATCCCGTTAAAAGATTGAACTGTATTCACTAGAGTCAACACGTACCTTAAATCTCATCTCCCGTGGGGGGAAGACCGAGAATTTTCGCCGATGTCCAACTTTTTCAATTAGTTAAGTGCTTCGTTTATATCTACATTATTATAATATTTATAATGTGGTTATTATCATAACTACTGTAAGATTAATGATTACAAGTTATAAGTAAAACAAAGTTACGTATTTTCTTATGAAAGAATGTTGAAATAGAAAATTCATCGTGTAACTGTAATATATGTAGCGGCACAATACGAGCTATTCCAAGTAGATATTATTTAAAAAGTAAAAGAAAAATTAGTGTCTAAGAAAAAGAAGTTACGAAAAAGATCTTTGATTCAGAGCGAAAATTTTTTGCAGAGTTTTAATTCGATTTATATCTCATTGTAATTTCCTAAAGTACTACTACTGACCGTTGCTACCAATGATTAGATTCCGAATTTTCTTATGCAAAACGTTAGAAAAAGAATTAGGATATATTTTATTCAGAGGGGAACCTTCGCGGTGCGAGGAATGGACGGCTAATAATTTAATTATACGTTGATCAATTAATGTCACAATGCAACACCCGCAGACGGAGCACTTAAAATGATTGCTTACTTGGGAATCAGGGGACGGAAATCTTCACAGGATTTAAGCAACAGATAATTCCGAACTCGTGTCCCATTTTAACAGCAGGAATCGAAGATGAGAGTAAACATATTTATAATAATATATATAATAAACAACTTTCTCTTCTCCCGAAAGGCTCATAAAATAGAAAAAAATGATAAGTTCCCTTGTGTTATAGAAAAAGTTTGGACAATAAATGATTTTTCACACATTCGTTCTGAAACACAAAAGGTGCTCGAAATCTCGGGATCCTATTAAAATTTCAAACCATCAAAAACCGAAGTATAAACCTCTGGCGGCCCACTTTTTAAGTTGGGACCGGTTTAAACTTTGAATTGATAAGCTGGAGGCATTGTGCGCGGTTAACTTAGTTCAAACGGGGGCCGAAGTTTATTTTGTGAAGGTTTATCATAACATAAGTTTACACTGAGTATTGTTATTTCCGTGAAACTATGTTGTATGTTACGTACACTGATAATTCTATATTAGCCATACTGAACGTTAAGTAACTTTTTGTTGTCTACTCATCATCAATATAAGGAAATCATTACCAGGTGGTAGGTCTCTGTTGCCGGAGACCGTCTGGGTGGGTACCACCGCAGCTCCTATTGCAACCGGCAAATAGTAGTGTGCAAACATTACTGTGTTCCTGTTTGAAGGGCGCTGTAGCTAGTGTAATTACTGGGGTAACGAGACTTAACACCTTATGTCTCAAGGCAACGAGCGCAATGTGGTGCAGTGTGTACCATCTTAACTAGCGCCACGTTGTCATGGGCAAGCGTATCACTTACCATCAGGTGAACGTCTTGCTCGTCTCGTCGCAAAGTAGTATAAAAAAAAAAATATTGCAAACGTATTAAACACAAATAATATATACATATGAATGAATTGTCTGTGTGTTTATATGTATTAATATTTTTATTGTTTCAAAATAATTCATTAGTACTTACTATTTAATAACATATTTATGTGCAGTTAGTATAAAAACACCAACTGATATCACGTGCTTTGACGGTGAAGGAAAACATCGTGAGGAAACCTGCATATCTATGTCATGACCATCAGTGGTCAGACTAGTATGTGAAATGGAGAAGGCAATGGCAACACCACTCCATTATAACTGCGAAGAGAGACGTCGTGTGTTTAAATAAAAACATGATGACCACGACCCTCAGTCATGAGGAAATACGACTTAGAAGAAGAATAGGAACAAGTGTTGCAGTTACATCAAACTAGATATTCTCTCACAAGATTAATCCATAAAAGAATAAATAATTATGAACAAATTGGAAAATATATATTATTTAGTGTTTAGTTTACGTCATAAAGGATCTACCGAGCTCGGTTTTCTTACAGGAACAGAAAGGAAATTTTATTAAAAAAGCCCGTCAAAATTGAGACATTAAAAGTGCAGTTACGTTGTGTTGCGGCGTACATTAAAACAGACGGGATTTTTTTCATAGAATTAATTTATATATCAATTGATACAGTTTCGAATAATTGTTATAATTGAGTTGCTTGATGAAAAATCTCATGTTTTTTTTACTTAAACGTTTTAGATACCGACGAGAGTTACGTAACCATAACATGGAATAAGTGTAACTTAAGTACTGCACACTTAGCGATAACATTCATTCTGTAACATAAAATGTATTTAAGAAATAAGTTAGATGTAAAGTTCAATCCGCTTGCCAGTGTACTACAGAGCGGTTGTCTGCCTGTAGAATAAAATATTATTTTATAAAAAGCTTCTTTATTGGTTGCACTACATAACTCGAGCCGTTTTCTTTTTGTTTGTTTGTAAACAAATTTCAGAAGTAGAATTATTGAATAACAAAAAGTATCTTGCATATAGGCATTCAATTATGAAAATTCAAATAAAACCAATTAAATATTTGACTAAGTTTGATATAAAAACAAAAAACCAAATTTTTTGGTGCTATTTACTAACTAAATTAACAATTACAATCTCTTACAAGACACTAAACATCACAATGTTAGGCCAGGGCAGGATATCAGGAGTCGGCATCACATGACGATGTACCGAGTCCTGGACCTTTTTGTCTAACCTACTTAATTTTGCTTCTATTTAATTTAATGCAAATAGCATACTAGTTATTTTTAGACAAACAAATATCTTTATTATCATTCTTATTCTTATTCTAATGACGAATTACGACAAGCACATTATGGTGATAAGTAAATATTTGAACTAACACCACATTTGTTATGAACAAGCTTGTAACTAATCATGTGAACATCTTATTAGTCTTGTCGCTTAGTTAAATATAAAAAAGAACAAGTACCATAATCTTGAACCTTCACTTTAAGTTGTTAACATATAAAGTGCTGAAGTGTGTAAATAAATCTTTTACATAAAACGCCATTGCATAGTTAGCAAAGCTTTAAGCACACTTACAACGCTCGAACTCGGTTAAGTAAAATAACGAAGCAAGCACCTAACAACGGCTGAAAGGCTAACCTTATTAACTTATTATTATAACTTAAAAGTTTTAATCATCTACCTGTCATCCACAAAGGATTATCAACTTGATGAGCTGTGATAAAAGTTACTTCGTTACAAAAACTTTCAAAGTTTTATTGAATTTAAAATATCGCTGTTTTTTATAAGGCAGTCGAATCAGGGTGCGGGTTCGATTCCAACTAAGCCCGAGCTTTTTTTTTTATATACTACTTTGCGACGAGTCGAGCAAGACGTTCACCTGATGGTAAGTGATACGCTTGCCCATGACAACGCGGTGCTAGTTAAGATGGTACACACTGCACCACATTGCGCGCGTCGCCTTGAGACATAAGGTGTTAAGTCTCGCTACCCCAGTAATTACACTAGCTACAGCGCCCTTCAAACCGGAACACAGTAATGTTCGCACACTACTATTTGGCGGTTGCAATAGGAGCTGCGGTGGTACCCACCCAGACGGTCTCAGGCAACAGAGACCTACCACCTGGTAAAGCTTCCAGTGAAGGAATGATATATTAATATTTTAACTAGCGTCTTGTTGTTAAAAGCAATCGTGTAACTCAGCGTCAAGTGAACTTCCTGCGGGTTACTTAGTTGAATAAAAAAGTGGTTATCAATTTCAAGATTGTTTTTTCAGTATCGAATAGGTTTGGTGCGTTTTTAACGTGTTATCATTTTATCTTTTTCGCAGTTTAAACTCCAACTCGCGTCAATCTGTGGCCATCTATCGTATTACTAACGAAACCCTAAAAATATCCAAAGTCATGTGACGGACGGCTAATTAATTACTCCAATTTTGAACACAGACTTTGCTCTGGGCTGGATAATTCGCGGGAATTAGTAAAGTGCGCTCCAAGCGATGGGTTTAATTATATCCAATGTTCATTATTGTTTACAAATTTAAACTACACTTAAAAATTTACTTTATAAAACAGTTTCAATTGTAATTATCTCCAGTGCAAACATTATTGTACAATACTTAAAAGCAGTGACATAAAATAGGCGAATTGTTCTATCTTCCTTGCCTCCTTTTATACTGTTTTAGTATCCATTCTGATAATAGCAACTACAACAGGAAGACTAAATAAAAGATAGACCAAACTGGATGGAGAGACTTACAAAGGAGGCTTTTACAATTAAAACAATAAGTTAATATGCAAGTACAAAGTGAGGCAAAAGAAGTCATCCGATGTTGTTTGGCTCTCATATTTTTTTCTCAATGGAAAACTTTGATTCTGTTTTTAGATTATGTTTATTTGAACCTTTAGAATTTTATTGGTGAAGTCGAGAAGATGATGTCGACCAAATGGACGCTGAAACAATTTGGTGATTCAATTTGGACTTCAACCGCGTGATTTCTTTTGGCCCGCCTTGTATGTTATTATTTATACATATAGTCAATTTAAACGTTATGTCGTCGTAAATTTTAATTAAATATGATTTTTTTTTAATGTACTTATTTACTAATATCGCGGCTTCAGCGTAGTTAACCTGCTTCCATTAATTAAAGTTCGTAACCGCTGCACCGGTCTTACTTTACCCACATTTTCCAAGTGATCCACTTTGCGAAATGATATTTTTTTCCCGCTAGTTTCTAATAATGTAAATGCTTAAACCAATCCTATTTAATAAACTAATTTTGAGTTTGAGTTTAAAGCATATAGCACTTGTCTATCACCTAAAGTATAATTGTTTAAATTTTCACCAGGTGGTAGGTCTCTGTTGCCGGAGACCGTCTGGGTACCACCGCAGCTCCTATTTCAACCGCCAAATAGTAGTGTGCGAACATTACTGTGTTCCGGTTTGAAGGGCGCTGTAGCTAGTGTAATTACTGGGGTAACGAGACTTAACAACTTATGTCTCAAGGCGACGAGCGCAATGTGGTGCAGTGTGTACCATCTTAACTATCACCGCGTTGTCATGGGCAAGCGTATCACTTACCATCAGGTGAACGTCTTGCTCGTCTCGTCGCAAAGTAGTATAAAAAAAATATAAAACATGAGCTGGGTTAGTACTTTTTGATAACTATAAAGTCAGGACATATCAATATATTCCTCATGATCATTGGTGTTGTAAACCACTGAAAATGTCAGAGTAATAATATAATTAAATAAACGCGATAAATTTCATTTTAGATTAAAAGCATGACTTTTATTTAGAAACTTATCTACTATTGGGGAAAGTTTCACGCCGCTTGCTGTCGCCCCCGATCAAATACTTTATTCGCGAAGGTAAAAAAATAAAGTTAGATGAAAAAAGTTCTTCATATAATCGCTAGTAAAAATGAGACATTTTTTTTATCTCCAACGAACTTTAATTCAGCTTCACATGTAAAGTGAAACCGTTATAGATAATCACGGGGAGCTTAAAAATACTCATTTGTGTGTTGTGTAAGTGGCGGAGGCCTTTAAAGAATTCAAAGTAAATGTTCACTTTAATCCAGTTAAATTATCACTTGATAATATTTTAATAATTTGTACATATTATTTGTATATTCACCCAAAGTAAGGTTATTAACGAATTATCAAAAGATATGTACATAACTTAAATTGCACTATGTCTCCGTGTCTCAATAAAGAATAATTATCACACAATCTATAGTCATACATAATGATATACATATATGATATATGAATGAACATATTGAAACGCAAATATAAGTAATGAACAAAGTTCCGCGATTGTTAACTTACAGCATAAGTTAGTTAATATAAAACTTAATAGAAAATCTGAATGCGTTCAACCTTCCAAGTTTAACTTGAAGTAGTTTCGTATGCTAAACCACCCAGTGTATTATGCACATAAACTTGACATGAAATCTGATCTCTCTCGGTTTACTTCTTGTTTGATATCTAAAGTATTTAACTTGGCGTTGGTGTCTAATATACTCAAGTGTTCGATTGGCAAAGGGATGAAATGTCCATATCGTTAAGTTTCATAAAAGGAGACTAAATAGGATCTATACCAGGAAGAATTTAACAGTTTTTCTACGACTTATTAATGTTGTGCGCAACAAACTTCATGCATTGATTTTGAAGTTAATTGCTATTTTAAAGCTTAATATTTTTTTTATTTTTTTTTTTATTCTACTAAGCGACGAGACGAGCAAGAAGTTCACCTGATGGTAAGTGATACGCTTGCCCATGACAACGTGGCGCTAGTTAAGATGGTTGTGGTTGATGGTTAATGTGGATGAATACACACTGCACCACATTGCGCTCGTCGCCTTGAGACATAAGGTGTTAAGTCTCGTTACCCCAGTAATTACACTAGCTACAGCGCCCTTCAAACTACAACACAGTAATGTTTGCACACTACTATTTGGGGGTTGAAATAGGAGCTGCGGTGGTACCCACCCAGACGGTCTGTAGCAACAGAGACCTACCACCAGTAATGAAATAAATATAAAATAGTGAAGTGGTTCAAAAACAACGGAACCAATTTATATTACTTTACTTTTCTTGGAATAGGACTCATATATGTAACTCAATATATCTGCCTAACTGCTTAAAGTTTAAGCAATTAGTTTAGTTATTTACATAAGTGCATTAACGTATTCTTTTACGTCTGTACATACTAAAAGAAAATTTTCTTTAAAAAGATTTTTGTCGAGGAAGGGCTTTGGTTTCGGGAAATCTAAAATAATACTGTTAAATAATTTAATATATATAAAACAAACTAAAAAAAATTACATATGCAAGAGTAAAGTCAAAGTTAAAAGTTTTTTATGTCTAGTTTCAAGAGTTGTTCTTTAAAACCTTTCCAATTTAATGAATGAAGTATCAAAACCCGTATCACATCAAGCTCCTTACGTTTAGTTACAAATAATACTATGACTTTAGCGGTAAGTTACTATAGAAAAAATCATAAATATCTTAAATAGAAAGGTATTTTTTATAATTAACTCTTAACAAAGGCGCCGGGGTAAAATTCTATTAAACGTTTCCTTTAATCCTTGTCGCTGTCCGGGAACAAGTTTAATTAATACGAAGGTTGAAATACGCTTAGAGCTCCCTTTTCCAATTTTGAGCACAGTTTAGCACGAATTGAATCAATGAACCGGGAGATTTAATAAGATTACCCTGAATACTGTGCAGTCCGGATGTTACCGCCTACGTATTAATACGAACACGAAAAGTTGTATTTCATTTATTAAATACACCATTTCATGCGCGAGTATGAAAGGTGTAGTGCAGTGGAAAATCGCGTTATACGACTCGATGATGCGAAGGTTCGATCCTCGGAACTTACATTACAACATGAACAGTTTTCTCAATTTCCCGATATCAGGAACTCGTTAACGAAGTGCTTGTGCTTTTCTAATAACTTATCGTTTTCCTCAAATCAAGCTCAAACTTAGTTACAATCGAAACATTACTACTATAACAATCTCTGTTGAACTAATAAAGCATAATACAGATTTATAAACTGGGCTGACACATCTCAGAAAGCTTGTGTGAGATCCCGAACAAGTTTCCTTTTGGGAGGATATGTGGTCTTGAATCTTTACAAAAAGGGGTATAAGTGACATTAGCGAGCACCATAAAAAACCTATTAATGTTTGTGAAAAACACATATCCTTCAAATACGTAACATTTATTCGCTGTCACATATTTGGAGTATAAACATTTTTTGAAATAAAAAAATTCTTCGCCGTGCCGAAGGTTTCGCGTCCCCGGAGATAGCAACACTTTTAAAAAAGTCGCCTCATTAAAAATAATTATTCGTCAACGGCGTGAGGAAAATTCCTAATGAAAAATTATTCTAGTTAGTTTCAAACTTTTAACGGCTTGTCGATTATGAGGGTCTTAGTGTACCTGCCCTGGTCTCCAAGGATAATGCGGAAAAAAAACTTAAGGAATATTTGCCATGCTGATAATGGATATAAACCAGAAATAATATATTTAGAACAAAGACATATAGTAATTAATGAATAGAAAGAGCAACAAAAAGATCGAAGTTTCAGTGAGAGACTTTTCAGTAACTTTTACAGTTTTCATGAGGCGAGGATTGTTGGTTAAAAAAAACATGTCTATCAGGAGCCTAAATAAATTTTGCGCTACCTGGTACAAACGACCCTTGCCGTTTGTTTGCGATTCATTATTTTTTTTACATTTACACTCTCTGCTTTTACCTTTTTCTGGAAATAAACATAATATTCGTCGACTTATAATTAAAAGTTCAAAATATAATTAATATTTTAATAACAATGTCAATAAGGACAACGTTTAAGTATATAAAGGATCTATAAATGTTTGTGATGTATGATTTGGTTTTAGTTTGATGGTAGTTTGTTAGAGATCTATCTATCCCGCTGCGGGAAGCAGAATAGATCAAAATGATATATAGAATATATAACAGATATATATTTAGTTACAGGTCTACCAGAAAGTTTTGTCGGTTTATAGAATAAAGTAAAAGTATGAAAAATTCATACTTCCAAGTAGACGAGCAAGTTTCACCCGGCGTGATTACAAATTGAATATCCTGTCGTAGATTTAAAAGAATATCCGGGCCCAGTTCTGCAGCTTTCTGGTCAGTTCACCGAGCTTTAGAACTAACATCATGTTACAGAATGTGCTTCATCATATCACTGGAATTTCCTTCAGGAATCCCATTTTTAACTTATCCAATTGTTGAGACTACCTCCGAACTAAAAAATGTAATGTAATGACATCTAACAACAGGAATAATACGAGAAAAATTACAGCTTTACTTAAGTCTGAAAAGTTTCAGTGGTTGAAACAAGTTGTAACTTGAACAGAACAGTCGTTTCACGTAGAAATTATTATTTTCTAGATATTCTCTACATTTCTATCGCAACTCTCGTCTACGACGAGAAAACATGAGTCAGTGGAATAAAACCAATTTTTACAACGCTTTAACGAGCAAACGGGAGCGCAATACGAAACTTTATAAGCGTAAATGTTTTACAATCGCAATTAAAAACTACTGAAACTCTTTTACATCGAAACGAAACTGTAATTGTTATAATTCCTAACACGGAACTGCGACTGCCTGAAATTTTATGCTACACGTGCGAGCACGGAAACCGCGTTATACATGTATAGTATAACTATAAAGCATTATTCTACTCAAAGGGACACAAGTTCGATTCCAACTTAGCGTGAGCTTCTGGTAAACGAAAACCGATATTCCAACAATAAGAACTTTATCCATATTAATATAATTATTGGATTAAGGAGACTTAATATTATGTTTGATAGCGATGAACACAAGCTGCAGTGTATATCATTCTAACCTGCGATGCGTTGTTACTAGACCCAGCGAGGGAAAGATTGAGTGAACTGTTTAATTATCATGTTTTATTAAGTTATTACAAGACTACAGTAACTTATGTTTCACTAATAGTGTAACTATAACTTGAGGACAAACCTCAGTAGAAGAGAAGAAATACATAAGAGAATTATGTATTAAAATATGTAAAAACCGTGAAGCATTTTTAAAGTAAATAAATATTTAAAACGCATTTTTCTATTTCGCTTAACGGTGAAAGTTTTATGAAGCGCGACCCGATAGCTTTTTGTTAGCGAAAATCGAACGGAATTGAAAGTTTTAAGAATTCAACGGGCAAATATTGAAAGCTCCCGGATGAAAGATTACGTTGACCGGAAACTTTTGGGTGTTACGTTGTCAGCTGAATTGTTGTTGAAAAATATTATTCTGTTCAATTCTACTTTGTTAAGCACCGTTTTACTATATTTTTTTTATCAAATACACACACGATTATAATAATATATGTTTCTTTATATTTCATTATTTATAATATTTAGAGTTGTAAAATCTTAACATAGGAAAGAAATATATATTTTTGAATATAATTACTATATATTTTAACTGATTTTGTTATTGAAAGCAGAAACAATGAAAATTAATGTAGAAGAGATAATAATAGCTATGAATTAAATGTCTCACTAATTTCTAATTTCGTTAAAAAGATTTTCAACGCAATCTGCGAAGCCTTGCGGTTAAGCTAAAAACTTAGCAATTTAAAGCACGAGGTTATGATAATGATGAAAAGTTACGCCAGTATGCAACTGTCATATGTAAACTACAACCGATAAAAAATTGTAGAAATACAGCAAATGGAAAAGATGGAAATGCGAAGTATGAAAGTTTGTGAGAGACGTTGTACGACGTGTGACGACATATGTACATCGGTTGATCTTGTTTTTTAAACTGTTTTATTTAGCTCGACCCGTACGGAATTTATTTATTTGAGTCAAAATTAGAAATTGAAATTTAAGCACCTTCCTGTTGACAGATTGATCTGAAATTTGGTACACACATTTAATTTAGATGACAATACAATATAATAAAATCAATAACATTATAAATCTAAGATGGCCGCGGATACAAAATGGCGGATTACATATTTTTCCTTAACCCCCTCAATATGCGTATCAAATGAAAGGGCTACACTAGTAAAACACGATGATTATGACAAAATTTAAAATTCAAGATGGACGCCGTTCCAATATGGCGGACTAGGTACATATTTTTCCACAACCACCACAATATGGGTATCAAATTTTGTAGTTTTCAGTGCACATAAAATAAAACCGTTTAACTTAAAAGTTTTTGTTATATTATATTATTTGTTCAGTACACACGATGTTTACTCAACATCAAACTGAAAAAGTAGGATGTTCAGTCTGAGTATCTGTTTGTGATTATAACTGCAAACGGAATTATTCGATTTTAAGCTCTGATGATTTATAAACGGAGACCGTTAAGGTAGTTATAACCAATACATAGTTATCCTAACTACTCCAATTGTTATCACACACCATCAGGTAAATATCTCACTCGTCTAAACTCTTCGGTTAGTAAGAAAAACAATTAATAAACATTTCGTTACAAAACGTTAAAATTTATTCCTTCTTTCATTGCCCCTTCACCTTCCAGTTGATATGATTTGCATGTAAATATGTTTTATGAATAACATGAATAGATGTATTCAAATGTATGAAATAAGGCCTATCTGATGAAGATGATGGAAAGTTGATGGATGACAGCTCAGAATGTTGTTCTTTAAGAGAAGCCTACATCCATGATAAAGATTAAAATGTTAAGACGATTGTAATTTATAAAAACCTCTTCAACGTTTTCACTTTCGCGTGGCGTTTTAGAATATTAAAGTTGAAGTTACATTTTGATATACAGTAAGATACTACATTCAGTATTAATCATCTTGTATTTCACGGTATATCACCGACGACATTGTTAATTGGGATCGTGAATTTTTAACGATTTTAAATGTAACTCAAATCATTAATCGCTACTTAAATATTTACAGAGCGGCGTATTGAATACAATGTAAATATTGGTTTTGTATTACCTTTTCACTCAGTGAAATGCCTACATAGATTTAGTACAGTAATAAATATGTCTAGTTAAGTAAAATTTTGAATCGTTTTCATCGGCGAAATTTATTTTTATAGGTCAATAAAAACCGTCTGGACGAATCGATTGCAAACACTTTGTTGGTACTTTATACATTTCAATTTGATTTCATCAACAGCTACAAGGGACGCTGATTCTAGAGATACAACTTACAACTCCAAGTTAAGGAACTTGGAAACTTTCAACTAGACTTCGGACAAAATAGAATTGTGAGTCTCTTTTTAGGATTGCATTCCAAGTTCATTTAAACAAATATAAATAGTAGTTTTGTTAAAGTTAAATATGTAATGCATTGGTAATACCCGCGTTTCTTATTCGCGATCTTCAATGCCCTATATCATCTAATCCAAAATATCTAATGCTAAATCGTCGACAGATTAAATTGTACATCCTCTTTTTAAATTCCCTTCTCCGTTTCATCAGACACGTATAAAAATTTCTACTTTGCAATAAATTAAGAAAGTTTTTACTTTATCCTTTACTAAACTATTACTTTTCATCAAAGGTCCCTACTCCTCTCTTATCATTGATTTTGTTTTAAAGACCTAACTAGATTTTTTTTTGTTTCTACTGAATTCCGATATTTAAATTGCGCCAAAAAACTTTTGATCAAGCCAAACCTGATTGGAGTTTGGAATAAATCCTTATTTGCATACCGGTATAAATTCAATTTATCTGGGATTCCGTCAAAGTATGAAATTAAAAGTTTTTAATTGAATCCCCAGTTGAAACAGATCAATATGCTGCCGGGCCAAAATGTTGTATACCTGTTTTCGATACAAGAGCTAATCCGCAGAGATTCATACCTCCGGTAAACATTTACATCGTCGTTTATTCAATTACCTCTCTTTATTCTATCCATTACGTTCACCGCACCAGGGAGCTGCGAAATTTCACAAACAAACTCTACAAGCTTTGATAGACTATTAAAGCGTGCAAAATTTCTTTCTCTTTGTTTCATAAAATTAGAAATCATTGAACTATCTTTCCTTTGAGACAGACCAAGAACAAAATATACTTTAACTGACTTCTTGGCGTAAAAATAACCGTTCATGTTAAAACTAGAATTTTATAACTACCTCGTTTCCTGGCCTACCTGTGTAATTTTGGTATGTACTAATTTATTCCCGGCCGTCTATCACGAGAGCATTTCACCATGTCCGACCTCATCATCGCTTAATGAAATTAAGATCAAAAGTTACATAAAAGATGAGAAAAAAAAACGCTTACTCGCTAAACTAATAACGTATTTTCTTTTGCGCGTCAAAAATCTACGCACAAAATGTCCGCAAAGTTAAAATTAATTTCCGTCGTCGAAGGCAGTTGTCATTAACGACTCGCGCTTGTCACATTACAAAGAGATTAATGAGGAGCGACATTCTACCAGACAACGTTGACGTAGTCTACATATGTATACATTCCTTTATGTGTATATATTTCTTTTAAACATTTAGACCAAAAAATAAAAATAAATCAAGGGCGTCAGTCACATAGGTACAAATTAACAAATTTAAACTTATAACATTACAGCTTTTTGTACATAGTAAAAAATTATTTGCATTATTCACCAGGTGGTAGGTCTCTGTTGCCGGAGACCGTCTGGATGGGTACCACCGCAGCTCCTATTGCAACCGACAAATAGTAGTGTGCAAACATTACTGTGTTCCGGTTTGAAGGGCGCTGTAGCTAGTGTAATTACTGGGGTAACGAGACTTAACATCTTATGTCTCAGACAACGAGCGCAATGTGGTGCAGTGTGTACCATCTTAACCAGCACCACGTTGTCATGGGCAAGCATATCACTTACCATCAGGTGAACGGCTTGCTCGTCTCGTCGCATAGTAGTATAAAAAAATATATATTTGTATGTACTTATAACACTGTTGATAAGCCAAAAGAAAAAGTTCTTTAGTCACATTTTAAGACAATACTATTATAGTGGCGGTGGTGATATAACCCATCTCCCACTTGGTAAGTTATAATAAGTTATCATATTACTTTACAGCCGCTGTCGCTTCCCCATCGTGATTAATCAGACAAGCGCCTCCGCTAAGTGCCATTAAGTTTGTTAAACGTATAATGCATTATTTTGTTGTGTCACCGAGAGATGGCGCTGTATGTAGGCAAATGCGCGGTATAGTTTCGTTGCTTCCATTTGCTTAAAGGCCTGACCGTGCATTTGTCCCACATGAAGAACAACAAGAAGAATAAAGTGTTACATAAACAGTGTAGTTTCAATGTAACAAGAAGAAGTTCCCGCGGATCCTGAGTGTGAAGTCAAACAAAGTTTTTATTGTCTGCGGAAAACGTGTTAACTTTGTTAAATGTTTATTTAAGATAGCGTTCTTTAATAGTTTTATCATCATCATTATCATCAGCCGATAATCGTCTACTTAAGTCTCTCCCAAAGAATCCCACGCCAATCAAATCTTCTAGCCGAACACCGTCTATTACTTTATCTATAGTAGTTAATATGGCTATTGCCTCAATTTAATTTAATATTACATGTTGTTCACTAATATCATGTAACATGTTTAAAATTATTATCAAGATTATATTAATTCAGTAGACAGTTGTAATTTATTGAAGTGAACTGAAACGTCCCCTTCGCAACTTGCTGAATAGTAAATATATAGACAAATAGCTCAGTGTCTAACTCGGGCAAATAAACAATTCCTGCTTGGACAAATTATAGTTCATTGTAAATCAGATTATATAATAATTTACGCATAACTGAGGCCATGTTGTATTTATTAAAATGTTTAAGTAGAAAGTTATTTCAACGACAAACATAGCTGATAGTTTATTAAACGAGTACTATATGTAATGAGTGATGCGAGCAGCACAGAAGCAATCTTTAAAAGAGGTTTTTAGCAATTGTCGTTTATAGGTTAAAGATGACGATGATGACAGCCGACTCAAATTACTTACTAACAAATTTGCCTATCAGTAAGTAATTTACGTAATTTAGGCCAATAATCCTGCGACCACCAAAGCTGGAAACCCGGAGTGCGTTTGAAATGAACTGAAGACGTTAATCTATTTATCACGGGCAAATACATCACTAACTTGAACACTGACAAAACTATGAACAGGATGATGTTAACAAAACAGCAGTAGAAAATAAACACCACTTAGATTAGGTTAGGCCCGTGGTGTTCATTATTAAACCAACTCCTGTAAGGATGTCGAACAAAGTATTTTAAACGAACAATAACAACGACGTTTTTAAACACAGTGGGCTTAAATCCTTAAAATCATATGATGTCCAATAGCAATATCACCGAAGTAAGTGTTTTAGAATACCTGACTGTACAAATACCATGTTGATATCCAAACTCCACTAAATGCGGTCCTGGAACACAACAAACCACCACCTCTTTCTGCTACTATAAAACGGTGCACAAAACTACTGTGTTCCATTAAAGCTACAGCTATTAAATTAACACTAAAGACGTGATCTGCTCTATAACATATTAATTAGCAGGACGTATTACTGGTAATTGACAGTTTCGCTTATTACGCCACATTCGTCGAGCACTTGTAAAGCACTTAAGACCACCTCCAACCTTTTGTTTGCCTCTACTATCAGATTTATTACGTAAGTAAATACAGTAAGGATCTTCTTAAGGTAAGACGAGTAAGGGACTGCTGGTAGGTCTCCGTTCCCTGTCTGTCTGAATAAAGAATAAATAAGCATCTGGAATCTAAAGTTAAGTATTGTTTATAAAAAAAAATTTATCGCCGTACAATATATTGTGATGAAGAGCGACAAATTTTAATCCGGCAATTTGTAAGTTTGATGGCCACTCATATAGCAGCCCTTGCCGATCGGTATTGCATCGATAAATAACTAAATCCCCATTATAATGTCAAAGTATCCTTTATACATTTGTCCGAGCTCCGGAGATTGATGGACGGACGGAGGATGCAATATGTGTTCATGGGCTATATCCACGGCGGTAGAGAGATACCAAGATTGAGAATATACTTCCAGTTAATGCTGATGATATTTGAAAACCTGAAATGATATGTAGTTACAAAGAAATATGTATTTTATTAATTTACCCGGTGGTAGGTCTCTGTTGCCGGAGACCGTCTGGATGGGTACCACCGCAGCTCCTTTTTCAACCGCCAAATAGTAGTGTGCAAACATTACTGTGTTCCGGTTTGAAGGGCGCTGTAGCTAGTGTAATTACTGGAGTAACGAGACTTAACACCTTATGTCTCATGGCGACGTGCGCAATGTGGTGCAGTGTGTACCATCTTAACTAGTACCACGTTGTTATACAAGCGTATCACTTACCATCAGGTGAACGTCTTGCTCGTCTCGTCGCATAGTAGAATAAAAAAAATGTATTCATTTGTAGAAATCACGCCGGACTCTATTTCTCCCCAAAATGGAGTCTCGACATGTGGATAAGTGTTCCTCTTCCATTTCCCACGAATAATTTTCATTACAGTCGCCTTTAACAACACTCCGAAGGATTACAATTCTTAACTGGTATCTTCTAAGTCGTATTTCCTTAAGACTGAGGGTCGTGGTCGTCATGTGTAATGAAACACACGACGACTTACTTGTCAGTTATAATGGAGTGGTGTTGCCATTGCCTTCTCCATTTCACATACTAGCGCGAGCACGGATGGTTATCACATAGATATGTAGGTTTTCTCACGATGTTTTCCTTCACCGTCAAAGCGCGTGTGTAGTTGGTGTTATACTAATTGCACATAAATTGAAAAATTCATTGCTGCAGGCCGGATTCGAACCTGGTAGTTTCGGAGCGGAAGGCGGGCGTTCAAACCACAAGGCCATCACGTACTAACTTAACTGGTATACATTTGTTAAATTGAACACAGCTTATCAAACAACAACATAAAGACGTTCCGTCTAAAACAAAGCAACGAATCCCTTTGATTTGCAGCTTTACTCTGACCAAAAGTTAAATAAGCATCATTTGCGACGTTAAAAATACAACGAGAGCTTTCGAAGTGAAAGTCAAAACAATGGAAGTATGAATAAAAGAAACTAAGTTGTTACAAAAATAAGAGCTGTTTGCAATGGGCTTACGGAATTGATTCCGCCGGCCGCGGTCGCGGGCGAAATTGTTTCGGGCGCTTTAGAGCAGGTTATTGCTTTAACTTTAACGTTTTCTCTTCTAGTATTTTTCCTGAAATTCCACAAGTTAAGCTTGACGTTTAAAAACAATTTCAAACATTTATATAAATTCAGGTTCTTTTTAGTCGAATAGAACTTTTTTCTACGTTGATTTTACTTCCTGTTTGCTTTAATTGTTAAGTATAGTAATTGAAATATTGTTGCTACCTTCCGAAAAGTCTAATTAAGAGTTTTTCTCGTTGGAAGAAGATATCTTTATAATTCAGTTCATGATATTTATTAACTCTAAAACATTGAGATATCCAATTAATGTCGGTCATAGAAATTTCTGTCAATCAAAGTTGAAAGCTGAAGAGATTTGACGAAAATTATAGAGTGGTATTACGTCAGCGTCATTTGCGATTTTCATTCAGAAAAAAAATCGTCAAGTTTGATGAAAAAACTTTCTGATTTGATCACACGGTGACAAGGAATGTTAGAAATAACTTCCCTTTTTTCGGTCGACCAAAACTTTTTGAAATTTTTCAACATTTTAAATGGACTTTCTCTGTAACAATGGAAAGTTTCGGACAAGACATCTTTTGATTTCATTCAAAGTTTTACACGGGCTTATTATGATTTATGACGAAAAGTGCTAAAAAAAATAAATTTTCTTTTAGGTTTATTGTTTACATATCTTTATGATTGCAAAACAAACTGTTTTAGTAGACTGCTTCGTCCATATCCAAACGTTAGAGACTATGATATAATCCTTTACACATTATAAAATCTATATTGTTTCATTAAAGATAATTTTAAGTAACAAAACATGTAGAACCTGTTTATCCTTATTAAATATTTAATGTATTATCTAAGCAACCATAACATTTAAACACAATTTTTATTAAAATAGTAATAGTTTGTGAACAGGAGGTAGATAGTGTTAAAACATGACATTCTTAATAGATATCCGTTGATTATAACAATCATCTATAAATAATATATTATGATATACCATTTCAGTCCCAATACAGTGCCTATTTCTCTGGCCCTAAATGAATTTTAGACCTGCGAGTTACAGACTCCAAAAATCCATTTAACAACATTCAAAATTTTACAGTAAAGACTTAAAAGGGTTGCACTTAATTTAAACTTTGAATATATAACACGTACACGTTCTATAATTAACTACTCCGGTTAAGTGAACACTTAACTAACAATAGTAAGATATAACCGTGATGGTTGGACTCATTTGCAATTCATATTCTAGTCGGCAACTTAAGACCCGGAAAGCTTAACTAATTACTAAAACTGACTAATAACGTGATTCATGTACTTTTGAATGTGATAAATATTTAAGTACTTTTTTTTCATCTACAATAGGCCAAGAATTAGTGAAGTCTTCATTCAGGATACTTTAGCTCTTGTATGTTTAGAGCCGGAACTAAGTTATTATGGTAAGTCATTGACAATGTGAGGATGGTAACTAATAAGGTGGGACAAAAACCACACCACAGTCTAGCAGATATTCTATTCCTTCTTTACTTTGTCACAAAATGTATATTGAAAGTGCCTAATAAAAGTAGTAAAGAAGAGTGGCCGGATTCAAATTTAAAAGATTGAATAAAAACAGTAACAAAAAAAAAGAAAGATAAATAAATAATTTAACATACATACAACATACGCTGTAGCTAGTGTAATTACTGGGGCAACGAGACTTAACACCTTATGCCTCAGGCGATGAGCGCAATGTGATGCAGTGTGTACCATCTTAACTAGCACCACGTTGTCATGGGCAAGCGTATCACTTACCATCAGGTGAACGTCTTGCTCGTCTCGTCGCATATAAGTATATATAAAAAAAAAAAATTCTAAGTAATATATTAACACAAAGTTAATATCATAATAATATGTCTCTTAAACTTAATGAGTTAGGAAACATATCAATGTTATTGTAAAATTTATTATAAGTATTGATGGAGAACGAGAAAAAAATTGTGTAATGGTTTTTGTACCGTGATGGTATTCTAATATGTGGTATATGTGAGAAGTATACTACAAGTCGTTCACCTGATGGTAAGTGATACGCTCGCCGATAACAACTTGCACTAGTTAAGATGGTATACACTGTACCACATTGTGCTTGTCGCCTTGAGACATAAGTTAAGTCTCGTTCCACTAGTAATATCACTAGCTTACAGCGCCCTTCAAACCGGAACACAGTAATGTTCACACTACTGTTTGTCGGTTGAAATAGTCTCTGCGGTGGTACCTACACGGTCTCCGGCAACAGTGACCTACCAGCAGTCATTAATTATGATTACTGCTTACAGTATTCCAAAGATTACTATATGACTATGACTGTGTGAGATGAATAATATATGACTATTCGAGTCAAAGAAGCTGGTTATATGTATTCTTCTTCTAAGTCGTATCTCCTCATGACTGAGGGTCGTTGTCATCATGTGTAATGAAACACACGACGACTTACTTGGCAGTTTTATAACTGGATCTTAATGATGATGATGGAACTTAATGGAGTGGTGTTGCCATTGCCTTCTCCATTTCACATACTAGTGCGAGCACGGATGCTCATGACGTACATATGTAGGTTTTCTCACGATGTTTTCCTTTACCGTCAAAGCGCGTGATATTCTTCTTCTTCTTTGTCGTGGTCACTCTTGACAGAGTGGTCGTGGTCATCACTTCAGGTGTTGGTGGCAGGCTTCACAACGCGCCGCTGAAGCGCGTGATATTAGTTGGTGTTATACTAACTGCACATAAATTGAAAAATTCATTGGTGCAGGCCGGCGTTCAAACCACTAGGCACACAGCGAAAGATACGAGATCTCACCTGCATTGTGTAATACGTAACCATTATTATAATTATCATCGTTAATGTTTAAAACGTTACAGCGGTTCGTGTCCACGTACCCGTCCGTAGCTAATGAGCGATATTCCCATGCAGATCAGCCACCGCGAACGTTTTCAGGATTGAGTTTCGTATTACACGCGTAATGACGAATAATTTCCTTTTATATATCGAGCTAAACTAATTTGTACTCTTTCGCACAAACACCTTTAACAATTGCTATAATGAGTATACTTTGCACAATGCGCAGAGACGACGACAGTTTGGAGAAACTGATTGTGGTTGGTAACATCGAAGGCAAAAGATCGCGCGGTCGTTCACCAACAAGATGGACTGATCAAGTAAAAGACTCGTCTTCCTCTAAATTTTAAACGGTGGTGAGAGATGCGCTGGACAGGAACCGGTGGAGGCAGATCGTCCGCTCCAGACGGCAACCCTGATGCTGACCACGATCCTCAAATATGCGGGAACGACTTCAGAGAGAGAGAGAAGTATACTTTAACCGACATATTTTACTATTAAGTAGTAACTACAAATATGAATGATTTTTATTGAATGATCTTTGAACATTAAAAAAGATTTTTACTTAGCGGTAAAAGAAAAGTCACACAACAACTGTATTAAGTTATGAGTTCTTTGGCAACAAGTGCCGAATACTACAAGACGTTATATGATAAGTCTGTAACCCAGCAAATTCATTAGCTACAGTAACCTTCAAACTCATAGCTAATTTTCTAACTATTGAGGATAAGAATCTCCTGTAATGGAGACACAATTTAAGAAGAGGATAAGAATATACTATGATGATCTTAGATGATAAGACAGATCTAGAATCAGTTGAGAATCAATAATGTACATCCAAATGAAGAAGTATAATATTTTCTTCTGTATGTCATAATTGTTTCAGCATCTGTTTATGTTTATATAGTTTTTTTTTATTTGTATGATCAGGTTTTCTCTTTTCGTTGTGTGTACTGCTATATTTTCAAAGTTGTGTATTTGTTATAGATTTACATGTTAGAATTAGTTAGCCATAAGATAGTTTTTGTTTAAATTATACACTGTAAATACACCTAATAAATAATGTATTAAAAACAAGTCTCTATCTATACAATAGTTTCATGATAACGACGAAGATACTTTAATGCACCGAAGGTTATGCAATAATCCCAAATGCATACATTATTATTACGTCCGCTCGGCTTCACTTGAGATTTAGCTGAAAGGCTGTAATGGCTGCGTTGCCGATCTAGTGCATATACATTTAGGCTTTTGAATATGTAATAAGTGACATATTACTTACTAGTCTCAAGCTAAGCTTATGGTATTGCATTTTCCGTCACAATTTAGGTGTAGTACCTCAAATAATACACTGACAGCCACCGCTGAAACTGGTAGAACATATCTGTTTATACTCACCTGTACAGCTTGAATACATTTTCTTGTAATGCTCACTTATTATGCTGCAGACTTTATACGAACAGGATAAATATTATAAATAGAAAAAGTTTAACATAGTTTCGTACAACTTCAAGACTTGCACTTTACAAAACTTCAGTAACATAATTTCCCGTTTACACTCTTTCCCTTCTTGATAACTTTAATAAACAAAGTAGTAATGAAAAGGAGAAAGTTTTAACAAGGCACTGTTCTTTAAAGATAAACAAGAGCTAAATGCCGCAAATAACATATAAGTTATTAAAAATACTGCGATGAAGTTATGTATTTATAAAAAAGCTATTTTCACCATTTGTTATGAGACTTATGTAGAATTTATTAGGAGCCGCCTAGGTAAGGAACGAAGGTAGTTATGCCACTGAACGGTATTACACTTAGTGCCAGTGTGGAAAGTGCTATAGCTGTTCAAATTACTGGCGTACGAGACATCTTAGGTCTTAAAGCACTTAGTAAATTATGGTGCAGTGTATATCGCTCTAACTAGCACTACAATGTTATTGGTTAGCCATCGGGTGAATGACTGGAAGAAAACTAATCTATAATTATAAAACCAAACGAACGGGTATGTTCATTTTGAGCGAGTGCTTCCAAGAGGAGCGATCGGAATTTCGAGAGCGAGCGCTCCGATTGTCGTCTCGATGGGGCTGAATGTGTAGCTAGAAAACTGCTCACTTCCAAAAGCAAATTTCAATTGCAACTTTTCAAAAATATAGAGACGTTTTGAGTTTTGAAAATATCGTTCAAAACAAAATTTTTATTTATAAATTTCTAAATTTCTATTTATGGATCATAGCATCGTATTTCACTTAGTAAATGATATTTTTTTTATGTATGTATATATGTACATATTTATATACTTGTATGTATTTTGTTTCTTGTGTATATTATTATTGTACATTAACTACCACTATACAACTTTTCTTTTTCGCTAAGGTTAGCTGGTAGAAAACTCATTGTGAGTTAAGCTCGCCTGTACCATTCCATTTCCGTGTAACCTTTGTTGTTAGTTTGTTTGTTTGTACAAAGTTTTAAATAAAATTAAAAAAAATAAAATTTGCAAATTCGGAAAGACTTTTGTTTTTTTGCAAATTTTGAAAAAGATTTATACAAAAAAAAATTGTAATATCTGGAAATTGTAATACATGTATTTAGTTACAATTTTCATTGTGCAAAATAAAATAAAATTGCTTAATTATAAAATTTCCAAAAACATTTAAATAAATAAATGAAAAAAAAAACAAAAAAAAATGTTATTTTTTCTTTATTTTATATTTATTAAAACTCAATTTTACGGATTTTATCGCGTTTATTGTTTAATTTTATTTATTCCCGACGTTTCGTCGTTTCGATTTTATTTTATAGTTAATTTTTTCTAAAACAAATATAAGTAATTATTATCGATTTTTTTTAATTGTTTATGTTGTTGTTTTTTTGTTTTGTTTTCTTTTGAATTTTGTTTATCATTTTGTTGTCTGTATTTGTTATAGGCGTACATGTTAGAACTAGTTAGCTATAAGGTACATATATTATTTAATTATTACCATTGTACACTCTAAATATATCTAATAAATAAATAATCAAGCCTAGTTCATACTCATTTTTTTTATTTATTTATTATTAAACACACTCCCTTAAAATTACAGTACATGATATCCTTTGGGTCCTGAACTAAGCAGAGCTTGTATCTCGGGACCCTGACATATGTATATATATAGTACTCATATAACAAAGATTTTTTATATAAATATTTATGTTTGTAACGGTTTTCTGTAACGTCATTATATTGCTGGAAAGAGTTTCAGTGTGCAAAACAAGATGAAACGGGGCGTGTAATTGCACAATAAGTCAGCGTCCCAACATGATACCTCCGCATGCTGTAACGTCACCGTCACTTAGCGGAGTCAAGTTAAAATACAGTTTCTCATTTATTTGACGTTCAAAAGAGAGGCAACTTGAATGTTCCTTTGTAAATCAAACTGCAGTTTCATGAACTATTTTACATTTGTTAGATCCAAAGGGAACTCTTCATCGTTACGACAGTCTCTCTCTAAATATGTCTATATATAAAGAAGAGAAAAAATATTTTCTAGAAGAGATCGCTTTTAGCGAAAAGAAGATCAGTCATTTCTATACTTCCGGACACATCTATCGGCCCACCACCCAGTGTTTAAAGTTTCGACGGTGTCTAGTTAAAAATAAATGTTAGGTGGAGCAATAAGTTTTAATGCAGTTTTGAAGCAGATTTATTGGTCAACCCAATGTAGGTTTTTTTTTTTTATTTTTTTGTAATTTCGAATTGATTTGGCCGGCAGAAGTTTTACAACTTGAGCGACAATTTCAGGCAGAGTATCCATATTTTTTGGTCAAAACTGGCTTTAAGTTTAGAATTGCCTTTTTATGGAACCAATAATCGGACACATCAAAAAAAAATCCAACTTGTGCGAAAAAAAAAAAAGTTTTCTCCATTCCTGGGTCGTTGAAAACAATGAACAGACTCGAATTTTCGTTTTTTTTTTTCATAATCATGAATTCAAAATTAAAAAAAAAAACATAGATAAAGGTTGACCAAAAAATCAGCTTTAAAACTGCATTAAAACTTATTGCTCCACTTAACATTTATTTTTAGCTAGGCACCGTTAAAACTTTTAAACACCGGGTGGGCCGATAGATGTGTCCGGGAGTGTATTATTATTCTATACTTTTATTGTATTTATGTAAATGTATATTCATGTACCGGCTTGTAAATTAGTGGTGTCGCAAAAAATAAACCAATTCAAATAACATTATATACAGCAGCTCCATTCAGACTCACAGTACAATAAAAGATTATTTTTATGTAAAACTAGCTTAAGCGATGCCTTACAATATATTTTATATTAAAGTCCAATCAAAACCAGTTCAATCGTTTCAGAGATTACAAAGTACAAAATATAACATGCTGTTAATTTCTTTTAAATTTTTGGCATAGTCTTCGTCTTCTTCTAAGTCGTATTTCCTCATGACTGAGGGTCGTGGTCATCATGTTTTTATTGAAACACACGACGACTCTCTTGGCATAGTAGCCATATATAAATTATGTATTAAGTAAAAACTGTCGTTTAGATATATTAAACACATATTTTAAAGGAAGTTTCCCAACAAGAGATACATTAAACATGACAACGTTATTCTGCCGTTCCCTTCACAGATAATCAGTAACTTATTCACAATACAAACGTCTTTGGAAGTTGTATTGTATATTATTGAAACTTAGTAACAGACAGCTGATGTATAAGCTGTAATAATAATGTTTATTATCACAACAGTATTTTGGGGGCCATAGACGTGGTCTCGAAAGTTTATCTATTATTAGTTGTGTAGACAAAGGAAATAAATACATACTTATGTAAGTCTAGATGCTCAGGAAGTTTTGATGATCGATGTTTTAAGTGTTTTGTCTGGATGAATACCAAACAGAGAAATGAGATGTGTCTAAGTGGTTTGCTTGGTATTTAATTTAAATTTTTATTAATAACTTGTATAACCAGATTTCTATAGAAATTGAGATGTATTGTTATTTCAAAAAGCCCCGTCAATCGTTTTTAATAAGAATCGGTGTTGTTCATGTCAACTAAAATATAAATAATTAAATATGTTAAGGATATATAACAGAAATTTTATTTGTATAAACATATTTTTTTATTCTGGCAATAGTTTGAAGCCTAAGCGTACAGGAACATGCTTGTCCCGCTTAGCTTTTGGAAAACCATGGACTTTACAGTCCGCTGTATTAAATATTTTGAGTATATACATCCTAAAAACTGATTTAGTTACAGCACAAAATAAGTTAATCTATTAAAACTTGTAATATTGTCGTAAATATGAGAATCATGTATTTGCAGTTCCGATTCGCGTATAGTTGATATATAAGTAGTTGTCGATTGAAACTTCAATTACCATCGCGTCCAGTAACAGAGGACGCATTTTATACGAACACGATGACGTCACACGATTACAATACTTTCCTTAGTGTTGATGAGAAAGGTAACTAAGTATAACTGTTTTAATTAGGTCTTCTAAAGTATCTTTGTTTAGTAACAATGATATAGTTAAATTCATTTGCCATAAATATCGAGTTTGCTTGTTTCGGAACCTCCAGATTAACAGCCACTATCAATTTGTATATTTATCGTTTAACAGCATCGCTGTGTTTAGACTATAAACATATAAGACCTAGAGTATTCTAGGCACGCTTCAATATCCACAGCCTTGCTTAACACTACTTAAAATTTAGAAGTTTCACAAATAAATAGCAAGGTAATTTTTATTAAAAACCAATCCGTTCTTTATGATACAGATTGCTTCCAGTCCAATTTAAGGATCAGTAGTAAAACTATTTTATATGTATTCACAATTAACTTCGCTGCATTACTTTAACTATAAACTTAAAAAGGATCTTTTCACTTAACCGGTCCTATTTCAAAATGTCACCGCAAATCGTCTCGTTGTACACGAGAATGAAATGTAACTACACTTACTTGGTTGTTGTCGGCGAAGTTGAAATTAATTTCCGTCGTCAGTGCCAGATGCTGCTGACCACTGGCAACATTAGAAAGAGACTAAGCTGCTTATATCATCAGTGTTTACAATATACAAGTACTCTGCTAACTAGTGTTTCATTATTTTTTTTATTAACATAAACCTAGTTAGTGCCTCTTTGATAGTAATGCGCAGTAACACATAAACCATTCACAAAACTTAATACAGCTTTATTAAATTTGTTAAAACATTTAAACGAAAATGGCGTCAAAATCGGTACAGCCATTTCTAAAACAAACACATTAGCAAAAATTATATATTCGTCATTAAAACCAAATACATTCAGTCCATATTTGTTCATTTTCATGACCTTTTCAATTTGTATTATGGTTTCCTGTGTGTTGATACACAGTTTTTTTTTTTTTTTTAAACTACTATGCGACGAGACGAGCAAGACGTTCACCTGATGGTAAGTGATACGCTTGCCCATGACAACGCGGCGCTAGTTAAGATGGTACACACTGCAGCACATTGCGCTCGTCGCCTTGAGACATAAGGTGTTAAGTCTCGTTACCGCAGTAATTACACTAGCTACAGCGCCCTTCAAACCGGAACACAGTAATGTTTGCACACTACTATTTGGCGGTTGAAATAGGAGCTGCGGTGGTACCCACCCAGACAGTCTCCGGCAACAGAGACCTACCACCTGGTGAAAGAAGTTTAAGTGGAATGCTTTACAACAAATAAGTATAAAAAAAAGGAAACTGATCCGCATTAAAATTACCCTCATTTATTGCGGAAGCGGTTCGGGCCCGAAATTTGCGGTGATCGCGCTCATGTTAACGTATCGTTGTGAATTTAAACGGGCCGAATTAATTTTAAGCCATCGTAGGTTTTATTCAATTTTATTTTACGCACAATACATGACATGTCCTAGTATTGTTTTATATTTATAATCTGCGCAATAAAGAACAGGTTAACCCGCTTCGTAAGCGATAATTTAACCTATAACAATAACTCAACAGTTAAGATCTATTAATGCGTTCGTTAACTTGAAATTCTTTTTACTTCAATAATTTTTTTACAAGAAAATTGATTTTACTGCGATATCTCTCAAACTCTCTCCGGTTAAGATCTTTAACAAGTCAAAGTCAAGTCAAAGTCAAATTTTTTTATTCAAAATGGGAACAATAGTTCACTTATTGAACGTCAAAATCTACCACCACAATTTATAAAATTAAAGTGTACTTAATCTAATATATAAAATTCTCTTGTCACAATGTTCGTTCCCATACTCCTCCGAAACGGCTTTACCGATTCTTATGAAATTTTTTGTGCATATTCAGAAGGTCTGAGAATCGGTTACTATCTATTTTTCAAACCTCTAAGTGATCTGGGTTGCCTACACCAAAAAATTTTTTTTTATTTTTTGGGATTTTTTTTCTATTTTATTTTATTATTGTGTGGCATCAAAAAAACATACAACCCTAAATTTTCACTTTTCTATCACCAGCCCCTGCTTTTTAATAGACATTTTATATTTTTGTCTCGCTCGATATCATCAATTATACATGGCCACGTATCAAACCGCGTGGCTGTAAACTCCAAAAAAAAGATATTATCACTTGGTAAGTGATCCCCTCCACGTGTGTACCGGTGTCACCTCTCACCAGTACACAGCACGGAGTGGGGATGACAACGAATTCTGTATCTCTCAAACATTATGCCTTTTGTCACTCCCTCTACATATAAATATATTCTCAAGCAACTTAAACCAGTAAACAGTAAACCAGTAAACAGTAAACCAGTAACCAGTAAACCAGTAAACCAGTAACCAGTAAACCAGTAAACCAGTAACCAGTAAACCAGTAAACAGTAAACCAGTAACCAGTAAACCAGTAAACAGTAAACCAGTAACCAGTAAACCAGTAAACAGTAAACCAGTAACCAGTAAACCAGTAAACCAGTAACCAGTAAACCAGTAACCAGTAAACCAGTAAACAGTAAACCAGTAAACCAGTAACCAGTAAACCAGTAAACAGTAAACCAGTAAACCAGTAAACCAGTAACCAGTAAACCAGTAAACCAGTAAACAGTAAACCAGTAAACAGTAAACCAGTAACCAGTAAACCAGTAACCAGTAAACCAGTAAACCAGTAAACAGTAAACCAGTAAACAGTAAACCAGTAAACAGTAAACCAGTAAACAGTAAACCAGTAAACCAGTAAACAGTAAACCAGTAAACAGTAAACCAGTAACCAGTAAACCAGTAACCAGTAAACCAGTAAACAGTAAACCAGTAAACCAGTAAACAGTAAACCAGTAAACAGTAAACCAGTAAACCAGTAACCAGTAAACCAGTAACCAGTAAACCAGTAAACAGTAAACCAGTAAACAGTAAACCAGTAAACAGTAAACCAGTAAACAGTAAACCAGTAACCAGTAAACCAGTAAACCAGTAACCAGTAAACCAGTAAACCAGTAAACAGTAAACCAGTAACCAGTAAACCAGTAAACCAGTAAACAGTAAACCAGTAAACAGTAAACCAGTAACCAGTAAACCAGTAAACAGTAAACCAGTAACCAGTAAACCAGTAACCAGTAAACCAGTAAACCAGTAAACAGTAAACCAGTAACCAGTAAACCAGTAAACAGTAAACCAGTAACCAGTAAACCAGTAAACAGTAAACCAGTAACCAGTAAACCAGTAAACAGTAAACCAGTAAACCAGTAAACAGTAAACCAGTAACCAGTAAACCAGTAAACCAGTAAACAGTAAACCAGTAAACCAGTAACCAGTAAACCAGTAAACCAGTAAACCAGTAAACAGTAAACCAGTAACCAGTAAACCAGTAACCAGTAAACCAGTAACCAGTAAACCAGTAAACAGTAAACCAGTAAACAGTAAACCAGTAAACAGTAAACCAGTAACCAGTAAACCAGTAAACAGTAAACCAGTAACCAGTAAACCAGTAACCAGTAAACCAGTAAACAGTAAACCAGTAACCAGTAAACCAGTAACCAGTAAACCAGTAAACCAGTAAACAGTAAACCAGTAACCAGTAAACCAGTAAACAGTAAACCAGTAAACAGTAAACCAGTAAACCAGTAAACAGTAAACCAGTAACCAGTAAACCAGTAAACAGTAAACCAGTAAACAGTAAACCAGTAAACCAGTAACCAGTAAACCAGTAAACCAGTAAACAGTAAACCAGTAAACCAGTAACCAGTAAACCAGTAAACAGTAAACCAGTAACCAGTAAACCAGTAAACCAGTAACCAGTAAACCAGTAAACCAGTAAACCAGTAACCAGTAAACCAGTAAACCAGTAAACAGTAAACCAGTAACCAGTAAACCAGTAAACCAGTAAACAGTAAACCAGTAAACAGTAAACCAGTAAACAGTAAACCAGTAAACAGTAAACCAGTAACCAGTAAACCAGTAAACAGTAAACCAGTAACCAGTAAACCAGTAAACAGTAAACCAGTAACCAGTAAACCAGTAAACCAGTAAACAGTAAACCAGTAACCAGTAAACCAGTAAACAGTAAACCAGTAAACAGTAAACCAGTAAACAGTAAACCAGTAAACAGTAAACCAGTAAACCAGTAACCAGTAAACCAGTAAACAGTAAACCAGTAAACAGTAAACCAGTAAACAGTAAACCAGTAAACAGTAAACCAGTAAACAGTAAACCAGTAAACAGTAAACCAGTAAACCAGTAACCAGTAAACCAGTAAACAGTAAACCAGTAAACAGTAAACCAGTAAACAGTAAACCAGTAACCAGTAAACCAGTAACCAGTAAACCAGTAAACAGTAAACCAGTAAACCAGTAACCAGTAAACCAGTAAACCAGTAAACAGTAAACCAGTAACCAGTAAACCAGTAAACCAGTAACCAGTAAACCAGTAACCAGTAAACCAGTAACCAGTAAACCAGTAAACAGTAAACCAGTAACCAGTAAACCAGTAAACCAGTAAACAGTAAACCAGTAAACAGTAAACCAGTAAACAGTAAACCAGTAAACAGTAAACCAGTAAACAGTAAACCAGTAAACCAGTAAACAGTAAACCAGTAAACAGTAAACCAGTAAACAGTAAACCAGTAAACAGTAAACCAGTAAACAGTAAACCAGTAACCAGTAAACCAGTAACCAGTAAACCAGTAAACAGTAAACCAGTAAACAGTAAACCAGTAACCAGTAAACCAGTAAACAGTAAACCAGTAAACAGTAAACCAGTAAACAGTAAACCAGTAAACAGTAAACCAGTAAACCAGTAAACAGTAAACCAGTAAACAGTAAACCAGTAAACAGTAAACCAGTAAACAGTAAACCAGTAAACAGTAAACCAGTAAACAGTAAACCAGTAAACAGTAAACCAGTAAACCAGTAAACAGTAAACCAGTAAACCAGTAAACAGTAAACCAGTAAACCAGTAAACCAGTAAACCAGTAAACAGTAAACTAATGTCATTGAATATAATTTATTATTAATCTATAATACAAATATGTGTCGGTAAGCGCATCACTCTACAACGCCAGGACCAATTTGGCCAATTTGAGAAAAATTCGAATAATCGCCGGGAAGCCCCTAAAAACAGCGCTTTTCTTTTTCCTATACAAACGTTCTCTAACTAAAATGTAGGGTCAATTTGAACTTTATTGCTATTTCATAAAGTTCATATTAAATAACAAGCTTTCACTGCTGTCTAAGCAATGTAGGTGTGTTCCTAACGCTAAAGAGTCAATTTTAACTTTATTACAGCTGCTCAAAGTTCAAATTAGATCATTCTTTCAAAAGTGTGCGTATGCGCGTCGGAGGATCTAACGCCGCGTGCCGAAATTAAAACGAATGAAATAATAACATAAATAGTCACAAAATGTAAGAGCTAAAGATCATTACTGCTGATTTTCAATTAGGTCGGCTTCGCGGTATTATTTATTTTGTTTTAGTTTCTTTTTCACGACATCACATCAGTCCAGCACAAACCGCGTTACCGTCTGGCGGACCTAACAGACTTCATTCCGTCAAAAAGATTTGGAATGAGGCAGTTATTGGAAAATGGTAAATGGAAAATGGAATATTGGAATATTGGAATATTGGAATATTGGAATATAGGAATATTGGAATATTGGAATATTGGAATATTGGAATATTGGAATATAGGAATATTGGAATATTGGAATATTGGAATATTGGAATATGGAATATTGGAACATTGGAATATTGGAATATTGGAATATGGAATATTGAATATTGAATATTGAATATTGAATATTGAAAATGGAAAATGGAAAATGGAAAATGGAAAATGGAAAATGGAAAATGGAAAATGGAAAATGGAAAATGGAAAATGGAAAATGGAAAATGGAAAATGGAAAATGGAAAATGGAAAATGGAAAATGGAAAATGGAAAATGGAAAATGGAAAAGGGAAAAGGGAAAATGGAAATGAAAAATTGAAATCTGACATCTGAAATCTAGAAACCAGTAAGCCAGTAAACCAGTAAACCAGTAAACCAGTAAACCAGTAAACCAGTAAACCAGTAAACCAGTTAAACCAGTAAACCAGTAAACAGTAAACCAGTAAACAGTAAACAGTAAACAGTAACCAGTAAACCAGTAAACAGTAAACAGTAAACAGTAAACCAGTAAACCAGTAACCAGTAAACCAGAAACCAGTAAACCAGTAAACCAGTAAACCAGAAACCAGTAAACAAGTAAACCAGTAACCAGTAACCAGTAAACCAGTTAAACCAGTAAACCAGTAAACCAGTTAAACCAGTAAACCAGTAAACCAGTAAACCAGTAAACCAGTAAACCAGTAAACCAGTAAACCAGTAAACCAGTAAACCAGTAAACCAGTAAACCAGTAAACCAGTAAACCAGTAAACCAGTAAACCAGTAAACCAGTAAACCAGTACACCAGTACACCAGTAAACCAGTAAACCAGTAAACAGTAAACCAGTAACCAGTAAACCAGAAACCAGAAACCAGAAACCAGAAACCAGAAACCAGAAACCAGAAACCAGAAACCAGAAACCAGAAACCAGAAACCAGAAACCAGAAACCAGTAACCAGAAACAAACAAACAAAAGTTCATATTAAATAACAAGCTTTCACTGCTGTCTAAGCAATGTAGGTGCGTTCGTAACGCTAAAGAGTCAATTTGCACTTTATTACAGCTGCTCAAATTTCAAATTAGATCATTCTTTCAAAAGTGTGCGTATGCGCGTCGGAAGATCGCCGCGAGCCGAAATTAAAACGAATGAAATAATAACATAAATAGTCACAAAATGTAAGAGCTAAAGATCATTCTTACTGATTTTCAATTTGGTCGGCTTCGCGGTATTATTTCTTTTGTTTTAGTTTCGGCGCGCGACATAAAATGCATTCGTTTTCACGACATTACATCAGTCGAGCACAATCCGCGTTACCATCTGGCGGACTTGATAGACTACATTCTGTCAAAAAGATTTGGAATGTGACAGTTATTTGTTCCTAATAAAATAATAATAGTAAATATAATTTATGTACTATAATTATAACTTTGGCCACTCTTCTGGAACCCACTAATATTTAAATATTAGTTATTAGATGAACATATATAGAGCTGAACCCCACACACCGCCCTATCACCAGAGTGACGGTTCAGTCCAGATTTTTTTGCGCTGGCTATAAAATAGGTAAGAACAAAAAACTGCCACATTCCAATTTTTTTGACAGAACGAAGTCTGTCGGGTCAGCTAGTAAACTATAAAATTTAGGTTTTTTTTTTTTAGGTTTCCCAGTTTACAAACCACGCGAATTTATACATGGTTGCAAAAAGGGGATAAGGGGTTACACCTGCTATTTGATACAGGTTTCCTTCGCTACTGTATTGCTCATCCCTTTTCAGGTTATATAATTGCCACAAGTAGTTAATTTTTTTTAATTAGTTAGTTTTAATTTAATGTTTTATGATGCTGTTAAGAGTTAAATGTTCTGTATAGATATAGTTATAGGGTTCTGGTATATTTTCGTTAGTGGTGCATAGCAGTATTATTGGGTTGATAACTTTTAATTAGGATTTACTTAAATGGTTTTATAATTTGCGTGTGTAGTAGGCTGATTGGCGGAGGGGAATCAAAATTTTGGTGTTTTATGTTGGGCACTGTATTTTGGCAATTTATGTTGGATAAAATTTTGGTTAGATTTATTGCTATATTCAAGACACAAGTTAAAACAATTTGAAGGTAACTCAATAATCTTAGAATACAGTTACGTTAATTGGTCGGAGGGATTAGCTCAAATGGAGCTTAATTGGCCAAACTAAGCTACGACGAAGACGTTGCTACGACGTAGACGTCGCTACGGCGTAGACGTCGCTACGGCGTAGACGTCGCTACGGCGTAGACGTCGCTACGGCGTAGACGTCGCTACGGCGAAGACGTTGCTACGGCGTAGACGTCGCTACGGCGTAGACCGAGCCACTCGGATAATTGCGTTCTAACTCGAAGCATGACGCTTTCAGCTCCGTTTCCAACAGTCAACTTCGCCTTAAGTCCCGCGCACACGGATAAAGGGTTCGTTAAGTCATAACAAGTGTAGAGACGAGCTGAACATTCTCTACTATTATACCATGGATAATAGCGTCTATATAGATGGACAAAACTTGCAACACTGTGGGAAGGACCAAAAGGAAAGAGAAGAACCTTTACCAGGTGGTAGGTCTCTGTTGCCGGAGGCCGTCTGGGTGGGTACCACCGCAGCTCCTATTTCAACCGCCAAATAGAAGTGTGCGAACATTACTGTGTTCCGGTTTGAAGGGCGCTGTAGCTAGTGTAATTACTGGGGTAACGAGACTTAACACCCTTTGTCTCCGGCGACAAGCGCAATGTGGTGCAGTGTGTACCATCTTAACTAGCGCCGCGTTGTCATGAGCAAGCGTATCACTTACCATCAGGTGAACGTCTTGCTCGTCTCGTCGCAAAGTAGTATAAAAAAAAAAAACCCTGGATAATAGCGTCCATATAGATGGACAAAACTTGCAACACTGTGGGAAGGACCAAAAGGAAAGAGAAGAACCTTTACCAGGTGGTAGGTCTCTGTTGCCGGAGGCCGTCTGGGTGGGTACCACCGCAGCTCCTATTTCAACCGCCAAATAGAAGTGTGCGAACATTACTGTGTTCCGGTTTGAAGGGCGCTGTAGCTAGTGTAATTACTGGGGTAACGAGACTTAACACCCTTTGTCTCCGGCGACAAGCGCAATGTGGTGCAGTGTGTACCATCTTAACTAGCGCCGCGTTGTCATGAGCAAGCGTATCACTTACCATCAGGTGAACGTCTTACTCGTCTCGTCGCAAAGTAGTATAAAAAACAAAAAAAACCCTGGATAATAGCGTCCATATAGATGGACAAAACTTGCTACACTGTGGGAAGGACCAAAAGGTAAGAGAAGAAGAGGACGCCCAAGAAAAAAAAGAAAAGGCAAAATCTAAGGAGAAATGGAATAAGCTGGGGGAGGCCTTCACCCAAAAAGGGATTCCTGCATACACAAAAATGTCATAAAAAAATACTTTGTCAGTTAGGAAACAAAGTTGGCTTATAAATAAATAAATAAAAAAATAGCGTCCATAACCGTGATAGCCTAGTGGTTTAAACGCCGGCCTTCCACTGCAAAAGTACCAAGTTCAAATCCGGCGATTATTTGCCGGGATTTTTTGGTCAACCTTTATGTATGCTTTCTTTTTTATTTTGAATTCAGGGTTATGAAAAAAAAAAACCCTGGATAATAGCGTCCATATAGATGGACAAAACTTGCAACACTGTGGGAAGGACCAAAAGGAAAGAGAAGAACCTTTACCGGGTGGTAGGTCTCTGTTGCCGGAGGCCGTCTGGGTGGGTACCACCGCAGCTCCTATTTCAACCGCCAAATAGTAGTGTGCGAACATTACTGTGTTCCGGTTTGAAGGGCGCTGTAGCTAGTGTAATTACTGGGGTAATGAGACTTAACACCTTTTGTCTCCGGCGACGAGCGCAATGTGGTGCAGTGTATACCATCTTAACTAGCGTTCGCGTTGTCATGAGCAAGCGTATCACTTACCATCAGGTGAACGTCTTGCTCGTCTCGTCGCAAAGTAGTATAAAAAACAAAAAAAACCCTGGATAATAGCGTCCATATAGATGGACAAAACTTGCTACACTGTGGGAAGGACCAAAAGGTAAGAGAAGAAGAGGACGCCCAAGAAAAAAAAGAAAAGGCAAAATCTAAGGAGAAATGGAATAAGCTGGAGGAGGCCTTCACCCAAAAAGGATTCCTACATACACAAAAAAGTTAATTACTAAAACGAAAAAATACTTTGTCAGTTAGGAAACAAAGTTGGCTTATAAATAAATAAAAAAATAGCGTCCATAACCGTGATAGCCTAGTAGTTTAAACGCCGGCCTTCCACTGCGAAGGTACCAAGTTCAAATCCGGCCTGCACCAATGAATTTTTCCATTTATGTGCAGTCAGTATAACACCAACTGATATAACGAGCTTCAACGGAAAACATGAGGAAACCTGCATATCTATGTCATGACCATCCGTGCTCGCACTAGTATGTGAAATGGAGAAGGCAATGGCAACACCACTCCATTATAACTGACAAGTAAGTCGTCGTGTGTTTCAATAAACATGATGACCACGACCCTCAATCACGAGGAAATATAACTTAGAAGAAGAATAGTATCCATTCACATCTTATCAGTAATATTTTTGTTACTTTAGCAACCATTGTATCTTATAACAGTAATAACTCACTTGATAGTAAATATAAACGTCGCCTCATTTTTTGGTATAATGATGAATGAAACCGTCCGGGCTAGTTTATTTAATTGTAGACTGTACACAATTTAAAGAAGAATGTTAGCACAATGGAACTTTAGAAGGAAGATGGAACTTAAGAATGAACAGCTTCAATTCTTTCTGACCTTGTGAACTCGTGAAGAACATCTAACAAAGCCAACATGCAACAAGAGATACTATCGATTAAAGCAACATACGCTTACTCGACTTAATGGACTATGATTTTGACTTTTTCTTTAACTTCCATTGTCATTACTACCATAAGTATATCTTAGCGTTTTCAAATTAGAAAAAAAATATGACCTTTCTTAGAAATCAATAGTGGAAGTTATTTATCTAATATGTATGTTAAATAACTTCGTATATTGACAACACTGTCTGTGGAAGTTGTTGAGGTACAGAATAAAGACCATTAAGTCTTATTTAAGTGACTATTTAAATTAATTTAAGTTTCTATACCAAGCTACTGTACAATTAATCTATAAACATATTTAAAGAGGTCAGTGTTAATTATTTTTTTATTCCTTTCATTGATTTCTTCTGCCGTTATATAACTACGACATGTCAATTGTTTGAGTAAAAGTTGTTAATAAATTTTTTCATCAATCAATAGTTTTTGTATGTTATAGTTATATTACAAAATGATTTTTTTTTAAATGTATTAAATGTCACACAAATTGGCAAACCGCCTCGACCGACCTACAAACACAAAGCTCTTAAACAAACATAGTTGTTTGTGTGGTGCTAACAAAATTCGCTCAGCCGCTATTGATTGTTGTTTAAAGTTTTTATTGCGGGAAAAACTGTTCAGTTTGTTGATTACATTTAAAAATATAAAAGTTATTACTAGATTTATTTTTAACTGGAACAGAATTTGATTAAAACTAACTAAAGCTAATAGTAAATCGTTTCAAAGCGAAAGTTAGTAAAATATCGCCACCGATATTTTTTTACTTTTATTTATTAAACATGGATCTATTATTATTGAATAGATAAGTTACCAACGCCTGTATCTATCGCCGAAGCGAATTGTAAAGACTTTACTGCACATGGATAAGTACAGTAAGATCACATATCTTATAATACACCGTAACATCGATTACTTGAACCTGAATATCTAATCAGAATCATAATACAGTTGTCGTCTATTTACAGTGACCAGAATTCATTGGTTTGTTTATAAAATCAAAAGTGAAAAACTGTCCGTCGTTACAACTTAAACAATTAGAAAGGATTAAATATGTAAGTCGACTATTGCGTCTATGAAAAAATAAAAGGGACATTTTAACAAGATACGCGAAGTATTTTCTGTTCATAAAAAAATGGTCTCCGGATTATTAAAACAGAGACTTCGGCGGCTGGTCGGGAATATTAAACGGCCCGACCACTGCTTACGACTTAACAAACGAGAAGTAAAATGATAAATGTTTTTCTCATTTATTTTGTTAGAGTAATATTATAAAATTAAATAGAAATACATTCGTTACTTGTTTAAAATTTAGTTAAATAGATGGCAGCACCATCGTGAGCTATATAGACTAATAAAATTGGTACGAATAGAAGATATCTTATTCAACTAAGCGAAGATTCAAGCTGTTGAACGTTAACTTATTGTTAAGTGATACGCTAGCATCAAATACTTGTTAACATGTTATTCATCAGCACATGGTGCTAATCATCTTGAAATCACACGTCAAGATCACTTCTCATCAACATCTTACTAACTATATAATTCAATAAGTTGACTCCGGAATAACGCTAACTGTAGATCCACTATTACAATTTAAAATAATTAATTACCGTTAACCAATCTTTCGGTTTTGTCTGACATTGTCACATTTAATATTATAAAAAACTTACCAATGTCGCCGTCATCCGCATCAGCATGCTCAACAAGTTTTGTTCTTCAATCCAACACGCTACACTTTCGGTTAAACTTCATACACTTGACTTTAAAAAACTTAACTGACTTGTTATCACAAAACACTACACTTAAAGCATCAGTTTATTACTATTTTTTAGATAAGTCTTTCGTGAGGAATCACTTTCCAACTTCACTCTTAACTTTAACGCGATTTTTTATTAATTTTTCGGTAAATACGTCCATCGCGATTATTATTTGTGGGAGTAAAGCAAACGGCAAGATGGTCAATTAACCACTGTTTTATAAAATTAACTAACGTCTTAAAAATAATTTACTGATACCGATATTACCTTTTCTTGGTTAACAATGTACTTACGCTTTTCACATGATTTTAGTGTAGTCTCCGGCAATATATGAATTGTAGGAATCAGTCATAGTTAATATAACTGTTTCTTCATTTATTAATTTAAATATGATTCTCCAACAGAACATAATACTATTTCTATTGAAATATTTACATACAGATTAAATTATGTGTGTATTATGTATAATTAATGGAGTACACAACACTCATAAATATAATCATTATAATTTAACATAAATTAAAACAACTGAAAGCAAAAAAAAATACAGCAAAGAAACAATTTTGTAAGTACATTTTAGTAGTAATTGTAATGCTTGCTTTGTAAATGTTTTGAAGTTAAACTACCACAGAAACAAAAGTTAAATGATTAACAGGTTTTTTAAAAAAAAACTATACCTACTAACTGTAGCTAATAAATAGATTTGAATGTTAGTGTTAGTATCAAATCTACGTTTGAGAACCTGCGACCTCAAATTTCAAGCGCTTACAACTGAACTAGCAAGCCATCGCCACTCCAAGTTGTAATAAATCAAGCAATACCGATTTTCCCTTTTGACGCCCTCACACAAGTTACTCGTATAATAAATATCGGTTTTATTATAACATCGGGTAAGATTATATTCGTTCGAATGGGTACTAATATCGCGCCTCGGGGCCGGTACGCTTCATATTGACGATATGTCTTCTGTCACCTAACATATTGGACGGCGCCTGTTTCTTTATATGTCGGCGACGGAATTACGATATCTACTGTCGGAGACACACGCCCACTCACGGAGATTCTTATGTTATACCCCCCCTCACATCTTGTAGCTTAATTTTATAGAATATAAACCAAAAAAATAATGATTGCACACTCCCGGACACATCTATCGGCCCACCTAGTGTTTAAAAGTTTTAACGGTGCCTAGCTAAAAATAAATGTTAGGTGGAGCAATAAGTTTTAATGCAGTTTTAAAGCTGATTTTTTGGTCAACCTTTATGAATGTTTTTTTTTTAATTTTGAATTCAGGATTATGAAAAAAAAACGAAAATTCGAGTCTGTTCATTGTTTTCAACGACCCAGGAATGGAGAAAACTTTTTTATTTCGCACAAGTTGGATTTTTTTTTTGATGTGTCCGATTATTGGTTCCATAAAAAGGCAAATCTAAACTTAGAGCCAGTTTTGACCAAAAAATATGGATACTCTGCCTGAAATTGTCGCCCAAGCTGTAAAACTTCTGCCGGCCAAATCAATTCGAAATTACAAAAAAAAAACCTACATAGGGGTTGACCAATAAATCTGCTTCAAAACTGCATTAAAACTTATTGCTTCACCTAACATTTACTTTTAACTAGACACCGTCGAAACTTTAAACACTGGGTGGTGCGCCGATAGATGTGTCCGGGAGTATATTAATCTGATGTTAACTCTAGAGTAATGGATAGATAAGCTACGTCGACTAGAAAATCAAGGGAATAATGTAAGAAATTAAATAGATTCATGTTTGTGTTGAGCAAAAGTTACGAATTGTCACAAACATTCTTATAAAAGATTTCTATATAATGTAAATATGAAAAAAGAAACTTCTCTTGAGAACACAGCAGCGTCTGTTTTTGCTGTCATGAAGTGAGTCTACTATACTTCTGTTCAAAAAGCACTACGGCTAGTGAAATTACTGATATAATAAGATATATCTAAAGTCTAAAATCGATGAGGTCATGTATTTATGTATATACATTCCCGCAATCACATCATTTTTATGAACAGACGTATCACTTACTACCATATGATCGTTTTTCAAGATGTTATTTTATGAAAAAAATAGTGAAACGAATTAGGTACTATACTTATCCGAACATGAAAAATCACAGACACTTTACGGTATGTAATAAAATAATTTGTTATCTCAATCCTTCGCCCCCCAGGTACGTGGAATACCAAACTAGATCCGCTGGGAGCTAATTTAAAATTCAGCTTCAACTAAGTTAAGAAAACGCGAGAATATTTCATGATAAATTTACAAGCTTCGGTTTTTGCTTAAAAGTAACTTTGTTAACGGAGGATCTACTTAGGTCGCAGCGCCTGCTTCAGTCTTTTTCTTTCTTCTTCGGACTTCTTGTCTTTTCTTCTTCAGACTTTACTTTTACGAGTCCTCAATATCATACTATACAAGTTCTGTCCGCAATCTGATGTTGAGTAAATATCCTAACCAGCGACACATTGTTACGTCTGTCAACACTGTTTTTTTTTATTTAACGTTTTGTATATTTATAAAAATAGTTACACAAGTCCTCAATTTAAAAAAGTACTGTATAAACAACTTCACTACTTAGTAAAGCAAACAAATCCACGTCTATTTTCTAGTTATCACCTATTCATTGACCTCAATTGAGTGGACCGACGGACAGAGCGCCGATAACAAAACCAAAAAAAATCTTGTGCAAATTGACTGTGTCGTATCCAATTTATTTCTACTTCATAATCCCTTACAGAATACACACAATGTCTCTTTCTATAATATACCAAACAATTAGTATTTATTTATAATTGATTATTTTCAATATTTAACTTCCACAGCGCCTAACTACTAACTTTTTAATACTAAAACTAACTCACCTTATTTGATTTCAGGGTGACATGTGCTGTAATTGAACGGTGGAAGGATTTTGAATCTACTCGGATAGCTTGCACCTCACACGGTCCAATTTTCACTTCACCTCACACGGTCCAATTTTCACTTAAAACCAAGTGAAATATAGATAAAACGTTATCGAATATAATCGTTTTTCACTGAAAATGCAAAAGAAAGTAAAAAAAAAGTAAAGAATCTGATATCCCCAATCTTCTACTAATAAAGTATTTAATAACTCCATTGATGAAAAAGTGGTTTTCCTCAAGGATAAAATCTTCGACAAGCGACGTAATAAGTTTCCTGATCTCCGTCTGGTGCACTCCGTCGCTCGCTACGCCATCTAGTATTCGAGGGAACAAGCAATATGTTTTATATATGTAAAAGTTTCTCCCATTAATATATTCGAGATTCACTCGAGTAGATACATATTGATTATCTATTTATGATGAATATTTTTCATATGCGTTTTTAAATGAACCGGACTTCGCCGAAAATCGGCGTCTACATTTATTAAAATATTGCTCACAAAGCTTTTTATTTGTATATGTCCCCTTCGTAAAAAAAATTCATAGAAAATATAACCCAAATATTGTATATTTCTGTTACTCATAGTTTTCATAGTTAACGTACCGTGAGAAAGATTTAGACAGCCCATGTGGAGAAGTAAATTAAAAAAAAATATTTATATAAAAATAATGTCATTTTTATTTGTTGACAGTAAAAAATAATACTCTAAACATGTTATACAAAAGCAAATTATGAAATCGATCCAAGTCATCAATCTCTGTAACTGTAACGACAAGTAAATAAAAGCCGAGATGGAGAGCTTCACAAATCAAATTGTTTGCAATCAATTTTAATACGTCCAATGCCTTTTATATAAAATTATAGTCTACTTGCGTCATATCAACTGTCTTCGTTTTCCCTTATCCTTAATAAGGATCAAATATCATTAAAAACACATAGCTTAATATTTACAACAGTATACAAACATTGCTGTTCCGACGCTGTAACTAGTGAAATGACTGGGGTTATAAAATTTGACATCTAATTTAAACTACGTACAATATGCTTGCATCTCGTAATGGGCAGGCGTACAATCATTAAGCAAACGTTCTAATACGAAAGTGCAATGTATTTGTTACAGTCTCAAGATGGTCGCTTTTATACAATGACTAACTGCACAGCGTTGACCGAAAATTAATCTAACTTCTATTATAAATTGTTTATCGAGATCATTCCGCTGCACACTTCTGTCCATTTACCGTTGATGTTTACCCAACTCAAAAGTTGTCTGTACAACGACGTCGATGTACTTCAAATGTTGGTAACATTCAGTAGTTCCCACATTGTTACTGTTACGTTAGTAATGTGCGATGCATTGTACATGTAAACGGTCGGTTGGCTAACAGTCGCATTATTATCGTCACTGGTTTCACAAAATGACAGACAGACCGCTTAGTGGTTTGTTTTTGGATAAATTTCTTCTCTAGATCAGCATTACAAATACTTTTTACTAATTGAAAATTATTTAAAATAAACTTTCCACAGATAAATTATGTTTTAAATGACAGTCACAGAATTGAACTCGAGTTATTTTGTCGGAACTATAGCTTAAATAATTAATTAAGAAAGCGTCTTTATTAGTTGATAAAATTTTAATTACTTTATGTAAAATATTAATCTTCTCGTTGTCTTTATCCCCATTTATTTGAAGTCGGTCTTCCTTGTTCTGTTTTTCCAAGTAATACGATTTTCGATAAGCTTTGACCAGGTCATTTTCTTTAAAGTACTTTCGCATCGTAGTCAAGCAATTGGCGGAGTACAATCCGCGTTTACATTTACTTCTAAACAACTTTACGGCTTCGTTGAAATGGTTACCATAAATGAGATAAAGCACTCGAAACGTCGAGTAACAAATAGCTAATAAAAAGAACTAAAACATGTAAAATTAAGTTTTATTAAATATAATTGTCATGATTGGTCTTCAATAAATTCCATGTATGTGATTAAAAGTTAACTTAACGAGCGTAAGCCCTCATTAAGTTTAACTACCAAGTAACACTACACTCCCCTAATAGTGGATATTAAGGAGCCGTGTGTTCAGCAGTTGACGACATTAGGCTGAAATAATGAAATGATAATGTGAACCTTCTCCCACAGCCTGAAGTTTATATTGGTGTGTCAACTGAATTGTTAAGTAAACCGGCTAAACTCATAAGAACCGGAACGTTAGACGCCAGGAGACATTCAATTAACTAAAGTTTGATAATAAACACTAGATTGCGAGTTTACTATTCACAAACTCATCATCATTGCTCATAAATGAGGAATAGAAATATTTTTACACTAACACAATGAAAGGTTTGTCTACTTGTAATATTTATATATCAAGACAACAGTAAGCGCAGTATAAACATCCTTGCTATCGTCAGATTGTTATGGGCAGGCGTGTCACGTATCATACATCATATGAAAGTCCTTTTTGTCTCGTCGTTAAATTTAATAAAAAGTTCTTTAATGTTATATGTTTCGATGGGACGCGGGTTCAATGCAAAAGCTTAAACTATGGCGTAAGGAAAATACTGAGTAATACCACCGTTGGCCAACCTGTTGATTGGCCTTGACTGTCTTTGTGTGACTTTGCTCGAAATCCAAGTAGCTGGAATATTAAGAGAATTTATAAATAAGACTGCTTTAATTGTAAAAATATTTATTAACGATCTATAATATCTATTCAGATTACATTACGAATAAAACTGTGATCTTATCAACGTATTTAAACTATAGCCTACACAACAATTATATCACAGAGCGCATTTGCGTGCGAGACGAGCAACAATGGCGGGTGCGGGCGACAGGTAAGCAATAACAATTCGACACGAGCTTATTTCTTTTTAATCTATGAACGGACTTCTGTTTTAGAAAAAAAAATGTGCGCGTTTACGTCTAATTTGTGTTGTTTAAATTATAAACATTTTTTTTCTATAAAATATCCATATAAATTCATTATCCAATTAATAGATTAAAACAAAGCAGATTAAAAATGAAACAATGTGCATAAGTATAAAGCTGTGAAAAAATAAATCATTAAAATCTTAATCAATAATAATTTTAGTGTATATTTATGTAAATAAGTTATTAATAAGTAGCAATAAATAAAAAAAAATACAAAATTCATTAGATCACTTTTTACTTATGTTTAAAAAGCAGAGATTTCTTCAACGATACTTAATAAAATCGAGAAAAACCTAGGCGAATTTCTCATAAACTCTACTCTTCTTCTTCTAATAATTTTTTTATTTCTTCTATTTTAAGCAAGCTTTTTTTATAATAAACATGTTTATTGTCCGTTTGTTTAAACGTTTGCCGCATTCTTTCAATTACTTGTATGTAATCGGTACAAATCTGATTCGAATAGCTTTATGAACTTGAACTACCAAAAAAATTTATAGATGTTTACTTTTTGATGAGATTGCATATTCAACAAAACTACATGGTCAATAACCATAAAGATATAGAAAAATTTAAAAATTTATGCGTTCTCCAATTATAAAACATGAATAAATATAAAATTAAAAAACTTTGATTACAATGCATTAGGAGATATATCTAAAAGCAACCTTTCTTCAGATACATTTCATACCAAAAGGACAAATTAAAAATTGTTGACCCTGTATAGCTTGCAATAAAAACGTAACATGTCGCTCATTTTAAAACATACAAAACAAATTAAGTTGTTGTTATAAAGTCCTTTTTATCACGAAAATTTATCAATTATTGAAATTAATGATAATTTTTTAATGATTTTAAATAGCTTATGTGCTCCCTCCTGGCGACCGGGCGCTAGTTGCGCGCCTCGCACGTCACCTCGCACGATGACTTCAGCTCCAATATGAATGGTCCTTCCTGATCAGGATAGAATGTCGACACTGTCAATACGTACCGGCCCGCGGGTAGGTTGCGAAGTTCGAGATATACGAAACCAGATCTGAAAGTAAGTTCCAAAAAATATGTAGCAAATCTCAAGAATCTTATTAACAATATATAAAAATTGAGAATATATAAAAGTATTTCCAGACTGATGTACTAGATGTGATAGACGTGGAGTAATTAACACCTTATTGTGTGCTTAAACATTTCTAATCGTCTGACTTGATCATGTAAGAAAAAAATATTTTTATATTCCGAAGCTTGGTACAAAAAACAGTATTTTTATGTAAAATAGGCTAACATTTCACCTTTTTTCGGTGACTATGGTTACTTGCCTTTAAGTAACAATGAGGCCTTAGATGGCAACGCATGCTCGCACAAAATATTAATATATATTGATAGCTAATATACAGCGACGCTGTTATGGCGGCCGATTTACAATATGATTAGTTCAATTAAACCCTATTACCAACTAAACTCTTCAAAACGTAGCCCCGGAATCGAACCAGGTACCTCCGGTTTACAAAGCAAGTGCTATGGAGGTGTTTTAAATTCTGTTTAGATCAGTTACTACAAGTTAGAACTTAACCTGTAAGGTCCAGAGGATTCCTTCAAAAATGGCGCCGTAACATTCGGATCGTCCAGAGATTCGACCTTAGCGTCCACTCCGATCTGGTACTGCTTGGGCCCTTTCAGCTCAACCACCATCTGACACGGAGAGCGCGCTTCTGGCACGGTCACTATGAACTTGGGATTGTTTGGATAAGTTGCGCGGTGATTTTCGCAGCCCCCGGCAGACCTGCCGGACCACTCACCGCGTATCTAAAACAGAATGATATTAAATCTGTATGATAAAGTTATGAAGTGTTGTGTGTAGTTATATTACTGAGGAAACGACACTTAACAGACTCAATACGATGTTAATGTCGAAGTCATACCAAAGCTTATTTGTGTCCTCAGAATTGACCCAGGCTCTTCCATGTTCCATTAAAAAATAGGTTCAAAACAGAATGTGTGAGTACTAACTGTTTTAATGTAAGGGTAGGGCTCCAGCTTGGCGAGTGTGATGGGACACGTGGCGTACGCGCGCAGTGTGTAGTATATGGTGCGCGTCTTTTCGTACTGGGACACCACGAGCGTGTACCGCTCGTCGCTGTTCTCGCCGGCTATGATCTTGCACAGGTAATGCGGACTGTTTATGCGTATCCCGTCGATGTATGGCGGTGGATCGTCTGCGTGCAATAATTTTTTTTCTATTTACATTGTTTATCGATTTCCAACAGATTATATGACAAATGACGCACCTGCGTAGAGAGGTCACCAGCAGCAGTCTTTTGACAGGCAAACCCCGAGGTACCACATCGTTGGTTAACTCTACCAATTAATGTTTACTCACACGGGTAATAGACCCTGCGGCCGTTGTTCTTGTACACTAGCAGTGTGATGTACTCCCGGTTGTCCCGGAAGTCGTCGATGCGCGTGATGTGCCGCGTGAGCAGCAGCCAAGCCGCACCGCCGCCGCTCAGCCGCAGCGAAAACTGCGGGTTCTCGCCGATGTTGTACGCGTCCTTGGCGGGACCGTTGCCGGCCTCCCACTTCCTGTAAAGAAATTTACGGTACACATAACACTGTCTCACTGTTTCCAACTACCGGGTATCAACTACGTCAAGCATAACCTTCGAATTATGTTCGTCCTAGAGAAGCATAGTAAGCGTAATCTGAAGAGATGCGGAAAACGGCAGAATAATGATAACGTTTATTATTGGCCGTCGTAGCTTTAGAGTATCGGATTTGGAGGATAATTTATATAGGGATGGATAAAAGGCTAAATACATAAACATGGTAATGACAATATATAAAAATGTTCATTGGAAGTCCTAGTGTCAATGATAGCACACTACTTAGACAACATTCGGCAAAAAAATTATGCCACAAGTAAACTCTTCTATTGGGAGGAATACAAAAGAGTCATTCTTAACTCTAACTCTTCTAAAAAGTACTCTTGATGTTTATGTACTCACTGGTGTATACAAAACGTGAACTTAAACAGTTCCGGATTCCAGTTGAGGTAGAATACGTCGAAGAACTTTAGTATGCTGCTATAGTCTATCCAAAACACTCCATTGTCGTACTGCGCCGCGCTATCCGGATCGTAGCCGAGCTGGTGGCGCAGCGAGTTGCTCCAGTGCGCTGTGTCCAGCTCGCTGTAATTGCCGCGCCAGCGGAGGTGAGACCATGGGTTTTTCAATTTCAGGAGTTTCACACCCTAGAATAATAAACAGCTTCTGTGTCATTTAATCCTCCGGGCCGCAAGGATATGCAATTAGTAAAAAAAAATTGGAGAGTAAAATATGTTATTTGAAAACGTTTTTGTGGCAACATAAATTTGAAAGCGCCCAAATCTTACTCCGTGCCAACTCCTATGGTGATGATAAGATTTTAATAATTTAACGGTATTTATTACTTACATTCACGAATCTCACATCGAGCAAGGCATACGCGTGCGTGGCCACCAGACCGGTCCTCTCCGCCTCCGCGTCGGACAGTGCGCCGGTGGCCACGGTGGCCAGCACGTCGCCGCGCTCCAGACGCGTCCGTATCATTTCGAACAGCGCATCCGCGTTGAAATCCGGTTCGTTTGCACGGATCGCGCATCGCTCCGGTATCCAGCCGGTGAGCGCGTGCAGGTCAATGTTCTGAATAAATAACATTAGGTTTTCTTTAAACAGGCAGCAAATAAAAGACAAACAGTATCAAATAATATCGTAAATTTATAAACATAATGTTGACAGACAAACGGCAAAACTATCAACCACCCACACATTGTAAATGAGATCCACAATCAGAGAATTTTGGGGCGAGTAAACTTTACTATCCTTGACCACATTGTCACTTGATATAAAGTGAAATTGAAGTCATATGGTAAACCGCAGCATGTAAAAAAAAAGTTATACAACACAACAGAACATTAAATGTACTTACACTATTAGAACCAGGAAAATCATATCCGCCCATCACCTTCATATACGCTTTCTCTAACATGGATACCCAGAACTCATTTTGTTACTTGAATAAGAGCAGAGGAGACGACCGTACTTGCTATAAGGAAGCCGGTCGTCTATTATAACCTAAAACAATATGAAAAATAATCATAAAAAAGTATATAACAAATAAATTTAAAAACAGATAAAATAGAAGTTTTATATCAGGCTCAAAGGACTACTATCTAATAAATACTAACCTTTCTTCTGACTCCATTTAAATGTAGCTTTACCATATATTTACCAAATGGGTTGTAAACAGGGTCTTTGTTCTTATTCTTTGGATATATTATTGATGTAATTATTTTCTTCTTAAACCTCTTTTCATACAAAGCACTCACAGCCAGAGAAGCGACGAAGGAACAATCAGACACTATCTAAAAATAATAAATAATGAGCAAAAATCTAAAAAAAATTAAATTAATAATTTTGTAACTGGTGGTAGATCTCTATTAACCAAAACCTTAGATCAAAACCAACACCCATTTCAGTAGCCAAGCGATTGTGTGCAAACTGTATGGTGTACACTGGACTGAAGTTTTTACAACAGTGAAAAAAAATTATATCACTTAACATAAATTACTTACAGTCTGCTTTATACTATAACAGTCCACATGATCCCCCACAATCATTTTAGGATCTACGGACACCTCATGTGGTCGGATCCAACAATCAAACTCTTTCTCCTGCTTTGAGGATAATTTTAATTCACTCGCACGATCTTCGAAGGGTATCGCGTATTGGAACTTTTCCGAAAGATCTACATCCATGAAAGGGAGGAAGCAGTTGTTATTTATGTTTGATGTCTGACGCAGTACTTCCTTTTCCTCTTCTGTATATACCTGCTTTCCAGTCACCTTTAAATGGACACTCTGCTCCCTCTGTAATTGAGCTTTAGGTGATACTGCTGTAAATTAGAGTTTAAAATAAATAGGAATATACTTGTAATCTTCTAGAAAATAATATGTAATATTGAGAATTCCGAAGACAATTTAAATTGTTTTTAATTTTTAACTTTTAACTTGAAAAGTTAAATTGTTCATTGAACATGAGAAAAATGGATCTTCGTTGTAGCTCCCCACCAGATGTCGATGTAGGTCATTATATTACTCTGTACAGTTCATTTTTAAAATTGTTACTAGAAGATATTAGAACACTTAATATTTTTTCATTAGACTTTTTGTTATAATTGGCCACCAGATGGCCCAGCAGTATTAGTAACACTTTTATTTATCAAACAAATATTAAAGACAAGAATTTTTTTAAACATTCCTATGTCAATAGTAGATTGTATTAAACGGTAATAATTACATGGTTTTGTTGGTTCATTTATTGACAATACACTGATTTTCTTAATGCCTTTTAACTCTTCTGCTCTGTCTAAAGCTTGGGCAGCTACACTCTTTACTTTCTGTTTGATATCAGGATCACTTGCATTCTGAAGTTAAAAAAAAGTAATAGTTGTATTAATCAGTACCTGTTTATTATTTATCTGGTATAATACTTAATTTAAATTCAAAAAGAAAGACAAACACATTTATTTTAAGCAGTGTAACATTTAATTAAAAACACATATTGGAATCACATTTTTATGTAAAACTTTATATACATCTGAAGAAAAAAAGGGTATAAAGAAAATAAACAGATGCTTACCAAATTATTTACTTACAATACTGACAGCTAGCTCCACAGCTTGTGTATAAAGTTGTAATGCCAAATCCTTCAAATTTGCCTCATCTGCATCTAAAGCTTGCTGCATTAGAAAATAACATTGCTGCATCCCTCGCTCACTCTCAGCTTGCTTAGCTCTATCTAAAGAAATGGAAATATTTTTATAGCATTATCCAAATGTTGATTAATTCTTATCTTCCATCATTCTTATACAAAAATGTCTTATTCAACAATATCCAATCCTATATTTCATTGCAATCAATTAACATATTATCAACAAACCATTACTACTAAGGAGTAATTTTTAATTAAAAAAAATTGTATAACAAAATTGCTTCCTAATAAAAATTATTTACCTGATACCAGCACCAATGCTGGTAGTATTACCTCAAAGAACCGAATCAAACAAAAGTAACGGCGGCATGAACATGAGTCATCATACTTATTTGCAAAATTTCTATTAACTAAGAATGAACAGGCAATAGTATACCTTTTTGTTCTTGTAGCAATGTCGCTCGTTCGAGATACTCTCTCACTTTTTTACGAATGTCACTCTGCTTATCAGGCGATACTCCACCACAAACTCTATCCAATAACCTGGCGGCAGTCCTGTAGCATTCGACAGCTTTATCCGTCTCTCCCATCTGATCGAATTTAACCGCAAGGGACGCTGCTTCGGTTGCGTTTATAAAATCCGTCATATTGTATTTACATTTAATAACAAACAAATAAATATATTAACATAAACAAACAATTCCACAAAACACGATCGAATGTCCACAAATGTCATTAGTACAATTACAAAGTACCATCTGACATTTTTTTTTTTTGCAAGATTTTTATGCGGTTGGTCTTTTGGCGATTTTTACAACTTTAACTCAGGGTCGCGAATCTGGAATCCACGAGTTATATGAATTATAAAATGGATATATGTATGTATGAACATAATTTTACTAAATAAGAACAGGAGAAAGATAATAGGGTAGTGGTGAAGAGTTGGATAATAATACAACTGGAGAGGAATAAAGGAAGTAACCTGATAAATATGTAGATAGATAAACAACATTCTTAACGTATGCACCGGATATGCACGTTTCTTAGTAGCGACAAATAGGCGATCGTTGGAGACGGGCATGGGCCCGGCCTCGGACCACTCTCACCTGTGTCGGGAACCATACGGAACACGAGTGATACGGTTATCATTATCAATGTAACAAAAAGTAGATTTTTTTTAATCTATACCTAGAATAAATGGTTTAGTCTATGGTTAGAATCATAGATCAAGTATTCAATATTACTTTGTCAATGTCGTTTGTGCTTTAATGTCATAGAGGACTGCGAATTTTTAGTTTATAATATTTTATTTTGTATTTATTGTGCTTTTTTCTAGTAATTTTCAACGTCGATTTTAATTCATGGGAACTAAATAATTAATGTGTATTGTGGAATGTAAAAAATAGACGACGTTGTGAAGTTGGATTTTTATCATATATAAAACGAAATGGCTTCAGAAATATTGGCTAGTTCAGGGAGCGAATTACGAGAAAATTTGGTGATTATACGTGTTAATTACACATTTTTAAAATAATATCTTGAACACGCAAAATACATTTCGATTTTGTTTGTTAATAAATTTACATTCATTGTATTCTAATGGTCTAGGTATATTTCGTCACTTGAAACGACCTTCGTACTGTTTTTAATTCTTTAAGTAGTATCATTAATAATACCGTTAATCAAAGTGAAATAGCTTGAACGTTGTAACATTCTGTCTTATTTTTATTGTATTTATAACATGTGAGAATTTTTGTTCAACTTAGCATTGACATGTAACTTTTTGAAATTGTTATATACATATTTTTCTAAGGTGTTGACGTTATATCATTCCAAGGTAAAAATCACATTTAAAGTCTGATAAGAATTTCTTAGTTCCTGGATAATTTAAAATAGTTGTTTAGATGAAAACTGTCTTGACTGAAGACAATTCTAAACCTTTAAAGTATTTACTTTGTGATCTACTGTTAAATGATATTATTACTAATGAAATTGAGTTTGTGGTTCAAGTTCAGGTGTGTAATTCTCTTAATTAGTTAGTGCAGTATTATTCATCATGTGAAGCTAATCTACAACTACAAAAACTTGCTCTGAAAATGTTTTATTTTACACAGTGAGTTGCTCACTTCTGCAGCAAACTGTATGGTAATGGTATCTATTTATATCTTTCATGTCATATGTAGATATCACTGAATTCAAAAAGAGATTTCAGAACATTTCATAGTTATGCGATCATTACATATATTGTCATTAGTACTTTAATGTGTTTTTAGTGTTAAAATAGTAAATTGCAATGCACCCAAAACAATCCACATTGTTAAGAGAGAGAACAAGTTAAAACTAAGTATTAGTTTCAGGTCACAACTGCTGTTAAGTTCCTATCCAACCCTAACATACAACGATGCACCACTGAGAGTAAAGAGAGATTCCTACGCAGCAAGGGCCTAACGGACTATGAGATCCAGAAGGCGGTGGAGAAGTGTGGTGAGCTGATGGATGTGCCATCCTTCTCTTCTGACCTCATGTTCTTCAACCACTCAAGACGATCATGGCTGAGAGATCGTATTCTGCCTGTTATTGTGTATGGAGGGTTTGTTTATGGGTGCTACTGGTTTTATAAGGTGAGCAATTAAATCATATGGACTCCTTTTTTTATGCCTATGAGAGATGGTCTGCCTTGAGAGGTCAAGGCAGACCATCTTTGGCTTTTTTATATCCTTGAAAAAAGAAGTCACAGTTAAAATCTAATAGGTTATTAAAATGAAAAATAGTTTTAAGCTAGTACATTACTTAATAACGAACGCATTAAATCTAAAGAGATAGTAGTTTTATCAACAACAAAAAAAAGATAATGTAAAGCGAAATATTTTTGTTTGTAAATGCGAGACTTCATATCTGAAAGCAAAACTAATCAAATAGTGTTTCAGATGAAAAAGGATTGGCTGCATAGATGTATTGACTAGAAAAGATCACATAATATAATATTATTCTTACTAGTGCTATTGTTAAGGCAGGGCCTTGAGGGTATTGTCAGTATAAACAATGTTCTCGTCTCTGTGTTTAGATTCAAAATATGGAATAATTATAGTTGTTCTTGAGCGATAGTAACAAATAATTTACCACCAAATTAGCCACCAGTTTGTATTTCTACCTTCAGTTTAAAACAAAGATAAGATACCAGCCCACGGCAACACATGAAATAATAATCCGTTATGAAATTCAATGACTGATAACGAAAGTTTAGACAGCGGCGTGTCATTCAGGACACAGTTATTTTAAAATAAATAACTATAAACAGAGATAAACTACTTAAGGGTAAGTTTATAATAAAGATTGCTAGAAACAACCATATTTGGTTCTTTCAGGTTTTTATTAAGAAATCTATCTAGACAACTAAATAAAGTCTTAGTGTCTGGTGGTCTCCGGCGTTAAAATATCGCTCCCAAACTTTACTTTTAAAACACAATTAAAAAAATATTCTCTTCTAATTCTTTTCCCTTAATTAAATAACTTTCGATATTTTCTAAAACGAAATTCAGTAGTAATATTCTTAGTGCTCGATAATTCTTTAGACTTACTATTTAACTTGAAGCTATACTTAAACCTAGGTAACTCAGTCCATGGCATTTTTTTTGGTCATAGTTAATTTTTGGGCATTTGTTATTTTCTGATACATCAGCTGTATCATATTTATTTATTTATTTTATTCGCATAAGTAGTTTTTTATACAACCACACAACGATTATATTGTTTCACCAACATTACAAAATGCAATACCTAATACAGTAATAACGGCACATAGTAATATCGTCTCCTCTCACAATCTTAGTGTTTAACTCAAATCAGAAACAAGACGAAGAAATCAAAATGCATGTTTCACAAAATATAGCCATAATTCACTAACAATACAACACAATAGCGACGCAGTTAATAAAACTCTTAAACATATAGTTTATTTTTCTTTTGTTTTTTTTTTTTAGATATTAAGGAAAGTAATTTATTAGATTTATTTGATTAACCACTATATAATAAAAATCCGTCAACACTGTAGAAAGTATTTTCTAACAACCACTTGCGCAGAGAGCTTTTAAATTTATCATTCTCATATCAAAATATATCATTCTTCTTTAGTAACGAAGCGCGAAAGAAAATCAATAAAGTTGCATGGCTCTTTTTTAACTAGAAACCGGCTAACACTTGCCATCAATTTCACATGGCTTTAAGTTACAATGAGGCGTGACTCGCACACGAATTCTTATAAGTTGACAGCCAGAGCAGTAATGCTGTTAATGCGGCAGATTTATAATAAGCAGATGGAAGCTAGACTCAAAACCAATCAAAGTCAAGACAGGACAAATGCTGAAGATGGAAGCTGGACTGACAGGTCAAAAAATCCGACAGCATCCAAGCTCTTACAGAACTTCCAAATAAAGGACCTCCGTATTACAATTCAAGCGTCAAATTGTGCTGGAGTGATATTCTACACAATTCTTATAGATCATTTCCAAAAATTCGAACAGGCCTCGTTAATTTGGTTAAGAATTTATCTTTAGATCTTGATTATTGATTTTGTTTATCAATTCATTGTTAATGGCAGCCATTAATAATCATTGTTTGTCTTATCTAGTATGTTTCTTAGTTTACGAAACATAGTTGTGAAACAATGCGGGCATTTGTCCGTCTTGTTTGTTCGGATGTGAGAATTAATATTGTTATCTATCATCGTGTCTAATGTCGGTTATAAATTTACATTACATTTTCATGGAGTTAATATACGTATAATAAATCTGTGGGATTGCAGTTTGTTTGTACTTGACCATATAATGTTCGTTAATGTATTCTAGTTACATATTTTTTTCTTGTATACATTAGTGTTGTATAGGGGAGGTAAAGCAAATTCTTGATCTATGACTTGGTCATCGTTTGATCTTCCACCATTAGGTTATTTGGGAATTTATTATAGGATATCCTAATTCCAAAACCTATCCTTTTGCAGCTAGGATATTTCATTCTCACAATATGCTTAGAACTTCTTATAAGCCAATGATTATTGCACTACAAAGGATTTTCGCTGTGGTTCCTGAAATTTATTGTCATAGACATCTTGATATTAGTGACAATCTTAGTGATCAGTAAAAAGCGTTAGTAGCGCCTCATTATTATGAAGGCTCAACATTTAAACACTCATTATGGTTTTGCTCATCACGTCTATTCGTTGAGGAAAACGAAACTTGATTTATCAAGTTTGTTTAATGAAAGTCGCTCAGTTGTTTGTTTGTTTACAGAACTGCATCAAGCACTTAATATTCGTCGAGGAGCCGAAACGCAAGAGCACAATGGAGTGCATCGACGAACTCCGTCGCTCGCTGGACGTGCTGAACAGCAGCGTGACCTCACTGCGCACCGAGATACAGTCCACGACGCAACAGCACACGATCAGGTTCCAGCTGGACAACCTAAAGTCTGACATAGCTTCCGTGAAAGGCATCTTGCTCAATAGGTAAGTTACTATTGGCGGTCATTATTTTCTATCACATGAACAAATAAAGAGGTTAACACAAACTTGCGTCGTAGGAACCAGTTCCCCTCGCTGAAGTCGAGAACTGAGCCGCCGTCGATACCGGCGTGGCAGCGCCAGTCGGAGGAAGCCACTTCCACGGACGTGGTGGTGGAAGAGAAGAAGAAGACGCACCGCAGCCGCAGTCAGAGGTCGGAGAGCGGCGGCTCCAACTCCAGCGAGGGCGAGCAGGCCACGAAGAACAGCGATAGCAGCCTGGAGATTATGTGAGCGGTATTCCTTTTTATATATCACTATATGGTCCGCAAGCTAATGTACACCACGTTAACTACCTCCGTGGAGCAGTGGTTAAGCACAAACATTTAACATGAACCTCCTCGTTTCAATTATGAGTGTGGTGTTATTAAAAAGCTATTTTTTTTCGTGATAAAGATATAAAACGTCTTTCAAGATTTTTATTAATTCCTGATTACATAAAAACAGATCTGAACTATTTCTCTTTTCAGCACATGAGCTTCAGTGGCCACGTTTTATTAAATTGTTGCCGTACTACACCAAAACGTTTGTGCGCGCTCGGACGGGGGCTGCTTTTGGCGGGAAACGTGCTCAATGGCGGATGCGGTGACAAATATACAACAAAAAACAAACTCTTGTGCCCGTGCTGTGAACCTCTTTAATTGTGCAATTGTATAGAGTAATGTAATTAATATTGATGAATTATTTATATTGTTTTTTCGACGTACAAATGAAAAAAGAAAACGACGAGGCTGAGAGGTCGTCATTTTTCTGACATATAAAGTTTTACATTATTTAAATAATTACGAGGATTATAGCTCATGTATTCCATTACAAAAAATAAAACAGACCCAATATTTTAAATGTAATTCGGGTATGATTAGAAGGAAGTCTGTTCTTGACTCACGCTTTTATTGTTACTTTAATTCCCTAGTAATGGAGCGTTAATACATTTTCTGTTTTTTTTTTTATTTTACATGGACTAGTGCTTGACTACGATTCCACCTGATGGTAAGCGGCAATGGTTAATTAATATGAAAATCTACATAATTGTAAAACTACATATTTGTACGGTGTTATTTGTTGACATGATATTATAGATTTTTTTCTTTTAACTCGGCCTCTTTAAATTTTAAGTCATAATAAAAATTGTATTATAATATAAATATTAGTTAGGATATTGTAAAAAAAATAGTTTGAAATTTACTATGGATTCAGTTCTTTATGGATTTCTTAGTTTTTACGAACGTTTTTTAATTGAAAAAAAATTTCTTTACTGGTTGCAGATCCAAGCTGTCGATACGTATAATGACAGTTTAACTTGTTTTAATTTCAGAAAAAATTACAAATGAAATGTCAAAAGTAATTGCGACATGCAGGCTATTATAAAATTAGTGGTTTACAAAATAATTTAGATGTAGCTTATGACGGTGTTGTTTTATTTATAAAGTTAGTGATACGGTAGTAATAATAAAAAAATTACAGCATTTATTAACCTGAAATAAATCAACTGTTGTTATTTAATGTGATTTGTTAAATAGTGCAACTTTGCCAAACTTGTAGTTATCGTTAAATATATGTTTTTTGTATATTTGTTTTCTGATAATTTTAACGATATTTATCAGTCTTGCCAGAAATCGGATAAGACCGTAAAAGCTGTTGGCGGCGAATTAACTGAGCTGAAAGTCATTCTATTCATGAGAATCCATCGAACTTTCTTTCAGCTACAGTATATAATATTAAAACATTATCTAGATGATTTTGGCAAACAATGCTTTTTTTTTAGTGAATACTTTAACAATCAAGGTATGGATTTTATTTTTGCTAAATTTTAAGGCTATTTATAATTTGAAAAATTTATATACAGTCTGAATGGTTGTTTTTGTTGTATGTAACTAATAATAATACTTCCTAAATTTGCTCATGTGTGGTGACGCAATAACAAATAGCGTAAGCGATCCAAAATGTTTAATCTGGGTGATAAATAAAACCAATGATAGCGATTAATATTGCGTTTCCTTTTCTTTGTTATAAGAAATATTTAGTTTGTTCATGATTTTTTTAGACTATCAATGTTTTTTTGTCCCCACTTTGTAAAAGAGTTGGTGAGAGCAGTATAAAAGTACCACCACATCACCTTTTTCGTGTAGTGGTATATATATATATATATATAAAAGAATCTCAAAGCTATTTGATCAAACGCTTTAAGGATCAATTATTTCCTGGCGCTTCACTTTTTTACTTTACCGCTTCAAAACTAATCGCAATTATAACAAAGTATGCTTTGATCATATTTTTTCCTCCGCGCCATTAATCTACCTCTAAAACTAACTAAGGTTATTATAATACATAAATAAAATAAAAGAACAGCATTGATAATATTTTCTATATTACAAAAATACATCACAAGGTATATATTGAGCTTGAGAGTCCTGTATAACGAGAGAACACATCCACTCCAACAGTTTGGGTTGAGATCAACGACGAAGTACAAATATATAAACGCGAAGAGTAACATCGAATAAGACCGCATCACCTGTCGCGGCGCCGCGGGGGACGTAACAGTAACAATGTGGCGCTAGTTTCTAGACAAATGCCTTTTAATCCCATTTTCACTGACTACAGCGCCATTCAAACCATAACAGACATTTCTTACTCGGCGGCACGGATCTCAACTTGAATGATATGTTATTTTTTAAATATATATATAATAACTTTAACAACATACGGCAAACATTGGTTAATAAAGTTCCTTCACGACAAATGAAGCGGAATGTATAAAAACCATATTCACCATATACAAGTAACAATTCTCACGGCGCGCGATTCATATACACAGTAGACCATACTCTATCTAACTTATATCGCACAACGAACATTTCACATAATAACCATAGATATATGCTTTCCTAATTAAAATGCTATTTATTTTGTTGATCGTATTCTTGTCTATGGTACTACCATTCATCAGTCCGCGAGCCAACAGACCAGCTGTCCCAATCGATCAAAAGACTAACAGCACTATCATTGTATAGCATAATCACTTTATTAGTTTTTCTAATTAAAAAAACCTAATTGTTTATTAGACGCTTAAAACATGCTCAATAACAGGTTATAGTTATAAAGAAAATCTTTTTAATAGTGTCAACAGTTGTATCTGTTACTGATTCAGTCTTTACATACAATTTTTTAATATTTACGGTGTTAATTTAAACTATATGTAAACTTTAACAATCTGTCTGGCTTCTATAATTACTATATTATTTAGTATTATAGAGTATGGTCTACATAAAGAGTTTTGAATTAGGAAAAGTAAGCAAGTTACACAAATTATCTATGGTCAAATACATCAAAGTTTATATACTCTATTAATTGATACACAACAAGAATAGAAAATATTTTATATAAATAAGTTACAAGACTTTAAGGTGTTGCCATTGATAAGATCGAAAGAAGATTATAAAGTATTTTTTTTTTGTATACACAAATGTAATATTTTTAAAAGCAATTATATCACTATTAAGATAATTATCGCGTTTTACAATTACAACAAGTTATAAATAACCACAAAAATATTTTCGAACAATAATTATTAATTTGCATCACTTGAATATAAGTAACGCCTCGTATTTTGATAACGTGATCACCGCCATAGTTAACTGGCAACTTTTTTTAAAAAGTAACCTTTCCATAGAGAGGTTTAAAAGGACAAGATACTGTATGCATTACTTCTTTTTAATTTAAATATGTTAGTGCTTGACCACGTTTTCATCTGGTGGTAAAACGCACTAGCCTAGTACTAACATTATTTACGTGCTCATAGACAAATACATTCAATGAATTAGATATATCCAGTTATTTTTTTTTTTCGAAATCGATATATTTACTTTCAAACATAAAACACTTAATTTTATATGAATATATGTAACATGAAGATACTTACAGCACGCAAGCATCATTTGTTCAGCGATCGTCAATTCCGGAAGTTACAATAACACTTTCTTCTCATTCCAGTTCCTCTCGCACTTGATCACAACGTCATCCCTCTTCGTGCTTAGCAACTTCTTGGCCCTCGACAAATCTTCAATAAAGCACTTACCTTTCTCCGTCCGCATTATCTGTTTTTTCGGGAGCAGATTCCTAGACAGATATGAGATGAGCTTCTGCCAGTCCTTCAGGATGAAGAACACCCGGTCGTGCCTGGTTTCGAGGGGTATCTGCCCGTCGGAGTGCTCGAAAAATACATTGATGATGTCCTTGTGGCATCGAGAGGTGCGGTTGGCCTTAATCATCGAGAGGATGAGATTGTCGACGTCCCTGTGCGCTGTTATAATCGGTTTGTCGTAAATGCTGTTATACAAGTTCGTTTCCTCGGCGGGGCCCACTATGTAAATGATGTGGGAGGCTAGCCGGAAGGCTTCGTTCGCCCATATGAATGGGTCGGCGTGCGATGTACTGGATATATCCCCGTCGTACATTATTTCGAATCCGTATTCGGATCGAAGGTATGTGACGAATGAGGCGACGCATTCGGCGTGCAGACGGTTAGCTGGTGAATACACAACTAGTACTTTTGGTGGGGACGGGAATTCTTTGCCTGTGACAACAAAAAAATTGGTAAATTTAGGCCATTTTATAAAAGAAATAACATTGATATATCTAAACCTTTGTATATACATTATAATAATTCAAAAAATACATACAAGAATGTGCCAATCATGGCCCGATTGGTGGCTATTTCTGTGTACTAGTGTGTTAACCTTATATTATTTCATTACTCCAAAAAGTTTAACCGTTATTTAAATATATAATGAAAAGATAAATAATCGCACAATCAAACTTATCAGCAACGATAGGTCCGATTAGTTGGCGTGTTTTATAGCTGAGTAAGTGTCGGGAGAGGCGAGCTTTGCAGCGGATGTTGTTTGTGTAGATCATCGTCACTAATGTCTCACAACTTTTCTTCAAGTGAATAATCAAACTGTCTTCTAGTATATTTATAAAAAAAACTAGTATTTCTTACCAGGAGCTAGATTGTAGTCGCGGCAACAGTAGCGGCGGATGACGCGCAGGGCGATGTAGTAAGCGAACAGTGTTGCCACAATCAAGGCGGTGATGCTTGCGATGCAAATATTGAGTGTTTGGATTTCATTACCTGCGAGAAAACGTATGACAATAATCCACTATCTAGGACATAGACAGTAGTAGATAGTTCCCTATTTTTCTTACATTCTAGGAAAATTATAGGAAACCAGTACTAAATAACTTCGAAAATTAATTTGGGCATCACTCAATCACTTAACAGCAAGTTTCTATAACAATGCAAGTATTACCTAAAATTATCTTATATACTACACACACACCACTTTTGGTCAAGTTTGAATGAAGGTTTTTGTTTCCTCCTGGTAGTTATCACCTGATAGAAAAACTGCCGTAATAACAATATTGTTATATAGCCGCTGTCAGTGAGAGCAATCATAACTATGTTGTCATTGCCATTTAATATTATGAGAAAGATTTGTTAAATGTTTGTTCTAAATAAAAGAACAACTAACACTACTTTGCTGTTGATTACTTTGTTATATATAAGTAAAATGTAGTTAAAAATAAACTCACTAATCCTAATCCTCGGGCTCTCCACATACTGGCACTTCGCAGTATCCCCATTACAGAAATCATGGATAATGGTAACCACATAATAATATGATCCAGATTTCCTCAGCATACTTGTTTCGTATGTCACCTCTCTGGAGTTGTTCTTCAACTGTATGGTGGTGTTGGCGACGGTTTCGTCCAATATACAGAGTGTCTCTTTATCACATTCCCTGACCACAGCTATTTGGTACGCTTTGATTTTCAGGTGACTTGGAGGTGACACTACATGAAGCTTCATTGTATCAGTTAATATTTCTATATATACAAATGGTTTCCATTCATTAAGTGTAGCTGTGGGACCTGGAAATGACTTAATTATTAAAGCTAGTAACACAATTGATGTAGCTTCGCTTCTAGTGTCGACATAAGTATTAGAAACATCAATTCAAATATAAATTTGCCATACCTCTCACATTCGCACGTCACCAGTCAGACCTCACACCGCACACTGCCCAAACACAAATGTGTCGGGACTTACAGTCATCTGTCTTTTATAGTGAAAGGATGCCATACCCTCCCTTTTTCATTTTAGTCTTTTAAAAAAGTCCATATACCTACTATTTTACTAACAAAATGTTGGTTATCACAATTATTTTTCTCAATATCTAACATAAGTATCCACTAAATAAATGTATTCACTATTTATAAGAGATAATAATTACTCACTCAGCATCTGTGCAGTTGGTATGTTGAAGTAATATTGCCCACGGTTCACAATAACATCATCTGTGGCCTCGAAATCTAGAATGTGACTCTGTCCGTTTAGGTTACCATCAGCAATCGGCCAGTAACAATCGTAGTAGAAAACAGACTGGTCATTTATGGTCACATTATTTGATATCACAATGTTCCTGCAGTGATTTTCCAAACTGTTGTGTTTAGAATATTGAAAACGGAATTTCATTGCTGGAATGTTAATAATGAAACATTAATTGCAGTGTTACCAAAGGGAACATCAATTTTAAGGCAAAAAGTGATACTTTAAATATTTTCTTAGAGAAACGAAAGAAACATATGATTAAAATAAATGTATCTTATGACTAAAACAAATTGACTTTTTTATTATAACATCTTATTTTTTTTAAGAAAAAAGATTAACTGGTCTGCCTGTAATTTAATTAAAGTGTTGATATATATCTAGTGTAACAAAATTAAAATGTTATTGATAAGAAAAAATTACCAGAGGTTTACCCAATAAGAACATACTTGATAACACAACTGGTATTTTTATTATACTATGATAAGCAATGGAAAAATGTAGTTACAAATAAAAAGAATAGCTGTGATCTTAAAGAAAATAATGTTCAGAACAGAGCAAACAGAGTGAAAGAAGTAGGTTAGCAGACCCTATCATAAGTTACCAATGCTAAGATTATAAAGATTATGATATGTTAGCTTATGACAACTGTCAATGATTGCTAAAAGTTTTTCAAATAAAAACCGTAATTACTACCATACTTTAATTACACTCACCTAAAGTTTATCACTATATAACAAAAAATATTCGTTCTTAGCAATTGTATTAAAAAAAAAGTACATAAATAGTGAAAGTTAACTTACTTTTCCATTTGATGTTACTAAAGGTAATGTTGAGAACAGTATGATTAATAGTGCCATAGGCGATATGCTCAAATGGCAACACATAGGGCTTCAAACTAACCCCACCAATGTGTGCATTTGGTGCTATTGGTGCAAAGTTCATCCCCTTACAAGCTGCACTGTCTGATGGGAAATATTCCATCTGGCATGTGTCTTCAGTGTAATCATGACCCAGAATCTAAAAAAAATAATACTATTTACCAGTACAAGAATTGCCCACAGAAATAACTTTTTAATGATTTAATGCAATAATGAAGAATTTTTCATCAAACAATTACGCATTGTTTATACAATAATTATAAAGCTAGTGAACATGAATCGTCTAGGTTTTATTTTCAGACATTAAAGGCAATTTCAATATTTTTAATCAGTTTTCATTAAAAGACCAAACATGAATTCAAAATTTTTGTTGTATATTCTATATTTAAACAAAATTTACTAAGTATAAGTAATAAGGCCAATTTTTTCATTGAGGCCGGTATCTAGTCCTAATTTTTTTTAAACAATTTTATTACTCTTTACTGCACTCTGCAGTTTTATTGCTAACTAATTTAATAATTAATGAAATTGCCCAGCAATACCTGTATGCTATTTTTAAATATTGTTTTATCTAGCTTAAATGTCCAACAAAAAAATGATTTTTTGTCATACTTTAAATAACACTAGTAAAAAAGGATTTTTAGTCAAACAACAATAATGTAACATGTTAAGTGTAATGTGAAAGAATTTGGTAGATGAAGACAACATAGAATTTACTTTTAATCAGATAATCACATCCTTTGATGAATCATAAATAAATTGGAAAGATAATATAACCAAAGTTTTAAAAACAAGAAATCAAATATGCTTTAAATTAAACCCTATATGTATAAACATCTTATGCCCCAAATACGTCATATGATAAGTATGTACTTACCATCTAGCCCATCTCTGCGACGTCAAGGTTGTCTGGTAGTAAATCAATAAATTGTCCTCTATTTATAAACGAATGGTACCTACCTGGGTGGTGCAACTCCTTGTCTTGTTATCGCATAATTGACTGTATCCAACAACATACTGCACAAAATATATGAAAATCAAAAAGAACAAATAACTTGACATCGCTAATATAAATAAAAAAATTACCGCAAAGGTGTTAGGGATCAAATAAAGGACTATTAGTCATAACGAAAAATTAAAATTTAAAACATTTTTAAATAATCTAAATTCCCGGTTAAATGAAATAAATCTAAAAGAATAAAACTGTTTACAATTTGCTGTTCAGCCCTCGCTATACTACAACAAAACAATATGGCTACTGTTTGTAGCACAGAAAAACAAAATACTACAGATTACGTAACAAAAAAGCAGATGAGTCATACAACTAACTTTTACTTGCAGAAAGATATTTCTGGCAAAATTAGGATAAAAGTTTTTTATCACATTTTATTATTTATACAAGAAAATAATACTGAAAATCTATTACATATAGAAGGGCAAACATTTACTCTAAATAAAAAAAAAAAAAATTGTATACATATCGAAATAAGTGATACTAACTTTTTTAACAAGGTAGCTTTTACACAATTGCATTTGAGCTGATTCATATACTTTTTTTTATATAATACTTTTCGACGAGACGAGCAAGACGTTCACCTGATGGTAAGTGATACGCTTGCCCATGACAATGTGATGCTAGTTAAGATGGTACACACTGCATCACACTGCGCTCGTTGCCTTGAGACATAAGGTGTTGTCTCGTTACCCCAGTAATTACACTAGCTACAGCGCCCTTCAAACCGGAACACAGTAATGTTTGCACACTACTATTTGGCAGTTGAAATAGGAACTGCGGTGGTACCCATCCAGACGGTCTCTGGCAACATAGACCTACCACCTGGTGAAACTTTTTACTTTTTTCTCGTCATTAGATTAACCTCGTAAATAGTTTTTAACAAATTTGTTGAATGGTATACAGAAATGCTGCAAACTCAATATTTGTTAACTTATAATAAAGTGGGTACGAAAAGAAATCTACTTTTTGAAAATATATTCACCGATTTTTCAATATCGCCACTGTGAAATATTTGTGCTTTTTGTTTTAGAGTTGTTACATGTTATCAGGAAATATCTATGCAAGGCATATTAAGTTTATATCTTTCTAGTTATTGTTAGAATATATTACAAGGAGTCAAACCGACATTCGGATTAGTACAACACTAGTGTGAAACTAATTTATTACCGACACTTTAGAAACTTTTCGCTGTCCCTAGTTCGTACAATTTTTCGTCTCTGGATTGACATTGACAGAATTCGACCGATAGTTACAATAATTCGTAATGTTATTAATAAAAAAACGCAAAATAAAACATGATATTAATATATTGTGTCACTAATATTAAATAATCTGCCAAGATGACTGTAAGTAACATTATTTATATAAATCTTTTTAGGGCTGCCAATTTAATTGAGGATGATTTTAAAGATTACTTTTTATAGATAAGTATTATTTTACCTATTTAAAATGTGTATGTAAATAACAGATCAGAGAGTCTTTGGTATCCAATATGTCAAAAAAATTGTTTCAATTGCTACAGTTTATTTCAATGCATATGTATGTAATAAATATGGCAGTCCTAAACAATATTGTGTTTGCTCTTATCTAGTTTTCGCTTCCTGTGCCTATTTCCACTACGCGATAACTCTATTAACGCACGATGTCACTCCTCTTGTGTAACTTTTGCGACGGGATTTATTTTCCTTCTGGTGTATTTTAGCTGGTTTTGTAATAATTAATGTAACATTGTATTATTATTAACAAGAGATTAAATAATCGTGTGGTTGTAAATTAACACAATGTCCTTCATACAACCTTGCCTAAAGCTATAAATTTGTTAGTAAATATAACTCAGTTTTTGCTATTTTGTGGAAGGGCACAAATATAACTGTTAAAAATTTAATCCGCTTTCAGTGTAAATGTTGTAGTTAATCATTACATAAAACTTATAAGAAACCTTAGGTCATTATATAAGTTTTTTAAACCATTAAAGTACTAAATTGGACCTTTCAATCTATAGGTATAAAGAGTAAAACAGACTTTTAAAAAAATATATGTATTATAATTTTTGAAATGTAGTGAATATTTCCTTAAAATAATTGTGCATTAAAAAACTTGACAATGTATTAATGCAACCTCATTAATTTTCTTGTGACTTACTGATAATATAAGTAAGCCTTTTAATTAAGGCTTAATTTTATTTCAGACTATTTTGAATTAAGAGATGTAATTGTGTGTGGTAGTCACATTATCTTATTACTTCAGAGGTTTCATGCATTTTAAAGATTCGGTATAAGTTTTTTTTAAACAGTCTAATCTAGTCTCGGGTATAGTTAATTTAATTTTTTAAAAAGAGATAAAAAGTAAAATATTTAAACTGTTAAATAAAACATCTGCTATTTAAAAACTAAATTATTTAATGCTATTACATATAGAATGTAATTGGGCAACATTATAATTTGACCTGACAATAGATCAAGTATATTCTGATAACACAATGCTACAGTTCAGATAAAGTGTTTACAGTTAGGTTATTATTAAACCAGTAAGACTGCGAAATTAAGTGTAATTGTGTTAATAAAAAAAATTATATACACATCAACTTTTCAGGGTCATTCATTTATAACTTAGGATCTAAACGGGTTGAGTATTAGTTACCAGGAAATGAATATTACTCTCGTTTCATGCATTTGTTGTAAAAGAACAATTATCAAATAAAATAAGAAGTTGTGCTCTATATTTGCAGTTTATCATATATTGATAAACTTTTACTACAGAGGCTACACAATAATTATTCCTGAAATCTGTCATAACAAAAAACCCAGATGCCTCGGGCTTTTTTTCTTTAACAATATTTGTTATAAATAAATTTGCGCATTTGAAATGGTTGCCTTATCGGTTTGTAAGTCAATTTTTCTAACGATTTCTGGTCGTTAGTTACGTTGATAAAACATTTTACGGTCAATTGTATTGTTATAATAGCACCGTAACTTTACATGTAAAATGTTAACTTTTAAATTTCCAATATAATAACCGTAACAAAATAGGAGCGATACAAAATGTTAGAATCACAATTAAAATCTAAACATTTTCTGATTTAACTGACTTGTGTTTTATAAGAATAATAATAGTAAGTAATCTTATGAAACGTTGATTTTTTATTAGTAATAAAGATAGTGGTTTCAATTATCTCCGATTTTCTTATCGATTTCACGTTTTGTACGCAGTCTTCGGTTATACAATGTGTTTCAATCAGAGAGACGTCGACGGCGATTATTATTCTGTACGTATATTTCTAAAAGTAAACATCGAGACTTATTAGTTATTAACCTCGTTATTTTGGGACATAGCGATGAGGTTTCATGAAGTGTATAATTTCATCAACGACGTATCACTTTATACAGGAAGAACTCAATTTTTGTAATTCACCAAAAATTAGGGATTTCGTACTATCTTTTATATTCATATTTTTAAAACCATCGTCTAAATAACAACTACTCCATAATCATGTTAAAAAAATCTATAAATTTCTATAAAAACAATAAATTTAAAAGTCGTTAATATTTTTCATCAATAACATGTTTGTATCTAGGACATTTTATAGTTTAGATTAATTGAAGAGGCATTTGATTTAAGCGAATATATTTATTGTGAATATCAGGTCGCGATCCAATTGCGTAGGTGTTGCCAGCCCCCGGGCGCTACATTAATTGAGAGCGTGAAATAAATTGTACCCACTTTAGAACCTAAATTTTAAACTAACGCCTAGTGCTTCAGTTATTAGCGACGAATATTATTCAATTCGCTATTTAACTTTTTTTTTCTCTTTGCGTTTCGTTTTGTATTTTCAATAGATATTATATAACGAACCCTATACATAAATTACTCAATAACACTTAAAAAATCTAAGGCTCGGACATAAAAATAAAGTATAAACTTACGTTTAGTCCAAACCTACATCTGATTATATTTATAAAAAATCTGAAAAAGTAGGTTTCAGTTAGAGATTTGAGTTAAATTACTGAATCTTTTGAAGACTACAGAGCTAAGGCGAGTATAGTTTTTTTAATAACGAAGTGACGAGATTAGGAGGATGTTGGTAATGATGGTAATTGATACGCTTATCCATAATAATGTGACAGTTAAAACTATATACACTGCACCACATTGTACTGATCCATAATAATGATGAACTGAATGTGTGCCTATGAATTCAGTTTGCTTTTGAAACTCAATAAAAATGATATTCAGATACTTTTATATAGAGAACTTACAATTGAATGTTTACAAAGATCAGTCATATCTAGAAATTACATCACTTATATTGTAAACCGAGATCTCGAGTTGTGTGCGTCAGTGAAATAACCAAACAATCGATTAAAGTAAACAAACAATCAGACATCACCGCTGTGAGATGTTTGTGGAATGTTTGCTGGTGACAGTTACAGTTGTGGTGGTGCTCGGGCTCAGCTCGACGGTGAACATGCGCTACTCGTTATTCGTAAGTGATCAATAACGGATATATACTCCCGGACACATCTATCGGCCCACCACCCAGTGTTTAAAGTTTCGACGGTGTCTAGTTAAAAGTAAATGTTAGGTGGAGCAATAAGTTTTAATGCAGTTTTGAAGCAGATTTATCGATCAACCCCTATGTATGTTCATTTTTGAATTTTTTTGTAATTTCGAATTGATTTGGCCGGCAGAAGTTTTACAACTTGGGTGACAATTTCAGGCAGAGTATCCATATTTTTTGGTCAAAACTGGCTCTTAAGTTTAGATTTGCCTTTTTATGGAACCAATAATCGGACACATCAAAAAAAAAAATCTAACTTGTGCGAAATAAAAAAGTTTTCTCCATTCCTGGGTCGTTGAAAACAATGAACAGACTCGAATTTTCGTTTTTTTTTCATAATCCTGAATTCAAAATTAAAAAAAAAACATACATAAAGGTTGACCAAAAAATCAGCTTTAAAACTGCATTAAAACGTATTGCTGCACCTAACATTTATTTTTAGCTAGGCACCGTTAAAACTTTTAAGCACTAGGTGGGCTGATAGATGTGTCCGGGAGTGTATTAGTGGCGATTAGTAAACGGAAATGTCGATACTGTAATTACTTTATTTTGTTAATTGTATTATGTCTCATGTTGAAATGTCTCATGGAGAAGCTCCCGTTCTTGTTGCTTCGTTATAAAAAAACGTATTACTAGACTTCATGTTTTTATCTTGGAAATAGGAAACTTTATCAATATTAAAAAAAGTTTGATGTGAACCGTTGATGATTTTCGTATTAAAAAACCTATTGAAATAAAGATTTTATACAAACAATCCGTGTAATAAAAAAAATACGTATATATAAAATATCAAACCTGTACAGGTTTAGCTAGTGATTATCATCTTTAGGTCAGAGATAAAAGAAGTTTCTATTAGATAATAATTGTAGAATCATAAAACTATAACTAAACAATTGAAAACTTCGACTGTATGTCCGGCTGAAGTAAAGACGTAACATGTTTACAAATTATCCAAATTATGGTTTTCCGTATATATGTAATATGTTGGAAATTCCAAAAATGTTATAAAAATAGAATATAATAAGTCGCACGCGTTTAACGTCAAGCTTCCCGTTACAAAGTCGTTTCACATATAATTAATTGTGGTAGAGCGCGTGTTATATATTTGAGTGTATGTGGTAGTCAGTGCGTCGTGTAGTGTGCTACACAATGCGATGCGACAGCTACAGCCGAGCTATTGTTATATTGAATTGAGACCTTTTCGAAGATCAAAACAGCAGACGTTATTCGTACATCAAAAAGTACGGAGTGCGCAGAGTTAGTTCATTGTGACGCGGCAGGCCACTGCGCGATCACACCCAGTGACCAGCAGCACCCGCGTGGAACTTCTGCCGTGTCCGAGTTCCTCGCTGGTGAACGTGCCCCATGTCCGCTTATGTGCAGGCCGAGGGACGGGTGATGGGTCGCCGGTTTGTGCTAACACTGGTGATTGGGATATCGGCCGGCTTTAGTTTCGCCTACATACTGCTAACGTCGTCCGGGTTCTCGCGGGAGGTGGCCTGGTACACCTCGAACAGGTAAACTATGTGTATACAGCAGCATGGCTTTGCACGCACTCTGCGTATCTAGATGTATTTTTTTTTCCATATATTCGTTTAGATTATTATGTATATTTTTTTATTTATTTGCTTCATTGTACCATATCATTACTTATTCATTAGTAGTTTGCGCTCATAACTTGTAGTGGCAATTTAAAACAATTCTCATCAGTTGCGTTTTAAAATTATTTACTTATGTTTTTAAATTAAAACGTAATCGGGGGAAAAAGTATTTTAGCACACAGTATGTGTAAACTTGTAATAAAATCTCTTTAGTTGCAATTTGTATCTGGCTGGTTTTAATGATTTTAAAAAGGTTATACTTATTTAAAAAAAATAAAATAAACAAATTAGCTGCATGTAGTTTTTAGCTGTTTTTCTTTCTGTCAAAATGAGAGGATCATATAAAGAAATCCGGTGCAACTTAAAATATTATTACAAAATAAGAAAAAACATAACGCGTAAGAAATTTGTGTGGTTTATTTAGCTAATGCAATGTTAATAAGGGTAGCACAAAGTTGGTTTATGCGTTTTCAATTCGGAAATTTTGAAGAATTGGAAATACAGCAGTTTTAACCAATTTGAAAAAAACGGTATACAAAACAACTCGATATTTAGATGCTACACGAGTTCAGTGAAAGAAACCTAATTAACTGTGTACTCATTCGCGATTCTTGATTTTTTGAAGAGATTGAGAACTGGTGATGGTATGACGTTGCTCTGTGTATGGTGGTATTGGAAAGGCATTGTTCATTATGAGCTCTGAAAGTGGTACAGAATCATCGATTCGGATCTTTAATGCCAACTGATGAGATTAAAGCGAAAGAAGAAAGAGTTTCGCGAGAGAGTTAAGTTTGGCTGAAAGGTGTTAAGGCAAGTTTTGGAAAAAAAAATGAAAAGTAACTTGTTCCCCAACTTTTATCTAATAAGCACTTATCTAAGTACAGCGACCAGCATTTGCTTTTACATTTCAGCTCAAACAAAGTTTTTTTAGCGATCAACAATCAATTGTCATTCACTGATTAAACTCTGTGTCTTTTAATTACATGTCATTAATATAGTTTTTTTTTTTAATTACTGCTTAACAGTTCAAATTATCGCGACTCGTTTTCTTCAAAATGATACCAGATAATATTTCCGTTCGGTTTCCGATATCAACAAAATGTGATAATTAGTTTACTAACAGCTTGCACGGGCTGCGCCTAATTATAGTGAATTAGCATTATTTATTTGTGTCCCCCGTTGGCAGAGCGTTGTAGTTAGTGATGTTATGTAAACTAAAATAAATATATAACGCACGTATAATACTTTGGACATTTTTGATTATTTACTATATACATTACCAGGTGGTAGGTCTGATGCCGGAGACCGTCTGGGTGGGTACCACCGCAGCTCCTATTTCAACCGCCAAATAGTAGTGTGCGAACATTACTGTGTTCCGGTTTGAAGGGCGCTGTAGCTAGTGTAATTACTGGGGTAACGAGACTTAACACCTTATGTCTCAGGCGACGAGCGCAATGTGGTGCAGTGTGTACCATCTTAACTAGCAGCACGTTGTCATGGGCAAGCGTATCACTTACCATCAGGTGAACGTCTTGCTCGTCTCGTCGCAAAGTAGTATAAAAAAAATATTCTTATATTAATAGCATAGAAAGCAGTAATTAATAAAAAAAAATCTTAAATCTTTTTCGATGCATAGTAATCAGTCGAGTTAGTATATCCCAATGTTAAGAATAAACGGATAGTAAATACAGTCAGTGATGGTGAGGTTTGATGCTGCTGGTCTTTACACAAATAAAAAAAAAAAACCGGCTCTAGCTCATCAGGTGCTGGTTTTAGAGGAACTGGAGTTGACGGACAATAAGAATAATAGCTATTTAATACAGTTTAATTACGGCATGGAATGGAATTAACTGCTGTTAGGTCTCTGTTGCCGGAGACTGTGTAGGTAGATGCCACCGCAGTGACTATTGTTACCGCAAAACAGTAGTGCGATAATATTACTGTGGTATTACTGGAGTAACGAGACTTAACAAAGGTCTCCAGGCGACGAGCGTAATGTGGTGCAGTGTGTACCATCTTAACTAGCACCACGTTATGGGCAAGCGTATCACTTACCATCAGGTGAAAAATTAGCAACTCTATAATGTTATCGGGTATGAACTAAATGACAATTTCGTACTTTAAAAATATTAAGTTATATAAGTAAATGTTCATTGCTGCGGAATTATTTTCATATCGAAGCAAGTTTATGATGTCATGTTAAAATATAATCAATTCAAATATGCACAGCGACAGAATGTAGTACTTAAAGTAACATTTTTTTTCAGTTTATCGCAAAAGTAGAATGAGTAATAGCATGAACTCATGGCAGCTTCTAATTTTATATATGTTATGTATACACATGTATTGTATTTGGGTAAAATTAACATTTTCCGTATCTATTTGCTAAAACAACTATTTTTATACTACTACTAACTTATTATTTAACTGTTCGCCTTTTTATTAAAGTGATTTGTTCGCACGGCGCTGTGTTTCCGGTTTAAACTCTTACTGGTTGAGTATAACTTTGATTATCGAGTCACTTTAATTTCAGTGAAAACAGCGCCGAGTGCACATATTAGCAAATTTTCTCTCTCTAAGTCGTATTTCCTCATGACTGAGGGTCGTGGTCATCATGTTTTTATTGAAACACACGACGACTCTCTTGACAGTTATAATGGAGTGGTGTTGCCATTGCCTTCTCCATTTCACATACTAGTCTGACTACTGATGGTCATGGCATAGATATGCAGGTTTCCTCACGATGTTTTTCTTCACCGTAAAATTTTCAAATATCCATATATATATATGTATTTTAAATGTGTACAGGGAGTCGGCACGTGATTTAGAGAAGCACCCGATACCGAGTGTCGTTGAGCATGGCAGCGAGGAGCCCGCACATAGGGACGAGGACAGGTCGATCGCCGACGAGCTGTCGAAGCGGGTCCGGGTTCTGTGCTGGGTCATGACGCAGCCGAGCAACCACAAGAAGAAAGCTGCCCACGTGAAGGCGACGTGGGGCAAGCGGTGCAACAAGCTGCTGTTCATGAGCACCGTCGAAGGTGAGCCACCTTCATCGTCAGCCAGTAACAGTTGAATTTTAGATTTGTTATTTTTTTTTTTTATTTAGGATAGACTAGTGCTTGTCTACGATCCCACCTGATGGTAAGCGGCGATGTAATCTAGGTGGTAAAGCGCACTAGTCTAGAAGAAGCCTGTTCACTCTTTTCTTGAAGACCCCCACATCATACCTGGACGGAAACACTGATGCCGGCAGACTGTTCCACTCCCTCGCTGTACGCATTATGAAGGACGAAGCGAAACGCTTGTCCTGATGCGCGGGAGATCGACAACGAAGGGATGGATGCCTGCGGTGTGTCTGTACGTCCGATGATAAAAGGGCGAAGGCGGTATTAGATCATGCAGTTCTTGAGCACACTCTCCAAAGTGCATTCGATAGAACACCGAGAGACTAGCTACTCTACGACGGTGACCCAAGCTATCGAGTTTTGCATCCAGAAGCTTTGTTTTCCACTCTTGCCTATAGTTAACGAATTTAAGGTTCATATCCAAATCCATCACTTGTCTAATGCTGGAAACTTTATTTAGGAAACATTTCAATGGAGTAATAAGAAATTATAAATTTCATTACCAGTTTATTTCTATTTAACATAAGTCTATAAAGTTTGTCGACCTCTGTCATCCAAACTTATTTACACAACTTAATTGCAACGCTAGTTTCAGTAAATAGCTATTACAGTCCACCTGTGTAAACTTTGTATTAACAGCTGGGCTGACTTCTCTCCAATCTTCTTCAGTTTATTAAAATAATATTGTTTTTATTCTACTAAGCGACGAGACGAGTAAGACGTTCACCTGATGGTAAATAATACGCTTGCCACAACGCGGCGTAAGTTAAGATGGTATACACTGCACCGCATTGCACTCATCGCTGAGACATAAAGTGTTAATTCTCGTTACCCCAGTAATATCACTAGCTTACAGTGCCCTTCAAACTGGAGCAGAGTAACATTTTCACATTACTATTTAGCGGTAGAAATAGGAGCTGCGGTGGTACCTACCTAGACGGTCACCGGCAACAGACCTACCAGCATTATTTATATATTTAATTGGTGTTGTCAGACAGCCAGTTGCCGTCTGTGAAGCTGCCGGTGAAGGAGGGCAGGGACCACCTCTGGGCGAAGACGAAGGCTGCATTCAGATACGTTTACGAACATCACAGGAGAGACGCCGACTGGTTCCTCAAAGCTGATGATGACACGTGAGTAATTTTTTTTTTCGATGTTTTCAGTATCCTGAGAAACAACTACTTCTGTAACTTTTATCAACATTGCGTTTGGCTGTATGCTGATAGTATTTAAGGTCCTGACTCCACCGGCTCTCATACTTTCGTCTGCTGGAACACAACAGTAGTGGTTTGACAATAAGAGAGTGGTAACTAAAAGGCTTACGTGATTAAGGCTGCTGCGGAGGCATTAAAATATTGATTAGTCTCATACTTTTGGAATCTTTAAAAGAAGAGTGAATAGGCTTCTTCTAGACTAGCGCGCTTTACCAACAAAGATTACATCTATCTATCTAGTCTATACATAATTAAATAATACACCAAGCGAACGTTTAGTCTTCGTCGGTGAAGAATGTTTGAGTATCATTATCAACTGATAGACGTACTGCTGGAGATGCCTTTCACTTTCTAAGGTCTGATCTACCGCTGGATTTTTTTTTATACTACTTTGTGACGAGACGAGCAAGACGTTCACCTGATGGTAATTGATACGCTTGCCCATAACAACGTGGTGGTAGTTAAGATGGTACACACTGCACCACATTGCGCTCGTCGCCTTGAGACATAAGGTGTTGTCTCGTTACCCCAGTAATTACACTAGCTACAGCGCCCTTCAAACTACAACACAGTAATGTTCGCACACTACTATTTGGCGGTTGCAATAGGAGCTGCGGTGGTACCCATCCAGACGGTCTCCGGCAACAGAGACCTACCACCTGGTAAGACCTTCACCAGTTCGTGGGTCCTCGATGTTTGTGTATGCGACGGAATATATAATTGTGCCCGCACCTCTGCGCAACCTCTGGCGCGACGTTCGTCCGCGGCTCCATTGTCTCGCGATCGGACGCGCCCGGTATCGGTAAACAAAACTGCGCCTTTGTGTTTTTATCATTGCGCCGCGTGTAATGTAACGAAACGACTCGAAAATAATTAGCCCTGTTATATCATCAGAGAAAGCCGTGATAGCCTGTTTGAACGCCAGCCTTCCAATCCGAAGGTACCGGGTTCGAATCCGACCTGCACTAATGATCAATTTATATGCAGTTAGCATAACATCAACTAATATCGCGCGCTTTGATGGTGAAAGAAAACATCGTGAGGAAACCTGCATATCTACGTCATGATCATCAGTGGTCAGACTAGTATGTGAAATGGAGAAGGCAATGGCAACACCACTCCATTATAACTGACAAGTAAGTCGTCGTGTGTTTCATTACACATGATGAACACGACCCTCAGTCAAGAATATAGCCGTGATAGCCTAGTGGTTTGAACGCCGGTCCGGCGCCTTCCAATGCGACGGTACCGGGTTCGAATTCGGCCTGCACCAATGAATTTTTCAATTTATGTGCAGTTAGCATAAAACACCAACTAATATCACGCGCTTTGACGGTGAAGGAAAACATCGTGAGGAAACCTGCATATCTACGTCATGATCATCAGTGGTCAGACTAGTATGTGAAATGGAGAAGGCAATGGCAACACCACTCCATTATAACTGACAAGTAAGTCGTCGTGCGTTTCAATAAAAACATGATGACCACGACCCTCAGTCATGAGGAAATACGACTTAAAAGTACGTTTTCTGATATTATAATTATAATCTAAATTAGTTATGGAGTGAACTGTACAAACAACGTTTTTCAAAATGGAGGCCTGAAAAGCATCTTCCTGTGCGTTTGGGCACAAAAATATTGCCAAAGTACAAAAATATATTCAACAAAAGTAATAGACTATGCTAATTTAAATTCGGACTTGCTCGTTTATCGATCACATATACCGACTCCGTGAACACGTATTGTAGTTATTGGAATCCCCCCTGGTTACCTTTTCGATGTTTTTGGTATTGTTTTATCTCAAGGAGGCAAGTTGTAAGCACTTTGTTTTTTCACACATGAACTCAATGATATCGCGTTACGATATACCACTAGCGACATCAAGTTTGTTGTGTGTAAAACAAATTTTAGGCAGACTTCAGATGTACAATATGGGACGATGTCACTTGGTGGTCTTGACTCCTTTTGAGAGATCTTAAGTTATTTATCTTGAATTTTCATTAATTGTCGTTTGTGTTGTTTTTTTTTGTTATGTAAACCTTTTCTACTTCGTATAATGTATATGAACGAAATTTGTTTTCTAGATACGTGGTGGTGGAGAACCTGAGGTACATGCTGGCCGATTACGACAGCAGGCAACCCATATACTTCGGCTGTCGGTTCAAACCTTTCACGAGCCAGGTCAGTTTATATTGACGAAAAACCCACTTGCTGCCGTGTTGACAACAATTAAGTAATTGCGGCAGACTTTCAATATGCAGGTGGTGGCTAGCTGTATATCTAACTTTGCCAGGTGGCAGGTCTCTGTTGCCGGAGATCGTCTGGATGGGTACCACCGCAGCTCCTATTTAAACCGCCAAATAGTACTGTGCAAACATTACTGTGTTCCGGTTTGGAGGGCGCTGTAGCTAGTGTAATTACTGGGGTAACGAGACTTAACACCTTATGTCTCAAAGCGACGAGCGCAATGTGGTGCAGTGTGTACCATCTTAACTAGCAGCACGTTGTCATGGGCAAGCGTATCACTTACCATCAGGTAAACGTCTTGCTCGTCTCGACGCATAGTAGAAAAAAAAACGACTATAAACATGGATGCCAGAATCGAATCATGCTCCCCCAAAACATATTACAAAGGCAATAATAACTGAATCAATGAGGCAGATAACTAATATCGCTTTGTTATTAAAGAGCTCGTGCAGTAGCTTCATATAAACACACGCCAGTCACACTGAATGCAGGGTATTAAGTGTTAAATGAAATTGAACCTACGTACGAAGTCTTTAAAGGTCCATATTGTATGCAGGGCTACATGAGCGGTGGCGCGGGCTACGTGCTGAGCCGGCGGGCGCTGGATCAGTTCGTGAACAAAGGCCTGCCCTCCCCGCACCTCTGCAAGGCGACGGACCACGGCGCTGAAGATGCGGAAATGGGTAAGCACGTTGTATTGCTGACTGAATTCAAGCATCAACTCTATTGTAGATAAAAACTTTTGGGTCTGTCTGTGGACCGAATATTCAAAAGGTGTTATTAGTTTTTTTTTATATACTGCTTTGCGACGAGACGAGCAAGATGTTCATCTGACGGTAAGTGATACGCTTGCCCATGACAACGTGGCGCTGGTTAAGATGGTACACACTGCACCACATTGCGCTCGTCGCCTGAGACATAAGGTGTTAAGTCTCGTTACCCCAGTAATTACACTAGCTACAGCGCCCTTCAAACCGGAACACAGTAATGTTTGCACACTACTATTTGTCGGTTGAAATTGGAGCTGCGGTGGTACCCACCCAGACGGTCTCCGGCAACAGAGACCTACCACCTGGTAAAGGTCAGTAATCTAGTTTTACCATACACGAAACAATAAACGCAAAGTGGTGCTAGTATTATTAGTAAGCGTTTACCATCAGTTGATGGTTCTGCTTCTCTTTTGGCGTAGTGAAATGTTATACATATAAACGTATAGTTGTCTGTAAGCGTAATTCGCACTCCTGCGCAGGTATCTGTCTGGAGCACATCGGCGTGAAAGCGATGGACTCGCGGGATTTGCAGAACCGCGGCCGGTTCTTCCCCTTCGTCCCCAAGCACCACCTGTTCCCTAACAAGGACAAGGGCTTCTGGTACTGGCAGTACATTTACTACCCGACCAAGGAGGTAAAACAAACAACTTTTTTCGTCGCTTTTTATCTTCGTCGTTTGTAAAGCGCTTCGTAAGGAACTTCTGTTTATCTGCGACCATATTCTCTCTCTCTCTGTAAGTCGTATTTTCTCATGACTGAGGGTCGCGGTCATCATGTTATTATTGAAACACACGACGACTCTCTTGGCAGTTATAATGGAGTGGTTTGCCGTTGCCTTCTCCATTTCACATACTAGTCTGACCACTGATGGTCATGGCATAGATATGCAGGTTTCCTCACGATGTTTTCCTTCACCGTCAAAGCACGTGATATTAGTTGGTGTTTTATGCTAACTGCACTTAAATTGAAAAATTCATTGGTGCAGGCCGGATTCGAATCCGGTACCTTCGCAGTGGAAGGCCGACGTTCAAACCACTTGGCTATCACGGCTCTAATTCATACATGCGTATTGCGACCATATTATTAGTGTTTATATGTGTTGATAAAATATTCTCAGGGTCTAAGTTGCTGTTCGGACCACGCGGTTTCATTCCACTACGTGGACCCGGAAGAGATGTACGTGTTGGACTATTTGATATACCATTTGAGACCCTACGGCGTCCGATTGGGCACCGGCGACCTGCCGAGGATCCTGCGCACCAACGACACGCCCGCCACTGACGAGCAGTGATCCACAACTCGCTGAATAGCTTTATGTGTTAGTTTGTGTGCTGTATAAGGGTGCGTACACACTTGAATGATTCAATCACGTCTAGGTGCGTTTTCAATGAGGTAATTGACAATTTTATACATTTAAAACTGTTACAACTTTTCTATGTACATAGGTTGACATTTGTAGGGTATTCCCCTGTTTACAAGTTCCAATTATCGGGGAATTCCCGTTTAGAAGAGCAAAGGCATTTCTCTTTTTTATCCTCGCTTTAATTCTGGTCAGATGTGTGTTCGAATTATGATATAGAGAAATATGAACGTATAGAAATGTTATATTTATGATAAAGCGTCATCAAGCGTTAATCACCTCTGATTTGATGTAAGAACATAATTTTTGTGCGTTTTGTGTGATTTAAAAAAAATACATGAAGAGTTGTTAATATACCAGTTAAATGAAAATTTAACTTAGAATTAAGATGGTAACGTTGAACGGTACTGTACTGCTGTAATATAGGGAATGTAATATTTGTATATATCATACACACTGTATTAGAGTTGTAATATATTTTTGAATACCCAACAAGTTAGCTGGTAACATTGAAAGAAATCCATTCAAAGCAACATTCATAGCTAAAACTTATGGTCAAAACTTAAGTTTCCTCAGTTCCAAGTTATGCTTTTATATTTAATAGAAACAAAGGTCAGCTGTCCATACAGACATATTACAGTATATACTTTGAGTAATCAATATTTAATTTAGTTTATACATAAAGACGGCGCGGCAAAGTGTTGCCAGTATTTCTAATTTAATACTAAAAATATTTTATACCAAAAAGACATTTTTAAGCATAATATATTCGTTTTATATTTTAATTATTAATATATAATTTTGGGAAGCGGTGATAGCTCAGGCGGTCGTACGCGTATACGACTCTCATGGGAGCGGGTTCGAAACCCCCCCACTGAGCTTGACAACCATTAATCTGCAAATGATCAGCGCGATGAATAAGTGGCCTCGACATTCTGTGAGAGAAGGCCACGTGTCCCACTTGTGGGAACCAGTTGGTAGGTCTCTGTTGCCGGAGACCGTCTGGATGGGTACCACCGCAGCTCCTATTGCAACCGCCAAATAGTAGTGTGCAAACATTACTGTGTTCCGGTTTGAAGGGCGCTGTAGCTAGTGTAATTACGGGGTTACGAGACTTAACACCTTATGTCTCAAGGCGACGAGCGCAATATGGTGCAGTGTGTACCATCTTAACTAGCAGCACGTTGTCATGAGCAAGCGTATCACTTACCATCAGGTGAACGTCTTGCTCGTCTCGTCGCAAAGTAGTATAAAAAAAAAACCTTAAGCGTGCTGTTTATATAATCTTGCCATTTAGTCTAGTAATTATAAAATCTATATTTTATTTGTTTTAAATTATTTGTATATTTTGGACTAAGTAGTAATATATGTACGAGTATATGTATCAGGGTAACTATGGCATTTACTTTAGTGATCGAATGCTTACAAACTTTCCTTTATTAATCATTAGCCTTTATTCGTTTATTAGAACCCTATCGCTACTAGCGCCGCGTATAGGTGACGGAGTGTTCATCATTAATTTGTGATGATTGTTCGCACCAGAACGAGCCGAGGTGGGTTCTCTTTCAAGAATCTGGGATATTAGGCATTTGCGATCGGACGTTCGCTTCTAACACATATTCGTATAAAGACAAGTTTTTATAAATGGGTTCCTTATTTAGCGTTAATTTTTTTAATAAGGTTAGATTATGTGATTGAATATATTCATTTTATTCGGTTTAGTTTTTTTTTAAATATACACATGTGTAATGCAAACAAATTAATAGTTAACAATTTGTATACTTGTGCGAAGCGTTCGCTTTGAATTGAACGTGTAATTAAAAATGTGTAATATGTGGGCTAGTCGCTTAAGTTAATCGTCGCATTACCAAAGACATTTGATAAGTTTAGATAAGTAATCGGTACGGGAGGGGGTAGTTGTAACATTGATCTGTTCGTGTCTATTGACTAATATTTTTTTAATAATTATTAATCTGTTCTCAACTGAGTCGCCATTTTTGGATATTATTATATTAGTGACTTCATATTTTCACGTTAGTTAATTTTCCTTTTTAATTATATTCTTTCATATTCCGTTATTATACAAACATCGTTGGTTTCTAAATTTACGGATATGCCCCCCCTCTTCCTCTACTTCCTGTAGGTTATTTTACCGCGCGTTAAAACCGGATATGATTAATAGTTACCATGTTTGGCGGACACCTAGTTGTTATACGGATTAAGTAAGAGGGCGTTGCAACGTTTAAACTATTGTACTTTTGCATGATTAGTTATATTAATAATGTGAAATAAAATTAATCCGTATCTGTGAGAATATAAATGTATACTGTGTAGATATAAACGTAACCTCGGTAATAAATACGTGTAGGTTTTTCTTACGACATCTATAAACATATTTTGAACCGGAAACACCTATTTGATATTAAACAAACTTCAATCACTGATGTATTTATTAATGAGTGTTATTGTAGATTAGTGTAATTGAATGATAATTATTTTTACTTTTATACCAAAGCCGATAAGTTATCAAGTGGATGTAGAAGTATAAGCTTTGCACGAAGCTTTTTCCTATTTATTTTGCTCAGTTACGAATCTCGATTATATATAATTTAAGTGTCTATGTAAAATTTATATATAACAAGAAATGTTTATATTTGTGTATTTTCAAAAATTTGTGTTCAAAGTTTTGCGAATAATTTACTATCATTTAAAATTACCGTTTGTATATTAAAAATTGTGTTTGTTTGCAATCGGCTCGCGTCATTTTATTTGCTCAATTTTTTTTTAACATTGCAATAAAGAAGTGTTGAATTCTGAACGTTTTTTCTTTTGATCTAAGTGGTTTGATATACAAAATACATTATTATTTTTATTATTACAAAACATCGTTTAAAAGATTTTCATTAAACTTACATTAACAAAAATTATTAACAAATTTAAAATTAAATTACCCGTTACCTGAATCTTAAAACGGATTAACCGTTTAAATTTTGTATTATAAGCATATTCCAGTAACAATTCAACAATATCAGGTTCAATGCGGCCGTTTGGACGTCTTTTATCAACGAAAATCCCTCCTTTTTTCGGGAGTTGGAAACATTTATATAATAAAGTAAACATAGATAATAAAAAAAAATCGGTTACACAACTTTTATTAATTTCAAAAAGTCAAAACTATAAATTACACAAGTGAATGCGGGCAAACAAATGGGACAAGCCAGACACGACTTTATATACGAGTACGTAGATAAGTTCGTAAAAGCGTTATACATAGCAGATTAATAATATAAATAAATAAATAAGCAACCGGAAAACTTGTCATTTTACCAGACTTGTGATGTTCGTCGTAGTATTGTACATAATGACTACTAAATAATATACAAGGGACACATGTCCAATATTTTTTTTACTAACATGAATATTTAAATAGAAAAAAATACCTAACACTGGAAACATTAATACAAAATGTCTATATCCTTTCTTTCCAACATCTGTTAAAGTACAGGTATTTTGCTTGTTAAACTTAAAAATGATTTAAGTAAAAAAACTACTTAAAAAGTAAGAGTATATTTCACTTGCCGTTTGAAGTAAGTATTATTTTGATTTGTGTAAAAGAAAACTAGCATGTCTTCGTTACATGTTGACACATACAACTAATTACAGAAATACAAATGAGTTGTATATTACGTCTGTTAATCAAATGTGAAAATATTTTTTTGTATCTTAAAAATTCGACTTTTTTTTAAGACATCAAAAACAATTAAAAAAAAATCGGTTCTCATCTCGAAAAGATATGCTAAGTCTGCTGTAGTTATTTGGGAAAAATCTCCATAAAGATCACATTGGTTTTCTAAATATTAGTTTGTTATATCAAGAATAAAAAAAATCAATTGATATGAACAGCGTATATGTTAAACATGTTAGTAAATTACCTACCCAATACCTACTAGATTATAATTAAGACCTATTGTATAATTAAGTACAAAGAAAAAATCAGATTTAATTTTCACCGTGGCCAAAAGTACGGATGCATCAGATGACGTATTACGTACTTTGTCTATGATAACCACACTGCACTTTGCTCACATGTAAGAGAAAAAAATAAAGTAAAAATAACTACAGTGGTATGTGCAATTTTAATAACAACAATTTACCGTTTAATTTTTTTCTACACGTTTCTTTAAACACGTTAAACATTATACTTATGAATATTTACTGCAATGTCACACAAATTAACTATAGGCGGCTATAACGTCGCATCAACGAATATATTTAACCTAAACTAAAGTATAGACTTTTTTTTTTAAATGTGAAGAGTAAAGTAGATTTTCATCTGTCCTCGGAGCATCTTAATACACAAGTAGACACATTTAGACCGGGGTCCGCCGAGTCTACCATCCGATGATCTGTGTCGTTGAAACGACTGACAGCATTATATATAATCAGAGATTAGGCTTTACTAGACATTTATCGCTTACCAGTTAGACAACCAACAATATCCTAATTTGTACCAAGAAAATGTGAATTAAACAAGAACCCAAATTTAGTTTAATTATATAATCAAGCTGTGAATTTATAAATTAAAAATTACTTCACAAATTCACCGGGTGCCGTCATGAATCCTGTCTATGGTTTACGGCAAGTTATATAACAATTAACACTAACATGATTCAATACTAAATTATCAATATAACTGAATGTCGATAATATACTAAATAAACTAGAAAAAAATTGTGAACATAAAAGCCTTTCTGGCGATCGAACAAAAATCAAACTTACGATAAGTGGTAATGGTAATAAATTTCAAATGTACGAAATGAACTGCAGCATGTCACTGGAAGTAGTTCCGTTTCTTCCTCGAGATCCTGCAACGGATTAAATAATTGAATTTCAACTATCAGCTTATACTAATTAGACAATCTACTTGTTTGTTTAACGTAACGAGCGAAGGTGACATGTTTACGTTTTGAGGGTACATAAAAATAATTTACATCTTTTAAATTTGTATCGGATCATTTCACACTATCGCCATTTTAATTGGAAGACAATTCCGTACTTTGCATTAGAATCAAGTGTAGCTATGGTATATAAGAACCTTCGATGTTACTTAATAATAATATTTATGTAAAGGCCAACTACAATGTATAATAATTTACTAACCCAGTGTCGGCGGGCGAGAAGAAGAAACCTCTTGGCTTGCAGGGCGTGGTCACCGTCGGGGAGGCGTCCGGACACGCCCATCGTGCCCAGTAGTCGCCCGGCAGACGTAGCAATAGCTGCATCACCTAAATTCAATGTCAATCAAATCAATAATCAGTCTATAGACGCCCACAGCTGGACAAAGGGCTCCTCCAAAGATGTGAATTACGTTCACCAGATCGTCAGTCCACCTTCCGGGGGGCCTTCCAGCATTGCGAGTACCATTATGCGGCCGCCACTCTAGAACCTGCCCCATCGGCCGACAGTCCTTGCCCATTGCCTATTAAGTCTAGCAATTCTTAGGGCTATGTCGGTGACCTTAGTTAATTCAATATCACAGCTGTTATACCCTACTGGCAGTTGTTTTGCAAAAAATATGTAAACTTCTTTGGTTTATTAGTGATAAGCTTTTTTTGCCGATTTCTTTCGCGCTTATTTTTGGCACCAACAGTAGTGCGCAAACATGTGTTTAGCTAATGAAATTATTCGAGTTACGAGATTTAATATCTTAAGTCACAAAGCGACGAGCACATTATAATGCAGTGTATATCGTTTGAGCTAGAGCCTCACTGTTATAAGATATAAGTTTATCATCAGCAAAGAGCTAAGCAAAATTAGGCTGAGTTTCTTTGTTGTTGTATGTTTGACTTAAGGTGGTCTAGTACTTCTCAAGTACTTTATTTTATTACCAAACAGTAAGTATTACATAAATATTACTGGTCATCTAGACCAGATCAACTAAACAACCTCTTTTCAACATTTGGACGAGCTATGATTTTGGCTTAGCGCAGAATGTACAAAAAGTAGTTTATCAGCCTTAAACTCTTGTCATTCAGTGTACTCACGTGAAACATCTGCGCGGTCGCGGTGTACATCTCAGCGGGCTGTGTCATCATACCGTAACCGACGATTGTGGGACCGAAGATCTTGGCCAGGTTTTCTATCCCCATCTCGCATTCGGGACTCTCGGCCACCCTGCTCACGTACGCCAAGTTATTATAACGCGCGCATGTGTTGAATATTTCATTACAAAGAACTCACAGTTGCTAGACTAACTTCTTACTACTGTTATATATCTGGTTTTAATTTGTTTATACACATAAGTAAAAACTAATCAGTATAATTACTGAGGGTAATGAAATACCTCAAGTCAACATGCTAACCAACTGGGAGTCTTCCAGTTGATTGTGGGTATATAAAATCGCTCACTTCTGCAGGTGCAGCATAAGGAAGGCGAGTGTGTCGCGGTTGGGGCGCGGTAGCTGGCTGACCGCCTGCACCACAGCGGCGGACGCGTCGCCGGGCTCCGGCAGCTGCGCGGCTGCCATGAAGTCAGCCCACAGCGCCGCGGAGACGAGAGGTTCGCGCAGCGTGCGCAAGAAGTCCTTGATGCAGCCGCACAGTACATGCACGTCTTCGCCGCTCAGCTGCGGGGAGCCGCAACCGCGCAGAAACCGCTCCTGCGCGAGCGCAATGCACTTTACATTAGCTTGCAGTGTTTTGGTAACTATGCTGTACTTTATACATAAAGATGTTGTTTTTAAATTTTTATAAGTTTTAAAATTTAATTTGTTACTAATGTTACCTGTTTGACGTTATTAAATGTGGTTTATATTTGATATTAGCTTTATTATTCTAGTCGTTACAGCCGAATTATTATTAGTAATAGCCGACAGGGACTACTCATGTTAAAAAATCACAGACTTTTTAAAACCACAATGATGTTTACAGTGATTCTAGGAACTGCTTCTTTATCCTGTATTACCAGTGCTGTTCAGCCGCGAGGACTGCGCGTGATGTGTGCACTTGCCTTGAGCCGCTTGACGTCCTTGTCTACCGCGCTGATGCGGTACAGGCCGCGCTCGGTCAGCCCGCGCTTCTCCACCTCGTTCACGCAGTGAACCAGAAGCGCTGGCACCATCGGCGGCGTGTTCGGAGCGAAGTCGGATATGCTACCCTCCTGCTGATATTACAAAGTAAATACAAAGTTATAAAAAATATTAAAGAAGACTCTATAATATGTAGCTTGGGTACTGTCGTTTTACAGAGTCAGTTAATCAGATATCAAACATCACTTGGGCGTACCTGGTGCGGCGGAGCTCGGCCAGGGGGCACGCACGGCAGTGGTAGCAGCGTGCGGCACTCCGGATGCGCCTGCGCGCGGCAACACTCGCATTTGACGCCGACCTTCGCAAACTTGATGCTGCAAAGTATTGTATCAATTATATCACCTGTATTTTTTTGTCATGAATTAATTCATTACCAATTCCATCTCATAATAGAAAAGTGGATGCATGAAATAGTTAACACAATTGCGACAAAAAGCAGTGGGAACCCTAAAAAAAAACTATTACTTTTTATATTAAAACAGTTTAATATAAGTTTCCATTGCTGGAGGCCACAATAGTGCTTGTTATTACTATCTTAGAATATTACCCCATCACTGATGATATATTGTGTAAACAGCAAAGTAGTACATCATACTTATAAATATGCGTATAACTTACCATCTGGTAAACGTCAAAGGGTACAAAAGTGATGTTAAATGGTCTCACGTCTTGCCGCATGGTCCGCAAGTTTCACGCTTGTAGAAGTTCTTCGCGACGAACTTGTGTTGGCGCGGGCGCGTCCGCGGCGAAGACACCACCGAGGGCGTGCGCTGCGGCACGCGCACCGGCGTCTCGCACGCCTGGCTCACTGTGTCCGACACGCTCTCAGTATCTGATAAAAAATTTAGTACACATTTAACACCAGTCGCCTCTCGTTGTCGTGGTATTAAAACGTTATAAAATAATGTGGCGTGTACTCACCGGAGCGGGGTGGTGCGGAAGGCGTGCAGTGTACTTCGATAGGGTGGGGGTGCGCGTGCGAACTAGAGCGGCGGCCTGTCGACTTGCGGCTAGGCGGGGGAGCCTCGTCGCTGCTCTCTGATATCGGTTGCTGAGCAGTTATACCAAAATTTAAATTTTAAGTATAAAGTATAAGTGTTGTGAATACATAAAGAGGGATATTTTAGTTATAAAAGTCATGTTTGTGTATTTGCTGCTTTTTTTTTAAAAATATTACTAGATCGTGTATGCTTTTGCGAATAGTATTGTTGATTTATAACCTAAATTCTAAAAAAAATTCAAAGTGTTTGTTAATCATTGAAAAAAAATAAGTTTTGTTTATTTTAATAAGTATAACCATTATAGTTATGTAACTTACGAAATTCTGTGGAGGTTTCAAATCCTGGCAGGTCGGCGCACGCTCCAGCGTCAATGTGGTGGTAGCAGTGGCCAGCACTTTGCCACCTTGTAGCTCCACTGTCTAAAAACAATATACAGATTTAAAATATTTTTTTTTTAGTTTTGAGTTCATTTTTCTTTTCTTTTATATATACACTTTTATATTGTGCGTATTTGTTATAAGTATACCAGAATTTCTGTTTGTTATTAATGCTTTACACCAAACACTGTAAATACAGTTAAAAATTATTTTACTTTGTAATAAGAATATTGTTTAACTCGCATAACATTTGTTGCACGTAGGAAGAAGTGAATGGCGAGATACCGTTAATTTATTGCCGAATTTACCAAACGAAAAGAAATTTCTCTTTTTTCAATTCTATTACCTTTGTAGTGGAAGAGTTGGAAGAACGCCTTTTCTTAGAAGCAGGTGGTTGCTCCCTCGCTGCCCAACCTCCCCGCTGCACCCAGGAGCGACGCGTAGACGCGAGCGATAAATCTAGGTCATCCTCTGATCGGGAGTACGACATCTCAGACAGAAGGGTACCTGAGAGGAATATTATGATATAAGATTTCTTAAATATGGTCCTAAAATGCATTCTGAGAATGATGCAAAAGAAAAGCAAAAGTAATGTATGCTATTATATATGAATAAATAATATATTATTTGTCCATTTTTTTGTATTCAATAATTATAAAATTGCAGAAGTGACTCGACTCTTTTCAGATTTAACAGCCAACCTTCAAACATGAAGAGGCACGACAAGAAGAAGAACAATTATATAATAGTTCAAAACTAAAATGGTTTTAATGTAACAGTTTTCACATAAACAAAGATAACTACAGAAGAAAACTTATCATTGCATTCTGTTGTTTCATTAACTAAATGGACAACTATATATAATATGCCTATTCATATTAAAGAGACCACTATTAGAAAATTAAGAGTAACAAAGAAACTGGTTTTTAATCCATGCATAGGTTTTAGAAATCTATTTAACTTAATTCTGATGTGTCTTTAAGTATTTCTAATATTCAGTACACTTTATAAATGTTATGGGTTAAGTCAAGACAGTATGTTGTTTTAACATAATAAATCAATTAATTAAAGATTAAGATTTATAATTCTTTAACAACAAACAAAATAATATTTATAGCAGTTGCCTTCAAGATGCACAGCTAACCATTGTTGTATAAGAGGTTCCTCGTTTAATTCCAGAGCCACATGTTGTGGAGTTTGGTTAAGAGCAGAGTTTTTTCCAATCCCCTTGGCAACAATAGCATTGTTATGATCTGGTTGTCAACATAAAATTCAGAGTATTCTGGGTAAACACACTTTACCATAATTCCCTCAAAATTCCTCAAATTGGGTTGTGCAGCCAATTTAAAACACAAATATTATGTACACATTACTTTAATGAGATATACATTTAAGTAATATTAAGCTTAATACTAAGTGTACATAGCACTAAGCTTAAGCAAAAGGCACACAATTTATAGCCATGCATCTGTTGTTTTGATTAGGGAGGACAATGTTCAGTAATAAACGCTAAAATCATAATGATGACCAGTTGTTTATATACTGCAAATTTTGTCAAAAAACGGAGGTGTACTAAGAAACAGGTTCATAAACACATGCTAACAAAATCAAAAAATGTGTGCATCACCTTTATTTTATCCCAAATAAGTAACACCGTGCAAAATGGCTCACACTTAAATATATTAAAAATACCACCTAATAGCTCACCAGTAGAGTTGAGCTCCGGAACACCTGATAGCTTTGCATTGTGGTCTTGCTGAGCAGTTCCATTGAGGAATGCCAATTTCTGCAGTGTTTCATCATTTAGTTTTGCACGATTATCATTGAATAGGAGATCTCTGGCCATATCCAAGAGTTTGCTCTGTAAAAATTAGAGTTATTCAAAGCCTTGATACTTTAAATAGTGAACATAGACAATATGGTGAAGCTTTATTTTATTACTGCAAGATTGGAGATAGCCAAAAAGTTGTTATAATTGCTTTCACCTGTTCATTATACTTTTTGAGGTAAATGTTCTTTTCCCTTTTTTCACAATCCAACATTTTGCGTACATGAGCAAACTTGGCTTCAGACTTTGCCAGAGTTCTATGTGCTTCATCCAACTCCTTTTGTAGTCTTTCTGCTTCAGCTTCAGCTGAGGCCCATTGACACCTGACCCATTCTACTTGTTTAAGGAATGCTAAGAAACCTAAAAATAACCACACTTATCAACATTCAAAATATTACCTTTGCAACTATAAATGAAACTCTTTATATTGGTATTTAAATGTACATGATATTAACATAAAAATTTAAAATAGTTGTTATTCATAAGAAATTTCTATATTAAAAAGTTCAAGTCATAAAAGTCAAACATCAAAAGCAGATAAACTTTCATTAATGAAGATGTGGGTAAAGTTCAACAAATAAAACATTTAATTAGAACTATAAGGTATAACAATAAAAGTATGTAAGACAACTTTGTTTTGTTTTTTCCAATAAAAAGTTTGGAACTGTAACACCACTCATTCATATAAAAACGTTCGCTTTCTTTTTGATTAAAAATGAATACTTGTAAACTGTTTGTTTTATTGTTATTGAAGAAATAATTTGTAACGGAGTTGTTTAAAAAAAACTTTGCGGGTGTCCTTGGCATTTATTTTTTATTGAAGGTAGGTGGTCCAGCGACCTTATACAACCGATATAACTAATTGAAGATAGTTCACTATTGCTACTTATTTACATATAGGTATTAATAAAAAACTTACAATCTTCCGCAGCATTACTATTCAGAATATCATTTAAACGATTTATATCGTCGAATTGAGCCACTAAAGAAAGTCCAATACTTTGTCCACCGTCTGAGTTTTCTGAACTCATTGTTATCGTATTCAATTGTTATAGTTTTCAAACAATAAAATAACGAAATATATACAAAATATTTTACATTTCAAATTGAAAAAATACTTAAATTTTATTTCACATCTATCTTAACCATGTACTATATTATAAAATCGAATAACGGCTGTTGCCCGTTGACCACAAACGTATAGAAACGGTTGACAACGTCATGTCAAGTTGAATGTCGTTTTATGCAACATTTATTTTACGATGTGATATAAAATAATATTGTTTTCACAAAAAATTAAAGTGATGATAAATATTACATACTTTCAAAAGTAACAAAATTAATAAAAATTGTTGTTTTGTTAATAAAAAAACAATAGAAATTACTAAGGGTTTAAATTTAATACAAAAAAAAAATTTTGTGCCTTTAAATTAAGTAAACGTGTCGTTGTTAAAACGAAAAATTTATTTTTTTAACATTAATAGATTATTAATTGAGTAATAAGTCATTTCTTTTTCATTTAGTTAATTGCAATTTACGCATTACAATAATTTTGTAATTTTTTTCATACATTTTGTTTGATTTATAAAAGATACGATTTAATAGAAACTTTTTTAAGGTTAAATACAAAACATTGATAACTAATTATTCTCTAAGATTCTGAACGTAATCATTGTGACAGTTGACATCTCAAACAGATTCTGTCCCAGTCTCAGTCAAAGTTTGTCAAAGCGCGATGACGTTCGGTTGAGAGAGGTAGTCGCCGTGCGGGTCGTGTTATCTAGCGTATTGCTATAACATAATAATTGCTTTCGGTTCTATCGGCGCTTAAATCAGCGTCGCGGTCGCCATGGCGGACGATGAAAATAATTGTGACGATAGTGGTGGTGATATGAAGGCGGGGGAGGGTCTTCGATTACGAGGCCGCAAAGGTGCCCTGAAAAAGAAGAATGTTTACCTCGTAAAAGACCATAAATTTATGCCGAGGTTCTTTAAGCAGCCAACGTTCTGCTCCCACTGCAAGGATTTTATATGGTAAGTACATACCTATTCTCTAACTCACACCAGACGAATTTTCTCAAACGCTTAGGGCTATATTAAAAATAGTCTATTTGTTTACGATGCAAATGAGTGTGGTTTCCGCACGGCCACTTGATAAGGCGGTTTAATCGGAATTGTCCGAATTATTTACATTGCTACAGCATTTTTTTAAAGTATTTATTGTATCAGTGCAATACATTAAATAACTACAAATTTTTGTATCTTAAAAAAATCCAGAACATATTAAATTTTTAACATGTTAAACTAATTCAGCACAAAATAAACCATTTTTAATCGCCAATTCTACTTTAAAAATTTGATATCTTAATTTTCAATACAATAAACTTTAATTTACTTAATATAAATAGAGTTTTACTTAAGCAGCTACTCGAATCTATATTTTTTCATTGAAGCCTTAAATTAATGATTTGTATATTATATTTGTGAAAATGGTTTAACCAATATAAACAAGTACTTGAATAATGTATTGGTGTAGGTATTTCTATTATTAGCAACACAATACACAATTTAAAATAAATCTAATATATAAAATTCTCTTGTCACAATGTTCGTTCCCATACTCCTCCGAAACGGCTTTACCGATTCTTATGAAATTTTTTGTGCGTATTCAGTAGGTCTGAGAATCGGCTACTATCTATTTTTCAAACCTCTAAGTGATCAGGGTTGCCCACACCAAAAATTTTTTTTTTATTTTTTGGGATTTTTTTTTCGATTTTATTTTATTATTGTGTGGCATCAAAAAATACATACAACCCTAAATTTTCACTTTTCTATCACCAACCCCTGCTTTTTAATAGACATTTTAATATTTTTGTCTCGCTCGATATCATCAATTGTACATGGCCACGTATCAAACCGCGTGGCTGTAAACTCCAAAAAAAAAAAAGTAAAACCAGTAACCAGTAAACCAGGTAAACCAGTAAACCAGTACACCAGTAAACCAGTAACCAGTAAACCAGTACACCAGTAAACCAGTACACAGTACGGAGCGGGGATGACAACGAATTCTTTATCTCTCAAACATTATGCCTTTGTCACTCCCTCTACATATAAATATATTCTCAAGCAACTTTATTATTTATTTATTAATAACTAATGTCATTGAATATAATTTATTATTAATCTATAATACAAATATGTGTCGGTAAGCGCATCACTCTACAACGCCAGGACCAATTTGGCCAATTTGAGAAAAATTCGAATAATCGCCGGGAAGCCCCTAAAAAACCAGTAACCAGTAAACCAGTTAAACCAGTAAACAGTAAACCAGTACACCAGTAAACCAGTAAACCAGTAAACCAGGTAAACCAGTAAACCAGTTAAACCAGTAAACCATAAACCAGTAAACCATAAACCAGTAAACCATTAAACCAGTAAACAGTAAACCAGTAACCAGTAACCAGTAACCAGTAAACCAGGTAAACCAGTAAACCAGTAACCAGTAAACCAGTAAACAGTAAACCAGTAAACAGTAAACCAGTACACCAGTAAACCAGTTAAACCAGTAAACCATTAAACCAGTAAACAGTAAACCAGTAAACCGTAAACCAGTAAACCAGGAAACCAGGAAACCAGTAAACCGTAAACCAGTAAACCGTAAACCAGTAAACCGTAAACCAGTAAACCAGTAAACCATAAACCAGTAAACCATAAACCAGTAAACCATAAACCAGTAAACCAGGTAAACCAGTAAACCAGTACACCAGTAAACCAGTTAAACCAGTAAACCAGGTAAACCAGTAACCAGTAAACCAGTTAAACCAGTAAACCAGTTAAACCAGTAAACCAGTACACCAGTAAACCAGTACACCAGTAAACCAGTACACCAGTAAACCAGTTAAACCAGTAAACCAGGAAACCAGTAAACCAGTACACCAGTAAACCAGTAAACCAGTAAACCAGGAAACCAGGAAACCAGTAAACCAGGAAACCAGGAAACCAGGAAACCAGGAAACCAGGAAACCAGTAAACCAGGAAACCAGGAAACCAGGAAACCAGGAAACCAGGAAACCAGGAAACCAGGAAACCAGTAAACCAGTTAAACCAGTAAACCAGAAACCAGTAAACCAGTTAAACCAGTAAACCAGGAAACCAGGAAACCAGGAAACCAGTAAACCAGGTAAACCAGTAAACAGTAAACCAGTAAACCAGGAAACCAGTAAACCAGGAAACCAGTAAACCAGGAAACCAGGAAACCAGGAAACCAGGAAACCAGTAAACCAGTAAACCAGTAAACCAGTAAACCAGTAAACCAGTAAACCAGAAACCAGAAACCAGAAACCAGAAACCAGAAACCAGAAACCAGTAAACCAGGAAACCAGGAAACCAGGAAACCAGGAAACCAGGAAACCAGGAAACCAGGAAACCAGGAAACCAGGAAACCAGGAAACCAGGAAACCAGGAAACCAGGAAACCAGGAAACCAGGAAACCAGGAAACCAGGAAACCAGGAAACCAGGAAACCAGGAAACCAGTAAACCAGTAAACCAGTAAACCAGTAAACCAGTAAACCAGTAAACCAGTAAACCAGTAAACCAGTAAACCAGTAAACCAGTAAACCAGTAAACCAGTAAACCAGTAACCAGTAAACCAGTAAACCAGTAAACCAGTAAACCAGTAACCAGTAAACCAGAAACCAGTAAACCAGTAAACAGTAAACCAGTAAACCAGTAACCAGTAAACCAGTAACCAGTAAACCATTAAACCAGTAAACCAGTAACCAGTAACCAGTAACCAGTAAACCAGTACACCAGTAAACCAGTAAACAAGTAAACCAGTAAACAGTAAACCAGTAAACAGTAAACCAGTAAACAGTAAACCAGTAAACCAGTACACCAGTAAACCATAAACCAGTAAACCAGTAAACCAGTAAACCATAAACCAGTAAACCAGTAAACCAGTAAACCGTAAACCAGTAAACCAGTAAACAGTAACCAGTAAACGTAAACCAGTAAACCGTAAACCAGTAACCAGTAAACCAGTAAACCGTAAACCAGTAACCAGTAAACCATTAACCAGTAAACCAGTAAACCAGTAAACCAGTAAACCAGTAACCAGTAAACCGTAAACCAGTAACCAGTAAACAGTAAACCATAAACCAGTAAACCATTAAACCAGTAAACCATTAAACCAGTAAACCAGTAACCAGTAAACCAGTAAACAGTAAACCAGTAACCAGTAAACCAGTAAACCAGTAACCAGTAAACCAGTAAACCAGTAAACCAGTAAACCAGTAAACCAGTAAACCAGTAAACCAGTAAACCAGTAAACCAGTAAACCAGTAAACCAGTAAACCAGTAAACCAGTAAACCAGTAAACCAGTAAACCAGTAAACCAGTAACCAGAAACAAACAAACAAAAGTTCATATTAAATAACAAGCTTTCACTGCTGTCTAAGCAATGTAGGTGCGTTCGTAACGCTAAAGAGTCAATTTGCACTTTATTACAGCTGCACAAAGTTCAAATTCAACTATTCTATCAAAATGGTGTGCGTATGCGCGTCGGAAGATCGCCGCGAGCCGAAATTAAAACGAATGAAATAATAACATAAATAGTCACAAAATGTAATAGCTAAAGATCATTCTTACTGATTTTCAATTTGGTCGGCTTCGCGGTATTATTTCTTTTGTTTTAGTTTCGGCACGCGACATAAAATGCATTCGTTTTCACGACATTACATCAGTCGAGCACAATCCGCGTTACCATCTGGCGGACTTGATAGACTACATTCTGTCAAAAAGATTTGGAATGTGACAGTTATTTGTTCCTAATAAAATAATAATAGTAAATATAATTTATATACTATAATTATAACTTTGGCCACTCTTCTGGAACCCACTAATATTTAAATATTAGTTATTAGATGAATATATACAGAGCTGAACCCCACACACCGCCCTATCACCAGAGTGACGGTTCAGTCCAGATTTTTTGCGCTGGCTATAAAATAGGTAAGAACAAAAAACTGCCACATTCCAATTTTTTTGACAGAACGAAGTCTGTCGGGTCAGCTAGTATTCTATAAAATCTTTCCTTGTAAGCAAAGGTCAACTCAACATTTGGAACAAAGTCGCCTGCTAGTTTCAAGTTGTTACATTGTTTTAATACAATGATAATTTGAATTAAAATTAAATTAGATTGAATCTATTAATAAATTGAAGACTGTAAATATATTTGAGGAAATAATACAAATTTATAAGCAAGGTTAAAACTGTTGTTGAAGGAAATACAACTGGAGAATTAAACTGCTCTGATGCGAGATGCAAGTTAATATAAATATACAAATTAGTGTAATATGTGTTTTATAAAATGTCTTTTTATACAGTGTCATTTTAATAAGAAGAAATAGTCATTATATACATTTAAAATTATTATGAATTCAAATGTAATAAGTAAACACTTTAAATAAATTTGATAGAGTTACAATTGTTTTGTGAAATTAAATCCATGAAACAATAGTCTCATATCCCTCTAACAGATGGCGTATATATTCCAAATATTTAAGTTTGCTGTAAGTTAAAAGAAGCATTAATATGTTCACATAACTTTTGTCATTTCTTTTATAATTGAGTCCTGAAAGAACGCGCGGATTTTTATGTTGATTATGTAGAAGCAAACAGAAAGAAGAAAATACTTTGGCTCGTCGCTTTATCGTAATATATTGCGAATCAGTATGAAATGAAATATTAACGCGTTATAAAAACAAACGAGCAGGAGACAGTTTCAGTGGCGTGCGGTCTTTTTAAAACGCGTTTATTTACGAAAACGCCGTTATCTTGTACGTGTCGACGTTAATCGCTCGTTTAACGCTGAAAAATGTGTAATTGACGTTAAATAAAGATAATGGTGGCTGGTAACCGGCTGTAGCGTGAATATTGCTTGGTTGATTAACTGATTTATTGGTGACAAGTCTCTTCGTAGCGGTTTTTTTCTTAAGTATCTATTTATTAGTTAATTTTGAAAATCAGCATAGATAAGACAAACTGAACGTAGCTAGTAACTAAACGCAATAGTTAATTTTTTTTTGTTATCTGTCTCATGCTCTCTCTTTCACTCTACGTTAATTAGCTAAAAAAGCCTGCAGCTATTAAATATTTATATAAATGTATGATAGGTAGTGCGTTTTGTATTATTTTTCGTCAATCCGTTGGCATTTGTCTTCAACAACATGTGAAGTTAAGTGAAGCTGAGATGATAATGCTCGGAGAATCTTAGCTCGATGGAGATCGTTTTTAAAGAGTCTGCAATGAAGTTGGTAATAAAAATAACACATCGTATGATCTAAAAAATAATTTGTTAAGACGATAAAAACCTTACATAGTTATTATCATGCTCCTAATCTGTATCAGTGAGTCATGGTTTACTGCGACGCGGTTTGCAACAATGGGCCGGGTTTCGGGTGTTTCCCACTACTCATACCTTTTTAATTACATCATTTAATGTTCTCAGCTCATTAATGTAAGTAGCCATATTAACTATTCAAATAATACTGTACAAAGCTATTGTTAGAGATCTTGTTCGCGTTATTGCGTTTTTTTTTTTTTATACTACTTCGCGGCGAGACGAGCAAGACGTTCACCTGATGGTAAGTGATACGCTTGCCCATGACAACGTGGTGCTAGTTAAGATGGTACACACTGCAACACATTGCGCTCGTCGCCGTGAGACATAAGGTGTTAAGTCTCGCTAGCCCAGTAATTACACTAGCTACAGCGCCCTTCAAACCGGAACACAGTAATGTTTGCACACTACTATTTGGCGGTTGCAGTAGGAGCTGCGGTGGTACCCATCCAGACGGTCTCCGGCAACAGAAACCTACCACCTGGTAATGATTGCGTAATGATATAAGAGTTCAGTGAAACTTATCATTTCTCGACATCCCAGGTCTTTTGTCGCAAAGCGGTGGTAATGTTCGTCTATACATCGAAATTATAACAAATTTCTTAATATCAGTTATTATTATCACCAGGTGACCTCCACGAGTCCTCATCGTTTTAGTTTGCTTATGAATCAGAGAAGAGGTTTAAGTTTATGTCTCAAGTGACAGGCGCAGTCGGTGTGCGTTGCAAACTTTTCGCTTTTACAAATACCCGAATTTAAACTTATAATAAGCATGTCCCGTTTACAATGATCTGTAAGATCTGTCTGAATACAGTATTAAAAAAATAGATTTTGTTGACGCCGGGAGTCAAAGAGTGACGAGTGACCGCAATCTTCATACATTATAACATTCGTATTCGCGCAACGCTATTGTACAGACCACTTCTTCTAATATACATACGTTGTACAAGTCGCAAGTTTTGTTTCCATGCGTTAAGACCACACATTGGTCCTTCATAGCTAAATAACATCATACACATGGTCCTTCGAGCCGGATTTTGAACCGTTTACAATTATTATTAACAATTATTTTTATTTGGTTATAAAATGTCGCGACTTGCAAAACGTTCTCTTAATAGTATAATTACGTTTATTTGTTTTTCATACAGATCTTTGTGCATTTACAACAACATACTAAAACGTCAGCGTAATCATACAAATAAGATAATTTTAAAGTATTTTACAGTTTGAGATAAACAGAAAAATATTAGCTGGCTTGCGCAGGCGCAATTATTGAGGCTTGGTATTTAAAAATTGCAAAACTGTAATATTAAATTTGTATTTATATTATAGTTATAATTAATTAGTTAATTATAATATTTATATACTGATGGTAGGTCTGTTGCCGGAGACTGTCTAGGTAGGTACCACCGCAGCTCCTATTTCTGCCGCCGAACAGTAGTGTGCAAACATTACTGTGTTCTGGTTGGTAGAGCGCTGTAAGCTAGTGAAATTACTGGGGTAACGAGACTTAACATCTTATGTCTCAAGGCGACGAGCGCAATGTGGTGCAGTGTGTACCATCTTAACTAGCAGCACGTTGTCATGGGCAAGCGTATCACTTACCATCAGGTGAACGTCTTACTCGTCTCGACGTCTACACAAATAAAAAAAATTAAAAGGTAGATGGATAATGATGTCTTTCGTTTCAAATGCAAATGTATCAAGAGTTAAACCTGATTGATATCACACGTGATAAATGTTTGTAGATCAATAATGTTTAAGAAAATTCGCTGTTGAATAAATGATAGTTCTCAATCGCACCTACAATACTATTCAATACAATGATGTCAACTGTTGTTTGCTTGGTTCGAATCCAAGTAACCTGTTGATCCGTTGGTAAACTCACTTTAAACCCCTTCAATTCAATTTAACACAAACTACACCATTGTAGACAATACTTGAGATCATTAATTACAATACAGTTGACTAATAGATAAGATCAAGTTACAAAACTGTGTACCGTGTACAGAAAAGTTTCCTCATCAAGTTGCGCTATATTTAACATGATCAATCTTACACAGCACAAGTCTGATACGTTTTGTCTTATTCCAATACAATGACGTCATCTGGTTTTTACGCAGCCAGTCTCACTTCGTGTAACTTAGTTTAGTTCTTGAGAAAAACCTATTAGAAGTGTAAACTTAACATTTTATAAAAGATCAGTTTCGTCTTTATCCTTGAAGATTCCTAATGTTTTGTCGGTTTACTTCGACGGATTGTCATCTGCTTTATTTTGGTAAGAAAATCCTTCTAATGTTGATACTTTACTGTTAGGCAGGTCTTACTTCGGCGTGCGCTTCCGTACACTTCAAATTTAATCAAGGCCGAATCTTTTTTCGTTATACTTTGTAAAGACAAACAGAAAAATGACAGCGCGAAAAAAAAATCGTTAAAAAACAGCATGAACTTGTTTTCCTTAAAGCGCTTAAAGAAACAGCAAAAAAAATTGACTTACATAAGTTTGTATTTAAGTAAGAACTGTAGTACAATGAGCCTAGTTCTTTTTTAGCCGCTAATGAAATATAGAAAACATTGTATATATTTGTAGGTCATATAATAGGTGATATAAAAATGTGAAGGTTTATTGTTTTAGCGCTAAATTGGTACAGATTTTTAGATCTTGTGACGTAAGACCTTATTGTGTGGGGGCGGTGCGGCGGAAGCTGTGCGAGATTGATGCGGTTTCCTGTTCGAATCCAGCGCGTCTTGGCACCGTTATAATAGTAATTATACTATGAACCGTTTCTTAATTTAATAATTGAGGTAGTTTTACTACATCCTGTCTATTAAAACTCAATTTTACGGATTTTATAGCGTTTATTATTTAGTTTGTTTATTCCCGACGTTTCTACCGCTTTGCAGCAGTCATGGTCACGGGAGGACTAGAGGTAGTAGTAGGTAAATAATAAACGCGATAAAATCCGTAAAATTGAGTTTTAATAAATGTGTAACATTCGCGGAAATATAAGAAATCATTATACATCCTGTCTGTCAACCGCACGGTATGTTAACTACAGATGAAATCGTATTTTTTTTTTACCATAAGTTATAAGGCGAGCAAATTGTTATATGACATTATTGTCTGTAACATACATTATTATTTTGTCGATATTTCGTACTCCAGGTCAAATTGTTTCGTATTGTAAACAGCGTCTCCGTCTGAGTCACTCGCCATATGAATGCCTTAATGTTAGACGGGCACGATTCCACCATCTTCGGCAACATTGTCAAATAACATCATGCGAGATTGAGGTCAAGTGTTATTTCATTGTAGCAATAAAGCGAGCGATTGGAATAATCTAACGCTTTCTCTGTTTCCGTATATATATAATACGGCCATATTCACCACATAAACAACTACTTTAAGAGCAGCGTAGATACTACTATAAACTACGTCTTCATCAATTATTACAGTTCATATGATTGAAAAAAACTATGCTGAATAGTTATGATGACATATCCGCATTGTATTTAGCACTGGATTATAGATGACTAGTCTCGTTACAGTATAAATTACAAAACGTTTTATCAGCGAAACACAGTAATGTTTGCGAGTTGATTTGTAGTAACGACGCGGGTGGTATTCAATTAGATGACGAGAATAACTCGTCACTAACAAGGAAACCAGACAATCATTTCGTACACAAACAAAAAGTCTCATTTTCACGCTCCTATGACATTTGAAAATAAAACGCCTTGCAAAATTTACTATCGACAGATAAGCGAACTGTTCACGTCCTTGTCAAATTTTTTTATGGCCAACCAAACCAGTTTCGGTAACGATGATTGAATGAATCGGGATTCGCAGCGGTCGTGGTTTTTTATTTAACAAATCGCCAGTTTATCCTTTTAACTACAGTACCGAGTTTTATTTGGCTACATTTGATACGTTCACATAAGTGGATACAGATGATGAAAAACTTAAAGTTACTAACATCTTTTATATACATGGGCCGCTGTCGTTTGATTTTTTTTTTATACTACTTTGCGACGAGACGAGCAAGACGTTCACCTGATGGTAAGTGATACGCTTGCCCATGACAACGCGGCGCTAGTTAAGATGGTACACACTGCACCACATTGCGCTCGTCGCCTTGAGACATAAGGTGTTAAGTCTCATTACCCCAGTAATTACACTAGCTAAAGTTAAGTCTCGATACCATTTGCTAAAACCGATTGCTAAAATTAGGTAGTTAAATATCAACGCAAATACGTTTTAAAATCGTCTGTTTGTTAAAATTTCACTAAATATAATATTAAGTTTAATTTAGAAATGATACCTTGAATCCAAGCATGTTTTTGTGCGGGTATAAATAGGAGCGCGCCGGCGGTGTGTACGGACCTCTTAAGAGATCGTTGTTCTGTTAGATAAAAAGATTTTGCAAGATAGGCAACTCTAAAATTATATTATGCTATGACATGTAATATAGTTTATAGTTGAATATATAGTCTGCTGTATTTTTATATAAATTTATATACCGAGAAAAAATTCTTGTGTATTTTTATCGCCAGATTCTTGGTTTGTGTACTCTAAATATATGCCTACTAACAACTGTTTCACGTTGACTGCTTTTATATCATTTTAAAATAGATTTAAACTGTATTGTATTATAAAGTATACTACAAGGTTGCGAACGGTCGCGCCGTAAATCTTTTTTTTTTAATAATAGATAGTGATTTAACGTTGCGCTTTCGTCGCCCAAGTCGTTTATCTAAAGCGAAAAATATATTAGCGCGACGTGAGACGACACGAAAGTAACAATCGCTCCGCCGCAGATGCAGATTGCTCACGAACCACTTTACATAAGCTTTACATAATACACTCCCGGACATATCTATCGGCCCACCTAGTGTTTAAAGGTTTTAACGGTGCCTAACTAAAAATAAATGTTAGGTGGAGCAATAAGTTTTAATGCAGTTTTAAAGCTGATTTTTTGGTCAACCTTTATGATTATGAAAACAAAAAAAAACGTAAATTCGAGTCTGTTCATTGTTTTCAATGAGCCAGGAATGGAGAAAACTTTTTTATTTCGCACAAGTTGGATTTTTTTTTGATGTTTCCGATTATTGGTTCCGTAAAAAGGCAAATCTAAACTTAGAGACAGTTTTGACAAAAAATATGGATACTCTGCCTAAATTTGTCGCCCAAGTTGTAAAACTTCTGCCGGCCAAATCAATTCGAAATTACCAAAAAAATAAAAAAATAACATACATAAGGGTTGATCAATAAATCTGCTTCAAAACTGCATTAAAACTTATTGCTCCACCTAACATTTATTTTTAACTAGACACCGTCGAAACTTTAAACACTGGGTGGGCCGATAGATGTGTCCGGGAGTATATATATAAAATTCTCATGTCACTGTGTCTGGAACCAAACTCTGTAACGGCTCGAACGATTTTTATGAAATTTTTATATATATTTGTTTAGAATAGGTCGTAAACTATTTTTTAAACCTGTATTTAAGGGTCGCACGCTCCATATTTTTTTAGTTTTGTTTTTATATGCCGTTATAGTCTCCATTACTATTTCCGTCATAGACCATATTTCCGCATTTACTATAAGTTAGTTGTTTTTCATTTAACATCCAAGATATTTACTAGAAATAATTTATATTGTAAAACAACGTTTGCTGGGTCGGCTAGTAATATATATAAGCTCCTAATAAGTGACTCATAAATTCCAGAGACATGCGTAGAAATATCGTGTAGATTATGTATATTATATAAAATCTGTGTTTATCTGTACTTGAAAGATTTTGTAGTCAAGCGATGGTCTATATTTATAAAGGTTCTTATTGTGTTTTGAGATGAATTATTATTTTGATAAGTGTAAAGAGCCAGAGTTCTTATTTGTTTATGTTTAATGTGACTTACACATGGTGATATACTTGCATCTCCCGAATGTAACGGATTGTTATAAACTCCCTGAAAAAAGTTTACAGTTTGAGATTATTGACTTTGATGGGAGTCCTCATTGCTTGGATAATGGTGTCCAACCATTGTGTTTGCACTGCACCTGGTGAGTGTTAGGGACTATTTTATGCAGTCTCTAGGCTATGGAAGCATAGTGATAGAAGAGCCGCAATTGCATTCCGATCAGATATCTCTTGATCTCTTTAAACGTTGGAAAACATCGAGGATCTTGTACGTTGTTAAATATCCCCGTATATCCAGGGCTATTCTGGAGGTTTCTAGATTTGGTCCATCTCTGATTGTCCTCAGAAGACAAGGTCTTCAGGAATGTTTTGTTACGACAGTAATTTCAATAACCTCTCTCGTTTAAATATGTAAATTAGTTATATAACGATGGCTGCACTTGTTGCCTGTTAAGGTAGTCCTTGACGTAACTTTGAAAATTCAGATATATTTAGATTTTCTCTTAGTTGACCTTCATTACACGAATACACTGTTTTGAATACATTTAAAATGCATCCGGTGGTCATATTGTATGAGTAATTTTATGAGGCGTCACCACGGCCGTGCGGTGCATTGTTACGTATCGCGGCCTCGCCCGTTTAAGGATTCTTAAGTACTCTTAAGTGACGATATCTGATATTTGTTCACATTGTATCGTGAACTTCGACTCATGCTGCGTCTTACGGGCACTGGAATAAATAATCTTCCCACTACACTACAATGAGATAGTCGAGGTCAGTGCTGATCGAACCTGCGCCTCTTCGTGATGTCGTGTGCGTTGCAAACTGAGCTTGCACCGTTTCATTGTTTTCCTAAAAATTTACAACATACATTTGCATTACTCTTTAGTAGGTTTGTGTTGATAGCGTCTTGTTTCAAGGGAACGTAAAAGATTAATCATTAACACATGAATAGTATATCAAGAATTTGGATATTTTAATAGTTTTTGTAGGTAATTTGTTACATAATTTTCTTGTCCCACTGTACACAAACATAAATAATATTATATAAAGATACTTAATAGTATATGAAATGTAACATACGTTTCCAATAATGTAATTTGTGTGTTGAGACGTTTAATTACCACGTTAATAATAGTAGCTAAAGCGCTGTTAATTTCAGAATAAAGTAATGTATGTACTACTACTTGAAGCTCAGATATAAATTTTGATTTTATACTTGGACGTCTTTAGGCAGAATAATTTTACATGATAGTTACACCGAATTAACTTTTATGATGAAATATTACTTTTAATGTAAACAATTTCTAAATCTCACTGACGAAAGTTTAATACAAAATTCACTGATGGTTTTTCTTTCAAAAACGTCCTTCGTTTACATAATTCACGTTGCGTAAGTTGTGGTAAAGTTTGCTTGTCTAAATATTATTTTTCGATCCCCCCTCCCAAATCTCCGAAAGGTCGGAATGTGAAGATGTCGAACTTGGCGTTATCCGGACAAAGTTAAACACACTTCGGCATCCTACTTACATTCGACTTTATATTCAAAGCCTCAACAAGTTGAATAGAATATTCCCTCGGCAAACTTTCAGCCTTCGAGTTTTCTATTATTTATTTAGCCGCAACTAAAACATGCCTCATTTTATGTTTACATTAAACCTTGTCGTAACTTAGTTATAAGTTACATTTAGCAAATGCATGGTTTAACTTCACCGTACAGTAAATTAGGATTCCTTTGTTTGATGTATAATTAAAAATTTCAGTGAATTTGGAAAATGGAGACCACGGTCAACAATCTTGGCTGCGGATCGACGAAAATGCTTCTATTAACATACAAAAAAAATTGTTAAACTCTTGAACATTAATAATTACTTTAGGTACTTAAATAAGTGACTAAATAAACAAACGTGTCCTTGGTGACTTACAACCCGTAGTTTCTATTCGTTGTCGGTTAACTACGTGAGAGAGTTTTATAAAAATTGTTACTGCGTATATAATTCTCGAATCGACCTGATCCAAGGTTAGTTCTTTTTCTACACACTTTAAACTACGTGTTCAATAAGTCAGGATTGTGTTGGAGTAAGTTGTAATGAGATCGCATTCTCACAGCACAATAGCCGCCTGTAATCCAGCGATTAGCAGCTTTCACAAAAGTACTTTAGGATAGAGATTTAGGGACCCGCTGGGGTCCGCTCGTATCGGATAAAGTGATCGGGGACCTATTTGTTCCCTGCACACGTTACTTATTACAAAGAAACGGTTAATTTTCTCTTTAACCATTTAATTATTCTTAGAACTCGTAAACTACGTAAATAGTCGGCTAATAATAAACGACGCTTTAAATTATTTCAGGATTCCTTGAAATGATGCGTTCGGGCGTATTCATTGTTATCTCTTTCGGTTTAGCTTTTTTCTAGATTTCGTCTAGATTTTTTTTGTTCGATGTATCGATGAGATTAGCGAGACGTTCACCTGATGGTGAGTGATACGTCTGTCCATAACAACGTGCTAATTAAGATGGTATACACTGCATTACATTGCGCTCGTCGCAGAGACTTAAGGTGTTAAGTCTCGTTACGGTAGTAATTTCACTAGCTTACAGCGCCATTCTAACCGGAACACAGTAATATTATCACACTACTGTTCGGTGGTAGGAACAGTGGCTGCGGTGGTACCTACCCATGCAAGATAACTGGACTTACATCTTGTGACGACGGTCACAACTGACACCACATATTTTTTTTAAAGTCAGGGTTATCAGTAATGTAATGTAGTAAGTAAAACGCAAGTTTGAATTTCAGGGTAACTCACACGAACGCTGTCTCCGATCTAGTACTAGCTCCGACCTTCACATTCCTCTCTGCCAGACCAACTTCCTTTACAATTCATTTACTGCTCGATCTGTTAGACTTTGGAATGAGCTCCCGCCAAATATTCGGGCAGCTCGTAGTAAGGCTTCCTTTAAGCGAATGTTGTGGCAACACTACTTGTCACTATATATATGTGTATGCTTCAGCCAATGTATAACACTAGCCTTTCCTATAACATATGTACCAATCATAGTTGTGTCCACGACTATTATTGTGTTTTATATTGTACTATATGTAATTATACTCAACTACAAAAATAATGCACCCTTATTTATCTTCTCTGCTCAACCTATGGTAGACTGGGAGAGAATGCCATATGGCATTAAGTCCGCCTTTTTGTACATTTTTCTTTGTGTGCAAATAAAGTTTTTAAATAAATAATAAAATAATAATGAGTAATGATCATTTTTTTTTAATTTTGCGTATACTATGTGGACTACAATTAAGTGCTTTTCCTCCGATGACACGGCTGTTGGTATCCATTTGTCGGCGCTGTTAGTGACAGCCTACCAATAGAGTCTACAATTCATCAGTGTCACCGATTATTGACGCTCGCGAATGTATGCGAGAACCGATGGTGCAGTCCATCACTCCACTAGTGTTATTCACTACGTATTTATTGTTTGTCGTTTAACAAGCATACGTGCAGAGGTTGATCGTTTATTTTGTAACACGGTCGTCTCTGGTTCTATTCTCGGGCTATGTGTAGCATATATATTATCAAGGGTTTTAGAACTCGCCTGGCTACCGTGGCTGGTCGTTCACCTGATAGAAACTGAAATGTATTCATTATAAAAATGTTCTGTTGTTTTGTGTAATTTGTATAAAGTATGTACGATGTTCTACTTACTAATTACAGGATATAACTACTTTTTAATATTTACTAGTAGTTTTTATTGTGGTTAATTAGATTAAACGATAAGCCTTTATTTTGACTGTCAGTATAATACGTTTGCTTTTATTTTGTACAAGTCTGATATACGCTGTTGATTTATTAGTTATATGAAAAGTAATGATAGATGTATGTGGTAAATTTTGCGCAGTGTAAACATCTTAATTAGCGTTTTATTGTAGGGTTAGTTAGCGGCGGGAATGCGTCTCACTCGCAATCTCTTCCCAGAAATCGTTAACCTCGCATTGGTTGCAAACGTTATGACTCCACGTAGATCGTTAGATCTGTACACTGCGCAGTTTATATAATAAAACCGAACAAAGGACGGGTTTTGCAAGCGAAAACAGAAATAACACGCAGACCGCGCGTTGTGGATACAAGAGGAGCCGTGTTATCACAGGTGTTCTGCCGATCTTCGTACTGTTCTCGGTACCCGTTCAGCTCGTCCTTCGGCTTGTTGTTGCAGTATACGTAATGTTTGCTCTATGTTTTTGATGTTTGCCATTCAGTTTTCTCATATTTATTCAGCATTCCACCAATACCTAATCAATCTCTAGTATAATTGGTTAATAAAGCATAAAGTCTATCATTCGCAACCAAAGTTTCAAGTTTAACGATGATGTATAAAAAAATCATGAAATTAACTTTTCTATACAACTAATATTCGATATATTAAGTACTTAAGTATAGGTGCCATAAACACGTCTTAAGTAATTTAGGTTTCCGATTTGTATCTAGGTATAACGAAAGATAGTTTTAGACAACTAAAATAGATTAGTCTCGAAATTCTCTTAAGATTATTATTAATATTAGCCGTGAAATTAATTATTAGTATTATAAGACAAGCAGCAGAAGTTAAGTAATTTTTTCATTAGAGCCAATGTAAAAATTATATTTTACAAAAATCACTTACCGATCTCTTATATAGCTCTTATATAGCGATAACCTAGCAGAGACCGTGGGACCGGTTCTTGTTTATTTGTTCTGAAGCGGGTAAAAAAGGTGCATACATATATATGTTAGTCTGTGCATATTACTTGACATTCGCAAGTTTTTAACATCACTGACGTATTTGTTATATACATTGAAAATTATTTAAATTATCATAAAATGTTTATTACAACGCGCATTATTTTAGATACTTGCAACATTTGCGCCTTGAAGTTTTTGAGGTATAATGGAGTAATCGGTTTTATATGATGCGTTATAAAATTCGCAGTTTGGCAGCCGAACAAAAATCGTTTGAAGGTGCGTGTTGAATACGAGATTAAAAATATGAGGTAGGAATTTCTGATGTTGTAATTTTTTTATGATATCTGGGGATTATAAGAAATTTGTTTGATGGCAATGATCATCTATATTCTACATCGCTTCTTCAATCGTCATCACGTCGCAATCTCTGCCTTATTAGTTTCATGCTGTAGGTCCTTCCTTGAACTCGGCCACATTCTACTTTTCGTAAAACTATTTACTTTTCTAGCTAAAGACCGGAGTTCGTACAGACAATCACAGCATTTTTTGATGGCTTGGGATTCCTAGTTTCACTGTCCATATTCGTTATTAATGCTTTCATCACCCGACGCTGAAAATAGAGACGGTGGGCAGGTGGCTATTGATTGACTTGTGGTCCAGGTTGAGGGTACCAGGCCATGAGGAAGATCGCCTATAAGGTGGACTGACCAAATCAAAGCTACAGTAAATGGCTCATCATTACTACATAAGACTACACCAGAGAAAAGTCGGAGCATTGTAAAGCTTGCCACCAACACCTGAAGTGATGACCACGACCACTCTGTCAAGAGTGACACCGACAAAGATGTTAAATCTCGGGACTGTCATCGGATCTCTGGTCTTTATCACATTTCCCCATCACATTTATACAATTGACATGTTTTACTATTTCCCATTATTTTCGGATTCTTTATGCTCCTCACGAGGTTTCTGTTATTTAAACGAGAAACAATTCGTTGCGGATAGTTTATTTTTAATTTATGTCACCAAGAACCTTTGTTCGTGTGACTGAAATTGTTACTTCAATTACTTTACAAAAAATCCGGCATGGTATTACCGTTTCTAACGGGCTCAGTTAGACGGAGCTCATTTTGCTCGCGGATCCTAGTATCTAGCGTAGACCATTGTGATGTTTTTTTCGAAAAGGAATGAATTTTTTTAACAACTTTTGTGCTAACAAGCGGGAGTGGATGAAGTAAGAAAACGTAATGTAAATAATAACCGGGCCTCGCTCTCGTCCTCCGCCCGTCTTCCGGTGTGAAGGGCCCTCCACAAGGCGCCGCAGCCGTGCCCGAGTGCTCCGGTCACGATATCGTTTCTTAGCGATGCCTCTTCACTCGTTCTCACACTTCGATTCCTCGATTGTATTTATACGCGAAATGTCTGTCGCTGACGTCGCGTAATTTCCTTCCACTTTATAATTCTCTTACGATTTTACCATCCTTTGAAAGGTCTGATCAAATTTTTGCTTAGACTAGTAAATGACTATGGTTCCACCTGATGGTAAGCGGAAATGTAATGTAGGCATAAATTAAAAAATAAAATTAAAAATGTTTTGATAAGTAAATCATATTATAGTGTTAACGATTATTTAAACGATAAAGATGTGTGGAAATAAATGGCGCTGATTCTCAAGCAGTATGTGTCTGTACGTGTAAGACATTTAAATATGAAGAAGGCAAAAAAAAAATGTATATATATATATAGCCCACTGAGTTTCTTGCCCATTCTTCTCAGGACCGTGGCATTTGTTTTGCGAGTGGCTGGTAGATTTTGACGTTCAATAAGTGAACTATTGTTCCCATGTTTAATAAAAATTTTGACTTTGACTTTGACTTTGATGGTAGAGCGCACTGGTCTTGAAGAAGCCTGTTCCCTCTTGAAGACCCCGACTTCATACCTTGACGGAAACACTGACGCTGGCAGACTATTCCAATCCCTCTTTATAACGATTAAAAACGTTTAAGCGACTGTATTATTTGCTAATCTTCCAAAGCGACTAAACCGAATTTGATCTATATTTTAGTTAAACGTTGATCTAATATTAGGACGGTGAACTCGTTCTTAGATTAGATTGAGAGAAAAACCTTTTTATCAGTGTTTCTTCTATCCATTTTTAATTTAATGTTAGCTGAGATTTGACTCTTATATGTGTAGTGGTAAGCAAGCACTTGAACACAATTTCACATGAGGATATTGAGCTGGAGATGTTGAAGTATGCTCGTTCAGTGTAGATACCCAAACAGCTACCAGCCGTCTTTAACCGTTTGGGTTAAAAACCATACAATCATCTAGACTAGCAATTATGTGTCTTTCTGTTGAACTGAGAAAATGTGTTCGTTTGAAGTTTATTTTTAGGTTATCGCACTTTGTACTTAGTAGGTCTTTTCGACAACCAATTCTGTTATTCTCCGGATCAAAACTGAATGATCTATTGTCGTACGGAAGGTCTCGAGCACCTTCCCACAAAAGGAGCGTCGCCCGTGACCAAGTGCCTCCGCGCTTTGGGCATAATTCAATTCTTACCCTCAAAACAGCTTCTCAATAATTGAATTCCTAACACTCGTTCCTTATGATTAAACGTTCGAAGTGATCATGGATATAATGAAGTTTTGCGTTTTGTTGCATTTATTCAAATAAACTCTATTACTATATATAAATAAAAATATAATGAATAAGATTTATTTAAAAAAAATATCTTAGTAATTGCCGTGATAGCCTAGTGGTTTGGACGCCGGCCTTCCAATGCGAAGGTACCGGGTTCGAATTCGGCCTGCACCTATGAATTTTTCAATTTATGTGCAGTTAGCATAAAAACACCAACTAATATCAGGTGCTTTGACGGTGAAGGAAAACATCGTGAGGAAACCTGCATATCTATGCGATTGACCATCATTGGTCGGACTAGTATGTGAAATGGAGAAGGCAATGGCAAACCACTCCATTATAACTGCCAAGAAAGTCGTCGTGTGTTTCAATAAAAACATGATGACCACGACCCTCAGTCATGAGGAAATACGACTTAGAAGATATTTGCTTCTATATACAGAATGTATTCAAGACTAGTTAGTAGATAATTATGATCCCTAGGTTATACGTTTGAGAATGGAAAGATTAAGAATTTCATTAGTGAAATTTATTTGTGCTATTATTATGGAATTTATTTCCGCTGGCAAAGAGTAGTGTGTATACATCAGCTATTCAGGTTTGAAGGGCGGCTCTATTAGAGCAATTACTATTTAAGTCACAAACCGTCAAGTATAATAAGGTGTAGTGTATATTAATCACTTATCAACAGATGAAAGTCTATCTCTCGTAGCTACGGTGATAAAAAAGATGATAGACGAATGAAATAAAGTAATAGTGTTATATCGAAACATTCAGCTACTGAGCGATCAGACAGCAGCTCTAACAATACTGACAATGGAAAATCTAATCAATTCCCTGTGAAAGACAAATCGTTCTTTGTTTCCGCTAATAAGTTAACGTGATTGGAATGGATGACATCATAAGTTCAAAGCGATCTCATTTCGAATGTGTTACAATTGGAAACGTGGGTAGTGTGAGAATACGACCGCGTGCGATGTTTACACAACACTATGCGAGTACGCGCTGTATGAATCGCGCGATAATTTAGCGATTCATTTATTTATTCGTATGTTCTCCAAAAAAGATAACACAATACTTAAATACTATTCAACATAAAATAAAACATAGTATATCTTAAGTCTGAGACACAGCCATGCATTACTTATATATATGTACATGTAAATAACAAAAGCCGTGATAGCCTAGCGGTTTGAACGCCGGCTTTCCAATCTGAAGGTACCGGGTTCGAATTCGGCCGTCACCAATGAACTTTTCAATTTATTTGCAGTTAGTATAACGCCAACTAATATCACGTGCTTTGACAGTGAAGGAAAACATCGCAAGGAAAGCTGTATATCTATGTCATGACCGTCTGTGGTCGTAATAGTATGTGAAATGGAGAAGGCAATGGAAACACCACTCCATTATAACTGACAAGTAAGTCGTCGTGTGTTTCATTACACATGATGACCACGACCCTCAGTCATGAGGAAATACGACTTTGAAGACAATTATCGTATTATGTTGAACTGGAAAGATGATGATCAAGCGAAATAGGTATTTGATGGAAACGAGTATATATTATATAAACTCCTACGCACGGCTACGGCGAACTATAACAGTTAACGTCGTATGTATAAAGTTTAAGTAAACACGTGTTGCTCTAACATTCCATACGTTCGCGTACAAATTAAATAGTCTACAATATTTCTATATTAAAATAAAGTTTATTAATATAAAAAAGTATATATAAAGTTAAATTTTTTTTTTTCAATATTTATTTTCTTTCTGTATCTTCTTCTTCTAAGTCGTATTTCCTCATGACTGAGGGTCGTGGTCATCATGTTTTTATTGAAACACACGACGACTCTCTTGGCAGTTATAATGGAGTGGTTTCCCATTGCCTTCTCCATTTCACATACTAGTGTGACCACTGATGGTCATGACATAGATATGCAGGTTTCATCACGATGTTTTCCTTCACCGTCAAAGCGCGTGATAATAGTTGGTGTTTTTATGCTAACTGCACATAAATTGAAAAATTCATTGGTGCAGGCCGGATTCGAACCCGGTACCTTCGCATAGGAAGGCCGGCGTTCAAACCACTAGGCTATCACGACTCCCTCTTTCTGTATAAAGAATGATATTTAAAACACTAGGCTATCACGGCTGATTACAGTCTATTGCCAGCATCGGCCTGCTCTCATTCGGTTGTTATATTTTTATATGTAACATTGCTAATAATATTGTGAATATATACTGTGATACACTTAACCTCAATTTCACGTGGTGTTAAGTGGCAATAACGCCGTGGATGGTGAAGAGCTCGTCCAGAATAATCTAACTCATATATACTCAGTAGAAACCCCATAAACTTTATAACAAAGTGATGAGATGAATATAACTTCCGTCTAATTATGACATAGTGCATCATTGTTGAAATATTTCTTCCAGGAAATTAAAAAAAATATTATCAATAACAAATTTAATGATTTTTTTGATTAATAAATAAATTAATAAAAATTTGTTTGAACACAGCGTTCATACTCTATGTACATTCTCTATTAAAATTCATGTGTCTTATTATGCATAGTATGTCTGAAAATTTTATTTTTTATCTTCCATTTCTTATTTATTTAAATTTTTATATAATTTTATTTAGTTTAGTCATGATTTACAGTATACTTAATGATATATTAAAAACTCAATTTTACGGATTTTATCGAGTTTATTATTTAGTTTGTTTATTCCCGACGTTTCGACCGCTTTGCAGCAGTCATGGTCACGGGAGGATTAAGATGACAGACGTCCAAATGTCACAGCTATCACATGGTACCTATAACTTTTTTATTTATTATTAATAGTCCGATCTACGCAGAAAGAGCTCACTGTGTCTTGAAGTCTTCTAGTGGTTTGCGTGGGATTTGGTTTAGTTTTATTAATAATGGGATCCCAAGCCGGTGGTATCACCTAACCATCTTCTCTATTAAAATTAGGATGTTTTTTAATTTCAATAGCCTCGCGAATCATCCTTGGCGGGAATCGGTGTTCTTTGGCGAGGATTTGAGATTTATCAAATCTGATGTAATGGTTGGTATACAGTATACTGTTTAATAAATAAATAATTAATAGTTTTTAGTTTATAATATCTAAATGATCTAGGATAATTTTTCGTTTCTCTTAAATGTTTTTGTTACTTATATATAAGTAATGCACGCTGTGTCTCCTCAGACTTAAGATGCACAAGGTTTTGTTTTATTTTACGTTTAATAGTATTTAAGTATTGTGTTATCTTTTTTGGTGAACATACGAATGAATGATTAGCGATGTTGATGATTGTTGTAAAACCTCTGTCGTTCTTTAAACTCTCCGCTCTTTTGATTGTTCAAAAGAGCGGTTTGTGCGAGCGTTGATTTAACGATTTGTTTACACCGCCGTCGATACATGTTGACAGCGCCCGTCTCGAGCTCGTGACGTCGCAACACGTCACGTCACGCAGCGGGTTCGCACTGTAAATATTTCTATTAGTACGGTGCTCATCGGTTGTTTATGGTCGGCTTTTATAGCGGTGTAGTGTGATACGGATCAGGTCAGGGAGGCATTAGTAGACTTCCTATTGCATTAAGCAGCCGTTAAGAAGATGTGGGGTCGCTTAGTGGAGCAGGTCGCTACTTGATGACCTCGACCTGTTTAAACTGTTACGATTGACGTGACATTCGAGAGTCAAAGTCACTTGCTATATTTAAATCTAAGGAGCACAGCAACCTTTTGGACAAAGTCGCTCGCTAAATTATCTAATTTCCTTATTCGATGTGTATATACAGTGTAAAGTTATGTTATATGTATGTTTATATCCTTGCATGTATAACTTATATTTACTTCTTATCTAAACAGAGGCTATATATCTTTAGTATACAATTCTTACTCTTACTTATTTTTCCTGACTTTTCTCGTTATCCTGCTATTTATTTATATTTGTTTTTTCTCTCCTGACCTACAGGGTTGCCTGGAAGAGATCGCTTATAGCGATAAGGCCGCCCTTACCCACATTGAGTTTTTAAGCTTAGTTTTTGTTACTTTGTGTAAAAATCCCGTTAATAAAGAATTCATCTATCTATCCATCTTGAGAAGAACTATCATCATTATCATCATCATCAGCTTATTGACGCCCATTGCTGGACATAGATGTCCACCTCAAACAGATTTGCGCTCCCTTCACCAGATCGTCAGTTCACCTTTTGGTGCCTTCCAGAATTGCGTCTACCGGTACGCAGCCACTACTTTAAGACCTTACTGCTCCATCGGTCGTTAGTCCTTCGAGCAATGTGCCCTACCCATTGCCAGAAGAAATATAATTATCCAATTATTATATTTATGTTGTTATGAATTTGTTGGTAAATTATTTTTGTAGGGAACTGGTTAGATTATTCGCCCAATCGCTCCACCCTCGAATTCTCTAATTTCAAGAAAAAGAACATCAGATATATTACGCACCATCCAACAGTATAGCTTCTCTTCTTTCGTGCACTTCATTACTCAAGCACGTGCTTGTCCTGAAATGCTTTTAATGACGCGACAACCGGCTGCCTCCACACAGCCCTGTCTTCATCCCAGGACAGTTATAGATAACCTAAAAATTGTATACATGAAAATACTGAAATGATCAAGATATTCTCGCAGGTCGTCTAAGTGAATAACACCTTAGAATCAGTTTTTTTTTCGCTGTCATGTTTAATCATTTATTTATTGAAACCAACAGCGTTAACAATTTATGTTATATTCTAATTGATTACAATATGTAAGGCTAAATGAGGTTTCAATGTACATTCATTAAGTACGTTGGAAAGCGCAGAAAGAAATTTTTAATTAATTAATTATAACTATAAGAAAATGTGGAAAATCTATCTAAAACTAATAACAACATTTATGTACAGATCCTATAAAATAAAATTAACAATAACAATATAAATATAAAAATCAACAATATACATTCTTATGCCGAAAATGTGGTGGTTTTTTTTAAATTATTTATTTTTACATTTCATAAGTTAGTGTTTAGTTATATATACAGACCCAGAATATTATTAAGTCTTATCTATTAGAAGCTTGGTAATGCTTTTTGAGCGCAAGTGTATTTTTATGAAATAATAAATCTACATCGGCAAATTCAATGTTATCATTATATTTGTTGTAAGGGGTACCCAGTAATGTTCAGTTAAAAATTAATAAGATGAATGATGAAATATGCTACGGAAACGTCCAAACTAACAAAATCCTTTTAAAGTCGAGGAAACCGTTTGTCATTAGATGAATATCTTGCTAACCTTTTTTATTTACAATGTATATATCGCTGTAGCTAGTGAAATTACTGTCGAAACTTAAAGAAATTACTAGTTAAATTAATTTAAGTTTAATAACAAGTATAACGTCATAATTATCTGTGGTAGATGTGCTCCATGAATGATTGTTGTAATAATTTCACATTACCATCCTCTACCTTCATTAAGCAGGCTTTGTTCTGCTTCGCATCGACCGGCAGCTGACCGAGCCGGCGGCCATTTTGAAAAATGTTATGAAACGCTACGCTTATTGTTCCGTTTCAAACTTTGTTTCACTGAATTTATAATTTTCATGAATCAATGTTAAATACAGGTTCATAATTGAATTTTTACATTTTATCGTCGTTTGTATCTGTAGTAGAACAGATTATATTTAATAACAGCTCGTGGTTTTACCAGGTGGTAGGTCTCTGTTGCCGGAGACCGTCTGGATGGGTACCACCGCAGCTCCTATTTCAACCGCCAAATAGTAGTATGCGAACATTACTGTGTTCCGGTTTGAAGGGCGCTGTAGCTAGTGTAATTACTGGGGTAACGAGACTTAACACCTTATGTCTCAAGGCGACGAGCGCAATGTGGTGCAGTGTGTACCATCTTAACCAGCACCGCGTTGTCATGGGCAAGCGTATCACTTACCATCAGGTGAACGTCTTGCTCGTCTCGCCGCAAAGTAGTATAAAAAAAAACTACTGCGAAATATTATAAATGAACATCCGTAATAATAATTAATTATATATATACTTTACATTAGTACATACATACATTTGCAGTCCTGCATATCTTTTGTATATATGTGATATACTTACAATAAAAAAAAAAACCGTACGACGCAAATAATCCCGTTGTGATTTTTAGAGAAAACTAATGATAGTTTTTTTATATTCTTCGAAATGACGAGACGAGGACGTTCACCTGATGGTAAGTGATACGCTTGTCCATAACGCGGCGCTAGTTAAGATGGTACACACTGCACCACATTGCGCTCGTCGGCTTGAGACATAAGTTGTTAAGTCTCGTTACTCCAGTAATTTCACTAGCTACAACGTCCTATAAACCAGAACACAGTAATGTTTGCAGTCTACAGTTTGTCGACTGAAATAGGAGATACGGTGGTACCTAGACGGTCTCCGGCAGAAGACCTAATTTAGTTATTAGGCAAAGTTTTATGTCAACTGTCAGTTCTTCCGTTTTCCTTATGTTAACAATTAATCCCTTACTTATAATCACATCATCACATCTTTGTGTAAATACTTAATTTTAATACCATTATCTCGACAACTCGAAAGTAATCTATGTAAATGCTTAGAAAGTGATACCAGTTATTCATCATCTAATTACAGCTAAAGAAATAAGTTTCTGTGAAAGAGATCTTTTTCACTCATAAATAGATCAGCGTCATTTCCGGTCTACGTCAAAGTGCTCTGCAGGGTTGCAAGAGTCTTAAATATCATAAATTTTAAACGTAAAACCTAGTGCTGCGGAGGACGGGAATTTCACTTCGGAGTAAGAAATTAAATTTCGCCTTTGCTGGGCAAAGTACGCTCTTCTGTTTGTGAAATGAGAGCCCTTTTGAAACGTTATTTTCAATTCATTTTTAAAACGCGATGAAAACAAAAAAAAATCTTTACGACTGGACATTTGCAGCCTTCGAAATTCATTAAATTTATTTCGACCTGTATAACTACAATCTTTTTCGGATGAAGTTAACTGCCAAATTCCAAACATGGAATATGAACGCACTGAATACTCTGGCTCTTATATGCTAACAACTGAAATACCGCGTAGCTTACTAATGATACTAAGCATAGGAAGAAGCATACAGAGTATTGAGGGTATCTAGCCAGGTGTGGTCGGAAACACTGTACCATCATCCAAACTACGGAATGAAACCAGCGATACGTGATTTACAGAAAAGCGGTTCGCTGCTATGGAGACCGAGTGTTTTTAGATAAAATTGGAGCTAGCATGTTCTTGGTAATACTTAGTCAGTTTAGCAAATTGAACTGTTTTTCTTCTTACATCCGCTGATAAGGTCACCACGCAGCGTAATCGCGTTAACTGCTCATTAAAATAACATTCGTACGGTTTCAGGCCGAAGTTTCAAAGTAGCACACGATTTTAAAATTCTGTGATGCGGTTAATTTAATTGCTTGTAGTTATACCGAAAAAGTTAGCAATAGGAGTTAGTAAGTCGAATTGGATTGAAAATTCGATTAAGGACCCTTGTTACGTAATCGAATCAAAGGTCTGTTATTATGACCGACCCAATTCGTGTTGGCTGAGGCGTCATTTTGGATATTCAAATTGAATATACCAATTGACACCAAAACAGTTTGCGATAGATTACGCAAACGCCGAATACCCAACGGTTGTAATGCTTCGGCCCGCATCCGACATTCCCGATTGGAATTCCGATATAAATGATCGATATTAAACCGACATTTGAAGTAATATTACTACGGCTTCCCAAGTTAATCAGCTCACCAGGGCGTAAGTAAGCTTCTTTATAGCGACCTCGTATACTAGTATACAGGCAGGTATTCTTTATTATGCAACAATGACGTCAATTGTATAAACAGGTAGCGGTAGGTTTCTGATGTTGGATACCGTCTAGGTACTACCACAGCGACTATTGCTTGCTATGAACAGTACTGTGTTCCGGTTTGAAGGGTGTTGTAGCTAGTAATTACTGTGGTAACGAGACTAAATATTTAGTGTCTCAAGATGCAGTTCGTAATGTGTTCATATATACATTTTTATTCTACTTAAGGCCTGTGCGAGAGACAGAGATTGAACTGATGTTAAAAATAAACAATATTTACTATTTTATTATCTACATAAGGTTTTGATTATGTACAAAATGGATTTCGCAATTGTAGATAGTAGTTGCTTAATGCTGTACAAATAGAAATTCGACGAACCTGCCTGAGGATGTACCGATTAGATTCCCAAGAGCACAAAAGCTGGAGATGTATCTCGCGTCCTCAGTAATTGCAAACTACAAATACGTCCCGTATTTAATCCGAGCTTAGGTATAAATTGAGTCAGTGGATCCTAAGAGTAAACTGTAGTTAATGATAAGATTTCTTTGAGCTTTTTTTTTAATTTCGTTGGCAAAATCTGAAAAAGAAAATTATCAGAGTATATCTCTTTGTATGAGAGACCTGCAGTGCTTAACTTGCTTACACTGCTGTGTTTTACTGTTGATAAATTACTTTGACTCGAGAACCTAGTTTAGTTCCACCGCAGTACTATGTAAACTTTTTTTTATTCTAGCTAAGCGGAGGTAATTATACGGAGTGTTTCTAAAAAGCTTTTTCGTCATCGTTTTTAGAGCCGTGATAGCCTAGAGGTTTGCATGTCGGCATTCCACTCCGAAGGTATCGGGTTCGAATTCGGCCTGAACCAATTAATTTTTCAATGTATGTGCAGTTAGTATAACACCAACTAATATCACGCGCTTTGACGGTGAAGGAAAACATCGTGAGGAAACCTGCATATCTATGTCATGACCATCCGTGCTCGCGCTAGTATGTGAAATGGTGAAGGCAATGGCAACACCACTCCATTATAACTGACAAGAAAGTCGTCGTGTGTTTCATTACTCATGATGACCAGTCAATCATAAGGAAATACGACTTAGAAGAGAATATCGTGTACTGTATTGGTCTCTAACTTTCCCGTATTAAATGAAGTTTATATAGATTTTGCTCAAATCTGAAGCCCGCCGAAGCGCTCAAGGTAGATTTCCCAGCGGAAATGAGATTCATGATAGATATCACGGCGACGTAAGCGGATCTGTAGTTCACCGTGCGACGGCTGCAGCGCTGTAGTTAAACTGACGGAGGTTGGTAAGCCGAGACTAACATAAATATTAGATGCGAACAGCATCAGGAATTCAATATCCTTAATTTACAATTTTCGCTTGAAGGCTTAAATAGACCGGCGAGACGCTCATCTAGATGCTAGTTAAGATGGTATTATGGTAGTATACACTGCACCTCAGTGATTTCACTAGCTACAACGTTCTTCAAACTGGAAGACAGTAATGTTTTCTTTTTTTTTTTTTATACTACTCTGCGACGAGACGTGCAAGACGTTCACCTGATGGTAAGTGATACGCCTGCCCATGACAACGTGCTGCTAGTTAAGATGGTATTATGGTAGTATACACTGCACCTCAGTGATTTCACTAGCTACAACGTTCTTCAAACTGGAAGACAGTAATGTTTTCTTTTTTTTTTTTTATACTACTCTGCGACGGGACGTGCAAGACGTTCACCTGATGGTAAGTGATACGCTTGCCCATGACAACGCGCTGCTAGTTAAGATGGTATTATGGTAGTATACACTGCACCTCAGTGATTTCACTAGCTACAACGTTCTTCAAACTGGAAGACAGTAATGTTTTCTTTTTTTTTTATACAACTTTGCGACGAGACGAGCAAGACGTTCACCTGATGGTAAGTGATACGCTTGCCCATGACAACGTGCTGCTAGTTAAGATGGTATTATGGTAGTATACACTGCACCTCAGTGATTTCACTAGCTACAACGTTCTTCAAACTGGAAGACAGTAATGTTTTCTTTTTTTTTTATACAACTTTGCGACGAGACGAGCAAGACGTTCACCTGATGGTAAGTGATACGCTTGCCCATGACAACGTGCTGCTAGTTAAGATGGTATTATGGTAGTATACACTGCACCTCAGTGATTTCACTAGCTACAACGTTCTTCAAACTGGAAGACAGTAATGTTTTCTTTTTTTTTTATACAACTTTGCGACGAGACGAGCAAGACGTTCACCTGATGGTAAGTGATACGCTTGCCCATGACAACGTGCTGCTAGTTAAGATGGTATTATGGTAGTATACACTGCACCTCAGTGATTTCACTAGCTACAACGTTCTTCAAACTGGAAGACAGTAATGTTTTCTTTTTTTTTTATACAACTTTGCGACGAGACGAGCAAGACGTTCACCTGATGGTAAGTGATACGCTTGCCCATGACAACGTGCTGCTAGTTAAGATGGTATTATGGTAGTATACACTGCACCTCAGTGATTTCACTAGCTACAACGTTCTTCAAACTGGAAGACAGTAATGTTTTCTTTTTTTTTTATACAACTTTGCGACGAGACGAGCAAGACGTTCACCTGATGGTAAGTGATACGCTTGCCCATGACAACGTGCTGCTAGTTAAGATGGTATTATGGTAGTATACACTGCACCTCAGTGATTTCACTAGCTACAGCGCCCTTCAAACCGGAACACAGTAATGTTCGCACACTACTGTTTGACGGTTGAAATAGGAGCTGCGGTGGTACCCATCTAGACGGTCTCCGGCAACAGAGACCTACCACCTGGTAAAACTAAGAGACACTTATTAAGAGACCCCCTACTCTTAATAAGAGTCGCCAAAACTCAATGATACTTTAGATACAGTTGTTGGCTATTAAAAATTCACTTTGATCTGTATCCATTTTTAAAAGCATAAACGCACAAAGCTTCCTGTTACAAATAGATAATGATATTTCTGTAAGGATCACGGTGGGGCGGGTGTATTACGCTGCAATGCCGGAGCTTTACCTGCTGTCGGCGTCCGAAAACAATTTAAGCTTTAAGCCCCTTTCGGGGACGTTGGAAAAACATCGAGCTTATAGTACGTCAAAGGGTACCGTTATAAGGTTATTTGAATGACAAACGTATTGCGGGCAACTTGACTGCGCTTATACGTAATAAGCACACGTGTTTAGTTTAGTTCGGAATTTTATGTTTAGCATTTGCTTTGGGTCAAATAATGAGTATGGAAATTATATTGAATTGTATAGACAAAATTTAGTCCTTTTTTTAATTGTATTAAATATTCTTTTGTTACTACAAATCTATGTAACTTAATAATAGAATCAAGTTGTGGTAAGTGATACTGCCCATAACAAATCAACGCTATACATCATTTAACTAAGGCAGTGTAATCACTACTTAGAAGATGATGAAGGCTTTTGGATTTTAAAATACTGAGTGCCGAAAATAGATTTTTTATAAAATGGTGTAGGTTTTCTTCTTTTCTTAACTTTGCCGTCATCATTCTATCTTGATCATTGTTGTATCCGATTGTTAATACATGAGAACTAGAGAATTCTGTTCCAAGACGCTTTACAGTTTTCAGCCTTGTTGTCATTTAATTTCATGTAATATTTTAGACTTTATTACTTTGACGGTGAAGGAAAACATCGTGAGGAAACCTGCGTATCTATGCCATGACCATCGGTGGTCAGACTAGTATGTGAAATGGAAAAGGCAATGGCAAACCACTCCATTATAACTGCCAAGAGAGTCGTCGTGTGTTTCAATAAAAACATGATGACCACGACCCTCAGTCATGAGGAAATACGACTTAGAAGAAGAAGAAGAATATTTTATTTAAATGTTAGTCCATATACTAAATATGTAATAATAAAACCCTAGTTGAAGATCGTAAATTCTACATTTAGATTTAAGATACGGCTAAATTTAGTATCAGCATTTAACTTAACTAACGAAGTGGGATTACCTTTTTTTATCGCTCGGTTTTGTTTGATGTTATAAACAAAACAAGCGTAGTTATTATTTTCGTTGATATTGAATAAGAATTCTTCTTCTTCTAAGTCGTATTTCCTCATGACTGAGGGTCGTGGTCATCATGTTTTTATTGAAACACACGACGACTCTCTTGGCAGTTATAAAGGAGTGGTTTGCCATTGAATAAGAATATCTAAACGTTATTTAAGGACCCTTACGTTGTCGCTCTTTCTGTATCGCAACATAAATTACTGAATGTATTCCTCATGAAACGATTGGAGCGACGGGCGAATATTTTCCGACGATATTACGGACATGTCAATACACAGTATATATAATACATAATACACAATATACATACATTTTTTTTTTTGAAAAAAAAAAATATTTGTGTATTAATGATAAATAAATGATACAGTCGCGTAATTCGCAAAGCGTATCGTTTAATTATTAATGTTTGTGGATGCCTCAAAAGGACTTGGTGCCATTCGAAACAGTCAGCAGGGCCCCGGTGGAAGGTTCTCCTCCCCCTCCTCATCCCTCCCTGGTCGCTTTGCCTGACCTATTTACAAGCGAAAGTAATTAATTATACGTATTTTGACTTGGCCAACGTTGCTCCGAAATTAACGATGTGAATATTCTGTTTTTTTTTTTTATTTTATTGTAAGTTGTTAATTACCTCGTCTGTTTAATATTTAGAGGGGGAAAGATAGTGACAGATGAGGGGAAACTTGTAGTATATATAAGTATAACTGCGTGGAATCGTATCAGAATGCTTCAGTTCATGATGATTAAGTCTCTCCATAAACACTCCCGGACACATTTATCGGCCCACCTAGTGTTTAAAAGTTTTAACGGTGCCTAACTAAAAATAAATGTTAGGCGGAGCAATAAGTTTTAATGCAGTTTTAAAGCTGATTTTTTGGTCAACCCTTATGTATGTTTTTTTTTTAATTTTGAATTCAGGATTATGAAAAAAAACGAAAATTCGAGCCTGTTCATTGTTTTCAACGACCCAGGAATGGACAAAACTTTTTTTATTTCGCACAAGTTGGATTTTTTTTTGATGTGTCCGATTATTGGTTCTATAAAAAGGCAAATCTAAACTTAGAGCCAGTTTTGACCAAAAAATATGGATACTCGGCTGGAAATTGTCGCCCAAGCTGTAAAACTTCTGCCGGCCAAATCAATTCGAAATAAAAAAAAAAAAAAAACATACACAAGGGTTGACCAATAAATCTGCTTCAAAACTGCATTAAAACTTATTCCTCCACCTAACATTTATTTTTAGCTAGGCACCGTTAAAACTTTTAAACACTAGGTGGGCCGATAAATGTGTCCGGGAGTGTATATAACTTACTCCCTTAGTTTCTGCCTATTTGTTTTCTTGAATGATTCAAAAAACCTTTCAATATTTTTGACGATTATTAAGGCTAAAATGCAGTTAAGAAAAAAATTACTCTTGAAATAATGCTTACTGTATTTCTTTGTAAATGTGCGATAACCAATTAAGATTGCGCTTATTTTTTCGTCAAGCATTAATATGCAATTGAAGATTTAAAAAATATTGCATAAACGAAATGGCAAAGAATTAAGCTCAATTTTCTCATTATATCATCAACATCTGATAGATGGGATTCAAGATATTGTTGACACTTTTAAGCGCAAAAAATTTGATGAATATTTATTACTTAAACAAATCCAAAGTATCATTGTTTTCATTAAAGAATTCCATCAATGTCTTATTAAATAACTTAAGGAGAGGGGGGTTGTGTAAACCTGTAGAAACATAATGAATGTAAATAAAACCGCGTCGCTTTCACCCTTTCGTCACAATTAAAATAAATCTCATCTGTGCACCATTAGGCGGCCTTTGTTCATGTTTCATCACAATCAACTATTGTTCGAGGTGTGTTTTTAATTATCTGCGTTGTTTATGCAAATACTATTACGTTTATTAATAATATTTGTGCATAAACGATGATCTTATAGACAATTATAACAATAAAACGTGTATAATAAGAAAATTATAGCCAGCATTTCTTAAGATCATGTGTTAGAATTTTGATGTTATGTTGTTATATAATATACGTAATAAAGATCCGCATGTTATTAAAATACACTACGATAATACAATTGTAAAGGAAATCAATTAATTATTGGACATCTTTCGAATGTTCAAAGAGACTCTTTCAACCTGATGGAAAAAACGGAATGAAAACTATTTCATCTCAGTTAATTACGGTACCCGTTTAATTTATTTAACCATTTCGTTATTTACATTGTGTGGGTGTTAATCGTTAGTCGTGTCTTTGAGAATGGGTCATTGAATACAGTGAAAGCTTTGTTCGATTTAAAGGCTTCTTTTTTGTATTATATATTAAATTACTTTCAGGAATTTTATCTGTATATCAATTTCTCTAATAATTACTCATGCAAAGCTTATTGAAATTATATATTACAGATTTCTCACTAGTGTAAATACACAAGTGATTTACTTAAAAATAGTTTAAACAAAGTTGACGTTGAAGTTCATTGCATATACAACTTTAAAGTGAATTATTTCTATTTAAACGATAATACTCTTTTCATCAGACACCTACACTAAAAGTTTAAAACATCAATCTATTCATTTAATAGTTTAACTTAAAGAGATGAAGTGAAATTCATAATGTAATTTAAAACTTGTATCATTATATCCTACTGTGGGGTCAGGCAGAGAACATTCAATCTATTTTTATACTTCAGAAAAGGGCAGTTCGCGCAATTTACAATCTTAGAGCTCGGGATTCGCTTCGAAGCGTTTTTAATGAGGCAGGTATACTGACAGTCCCATCACAATATATATATTGTAAGATTCTGTATATTCATCAAAATATCAATATGTTTAATAAACACAGTGACATACACGGTAGAAATACAAGAAATAAAAATAAGCTCGCGGTGCCTTACTTTCGTCTGCACAAAATTAATGGAAGCTTTGTGGGGCTCGGTATCCGAATGTATAATAAGGCTCCACAATCTGTTTTAGATTTGCCACTTCATAAATTAAAAAATAAAATTAAAAATGTTTTGATAAGTAAATCATATTAAGTGTTAACGATTATTTAAATGATAAGATGTGTGGAAATAAATGGCGCTGATTCTCAAGCAATATGTGTCAGTACGTGTAAGACATTTAAAAATGAAGAAGAAGAAAAAAAATGTATATATATATATAGCCCGCTGAGTTTCTGCCCATTCTTCTCAGGTCCGTGGCATTTGTTTTGCGAATGGCTGGTAGATTTTGGACGTTCAATAAGTGAACTATTGCTCCCATGTTGAATAAAAATTTTGACTTTGACATTATTTGCTGTAGCTAGTGTAATTACTGGGGTAACGAGACTTAACACCTTATGTCTCAAGGCGGCGAGCGCAATGTGGTGCAGTGTGTACCATCTTAACTAACACCACGTTGTCGTGGGCAAGAGTGTCACTTACCATCAGGTGAACGTCTTGCTCATCTCGTCGCATATAGTATAAATAAAAAAAAATAAATATTGGCCCTCATAACAAGTGTAGACTACTCGTCTGTATCTACACAGATAAAACTGACTCGCCATTCAATGTGTCGTTACAATGGTGAAAACATTTTGCGCTGGTACGTAAAGCAACAAGTGGCGGACAGTGGAGCTTTATTTAGCAAATGGACGCTTTTAGTTCGGAAGCTCGCAGCCGTTTGTTGCGGTGCGATATTGATTCGTAGCACCGGGCTGCGGCTGACGGATGTACGGGCCGCTGTCACACCGACACGTTCGCGTGACACACACACAATTGGACCTGGATGCACACTGTTTCTACTGCATTTGAATGTTTTAATGCTAGAAATTTTAATGAACCGATAAGAATAAAAGCTTTATTGGTGATAAGTCTCTTTTACCAGGTGGTAGGTCTCTGTTGCCGGAGACCGTCTAGGTACCACCGCAGTGACTATTTCAACCGCCAAATAGTAGTGTGCGAACATTACTGTGTTCCGGTTTGAAGGGCGCTGTAGCTAGTGTAATTACTGGGGTAACGAGACTTAACACCTTATGTCTCAAGGCGACGAGCGCAATGTGGTGCAGTGTGTACCATCTTAACTAGCACCACGTTGTCATGGGCAAGCGTATCACTTACCATCAGGTGAACATCTTGCTCGTCTTGTCGCAAAGTAGTATAAATAAAAAGAAAAATATTAATATTGGCCCTAATAACAAGTGTAGACTACTCGTCTGTATCTACACAGATAAAACTTACTCGCCATTCACCGTATCGTTACAATGATGAAAACATTTTGCGTTGGTACGGGGTGGTGAGCTGGGGGTCGACCGCAGGACAAGGGTGGGCTCTATTGTACAGTGGTTCTCTGAGGGGGCTTTAGTTAAGCAATGGACGCTTTTAGTTCGGAAGCTCGTAGCCGTTTGTTGCGGTGCGATATTGATTCGTAGCACCGGGCTGCGGCTGACGGATGTACGGGCCGCTGTCACACCGACACGTTCGCGTGACACACATACAATTGGACCTGGATGCACACAATTTCTAGTGCATCTGCATTTGAATGTTTTATTGTTAGAATTATTAATGAACCGAATAAAATAAAAGCTTTATTGGTGATAAGTCTCTTTTACCAGGTGGTAGGTCTCTGTTGCCGGAGACCGTCTGGATGGGTACCACCGCAGCTCCTATTGCAACCGACAAATAGTAGTGTGCAAACATTAGTGTGTTCCGGTTTGAACGGTGCTGTAGCTAGTGTAATTACTGGGGTAACGAGACTTAACACCTTATGTCTCAAGGCGACGAGCGCAATGTGGTGCAGTGTGTACCATCTTAACTAGCGCTGCGTTGTCATGGGCAAGCGTATCACTTACCATCAGGTGAACGTCTTGCTCGTCTCGTCACAAAGAAGTATAAAAAAAAAAGTCTCTTGCTGGAGACCGTATCAGGTACCACCGCAGCTTATTACAACAACAACAAAATATACAACAAACATTACTGTGTTCCGGTTTGAAGGGTGCTGTGAGCTGGTGAAATTACTGTGTAATTGTGTCTTAGTGTAATAAGATACTTTGGTAGATATTATTTCATCAATAGTTTTATTGAATTTTGATTTTTGAATTAACACATTGTTGCTGTTTCAAAAGCATCATTACAATACGTGAAAGGTCTGTAAAAATGGAGGTTATTATTTGCTTTAACTATTAAAAGTTTTTTCTGTCACGTGTAGCGGTGTACTTATTTTCAGTTATTATAGTTAAAACACACAGACTCCGCTGGTTGGGCCACTTGCTGAGGATGGGAGACGATCGTAGCGTGAAAAGGGCGTACCTCGGAAGCCCGATTGGACGCCGACCTATCGGCAGGCCCAGGTATCGCTGGAAGGATGCCGTAGAACACGACCTACGCGAGCTCCAAGCAGTGAATTGGCGAGAGGCGGTGCGAGATAGGCAACGTTGGCGCTCTCTTGTGTCGGAGGCCAAGACTCACTTTGGGTCGTTGCGCTAGAGTAGTAGTAGTAGTAGATAATTAAACATATCTTTCTGCTGGTAGGTCTCTGTCGCCGGAGACTGTCTAGGCAGTTACCACCACAGCTCGTACTTTTACTGTAAAACAGTAGTGTGCAAACAACATCCAGGTGGTAGGTCCCCGTTGCCGGAGACCGTCTGGGTGGGTACCACCGCAGCTCCTATTGAAACCGACAAATAGTAGTGTGTAAACATTACTGTGTTCCGGTTTGAAGCGCGCTGTAGCTAGTGTAATTACTGGGGTAACGAGACTTAACACCTTATGTTTCAAAGCGACGAGCGCGATGTGGTGCAGTGTGTACCATCTTAACTAGCAACACGTTGTCATGGGCAAGCGTATCACTTACCATCAGGTGAACGTCTTGCTCGTCTCGTCGCTTAGTAGTATATAAAAAAAAAGTCTCTTGCCGGAGACCGTATCAGGTACCACCGCAGCTTATTACAACAACAACAAAATATACAACAAACATTACTGTGTTCCGGTTTGAAGGGTGCTGTGAGCTGGTGAAATTACTGTGTAATTGTGTCTTAGTGTAATAAGATACTTTGGTAGATATTATTTCATCAATAGTTTTATTGAATTTTGATTTTTGAATTAACACATTGTTGCTGTTTCAAAAGCATCATTATAATACGTGAAGGGTCTATAAAAATGGAGGTTATTATTTGCTTTAACTATTAAAAGTTTTTACTGCTTTTTCTGTCACCTGTAGCGGTGTACTTATTTTCAGTTATTATAGTTAAACACACAGACTCCGCTGGTTGGGCCACTTGCTGAGGATGGGAGACGATCGTAGCGTGAAAAGGGCGTACCTCGGAACCCCGATTGGACGCCGACCTATCGGCAGGCCCAGGTATCGCTGGAAGGATGCCGTAGAACACGACCTACGCGAGCTCCAAGCAGTGAATTGGCGAGAGGCGGTGCGAGATAGGCAACGTTGGCGCTCTCTTGTGTCGGAGGCCAAGACTCACTTTGGGTCGTTGCGCTAGAGTAGTAGTAGTAGTAGATAATTAAACATATCTTTCTGCTGGTAGGTCTCTGTCGCCGGAGACTGTCTAGGCAGTTACCACCACAGCTCGTACTTTTACTGTAAAACAGTAGTGTGCAAACAACATCCAGGTGGTAGGTCTCTGTTGCCAGAGACCGTCTGGGTGGGTACCACCGCAGCTCCTATTTCAACCGCCAAATAGTAGTGTGCTAACATTACTGTGTTCCGGTTTGAAGGGCGCTGTAGCTAGTGTAATTACTGGGGTAACGAGACTTAACACCTTATGTCTCAAGGCGACGAGCGCAATGTGGTGCAGTGTGTACCATCTTAACTAGCACCACGTTGTCATGGGCAAGCATATCACTTACCATCAGGTGAACGTGTTGCTCGTCTCGTCGCTTAGTAGTATAAAAAAAAAAAAAACTGTGATCCGGTTTGAAGAGTGCTGTGAGCTGATGAAATTACTGGAGTAACGAGTCTTAACACCTTATGTCTTAGCGACAAGCGTAATGTGGTGCAGTATACCATCTTAACGAATTCCTGATGGAAACGGTATTGTATTTGTAGAATAATAGAACGTAGTTCAGGAATATATTTTTTAATCAACAACAGTATTAGTTCTATATACGTAAGACATGTTGTCATACCATATATTACAAACACATTCCATTTGATACAGTCAAACTGGCCAGTAGCACATATGCTTTTATAGATCCGCGTTATTATGGCTTTGTGTATCACTTATCATTAGGTGAACGTCTCGTTCGTCTCCTCAAATAAAAAAAAGCACATTCATTTGTTACAATGTCTACGTAAGTCTAAATAATATTTTTATAAAGTGAATTGTCAGTTATAAGTTCACTTTTCTATTCGCGAACTTTAATAACGTTTATAATAGGATTCCGAATAGCGAGGTATTGTATGAACTTTATCTGCGTAGCCCGCTACGGCGCGGCGAGTACGTAGCGGGGGAGCGGCGTAGCGCGCGCTACGCCGCACTCGCTTCCGTCCCACTTTCTACGGCGTAGCCTGACGTTGCTTGATTATTACAATGCCTTTCATCTGTCGCGAGGCCGTTGTGAGTAAGTTGTGTAATATCATGCTTGAACAATACTAAATTCATATTTATTATTTCTATCAAATCGTTATTAGTTTTGTAAGAAATCTGTTATGGAAAATTAATATCAATCATTACTGTTTCAACTTTCAATGGGAATAGTATTTTTTGTATAATAATAAAAAAATAGATTTTTATTTGTCACCACAAACCATTACAAAAAAAATAGGTAAAAATCTTAAGCTATGCATATATTAAGACATGGTTGTGGATCGCTGGTGCCTGTGATAGGTAATAAACCCGTGTTACAGGTCACCAGGTCTTCTACTCTCGTGCAATTAACAGTAATAGATAACTTAATAAGGTAAAGTAAATCAATTGTAGTGAATGTGTGTGTATTGTGTGTGAGTGTTTATTAAACAACGTGCGCGTGCGTGTGTGTGTCCGCGCGTGTACGAACGCGTAGGGGTCCTGATGATAGAGTTTAAGAAAGAGATAATATAATATAAGTACATTACATTGTTATCATAAATGATTAGATAATAATCTCCAGAAGTTTTTCTGTGTCTGCATATGACTAAATATGATAAACTCGGAACGATTGCTTAAGTGGCTATAGGCAGTCGTTACTTGAAAGACTGCTAGTTAATGGTTGCAAAGGTTCTCTAATGACGGTAGAGCATAGGTGTAATACTTTTCGATGAAGAATTTTATGGAATGTTGTTATGATGATGGACTGTCCTTTTTTATTTAGTTGTAATAAACAAACGTTGTTTATCGATATTGTTGCAATCCGTTTTATTCTCAACAATCACTAAATAAAAAATTCTTTACTTAAAGTGTGCAAACGTACGAGTATCTACATTTGCTGCCGCAGTAGTAAAGGCTATTTATATTACATAAACAGTTTAGTTTATTATTATTCTGTATCAATGTTTTATCTAAAATATTGATGAGAATTAATTTTATTTATTCCACGTTATCTACGTAGTTACCACCGCAGTTTCTATTTCCATCGCCTAACTGCCGTTGTGTATAGCGCGCTGTAAATAATAAAATTACTAGTAACATTGTATTGTGTGTCAAGCGTTACATATGGAAACAACAACCTCTCTTGGGTTTATTGTATAAAAATGTGTTAAACGTATAATGCATTATTTTGTTGTGTCACCTAGAGATGGCGCTGTATGTAGGCAAATGCGCGGTATAGTTTCGTTGCTTCCATTTGCTTAAAGGCCTGACCGTGCATTTGTCCCATATGAAGAACAACAAGAAGAATAAAGTGTTACATAAACAGTGTAGTTTCAATGTAACAAGAAGAAGTTCCCTCGGATCCTGAGTGTGAAGTCAAACAAAATGTACTAGTAACGAGTAAAGTGTAAGTAGATGACGTGGCAGGTGTTGGTGTCAGTCGTGTATTGACAGCGGTCCCCTTATCAATAGGAATCGTTTTATATGTAAATAGGATGTGGCTGCCATTAGTAGGGGATGATTGGATCCGTTGTGCAGAGGATTATGCTGGTTCAGTTATGGCGTATATCTCGCAACGCACAGGGTGTTTGTGGAATAATTAAATATCATGTTATTGTTTATTCGAACAGGTTGTAAGAAGATTCTGTTAGAATAGCAAATTACTGTTATTAAATAACACCAAGGTGCTGGCTCAGTTTATAAACCATCAAAATATTTTAAACGTCTTAGCTTTTTTTGTATAAGTTCAATTTGTAACTGTTCCTTACCGATTTTGATTGAGGGTCTAATGTTGATTTAAAGTCGCCTGAGCTTTTTGTTTCAAATACTAATTGATATTCGGTCGACCACATCCTTTCATTAACTTAATTAACAATCTCTTATAATTAGGTAACGTTTTAATTTATACCTAAATGTGACACACGTACTATAAGAAATTGAGGTTTATGTATAACGTAAGAACTGGTTTGTTTAACAATTAGAATAGGTTATTTTTATCTTTGTTATAAGATTCGCATTGTTTGTTTCAGGTAAGCGAGTTTCTTTTCAATTGGCAGAGCGAGTGACTGCGAAGAACTGTTTAAATTAAAGGATTGAAGGTAGGTGGAGAGCATCAGGGAATGTGTTGTGGCTGCACTTACTTTGCTTACACGTGGGCGGTATTTTAAGTTTAAGTTTACATAAATATGTAGCAGGGGATTGCATAAATATTGTCTGTAAATGTCTTTTAAAGAAATAAGGAAAAATGCTTGTTACATACGACTTTCGCTTTTTCAGCAAAAAAACTTTTTTTTTTATTATCATATATACTTGTGTTTCGTTAGTAAATGTGATACATTTCTAAATTTGTAATTTTTTTTTGTAAAACCACTTAACTGAGTGTTGTAAGCTGTAACACATGTAGGTTCAGCTGTTTAAAGATTATCAACTCCTAAAATTGGATATGGGTTTAAATTTCTTTTGGGTACCCGATTTCAGTATCACTTTCCAACTTTAATAATTCCGATGCGACGTACACGCGACAGTAAAACATTCGTTTGGCCGTCGTAAACAAAATCGCGCGATGACTAAGTAAAAATAAAACATAAAACGTCTCCGCTGATACGTAGCTGTAAAAATTTACGCGCCTCCGTTTCGTACCGGCGGGGGTTTCTTTTACGGGCGATATACGTGAGGCGCTTATATTGAAAGCCTTCCCTAACAAAGGGAAGCCCGGAGAAATATTTATGCGAACGAAATGGATTGAAATAACATACGGATGGTGATGAGGCGCGGTCCCCGGCGGGCGCGGGTCGATCGCCCGCCCGCTGCCGGGAACGGATTTTTGTATATATACCATCGCTTAGCATTACGTTACTTCCGGTGATGATTTTACTTTATTCTACGAGACGAGACGTTCACTTTTTTTTTTATACTAATATGCGACGGGACAAGCAAGACGTTCACCTGATGGTAAGTAATACGCTTGCCCATGGCACGATGGCAAGATGGTATACACTGCACCACATTGCGCTCGTCGCCTGAGACATAAGGTGTTAAGTCTCGGTCCCCCAGTAATATCACTAGCTAACACCACCCTTCTAACCACAACACAGTAATGTTTGCACATTACTATTTGTCGGTTGCAATAGGAGCTGCGGTGGTACCCATCCAGACGGTCTCCGGCAACAGAGACCTACCACCTGGTAAATGATACGCACCTCCTGATGGTAAGTGATACGTCGCGCTGATTGAGATGGTATACACTGCACCACGTTGCGCTCGTCGCTTTGAGATGTGTGTTAAGTCTCGGTCCCTCAGTAATTTCACTAGCTTACACCACCCTTCTAACTACAACACAGTAATGTTTACACACTACTGTTTAGCGGTAGAAATAGTCACTGCGGTGGTACCTACCTAGACGGTCTCCGGCTATAGAGACCTACCACCAGTAGTTGATGTTCTTTGTGAACATGAGTAATGAAAACTGTCAGCACATCTGACGCTTCAGTACCTTAGTGACCACGGCTCGAAACGAAACACGGAAAAATGCGTAAAATTTTAGTTTTTATATATAAATGTAATATAAGAAATCATTATTTAAATGTTGAAATCAAAAGCAATAAACTAATATTAACTAATTTATTATTCTATATATAACCAATTAATCAATTTATTAAAATAACCTAAAATTTTTCTAATAACAGTTTGTACTCGTTGGAAACTATTCTGTATATATATCTATATAATAAAAATGAATTGCTGTTCGTTAGTCTCGCTAAAACTCGAGAACGGCTGGACCGATTTGGCTAAATGTGGTCTTGAATTATTCGTGGAAGTCCAGGGAAGGTTAGTAAGGTGAGAAAATATGGAAAAAGTGCCCGGGATATGGTAAAAACAACAATTTCTCTTTTCCATTAAGGTGACCAGATTTTTAGATAGGCAAAGCGGGACAACTTTGAAGGAATAATAATATCGTAATTTTTTTTTAGTTTTAACATAAGTACAGTTTATAAATGTTTTTTTATATAAGTGAATTTGTTTGAGTAGATTGTAGTAATTTTGTAAAATATTGTAAAAATCTTCACAAGAATTTGATAAATTAGTTTGATTGACCTGAAATATTTGCAAAATTTTATTCGTATATTACTTTCTAAAATTTCTTTCGAGGTTAAGGTGGGTGATACACGTTTTGTCATCAATATAAAATATGAAGACTACGAGTATTTTAAGCTAAGTTTAAGAAAATTTATGCATTTATGAAATATTTAAATAAATTACTTACTTTATTTTTCTATGGTAAGAAACAGATTTGTAATATTTATTTGTTTAATTATCTTGCTAGCACGCAGTACGGATACAAAGTGTATCATTTGAGAGACAAATGCAATGTAACTGGGTAGCAAAAGCAATATGTTACGCAAAACAATGATTTTCATAAATTTAAAATTTTACTTAATTCTAAAAGTCGGGACTTTTGAAAATCGTCGCGTGACGCGGAATTAATTGTGAAAGAGCGGAACGTCTGGTCACCTTACTTTAGATACATAAAACGTCAAAAATTTGAAGTTCGTCCCGTCATTTAGACATCAAATACAATTTAAAAGAATATTTTTGATTTTGACATTTGATATTGACAACCAACAATTTCTGATGCAACTATAATATTTTACGAACTTTAGCGGGAATCTGGGCGTAAAGGTCGCGTTGTCTCGGTTGAATTTTTTTTAGTGCATAATGCAGTTGAATGTTCAATGTGAGTGTATCATGCAGTAAATTAGTGTGTTCGTGTGCAGCGATTGTAGAATTCAAGCAGGAACACGACTTTCCTAAGTTCAGATTGGTTCAAAATAGTAGTTAAGTCTTAACTTTACTTTGTTGATCTTTTGTGATAGTGACACTATTTACCGCTGAGTGCGCGAGAACTTTCCCTACTTTGATTATCTACAATTTATAATGCCAAAGATAAGATGTCCTGACTTAGGTCAATCAACATGTGCATTTAAATATAATAGAAAAACCAAATTAATAACGGGCATTTTTTGTGATTACGAATTATTTTTTTCTGGTTAAATTTTCATCACATTCTTTACTAAAGTTGAAACAGTCTCGAATTATCAATAAGCGTTTTTTTTTATTGATTTTGAAGCAGAACGAAGTTTGCTGGGTCAGCTAGTATTTAATATTATATTCATCTGCAATTAAAAGTTGCTCGTTTATAGAAGCTGTGCAATATTAGTCGACTTTTACGTGCACAAGTATCAGACCTGTCTGATGGTAAGCTACAAATTTAACTAAAGATGACGTATTCCTTTCATTTTTATATCAATGCTGGGATTGTGTTTTTGGGAATTCCGTAGAAGAAATTTTATTTAATTTGATTGAAATATAAGTATCTATCTAAAATATTTTGAGCCTTTTAATGTGATACACTTATAAGTTGGCATACAGCGGGGTCGTAAGTCTGTTGGACTGCTATCGCGTTAACTTCTGTCCGAGAGCCACACTTCAGGAGAATTCGACAGAAATTCTGAATATTCCCTCTCAACTTCTCAGCTGAATGTCGTTCATTTATTAGTATGCTAATGAGCTCTTCGACTCTCTGAAACTTCCACTGAATGCTCTCAAAAGTTTATTTTATATTTATTAAACGAGATGAACTTAATAAATCAATTAAATAGCATGGTATATGCAAAAGAGTGTTTCAATAGTTGAATGGCTGTGATGGTATATACGACATACATTTACATTCTCATGGTATAAATATTGTAAGCTTATTTGAATTAGGGTCTTTCCATTAATTCTTTTTCCAAATTTTTCTCTACTTATCAACATTCATTCTTCCTATAATCTTTCAGATCTTAACAAATATTTTGTCTGTTCTTTCAAGCATCGCCTCTCACTACTAAATCCGTCACATATGTATTTCTATTGCATTTTATTATCTCTTATTTACATTCTTTCTCTACTTTCATCTTTACATAATCCTTATTCACAATCTTCTTAATTTTTCATCATTATCTCTTATTACTTTATTTTACATATACATTAAAATTACAATCCATTATTCTAACGGATTAACGTCTACATTCTCGTTGTTATAAACAAAACTCCTGAAGAAGAAAATACAGTAAAGAGCAACATGGCTTCCTTAACTTTAAGAGTATTGTACTCAAAAAATAAGCAATTTCCAAGCTTTACATATATGACGTAACATAAGTGATGTATGATTTTTTTTTTAAAAAACAACTGAGTGTAATTAGTAAGCCGTACAGGTGCTGAAGTCAATTTCAAATCCGGTTGTAGCCGGACCGAAGCGGTTTTGATTGGCTATTAAGCGGACCGTGGGGCTTCTGCAAAGCAATTAACCGGTTTTAGGGCCAGTGATTGAACGTTTTGAAATTGAAGTACTCCTATAGAATCGCTTGCTGCGCTTAGTGTGCTGAATTGCTCCGGCGGTGCGGACCTCTGAACGAGTTCCCATTGACACGAACCGCTGTTAGATTAATAACTGAAAAGCAAAACTCGTACTGGTGAGGAAAATGTCATGGAGACGTAGATTGCGTCATTCCACTTTTAAGGCTTGCTGAAATTAAGAATTGTAGTTCTTCATAGGCTACACGATTGCTTGAGTGTTTTTTTTATTTTGCATGAACAAGTGCTCGACTGTGATCTCACCTGATGGTAACCGGAAATTTAATTCAGGTGGTAAAGCGCACTAGTCTAGAATAAGCCTGTTCACTCTTTACTTGAAGACTCTTACCCTTTCCTACATTTATTGGTATAATTTTTGGTCCCTATATTCTTTTTTATGGGAATTAATGATTTATTTTATTAAATGCTATATGAGCTTCAGGATGTCAGACTATATAATATTCAACAATACGTTTCAAAACTTTGCCTTATTTTTAGTTATGTTTTTTTTTTAGTTATTCTCTTTCCATTGACATTAAAACTCAAGTATCACATTTTGGTCTTTCTTCCTTCTATATACTCTAATAATCTAACTATTTACGAGATAAAATAACCTATTCTTATACATTTATTTTTACAATATTTGTAATGTGTAAAAAAATTGTAACTACTCTCTTTATTATATACACTATTTCATTAATATTACTTTTATTGCGATTGATAGGTTAGCTTCGTCACACATTTTCTAAAACATTTGTAAAGGTATATAGCCAAAGCTTGAGATAGATAATCAAACAATCCCATTAACTATGCATTAAAAAAAATATTTGAAATGTTATTACTTATCATAAATATTAATTCCGTTGACACCAGGTCCTGGGGCCCAGTGTCCGATAAGCAACAAAGTAACAATCATTAAAAGTTAAGAAGTAACACACATGATAACTTTTATATTTATTGTAATTGAAAGTTTAATTTTTGGAATCGCAAATTTTAAGTCAGTTAAATATCAATAAGAAAAAACTATATATAAGAGTTTATATATAAACGTGTATTAAGTTCTGCTGATGTCTCGACTGCTCTTTAATGAGGATACAGCGCGGTGACCTTCAGACTTCTTCGTCCCACTCGCAGCCGCGTCCGGCTCACGCGGCTGATTGTAGTTGGATGCTGCACAATCCAATCATTCTTCTAAGTCATATTTCCTTATGACTGAGGGTCGTGGTCATCATGTGTAATGAAACACACGACGACTTACTTGTCAGTTATAATGGAGTGGTGTTGCTATTGCCTTCTTCATTTCACATACTAGTGCGAGCACGGATGGTCATGACATAGATATGCAGGTTTCCTCACGATGTTTTCCTTCACCGTCTAAACGCGTGATTAGTTGGTGTTATTCTTCTTCTTCTAAGTCGTATTGCCTTATGACTGAGGGTCGTGGTCATCATGTGTAATGAAACACACGACGACTTTCTCGTCAGTTATAATGGAGTGGTGTTGCCATTGCCTTCTCCATTACACATACTAGTGCGAGCACGGATAGTCATGACATAGATATGCAGGTTTCCCCACGATGTTTTCCTTCACCGTCTAAACGCGTGATTAGTTGGTGTTATTCTTCTTCTTCTAAGTCGTATTGCCTTATGACTGAGGGTCGTGGTCATCATGTGTAATGAAACACACGACGACTTTCTCGTCAGTTATAATGGAGTGGTGTTGCCATTGCCTTCTCCATTACACATACTAGTGCGAGCACGGATAGTCATGACATAGATATGCAGGTTTCCCCACGATGTTTTCCTTCACCGTCTAAACGCGTGATATTAGTTGGTGTTATTCTTCTTCTTCTAAGTCGTATTTCCTCATGACTGAGGGTCGTGGTCATCATGTGTAATGAAACACACGACGACTTACTTGTCAGTTATAATGGAGTGGTGTTGCCATTGCCTTCTCCATTTCACATACTAGTGCGAGCACGGATAGTCATGACATAGATATGCAGGTTTCCCCACGATGTTTTCCTTCACCGTCTAAACGCGTGATTAGTTGGTGTTATTCTTCTTCTTCTAAGTCGTATTGCCTTATGACTGAGGGTCGTGGTCATCATGTGTAATGAAACACACGACGACTTTCTCGTCAGTTATAATGGAGTGGTGTTGCCATTGCCTTCTCCATTACACATACTAGTGCGAGCACGGATAGTCATGACATAGATATGCAGGTTTCCCCACGATGTTTTCCTTCACCGTCTAAACGCGTGATTAGTTGGTGTTATTCTTCTTCTTCTAAGTCGTATTGCCTTATGACTGAGGGTCGTGGTCATCATGTGTAATGAAACACACGACGACTTACTTGTTAGTTATAATGGAGTGGTGTTGCCATTGCCTTCTCCATTACACATACTAGTGCGAGCACGGATAGTCATGACATAGATATGCAGGTTTCCCCACGATGTTTTCCTTCACCGTCTAAACGCGTGATTAGTTGGTGTTATTCTTCTTCTTCTAAGTCGTATTGCCTTATGACTGAGGGTCGTGGTCATCATGTGTAATGAAACACACGACGACTTCTCGTCAGTTATAATGGAGTGGTGTTGCCATTGCCTTCTCCATTACACATACTAGTGCGAGCACGGATAGTCATGACATAGATATGCAGGTTTCCCCACGATGTTTTCCTTCACCGTCTAAACGCGTGATATTAGTTGGTGTTATTCTTCTTCTTCTAAGTCGTATTGCCTTATGACTGAGGGTCGTGGTCATCATGTGTAATGAAACACACGACGACTTCTCGTCAGTTATAATGGAGTGGTGTTGCCATTGCCTTCTCCATTACACATACTAGTGCGAGCACGGATAGTCATGACATAGATATGCAGGTTTCCCCACGATGTTTTCCTTCACCGTCTAAACGCGTGATATTAGTTGGTGTTATTCTTCTTCTTCTAAGTCGTATTGCCTTATGACTGAGGGTCGTGGTCATCATGTGTAATGAAACACACGACGACTTCTCGTCAGTTATAATGGAGTGGTGTTGCCATTGCCTTCTCCATTACACATACTAGTGCGAGCACGGATAGTCATGACATAGATATGCAGGTTTCCCCACGATGTTTTCCTTCACCGTCTAAACGCGTGATATTAGTTGGTGTTATTCTTCTTCTTCTAAGTCGTATTGCCTTATGACTGAGGGTCGTGGTCATCATGTGTAATGAAACACACGACGACTTACTTGTCAGTTATAATGGAGTAGTGTTGCCATTGTCTTCTCCATTTCACATACTAGTGCGAGCACGGATAGTCATGACATAGATATGCAGGTTTCCCCACGATGTTTTCCTTCACCGTCAAAGCGCGTGATATTATGTTAGTTGGTGTTATACTAACTGCACAAAAAAATTCATTGGTGCAAGCCGGATTCGAACCCGATACCTCCGGAGTGGAAGGCCGGCGTTCAAACCACTAGGCTATCACGACTTACGAAGAAACTATTCATATGCGAATGAAATTTATTCACAACTTTGAATTTTTTTTTCGTATTAAAAGAATACTCAAGTTGTTTATCTTAAGAAGTATGCAAGTGTATTATAACAAAATAGATTAAAGCTATTCTAGAAATTATATGAACTAGGTAAACAGCAAGACGAAATTTATAAAATGGTTAAAACTTAATATGACTTAATTTAAAACGCAGTAATTTTGGAATTACAAATAAACATATTTTTAATACTGTTTATAATACTTCTGGTCGGTCGTTCACCAACAAGATGGACTGATCAAGTAAAAGACTCGTCGTCCTCTAAATTTTACACGGTGGTGAGAGATGCGCTGGACAGGAACCGGTGGAGGCAGATCGTCCGCTCCAGACGGCAACCCTGATGCTGACCACGATCCTCAAATATGCGGGAACGACTTCAGAGAGAGATAATACTTCTAAAGTTTGATCCTTTACAGTCAACTAATCTAGAATTTTCGTTGGTGTTTAAAGGACAGAGTCACCTGTCTCCAATGGTCACACGAAGTCCTTTCCGTATCATAATAATTTTCAAACATCTGATTATAATTTACGTATGCCACCAATGTTTACCCGATAACTATAAAAACCAAATTTCTTTTTCAACAGTTAGATTAGATAGAGACCGAATATAATATAAAAGAAAATAGAATATAATTATATTATATCTTCGGTGTTGCCAACTTTGTCCTTTCCAGCTTACTAAAAATAAAGAAAATATAAGATAGATAAAGAATATATAATCTAATAAATTTCTTTAGCATGGTAACATTTACGTTTTTGGAATAATTCTTTTATTAAGAACTGAATGAAATATCTCATCTTAATAGAAATGTATTAACCTAAATGTGGAGCGTTGTGTGGAATTTCCGTCGTCCAAGTAGGAAATACAGACTCTTTAGTGCGGTAAACATTTGTCAATGGGGGTCTTGCGGGGCTCGTGCAATTTCCGGTTGTCTGATCATACTCCTTACATATATTGTGTGCGTTAAACTACACTCCCGGACACATCTATCGGCCCACCTAGTGTTTAAAAGTTTTAACGGTGCCTAGCTAAAAATAAATGTTAGGTGGAGCAATAAGTTTAAATGCAGTTTTAATGCTGATTATTTGGTCAACCTTATGTATGTCTTTTTTTAATTTTGAATTCAGGATTATGAAAAAAAAACGAATTCGTAAAACGTAATTTCGAAATGATTTGGCCGGCAGAAGTTTTGCAGCTTGGGCGACAATTTCAGGCCGAGTATCCATATTTTTTGGTCAAAACAGGCTCTAAGTTTAGATTTGCCTTTTTATGGAATCAATAATCGGAAACATCAAAAAAAAATCCAACTTGTACGAAATAAAAAAGTTTTCTCCATTCCTGGGTCGTTGAAAACAATGAACAGACTCGAATTTTCGTTTTTTTTTCATAATCCTGAATTCAAAATTAAAAAAAAAAACATACATAAAGGTTGTCCAAAAAATCAGCTTTAAAACTTATTGCTCCACCTAACATTTATTTTTAGCTAGGGACCGTTAAAACTTTTAAACACTAGGTGGGCCGATAGATGTGTCCGGGAGTGTATTTTAATGATATTATATTTATAATCGATCTCACTCTCTCGCAGACTAAATCCTATTATGAATATGTTTGTCTCTTTTCACAGACGATTTTTCGTTTCATCTAATTTTCACATCATAACGGTGATAATAAAATTTCACTTGAAAAACAAGATCATGTATTAATCTAATCGTTTCGCAGTGTAATAAAAATATTTCATTCAATGTTTTGTATGTCGGTTGAAATGAATTGAGTCTTTAAAAAACTTAAAGTTAACTCCACAGGACGGTGTTAACTTCAAATTTGTAATTAGGTTTTTCCTAAGAAAAGCTCGCGTTCGCCGTTACGGTGACGTCATCAGTGAGTAACGGCGTGCGACACGACTGTTTTCCGGTTAATTTCCCGCGACGGAAATGCCGCCATCTTGAAAGGGCTGTTTACTTATATAGAATTTTTGTAATGTAAAAACGAACAGCTATTTTTTATTAGAGAGACACGGCTTGTAATTACTTTAACGCGATTTTGATTTAAAACTATATATCTTAAGTATATTATTATTTACCAGGTGGTAGGTCTCTGTTGCCGGAGACCGTCTGGGTGAGTTCCACTGCAGCTCCTATTGCAACCGACAAATAGTTGTGTGCGAACATTACTGTGTTCCGGTTTGAAGGGCGCTGTAGCTAGTGTAATTACTGGGGTAACGAGACTTAACACCTTATGTCTCCAGGCGACGAGCGCAATGTGGAAAAAAAAAAAATCCAACTTGTACGAAATAAAAAAGTTTTCTCCATTCCTGGGTCGTTGAAAACAATGAACAGACTCGAATTTTCGTTTTTTTTTCTTAATCCTGAATTCAAAAAAAAAAAAATATCGATCTTAAAACAAATTAAAATAACTGATAAAAAGACAATTTCATTATTATTATTAGCCGACTTTTTATTTATTTATTTATACCAGTATACGACGAGACGAGCAAGACGTTCACCTGATGGTAAGTGATACGCTTGCCCATGACAACGTGGCGCTAGTTAAGATGGTACACACTGCACCACATTACACTTCTCGCTTTGAGACATAAGGTGTTAAGTCTCGTTACCCCAGTAATTACACTAGCTACAGCGCCCTTCAAACCGGAACACAGTAATGTTTGCACACTACTATTTGTCGGTTGCAATAGGAGCTGCGGTGGTACCCACCCAGACGGTCTCCGGCAACAGAGACCTACCACCAGTGATTATTGGTGACTGTGACTTATTTTAGGACAAGTAAGTTCAAGTTGCCTTAAGTAAAATGGTCCATCGCTGAATTGTTATAAGCGGTGTTATAATGAGATGAAAAAAGTTTACAATTGCTATAAATCAGTTCCAAATAAGTATTACGCTATATCTATTCAAAGCTTCTTACCACCGCAATAAGTTCGCCATCCAGCGTTCCTCATCACGCTCCTGGCTGCGGGAATGGCTGCCGAAATTGGTTTATCCTGACCATAAATAAAGTCCGAATGCCGGCGAGTGCCGCCTTAAAGCACTCATGGGGCCGTTACAGCCCGCACTTGTAATTTAATGAAACCGTATTCACTTTCGGTTTTGAGGGGTGTACTACACCAATAAATTTGCTCTTAAACGTTTCCCAAAGGTACACTCGATAGTGAATGAGGTTATCAGAAAAAAATAAAAATTACACCAAAAGTTCAAAAATACATGACCTTTGTATTTTTTTTATTCGAGGAGACGAGTAAGACGTTCACGTGATGGTAAATCATACGCTCGCCTTTGTGGCGTTAGTTAAGATGGTATACACTGCACTACATTACGCTCGTCGCTTTAAAACATAACTACTAAGTCTCGTTACCCAAGTAATTTCACTAGCTTACAGCACATTTCAAACCAGCGCTGTGAGCTAGTGAAATTACTGCGGTAACGAGACTTATGTCTCAAGGCGACGGCAACGTGGCGCAGTGTATATCGTCTTAACTAACGCAGGTTGTTATTGGTAAGCGTATCACTTACCATCAGGTGAACGTTAAGCTCGTCTCGTTTACTAGACAAATAAAAAGTTTCAAGTAATAAATAAGAAAACTTATTACTTATTACACTATCAGTAACACTTGCTTTCAGGACGTTATGTAATACAATGTTATATTGTAATATTACCAGGTGGTAGGTCTCTGTTACCGGAGACCGTCTGGATGGGTACCACCGCAGTGACTATTTCAACCGCCAAACAGTAGTGTGCGAACATTACTGTGTTCCGGTTTGAAGGGCGCTGTAGCTAGTGTAATTACTGGGGTAACGAGACTTAACACCTTATGTCTCAAGGCGACGAGCGCTATGTGGTGCAGTGTATACCATCTTAACTAGCACCGCGTTGTCATGGGCAAGCGTATCACTTACCATCAGGTGAACGTCTTGCTCGTCTCGTCGCTTAGTAGTATAAAAAAAAAAATCTGTAATATTGGAATGAAACGCGGGTGTCCATTACCAAAGTTCGATGGTATTGGTTTTTGCCCCATCTGCAATCCATTAGGGTTCTGGGTCCCGTCACAACAAATCAACACGCACCAGCCCCGGATAACGTACCGCAGATGATTTTTATCCACGAATTCATAACCGATGATTAATTATCTTATTAAGCGATTAACTTATGTCACTTAACGTGTCTATTGCTGTCGATTTGAACGGCAATGTAGCTAGTTACATTACTAATATAACGAGATTATTCTTATGTTATATAACAAAATTATAATGTGGTGTAGTGTATGTATTAATTAACGCCTTTTTTTTCTGGGGAAATCCTGCATCGGATACTCCACTGCTGCGGGGGCAGCATAGGAGTTATGCCAGACTTTTACCGGCTAAAACCCCACGGTGTCCTACACAAAACCCTTGGTTGGAACTACGGGAACGCTTGCGCATACTTCCGCAGTCCCAACGGCTTTGACCATTATCAGAATCACGTCTCGAAGTGGGGCTAGAGCTCTCCACCGTCTGATATAGCACTGATACTATGTACGCGCCATCTCGAGGCCTTAGTCATGCAGCGACGAGTATTTCCCGAACCTGCCGCCGTAGCCTCTGTTATGGGGGTCGAAGGGTGTTGTTCACTCTCCTCCGACGCCCAGGCCTCTAGCTACGAATTGGGAGAAGAGAGGTTCTTTCTCTCTCCCTCTCCGCAGCCTCCTTCTGCGACATAACTTGTTCGCAAAAGACGACGCTCGCATCCCATGCCTTCTCGCTTCCTGTCATAGCCCTAATAAGAGCTCGTAGCGAGAGGTCACCTCCTATTTCAGCGACGAGATCCCGACGCAAAGTGGTCCAACTAGGACATTCCTCCAATGTATGCTGCGCCGAGTCCTCGTCACTGTCACAGTGACTAATTAACGCCTATGTTAAGGGATGTCTGTAACATCTAGCTTCATGCAAATATCTTAACTTAAATTAAACTTGTTTAAAAAACATTATCGTTATTCACCATATTATCAGTTCATCTTTTGGTGCACTTTTCAATCTGTCTACTGGTATACAAAGTCAGAAGACCTTACCGTCTAGGCTAAAGGTCAGAATTCAGATGAAGGCAATAGCTGGTGATGATGATCAGATTGCTTAATCTATTCATTCAGCGCTCCGTCAATTGTTTAATAATTCATGACAACTAAAATTATAAATATTTTCATTCTCTCTTTCTTAACTTATTTGTATAAAATTATATTATTTTACACACACCTATTTAATTGTTTTACAGAATACTGAAATACCTTCACGATTTTATATTGCAAACGATAAAATAAAATAACAGATGTGTTTCAGAAGGGAATAACAAATGTGTCTCGTTTCATCCCGCTGCTACGGTGCCTGAAATACGTGGAGCTACGGCGTAGAGCCCGACTGAATGATGTACCGGATGTGATTTAGTTTCAATAGCATATGAAAACAATATCACTCGTATTACAGTGACGTAAAAATGTATTTATAACAAACAATATTTTTTTGTGTATTTAATATATCCATATTCTATCTATTTTACCAGGTGGTAGGTCTCTGTTGCCGGAGACCGTCTGGGTACCACCGCAGCTCCTATTGCAACCGCCAAATAGTAGTGTGCAAACATTACTGTGTTCCGGTTTGAAGGGCGCTGTAGCTAGTGTAATTACTGGGGTAACGAGACCTAACACCTTATGTCTCAAGGCGACGAGCGCAATGTGGTGCAGTGTGTACCATCTTAACTAGCGCCACGTTGTCATGGGCAAGCGTATCACTTACCATCAGGTGAACGTCTTGCTCGTCTCGTCGCAAAGTAGTATAAAAAAAAATAATAATCAGTCAAAGTCAAAGTCAAAGTCAAAGTCAAAGTCAAAGTCAAAGTCAAAGTCAAAGTCAAAGTCAAAGTCAAAGTCAAAGTCAAAGTCAAAGTCAAAGTCAAAGTCAAAGTCAAAGTCAAAGTCAAAGTCAAAGTCAAAGTCAAAGTCAAAGTCAAAGTCAAAGTCAAAGTCAAAATTTTTATTCAACATGGGAACAATAGTTCACTTATTGAACGTCAAAATCTACCAGCCACTCGCAAAACAAATGCCACGGACCTGGGAAGAATGGGCAAGAAACTCAGCGGGCTATATATATAACTAAACACTAACCTATGAAACGTAAAAAAAAAAAATACTTTATATTGTTATTGTTAATTTTATTTTATAGGATCGGTAAATAAATGTTGTGATTAGTTTTAGATAGATTTTCCAAATTTTCATATAGTTATAATTAATTAATTAAAAATTTCTTTCTGCGCTTCCCAACGTACTTAATTAATGTACATTGAAACCTCATTTAGCCTTACATATTGTAATCAATTAGAATATAATAGAAATTGTTAACGCTGTTGGTTTTAATAAATAAATATTATTGCCAATTTCCAATTGATTGTTCTGAAATAGATATAACGCGTGTCGTAATGATAGTCGGTGACCTTAACGTTCTAAGTGCAAGGCTGTATAGCTTGTGTTATTTACGAAGTGTTGCTAGTCTAATGAACGACTTTCGGAGAGTGTTCTTAGGATTGGAACAGTGCCGTCGTCAGTAATACCGTCGGAATTTTTTCATTTAATAAAAAACTTTCATAAATCATTGTACACATCTATAATCTGTAATTACCGGGGTGACGAGACTTAACACCTTATGTCTCAAGGCGACGAGCGCAATGTGGTGCAGTGTGTACCATCTCAACTAGCACCACGTTGTCATGGGCAAGCGTATCACTTACCATCAGGTGAACGTCTTGCTCGTCTCGTCGCAAAGTAGTATAAAAAAAATAATAATCAGTCAAAGTCAAAGTCAAAATTTTTATTCAACATGGGAACAATAGTTCACTTATTGAACGTCAAAATCTACCAGCCACTCGCAAAACAAATGCCACGGACCTGAGAAGAATGGGCAAGAAACTCAGCGGGCTATATATATACATTTTTTTTTGCCTTCAGTGTTTCACCACCTTATGTAAATTGTTCACGCCCGTATCTATTGCTACGGGAGTTTATCGTTTATTAAAATTGATATCTTCGCAAGTTTTAACATCGCACTCCCGTTTGCGTTTATGAAATGTTTATGCATTTTAAAGCTAAAAGTTTGCTAGTGTTGAGCTCGCAAGCCAACTCCAGACGGAGGCTCGATAATGCTCCGGCTGCCCGAGTCCCGCTTGCGTCATAGCGAACACAAATAGCCAGGTGGGCTACACGTAAGCGCTTTGATGCGGCCCGCTGGAGCGGAACGCGGCCCGCTTGCAAAAAAACTATATCAGCTTTTATTTAATCGCGCCCCACTCCCTCCGCGGCTGTTCTCTTTAATGTCTGCCGAACGAATGGATTTAATGTTTCGAATTGTTAAGTTTTTAAATGTCGACCCGTCGACGCGGCTTTTGTGTGCGGCCAGGTACGCGCGTGTTAAAAGAGGTTTTATTTATTTTTTGTTTTTAAATATGTATTTTTTTTTTATTTAGGATAGACTAGTGCTTGACTACGATTCCACCTGATGGTAAGCGGCGATGTAATCTAGGTGGTAAAGCGCATTAGTCTAGAAGAAGCCTATTCACTCTTTTCTTGAAGACCCCCACATCATACCTGGACGGAAACACTGACGCCGGCAGACTGTTCCACTCCCTCGCTGTACGCATTATGAAGGACGAAGCGAAACGCTTGTCCTGATGCGCGGGAGATCGACAACGAAGGGATGGATACCTGCGGTGTGTCTGTACGTCCGACGATAAAAGGGCGAAGGCGGTATTAGATCATGCAGTTCTTGAGCACACTCTCCAAAGTGCATTCGATAGAACACCGAGAGACTAGCTACTCTACGACGGTGACCCAAGCTATCGAGTTTTGTATCCAGAAGCTCTTGGTCACCGACTATTCTCATAGCACGCCTCTCCACCGAATCCAGGACTGCCAGTTGGTAATTGGCAGCACCTGCCCAGATATGGCAGCAGTACTCCACACACGATCGGACCTGGGCTTTATACAGAGTCAGAAGCTGTCCCGGTGTAAAGTACCGCCGCACTCTGGCAAGGATTCCGAGTTTCCTCGCGGCTATTTAATATTAAAATTATAGGCTATTTAAATGTATATGGAGTCGATTTCAGCCGGCGAGCAAACATAGCTCAAATTAAAAACAAAAAACTGTTTTACGAGACAATAATACTATCAAAATAGTGATCTCATGATTTTGCGTAGATCGGACTGTAAATAATAATTACTAAGCAATTCTCTCGTTGGCATGGCTGCTGCAAAGGTAATAAACAATTAACGATTCAAAATGTTAGTAATTAGCATAGCATTAGTTGAATGCCTTTTCCGTCTCGTCGCTAAGTTTAAAAAGTAACTTTAGTGCCAAATTTGAGTTAGCAAATTAAAAATGTCTGCAATTCTGTAAATTATCGCGGCAAATCAAGAATCAGAATTACAAAGTAGCGTTATGATCTTAGATCCTCCACCGTATAGATCCTCGTTTCCTGATTACCATAATTTTCCAGTTGCGGAGCGCCTGTTGCGGCGGACGGCAGGCGGTGCGGCGCTCTGCCCATTTTGCATAATCTGTCCAAATTATACCGGGAACCGGATTGATGGACATTAATATATATTGTTATGTGAAGGACGTTATACAGATTTTATATCGGGGCTCACCGCAAACTCATCCAATTCAAATAAATTCAACATTTCGCCGGCAAAATTTTTAGGTTCCACTTAAAATAAGTTTCCCATGACTTAACACTGTATTTTAGATTAACTTTTTTGAAATGTAATTACTTAATCAAATAAAGCATTTTACATAGAGTTACTATTTATTTATTATTTATAGAGTTATACTGGATAAATGCGTGTATTGAAAAAAAAGTGCTATTTTTTATATTTAAAACATTATACACTTTTTCTGAAATTTTTTTTTTTTTATTTCAGCAAAACTTACAATGTCAGTACTATATGATGACAGTGACTATAAGGTAGTTTTAGTTTGCGTACCGGTTTTCAATTAGGTTTTAACCATTGGGTTCCTCACTAGGCGATGTAATCCTGTATCGAGGAAACCCGGGAAACCGGTTCTAGATGAAACATTACAATTTTTCTCTGAATTTTTAAAATTAATTATCATTCCCTATCATATAAGTATAAGTCACCATCTATCAGACAAATTGACAAGACCAGCGAGACGTTATGATGATTAGTGGCACTCTCATAAAATGTGCTACTTGAGATGATATACACTGCACCACATTGTGTTCCCCGTCAACACAACTTTGAGTTTAGCTCTTTATATTAGGGCACACTAATGCTTGCTCATTTCTGTGTAGTTTGAAATAATCACTGCGTTGTATAAAATAAATATTTATGTATGATGGTAACATGACAACATCCTCCATCCAAATACCGATGCGTATGAATTGTATGGTCCTCCCCCCCTCGCCCACCACTATTCGACGGCCGCTGACAGATTGAGAGCAATTGTTCCTTCCCCGGGCCACTTTATTTCGCGTATTCACAAAATCCATTACTCACTCGCACTCGGAGCCGTTTCACGGCACCTCTACTGTGCGAACGACGATAAAAGTAGAACGTGCGAGATTTTTCTTTTTTTTTGTCAGAATTGAAATCAGTGTAATGTTAAACTTTTGTTAAATATACACTCCCGGACACATCTATCGGCCCACCTAGTGTTTAAAAGTTTTAACGGTGCCTAGCTAAAAATAAATGTTAGGTGGAGCAATAAGTTTTAAAGCTGATTTTTTGGTCAATTTTCATGTATGTTTTTTTTTTAATTTTGTATTCAGGATTATGAAAAAAAAAAAAACGAAAATTCGAGTCTGTTCATTGTTTTCAACGACCCAGGAATGGAGAAAACTTTTTTATTTCGCACAAGTTGGACTTTTTTTTTTTTGATGTGTCCGATTATTGGTTCCATAAAAAGGCAAATCTAAACTTAGAGCCAGTTTTGACCAAAAAATATGGATACTCTGCCTGAAATTGTCGCCCAAGTTGTAAAACTTCTGCCGGCCAAATCAATCCGAAATTACAAAAAAATTTAAAAAAAAACCTACATAAAGGTTGACCAATAAATCTGCTTCAAAACTGCATTAAAACTTATTGCTCCACCTAACATTTATTTTTAACTAGACACCGTCGAAACTTTAAACACTGGGTGGTGGGCCGATGGATGTATCCGGGAGTATATTTGTGTACTCTGGCAATATTTTGGTGCCCAAGCGCACAGGAACATGTTAGGCTGGTTTCCATTTTGAAAAACGTTTGTACAGTCCACTCCGTTAATTATTTTGATTATACATATAATATTAGATAAAGTTATTTTATTTACTCCGTAACTTTCGTATGGACTTCTGGTCATATTCTTCCACTTCTAAGTCGTACTTATTCATGACTGAGGGTTGTGGTCATCATGTGTGAAACGCACGACGACATACTTGTCAGTTATAATGGAGTGGTGTTGCCATTGCCTTCTCAATTTCATACTAGTGCGAGCACGGATGCTCACGATTTATTGTTTTAAGTAAAACAGAAACAAAACACATTTTTTCCAAAAATCAAGCACATTTTCCAAATAAGATATGACCTAAAGGTCTGTGTTACCAAGTCATAAAATTTGTAAAAATACAACACATTTGATAACCCAGCTGCTTACTCATGAAGAATATTTTCAACCTACACTCATAATTAGATGGAGTAAGTTTTTAAAATTAGGGTAGTAAGTAGAGATGGGAGCGGGAACTTGAATTTACATGAAAGTTTCATACAAAAGAAGGAAATCTTTATTCAATATTCTATTGCTTAAATTGTTAAGTAAAAAGTACCCTCGGCACCTACTGCTGAAGGTTCTAATTCAAAGTTCTAAGAAAATTAAAGGGATAAGCGTTAAAAAAATATACATCGAATTGTGAACTTTCTTCTTCAGTTCCTCAAGTTCTGTTTCCGCTTTCCGCACTTCACTGAGAACACACCCACGGCTTTACTTAACCGTGATTCGGCTAAAGTACTCTTAAGGCTAAAGTACTGTGTGCTAAGTTGAGATGCAGTAGAGTGTTAATTACGCAAACTTAATAATATAAATACATGATAACTTTAATATACAACAAGACTACGAGACGATCTTCATCTGGTAGTTATTTGAATTTATGGGTTCCTAGATATTTACACTGTAACTTGTGTATACCCACAAATTAGTTAAATTACTTTCAGTGTATTTTATTTTTTTTATTCTTGCAGCATTAGAATAAACTATCATATAGTTTATGTAACAATCTCACAAAGAGATATATTTTATTTGTATAGTTTAATATTATCTGTACGTGCGCTCTATCTCGGTCATAAACTGATCCGTTTACAGTTAACTGCATTATAAACCAGACAAATAATTTACTGCGGAGATACTCTACATGTGAATGTTACTGCTGGTAGGTCTATATTGCAGGAGACCGTTTAAGTACCACCGCAGTGACTATTTCTACCGACAAACAGTAGTGTGATAACATTACTGTGTTCCGGTTTGATGGCGCTTTTGGCTAGTGAAATTACTGGGGTTGCGAGACTTAACATTTTATGTCTTAAGCGACGATCGCAATGTGGTGCAGTGGGTACCATCTTAACTAGCGGCATGTTATGAGCAAGCGTATCACTTACCATCAGGTGAACGTTTCGCTCGTCTAGTGTAAAGATCATTTCAAGTAGCCGATTCAAGTCTGAAATATTCTGAGAACACCTTCGAGGACATGGATTTCCATTAACTCGCATTTAGCCACAGGAAGGAGGAAGAAGATTACGAAAGTCCTGAAAATTTTGATGTTAAATTTCTTTAGAGTTATTTTTATTAGTTACAACATTTTACAAAGTGAAAAACAGTAAAGTAGCAAAAGTAAGAATTCAACTGATGTATAAATAAAATGATTTCTGAACTACGAAAAGAATTGAATGGGAACTTCCTCTCACAGAGGAGAGTGAAGTTTGGTGGAAGACAGGAAACTTCTTGGTCGGTCTGCTCCTTAATCTGATACTTCATTATCATTCCTGAACAGTTCGCAAGCATGGCTCCGCCCACACAGCAGGAACAGTCCCCAGTCCGGAAATTAGTTATGTTAGTAAACTTATTGTGTTTAATCATAACTTAGATAGCGATAAGTAACGTTATTAATTCGGCAATCTGTTTTCTCGTTGGTATTCCCTGACAAGATAACTAAAGTGTGATTGAGGCTTAAATGGGTTAGACTACATTGGCATAAGCAGCGAGGGTCGACCTGGTGGACCGATGACCTGGTGAAGATAGCGGGGGTACGTTGAATGCGTCATCGGAGCGGTCAACTTGCAAATCGATTGGAGTGCCCTATATTTAGCATTGGACAGCATAAGCTGGAATGATGGAGATTGATGGCTGCATCTCTCCATCGCGAATTCAGTATAAATTGATATCATCGCATTCGAATGTATTTACTATTTACTACAATTATGCGCACATTACTGAGTTACAGTTCGAATCGCGAATTATTAAACGTTACATAGTTTACTCACAAGTTGATAATAAAACATAATTCACATAATTTTAAATTACAATGAGGTTCGCAGATGATACCAGGTGGTAGGTCTCTGTTGCCAGAGACCGTCTGGGTGGGTACCTCCGCAGCACCTATTGCAACCGACAAATAGTAGTGTGCAAACATTACTGTGTTCCGGTTTGAAGGGCGCTGTAGCTATTGTAATTACTGGGGTAACGAGACTTAACACCTTATGTCTCAGGCGACGAGCGCAATGTGGTGCAGTGTGTACCATCTTAACCAGCACCACGTTGTCATGGGCAAGCGTATCACTTACCATCAGGTGAACGTCTTGCTCGTCTCGTCGCTTAGTAGTATAAAAAAAAAATTATAAAGTGCGCTCGCTTAAAATACTCCGGCATATAAGTTATGTTGTCAGTATCAGTTTGAAGGTTGAAGCTGGCTATCTGCATCTCGCCCTGGGTTCGATCCAGGGACATACGTGTTCTGTGCAAAGCAGTTAATAAATAACTATAATATTAAGATAGCCGTTGCGGGTGGTTAGCGTAACAGAATTCTTAACGAGGTTAGTTCAGTTTAAACTTTTCAAGCCATAAAAGAAATGTATCGCAAAGTAGGCTAACGCCGGATATAAGCGGATGACTACGGCTTCGGAAGCCATGCCGGCTTAACCGCTCCTATCGATCCTGCTCCATTTTAATTTGCCACATCTGTGCACAGGTGGAACGTGGTTATTTTTATGGAGTTTTAGCAATCATTAACTATTAGTTTACCAACCAATCATTAGTTAAACCACGGTTGAAGCACGTTTGGACTATGGCTCTCATAAGTTTACAGCCGGTACACACCACAACCAAATTCTACTTAATGTGGCCATGGAATCGAATTAGTTATATCCGTGTTACTAACTTAACAATTATACTACGAAGGCAGTTAAAGTAAGATGCTCTGTATATTAATAAAGATTATTACTAAACAAAGAAAAAAATCTGTTATTTATATTTCTCTTAATCAAACTTGCTGTAGTGTAAGCACCTCAACTTGGCAATGATTGCCGAGTTGTGCTGTTTGTAAATATTTTTTACGTACTACCTATCTGTCTACATTTAATTTTAAAATGTTTTATTCCTTATGAGTGATTGTAATCTTTGTAGGAAATAAGAAAAACTTAAACTACACTCCCGGACACATCTATCGGCCCACCTAGTGCTTAAAAGTTTTAACGGTGCCTAGCTAAAAATAAATGTTAGGTGGAGCAATAAGTTTTAATGCAGTTTTAAAGCTGATATTTTGGTCAACTATGTATGTTTTTTTTTAATTTTGAATTCAAGATTATGCAAAAAAAAAAAAACGAAAATTCGAGTCTGTTCATTGTTTTCAACGAACCAGGGGAATGGAGAAAACTTTTTTATTTCGCACAAGTTGGATTTTTTTTTTGATGTGTCCGATTATTGGTTCCATAAAAAGGCAAATCTAAACTTAGAGCCAGTTTTGACTAAAATATATGGGTACTCTACCTGAAATTGTCGCCCAAGTTGTAAAACTTCTGCCGGCCAAATCAATTCGAAATTACAAAAAAATACAAGAAAAAACATACATAAGGGTTGACCAATAAATCTGCTTCAAAACTGCATTAAAACTTATTGCTGCACCTAACATTTATTTTTAACTAGACACCGTCGAAGCTTTAAACACTGGGTGGTGGGCCGATAGATGTGTCCGGGAGTATATAAACTATATATTTCATCTTACTGCATCTGGATTGTTCAGGTATTATTTTATAACTAAGAAAACGAATCGAATATCGAATTGTTATTTTTTGATATTCAATGTATTATTATTGTAGAATAAAAAAGGAGTTGTTAGTTAAAAGTTGAACCATCTAAATGATCTCGGTACAGCCCAGCTAACAATGGGAAGCAACTTTTAATTGGAACACAAGAAGTTATCCCGGATTTGCCCGGGAGCCGGCCCAACTGTCTCAATTAAACTCCACCTCGCGATATCGTAACTGTAATTAATATTTTTTTTTTTTTAATTTTGAATTCAAGATTATGCAAAAAAAAAAAAACATACATAGGGGTTGACCAATAAATCTGCTTCAAAACTGCATTAAAACTTATTGCTCCACCTAACATTTATTTTTAGCTAGGCACCGTCGAAGCTTTAAACACTGGGTGGTGGGCCGATAGATGTGTCCGGGAGTATATAAACTATATATTTCATCTTACTGCATCTGGATTGTTCAGGTATTATTTTATAACTAAGAAAACGAATCGAATATCGAATTGTTATTTTTTTGATATTCAATTTATTATTATTGTAGAACAAAAAAGGAGTTGTTAGTTAAAAGTTGAACCATCTAAATGATCTCGGTACAGCCCAGCTAACAATGGGAAGCAACTTTTAATTGGAACACAAGAAGTTATCCCGGATTTGCCCGGGAGCCGGCCCAACTGTCTCAATTAAACTCCACCTCGCGATATCGTAACTGTAATTAATATTTTTTTTTTGCATACTTTACCCTGAAACTTCCCAGCTTCTAGCTTCAGCTTTTTTATAATTACTCGACTTCATTATACCATGAAATTAAACATGATTTGTAAGAGGTTAACAAAAATTTAAACACAATCTAGACAAACTGTTGTTTTGATGATTTATAAGGTAACTGTTTAGGTACTCCTCTTCGGTGTTTAACCTGCTATAACTTGTCTAATTAGTAATAATTGGTATGAACAAACAATGTTATTTAGAGGTAGAATAAATAAACCTTTAGCTAGTGATACATATACCTTAGTATCAGTGTCATTTGACCGCTGAAATTTTGTTTAGTGGTTTGCTATTTCTACCGCCAAACAGTAGTGTGCAAACATTACTGTGTTCCGGTTTGGAGGGCGCTGTAGCTAGTGTAATTACTGGGGTATCGAGGCTTAACAACAGCTCAAGTTCCAACAGTGGGAAAATAAAGTGAGCTGTTTTTTTTTTTAATTACTCGACTTCATTATACCATGAAATTAAACATGATTTGTAAGAGGTTAACAAAAATTTAAACACAATCTAAACAAACTGTTCTTTTGATGATTTATAAGGTAACTGTTTAGGTACACATCTTCGGTGTTTAACCTGCTATAACTTGACTAATTAGTAATAATTGGTATGAAAAAATATAATAATATTTGAAGTAGAATAAATAAACCTTTAGCTAGTGATACATATACCTTAGTATCAATGTCATTTGACTGCTGAAATTTTGTTTGGTGATTTGCTATTTCCACCGCCAAATAGTAGTATGCAAACATTACTGTGTTCCGGTTTGAAGGGCGCGGTAAGCTAGTGAAATTACTGGAGTAACGAGACTTAACAACTTATTTCTCAAGGCGACGAGCGCAATGTGATGCAGTGTATACCATCTTAACTAACACATTGTTATGGGCAAGCGCATCACTTGCCATCAGGTGAAAGTCACGCTCGTCTCGTAGAATAAAAAAGAGCTTCAATTTGAAGAAGGCATATTATTTATAACAATAAATAAAGCCGTCAAGTTCAGTTACCGCTACTCAGTTACTTAACAAGTTAATTGTTAGCCAATAGTGTTCTGTAGCCGGATATAAGGTTTGGACTGACAAGGAGCAATTATAACTTAATTATGGTTACCTAATATTAAGTAACGTCTTAGCCGCGTTGAAGGGGGACCTCGGCGCATCGCTCGCGGGAAAAAGAACCCAATCTCTTCGTTATAAGAGCGATATTTAACTGAAGCTATAAGGGCGGAGAAACTGATAAATGTGAGGATATATTGATAAATTTTGGAATCAATTTGAATCTAATAAGCCTTAATGTTCGTGTGGGAGTTGGTTTCCAAAACCCTCGCTTTGTAGCTGTGTATATAGCTCGTATATATTAAGATAAGAAAGAGTAGAGGATAAAGTGAATTGATATATTCATATGTGGTTTGAAAGGAAATTGACTCGCTGATTTAAGAATTTTATGCGCAAGGATTTTTCTCGTGTAAGTGAGCAGAAGAAAGGGACTTTCGGGGAAATTAAATTTCTAAAGAGTCCCTTAATACTACTTAAAGAACAAATTTGTATATTCCAACATATATTATAATAAATGTCTCTTTACAAATGAATGAACTGACGAACAAGTTTAGAATAAAAATGTCTTAACCTGGTTGGAAGAAATCTCGAAAGATAATTAAGTATTTGTAATTTTGAATTTCAGTCACAAGACAAGAGGAAAAGCATGAAGTAAAGAAACTTGTTAGTAAACTTTGTCTTTCATCTTTAACATAAGTTACTCTGATTGTTCATGTGTGTATATACAAGTTATTACATTTATCTATATTGTTAAAGTTATGTTTATGTTAATATTCTAACTATACCAAATTTATAACTTAACTTATTTAACGTAGTTTTGATCGAGTAGTCTTTTGTTAATTTAATATATATTATATATATATATATATATATATATATATATATATATATATATATATATATATATATATATATATATATATATATATATATATATATATATATATATATATATATATATATATATATATATATATATATATATATATATATATATATATATATATATATATATATATATATATATATATATATATATATATATATATATATATATATATATATATATATATATATATATATATATATATATATATATATATATATATATATATATATATATATATATATATATATATATATATATATATATATATATATATATATATATATATATATATATATATATATATATATATATATATATATATATATATATATATATATATATATATATATATATATATATATATATATATATATATATATATATATATATATATATATATATATATATATATATATATATATATATATATATATATATATATATATATATATATATATATATATATATATATATATATATATATATATATATATATATATATATATATATATATATATATATATATATATATATATATATATATATATATATATATATATATATATATATATATATATATATATATATATATATATATATATATATATATATATATATATATATATATATATATATATATATATATATATATATATATATATATATATATATATATATATATATATATATATATATATATATATATATATATATATATATATATATATATATATATATATATATATATATATATATATATATATATATATATATATATATATATATATATATATATATATATATATATATATATATATATATATATATATATATATATATATATATGATAATATTGGGGAGTGCCATTCCTTTTCTGAAGTTTCAGGACGGAATGTGCATTGTAATACCGAAACATGTCGAGAAAAAGGGGCAACCCACATACAATAATATATATAGTAAAATAATATAATATAATATATATATATAGTAATCAGTAAATTTTATGCAACGTTTTTACGATAAACTTCAAGTTAATGTTATATACGTAGGCGGGTAAGATGTGTATTGAACACTTGAGCAGGGTAATAACTCAAGTAATATAGAATTTTCAATCCCGGGAATACTTTATTCGATTCTTCTGTAGTATAACCCTGCCGATGCGAGCGTACGGGGAATGTGCTCGCAGGTGTTACTTAACACTGTACATTTTCATTTTGTTGGATGTTCGAAGTTATATTGAAAGTGTCTCCATGAAGAGATAAAGCGAGCGCGTAAAGTTTACAGTTGAAATGATAGAACTTTTATGAATTCTTAGCTGTTTTACTGTTGGAGGTTGGAACGTTATTTTACTAGTGCTCTTACATAACCGAGAGCTGGAGAACTGCTTAGGAATTAACTTATTTAAAAGCAGTGGCTTAGCAGTAGGAATATCAAAATTTTGCGTTTCATTACGAAATGTGGTGTAGCAAAATGAATTAATGAGCTATAAAGTATCCTCTCTATAATGCCTAAGTTAATACGTACAGGTGAACGTTTGCATCATCACGTCTTTATAGGTGAAAAAGCTTATTCATTTATAAAGGATTTGTGTTTTAATTCGTCAATGTAACACCATTCTTACCTTCATAAAACATTATAAACTCTTCCTACTGGAAAAACAGTGTATGTGAAAACACTTCATTGTGGCATATATTATATTATTCTCTGTTTTGTGTACTATACATTTAAGTAGGTGTATCTATTGTTAACAATTATATATTTTTTTAAGAATAATTTAATTTAGGAGCAATGAGTCACTCTTAATGCGACCGCACTCTGGGCGGTAGTTGAAAATCAGTGTTTCACCACCAGCAGGTGAATAATCCACTGAGCTATGGCCTTTTGTACCTTGAATTATTGTGTCTAAATGGTTAATTGTAATTATGTAAAAAAAAAACCTTGTTTGTTTGCGTGTATGTATGTGTGTGTTTATATTGGTTACAATAAACGTTTTTATCTATCTATCTATCTATCTTTTACAACCGGAAGTAAATCTTTCCGAGCATTTCCAAAGACGAGCAACTTCTAATTGGACGGAGCCGGGATTGTCTCCGATCGAAACGACTCAGCTCCTTTCCACTGCAGCGCTGTAAGCAATTGATTGTGTAAAACTTCAGCGTCTTCCGTCTGTACTTAACTACAACATAGGAAAGCTTTTGTTTTTCTATAAATTATGTAACTGTAAAAGAAATTCTTTACAGAAGTTTTTTTTTCATAACTAAAATGTAAGGAATTTATCACAAACTATCTAAGTATTGTTAAATTTGCCAATTGGAACTTTCCTGGTGATGCTGTTGTCTATGGCTGACGGTGATCAAATAAAATTGTGTGAGTCACTTACACATAATATTTCTGTTGTATTTACTTTACCGAGGCGATGAATTGAGCTGGACGTTCACTTTTTTTTTTGTTTCACCAGGTGGTAGGTCTCTGTTGCCGGAGACCGTCTGGATGGGTACCACCGCAGCTCCTATTTCAACCGACAAATAGTAGTGTGCAAACATTACTGTGTTGTAGTTTGAAGGGCGCTGTAGCTAGTGTAATTACTGGGGTAACGAGACTTAATACCTTATGTCTGTAGCGACGAGCGCAATGTGGTGCAGTGTGTACCATCTTAACTAGCGCCGCGTAGTCATGGGCAAGCGTATCACTTACCATCAGGTGAACGTCTTGCTCGTCTCGTCGCAAAGTAGTATAAAAAACAAAACTTGATGGTAAGTGATACAAAAGTATATTATCTTAATTAGCACTACATTAAGTTAAGATATTATACACCGCTCATCGTTATGAGGCTTAAGATGTTAAATCTCGTCACACCAGTAATTTTACTGGTCTTTCGAAGCTGTTTACACCTTATGAAAGATGTGATAGTACACAATTATAAAACTATATACAACACGAAAGACGTATTAGTAAATAGTTAACAAGTTTATGAATCGTAAATGCTAAATTTGTTTAGTTACGTTTAACAGCTATTAAAGCTAAAGTGATGGATGTAAGGATTACAAAAATATCAAAGTTATAGTACCAACTAATAAAGTTATCCCAAACCCTTGTTTTATTGGTCACATAACATTTTACAGCGCGACACAGTTTGGGATCATTTCCCGCGACGTGACTTCATCGCACGCTATTAAAACCGTATTGTTCGTGCTATGAATTAATTGGTAACCGAAATTGGCCAAATGGCAGATGTCACTAAAATCAAACATTGAAATGAACTCACACAGAGGCAAGGCCAAGTGCCGGTTGGTGTATATCAAATAATGTTTATATGTCGGCGCGATCGAGTTGTAAAATTATTTGTTAGTTAAAATTTCATTAATTATGATTTTAAGTTTAATTTACAGATGATTAATGTTTTAGTAAATCTTGTGCGGGTGTAAAAAGGAACGCGCGGGTATTAATGAAATCAGTCGCGCAAACAAGTTTGAAATCAGTCGCGCTCCGATCGCCGGAGTTTGCGGACGTGTTAGTAGGTCGTTATGCTGTCGGATAAATGTAAGATTCTGCAAATTTACGTTTTATTGAACAATGGACAATCTTCAGAATGATGTTTGTAGTACCCTCAACGCTGACATCATGTTTTAAAAATACGTCACGAGTTATTGCTCTCTTACATATAAAATGTGTGTATGGTGGTCTATAACTGAAAGAGGAATGGAGACGATAACTATAAAAATAACATAACACCTGCCGTTAACTTTTTCAGTTCAGTTTACTTTATTAACTCTGTAAAATGGAGTTGGTGTTAGAAGGGTGATAGTTAAGGGCTTTACGTATTTTCAATGCCTAATCATAAAAATACAAATATTTTTTTACGAATAATTATATTTTATTTTAAAAACAGATTAATGGCGGAGGCCACTCTCATCGCTTAGGGCTTATAAAATAGTTTAATATTGTTATCAGATGTACCAAAAATAAAAAAAACTCATAAAAGTCCGTGAAGCCGTTTCAGAGGAGTTTGCTTACAAACACTGTGACGTGAGAATTTTATATACTCTTACTTTGCTTTAAGGTTTAAGGTTTAAGATTTTATTATTTCTCGAAAGATTATACATCACTTGTGAGAAATAAAACATTTTTAAAGTAAACAGACAGGTAGAACGTAAAAAAATATTGACAAACAGCAGAACTCCGCAATCGTTGATAAGTTAGGTATACGTTTTGGTATATGTATATATACATATATAGATTAGAAAATCTTTTCTATATAAAAAAGTATTTTATTCAGCTTTTCAAGATATAAAAAGTAAAGTATGTGAGCTCCCCGGCGGGCATATTCAATTGTGGTCTCCGTCCGCTGCGAGTGAAATTGGTACTTGGTTGTGGACTTTAGTGCTTGCGAGAGATAAACATTGGTGGTTTACGTGAGCACGCTATTGTTACAATTTGTTTACGACGGTACTATTACGTACTGAACGCGGAGAGATTCCCGAAAACAATGTAACACCACCCTGGGGAGGAGTAGACAGTTCCAAAAATTATGTGATGCTGCAGCAGTGATTTTACAGCAGATTTTATTATTTAAAATATTAACCAAAAAACTATATTCCAACACGTGTGGTCTCAAAATCGAACTGGAGACCTAAGTGTCGTATACAAGTGTTCAACCTCTGCGCTATCGCATAGTTATTCCGGTTAAGTCGGTGTGATAATTAAGAGGATGCTTTTGGTAATTATGCGAAACTTCGCTTTAATTACAAGTTACTTAATTAACATGTTCACGTCGCTGTTTACTTTACATGTCGAGAAATAATTAACGCGTGTTTATTCATTTTAAGATAGAATAAATGGCCTTGGCTCCATTTGTTAAGGGCTGAAGTACCAACAATGGGAAAATAAAGTGAGCTGTTTTTTTTGCTAAAGATGTCGATATACAGTTGTATTTGACATAGTTATTGTTTAGATAAAATAACTAGTATTTCAAGACGAACTTTTTAGTTCAACCGTAAAAGTGTATCTTTGATGAAAATCATAATTTTACGTGTGATGAAAAAATTTTGTTCTCGGATTTTTTTTATATCAATAGCAATGATTTATGAACACATCGAACGAGCACAGAAAAAAATGTTGTCTAGTATATTTAATTTAACTGAATATTGATTGATGTATGAACAAACATACTCCCATAATTTTTTTTTTATACTACTTTGCGACGAGACGAGCAAGACGTTCACCTGATGGTAAGTGATACGCTTGCCCATGACAACGCGGCGCTAGTTAAGATGGTACACACTGCACCACATTGCGCTCGTCGCCTTGAGACATAAGGTGTTAAGTCTCGTTATCCCAGTAATTACACTAGCTACAGCGCCCTTCAAACCGGAACACAGTAATGTTTGCACACTACTATTTGGCGGTTGCAATAGGAGCTGCGGAGGTACCCACCCAGACGGTCTCCGGCAACTGAGACCTACCACCTGGTTAAAATGCGGCTTATATAGTTAATTACTAACCCGTGGATATACAAAGTGAGCCAAAAGAAATCAACAGATTTTGTTTGGCTCTCATTTATTTTCTAAATGAAAAACTTTGATTCTGTTTTTTGGTTATGTTTATTTGAACCTTTACAATTTTATTGGTGAAATCGAGAAGATGATATCGGCCAAATGGGTGCCGCCACAATTTGGTGATTCAATTTGGACTTCCAATAGGATGACTTCTTTTGACCCGCCTTGTATTTGAGTATATTATATTTACTATTAAAAACGATTTTCTTATTAATAGACACACATTTATTTTACAACACACTCAATAGATCATCATAAATCATCAGCCGATAGAGGTTTACAGCTGGACATAATAATGTATTAATAAAATTCCATAAATAAACTAAAGATCAAAGTCATTATGACAGCTTTGCTAATTATATTTAATGATCAGAACCTGAAAAGACTGATCACAAATCTCTATACTTTACAACGCCGGCATTGTCGGGGATTATAAAAAAAATATTCTACAAGCATCCAATTCTATATTCTATGTTCCAATTAGCGAACGGTACACCATGTTTTTACGTAATTACATGTTTTGGATGGGTCGCCCGAGGTAACGTCGGCGAGAGATTTCAATGAAAAATTATGAGATGAGTTACGAAACAAGCTACGCGTAACTTCGGCTCTCTCCCGTTGTCTGTTTGTTATAATCCAAAGAACTCCTGTTGCTATATACAGATGTCGCTAGTTATTTATAAACTAAAATAATAACAATTATTATGTTCACTTAAATTTAAGTATTTATTACTTTAAATGACTAAACAGTCGTGTTAGTCTTGCTGCTGTTACTGATTCAGCAACGTTTGGTTTATAACTATTTGGTTCTTTTTTCTATAACAACCCATTTTTTTAAGCAATGATCGAGCCGTTGGATTTTGCTGTTTCTTTTACAATTTTTAAACAATACTTAGCAAAGTATTTTTCATATTAACGGTGTTTAAATTATTTTATTTCGCGTAGAGTACAAGGGATCGACGAGTTCGTTTAATGATACCTCGGTACACAATAACGCGACATTAGGTTGATATACACTACACCAAGTTGTACTAATCGTCTTGTGACTTAACATGTTAAGTCTCGTCACCGATCACCACAGTAATTTCACTAGCAGCCTTCAAACTGGAACATAATAATGTTTGCACACTACTACTTGGCGATTGAAAATTTAAATAGAAGCTTCGGTGGTACTTAGACGGTCTCCGGCAACAGAGACCTACCAGAAGTTAATCGATCGATATTAATTTGTAATGTAAGCGTTTAGTTGTAAAGTTTGAATTAAGTCCGATGTTAAGTTTATATAAAAATGTATAGCGCATAATACATTCAGATACCGCGCCGCTCGTATAAGTTCTTCGTTAGTGGCTATAAAAGTGTAATGAAGCACTCGCTTAGTTCCCGGGGCACGAGCCGTCCGATGGAGAAGTTTTAATTGGTGCGAATAAGATTTTACTTATATTCTTTCACTTACTACTTATTCGTTGGCAGCCTCCTCGCACAGTTGGGGGACGTCATTAGTTAAAATTGAGTTTCGTTTCAAGACTTTCATCCATTTGTACTTAGGAAGATACTCTAAAATAGTATTTGTTACAGATGTAAAACTAATTTTTCTAGTGCTTTTTCAAATACGATATATGAAAGCTGTGTGTGATGCTCTTAAAAGCCATTCCCGTGCAATGCTTCTAAACATAAAATTTGTTTTTAATATGTACTTATCATTAATGTTTAATTTTTCGGTTTAGTACAAAGCAGTACTTTTCAGTGTTTTAATAAGGCGAGAAAAAAAATTCTATCTAATTTTGTGTCCAATTCTTTGCCTTTTTAAAATACTGAAATTTTTATATAGGTAAAGACGCGAAATTAGAAAACGGTTTAAGCGAAATCTTTTATATATGTATACCACGTGATACTCATATCATTAAACTTTAATGCTGAATTACTTTTTTTATACTAAAACGATTTGTCATCGCCATCACTCACTATGCATTTCATTCTACACAACTTTTCTCTTCACAACTAATTCTATGTTTTAAGTTACGCAAAATGAGATCGGAACATCAGACGACGGTTCGCATTCAACGATCTAGAAATTTCGTTTAAATAAATTTTAAAACGTTAAAAATTTCTATGATACTCCCGCTGCCGTTATTCGCGGCGGAGTGGAGAGCTCTTGTTGAAATTTAATCAGTGGAGTTCACGTGAAAATATTATACTGCTCCCGTCCACCGCCGCTATTCATCCGATCAAATTATTATATTGCCGAGGGAAACAGTTTTCATAACGGTAATTTAATTTCATTGAAAATAAATATATTTTTTTCAAGTCAATTTAGCGAAGAAGAGATTTATATTGCAATTAGTGTAAGCAGTGCTTCACACTTACCCTCTCCTCCTGAAGAACTCTTTGGTCTGGACGGGTATTGTACGTTGGGATGGGAATGACATAATATATTAAAACTGCACTTCTAATTTTTTTTTTATACTATTTGCGACGAGACGAGCATGACGTTCACCTGATGGTAAGTGATACGCTTGCCCATGACAATGTAGTGCTAGTTAAGATGGTACACACTGCACCACATTGCGCTCGTCGCCTGAGACGTAAGGTGTTAAGTCTCGTTACCCAAGTAATTACACTAGCTACAGCGCCCTTCAAACCGGAACACAGTAATGTTCGCACACTACTATTTGTCGGTTGCAATAGGAGCTGCGGTGGTACCCACCCAGACGGTCTCCGGCAACAGAGACCTACCACCTGGTGAGGTACCACTCATGACTGAGGGTCGTGGTCATCATGTGTAATGAAACACACGACGACTTACTTGTCAGTTATAATGGAGTGGTGTTGCCATTTTCTTCTCCATTTCACATACTAGTGCGAGCACGGATGGTCATCACATAGATATGTAGGTTTCCTCACGATGTTTTCTTTCATCGTAATTCACATAAATTGGAAAATTCATTGGTGCAAGCCGGTTCCAAACCCGGTACCCCCGGAGTGGAAAAAGGAAGTCGAGCGTTCAAATTACGGCTCTCAATTATTTCTACCAACTGGTAATTTCGTTATTATTCAAAATTTACAAATTGATACTATTCTAAATAGATATGAAGGTCTAGTGTAGTCGAGTTCAAGTGTAATAAATAAGACCGCACGAATTCTCAATGAGAGTGGTGAATATTCAATGTACTGGTACTTCAGCGGGGGTGTTTACAAATCGCCCGCACCCTGTTCACGCGACGAGCTGATGCTTATTTATCAAACTGAACCCATCCCCCATTTATTTCCCGAACGGCTTTCGCATTCAAATGAACCGAAATTGGCCTCTAAGTCACCACTTCACAAAAAAAAAAAAAAAAAAAAAAAAAAAAAAAAAAAAAAAAAAAAAAAAAAAAAAAAAAAAAAAAAAAAAAAAAAAAAAAAAAAAAAAAAAAAAAAAAAAAAAAAAAAAAAAAAAAAAAAAAAAAAAAAAAAAAAAAAAAAAAAAAAAAAAAAAAAAAAAAAAAAAAAAAAAAAAAAAAAAAAAAAAAAAAAAAAAAAAAAAAAAAAAAAAAAAAAAAAAAAAAAAAAAAAAAAAAAAAAAAAAAAAAAAAAAAAAAAAAAAAAAAAAAAAAAAAAAAAAAAAAAAAAAAAAAAAAAAAAAAAAAAAAAAAAAAAAAAAAAAAAAAAAAAAAAAAAAAAAAAAAAAAAAAAAAAAAAAAAAAAAAAAAAAAAAAAAAAAAAAAAAAAAAAAAAAAAAAAAAAAAAAAAAAAAAAAAAAAAAAAAAAAAAAAAAAAAAAAAAAAAAAAAAAAAAAAAAAAAAAAAAAAAAAAAAAAAAAAAAAAAAAAAAAAAAAAAAAAAAAAAAAAAAAAAAAAAAAAAAAAAAAAAAAAAAAAAAAAAAAAAAAAAAAAAAAAAAAAAAAAAAAAAAAAAAAAAAAAAAAAAAAAAAAAAAAAAAAAAAAAAAAAAAAAAAAAAAAAAAAAAAAAAAAAAAAAAAAAAAAAAAAAAAAAAAAAAAAAAAAAAAAAAAAAAAAAAAAAAAAAAAAAAAAAAAAAAAAAAAAAAAAAAAAAAAAAAAAAAAAAAAAAAAAAAAAAAAAAAAAAAAAAAAAAAAAAAAAAAAAAAAAAAAAAAAAAAAAAAAAAAAAAAAAAAAAAAAAAAAAAAAAAAAAAAAAAAAAAAAAAAAAAAAAAAAAAAAAAAAAAAAAAAAAAAAAAAAAAAAAAAAAAAAAAAAAAAAAAAAAAAAAAAAAAAAAAAAAAAAAAAAAAAAAAAAAAAAAAAAAAAAAAAAAAAAAAAAAAAAAAAAAAAAAAAAAAAAAAAAAAAAAAAAAAAAAAAAAAAAAAAAAAAAAAAAAAAAAAAAAAAAAAAAAAAAAAAAAAAAAAAAAAAAAAAAAAAAAAAAAAAAAAAAAAAAAAAAAAAAAAAAAAAAAAAAAAAAAAAAAAAAAAAAAAAAAAAAAAAAAAAAAAAAAAAAAAAAAAAAAAAAAAAAAAAAAAAAAAAAAAAAAAAAAAAAAAAAAAAAAAAAAAAAAAAAAAAAAAAAAAAAAAAAAAAAAAAAAAAAAAAAAAAAAAAAAAAAAAAAAAAAAAAAAAAAAAAAAAAAAAAAAAAAAAAAAAAAAAAAAAAAAAAAAAAAAAAAAAAAAAAAAAAAAAAAAAAAAAAAAAAAAAAAAAAAAAAAAAAAAAAAAAAAAAAAAAAAAAAAAAAAAAAAAAAAAAAAAAAAAAAAAAAAAAAAAAAAAAAAAAAAAAAAAAAAAAAAAAAAAAAAAAAAAAAAAAAAAAAAAAAAAAAAAAAAAAAAAAAAAAAAAAAAAAAAAAAAAAAAAAAAAAAAAAAAAAAAAAAAAAAAAAAAAAAAAAAAAAAAAAAAAAAAAAAAAAAAAAAAAAAAAAAAAAAAAAAAAAAAAAAAAAAAAAAAAAAAAAAAAAAAAAAAAAAAAAAAAAAAAAAAAAAAAAAAAAAAAAAAAAAAAAAAAAAAAAAAAAAAAAAAAAAAAAAAAAAAAAAAAAAAAAAAAAAAAAAAAAAAAAAAAAAAAAAAAAAAAAAAAAAAAAAAAAAAAAAAAAAAAAAAAAAAAAAAAAAAAAAAAAAAAAAAAAAAAAAAAAAAAAAAAAAAAAAAAAAAAAAAAAAAAAAAAAAAAAAAAAAAAAAAAAAAAAAAAAAAAAAAAAAAAAAAAAAAAAAAAAAAAAAAAAAAAAAAAAAAAAAAAAAAAAAAAAAAAAAAAAAAAAAATGTTAATTAGTATGATTGGTAAATGTTTTTAATTTCGTATCTAAATCTCGTTTAACACTAGTAATAAAATTAAGGATATTATATTATGTACATATGTTGACAACTAACAGTAAAGTAGGTACAACTGATTATGTAATACATGTTCAACATTAGAACTACAGACCGGTTAAAATGATCCGTTACATCAATTGTTTACGAAATTTTCTCTTTAATGTTTATTAAATTCTTTTATGAGACCGTATTAATAAACGATAAAATCATTTGTTAAAAAATCGTTTAATGTAATTTTTAGTTAAATTTGAAATTATTACTTAAATTCAAGCAGGTTTTTGTAATTTTTGTGCGGGAATAAATAGCAACGCGCCAGGCAATTCAGGGCACGTCGCGCTCCGCCCAGCCGGATGTGTACACATCTTCTTAAGATATCGTTACTCTGTCAGCCAAATATAAGAAGGATTCTGCCAAAATGAGATAATCCGTAAAATAATGTTACTAATGCCAGTGACGCTGACATCGTGTGTTAAAACACTAGGATCTGGTATTCCAGGATATATCACAATTTAGTTTTTTTTTTTAAAATGATCCGTTGCATCAATTGTTTACGAAATTTTCTCTTTAATGTTTATTAAATTCTTTTATGAGACCGTATTAATATATACGATAAAATCATTTGTTAAAAATTCGTTTAATGTAATTTTAAGTTAAATTTGAAATTATTACTTAAATTCAAGCGGGTTTTTGTAATTTTTGTGCGGGAATAAATAGCAACGCGCCGGCAATTCGGGCACAGTCGCGCTCCGCCCGCTGGAGTGTACACATCTCTTAAGATATCGTTACTCTGTCAGCCAAATATAAGAAGATTCTGCAAAATGAGCAATCCGTAAAATAATATTACTAGTGCGTGTGTCGCTGACATGTTTGTTAAAACACTAGGATCTGGTATTCCAATATATATCACAATTTAGTTTTATTTTAATTAATCAATAAAATATTTTTTAATTTCGCTGCACGACGCGTTTACACTCCGCGCGTACTTTACTGTGACCTAGTTCAGCGATATATTATGCATTTTGTGCTAATATCTGAAATTGCATCAATTGCGAGTATAGAGCACATTACCCTATTCCACTGCGCGGCCGTACACGAACTTAATTTCTATAATATTAAATTGTGAAAGTTTACTAAGCCTAAGAATGCGAAGGTACCGGGATCGAATCCGGCCTGCACCAATGAATTTTTCGATTTATGTGCAGTTAGTATAAAACACCAACTAATATCACGTGTTTTGACGGTGAAGGAAAACATCGTGAGGAAACCTGCATATCTACGTCATGACTACCCGTGGTCGGACTAGTATGTGAAATGGAGAAGGCAATGGCAACACCACTCCATTATAACTGCCAAGAGAGTCGTCGTGTGTTTCACGACACATGATGACCACGACCCTCAGTCATGAAGAAATACGACTAAGAAAAAGAAGAAGAAATTGGAAAAGAGGTTCAATTAGTTTTTGTTTACATCTAAAAACACATGAATATCTTACATTGTAAATTCGTTCTTCTTGACTCTTACTGAAGTTCTCATTCAACTTGAGTTCCAACTACAATTGACGTCGAGTATCAACCAATAAAGAACATACTTATCTATAAGAAATTTACACGCCATTTTCATATAAGTATTTCCTGTTTTAGATTTGCCACTTCATAAATTAAAAATGTTTTGATAAGTAAATCATAATATAGTGTTAACGATTATTTAAATGATAAAGATGTGTGGAAATAAATGGCGCTGATTCTCAAGCAGTATGTGTCAGTACATAAAAAACATTTATAAACTGTACTTATGTTAAAACAAAAAAAAAATTACGATATTATTATTCCTTCAGAGTTGTCCCGCTTTGCCTATCTAAAAATCTGGTCACCTCAATGAAAAAGAGAAATTGTTGTTTTACCATATTCCAGGCACTTTTTCCATATTTTCTCACCTTATTAACCTTCCCTGGACTTCCACGAATAATCAAGACCACATTTAGCCAAATCGGTCCCAGCCGTTCTCGAGTTTTAGCGAGACTAACGAACAGCAATTCATTTTTATTATATAGATATAGCCCGCTGAGTTTCTTGCCCATTCTTCTCAGGTGCGTGGCATTTGTTTTGCGAATGGCTGGTAGATTTTGACGTTCAATAAGTGAACTATTCTTCCCATGTTGAATAAAAATTTTGACTTTGACTTTGATAAGAGAGCTCGTATGAAAACGGCGACAGTTTAATCTAGAGGAGCAGGTCTTCATTATTCATGCGCCGCCCGGGGTGCCAGATTTCGGAGCGGGGGTCCCGATTATACAGCGATTCTCGTTTATTTTCCATATAACACCCTCGGAACGTATCTTAAATATGCTCCTCAGCCAGCTGTACTTTGCGACACTACCATGAATATAAAACTTGGGTGTGCTTAGAAGTCTTAGCTTTGCACTTCGGTCTTTTTATTTGCATGCACTTTTAGGAATAAACCCTTATAATAAAGATGTGTTTATCATAACGTTTCTTATGTGTAAATTTCTTATAATCTACTTCCGGACACATCTATCGGCCCACCACCCAGTGTTTAAAGTTTCGACGGTGTCTAGTTAAAAGTAAATGTTAGGTGGAGCAATAAGTTTTAATGCAGTTTTGAAGCAGATTTATTGGTCAACCCTTATGTAGGTTTTTTCTTGTATTTTTTTGGAATTTCGAATTGATTTGGCTGGCAGAAGTTTTACAACTTGGGCGACAATTTCGGGCAGAGTATCCATAGTTATTGGTCAAAACTAGCTCTAAGTTTAGATTTGCCCTTTTATGGAACCAATAATCGGACACATCAAAAAAAAAATCCAGCTTGTTCGAAATAAAAAAGTTTTCTCCATTCCTGGGTCGTTGAAAACAATGAACAGACTCGAATTTTAGTTTTTTTTTCATAATCCTTAATTCAAAATTAAAAAAAAAACATACATAAAGGTTGACCAAAAAACCAGCTTTAAAACTGCATTAAAACTTATTGCTCCACCTAACATTTATTTTTAGCTAGGCACCGTTAAAACTTTTAAACACTAGGTGGGCCGATAGATGTGTCCGGGAGTGTATTTTTTTGTTCAACAATGTGATAAGATAAACATAACGTTCACTTGATGGTAAGTGATACGCTTGCTCATAACGCGGTGCTAGTTGAGATGGTATACACTGTACCACATTACGGTCGTCGCCTTGACACATAAGTTAAGTCTCGTTACCCAAGTAATTTCAACAACTTACAGTGCCTTTCAAACCGGAACATAGTAATGTTTGCACACTACTTTTTGTAGGAGATGCAGTCTTTATAAACAGAGACCTACAACCAATAGATACCACTATTCCTGAAGAGTAACGTTTTCCAATATACATTTAACGATCCAACAAAATAGTCAAATACGTTTTTAGTTTCAATAAAACAAATGAAGTTAAGTTGTCTCAAGTTAGCAACTATATCGATCTCGCTAAGAAGTACTCTTTAGTCATAATAATGGTCGTGTCTAAAACTTTTCTATTTAAGCATAGGTTTATTTACAGCTTGATGATCGTAGTGATCACTAATGTTTAGTATCCGTTAATTACTGTTTCACTTACGGAATTAAACAGTCCGTGTTGAGAGTGGTTCATTACTTTAATAAAACGTTCAACGAGTTGGCAATAGGAATGAAACAAATGGCCAATTACCCTACAAGGCTTAAGGGCAGTTTGAAAGCCCCAGACATAAGCGCTCAATAACGTTAACAGTTAACTATTTTTTCATAGATTTTTTTTTTTTTTTTTTTTTTTTTTTTTTTTTTTTTTTTTTTTTTTTTTTTTTTTTTTAATTATGAATTCAGGATTATGAAAAAAAAAAAAAAAAAAAATAAAAAAAACCTTAAACTTTTTGCTCCACCTAACATTTATTTTTAAACTAGACACCGTCGAAACTTTAAACACTGGGTGGGCCGATAGATGCGTCCGGGAGTGTATTTTTTTTTTTTTTTTTTTTTTTTTTTTTTTTTTTTTTTTTTTTTTTTTTTTTTTTTTTTTTTTTTTTTTTTTTTTTTTTTTTTTTTTTTAATTATGAATTCAGGATTATGAAAAAAAAAAAACGAAACTTCGAGTCTGTTCACTCTTTTCAACGACCCAGGAATGGAGAAAACTTTTTTATTTCGCACAAGTTGGATTTTTTTTTATGTGTCCGATTATTGGTTCCTTAAAAAGGCAAATCTAAACTTAGAGCCAGTTTTGACCAAAAAATATGGATACTCTGCCTGAAATTGTCGCCCAAGTTGTAAAACTTCTGCCGGCCAAATCAATTCGAAATTACAAAAAAAATAAAAAAAACCTTAAACTTTTTGCTCCACCTAACATTTATTTTTAAACTAGACACCGTCGAAACTTTAAACACTGGGTGGTGGGCCGATAGATGTGTCCGGGAGTATATATGATCCTAACTACCGTCATATGTTTGGGTGTGTTACCATGAGGTGCACGACCAGCTCATACCGCCGCTTTCTTGAATAAGTAGACCCTTAAATCACTAGAGCCTCTAATTCATTTGTTATTAAACTTTCTCATCTATTTACGAGGCATAAAAGCCTCACGAGCTACACGTAACGCGCTCGTAAACGTTACGCGATGCTTTACGATCGGACGTTAAATCTGTCCTTTGCGCGCGCAGCGGGCGAGAGCGAGACGGAGCGTTTAATTCCTAATGTACTGTAGGAAAGTAACCCTTCCGCTGATGATAGGTGCTTTATTAGCGGAGCTGTTCCGCTGCAACCGAGTAATGAAATAAAGAAATTGGATTGAGAATCATTTCGTTGTGTGGCTTAGTCGCCTAATACGACAAATTGGACATCGGGAGAAGTCGACTTTTTTTATATTCTAGGCGATGAGACAAGCGAGACGTTCACCTGGTGGAAAGTGATACGCTTGCCCATAACAACATGGTAATAGTTAAGATGGTATACACTGCATTGCGCTCGTCGCTGAGACATAAGTTGTTGTCTCGTTACCCCAGTACACTAGCTTACAACTCCCTTCGGTACTTACCAGGTGGTAGGTCTCTGTTGCCGGAGACCGTCTGGGTGGGTACCACCGCAGCTCCTATTGCAACCGCCAAATAGTAGTGTGCAAACATTACTGTGTTCCGGTTTGAAGGGCGCTGTAGCTAGTGTAATTACTGGGGTAACGAGACTTAACACCTTATGTCTCCGGCGACGAGCGCAATGTGGTGCAGTGTGTACCATCTTAACTAGCACCACGTTGTCATGGGCAAGCGTATCACTTACCATCAGGTGAACGTCTTGCTCGTCTCGTCGCATAGCAGTTTAAAAAAAAAAAGAACCGGAATGTTTGCACACTAATGTTTGTACGAGCTGCAGTGGTAACTACCTAGACGGTCTCCAGCAACAGATACCTACCACCATTGAGTTATAGATAGGAATCGAATTATATTTAATGTATCATTGTTAGGATCTAATTAATTATCCTCCTTACTACTTAACCTAATTTTCTCTTTGACGTCTGATAAAAAAAGTAATAACAATCTTTTGAGTAACGAGCCGGGCTCGCATCGCGATAAATAACCTCGCGGGAAATAGAAAAAGAAATAATAAATTCCTATCTGACCGACTCCCGGGGGCCGCGTGATAAATTTACTGCTGACTTATTATTCAGAGCGGGCGGAGGTCGAGTGTAGAGGTCTGTAATGTGCTATTGAGCCTGCTTTTTTTTTTGAAGTAGGCCGTCAAGAAATATGTAATCTAATGGTGAAACTCATCGGCCACGTTAACGAAGAAAATATTACGTATTCTTAACGATAAGAAAACGAACAAGATGTCTCAGTATAACTCGTAAATCTATAAATTCGAAGGGACCGGGTTCCAATCCGAGCTGCACCAATGAAATTTTCAATTTATGTGCATTTTGTATAACATACTAATATCATATGCTCTGACGGTGAAGGAAAACATCGTGAGGAAACCTGCTTATCTGTCATGAGCATCCGTGCTCGCACTAGTATGTGAAATGCAGAAGGCAATGGCAACACCACTCCATTATAACTGACAAGTAATTCGTCGTGTGTTTCATTACACATGATGACCAGTCATCATAAGGAAATACGACTTAGAAGAAGAAAATCTAAAAATACATCGTGTTATATAGATTAAAGTGTACTTACCGTTAGTAACTTCTAGAACTACAGCAGAAATTGGCTCACGGCAGCTTGGCGGCAGAAGTAGCAACTGCGATCTCTGCGAACTAGAGCGGTTTGTGGAAAGGTAGACGTGGGGCCGAATGTTATTCAGTCCTGTACGGTATGGTAATAACGCGGTGCTCCGGATCCTTACCTGCTGCCAACCTGCGCCGAGGCCGCAATAAAGCCGGCACAGAGGGCGCTGGGCTCATTGTTCCGCCGGAATTCCTTACACGTCATAAACCGCACGGAATTGCTGTACTGAAATTCCTCGCGAAAGTAATCTCTTTAATAGACCGACCCTCTCATACTAAAACCTGACGTTCGAGACTATGCTTAATAGCTTCTCTTTTAACTCTAGTATCAAGCTCAACGTTTTAGCACTTGTTTATCGCGTGTCTGTGAAATATAAAAGATGTTTTATGGGATCGAAATATTCAGTAATTTCAAGAGTTTGTAACAAGTGGATAAACTAGGAGGCGCAAGTAATCTCAAACATTGTCAATTAGATCTCTACTTCATCTTGATCGTTATTGTCTTTGATGAAAATTACATCTAACGACTTGAAGAAGGCACCGCCATGCTTCCACCCACCATGATGATCATGATCATTGTTACTGTCATTGTTTTGTGCAAGGCTGCCGTTGGTATCTTTAGGTTGAAATAGTACATAAATAAAAAATTAACAAAATTTCCAGTCATGTTAGAATCTAAGTAAGCGAACGTGTATGCTTGTACTGTCAGAGAACTTGTGAAATTTCGTGTGACAACGTCAAACTGAATTGATTTATCAGCTCGGTACGGATCCCTTGACCCTGGGAGACGCATTCAATGGCCGTCGAAGTGTCTCCCGAGGGGACTCGGTAGTAGTCGTTTGATAAACGATCGTTTGGAAATTTAGACGGGTGGCCGATTGAAAGTTGCCAACTTCGAATCCGTACATCGAACTTTGAAGCATACTTTCTTCAAATTCAAAGGTGTCTGGTTTAAGTTGAATGCGACAGACGTAATGTTAGTATATGATTATTTAAACTCTTCTAATATTTATAAGATAACCATTCGCTTTAAATATATATTATTATGTCTAGCAGTGGACGTCTATCGGCTGATGATGATGACCACTGCCATTATCAGGAGCTTAAGCTTAAATTTAAATACTCACTAGTAAAATTTATCACATTTAATGGAAATTACGTTAGTTTTAATATTCCAAGTGGAACTCTAATTATTTTGTGGTCCTAAGGATTTTGTAACTAGTGAAATTACTAGGGTAAGGAGACTTAACATATGCCTCAAGGCGAGCGCAATGCGGTGCTGTGTATACCATCTCAACTAGCGCCGCGTAATGAGCAAGCGTATCACTTACCATCAGGTGAACTTCTTTGTAAAATGGAAATCTGCTATATATATATATAGCATTATTTTATATATATATAGCATTAGCTACCAGGTGGTAGGTCTCTGTTGCCGGAGACCGTCTGGATGGGTACCACCGCAGCTCCTATTGCAACCGACAAATAGTAGTGTGCGAACATTACTGTGTTCCGGTTTGAAGGGCGCTGTAGCTAGTGTAATTACTGAGGTAACGAGACTTAACACGTTATGTCTCAAGGCGACGAGCGCAATGTGGTGAAGTGTGTACCATCTTAACTAGCAGCACGTTGTCATGGGCAAGCGTATCACTTACCATCAGGTGAACGTCTTGCTCGTCTCGTCGCATAGTAGTATATAAAAAAAAAGCATATATTAGCATATATCATTGTGATTATTGGGCCACAGAGATCTGTGGCGAAAAGTAAAAAAAAATCACAATATCGTGGCAAGTTAATGCCAGTGGTGACATTTTTTTACTGACGAGCAGTATTGTGTAAACTGTGTATAAACCAAACGCAGCATGTAAACATCTTAACGAGCTCATTGTATGTGAAGTTAAGTGAACAAAAGTTATTCAGTGCTGAATAACCGTGAAGAATTTTTCTGTATGATTAAATTGTGCGTGTATACTATTTGAATATTGCGCGTTTCCTTGCAAAGATTTCCATTCTTCGGACCCCTTTACCAGGTGGACGGTGTAAGGGAAAAAGGTTTCCGGGGACCCTCGTCAGAATAACATTAGAGATAGGAATATTTAAACAGCGCTCTCATGGTGCTCATATGATTTTGATGTTATGAAACTGCTAAAAGTTCAAATGAAAATTATTAAACTGAAAAGTGAAATAAGTATTAATTCATGTTCGTTTACCATCATCGAAATCAACAGATTATATAAGAATGGTTTAGAGCCGTGATAGCCTAGTGGTATGAACGTCGGCATTCCACTGCGAAGGTACCGGGTTCGAATCCGGCCTGCACCAATGAATTTTTCAATTTATGTGCAGTTAGCATAAAACACCAACTAATATCACGTGCTTTGACGGTGAAGGAAAACATCGTGAGGAAACCTGCATATCTATGCCATGACCATCAGTGGTCAGACCAGTATGTGAAATGGAGAAGGCAATGGCAACACCACTCCATTATAACTGCCAAGAGAGTCGTCGTGCGTTTCAATAAAAACATGATGACCACGACCCTCAGTCATGAGGAAATACGACTTAGAAGAAGAAGATAAGAATGGTTTGGGTGAAAATTATAAAACCTGTATTAATATCTAGATTCTTTAGCGTCTAAGTGGACAACTTATAAGGTAAGTTACGTTAAACGTCTGGCTCTTACTAAACATGTTACTGTGCGGCGTGTGTTAATCATGTTGCTGGTAACTCGACTCGACGTACTCAAATTGATTGATCAACATTACAATTGTCAACTGTTTATAGTAATCAATCACCATGCCTTTAATGTGTGTGGCACTTGGTGATATGTTATGCTATATAGTTCACTTATTGTTTGTTGCTTGCTCAAGTTAATCAAGATAATGATTTCGTAACGAAATCGTAATCAAGAAACAGTCGTTTAAATTTTTGTTTGTGTATTCGATATAAACATTACTGTGTCCCAGTTTGATAGGCGCTGTGAGCTAGTGAAATTACTGGGGTAACGAGACTTAACACCTTATGTCTCAAGGCGACGAGCGCAATGTGGTGCAGTGTATACCATCTTAACTAGCACCACGTTGTCATGGGCAAGCGTATCACTTACCATCAGGTGAACGTCTTGCTCGTCTCGTCGCATACTAGTACAAAAAAAAAAGAGGAAATACGACTTGGAAGAAGAAGAAGAAATAATTGAGTGGACTGACGATCTGGTGAAGATCACAAACGACGTTAGATATAGACATGAACTACTTCTTAGACAATTAAGTTTTTCTATTAAAGATATATTAGAAGTGGTGGTAGAAGTGGGACTGGTGTAACTATACTTAACATATGTCTTAAGGCGACGAGCGCAATGTGGTGCAGTGTATACCATCTCAACTAGCGCCGCGTAATGAGCAAGCGTATCACTTACCATCAGGTGAACTTTGTAAAATGGAAACCTGCAATATGATCATTGCTTTCCGATCATGCTTTTATAATGAATGGACATAAATTATAAAACCTGTATTAATATCTAGATTCTTTAGCGTCTAAGTGGACAACTTATAAGGTAAGTTACGTTAAACGTCTGGCTCTTACTAAACATGTTACTGTGCGGCGTGTGTTAATCATGTTGCTGGTAACTCGACTCGACGTACTCAAATTGATTGATCAACATTACAATTGTCAACTGTTTATAGTAATCAATCACCATGCCTTTAATGTCTGTGGCACTTGGTGATATGTTATGCTATACAGTTCACTTATTGTTTGTTGCTTGCTTAAGTCAATCGAGATAATGATTTCGTAACGAAATCGTAATCAAGAAACAATCGTTTAAATTTTTGTCTGTGTATTCGATATAAACATTACTGTGTCCCAGTTTGATAGGCGCTGTGAGCTAGTGAAATTACTGGGGTAACGAGACTTAACATATGTCTCAAGGCGATTTAAGTAATGAGGTGCACTGTATACCACCCGAATATATTTCACCAGGTGGTAGGTCTCTGTTGCCGGAGACCGTCTGGATGGGTACCACCGCAGCTCCTATTTCAACCGACAAATAGTATTGTGTGAACATTACTGTGCGGCGTGTGTTAATCATGTTGCTGGTAACTCGACTCGACGTACTCAAATTGATTGATCAACATTACAATTGTCAACTGTTTATAGTAATCAATCACCATGCCTTTAATGTCTGTGGCACTTGGTGATATGTTATGCTATACAGTTCACTTATTGTTTGTTGCTTGCTCAAGTTAATCAAGATAATGATTTCGTAACGAAATCGTAATCAAGAAACATTCGTTTAAATTTTTGTCTGTGTATTTAATATAAACATTACTGTGTCCCAGTTTGATAGGCGCTGTAAGCTAGTGAAATTACTGGGGTAACGAGACAACATATGTCTCAAGGCGAGAAGTGCAATGTGGTGCAGTGTGTACCATCTTAACTAGCACCACGTTGTCATGGGCAAGCGTATCACTTATCTGGTGAACGTGTTACAAGTCTCGTCACTTCGTAGAATAAAAAAATAATAATTCCACGAATCAAACTCTACATGTGATACGGGAATCGAACTAGGAACGTCCGCGTTAACCGATTTGCCACTGCGATAATTAAGCAATTATAATTTACGAGTCACAATCAAAAGAAGCAGGAATTTCAATCGAGTTCTCAATTTTACGTCAGTTTAATTGAAGTGTTTGGTTATTGGTTAAACTTTATTACCTAACATTACAGTTAAGTAGGCTAACTTATATACAAACTTCCATTACAATCACTGTCAACACACAACGTAATGCTGACTTATAGTAATAATGTCAAAACTGTCAATATTACCCACATCAGTTTTTATTACCGTTTCATTATTCAACACTAGTTTTTTTAGTTATAGGTTAAGTGAAAAAGTTACACAAAGATAAGTTGAGCATTTTGTACTAAAGTTTATAGAAATATTTCAACAAATAATTGGTAAGTGTTTACAAATAAACTTCTTTTTTGTTTTTTTTATTTTATTTTGCGACGAGACGAGCAACGTTCACCTGATGGTAAGTGATACGCTTGCCCATGACAACGTGCTGCTAGTTAAGATGGTACACACTGCACCACATTGCGCTCGTCGCCTGAGACATAAGGTGTTAAGTCTCGTTACCCCAGTAATTACACTAGCTACAGCGCCCTTCAAACCGGAACACAGTAATGTTCGCACACTACTATTTGGCGGTTGAAATAGGACTGCTATTAATTTTTATGTATTTGCAAGTAATAGACACTTCTCTTTTCAACATAAATATCTAATTTACACGTTTTTATATATACAATTCACAAGTCACCGAGTTCACACTTCTTACGCTGTCCAAACAGTAATGAGCTGGATATCTACAGTCGTCCGCCATTTATACAAAAATGACAGCGGCGCCATCTTTACAATAATCAATACAACTATTTAATTATTATCAATTTTAAAGTCATGGATTAATTCCCAATATTTCAATTACACTATAAGAAATATAAATACAATTATTGCATAAATATTAGTATGAAATATAATAGTACGATATGCAGTAATTCATTTTGGATTCATTAACAGTCAATACAATTACTATTTTCCAACAAAATGTTTATAACCACGATTATTTATCCTCAATATCTAACACAAGTAAGCGGACTTACGTCACTTAACATCAGGTGAACGTCTCGCTCGCTTCGGTTAGTACAATTAAAAAAAATGTGGTTTCCTTACAATAGGACTCTTTCGTTCATCCACCGTCTGTTTATTTATTTATTTATTTAATTAGGTTCTCCAATAGTACACACATAATAACATTAGTACAGAAAAGTTTACATTCAGCTTAATATCTGATGTGTGTACCAGTTAATGGGGTACACAACATTCACAATGCACGCATTATTATTAAATTATAAGATAAAAAAGAAAAACTTAAGAAAAATAGGTAAACAATTAAAAGAAAAATATAACAAAGAAACAATTTTGTAAATACATTTAAGCAGTAGTGAGTACATTATTATAATGCTAAATGCTTGGCTTACATTTTAAATAGGTACACGTTACAGTTATTGCGCGGAGTAGAGACAGTGGCTTTATTCGAGATACTTTAATATTTTGTTCTTGTAATTATCTGGAGGATCGTGAAATATATCAATATGCGGATCGTCTTTGCAAACTGAATTATATTTAACGCACATTCTGGATATGGGCGCCTGAGAACCTAGATCGGTTCTAGACGGTGGAGGACAAAAAGTGTTTGTTACCGGGTATCTAGGTGTTTTAAACGGAACTGAAATATTTATATTAGATAGTCTGTTCAGTGACTTAACTGATATTTTCCAACTTAACCGACCGCGGTCGTGTAGGGGTCAGCATGTGGGTGTACCGCGGGCCCCGCTAACTTTCAACTTGATATTTGTACGTTTCCATTGTTTGATATATTATCGTGTGTCCCGTCCACCCTCATCATTTACAAAATAGTTTAAAGTAGTAGTAGTAGAGGTCGGTTTTCAAATTACATTGTTTTATACAGTTTACCAACTTAAATAGCTTATAATTGTGTTGATCGCGAAACAACTACGAGCGATCCCTTTGCTTTCGGATTATTTATTTATTAATGTAGTTTGAGTGTTTATTAAACGGTTTTATTTAGCTCGACCCGTACAGAATTTGTTTGTTTGAGTCAAAATTAGAACTTGAAATTTAAGCACCTTCCCGTTGTCAGATTGATCTGAAGTTTGGTACACAGATTTAATTTAGATGACAATACAATGTAATAAAATCAATAACATTATAAATCTAAGATGGCCGCCGATACAAAATGGCGGATTACATATTTTTCCTTAACCCCCTCAATATGGGTATCAAATGAAAGAACTAGTAAAACACGATGATTATGTCAAAATTTAAAATTCAAGATGGACGCCGTTCCAATATGGCGGACTAGGTACATATTTTTCCACAACCACCACAATATGGGTATCAAAATAATAGGACTACACTAGCAGAATACTGTCATTATGAATATATAATATATGTCAGAATATTCGGTAGACAATTTCACTAAATACTAAAAACAAGAAAATAAAAATCGGTAAAAAACTTTTAAGTTAAACGGTTTCCTTTATGTGCACTGAAAACTACAAAATAAATAATAAAAAAACGATTAATAAATAATAAAAACGCGGGGCCCATTAACTATTTCTGTATTACTAAGGGAGTTTATGTTTTAATTAAATATAACAAAACATCTTTGTTAATATTATATTTTAATAGGATCAATAAGTTAGTTGTGCCCGCAAGGATGCTGTCAGAGATATCTAAGATTAAAGCCGTAGTTTCATACGTTGAAGAGGGTAGCTTTAAGCTAATGCAGACTGCCGCGGGGCACCGGTGACATTTTGACATTCTTTGATGACTTATTATTTTTATAAATAGCCATGGAAATATATCAAAATAATACTTTACTTTGAGCAACCTCCTTAGATCTTTTACACATACATATGTATATAAAACAGCTTTACCAGGTGGTAGGTCTCTGTTGCCGGAGACCGTCTGGGTGGGTACCACCGCAGCTCCTATTTCAACCGCCAAATAGTAGTGTGCGAACGTTACTGTGTTCCGGTTTAAGCGCGCTGTAGCTAGTGTAATTACTGGGGTAACGAGACTTAACACTATATTTCTCAGGCGGCGAGCGCAATGTGGTGCAGTGTGTACCATCTTAACTAGCAGCACGTTGTCATGGGCAAGCGTATCACTGACCATCAGGTGAACGTCTTGCTCGTCTCGTCGCAAAGAAGTTTAAAAAAAAAATCTATTTTTTAATATTTATGACTGAGTTTATGAGAATCTTCTCCACTCGGATACACGATCCAAAAATAGTTAAATGTATGCTTTTTATTCAACAATTATTTTCTTAAAACGAATCTAAAGTTAAATTAAACACTGGCAATAAAACTATTGGCACATATAAAAGAAACATTAAAATGTTTCTTCTTCTTCTTCTTCCCAATTGATGGCATGAGCACGGTTTGTGCGTGAGCCAATGTCATGTGTACGTACACAATAAGAGGATACAAATTCCTAAAAACATGTCTGCGTGGTCAATTCGTCCGCCATGTTTCAAGTCCAAAAATGCGTTTAAATGTTTCTTCTTAAATTAGAATAGAATAGAAAACTCTTTATTGCACACCAAAAGATACAGAAATTACCAATCACATTGCTGTTATATGATAAATGCACAATGGACGGTCTTATCACTCACACGCGATTTCTTCCAGACAACCTTTGGATGGAAAATTACATATTTTGTAAAGTAATAAGTAAATTTGGCGTAGGTTTTTACTAGGAAATATAATAAATAAGAATAGATGTAGTAACATATACTTATATACACATACATGAATACTTAAAGTAATTTATTATTACATATATAATGAAAGATAGAATTTACTGACATATATAAATTATTGCGACGTAAGTTACGTAACCACAACATGGAATAAGTGTAACTTAAGTACTGTACACTTAGCGATAACATTCATTATGTAACATAAAGCCCTTATTGTTTTTCATAGTGTATTTAAGAAACAAGTTATATGTAAAGTTCAATCCGCTTGCCAGTGTACTACAGAGCGGTTGTCTGCCTGTAGAATAAAATATTATTTTATAAAAAGCTTCTTTATTGGTTGCACAACATAACTAGTTCTCTCTACACCATTACATGGGACAGTAGTCCCAGAGTTTTATTTACAAAAACTCATCCGCCCGATCGCCCAACATAACTCGTATGAATTAAAAAAAAACATAATTGTCATTTCAAAAAATAGCTTCGTTATTACGTAAGGTGTAGTGAAAGAGGCAATTTGTTTTGAAAAGCGCCGCCGTTCCCTCCGCGCGCATCTGGCATTACCGGTTCGTTTCGCGGCATTCACATGTTAATACGGACGCGCGCCTCTGTTAGCCTGCCTCATATTTAAAGTATTATTCACATCATACGAAGCCGTACAGTCCCCCCTTTAATACAGACCTTTAGAAATATGCAATCAAAAGCGGCACATACACTTCCGCAAGAAAGGAATTTAAATGTTGAATATACTGTTTTCACCTGGTGGTAGATCTGTTGCCGGAGACCGTCTGGATGGGTACCACCGCAGCTCCTATTGCAACCGACAAATAGTAGTGTGCGAACATTACTGTGTTGTAGTTTGAAGGGCGCTGTAGCTAGTGTAATTACTGGGGTAACGAGACTTAACACCTTATGTCTCAAAGCGACGAGCGCAATGTGGTGCTGTGAATAAAATCTTAACTAGCGCTAAGTTATGGGCGTTATGGGCGTATCACTTACCATCAGGTGAAAGTAGAATAAAAAAAAATTACTTAACTGGTCGCCTGTGCTTAATAAATTGTTGTAACCTACCAAACGCCATTGTTTTTCAATTTCGTTCAAACGTTCATATAAATATGTAAGTTAAAGTTACACAGTTACAACGCGTTGTCATGGGCAAGCGTATCACTGACCATCAGATAGATAGATAGATAAATAAATTCTTTATTGCACACATAACAAAATAAGGAAAATTTACTAAAACTAGGCTTAAGATCTATATGTGGGCAAGGGCGGCCTTATCGCTATGAGCGATCTCTACCAGGCAGCCCTGCAGGACAGGAGAGAAAAAAATATATAAATGAATAGTATGGTAATGTGAAAGTAAGCCGTAATAGCCTAGTGGTTTCAACGCCCGCCTTCCACTCAGGAGGTACCGGGTTCGAATCCGGCCTGCACCAATTAATTTTTCAATTTATGTGCAGCTAGCATAATACCGACTAATATCACGTGCTTTGACGGTGAAGGAAAACATCGTGAGGAAACCTGCATATCTATGTCATTGACCATCCGTGGTTGGATTAGTATGTGAAATGGAGAAGGCAGTGGCAACACCACTCCATAATAACTGCCAAGAGAGTCGTCGTGTGTTTCATTAAAAACAGGATGACCACGACCCTCAGTCATGAGGAAATACGACTTAGAAGAAGAATGTGAAAGTCTGAATAAATAAATATGAGTAAGAAATGTATATACTAAAGTAAAGATTATTGGACACAAGTGAACACATCAGGTGAACGTCTTGCTCGTCTCGTCGCGTAGTAAGCATAAAAAAATATACTATATTATGGTTAGCGAAAATGACCTTGACTATTCCTGTCAGAGAAGTAATTTTTCTATTTCATACCACAATAAAACATTGTACTTTTATGTTATTATAATGTTATTGTATATTTTCATATTGGAATACTTTTTTTTAATTAATCTCTCCAACTCACGGTGACTGCACCGCGCATATGTTACGAGAATTTCAGTTTCAGAAATTTAATAAGCTCCGTCGAGTGTGCTCGTGTTCGCGGAGAATGTTTGTTTTTCGCTCGAAATTTTAAACTTCAAAGCAATACTTCCGCTTTACGAAAGCTCCTATAAATTGACGCTACGGATATTTTTATAAAACTTAAAAAAAAAGTTGTTTGTAATTGAAACTGAAAAAATGTTGTAAATTTGTTGGGACTGTCATAATGTTTGCTTCAGAACAAAAATATAGATTAAAAATATTTCTTCTTTATCACCGGAAGTGGTGGTGGCTCACTTCATGCTTTAAAAATATGAGTAGATTTAATCTTCGTTATGAGGGTTCTAAGTGACATTGTTATGACACAAGCAGCGCGTTGGTCACCACCACCACCTCATTGACTTTGTTATTTTAAAATTTTAACTTGAGGGAAGAATATTTAATGTCTGCAAAACTTAATCTTAATAGATTCTGTATAATCTGCTGTTTGCACCCCTAACACTGGCTCGGCGATGCACACAACCAACTGTCGCACGTCTACTCTCGCCTGCGGCTCGCGTAGTACTGACGCACTGACATTGATCGTGAACACTCGAGACAGTGTACCCACATACACTATTTTACAGTCTACCCACATACACTACCGATTCAAAGATCTTTATGGAATTTTCTGCTCACTTAATAAGTAAATATGAAGTTTTTGATGGTAATGCAAAATTTTACTGCTGATAGGTTTCTGTTGCTACAGACCGTCTAGGTAGGTACCACCGCAGTGACTATTTCTGTCACGTTAGCAAATGTCCATGTGACAACCGTGCTATCCCCGAGCTGCTTGTACATTACAACCTCCTTACATCTTCCCTCTTAAATTAACATAAAGTACTACATTAACTATACAATAAGAGAAACCTTGCATAAATTAACAAATAATGTATAAATTCCTATTGCTATTATTTACAATTCCTACTTCCTTTCTCCCTTAGGAAATAAGAGTTGTTGAACAGAAGCAAATGTCCATGTGACAACCGTGCTATCCCCGAGCTGCTTGTACATTACAACCTCCTTACAATTTCAATCGATAAACAGTAGTGTGCAAACATTACTGTGTTGCTGTTTGAAGAGCGTTGTAGTTAGTGAAATTACTGGGGTAACGATACTTAACACCTCATGTGTCAAGGCGAGCGCAATGTGGTGCAGTGTACCATCTTAACCAGCGCTGCGTTGTTATTGGCGAGCGTATCACTTAACATCAGGTGAACATCTCAATCATCTCTTCGCTTGGTAAAATTAAAAAAATAATAATTTCAATTGGTTTTTGTTAAGTAAAATTTTTTATTCGAAAATAGCAATGGTATTTTGTAAAGTTCAGAAAAATTTTGTAGTTTTAAATTTCTAAAATATATCGAGGTCTAGATTTTTATTTCTATCTAATATATATCAAAGCGAACCCCAGCGGTCATTAGTCCACGGTTGGTACAAATTAATTTTTAAACCGATTAATAACTCCGCGGGTACCCTTTGTAAATGGCGACCTAATAATGTTGAGAAGCGAAGTTTCAGTTTCTTTTATCTCCGTTTAATGACGTCATTAAGAAATTAAAAAAAATCTGATATTTAAAGGAAATACGTCGCCGGACTAATCATCCTGTTGTTTATATTTTAACTTAGTGCTGGTAAGATGAGCTATGGCCCTATGCCTCATGATGGTCACAAGCACCGGTATTATCGTAATTTAATACAAAAAAATAAGTAATACACTATTTAATGTTTGATTCTTTATTTTCAGGTAAGCGGTGAACGTTTGTAACATTCATCAAGTTGCGTGAGTAACGACGCTGTGAGTAATAAGTTAATAAGTGGATGTTGAATAAGTATGAAAGTCAACAATATTCTATTTAGTTTTTTGCTATATTTACGTTTGAAACTTGACCTTAATTTCACATGATCTTGATTAACGAGGCCTTAGATGGTGAAGCATGCACGAACAGAATACTAAGTCTAGACTAAGAAAATCTACGTTTATGCTAATCGTATGTACTGAGCGGTCAGCTTCGCGACGTAAGTTATAAAATATGTATATGTAATTAATTACACTTGCATATTACTTGTAATTACTTGCGGTAGGAAAGGATTCTTGTGTACGAAAGTATCTGGAGCTGCGTAACATAAATCAACCCGGCGGCGGTCGAGCTCCGTCCGTTATAAATGATCCGAAACGTCTCCTGTTTTAATTAACCACGGGCCCCGGGTGCCTTCTCGGGACCCCGTTCAGACCCCCAGTTTTCTTGCCGGAATTCACTTGATAATCTTTTCTTATTTAAGGTTAAATACTACTGTACAATTATAAATTTGTGAAAGTAGCAACAGATGTGATCGGAGACTGTCATTTCGTTGAGTTTTAAAGAAAATACGTTTTATGTATAATTTACTAAAATATAATATTAAAAATAGCTAAAGCCATGAAAAGTGACGAGAATATACTTGTTATATGAATAAGCTACGGCGGTGACGATGTGCTTTCGGAAGTTGTATTAATTAAAGGCTCTCCACAAAGCCATAAGCAGGACATCTATCGGCTGATGATGTTTATAAATTAATTCGTCATCATCATAAAGTGTAATTTTCAAACTGTTTCGACTTCGTCACATTCTCTTTAGTGTAGCATAATCATAAAGTGTCCACACCGTAATGTCATCAATTTACTTTCTTCGCTGGTTTCCGGATGCACGTTTTCTTCGAGAACCAGCTTTCTTCTTCTTAGAGTGCCTCTCCATTACTGGAGGTTGGCCGTCAGTTCTGCGAATTTCTGCCTATTTTGAGCCACACGGAACAGTTGCTCCGAGTTGGTGATACCAGTCCACTCCCTTATGTTCCGTAGCCAGGATTTTTTTCGGCGTCCAACACGTCTTTTAACGAGAACCAGCTTTGGAAGATCGAAAAGAGGTCTCCTTTGCAGGTGGCTGCACACCGCTTTCCTGATGACGGTTGTCATGCAGAGTAAGGTGGTAAGTAATTCGGAGCTAGTTATAAAAATATCAGTGAATTTCACCAGCGGCTGTCGGATCCAATTAAAACTCGCTCGCATTGAACACAATAGTAACTTTACTCTTAACTTTAACCACAGTCGGTTCTACGTCGCGCGGTTCCAACTGCTCTTGCCACCCCATTCATTTCCCTCCGAATTGGTTTACGTACGCACTTGAGTGTATCGGACGAGAAAGTAATAAAACTTGAGCCTTCGCGGCGGACTTGAGTATATGTATACTTCACGTAGAGAAACAGCACGGTATAATGCTCTAGCCATAAATATACCTGAAAGCGACGAGGAGTAACATTGAGGTGATGGGTACGAATAACAGTCCAGCTCTTCAACAGCTACTGAGTCCTGCTTTCTTAAATACCTAATTTACGCAAGATTTGCTGGTCTCCGGTCTCAAACGCCAGAGACCGTCTACGTAAGTTTGTTTTGACTAGACGAGTAAGACGTTCAACTGATGATAAGTTATACGCTTGCTCATAACGTGTCGTTGGTTACGATGGTACACACTGCACCATATTGCGCTCGTCGTATTGAGACATTGTCTCGTCACCCTAGTAATTACACTAGCTTACAGCGCCTTTCAAATCGGAACACATTAATGTTTGCACACTACTGTCTGGTGGTAGAAATAGGAGCTGCGGCGGTATCAAGACAGTCTCCGGTAACATAGACCTATCAGCAGTAACTTTTTTTAAATGGTATACATGGTCAACAACTAGCAGTTGTCTCGTTGTAACATGTCGCTGTTTAACAGCCTTTAACAAATTCGTTTAACTAATGTTCTACCAGAACACACTGCGTAGTTATTACAAAGTACACCGGGACCGGATGTAGCGTAAACTTGTAATTTATTACCTGTCGCGCTGGTACGCGCTACTTTATTACGTACCGATAGGCTTATACCGACGCAAATTTGTGTCGAGTGGTGGGAGTGGTTTAGCGGCTTTATTAAATTGTATGTATGTGAGAGAAACAGTTTGATAATACAGGTTTAAAAATCATCAGTTTAAAAAAGTCGCCGAGGATCGAAATATTCATCTCGATCTGACTTAAAAATTAATTTAGAAGACAGCATCTCAATGATGATAGCGAAGGTTTGTGAGTGTAGTTGAACGCGATCGGAGAGGCGTAGATCTCCACTAAACTTGAGCTCAAGTTCAACATGTTCCAAAAATAGCTTTGCTTGACATCAGCCAAGTTGTATTTGACTATCATTGATAAAAAGGCCCTGACTTTTCTTGATAGAAGGTCCCGACTCCCAACAGGAGAAAAAAAGCTGGCTGTTGGTTATCTCAATATTATTACATCACAACATATTTCCCGTAATATCAATTATACATTATGGTATACTTGTACTTTTAGTGAAACCTTGCCACTATCGCTATATAAGCTCGAAAGCTCGGCTTAGTCTACTGAAACAATGATGTGAACTTTCCTATAATTGACACAATATCTAATATATAAAATTCTCTTGTCACAATGTTCGTTCCCATACTCCTCCGAAACGGCTTTACCGATTCTTATGAAATTTTTTGTGCATATTCAGTAGGTCTGAGAATCGGTTACTATCTATTTTTCAAACCTCTAAGTGATCAGGGTTGCCCACACCAAAAAAATTTTTTTTATTTTTTGGGATTTTTTTTCTATTTTATTTTATTATTGTGTGGCATCAAAAACTGCATACAGCCCTAAATTTTCACTTTTCTATCACCAACCCCTGCTTTTTAATAGACATTTTAATATTTTTGTCTCGCTCGATATCATCAATTGTACATGGCCACGTATCAAACCGCGTGGCTGTAAACTCCAAAAAAAAATTATTATCACTTGGTAAGTTATCCCCTCCACGTGTGTACCGGTGTCACCTCTCACCAGTACACAGCACGGAGTGGGGATGACAACGAATTCTTTATCTCTCAAACATTGTGCCTTTTGTCACTCCCTCTACATATAAATATATTCTCAAGCAACTTTATTATTTATTTATTAACTTATTAAATTTACTAATGTCATTGAATATAATTTATTATTAATCTATAATACAAATATGTGTCGGTAAGCGCATCACTCTACAACGCCAGGACCAATTTGGCCAATTTGAGAAAAATTCGAATAATCGCCGGGAAGCCCCTAAAAACAGCGCTTTTCTTCTTCCTATACAAACGTTCTCTAACTAAAATGTAGGGTCAATTTGAACTTTATTGCTATTTCATAAAGTTCATATTAAATTACAAGCTTTCACTGCTGTCTAAGCAATGTAGGTGCGTTCGTAACGCTAAAGAGTCAATTTTAACTTTATTACAGCTGCTCAAAGTTCAAATTAGATCATTCTTTCAAAAGTGTGCGTATGCGCGTCGGAGGATCTAACGCCGCGTGCCGAAATTAAAACGAATGAAATAATAACATAAATAGTCACAAAATGTAAGAGCTAAAGATCCACCATACTGATTTTCAATTAGGTCGGCTTCGCGGTATTATTTATTTTGTTTTAGTTTCTTTTTCACGACATCACATCAGTCCAGCACAAACCGCGTTACCGTCTGGCGGACCTAACAGACTTCATTCCGTCAAAAAGATTTGGAATGAGGCAGTTATTAGAAAATGGAACATGGAAAACGGAAAATGGAAAATGGAAAATGGAAAATGGAAAAAGGAAAATGGATTATTGGAATATTGGAATATTGGAACATTGAAACATTGAAACATTGGAATACTGGAATATTGGAATATTGGAATATTGGAATATTGGAATATTGGAATATTGGAATATTGGAATATTGGAATATTGGAATATTGGAATATTGGAATATTGGAATATTGGAATATTGGAATATTGGAATATTGAAAATGGAAAATGGAAAATGGAAAATGGAAAATGGAAAATGGAAAATGGAAAATGGTAAATGGAAAATGGAAAATGGAAAATGGAAAATGAAAATGGAAAATGGAAAAAGGAAAATGGAAAATGGAAAATGGAAAAATGGAAAATGGAAAATGGAAAATGGAAAATGGAAAATGGAAAATGGAAAATGGAAAATGGAAAATGGAAAATGGAAAATGGAAAATGGAAAATGGAAAATGGAAAATGGAAAATGGAAAATGGAAAATGGAAAATGGAAAATGGAAAATGGAAAATGGAAAATGGAAAATGGAAAATGGAAAAGGGAAAAGGGAAAAGGGAAAAGGGAAAAGGGAAAATGGAAAATGAAAAATTGAAATCTGACATCTGAAATCTAGAAACCAGAAACCAGTAACCAGAAACCAGAAACCAGTAACCAGTAACCAGTAACCAGAAGAAACCAGAAACCAGAAACCAGAAACCAGTAACCAGAAACCAGAAACCAGAACCAGAAACCAAGAAACCAGAAACCAGAAACCAGAAACCAGAAACCCGAAACCAGAAACCAGAAGAAACCAGAAACAGAAACAGAAACCAGAAACAAGAAACCAGAAACCAGAAACCAGAAACCAGAAACCAGAACCAGAAACCAAAAACCAGAAACTAGAAACCAGAACCAGAACCAGAAACAGAAACCAGAAAACCAGAAACCAGAAACCAGAAACCAGAAACCAGAAACAGAAACCAGAAGAAACCAGAAACCAGAAACCAGTAACCAGAAACCAGAAACCAGAAACAGAAACCAGAAACCAGTAAACCAGTGAAACCAGTAAACCAGGTAAACCAGTAAACCAGTAAACCGTAAACCAGTAAACCAGTAAACCAGTAAACCAGTACACCAGTAAACCAGTAAACCAGTAAACCAGTTAAACCAGTAAACCAGTAAACAGTAAACCAGTAACCAGTAAACAGTAAACCAGTAACCAGTAAACCAGTTAAACCAGTAAACCGTAAACCAGTAAACCAGTAAACAGTAAACCAGTAAAACCAGTAAACAGTAAACCAGTAAACCAGTAACCAGTAAACAGTAAACCAGTAAACCGTAAACCAGTAAACCGTAAACCAGTAAACCAGTAAACCGTAAACCAGTAAACAGTAAAACAGTAACCAGTAAACCAGTAAACAGTAAACCAGTAAACCAGTAAACAGTAAACCAGTAAACCAGGTAAACCAGTAAACCAGTAAACCAGTAAACAGAAACCAGAAACCAGTAACCAGTAAACCAGTAAACCAGTAAACAGTAACCAGTAAACAGTAAACCAGTAAACCAGTTAAACCAGTAAACCAGTTAAACCAGTAACCAGTAAACCAGTAACCAGAAACCGAAACCAGAAACCAGAACAGAAACCAGAAACCAGAAACAGAAACCAGAAACTAGAAACCAGAAACCAGAACCAGAAACCAGAAACTAGAAACCAGAAATCAGAAACCAGAACCAGAACCAGAAACCAGAACCAGAAACCAGAAACCAGAAACCAAAAACCAGAAACCAAAAACCAGAAACCAGGAAACCAGAAACAGAAACCAGAAGAAACCAGAAACTAGAAACCAGAAACCAAAAACCAGAAACCAGAAACCAGAAACTAGAAACCAGTAACCAGTAACCAGAAACCAGAAACCAGTAACCAAAAACCAAAAACCAGAAGAAACTAGAAACCAGAAACCAGAAACCAGTAACCCGAATCCAGAAACAAACAAACAAAAGTTCATATTAAATTACAAGCTTTCACTGCTGTCTAAGTAATGTAGGTGTGTTCGTAACGCTAAAGAGTTAATTTGCCCTTTATTACAGCTGCGCAAAGTTCAAATTCAATTATTCTATCAAAACAGTGTGCGTATGCGCGTCGGAGGATTTAACGCCGCGTGCCGAAATTAAAACGAATGAAATAATAACATAAATAGTCACAAAATGTAAGAGCTAAAGATCCACCATACTGATTTTCAATTTGGTCGGCTTCGCGATATTATTTCTTTTGTTTTAGTTTCGGCGCGCGACATAAAATGCATTCGTTTTCACGTCAATACATCAGTCGAGCACAAACCGCGTTACCATCTGGCGGATCTGACATGACTGCATTCTGTCAAAAAGATTTGGAATGTGACAGTTATTTGTTCCTAAAAAATTATTATAGTAAATATAACTTATGTACTTTAATTATAACTTTGGCCACTCTTCTGGAACCCACTAATATTTAAATATTAGTTGTTAGATGAATATATATAGTGCTGAACCCCACACACCGCCCATAACCAGGGTGACGGTTCTGTTCAGGAGATTTTTTTGCCCCGGCTATAAAATAGGCAGGAACAAAGAACATTCCAATTTTTTTGACAGAACGAAGTCTGTCGGGTCAGCTAGTCTAATATATAAAATTCTCTTGTCACAATGTTCGTTCCCATACTCCTCCGAAACGGCTTTACCGATTCTTATGAAATTTTTTGTGCATATTCAGTAGGTCTGAGAATCGGTTACTATCTATTTTTCAAACCTCTAAGTGATCAGGGTTGCCCACACCAAAAATTTTTTTTTATTTTTGGGATTTTTTTTTCTGTTTTATTTTATTATTGTGTGGCATCAAAAACTACATACAACCCTAAATTTTCACTTTTCTATCACCAACCCCTGCTTTTTAATAGACATTTTAATATTTTTGTCTCGCTCGATATCATCAATTGTACATGGCACGTATCAAACCGCGTGGCTGTAAACTCCAAAAAAAAATATTATCACTTGGTAAGTGATCCCCTCCACGTGTGTACCGGTGTCACCTCTCACCAGTACACAGCACGGAGTGGGGATGACAACGAATTCTTTATCTCTCAAACATTATGCCTTTTGTCACTCCCTCTACATATAAATATATTCTCAAGCAACTTTATTATTTATTTATTAATAACTAATGTCATTGAATATAATTTATTATTAATCTATAATACAAATATGTGTCGGTAAGCGCATCACTCTACAACGCCAGGACCAATTTGGCCAATTTGAGAAAAATTCGAATAATCACCGGGAAGCCCCTAAAAACGGCGCTTTTCTTTTTCCTATACAAACGTTCTCTAACTAAAATGTAGGGTCAATTTGAACTTTATTGCTATTTCATAAACTTCATATTAAATTACAAGCTTTCACTGCTGTCTAAGCAATGTAGGTGCGTTCCGTAACGCTAAAGAGTCAATTTGCACTTTATTACAGCTGCTAAAAAGTTCAAATTAGATCATTCTTTCAAAAGTGTGCGTATGCGCGTCGGAGGATCTAACGCCGCGTGCCGAAATTAAAACGAATGAAATAATAACATAAATAGTCACAAACTGTAAGAGCTAAAGATCATTACTGCTGATTTTCAATTAGGTCGGCTTCGCGGTATTATTTATTTTGTTTTAGTTTCTTTTTCACGACATCACATCAGTCCAGCACAAACCGCGTTACCGTCTGGCGGACCTAACAGACTTCATTCCGTCAAAAAGATTTGGAATGAGGCAGTTATTGGAAAATGGAAAATGGAAAATGGAAAATGGAAAATGGAAAATGGAAAATGGAAAATGGAAAATGGAAAATGGAAAATGGAAAATGGAAAATGGAAAATGGAAAATGGAAAATGGAAAATGGAAAATGGAAAATGGAAAATGGAAAATGGAAAATGGAAAATGGAAAATGGAAAAGGGAAAAGGGAAAATGGAAAATGAAAAATTGAAATCTGACATCTGAAATCTAGAAACCAGAAACCAGTAACCAGAAACAAGAAACCAGTAACCAGTAAACCAGTAAACCAGTAAACCAGTAACCAGTAAACCAGTAAACCAGTAAAACAGTAACCAGTAAACAGTAAAACCAGTAAACCAGTTAAACCAGTAAACCAGTAAACCAGTAAACCAGTAAACCAGTAAACCGTAAACCAGTAAACCAGTAAACCAGTAAACAGTAAAACCAGTAACCAGTAACCAGTAAACCAGTAAACCAGTAAACCAGTAAACCAGTAAACCAGTAACCAGTAAACAGTAAAACCAGTAAACAGTAAAACCAGTAAACAGTAAAACCAGTAAACCAGTAAACCAGTAAACCAGTAACCAGTAAACCAGTAAACCAGAAACCAGAAACAAACAAACAAAAGTTCATATTAAATAACAAGCTTTCACTGCTGTCTAAGCAATGTAGGTGCGTTCGTAACGCTAAAGAGTCAATTTGCACTTTATTACAGCTAAACAAAGTTCAAATTCTATCAAAATGGTGTGCGTATGCGCGTCGGAGGATCTAACGCCGCGAGCCGAAATTAAAACGAATGAAATAATAACATAAATAGTCACAAAATGTAATAGCTAAAGATCATTCTTACTGATTTTCAATTTGGTCGGCTTCGCGGTATTATTTCTTTTGTTTTAGTTTCGGAGCGCGACATAAATGCATTCGTTTTCACGACATTACATCAGTCGAGCACAATCCGCGTTACCATCTGGCGGACTTCATAGACTACATTCTGTCAAAAAGATTTGGAATGTGACAGTTATTTGTTCCTAATAAAATAATAATCGTAATATAATTTATTTACTATAATTATAACTTTGGCCACTCTTCTGCAACCCACTAATATTTAAATATTAGTTATTAGATGAACACATAGAGCTGAACCCCACACACCGCCCTATCACCAGAGTGACGGTTCAGTCCAGATTTTTTTGCGCTGGCTATAAAATAGGTAAGAACAAAAAACTGCCACATTCCAATTTTTTTGACAGAACGAAGTCTGTCGGGTCAGCTAGTATATTAATATAACGATCATCGGAAAAAGAGTATAAATACACAATATTATGTTGATGTTGTATAGTTACAGATAAATATGAGGAAGCGTTTTCGCTGTTAAAAAAAAAGGAATATATTTAAATGGAGCTCTCCCCATAAGCCATTGTACCAAGGTAAGTGAAATTTGGTAACACTGTACCATATAACGCTCGTCTGTTTCGGTGTTATGGCAAAATTCGTTTTTCCTCTAGCTGTTTATATAAAAGTTACAAATCAGTTTCGTAGTCGTTCGACCTTCTTCTTCTTCTAAGTCGTATTTCCTCATGACTGAGGGTCGTGATCATCATGTTTTTTTTATTGAAACACACGACGACTCTCTTAGCAGTTATAATGGAGTGGTTTGCCATTGCCTTCTCCATTTCACATACTAGTCTGGCCACTGATGGTCGTGACATAGATATGCAGGTTTCCTCACGATGTTTTCCTTCACCGTCAGAGCACGTGATATTAGTTGGTGTTTTTATGCTAACTGCACATAAATTGAAAAATTCATTGGTGCAGGCCGGATTCGAACCCGGTACCTTCGCATTGGAAGGCCGGCGTTCAAACCACTAGGCTATCACGGTTCGACTTTACTTACATTGAATGTTATCCGTAGCGCCGTAGCGCTGGGCACGTCGTAGCGGTTGTTAAGGTCTACGCTGCGGGCCGCTACGAGCCTTTAACGATCTACTTGTTAAGCGTGTGTTTAACGTTTTCTCATTAAATTGTGAATCCGACTTTTGGTAAATATGACAGCTAGAGTAGTAAATTAATTTCTAATAAACTTAACAGCGACGTTTTGGAATTGTAAAGTAGGATAGAAAAATAACTAGTTTTACGATTAGATTTTTGTTTTTTTTTTTATACTAAAGAGGTGGCAAACAAGCATACGGCCCGCCTGATGGTAAGCAGTTACTGTAGCCTATTGACCCCGTGAAAACCTAATCACGCCCGTTTTTAAATAACCCCATTCTGTAGCTTCTTGGGAAAACCACGGCAGGGAGTTCATTCCATAACTTGATGGTTCTTGGGAGGAAGTTCCTCTGAAACCGGACTGTACGCGACCATTGCGGCTCTAAGGTATGAGGATGAATTCCCAGCCGATGACGGATTAGATACAATAAGAGATAACTTAAATACTAAAAATTACAGTAAATAAATGAAGTGTATGTTAGTATAGAAAACTTTATAGATTAGTGATAGATGGGTAAGAAACTAAACATAGGTTAGTATGCTCTGGTAATAATTTTGGGGGACAAACTAAAAAAAATTGGCGGCGGTAACTTAAGTTACTATCGAATAGCACAGCTGCTACACAACAATTGCATACAAAGATAAGATACTCTGTTAAATATTGGTTAATTAATTATTAATTTGTTAACATTGTCTACTTTTAAGTATATTAGTTAAGCCGTGATAGCCTAGTGGTTTGAACGCCGGCCTTCCAATGCGAAGGTACCGGGTTAGTTAGCATAAAAACACCAACTAATATCACGTGCTTTGACGGTGAAGGAAAACATCGTGAGGAAACCTGCATATCTATGCCATGACCATCAGTTGTCAGACTAGTATGTGAAATGGAGAAGGCAATGGCAACACCACTCCATTATAACTGCCAAGAGATTCGTCGTGTGTTTCAATAAAAACATGATGACCACGACCCACAGTCATGAAGAAATACGACTTAGAAGAAAGAAGTATATTAGTAACATTCAAAACAATTTAAGTTCGATTTCGTATAAGTAGATAATAAAATGTATGTATGTGGTTTTCTTTACTGGGATATGTAATTCAGGAATAAATCTCACTAACTGGATAAATAACGTTGTAAAGGGGCATAAGTGAACCGATTCAAGTAGAGGTTATTAAGTTACCGGTGGACGCGCGCCGCGCTAACGCGATTCACACCGCAGCCTTACCCCTCAACTCATATTCCTCACTCTTGTCTTTTAATATTAAATCACTTGAATCAGATTGATCCGGAATGTGCACCTACTGTAATACTCCCAACAAAACCACCCCGTCTATGAATCCAGAATGTACAGCTTTATATTCACTTGTGGATAATATCTCCATAAAATATTTATCGCGTCTTCAAAAGATATGGAGTGAAGTTATGTTAAATGTTTTAAGATATTATTTATTAGAAAATGATAGAGGTAACTTTATTTCGCATAAAACTAAAATAATAAAAAGGTACAGTGTGCTGCGGTGTACATCATCCTAAATTGCCACATTGTTATAGGCAAGCTAATTATCAGGTGATGTCGTTTTAATTAAAAATACCGATTAGACAACCTTTGGGTAAAGTATATAAAAGATTGTATATACATATGCAGATTATAATTTTTATTATAGATATTTATTTATCGATTTGTTAATATATATGTAGGAATGTAACTGTATGGAATGTAAGCAGGTTGTAAGGAGATAGTGTGAAGCAAGAAGGATGGAAGGGAATTAAAAAGTAAAGGGAAAAACAATGGAAGTACAGAGTGTCAGAGCGACAACGTGAACGAGAGGATATAGAAAAGCGTGGTGGTGATTGCGTGGATTGCTGGTTTAGATCACGACGCCTAAATCCCACATATATATAGACTAAATATTACAAATACATAGATCTATATATTTTTTTAAATGAACACAAGAGAAACAACGCATGAGATCTTCTCTTACACCAAATAAAAATACTCTTTAACAAATTTGTTTCATATACATAATCAAGTATAATACATTCCCACCATCTTATGCGTTTTGTATTTTTAGTGCGGAACCTTATTTTCTATCCAAAACAAAGTATTCAATTATAAAGTTTATATCATTAATTATATTTTAATTAAAACCGCGTCAAATTCGATCAATCCGATTTTGAGATTACAAAAAACACACAAACAGGTATTTAAATAGCTGTTTTAGTTTAAGTAAAATGTGAACATATTACAGTACAAACAACCTCTAAAAAGCGCACTTACTATTTCTTCCTTCAAAACTAAATTAAAAACACTCCTTTTAGAAAAACAAATTAATTCCCAATCCTTAATTCCAGCACTTAAGTCAAAGTTTCACTTCATTTCACAATTTCAATCATTTATTCTTTCGTTTTATCCATCATACACACTTAATAATAAGGCATAAATTAAAACATAGATATTGTGTACGCGCACAAGCACCTCACAAAGAAAATCGCTCCTAAATAAGGTGGTAGCTGAAAACCAGTGCGTTGCTTTCTCCGTAGCAACATTTGCACTGAGCTACGGCCTTTTTGCACCATTGCAGTACTTACAGCAAAAAATTTTTGTAAATATAGCTATGTCAATGTGCTTTCGTTTATACACCCTATATAAACATTGTATCTGTTTGTTTCTGTATATTTGTACTGCATGGCCAAATAAACCATTTTATCTATCTATCTACAGTGCATACATATTACAGTATGATAGTTTGTGATAGATTAAGTGCTAACCAAGTTACTCATCAGGTTTCGTATATAGTCGGCAAGTTATATTATTAATGCATAACTTACGACCGGTGCGAGTGAAGTTGACTGCGTCGATATCCCAACTTTGACTCCGGCTAATGGATAAAGCATGTACCCTCTCGACTATCATTAATTCGCACAAAGTCAACGCTTTGTTAACTTGAACTTGTTCAGATTTTGGATTTAAAACTGTACATTGTAGATGTTTATTTTATTATAGCTGTGATAATTTAGTTGGATGATAGATCTCTAATGAAAGAGGTGGTAATGCGAGGGTCAGAAATTTTCGTTACTCACTGGATCTTTTGCGGTATCTCACTATAGCCTCATCCAAAATTAACCTAAGTTGCATATTTTAAAATAGATATAGTACTTTTCAGCGTTAAATACCTATATATTTTTGTTTCTTGTTATTGGACAAAGCAACGAGACGAGCAAGGCGTTCACCTGATGGTAAGTGATACGCTTGCCCATAATGACGTGCCGGTAGTTAAGATGGTAACCACTACACCACATTGCGCTAATCGCCTTGAGACATGAGTTGTTAAGTCTCGTTACCACAGTAACTTCACTAGCTTACAGCACCCTTCAAATCGGAACACAATAATGTTTGCGCACTAGTGTTTGTATGCTGAAATAGGAGCTGCATAAGATATAAGTGTTACATAACTCATTACTAGAAGTGTGTTGTTTTTGCGAAGATATTGCTTTCATATAATTATATTGTTTAGATCTTGCATCATGTATTATATAAAAAAATATTATAAATGTAGCATTTAATGATGCTTTGATACGCTGTACGAGTTTTTCTGCAGTCTAAAGCTTTGAGCTCGGAACTGTAAAGCCATTTGAATGAATCGGCAGGTTGGCGCTGATTGATATTCAAATGTTTGAGTTATGCGAACAAGCGCTGCTCGCTTGCAAAAGTTTTAAACTAAATATTGTTTTCGATTTGCTGGAGGTCTAACTGTTAGGTGGACCGAAAAGGTCAAAGCTGTAGTGCGAAAAAAACAGCAGTTATGGAATGGATGCGGTGTGTACGGTGGAGGTGGTAACGAATCGGAACAATAAGTTTTATAACTTTTGAATTATACTTGTTTATTTTGGTTTCAGTTTAACAACTTTAAATGAATCAATTTTTTTTTTTGAAAATTAACTTCGGATATAACAACATATGCTTTCTTCTTAAATGTTAAAGTAATCAATTGTTTAATTTTTTTTTGTAATTGAACTAATATGAAAGCGTTTCAAAATGCTAACAAAATTAAAATTTATAATCAATCGATAAAACCTTCGCACCTGGAACTCCGTTTCGTCGTCGATCAGCCCGAATACCGTACTGGATTATGATCAGCAGTAAGACAGCAGCTCGTCTATGGTGCACGGCTTGTCGCAGCACTCGGAGACCACCTGCCGCTTGCCCCTGTGCCGGCCGCCGGCCAGGCTGCTGGTGTGTCGCCCCGCCACCCACGGCCACTCGAACTCCATTACCCTTTGAGATCTCTTCACCAGGTTCATGTCGTCGCACAGCACCGACAGAGCAGAAGCCAGCCGCCTGCCGCAGTACATCTGCCCGTAGCTGTTCTGACACGAAACACCAGCCATTACAACGGTGAAAATGAGGAGGACGACTACTGCTTTGCTCGACATGATTCGCTCGTAGACTCCGGTGAGGTACTGTGATGAAAGTGAAATTTTGCACGGCTTTTATATGGAAAATTTCCGATGAATATTCATTAGTTATTCTAACTCGTTGAGGTGAAATAATTCGATTTGAGCTGCAGACGGTACGTGGGATGAGCTCCGGCGCCCGCGCGAGATGTATAGCTCAGCTTCAAATGTCCACTCGTGTTATACTTGATCCGTTTGAGTTTCTGGGTTATAAATACTAACAAGGGTTAGATATATTATTAGCAGATTATTTTATTTTAAGTAAAACTAGAAAAAAACAAATTGACTCTCACTCCGTCTTACTGGTAACGAAAATATACATTTTATCTGGTTCAAAAGTCTTGTAGTGTTAGGTGTTTGTTATTTACTTTAATAATGGGATCGGAAGCAGGTTTCTTTATGCTACTATGCAACGAGACGAGCAAGACGTTCACCTGATGGTAAGTGATACGCTTGCCCATGACAACATGGTGCTAGTTAAGATGGTACACACTGCACCACATTGCGCTCGTCGCCTTGAGACATAAGGTGTTAAGTCTCGTTACCCCAGTAATTACACTAGCTACAGCGCCCTTCAAACCGGAACACAGTAATGTTCGCACACTACTATTTGGCGGTTGAAATAGGATCTGCGGTGGTACTCATCCAGACGGTCTCTGGCAACAGAGACCTACCACCAGTAAATCCAATAAGGTAGTAGTATTCAATCATCTTCTGTATTGAAGTTAGAATATTTTTACTTTTATTAGCATTGCAAGTAATCGTTGACAAAACTCGGTATTTCTTTGCAAGGTTTTTTGTTTTATCAAATCCGATGTGATGGTTGGGATGATTTAAACCATGTTAACAGTTTTCAAACTTTCTACAGCGTTGATGTTTCAAGTTTTATTTGTTACATTAAATGTTTAATATTCGCGTAAATATAATAAATAAATAGACGATACAAATTCAAAATTCTTGATCATATTTTTTTTTTTTTGTGCTACTTTGCAACGAGACGAGCAAGACGTTCACCTGATGGTAAGTGATACGCTTGCCCATGACAACGTGGTGCTAGTTAAGATGGTACACACTGCACCACATTGCGCTCGTCGCCTTGAGACATAAGGTGTTAAGTCTCGTTACCCCAGTAATTACACTAGCTACAGCGCCCTTCAAACCGGAACACAGTAATGTTCGCACACTACTATTTGGCGGTTGAAATAGGATCTGCGGTGGTACTCATCCAGACGGTCTCTGGCAACAGAGACCTACCACCAGTAAATCCAATAAGGTAGTAGTATCCAATCATCTTCTGTATTGAAGTTAGAATATTTTTAATTTTATTAGCATTGCTATCGTTGACAAAACTCGGTATTTCTTTGCAAGGTTTTTTGTTTTATCAAATCCGATGTGATGGTTGGGATGAGTCAAACCATGTTAACAGTTTTCAGACTTCCTACAGCGTTTCAAGTTTTATTTATTACATTAAATGTTTAATATTCGCGTAAATATAATAAATAAATAGACGATACAAATTCAAAATTCTTGATCATATTTTTTTTTTGTGCTACTTTGCGACGAGACGAGCAAGACGTTCACCTGATGGTAAGTGATACGCTTGCCCATGACAACGTGCTGCTAGTTAAGATGGTATACACTGCATCACATTGCGCTCGTCGCTTGAGACATAAGGTGTTAAGTCTCGTTACCCCAGTAATTACACTAGCTACAGCGCCCTTCAAACCGGAACACAGTAATGTTCGCACACTACTATTTGGCGGTTGAAACAGGAGCTGCGGTGGTACCCACAAAGACGGTCTCTGGCAACAGAGACCTACCACCTGGTAAAGAAAATTGAAACGTCATCATCATTATCATAACTTGTTGATTCTCTACTTACGCCTGTCAAACTGCTCTCCATAGTTTGCATCAAAGAAAATAACTTTAAAGTTATTTTTAACTCGGCATCCGTTGCGCGTTTAACTGTAACACGGAATGTACGGGTTCGGTTTTTTTTTTCGTATCCGCAGTTAGGATCTGATAACGTATCGCACATAAAATGCGCATGTAAAAGGACATTTTATAACCGATAATTGGTCGCGATCGATTCTCACGGCTGCGAAGTTTACGACCTAACCTACAAATATGGCGAGCGATAAAATCGTAAAGGACGCCGGACAGACGGACAAGTGACGCCCGGTGTTTTTATTCAACGGAATAATTATCCTACATGTATCGTAGATATATAAATATATGTATTTATCTATATGTATGTATACACATTTCTTTTTTTTTTTCATTTCCATATCATATTTTCATGCTAGATTGCCACCTACCACAACATCTCACCTCACCAAAGGTTGGCTGGTAGAGAATGCCTTCAGGCATTAAGCCCGCCTTTTGTATTCCTAATGTGGTACAATAAAGAATAAATAAATAAATAAATAAATATAATACATAGATAATAAATGAAAACATTGCTTTAACTCCGATGGTAGATAATTAGGTGAGGGAATGGTTCGTTCGGCTCCGTAAATATTTAACTGGCCCCCCAGAGACCGCGGGGTCGGACCCGCGTCTCTGTTGCGTCGGAAGTTGCGTCCGAGACCCTGACCACGGGAATTGTGTTGTTACTTACGCTTACCAACGGAATAAAACATAAGTTATTGGACGTACGGTATAAATAATTTGAGATTTCGGGCACTAAAATAGTTACGCTGTTTCAATTTCATCATAACTGCTTAGTAGCAGCTACTTAACCTTAACTTTCTACTTCATTTGTAGTTTGGCCATAAATATGAGTTTCTTAGGTTATTGCACTTGTCAGCTGAAAGACTTTATAAAACTTTTTTTTTATTTTTTTTTATACAGCTTTGCGACGAGACGAGCAAGACGTTCACCTGATGGTAAGTGATACGCTTGCCCATGACAACGCGGTGCTAGTTAAGATGGTACACACTGCACATTGCGCTCGTCGCTTGAGACATAAGGTGTTAAGTCTCGTTACCCCAGTAATTACACTAGCTACAGCGCCCTTCAATCGGAACACAGTAATGTTCGCACACTACTATTTGGCGGTTGAAATAGGAGCTGCGGTGGTACCCACCCAGACGGTCTCCGGCAACAGAGACCTACCACCTAGTATATATATACCGAGTATATATATAGTATAACTGGTGGTGACTAACTGCGGGTAGGTCTCCGTTGACAGAGACCGTCGACGTAGGTACCACCGCAGCTCCTACTTCTACCGCCAAACAGCAGTGTGCAAACATTACTGTGTTCCGGTTTGAAGGGCGCTGTAGCTAGTGTAATTACTGGGGTAACGAGACTTAACACCTGTCTCAAAGCGGCGAGCGCACTATGGTGCAGTGTATACCATCTTAACTAGCGCCGCGTTATGGGCAAGAGTATCACTTACCATCAGGTGAAGAAAGAAGTGAGGTCTGCCTCGTCGCCACGTTAAATAAAATAAAACTTAGGGTGATATGTTCTTTAAAAGTTTTTCTTAGCTTATAGCAGATAGTAGATAGCAGAAAAAAAATTAAAATTCCTCCTCTTTAATCACCGAATAAATTAGTCCGGGTCACGATAAAAGTTTAATACTTAACCCGTGGAAGTGAACTTAATGGGCGATAATTAGCCCAGATCGATTCACGCCGCACGAAAGTCGCGAGTGGTCGGCGATTTACAAATCAAGAGCACAAGGTTCTAATGGCTTACGTACTTTGAATGTAGATCACACTGAAATATTTTTTTAACCGATTAGCCTATTGAACACTTTTGATTAAAGTTAAACAATTATAATCATAGTAAAATATTACAGAAAATCTCTTTCAAAAGAAAAATCTATTAGATTTTGAAAAGGTTTAAAACTGAATAAGAATTTACGTAAACTTAACACAATACAATACTTTTGATATATTGATCCGCATGGGTGATCTACTCTAGATCGTGTTGGTTCACCTTTCTTCTTCTAAGTCGTATTTCCTCATGACTGAGGGTCGTGGTCATCATGTTTTAATTGAAACACATGACGACTCTCTTGGCAGTTATAATGGAGTGGTGTTGCCACTGCCTTCTCCACTTTACATACTAGTCTGACCACTGATGGTCATGACATAGATATGCAGGTTTCCTCACGATGTTTCCCTTCACCGTCAAAGCACGTGATATTAGTTGGTGTGATACTAACTGCACATAAATTGAAAAATTCATTGGTGCAGGCCGGATTCGAACCCGGTACCTTCGCATTGGAAGGCTGGCGATCAAACCACTAGGCTATCGCGGCTCATTATTATCGCGGTTGGTTCACCTAACAGGCGATAAATAAAAAAAAATACATATTTGAATCAATTTTGAAAAAAATTACTTTCTATGGACAAAAGATGACGATACATTCATACATACATTTACATCCTGCGTCCCCTAGATGGGGCAAAGGGCGTCCACAGTGACTCTCCATCGCGATGGAAAGATGACGATGCCATATGTAAATTCTCTATGGCTACGTTTCCTTTCAAATTGTTACTGCGTGGTAACGTAATTGGTAAAGTTTCGTTTTTATTTACTTTTAAATTCCTTTCACCGAATGAAATCTCTCCATGAAACGCAATCGTTAAATTGGCTTCATTGTAGTTCCGCAGGGTTCTGTTTTCTGAACAATTGTATTCAACGCTTCTCATGTTTTTGGGTTTACTTAATTTTTTTTATATTTATTTGCCACAGATTTCCAGTGTTTGATGTTAATTAAAAAAAATCTAGCCATCCAATTTTACATCAAAAGTAATAATTTTATTTAGCAAGCCGAATTTTCCAAATGTCAAGACTTGTTCCACCGTCCACCAATCTACTATGTATCTTTTTCTCGATCATATCACTTTACCATAAAAGTGTTATCGTGCGTAAGTATTTTTGGTCGGCCCACATTTTAACACGTAATTAGGCCATAAAAGCCCCGGACAATGTACATTCAGAGCCTTAAACTGTTACCTCGTCCCGCGACCAGTTTTTCTTACAGCCGCCATATTATCAGATACGAGACCCAATACTACTCCTATATTCTAAGTTGGTAGTGCACCTTACTAATCAGACTGTAATCTTGTTCTGGATTAATCTTTTTTTTTAAAGTACGAAGTTTTTGTACGTAACCCCTATTTTAAAGCAAAATAATTTATTAATTTCGGTGTGTGTGTTACTATTTTGCCTAATGTATTCGTGTAGGCTAATCTCTATACTCGTTCTCTCTTTAGCCAAGGTAAAGTTGTGGTATGCTTATTGAACTTAACGTGTAAAAGTGACAAGTTAAGGAAACGTAAAATATAGCTTCGCACCAATATCATTAAAATATTGAAACTAAATTCAATTTTGATGAAAATATGGTTTGTGTTTAGTTAGGAAATTGATGTAAACAAAATGAAAACTTCATAGTTCATTTATTATTTTGATCTCAAGACACAGGTAAAAGTCTTAGATCATGATTGTGTACGGACAATACGACATCAACTCGTCGATGGTGCAAGGTTTATCGCAGCACTCGGAGATCACTTGGCGCTTACTCCTGCCCAGGCTTTTCGCTTCCGTTGGCTCCATCCAGGACCACGGCGAGGCTTCTATCCCCGATCTTTTCACCGCTGGTATATCACAGAGGACCGCCAAAGTCGAGGCGAGTCGCCTGCCGCAATACACTTGTGCATATTCCCCTTGGCACGATATAGCAGACAAAAGAATCGTGAATGCGAGCAAAGCGAATCCCGTTTGAGTAGGCATCCTTCTAGTTCGATTGAATACAAATGAACAGTGTGAAGAAAGTGCGGCTGCTGAAGCTTTTATACCGCGCAGCCTCCTCATTGAATATTCACTAGGATGTCAAATGAAGCAAGGTGAGATAATGGGAGGTGACCTGCGCCGCGGCGTGGGAAGTGTTACGTCGTTATTTTTGGATCTAGTTCAATCGCTTTCATGAGTATAGAATAATTTCAGTTATTAATAACATCAGCTTGATATTTAATTTGTTGTATATCTTATAATTTTCTTTCTACTTAAATATTTCTACTGTAATCTCATAAGTTTGTAATTGAACAAAACTACTCGTTTCGCTTAGGTTAACATCAGCTCCTTTGTCTGTCTCAATCATCTTAAATTTATAAATTTACGAAGTTGAAATACAGAATTTATGAATCACATTGAACGTTCGTTAGTTTGAATCATTCATGAGACCTGTTGACATAAGTGGCCGCTGTTTCTCAGTTCCATTCAACGGATAAATTGTTGAATGATTGATATCTCTAGACATAACATCGTGTATATTCCATATTATTTTATACGCCGTCGTGTACTACACTTCTGTAATATATTAGGACTCATAATTAATTTATTACTAGTGAACATCCTTATTTCCGAATCTTTCTATTCTTTACTATTTTAATGTTAGTTGACTATTTGTAAGTTTAAGACATTGTCCTTTGTTCAAGAAGGACGACAGTGAAAATTTACTTTTTACTTTCTCTCTGATTAATAACTAAATCTTAGATAATGCAAAAGAGAAAAAGTAGTAAGTGTTAAAACAATTTTTGTGTACATTATAGATATAAGTTAGGTTTTGTAATATGTATTATCTCAATCAGGGCATAGAATTAATTTTCATAATAACAAAAGCTTCCAACAGCGGTCAATTGGAAGATACTTTGTATTGGAAAAAGTAAGCCTTTTTATTACGTTTACAAAGTATTTTACAAATCAATACGGGTATACCATAGGCTTTGTTGTTTTCCTTTGTTGAAACAATTTGTCTTTTAACAAAGGCCTCCTCTAAACATTTTCTCGTTTCTTTGTCCCTTATTGTTCGAGTTAATTCTGCTACATCCACCTTTTTCACATCGTCTTTCCGAAGAAAACTTTAGGAAGACTTTTAATTATAAAACAGATACATATTTATTGTACATAATTTCACTAAAAAAAGAAAGGAGATGAATTAGAGTATTGGATGAGAGTAGGAACGAGAAAAGGAGAGGGGAAAGACATGAGCCCTGGGTAACTCCTGCTCCAATGGAGCGGCTTGAGAAGTGAACGCTGCCCGCTCGGCATCGGTAAGTGATTGTAAAGACCTTGTATAAAAATAAATAAAGTGATTATAATGTAATTAGCGAAGTTTTAGTAATATAACGGAATGTCCCGGAATGTTTACCAGGTGGTAGGTCTCTGTTGCCGGAGACCGTCTGGGTGGGTACCACCGCAGCTCCTATTGCAACCGACAAATAGTAGTGTGCGAACATTACTGTGTTCCGGTTTGAAGGGCGCTGTAGCTAGTGTAATTACTGGGGTAACGAGACTTAACACCTCATGTCTCAAGGCGAGCGCAATGTGGTGCAGTGTGTACCATCTTAACTAGCACCACGTTGTCATGGGCAAGCGTATCACTTACCATCAGGTGAACGTCTTGCTCGTCTCGTCGCAAAGTAGTATAAAAAAAAAATGTCCGAGGAATGAAGGCGGCATGGCGTCTCCTATGTTGGCACATAATTAAGCCATAAAAAGCGGCCGCCGGCCCGGAGTCGATCTCGGCTGTCAGCGGCGCGCCGGTCACTTTTTGCGTCCGTCTGTCCAATGCGATAAACTTCACCGCGCGTGTGAATATGGGGACGAATGGCGGACCTTGTTTGCGAAATCCGCAGCCTGTACGACCACCGGTGTACCTGTACCCAAAGATCAAATATATGAATACGAAAATAAGGAATTAATGGGGTAACGAGACTTAGCATTACGTATACATCTTGATTCGCTTAATCAGATACATTAAAAAAAATCCACGCTGCTTAATAAAGAATTTTTTGGACTCTACTATCATTGTCGTCCATTTATGAATTATTAATTTTAACTGACATCATTTTTATGTGACAAATTGGAGACTGTTCGTCGTATTGTATGAATATTTGATTTCCTTTAGCATTTGGAGTAATCGCTTATTCAATCAGCTACTATTTAAGGACTGGTTTTGCTAGTTCTTTTACAGTCCTCAAAGCGCACATAGTGTGAAGGGTAAAACAAACATTGAACACAAATGACTTGCGCAATATTCCTGGCATTGTACTTCACGTCAGCGGGTCGTAATTAATGACCCCCATATTTCAACCGTGGGGTCCGAGATGTAACGTTACTTTCGCTCGCTCGTGTTATTAATGATAATTATATTAAACAGTATCCCGCTAGGTTGAGATTTTGCGGATTTCTTGTATGATGTATTAGTGGACATCGCCGCTCAAACTGAAAACGATAGAAAACTCTCTAATTTATATACCAAGATAGTCTTGCAAGAACATATAAAATAACGTTTACTATAACTTCCGTTTATATGTTATCTCTAATCTAAACTATTTGAATATTTTTTTTTTATACTACTATGCGACGAGACGGGCAAGACGTTCACCTGATGGTAAGTGATACGCTTGCCCATAACAACGTGGCGCTAGTTAAGATGGTACACACTGCACCACATTGCGCTCGTCGCCTTCAGACATAAGTTGTTAAGTCTCGTTACCCCAGTAATTACACTAGCTACAGCGCCCTTCGAACCGGAACACAGTAATGTTTGTACACTACTATTTGTCGGTTGCAATAGGAGCTGCGGTGGTACCCACCCAGACGGTCTCCGGCAACAGAGACCTACCACCTGGTTTTCTATGTTAATCTTTAGTGCTAAAGAGTATGGATACCATTACTGACCAGCCTCAATCAACGCTTACTGTGCTCCAGTTAGATGGGATGTAGCTTTTGAAATCAAAGGTGTAATGAGATTATTCCTTGAAAATCACGATTCTAATATGTTGCTGTCCTCCGAATTAGCACCACATGGTTACAAGTAACAAGGAATCCGTCTTGCTCGTCTCGTTCGTATCCCATTTAAAACGAGGTCGACGACGATAATCTAATCTACTTATACAGATCTCAAGGGATTATAATAAATGTTGCTGTATACTGTAGTAATTTCCTAAAGAGCCTCGTGACACGCGAATTCAAGGTCTGGAGCCCTTTGTGTTGGTCATGAACACCACCGCTGGCTGTTTACGAACCGATATAAATAACAAGTTTTTGCTTTTATTTATTGCATTAGGCGGGCTAACCTTTGTTAGTACCGCGGGGAAGTATAATCTGTGAGGTTTTTAAAATATAAACAATCACGTGACATAAACTGTTACTTATAATAATCAAATTGTGAACTCGTAAATTAATTCAATTACATACACAGTAATATAAAAAAATTACTTTAAATTATCATTGTCACAGTGATACTTTTTTAAAGTAAATATTTTTGTTTGTATACAGAATACCGGTAACGATGTAGTCTTATCGCGAAGTAATGTTTTCCGTTGACAGATTAAAATATTTAATGAATAAGCAAGGAAACATTGAAGATCATCATCACTAACCGATAGATCAACCGATACCGGATATAGGACTCGGTGTTTGCAATCTGAGAAATATTACAAAGCATTTGTGCTGACAATAAAATCTTTCCATTTGTACAAACTGCTCATTTATAATAAAAATATTAACTTACATCGCGATACTCTTCAACGTTTGTTCAGAAATTTTCTATCTATTAAAACGATATTCGTCACAGCTAAAAAGAATATTTTTTAGCTTTCAACTAGTACTTTAAGTTTTAGTCACTATACTTATTATTTACGCGGTAAAAAGTGAAATATAATAAATACTTGAATTACTTAATAGTTCAAGTATTCAGTTAATAATGTAACATTTAATATCTTAATACTTTTACGATGGTCATTACGATTTTTTTAAATATAAGATAACTGTTTATAATTTCACTATTATTTAGTATAATACCAGGTGGTAGGTCTCTGTTGCCGGAGACCGTCTGGGTGGGTACCACCGCAGCTCCTATTGCAACCGACAAATAGTACTGTGCTAACATTACTGTGTTCCGGTTTGAAGCGCGCTGTAGCTAGTGTAATTACTGGGGTAACGAGACTTAACACCTTATGTCTCAAGGCGACGAGCGCAATGTGGTGCAGTGTGTACCATATTAACTATTACCACGTTGTCATGGGCAAGCGTATCACTTACCATCAGGTGAACGTCTTGCTCGTCTCGTCGCATACTAATATAAAAAAAAAGTTATAGAATAAACCTTCATTTTGAATATTTACAACAGTATTATAATTTTTTCCTGTTAAGAACTTAATTATCTGATGATTAAATGTTATGGACGTTTAACTGGTTATATTCAGAGAATCACTGCGAGGGAAGAATCGGTGATTTAGAGATAAATGCAATGGAATTTCGCGCTATACAACATATAAAGACGGATGATCGAACTCGTCTGTAAAAAGCTTTCCGGGGATAATGTATAACAAACAAGGATATCGACCTATTCCTTGAACCAACCCTTTAGGGGAGATTCGTTATCAGCCAAACCACACTTTGTTTGGTAAATTACTGTCTTGAGTCTGTTCATGTTAGAAAAGATTCCTAAATTCGCAGTAGAAACAAAGAATGGGACAGCAGATAAAATTGTTATACAAACAGTAGTCGAGAAAGCCAACCCTTCTTTAAAAGTTTCCTTTTTACATTGAAAGAACAAGCGAAAAGGACATGATTGTTATTCCATTATAACTTGATTATGAATATCAGAACTTGGAATAGAATCCTGTTCAAAGTTTATGTTGGTTATCGAGCAGAATAACTCTTTAAACCAATATCCGGATATTGTGCTGCAAGAGGTCCACCACCAACTGCAAGAATATGGCAAATACCACCTCTGTTATTGAAGCTGGAGACGTTAACTTGTACATTCTTTCTCGTGATATTTTATTATACATATTTATCATAACTTATTGAGGTTACATAAGTTGTACCGTAAATTTTCTCGTAAAGTCGTGTACGCGCTGAGTTTCGTTGTCTACCCACGTTATTATCTTCCTACGCATACTCCTAAACTTCAGCTTTCATTAGTTCAAGTTACTGCTCCAAAAATTAATCTTCCACCTATAAAACGGGGCACGTTATCGTTTTACATCACATTCCATATCCGGCTCCCGAAGCGTTCAGATATACACTGCACCATGAAGGTTCAAGTGACATTGGTTCTGTTCTCTCTCCTCGCTGTACTGTTTGTGGTGAAGGGACAGGATGGCTACAGGCAGGTGTACTGCGGCAGGCGGCTGGCCTCGACGCTGGCGGTGCTGTGCGACGACATGAACCTGGTGAAGAGATCTCAAGTGGAGTACCAGTGGCCGTGGGTCGCGGGGCGACACACCAGCAGCCTGGCCGGCGGCCGGCACAGGGGCAAGCGGCAGGTGGTCTCCGAGTGCTGCGACAAGCCGTGCACCCTGGACGAGCTGATGTCATACTGCTGATTTGGTCACCTCCAAAACTAGTCACAACGGCCTAGTCCAAAATTTTGTTTACTTAATTAAAAATCTTTTAACTGTATCTATATTATAATAATAATAAAAACGCATTTCGTAGTAACATCCTTTTTTGTAATTGAATTTCGCGATACCACCGCGGTGTTGACTTTGTGAGTGATACATTGTGGAACCGACCTTCACAACACCATAAAGCGCTTACCACGCTTGGACAACAGATGATATATCAACTAAATACTAGTACTATACTATACCAATCATTATAACCTATTAAAAGTAAGACTATAATAAATGATCAGGTCGAAAACCTTTTTACCAGTATATGATTATGATTTGCGAATCCGCTCATTGTTGCTTTTTTGTGATTAACATTTTCGAAGCATCTTTCGACTTTCAACACTATGATTAAGTGCAGTAAGTGCAATGTGGTCATTAATAAGGCCGGCGAGACCACGACTACGCTGCAGTAAGTGTCTCACATTGGCACGTCGACAAAGTTAACTGGCAAATGATAAATCTTACATAAGAGCTCGAATCTCTCAAAAAAAAATATAAAGAAGCGGAGACTTGTAAACAATATGGGATTGGAATAACGAAAAGAAATAGTGGAAGCGAAAATAATGGACCTCGAGAATATTACTGATTTATTAAATAACTTGGACTCAAGTATTACAGAACTGGAGGAACGCAACAACTATCTAAAGCTATCAGAACGATTAAATAATTTGGAACTACACGAAATTACTGAACACAACAACGAACAACTAATGGATGTCGTTCGAATCGCAGACTCCCTTTGGATCGACTTGTGTAAATCGGACTTTAAGCTGGTGAGACGATTAGGTACTTAAAACTGGAAAAGCAACAACCACGACCAGTTCTTATAAAATTTATCGATAGCAATAAGAAAAACACGTGTCTTCGAACCACGAGAGAGAAACAAACGAAGTGTTAAAATAACAGCGCTGGGTTTTAAAAAGGACAAAAATATGGTTTTCATCATTGAAAATTTAACACGTAACCCTTATAGTGTTTTATGAACCAGGTGGTAGGTCTCTGTTGCCGGAGACCGTCTGGCTGGGTACCACCGCAACTCCTATTGCAACCGGCAAATAGTAGTGTGCAAACATTACTGTGTTCCGGTTTGAAGGGCGCTGTAGCTAGTGTAATTACTGGGGTAACGAGACTTAACACCTTAGGCCCCAAGGCGACGAGCGCAATGTGGTGCAGTGTGTACCATCTTAACTAGCGCCGCGTTGTCATGGGCAAGCGTATCACTTACTATCAGGTGAACGTCTTGCTCGCCTCGTCGCAAATAATATAAAAAAAAAAGCTCGAACACTGAAAACCTTCGAATTTGCTTGTACGTACAATTGTCGCATATCATTAAGTCAAAAAACCAACTAAACTCTCTTTTATTAGTTAATCCTATTACCAGTTCAGAATACAAGTTTATACTAAGACTGCATGCCTGTGTAAATACAATCTAAAATTTATTAGGACCACTTTACTAAAATCATCTAGATATAACATAATCTTTATTACTACTTCTATTTATCGCTGGCTCTGAATACGTTGCTTAAATGAACTTATTATATCTTTATAAAGCCTAATTATTTTGACCGCAAGTGTACTGGTTTGTTTAAGACACAGGTGATGGTAACATTGCATGGCATTTGCGTATGTATTCGAAGGTCACTACTTCCCTTAATATATTCCAAATATACAGATTAAGATTAATTCTGCTCGTTTATCATAGCTTATATAGTGTTATTATTTTTATCTATCACTATACCAGCATTTGATATATCGATAGAAGTATTACATTTATTGTATTTTATAATTAACCCTCTAAAATTTATAAAATTAAGTAAAAACCCCGGTAGTAGGTTTGCTAAACGTAGCTTTAATTAATAAAGGATGGGATGAACTCCTGGATTTTTTAAGAGAAAACGATTACGATGTCTTGTTTAAACAAAACCTGGCTTACATCGCATGACGACGTTCACTCTTACCGGGTATCAGGCTACAATAGTTCATACCCCGTTTGACCGATATACACGATCAGGAATTACAATTTGTCAGTTGATTCACACAGTTCTCGAGCAAATGTGGCTGGAAGTCATGCAAAAAAACAAGAGAATAGCACCGGGTATCGTCTATCGATCTCCTTTTCACAACTGAACAGCTGCTTATGACTCTTTACATGAAGCACTGCCCATCTTTGCACTATAAGCTCAAGGTTATTAGGTGATTTGAATTTAAACTGTTTTAACCACAACATGGCTACACCGCCATGCTTTAAAGATTTTCTAGATAGTTTTCAACTAAAAAAGATATTTACTATACTCAGACGTATATAGCGGAGCTTATGATCTATCATTTAAATACCTCTTCAGTAAAAGTTATTTATAATGATGATTTCAGTGATCGCGGCTTAGTTGTGGTTAATTTTACATTGGTAATTATTCAAATCAGCCCTAGAACAGCCCTTGTACACTACAAAAAAGGAAAAAGAAAAAAACAAGGCAGCAAACTGTTATCGCTTAAAGCTATTTCTTCTAAAAAAAAACAGTTATAATAGACAGCTTGTATCAATGTAGATGTCATTAAAAATGCTGCACAAAATACCCCATATGAACTAGTCAGGAAATGCGGTAGTATGAATGATATGGTGTCTTCTCCCAACCATTTAATGCTAGACTTAATGAATACTATTTCCAATGCGCACGCGAACGTACAAATAACCTTCTGCACCTTTATTGACCTACAGTATGAGATCGGTACGAGTATTACCGCACAAACGTGTCGGCGAGCAAAAAAATTTAAAAGTGAATCCAGCTACCAGTGTTATTGACACTTACGCAATTACAACAAAACCGCAATCCTTTATTAAACACACCTATTTTAAACGAGCATTTACCTGTTATAAAAAAAGAGCCTCTGACATTTGGATGATATTAATAACCTTTTAAAACTTTATTCTTGTAATAATTTACCTCGTGACCTTGCAAATGTAGATCAATTAAATGATTTCTTTATTAATTCTGTACCTCATGTGCCGTGTGACTGCCAAGAAGGATATGTTAAGAGTGAGAAACATTCAAAGACAATTTACAGTTACGGAGGTTTCCCCCACGACCATTGCGCGCATTACTGAGTCATCACCAACTGGCTCTGTTGTTGCGATGGGACATACGTTGATTTTAAGCTTAACTTTTCCTTTTTTTTAAACGCCATATCCGCAATTGTTAATAAATCGATTTCAGAAGGTACCTTCCCGGAACAATTGTAATGTTCTTTAATCATTTTAAACGATCTTAGACTTATAGACATTTTGCCTGCGTTGTCCAAAGTAGTAGAAGAATGTGTCATCACACAAATTACGATTGCTCACTTTTTTAGACGAATGCGTATCTTACCTGTATTACAAACCGGAATTCGCAAACAAAGTAACACTACTATCCTACATATTGTTAATGACATTGAGACCGCCTCAGTCAAGGGCCGGGGTACTGTACTCGTTTTTTTAGACTTCTCACGGGCATTGAACTGCGTTTCTTTACAACCTTGGTTGCAAAGTTGGAGAATATTTTGGATTTTCCCCACACGTATGTAAATGATTTCAGTCTTACTTTTTCGGCCGTAGCCAAATAGTACAATACAATGTGTTGACGGGTCAACTTTCTAAATCTAAAGCAGGACAATTCACAAGGGTGTTATTCAAGGATCAATTTTTAGCCCTACTCTTTTCCTTTAAAAAGATACTTGATCCAATATACTTAGGTGTAATAAATTGTAAATAACTTGAATGAAATTGGTTTACAGTCAGTATACATGGATGCTTATATACAAAACTGAATTCCAATGCATTTAACCTGACATTAGCAGAATTAGTTTTGAAAATCAGAAATTAAGATTTTCCTTAATGCCTAAAGCATTATGTCAAGTGAGAGGTAAATGGATCGGTCACAGAGCAGCAATGCATCGGACTTTTCGGACAGCTGTGAAACTTTTAAGGTCTGTGCTTTGTATTGGAGTGAAAACGTAGCTCGACGTTTACAAGGGAACACAACACAAAGGGCGGGCCGGGACGCGGCCTCGGCCGGCTCCCGGGGCGCCGTTAAATATTCAGAAGGCCAGACAAACATCGCGATGTATAACGATCTGCTCTCGGCAATGTCAGCGAGGTATTACACCGGCTGTACCGTCGGAGATAGTATACGTCGGGTTCCATTCCAACTGAGCTCGAGCTTCCGGTAAAAAAACCGACACATAAAAAACAACAGCTTCCGTAGTAACATTTACCAACCCGTACCTGGCCTGTTCAGTAGATCAATGGAGTCCCCTCATTTCCAGCATCCTTCCAGCATTCTCCGTGTATTGAACATAATTATTTTTTAACAAATATGAAGTGACGTAACGATTGATTGTTTTGTTTTTTAAGTGCATACTTTAATAAACAAAACGCAAGTTATTAATATTATTTCATAAAAACTTTTAATTTAATTATATTTATGGCTTCTTTAAGTATATAATGCCACACGAATCTACTAATTTCAGAACAATATTTATTGGATTTCATATATTATTCGTTAACAAGTCAATATAACTTTCAAATTTTTCCACTTTAAAGTCAATATAAAATTCAACTTTTCTAAACGTTCTGTCAGTGTTTTTATACCTGTCACTTATGGACTAACCTTACAAGAGAGGCTCATAACATCCTAAGAGTACAATATAATGATGCATTTCGTATTCTTTTCCGACTCCCACGTTTCTGTAGTGCCTCTGAGATGTTCATGGAGGCCAGGGTACCCGATTACTTCGCCATCGTGAGAAGCCGCACGGCTACTTTCTGACAAAGGCTACGATTATCGACAAATGAAATGTTAAAAGCGTGTTCTGAGAGCATATACCAGAACAAAATAATAATATACTGGCAAACACTGCACAGAGTGAAAAATAACTAAAAAAAAAAAGCATCAACTATGCTGGAGAAGAAAATTAAATTCGTTATTGTTAAATATGTATTGTCACTTACGTGTTATATTGCAATGTATTATGTAACATTGTAAATAAAAAAATAAAAAAAAATAACAACTGAGGTAAGTAAAAATATAACTAGTATTTTCTTTAATATTAATACCGGTTTTAACACCGGTATCCCGATATTTCAAATTTTAAATATCAAATACCGGTGTTCAGATTTTAGTTCGGTATTGTACGCCCTAGTCATTATATAAAAAAAAAGTTTTATATGTTGAGAACTGCTTTGACGTTTTTATTTTTAGATTTGAGCTTAAAAGTCATCCATTCAAAACACTCGCCTGTGCCAAAAAACATTGTTTGAGTGTTGATATGATGTGTGAAAGGTTTTACTGCTGTTAGGTCTCTATTACCGGAGACCGTCTAGGTAGGTACCACGGCAGTGACTATTCTAACCGCCGAACAGTATTCTCCAAACATTACTGTGTTCCGGTTTGGAAGGCGCTGTGACCTAGTGAAATTACTGGGGTAACGAGACTTAATACCTTATGTTAATGTTATCACAAAGAATAGTAAAGTATATTGTAGTTTATATTTTTGACAACACTACCACACGTCACCGCGCCACGAAGCGCCCCTTCCCGAAATTGCTATATAAATGGCCACGAGTCGTTACGCGGCTCACTTTCATTTGCACTGCTAAGATGTTGTTTATTTACGATGTTTAATGTTAAGTAAAAGTGTTATATCTGTTCTCCGGTCTAAGTTAATACTTACGTCTCAAGGTGACGTGCGCAATGTGGTGAAGTGTATACCATCTTAAACAGCGCCGCGTTAAGGGCTGGCGTAACATTCACCTTCAATTGAACGTCACGAACTTCTCGTCGCTTCGATGAATAAAAAGATAAATTAAACTATACTTGATATTCAATGAACGTTATTTATAATGTAACCTTTTAACGATAATTGGTGAAATCGTTTATAGTTGTACATAATGTTCACTTGATGAACCACGCTAGTGAAGTGTTGGAGTTTTAATGTGTATCTGTGTTGTTTCATTGGGATAATGTTTAGAAGTTGCGGTTTTCAAAAGGAATAATATTAAAGGTACCTTTATAATAAATATTCTTATGTTCTTATGTTTGTTTATACTGTGAGAATTAATATGCTTTGCTCTGCGGTGGAGTTATTAAATATTCAAACTGTAGTTATTGCTTTCAGTAGATGAAATTCGATTATAAATTCTATTAGCAATTCGGTGTTAGCAATGAATATTTGATTTGTTAACATAAGTAGTACTTGATACCCTCTAAGCGATATTTATATAAGTATAAGTATCGCGTAGAGGGTATCAAGTACTACTTGTGTTATATATATATATATATATATATATACATATATATATAATACAAATTTAAACTTTGTGCACTCCTTTATATGAACTTGAATAATGCCAAATCTCACACTTCGTCACACACGCTCAGTGTATTTTTTTTGTAAAACACCTCAAAAGGGTATTTTCCAGAAAAAAGAACTTATCTAAAATCAAGCGATGATTTTCTTGTTTCAAGTTAACGTACATATTACTAAATTACTTATTTCGAAAGCTACAAAACGTAAGTTAAGTTTTCATAGACAATGAGCTGGTAGTAAGTTAAAAATATCAAATTAAGAAAAATTATTTAATTTTCTTTTTTTTAATGAACTTTAAGCGAGTTGATTCTGATAAATCAACTAAGTAATTGAAAAGTCATCGGAGTCCGGGTCATCGTCCTTGTTCAGTATTGACAGTATAAAGACATTTCGTCTACGGTGCACGGCTTGTCGCAGCACTCGGCGACCACCTGCCGCCTGGACCGGCTGCTGGTAGACCGAGCCACTAGCAACTCGTACTGCCATTGCGGTCTCTTCACCAAGTTCAAATCTTCGCACACCTCTGACAGCTTATTGGCCAGCCGCCTGCCGCAGTACACCTGCATATAACCCTCATGACATGAAGCAACCGCTATTACAGCAGTGAAGGCAAAGAGGAAGAACAGCTTTTGGCACGACATGCTTGTGTGATCCAGTTCGTTGTAGTAATATGAGTGTACAGTCACCATGACTTATATACTAAGCTGTCGGCTTCGTTACTGCGCCGATAAACTTTGGTCCAGTTAAGTGGTAATACACGTATGGGAACCTTCGCTAAGTCGTAGGACGTGCGACGTGCGGGGTGTATACGCAATTAGTGTCAAGTGAAATTGCACTTGCATAATATCTCATAATTCACTTAACAATGACTAATCGAATAAGTTCTAGAAAATGTGTAGTTTTTTTTTTTTTGAGTTGGCTGTTTTTCCCTATAACAGCTGGTAAATGTAGAAAATTTCCAAGATTAATAACCAGTATAGTACAGTAGATACATATACCTGTTTTTAATCACCGACTGTATTCACGCGCAAAGTTAATACAAAAATTTGTTCGGGTGTTTGAAATGTTTTCATTACGTTCAAATGTAATATGTATTATAAAAGCTAAGCAGACTGATAGACAATCTAAAACTTATGTTTGTTTTTTTTTTTTTTGTTAAATTATTTCCGCTTACATTATTGCTTTGGAGGCGAAAATATGCGCGTAGTAAAAATTGTCTTCGGCGTTGCACAATTAATCATTGTATCACACAAGATATGAGAATAGTCGGTGACCAAGAGCTTCTGGATGCAAAACTCGATAGCTTGGGTCACCGTCGTAGAGTAGCTAGTCTCTCGGTGTTCTACCGAATGCACTTTGGAGAGTGTGCTCAAGAACTGCATGATCTAATACCGCCTTCGCCCTTTTATCATCGGACGTACAGACACACCGCAGGCATCCATCCCTTCGTTGTCGATCTCCCGCGCATCAGGACAAGCGTTTCGCTTCGTCCTTCATAATGCGTACAACGAGGGAGTGGAACAGTCTGCCGGCGTCAGTGTTTCCGTCCAGGTATGATGTGGGGGTCTTCAAGAAAAGAGTGAACAGGCTTCTTCTAGACTAGTGCGCTTTACCACCTAGATTACATCGCCGCTTATCATCAGGTGGGATCGTAGTCAAGCACTAGTCTATCATAAATAAAAAAAAAAAAAACAAAACAAGACGTAATTTATTGATCATACGTGTTTGTGGTCTCTAATGATGACTCCTTATTTTTTTAATTATGAACACATGTAACGTTTTTTATTAGTGTTGTCTCTCTGCGATGTGCTGTGTGCGGTGATGAGTCAGGACGGCTACGTTCAGGTGTGCTGCGGCGGGCGGCTGGTCAAGAAATTTTCTCCAAGAGATTTAAAAAAAATTTTTTTTTATTCCTCGATGCGTAATGACGAGGCAGACATTCACTTGATGGTATATGGTGATCCAATGTGTTTAGTATATTCTACCTTTTTGGTAGGATATTTATGGTCTGTGGCCAAATGACAGTTGCTTGAGATTCGGGTTCGCGGTCGGATCGCGCGCGCAGCTGTCTCCGTATATCGCAATTAAATCGGTTACATATAAGATATATATAACGAGTTGGATATCGGAAGTTATTACACATTATACACAACATATACACAAAGTGCAGTGTGAAGCGGATTGGGGTACCCCGAAGCAGTCGCCGGCAGTGACTACAGGTACACTTACTTATTATTTATATTTCATCATCATCATCATTTCAACCGATGGACGTCCACTGCTGGACATAGGTCTCTTGTAATGCATTCCACAAAATACTTTGTGTATATATATATATATTTATATTTACTTATTGTGCTATCCAGCTCCGCGTATAATTTTGAGAAGATTACTAACCTTATAGAACATTGCCAGTGTTCTCTCGAAACAGGCGAACTTTATCTGGCGACAATTGATACGTTTGTCCATAAGAACGTGTCGCTAGTTCAGATGGTATACACTGCACCACATTGCGCTCGTCACCTTGAGACATAAGTTGGCAAGTCTCGTTACACCCAGTAATTTTACTAGCTTACAACGCCCTTCAAACCGGAACACTGATTACTGTGTTATGGTTTATTTTAAACATGAATTTGCACACTGCTGTTTGTCGGCTGAAATAGGAGCTGCTGTGTTCTACCTAGACGGTCTTCTGCAACAGAGACATACCAGCAGTTAAACTGTTTGTATGTATTTGAACTATCTCGTGTTTGCTTGCAGAAAGTGCAGGAAACGCTATTTAAATTTTTGATAATATTTATTAATAGTAATGAAAGATTTCATGATTCAGCATAAATGATGGCGCCTGATGCCGCCCCTATGAGCGGAGCCGCGGGTGTTGGATGGGGAGTCTGACACCCGGTAACATCATGGCTCGGAGTGCGAGCAGCATGCTGGGCGTTTTCAGCACGCTGCTCTGGAGCAGGGGAAATGGCTGGCCCACAGCCTATCAACAAAGGTGGAGTCCCAAGGACCAGGCGCGGGCGGCATAGCGATAGCATGACCCTGTCGATCTCGCTTTGCCGCCAGTAAAAACGCGCGGAGAAAGAAACGCCGAGGGGTTTTAGTGGGTGAAAATCCCACATAACCCGGCGCCGCTCCCCACGGTGTCGAGTATCTTTATAAGATTTCCCCTCGTATAAAAAAAAAAAAAAGTTATTTCATGTAGTCAATGACAAAAAAATTAAGCAGACGATAATTTCTAGAACTTTATACATTTTATTCGATTATATTTATAAAGACATTGTATTTTACAATAAACTCCGATTACCAATTATTGATCTTAATCTAATCAGTCGTTAAGAATTCATCAAAGCGCTTGTTCCCCAAGCGGTCATCTCGTGCTCGATTGTTATCAGCAGTATGACATCAGCTCGTCCAGGGTGCACGGCTTGTCGCAGCACTCGGAGACCACCTGCCGCTTGCTCCTGTGCCGGCCGCCGGCCAGGCTGCTGGTGTGCCGCCCTGCGATCCAGGGCCTCTCGTACTCCACTTGGGATCTCTTCACCAGGTTCATGTCGTCGCACAACACCGCCAGCGTAGAAGCCAGTCGCCTGCCGCAGTACACCTGCCTGTAGCCCTCCTGACTCTTCACCACGCACAGTACAGCGAGGAGAGAGAACAGAACGAATGTCACTTGAACCTTCATGGTGTTTGTTTATTGAATGCGAACGATCAGGATGCTGGTGTGGAATGTGGTGAAATAGACTATGTTTCCTGTTTTATACGTCTCTTAAGACATTAATTATTCACAAACAACGTGTCTACACATCTTAACTAATGTAACCTGAAATACATGATTAAGCGTAGGTAGACTCGGAGTGGGGAGCGGCACCACCTTCACACCCACGCACACACATATCGAAGTTAGCTATAATAAAATATATTTCAGTTTATTTCAGAACAAATAAGACACGTTAATACAATGTTATGGTTATGTTTATATAAAGGACATTTTTTATCGTAAAGAACTCTTTAAATAATACCCTTTCAGCTAGGAGAAGATGGAGTTAAGTGTTATTTGTACCAATAACCCACTCGGTGGTCAACTTCAGTGAGTTCCGAGAGGCTCTGAAATTCCGGAGCTCCTTACGCTTCTTTTAAGTTCATACCAGAAAGGGTGGTAGGTCTGTGTTGCCGGAGACCGTCTGGATGGGTACCACCGCAGCTCCTATTTCAACCGCCAAATAGTACTGTGCAAACATTACTGTGTTCCGGTTTGAAGGGCGCTGTAGCTAGTGTAATTACTGGGGTAACGAGACTTAACACCTTATGTCTCAGGCGACGAGCGCAATGTGGTGCAGTGTACACCATCTTAACTAACACCACGTTGTCATGGGCAAGCGTATGACTTACCATCAGGTGAACGTCTTGCTCGTCTCATCGCAAAGTAGTATAAAAAAAGAAAAAAAACCTTTGCTATGCTGCGGCAAACACGAGACCAACTTGTACTAGTCGATCACCCCGTACTCTTCGATTAGTCCTACGTCATTCTTATCACATACATATTCATAATTATAGCTAAATTGTTTCTATCAAAATTAATCGTAGATCGTAGACGCCATTAATTTCTTGAAGGTGACCTCCCACGCGGAGTGGTGTAATTCGGAACATATCAGTTCACGTAACGTTAAACACGTCCGTTTGTGTATAAAACGACGAAAATTTTGGTTACGATCACATTCACCGTCAGCTTCCCGTCCTAGTCAGGTGTACACTTCCACTAACCAACCATGAAGGTTCAAGTGACATTCGTTCTTCTGTCTCTCCTCGCTGCTCTGTTTGTGGTGAAGAGTGAGGACAGCTACATGCAGGTGTACTGCGGCAGGCGGCTGGCTTCTGCTCTGTCGGTGCTGTGCGACGACATGAACTTGGTGAAGAGATCTCAAAGGGAAATGGAGTTCGAGTGGCCCTGGGTCGCGGGGAGACACACCAGCAGCCTGGCCGGCGGCCGGCACAGGGGCAAGCGGCAGGTGGTCTCCGAGTGCTGCGACAAGCCGTGCACCATAGACGAGCTGCTGTCTTACTGCTGAACACAACTTTGACTACACGTGAAACTACAAATTATATTACAATAAATATATGAAATTTTAAAAATTAACTATGTTATTTCTTCAGAAATCTTCAGGATTTCATGCATTTAACACGCGTAGTGATAGTGTCTTTACCAGGTGGTAGGTCTCTGTTGCCGGAGACCGTCTGGGTGGGTACCACCGCAGCTCCTATTGCAACCGCCAAATAGTAGTGTGCAAACATTACTGTGTTCCGGTTTGAAGGGCGCTGTAGCTAGTGTAATTACTGGGGTAACGAGACTTAACACCTTATGTCTCAGGCGACGAGCGCAATGTGGTGCAGTGTGTACCATCTTAACTAGCACCACGTTGTCATGGGCAAGCGTATCACTTACCATCAGGTGAACGTCTTGCTCGTCTCGTCGCAAAGTAGTATAAAAAAAAATATAAGTGTCATACATTTGAACCCGCCATTTAACTACAGTTTGCCTCAAATAACAGTATGTTGGAGTTTATTAGTAGATACTTAGAGCTACGTGAAACTTCTACATTGGACCACTTCATTTCTAGAAGTATTTTGAAACCATAGTAATATTTGTGTTGTGACGCCTATATCCGTCATGAATTGACAGTGACAGCTGACTTGTTAAATTTGTAATATCAATTTACGCTTAATCTGTGCCATGCAAATAAGTACACAAGCACTGAATCCGAAAAAGGCATAGTTAACTAGTTATAACAGTACAGCCATTTATTTTAGCGTTTCATCTAGTTACATGATCTCGATCGGACCTTAAGGTAAACGGTACCCCTGCTGCGATACAACATTTTTTTTAGTCTGGCAACATTAAACATGTGCGCCGTAATAAACTCTATGCTAAGCGATCAATCGGCCACCCACTGTGTCTGTGCACTCCGATTATCGATTAAGTAATTTACTTAAATACATTTAAGTAATTTTTTTAACCTCTGACCAAATGGAAAGATGTTATATAGTTATTAAGATAGTTGAGCCCCTCGCAACGCAAGTTGACCTCCGAAAATGATTTCAATAGATAGTAATCTCATATATTACTGCATTTCCAGCAAAAGCAGGGTACCTTTCGAAAATCTCTCCGCAGTCAAAAATATATAAGTTTTGCTTCCTCTGGATCCATTTTTATATAGCTTATGTTCACATTATTACTTTCTGTTTATAAGTAAAAGTTTCTTTATCGAAATTATATTCACTTTCGACCTTCAGACGCAAATTTTTTTTTTAATAAATTTCAGCAACGGGTAGAGGTAAATTTAAGTTAATGCTTATCATATTTATTACAAAATACCCACGATTTATATACAAAAAAGTGATGAGACTAGCAAGACACCTGATCATAAGTGATACTCCCAAGCTATAGGGTAATTAAGATAATACACACTGCACCATATTACGCTCGACGCCTTGAGACATAAAATGTTAAAACTCGTTACTACAATAATTTCACTAGCTACACAGTTCAAACCTAAGCACAGTAATGTTTGAAATTTGAATACAAAGAGAGAGTAAAAAAGGTTCAGCTGTTTTTAATTATGTCAAAAATGTGAAAAATATAGCTGAAGTGACAGGCTTTGAAAATTGGGTTGCAAACAAGCATTTGACTCTTAAATATTTAATTATGTCAAAAATGTGAAAAATATAGCTGAAGTGACAGGCTTTGAAAATTGGGTTGCAAACAAGCATTTGACTCTTAAATATTTAATTACACTTGATATTAATTGAACATGTTAAGTGAATTTAGAGTTATGTAGCTTAGAACACTGCTTGCTTTCTAAAATGTTGAGTTGAAAAGGTTTACATCATGTAAAGTTAGTTCTTAAAAACTCTTTAACAAATCAATCACCATATATCCTCAGAATCGATTCGGGGACCTCCGAGTTAAAAGACAACAGGTTAAGCGCTGCTAAACCGAAACAACTCAACATTCACCTTTGATACGTAAACGAATATATTTCTATTATGTACTGACGGCTTGGTGTTACTATACAAAGTTAATTGGATTTTTCATTCATTTGTACGTACACTAACCACTCTAACTATTTAGTAGTAAGATGCCACTGAAATCTTCTCGTGCCTCTTCTCTGTTCTGTTTCAGGTGTATTGAGCTCACAATCACTTCTTTCTGCCAACATGTTTTGTCTTATCATGCCCATCATTTGTTACTTTCTAGTGAATTAGTGTGTTAAAGATGTTATGATTGCGTTATAGTTAACGATGCGGTGAGGAGATTTGACTGTAGTGCGAGTGTCCGCATTCGAATCCGTGTCCGCGTGGTGCAGTCCGCCGGGCCCGCCGCCGGGCGCACCTGTTGCGGCGCGCGCACATCGACCGCCGCCGCGATTTGGGTCGCACCCTCCCCAACACTCCCCTCCCTAACTAATTCCTGAACCGGCATCCGGAAGCACGGGCACGACCACTCGCCCGGAAACCCACCGCCGCCCGCGACAGCCTCGCAACGAACGAATGATGAGAAACCGGATGTTGTTACGAGCGTGATCAATTTCATAATTCATTCATTCATATGAGAATACATTAAAGGATAATTTAAGGATGATTAAACTGATACCGTATTAAACACTATTCATATTTGTTCATAATTTTCATTTCATGAAACATAACGAATTAGATATCCGTCCCGGTTAAAAATAAAAAAAAAATTGTCATATCTACACTCCCGGACACATCTATCGGCCCACCTAGTGTTTAAAGTTTTAACGGTGCCTAGCTAAAAATAAATGTTAGGTGAAGCAATAAGTTTTAATGCAGTTTTAAAGCTGATTTTTTGGTCAACCTTTATGTATGTTTTTTTTTTAATTTCGAATTCAGGATTATGAAAAAAAAACGAAAATTCGAGTCTGTTCATTGTTTTCAACGACCCAGGAATGGAGAAAACTTTTTTTATTTCGCACAAGTTGATTTTTTTTTTTTTTTGATATTTCCAATTTTTTTTTTTTTTTTTTTATTTATACAACTTTGCGACGAGACGAGCAAGACGTTCACCTGATGGTAAGTGATACGCTTGCCCATGACAACGTGGTGCTAGTTAAGATGGCACACACTGCACCACATTGCGCTCGTCGCCTGAGACATAAGGTGTTAAGTCTCGTTACCCCAGTAATTACACTAGCTACGGCATTGGGTTGGTTCCATAAAAAGGCAAATCTAGACTTAGAACCAGTTTTGACCAAAAAATATGAATACCCTGCCTGAAATTGTCGCCCAAGCTGTAGCACTTCTGCCGGCCTAATCAATTCGAAATTAAAAAAAAAAAAAAAAAACACATAAGGGTTGACCAATAAATCTGCTTCAAAACTGCATTAAAACTTATTGCTCCACCTAACATTTATTTTTAACTAGACACCGTCGAAACTTTAAACACCGGGTGGTGGGCCGATAGATCTGTCCGGGAGTATATTTTGAGTGATTTAGATATGTTAAAAAAAGGTGGAAACAAAGACCAAACAAAATTTTAACACAGCTATGTGAAATATATATTATAAAAGTACAGATATACGTAGTATATACTGACTATAAAATGCAATTATAACATCATTATATTATATACATAATATATGTATGTCAGTGCATGTTCGTAGCGGCGTAGCGTTCCGTAAATTCGTAGCGTAGCAGTGCATTATAAGTTACTGCTGTAGATTAATTACTTGTTTGATCTTTGAGGAACAATAATATACTACTATTAAACATATATTCACACACAAATACACATTATTATCGTAAAGTGTTTCCGTCCAGGTATGATGTGGGGGTCTTCAAGAAAAGAGTGAATAGGCTTCTTCTAGACTAGTGCGCTTTACCACCTAGATTACATCGCCGCTTACCATCAGGTGGGATCGTAGTCAAGCACTAGCCTATCCTAAATAAAAAAAAAATTTGATGTAACTATAACTTTTGTTTTCATGAAAGCACAAAAGGCGTATTTCTCACTTTACGTTTCCTGCTCGTTGTGTTCGCTGCTGGTAGGTCTCTATTGCCGGTGACCGTCTAGGTACCACTGCTTGTTTCAACCGACAAACAGCTGTGGGAACATTACTGTGTTCCGGTTTGAAGGGTGCTGTGAGCTGGTGAAATTAGTGGGGTAACGAGTCTTAACATATATCTCAAGGCGAGCGCAATGTGGTGTAGTGTATACCATCTTAACTAGCGACATAATATTATGGGCAAGCGTATCACTTACCATCAGGTGAACGTCTCGCTCGTCTCGTGGTCTTAAAGAATTAAAAAATCTCGTGTAACTCAGGGGCTGTTGCATGCAAAACGTTAGGTAACAGATTGTAATGTTGCTCGGTTCGCGTGCACGTAACAAATCGCACAGCCCACCTGTGCACGAGCGCACTGATGAAAATGTTTCCAGCCGCTCGGAGTGCCTCTCGGCCTCCGCTCAAAGCGGTGCACCTGCTTGCAAATGGAAGGCAAACAGTATCCACACTCCTCCCCTCTCCCAACTCTACCCCTCCGGCTGTTTTTTTAGCGCGCACCCCGCTCCGGGCGATGTAGGTCACAATTCTCGCAGCGCTACATAACCGTAGATGCGGCATTGTAAACAAGAAAGAGCCGCTCTGTGATTATACTTTAAACAAAATGAATGTTAAGATTAAAAAAAAACGTCGTACCAAAAGAAACTGGTACCGGGTTTAGGAAACAGTTTCTTTAAGCACCACTGCAGTAGTGTGCAAACATTACTCTGTTCCGGTTTGAAGGGTGCTGTAAGCTAGTGAAGTTACTGGGGTACCGAGACTTAAACATGTCTCAAGGGGTCGAGCGCAATGTGGTGTAGTGTATACCATCTTAACTAGCACCACTTTGTTATGTATCACTTACCATCAGGTGAACGTTTTACTCGTCTCGAAGCGTCGTAGTTTAAAAATGCAATATGAAAATGAAAAATTTTTTTTTTCTGCAAAACTTACACGTTACAATGTTATACCTAAATGATAACAGTGACTATAAAGTAGTTTTAGTTTGCGAACAATTTTTTCGATTAGATTTAACCATTGGGTTTCACACTAGGCGATGCTTGTGCCGAGGGAACCCGGGATACAAAACTACACGTAACATACAGAATTTGTTTGGCAATAACTGTTAGTGCTATTGGCCAATATAACATGAAGTTATGAACATTTCACATACGCCTTTGATTTGGATCGTATTTTGCGCACGGGCTTTGCGTTAATTAAACTAATGATCTCGAGTTGAACTGGGTCGTGGGTTGACGTTACGGTAACACGTTACGGAGCCGTCGCGTCGGGAAAGGATCAGCCCACCCATGAATAAGTGATCCTTACGCGAGCCTTAGCTGCGATCATTACACACCAATTTAAATTTATATGAGACGACTGCTCGTATGTGTGACAATGCATACACACGACCGCGTGCGAAGCCTTCAAAAGAAAAGCCGATCTATTCTGAAAACAGTCAACTATATCTTTCAGCTTTCGCTAATAGATTTTTTAACCTTTTTCGAATCTCAGTTAGTTTACTTACTATACGACGTTCACCTGATGGTGAGTGATAAGCTTGCCCATAACAACGCGCTTATTAAGATGATTCACACTGCACCACATTACGTTCGCCTTGAGACATCAAGTGTTAAGTGTCGTTACTCCAGTAATTTCACTGGCTTACAGAACCTTTCAAACCGGAACACAGTAATGTTATCACACTACAGTTTAACTGAAATAGTCACAACGGTGGTAGCTACTTAAACGGTCTCCGGCAAGAAAGACCCACCAGCAGTTAACGATGAAGTTTACGAACATAAGTTAATATGCAATAATATAATCGTATATATGTATATGTAGTGATGATGGCCGAGTGTATATAAATATGTAGTATACATATGTATATACATATAGTTATCACCACTCTGGTAACGAACGAAGATCAAGTAGTAACAACAGTAATTCACTAACATGATCACATTAACTGAAAACTTGTTATAGTATTCGATATGTGAAATCAAAGTAATCACTGAAATTCGATAACTAATTAAAACAGTTTGCGGGTCCCGTTGCGGTGCTTTACATTAAATATATTAATCGACGGCATTCATTAGTGTTGAAAATGTTGTAGCTCAGTTTGTAGTCAATCATTTCGAGGCGGCGCGGGTTCGAACCTTTTTTTTTTTATACTACTATGGGACGAGACGAGCAAGACGTTCACCTGATGGTGAGTGATGCGCTTGCCCATGACAACGTGCTGCTAGTTAAGATGGTACACACTGCACCACATTGCGCTCGTCGCCCGAGACATAAGGTGTTAAGTCTCGTTACCCCAGTAATTACACTAGCTACAGCGCCCTTCAAACTTGAACACAGTAATGTTTGCACACTACTATTTGGCGGTTGCAATAGGAGCTGCGGTGGTACCCATCTAGACGGTCTCCGGCAACAGAGATCTACCACCTGGTAATTCCTTGGACCTCACTGAACTTTGGCTTCCGGTGAATGTAAACATCGTGAGGGAATCTACATTTTCTAATAACAGTAAATAGGATCAAGCTGCTGCATAGTTTGAAAGACGAAGGTCTATGTTTCGATTCCGTAGTTACAAATTGTTGAGATTGAATAGTAATTATAAATCTGCTTCTACAACTTCTTCTAAGTCGTATTTCCTCATGACTGAGGGTCGTGGTCACCATGTGTGATGAAACACACGACGACTTACTTGTCAGTTATAATGGAGTGGTGTTGCCATTGGCCTTCTCTATTTCACATACTAGTGCGAGCACGGATGCTCATGACATAGATATGCAGGTTTCCTCTCGATGTTCTCCTTCACCGTCAAAGCGCGTGATATTAGTTGGTGTTATACTATCAGCACATAAATTAAAAAATTCATTGGTGCAGGCCGGATTCGAACCCGGTACCTCCGGAGTCGAAGACGGACGTTCAAACCACTAGGCTATCACGGCAATAAAACATCATTGCTTAATACGAAAGTCTAAGTATTCCATGCGAGCATACTTCATCTACAGCTTTTTAAACCTAATGAAATCGAGATTAAGCTGAATCTCGATAAAACAATATCCAATTGTCTACATATTTCAAGCTCGTTATTTTTTATTCCAATAGTCTATTAATAATTCGTGCTTGAGATTTTCTATTAAGCAAGAGTAAGCTTGTATCTTGCTGGATGCGGACATCGCAGAACCGTTTGGAGTGGAGAACGTTGGGGGAGGCCTTTGTCCAGCAGTGGGCGTCTATAGACCGATGATGATGAAGCTTGTATCAGAAAAATCTAGGTTTCTATCCCAATTTTAATTAAATAAAAACACATCTCAAAAATCATAACATAAATGAAGCAGAAAAGTGGTTAACACAAGTTTTCTTATAAATACCTTAAGAATGAATAAAAAAAAGAAATCGGTTAGTTACCGTTAAAAATTACAATTTAATTATAATGTTATCGCATAGGTTAATTATTAACTGCGTCGCGATCAGCGGCTCCAGTCAGGAGCAGATAGAATGTCGCCGCTGTTAATTCATCAAACTTTGACACTGCAATTAAATTTCAATGAAGTAATACCTGAAACAAGAACTTGAATGATGACTGCTCATGGATCTGATGGTTATATATAAATTGCTACTCGCACTAAGTTATCAAATGAACTTAATTTAAAACTACTGTTTTTATAATGATTTCTTATTGATAAAAAGTGTTAGGATGTTCACACTGCACCACACTTCGCTTATTATATTATTTTTATGCTTATTATTATTGCTTTATGATGTATGGTTTGAAAATTAAATCTGCAGCAACTTACTGAAACCTCTTTTTTATTGGAGACGAGTTAGACGTACACCTTGTAAGTTTCACCAGGTGGTAGGTCTCTGTTGCCAGAGACCGTCTGGATGGGTACCACCGCAGCTCCTATTGCAACCGCCAAATAGTAGTGTACGAACATTACTGTGTTGTAGTTTGAAGGGCGCTGTAGCTAGTGTAATTACTGGGGTAACGAGACTTAACACCTTATGTCTCAAGGCGACGAGCGCAATGTGGTGCAGTGTGTACCATCTTAACTAACACCACGTTGACATGGGCAAGCGTATCACTTACCATCAGGTGAACGTCTTGCTCGTCTCGTCGCATAGTAGTATAAAAAAAAGTGATACGATTGTCTATAACAACGTGGTGCTAGTTAAGATGGTATACACTGCAGTGCGTTGCGGTCGCCTTGAGACGTAAGGTGTTAAGACTAGCTCGCTGTATGTTATAGAATAAGTGTGTACGGTGGCGATGCTATAAAGATAGAGGACGCTCCATCGCAGTTTATTCGTTCCGTTAACGTGATAAAACAATCCACCGAGATATATCGTCCGGGTGTGCGTTATCTGCGGACCCTTTGCCCGGGCGCCGTTGAGAAGGGTTAACGAATGCAGCAACCGGATAACCGTCCCCACGGTTAACTTCACACTTTAACACTTATCAGGTTTTCAACCAAACGACAAATAGATCAATTCGAAAATGTTCGCCGTTGTATATTGATCCAATTTTATATTAGAAACATATCAATTTCAATATAAATTTAATCAGCTATACTTCTCACATTCACACGTCACCAGTCACAGAGCTCTCACCTCGCACACTGCCCAAACACGAATGTAGCGACAATCACAGTCATTCGCCATTTATAGCGAAACGACGTTACGGCATCCCCTCCCTTTTTCACTTTCAATCTTTTAAAATCAATACACCTACTATTTAACTAACAAAATGTCGGTAATCACAATTATTTTTCTCAATATCTAACATTTATATTTTATCATCGTTTATGCTAGTTTTGTACGATGGCATTTTCATCGAAAACAATTTTATGAGATCAATAAAGAAAATGTGAAAGTAAATAAATATGTTACCACAAATATCTTATAAGAAATCAGATAAATTAATAAAAAGTATAGTTTATCTAATTGTATACATGTATATATATCTTCACTATATAGAGACTGTCTAGGTACCACCGTAGCTCCTATTACAGCAGTGTAATAGTAGAGTGGAAACATTACTGTGTACTTTTCGGTCGATAAAAAAAAAGTATATTTTTTGTTTACTTACCACACTAGTCTCCCTCATGGGTAAGTTTTCATTAAAACAATCAATAAATTTACACAACGTCGTGGTGCTTAATAAGTAAAATTTTGATGTATACTACATTTGATGTAATCAGTACTAAATAAATATAGATAACTATATGTAAGAGCAATGGGCTCTTGAAGTATTTTTAAAAACATGATGTCGGCGTTAATGGCGTCACTTACATTGTTTTTGGGGTTAACTATTGTTCAATAAAGCTTAGATTTGCCTTTAATAGGTCCCTACACTCCGGCAGTCGGAGCGCGACTGTTTTTATAACGCCAGCGCGTTCCTATTTACTCACGCGCAAGATTTACATTAGCCGTGATAGCCTAGTGGTTTGAACGTCGGCCTTCCAATGCGAAGGTACCGGGTTCGAATCCGGCCTGCACTAATGAATTTTTCAATTTATGTGCAGTTAGCATAAAACACCAACTAATATCACGCGCTTTGACGGTGAAGGAAAACATCGTGAGGAAACCTACATATCTATGTCATGACCATCCGTGCTCGCACTAGTATGTTGAATGCAGAAGGCAATGGCAACACCACTCCATTATAACTGACAAGTAAGTCGTCGTGTGTTTCATTACACACGATGACCACGACCCTCAGTCATTAGGAAATACGACTTAAAAGAAGAAGATTTACAAAAACATAAATGATTTCACAACACGAACGCGCCGACTTATATATGTAATTGTATAATATAATGTGAGCATGTAACACGTTAATCAGTTGATATTACTTAGCGGGAAGGTTCACGATCCATTACATCCGTCGGAGGAGACGGCGCGGCGCCGCGTCAGGGTTAATGATGCGGGAAGACATCAGCTGATCGCGCGGCTCAAGTGAAACACTTGCCTTACCCTCAACCTGACACCTTAACCGTCATCCACAAAACCTGAAAAGCCTCGGATTGTATTATTGAAATAATTACATCATTACAAAAAAGGCTACATCACATTGAGTTATAAAGCAGGTTGTAATCGGTTTTTAGCCGTGATAGCGTAGTGGTTTGAACGCCCGCCTTCCACTCCGGAGGTACCGGGTTCGAATCGAGAATTTTTCAATTTACGTTCAGTTAGTATAACACCAAATAATATCACGTGCTTTGACGGTGAAGGAAAACGAGAGGAAACCTGCATATCTATGTCATGACCATCTGTACTCGCACCAGTATGTGAAATGGAGAAGGCAATGGCAACACCACTCCATTATAACTGACAAGTAAGTCGTCTTGTGTTTCATCACTCATGGTGACCACGACCCTCAGTCATGAGGAAATACGACTTAGAAGAATCGGTTTTTAAATTAAAATCCATGAAGCTAGAATTACTTAGCCACAGACATACATTTAGTATTAAAAACTACTTAGTGTCAGTAAAAAAACTAGCTACGGGGAAACGTGCTCAAATGTTAACAGCAAAAAAGAAAGATTTACTTTATAAATGCACAAGACATGCGGTTTCGAAAAAATATTACCACAATCCAAATTACACTACAGCTAGCCCCGGAATCGAAACAGGCGTATTATGAGACAAGTAGTAAGTCCCCTTTAACTTGTAATTGTGACATAGACCTCGCCCACTAAGTGACCGAGTTCAGCCAGCACAAGTGGACTAGAGAACGCTGCAACTTTTTCAATTCCCATTAGGCAATGGCAATGCAAATAAATGTTAAAAACCACAATGAACAGTTTTTTTTTTTTTTTTATACAACTTTGCGACGTGACGAGCAAGACGTTCACCTGATGGTAAGTGATACGCTTGCCCATGACAACGCGGTGCTAGTTAAGATGGTACCCACTACACCACATTGCGCTAATCGCCTTGAGACATTGGTGTAAAGTGGTGTACACAAGGTGTTAAGTCTCGTTACCCCAGTAATTACACTAGCTACAGCGCCCTTCAAACCGGAACACAGTAATGTTTGCACATTACTATTTGGCGGTTGCAATAGGAGCTGCGGTGGTACCCACCCAGACGGTCTCCGGCAACAGAGACCTACCACCTGGTATAATACAGTTAACAATAAATCAAAATAAATATTTTCAATGGGTCAGAATGTTTTTCATGGGATATTTAAAATCTATGTTAAAGTATTTTAACAAGACGAGCAGTCAGCTGATAGTAAATAGTATAATAGATAGATAGATAGATAAAATGGTTTATTTGTGTGCTCTTCTTTTGTCATTGGAGTATCAAGTAACAGGTAGTTATAAGATTCGATCCTTCAATAATTTGAAAGGTCAAACATGGGCTGCGTCTGTTGGTTAGTATTTAAGTAAATTTTTATGAAGTTACTTTCAAAATAATTTTTACGTTGACAGATAAATGACGGGTGTTACAACTTTGTGTCGTTGGCGCTTCAATTAAATTGGAAATAGTTATGAACTAGCGACGCGTATGAACCACCGCCAGGGGTTTGGCCGGGGGGTCCGATTGACCCCAGATCGATCCGCAACCGCCGCAGCATCCGGCCGTAACGACCCCGCGCCACAAATTGCCCTCCAACGGCTCCCCCATTCGACTGCACTCGATTTCATTTCAGTATGTTTATATTAAACGAAACATTTTCATGAAAAGTATCCAACGATCAAAGCGAACTGAAAAAATATATTGTTATGCAATGTTTACTAAACCAACTTAGTAGTACGATATTCCAACAGACAAGAGTTTTTCTTTCAAATATACTTAATCCGGTATAATTATTGTATACACAATGACTCCTACAGAACCGCACTGGCTGAAGTGTAGCGGGACTTACAGATCCACCTTCTTCTCTTTCATCCCTTTCATCTGTCAAATATTCAATATAACTATTGTATTATTTGGATTATTAATTTTGTAGAAATTGAGAATTCAACCACTTCCTTTTTATCACCAGTTAAATATTAAAAAGATACTGTGTATCAATCGAGTCTTCTCTTCTTCTCTCAACTCTTTTCTCAACTTGCGCTACAAAGGGCACCAACAGAATACCAGCGCTGTGGCACTGGGTACTAGTGCCGCAGCTTTATGCTGAGTTGGGCCCTGTTAGGGGGTGCAGTACTTACCTTAAGCTCTAATTCTATTTTATTTATTTTTTGTTCTGTAAATTTCCTGTATGTGTGTACTGGTTCCCTAATAAATGGTTTCTTCCTTTCTTTCTTTCTTCTCACGCGCTCTCCGCCTATATATTACTCGGTGAACTGGCACCGGTCCCCCATGCCCCCAGTTGCGACACTTAACCGCAAAACTGGGGCTTACGCGACGACTTAGCGAACTATTACCTACCCCACTCCGGGAGATTAACTTGAGTGCGATGCTCAAACGTTAAGAAATTTACGAGGACTATCCCCGGTACTCGCTCGTACCGTGGGTAGTCGGCGACTGCAGCATAAATTCTTTAAAAAAAATTGTTACCTTTATAATAATAATATTCTCTCTATATAATTAGTAATAATATTTATATATACTATTAATACATAGGAACATATAAATCAGAAAAATGAATCTGTTTGCTTTAAGTGTGTTTTATTGCTTACACTGTGATGATACGAATGGAAGAGCGCGGAGGGCGGTGAGGGATGTTGCTGGCGTGTGCTGCTTTCTAGCACGTCAGCGGGTTGGGTTGGGAGAGGGAGGGTAAGAGGGAGGGGGGAGGGAGAGGGATGGATGGAGTGAAGGATTAACCAGCGAGCCCCCGTTAATCAGCCGACAAGTGCGTAGAGGAATGTGCGAATGGACTCGTGCGCCGCCTCATCCTTCACCACCGCTTGTCGGTAGGTTTTGTTCGTTTCGTACTAACATCAAATAAAACATCTTGATGATCCAAAGATGAGCAACTCACCGTTGATAAGAATGCCACGAGCGTATAACATTGAATTTGCCGATGTAGATTTATTCTTTCAAAAAAATAAACTTGCGCTCAAAAAGCACATTACCAAGCTTATGTTAGATAAGACTTAATAAAATTCTGGATCTATGTATATATATATATATAACTAAACACTAACTTATGAAACATAAATAAAATTAAAAAAAAAAAACAAAACTTCCACATGTTCGGCATAGTATATTGTTGATTTTTATATTTATATTGTTATTGATAATTTTATTTTATAAGATCGGTACATAAATGTTGTTATTACGAGTAGTTTTAGTTAGATTTTCCACATTTTCTTATAGTTATAATTTATTAATTAAAAATTTCTTTCTGCGCTTTCCAACGTATTTAATGATTGTACATTGAAACCTCATTTAGCCTTACATATTGTAATCAATTAGAATATAATAGAAATTGTTAACGCTGTTGGTTTCAATAAATAAATAAATAAATGAGTAAAATGTGATAGAAAGCTAAAAGAAACTTAGTAAACACTGAGCTACGGCCGTTTTGTGCTACAGCAGTACACAAAAACAAGGAAATCCTAAATATAATCATGTAACTTTTTCTTTAATTGTTATGTACTTGTATTGTAATAATTGTTAAATAAACGAATTTATCTATCTATCTTCACACTCCAACTGAAAGATACTGATAGACAAGGATCAGAACTCTACAAAGCTACAATGTAATACAGCTACAGTAAATATACAAATATTTAATACAGCTTTTTAGTGTGTATTTATTGTAGTTATATATTAGTTATCCGATCTGGCATTGTCGGTGCACAACTACGCCTGTCTAGTTTAAAGCTAAATATTCAAATGGCCTGACTAGATCCATTCAGCAGGCGACCGGCTCCATTTGCAAATACGTCGTCTTTAACTCTGACAAATTGATAAAATCTATTAGTCCAACAGTTCTAACTGCAACACAGTTGCATTTACACTACTATTTGTTAGAAAACATTCACGTGATACGTGAAATATTCTAATAATAAAACTAGAAGATTTTAAAGATTGATCATTTGATTAAATGACCAAGACTACAGATATTTTAAAGATTGATCATTTGATTAAATGACCAAGACTACAGATATTTTAAAGATTGGTCATTTGATTAAATGACCAGACTACAGATATTTTAAAGATTGATCATTTGATTAAATGACCAAGACTACAGATATTTTAAAGATTGATCATTTGATTAAATGACCAAGACTACAGATATTTTAAAGATTGATCATTTGATTAAATGACCAAGACTACAGATATTTTAAAGATTGATCATTTGATTAAATGACCAAGACTACAGATATTTTAAAGATTGATCATTTGATTAAATGACCAAGACTACAGATATTTTAAGATTGATCATTTGATTAATGACCAAGACTACAGATATTTTAAAGATTGATTGATCATTTGATTAAATTACTAAGACTACAGATATTTTAAAGATTGATTGATCATTTGATTAAATGACAAGACTACAGATATTTTAAAGATTGATCATTTGATTAAATGACCAAGACTACAGATATTTTAAAGATTGATCATTTGATTAAATGACCAAGACTACAGATATTTTAAAGATTGATCATTTGATTAAATGACCAAGACTACAGATATTTTTGATATTGCTCTAACAAAACTTACACGTTACAATGCTATTACGAAAAGGATAAGGGTGACTATAAATTGGTTTTAGTTTGCGAACAATTTTTCGATTAGGTAACCATTGGGTTTCGAAGTAGGCGATGCCTGTATCGCGGAATCCCGGGATACAAAACTGCACGTAACACATGGAATTTGTTTGGCATTAACTGTTGGTACACTAAGCTGGAGTGGTCTTCAACGGATGCTGTACTATATATACTCCCGGACACATCTATCGGCCCACCACCCAGTGTTTAAAGTTTCCACGGTGTCTAGTTAAAAATAAATGTTAGGTGGAGCAATAAGTTTTAATGCAGTTTTGAAGCAGATTTATTGGTCAACCCTTATGTATGTTTTATTTTTATTTTTTTTGTAATATCGAATTGATTTGGCTGGCAGAAGTTTTACAGCTTGGGCAACAATTTCAGGCAGAGTATCCATATTTTTTGGTCAAAACTGGCTCTAAGTTTAGATTTGCCATTTTATGAAACCAATAATCGGAAACATCAAAAAAAAAAACCAACTTGTGCGAAATAAAAAAGTTTTCTCCATTCCTGGGTCGTTGAAAACAATGAACAGACTCGAATTTTCGTTTTTTTTTTCATAATGCTGCATTCAAAATTAAAAAAAAACATACATAAAGGTTGACCAAAAAATCAGCTTTAAAACTGCATTCAAACTTATTGCTCCACCTAACATTTATTTTTAGCTAGGCACCGTTAAAACTTCTAAAAAGTTAAAAAACTAAACTTTAGGTGGGCCGATAGATGTGTCCGGGAGTGTATATACATTAAATATTTATAAGTATATAAAACATTAGTTAGCATACTGAACAAAGCGTATATACAAAAAATATGTACAATGATCAGTATCCACATCAGCGAGGAATCAGCCTAAGATCTAGTTCCAGCGGCCGGTAATAGGGTCATGGAGGCATGTTGGAATTTCATATTAGCATCGCGTCATACAGCCAGTATACACACTGCTAACGATACGTACAAATTTAATCTGTGTGCACGCGGCGGGACTGTTTGTTTGATCAATCGGAGTAGTGGTCTCGTGTGTGTGATCTTTGATGGATAAATATCGGCTTTGTGTCTGAATACTAAATGGATCTGATTAATATAGCGAAATGAGAGATGATAACTCTATTCGTTAGTTATGTAGAACTACGCGATATATCAATCGAAGAGACGGGTTCGTTTCCCGCTTAATTTGAAGTAAAGAATTTAATGAAACTGTGTTTAAGAAGAAGTTTCGAGGATATTCGTCACTTGTGTGGTGTAGACTTCATTCTTCCTCTGTGAGAGGTCATGAATTCTTGAATCCATTTATATTTTAAGGAATTAGTAGCCTGGTCATAAAATAAACACCATTCTATCACTGATACCGATAAACCGAATTTTCATTTACTTACACCTCTGTTCAGTCCTGCTGAATATATCCTTTAGAATTTTTATAATCACTTTTTTTTACTGCCGCAATGAAAACCTAATGCAATTGGGTATGATATATTTGAAGCTTATTTTCTTTTGATTCTTTACTTTTATAGTAATAGATCTCTCTGTCAATGGATTTCCCATTCCGATAAACTCAACCCTCATCCGTTACCATCACCGAGGCTCGATCACGAATACACATATATAAAAAGACGGAATACTCTTAAGTGAAATACAATCGAGTCAACGGACCGAACTTTTGTTTTTTTTTATAATATTATTAATACGTTGAATCTCTATGTAAATTTTGTTTCAAGAATAATTTATTTGTACATTAGTATGAATAATAAAGTTTATGCCGCACGACGCCGTAAATCTTTCAGTTACACTCATGCGACATCTGGTGCGAGCGGGCTAAATATTATCCAGCTTTTATATGTCATATAAATTGTATACTGTATTATTTCAGCCGCTGTATAAAACTGAAATAATGTGGCGCTATAAAAATATTTGTCGTCCAAATAAATCATGCGACGAGCGTAACGTGATTCGTGAAAAAGTATATGTTGTGTTATAAATAACGTTCGCGGCCCACTCGCAGACTTGTTGTGAAAATACTCTAATGTATAATATCAAATGAACGTTAAAATGTTAAAAGAAAGAGTCTATGAAACTTCAAAACGTATTGGCACGAATGATATGCTTGTAATCTTCAAAGGTAACATTAATAATAGAATCAAAATCAATGCAAACTTTTGGATGCTTCGATATCAGAGACAAAATATAAAATTTATAACATATTTCTGATGAATATAAAACGAGGGTACTGTGTTAATGCTAAACTCGTTACATTATCCAGTTGGTCACTTTTTACTTTCCGAGTATAACATTAGAAACTTTTTTTGTAAGGATTATCCATATTTAAAGCAAACTGCCGCAGCTGTTGCTCGTATCACGTTGATCTGGTGATACATGGGATGTTTATTACCGTGATCCTTATTCACATAACACGTTCATTAGCTAAGGCATCAATCCAACGGTACTATAAATTAATACCATCATTGTTTTTTTTTAAACTACTATGCGACGAGAGGAGCAAGACGTTCACCTGATGGTAAGTGATACGCTTGCCCATGACAACGCGGTGCTAGTTAAGATGGTACACACTGCACCACATTGCGCTCGTCGCTTGAGACATAAGGTGTTAAGTCTCGTTACCCCAGTAATTACACTAGCTACAGCGCCCTTCAAACCGGAACACAGTAATGTCCGCACACTGCTATTTGTCGGTTGCAATAGGAGCTGCGGTGGTACCCATCCAGACGGTCTCCGGCAACAGAGACCTACCACCTGGTAAACGTTACGGATGTAGCAGCTGATATAAACAAAGTACAGCTCGCAGCTGAATGGGCTCTTAGTGACGCAAAGTGAATCACAATCCGGGCTCCGGCTGTAACAATGTGTTACAATTCATTTCAGTTGGCACGCACTGACACTTTCAAACATCTAAGTGTGAAATTTAATTCCAGCATTATGATTTACACAATGAAATGTTAAAGCTGAAGGAATTCGGTGTTAGATTACTTACAACGTCTTCTTCTTCTAAGTCGTATTTCCTCATGAATGAGGGTCGTGGTCATCATGTTTTTATTGAAACCCACGACGACTCTCTTGGCAGTTGTTGCCATTGCCTTCTGCATTTCACATGCTAGTCTGACCTCTGATGGTCATGGCATGGATATGCAGGTTTCCTCACGATGTTTTCCTTCACCGTCAGAGCACGTGATATTAGTTGGTGTTTTTATGCTAACTGCACATAAATCGAAAAATTCATTGGTGCAGGCCGGATTCGAACCCGGTACCTTCGCATTGGAAGGCCGGCGTCCAAACCACTAGGCTATCACGGCTTACAACGTACTCTTTAGAAAATTTACTTGTTAAATCTATATTAATATTTTATCAAAGGTTTTATTAATAGTAATTAAATTCTGTTAATTTTTTTGTTAAGTATTTTATAAGACGAAGCAAAGAGACGAGCGAGAGGTTCACCTGATAGTAAGTGATTCGTGAAAAAGAATATGTTGTGTTATAAATAACGTTCGCTGCCCACTCGCAGACTTGTTGTGAAAATACTCTAATGTATAATATCAAATGAACGTTAAAATGTTAAAAGAAAGAGTCTATGAAACTTCAAAACGTATTGGCACGAATGATATGCTTGTAATCTTCAAAGGTAACATTAATAATAGAATCAAAATCAATGCAAACTTTTGGATGCTTCGATATCAGAGACAAAATATAAAATTTATAACATATTTCTGATGAATATAAAACGAGGGTACTGTGTTAATGCTAAACTCGTTACATTATCCAGTTGGTCACTTTTTACTTTCCGAGTATAACATTAGAAACTTTTTTTGTAAGGATTATCCATATTTAAAGCAAACTGCCGCAGCTGTTGCTCATATCACGTTGATCTGGTGATACATGGGATGTTAATTACCGTGATCCTTATTCACATAACACGTTCATTAGCTAAGGCATCAATCCAACGGTACTATAAATTAATACCATCATTGTTTTTTTTTAAACTACTATGCGACGAGAGGAGCAAGACGTTCACCTGATGGTAAGTGATACGCTTGCCCATGACAACGCGGTGCTAGTTAAGATGGTACACACTGCACCACATTGCGCTCGTCGCCTGAGACATAAGGTGTTAAGTCTCGTTACCCCAGTAATTACACTAGCTACAGCGCCCTTCAAACCGGAACACAGTAATGTTCGCACACTACTATTTGGCGGTTGAAATAGGAGCTGCGGTGGTACTCATCCAGACGGTCTCCAGCAACAGAGACCTACCACCTGGTAAACGTTACGGATGTAGCAGCTGATATAAACAAAGTACAGCTCGCAGCTGAATGGGCTCTTAGTGACGCAAAGTGAATCACAATCCGGGCTCCGGCTGTAACAATGTGTTACAATTCATTTCAGTTGGCACGCACTGACACTTTCAAACATCTAAGTGTGAAATTTAATTCCAGCATTATGATTTACACAATGAAATGTTAAAGCTGAAGGAATTCGGTGTTAGATTACTTACAACGTCTTCTTCTTCTAAGTCGTATTTCCTCATGACTGAGGGTCATGGTCATCATGTTTTTATTGAAACACACGACGACTTACTTGTCAGTTGTTGCCATTGCCTTCTGCATTTCACATGCTAGTCTGACCTCTGATGGTCATGGCATGGATATGCAGGTTTCCTCACGATGTTTTCCTTCACCGTCAAAGCGCGTGATATTAGTTGGTGTTTTTATGCTAACTGCACACAAATTGAAAAATTCATTGGTGCAGGCCGGATTCGAACCCGGTACCTTCGCATTGGAAGGCCGGCGTCCAAACCACTAGGCTATCACGGCTTACAACGTACTCTTTAGAAAATTTGCTTGTGAGTCTATATTAATATTTTATCAAAGGTTTTATTAATAGTAATTAAATTCTGTTAATTTTTTTGTTAAGTATTTTATAAGACGAAGCAAAGAGACGAGAGAGAGGTTCACCTGATAGTAAGTGATACGCTTGCCCATAACAACGCGGCGCTAGTTAAGTGTTAGCTAAGCTGAAAGTCGCCTTGAGACATAACGAGTTAAGTCTCGTTACCCCAGTAATTTCACTACAAACTGGAACACAGTAATGTTCACATTATTGTTTGGTGGTTGAAATAGTCACTGCGGTGGTACCTAGACTGTCTGTAGCAACAGGGATCTACCAGCAGTAAATTTACTAGATTATGTACAATATACTTGAAGAATAGTTACTTGTGAAAACTATATTAATATTTCAGCGAAGGTTTAACTTAGAGTAATTATATTTTGTCTAATTATTTATTTCGTAAGACAAAGCGAAGAGACGAACGGAACGTTCATGTAATAGTAAATCTAGTTATATACTAACATTTAGTATAGCCGACTTACTGAAAATTTTCAGTGTTAAGTGACGCACGTCCTTTTTTTAATAGAAATATTATTAAAATATCGATTTCAGATGATACTATACAATGTAAAAGATACAGAGAGAGAGACACCTCTATTATTTTCCATAGTTAACTGCAATGAAGTTCGCGAATAGTATAATAATAACTAAAATCCATTTCAATTAAATAAAACCATCTATATATTGAGTAGTACATGTACCGACAGACGAACTTCGGAATGAACATGCTATGTATTAAATCAACGAAAGCAGTTGGTTCAGAAATATAACCGGAAATATCAGCAGGTGTATCACATGTATATGTATTAAGATACTATTTACTTAGCAGCAAAGAGAACGTAAACAAAACCTGTTTAAAAGAATACCGTATGATGCGATAACAAAAGTTTATTGCTCTTTATGAATCTGGTTTGATTCTATATACTAGATTTATATAATAAACTATATATATGAACATCGAGTAGTGGAACTCACATGCCTCGTGACGCAATATAATCAATATAAATGTATGTTTGTTAACACGTTTTATTGGTTGATGTGACGCGAATGATCCGCGCAAACGTTATTCAACGCATTCAACTGCTCAGGAATCCAGTGGAAGGAATACCTCGGTATACCGCTTTTGATGTGGTCCGATCGATTGTAACTAATATACGTATAACCTGTGTTCAATCAGTGAATATATATACTGGTGGTAGGTCTCTGTTGCCGGAGACCGTCTGGGTACCACCGCAGCTCCTATTGCAACCGCCAAATAGTAGTGTGCGAACATTACTGTGTTCCGGTTTGAAGGGCGCTGTAGCTAGTGTAATTACTGGGGTAACGAGACCACACCTTATGTCTTACGACGAGCGCAATGTGATGCAGTGTGTACCATCTTAACTAGCACCACGTTGTCATGGGCAAGCGTATCACTTACCATCAGGTGAACGTCTTGCTCGTCTCGTCGCAATGTACTTAGTATAAAATAAATAGTATAAATATATACAACAGCGTGTTAAACTACATTTAATTTTATACGAGTTAAATTGTCCTCACCGTCACTCTTCGACGTTGCAGATGTTTTTCTTAATGTGTATATATGTATAACATCAGCACAATTCTTATGAAAATCCTATCAAAATCTAACACGACTCTTGGATGATAATCGTAAATAAAAAGACAGACAGACATTATTTTAAATAGCTCTTTTTGCATGAAGAAGTTATTGAGTCAATATGTCAGTAAGCGGTTACTACCAGGTAAACGAGCTTCGAGTCTTGAGCAATTTTTTTTTTATACTACTTTGCGACGAGACGAGCAAGACGTTCACCTGATGGTAAGTGATACGCTCGCCCATGACAACGCGGCGCTAGTTAAGATGGTACACACTGCACCACATTGCGCTCGTCGCCTTGAGACATAAGGTGTTAAGTCTCGTTACCCCAGTAATTACACTAGCTACAGCGCCCTTCAAACCGGAACACAGTAATGTTTGCACACTACTATTTGGCGGTTGCAATAGGAGCTGCGGTGGTACCCATCCAGACGGTCTCCGGCAACAGAGACCTACCAACTGGTAAATTTCTTTATTTTTGGAAAAAAATCATTTATCATAGTCATAATTACATAAATCAACTTTAATTTTATTTAACGATGCTATGTAATGTACTAAATAAACGAAAGGCTGTTTGACTTGAAACATGGCGGACGAATTGACCGCGCAGACAATTTTTTAAGAAATTGTATCCTTTTATTTTTGGAAAAAAATCATTTATCATAGTCATAATTACATAAATCAACTTTAATTTTATTTAACGATGCTATGTAATGTACTAAATAAACGAAAGGCTGTTTGACTTGAAACATGGCGGACGAATTGACCGCGCAGACAATTTTTTAAGAAATTGTATCCTTTTATTTTTGGAAAAAAATCATTTATCATAGTCATAATTACATAAATCAACTTTAATTTTATTTAACGATGCTATGTAATGTACTAAATAAACGAAAGGCTGTTTGACTTGAAACATGGCGGACGAATTGACCGCGCAGACAATTTTTTTTTTTTTATGCAACTATGCGACGAGAAAGACGTTCACCTGATGGTAAGTACGCTTGCCCATGACAACGCGGCGCTAGTTAAGATGGTACACACTGCACCACATTACGCTCGTCGCCTTGAGACATAAGGTGTTAATTCTCGTTACCGCAGTAATTACACTAGCTACAGCGCCCTTCAAACCGGAACACAGTAATGTTCGCACACTACTATTTGTCGGTTGCAATAGGAGCTGCGGTGGTACCCATCCAGACGGTCTCCGGCAACAGAGACCTACCACCTGGTAAAAGGCCATATGAAAACACATCTGTTAATATTGCCAGGTGAAGGACTTTATAAAAAAAATTATGAAACTCTTTTGTCCCGATCTGATTGTAGTAAGCGGAGTCACCGCGGTCCATTCATAAAACCGCTCGGAGCTGCCGCGTCACCACTCGAAGATATAATTAGCGATAGCGATCCGACAGCGGCTCGTTACACGCCCAGCTAGATGAGAACGTTGTGAAACGAACCTGGAGCGCCGCCAGGAGTGCCCGGCGCTGGGCAGCCATCGCCAGCTCACCGGGGTGACAATTGCATTATATGTAATCACATCGCATGAACTTACATATAAATTTGATTGAAGACAATTGTTTTTTTTATGAAACTATGCGACGAGACGAGCAAGACGTTCACCTGATGGTAAGTACGCTTGCCCATGACAACGCGGCGCTAGTTAAGATGGTACACACAGCATCACATTGCGCTCGTCGTAAGACATAAGGTGTGGTCTCGTTACCCCAGTAATTACACTAGCTACAGCGCCCTTCAAACCGGAACACAGTAATGTTCGCACACTACTATTTGTCGGTTGCAATAGGAGCTGCGGTGGTACCCATCCAGACGGTCTCCGGCAACAGAGACCTAGCACCTGGTAAAATTTCTTTTATTTTTGGAAAGAAGTCATTTATCATAGTCATAATTACATAAATCAAGTTTAATTTTATTTAACGATGCTATGTAATGTACTAAATAAACGAAAGGCTGTTTGACTTGAAACATGGCGGACGAATTGACCGCGCAGACAATTTTTTAAGAATTTGTATCCTTTTATTTTATACGTCTATATGTAACATTAGCTCTCGCAATCAAATGCGAAGATGAAAAGATGAGAACATGAACGATTGACCACGCACACAATTTTTAATGGATTTATATTCTTTTATTGTGTACGTACACATGACTTTGGCTCACGCACAAACCGTGCTCATGCCATCAATTGGGAAGAAGAAGAAATAAACGAAATCTGTAGCAACTCAATCCGCCTGCTTAGTTGCTTTTGCTTTTAGAGTCGTGATAGCCTAGTGGTTCGAACGCCTTCCACTCCGAAGGTACTCGGTTTGAATCCGGCCTGCACCAATGATGTTTTGCAATATATATGCTGATAGCATAACACCAACTAATAGCAGGTGCTTTGACGGTGAAGGAAAACATCGGAAGAAACCTGCATATCTATGTGATGACCATCCGTGCTCGCACTAGTATGTGAAATGGAGAAGGCAATGGCAACACCATTCCATTATAACTGACAAGTAAGTCGTCATGTTTCATTACACATGATGACCACGATCCTCAATCATGAGGAATACGACTTAGAAGAAGTCGCTTTCAAAACGTCTTATTCCTCTTACGTTTTTATTTGATTATTAATAGACGATAATAAAATTTACCAGCCGCATCTACCGGTTATAACATCAAATTAAATTTATAGTCCATCTACTATGAATGTGAAAACGTCCGTTTGTATTATATTATAATGTGTTCGGTGAGATTTGCGAGCGGCTGGCCCGCCGCCAGCACAAACACCGTCCGGGCTCGGCATCGCTCACAGAGATACAGATTCCGTTGCGTGATACCGATACCGATACCGGTGTACATCTCATTTACACGCTTAACTATATTTTCATCAGTGAACTTTATTATTATGCTCTTTTTAAGATTTATAATCACGCAAGAATTAGTCGTCATATTTACATTGTTACTTGTCATAAGCTACTAATAAACTACAAGCAAACACAAATAGGTTACATATAAAATTGTACCTTGTGCTATTATTGGAATGTGTTAGTTATAAATTAAAAACTTTTTTCTGTATTCTCTCGGCCTTTTCTACCTGAGTGTATATAGCTGTTTGTTTTGGAATCACATCGTCCAGTTATTATATAATATGCTTTGTATTTTATTGTTTGGTTGTTAATGATGTTAGTTAGTTGTTAATATATTAAGTTTAATTATGGTGTTTGTCCGGGCGACAGCACCATTCCGCTTTTCTTTCAGGCCCCACCGAAAATCAGGGTTGTAGTCTTTACAGGCCACAACAATACCTGAGTGGGTTCCTTTTCCATAAATAGTGTAAGTTTTCCTTTTTATGTTCATTGTATTTTTTTTTTGTTTTTGTGTGTTTATGGGAATAAATGATTTATTTATATATTTATTTAAAATTTTAATCGCTATCATCAGCCGATAGATGTCCTCTGCTGTATATTGGTCTACACCAAAGATTTCCCTTCTGGTCTATCCTGCGCTGCGGCCATACCAGGATAATTATATGGTACAGTTTATTTGTGTGGGCTTGTAATTCGCCTTTCGTATAATTTTTTTACTGTATTAGCTGTAGATCCTTTGTAAATATTAAATAAAATAAAAATACAGTGGTGTAAGCTTCCCTTTGTTCCACTGTGGGTGTATCAGTCCATGGCTATTGAGAACCTCCACAGCAACAAAGCGAGTAGACAAAGGAGAGACGATGGTGATACTAGAGAGTTGGTCAAATAAAAATATGATCAGTTTAACTGTTCTCCAAATGTCAGATTTACATTGAACGTACTTATTCTCTACCAATTGTCTTTCTTATTATCTCAGTGTCAGAGACACTGAATGCCGCAACTGCTGAATGTTGCCAGGTACTAAGTAATACTTATGCAAATTAAATATTCTTAATATGTTTGTCCTGAGCACATCGCATTCCGCTCGGCAGCTTCTCGGAGCTGGCTGAGAGCTGTTTCATTACGGCGACCCCCCTTCTCTGCCCCCCTACAAGCTTTTACTGAAATTAATTTCCTAACCTCGCCCGTTTTCGCGTGATTTATTAAATGTAAACGTGAGCCGCGGTTTCATTCGATATTAAGGTAAACTTGTTACTTCTGAATATTTTGAAATTACTCATCAGGTTGATGCCGCAAGCTTAATCCTCGAAGCAATGCCGTCTCCCAGTTTTAAGGATGCTGTGGATAAACTTGATGTAACTGTGGTCATGTCTCATGATATTATAAAGAGGCTTCGTTATAGACGTAAAATGTTTTTTACATTCAGAGATACATATAGTTGTTGCATTACGTTTAAATAACAGGTTTAGTTAAGTAAATTTCAATTAAAAATTTTTGTTCTGTTTACTTCTTTTATTGTGTAAAGAAGACCAATATACATCAGAAACGTCGAATGTGGAACAGTTTTTGATACACTGTTTTTTTTTTTGTTTGTTTTCTGTTTGTATTTATAAGCAATGTTAGTTTATATTTAGTATATAAGTTTTGTATTAGTTTAGTGCACCGGACTTACAGTCACTGCTATAAAATTTTCCTACTGAAAGAAATTCCATATTGGAATAAGTAGCGCCTTTGCACTTATTTCTCTACATGTTTTATTTCCTCTGTAATTTTCTGTGTGCATAAATAAATAAATAAAATAATAATAAATAATAAAATAAACGTCATCACCCACTTTCAATTAAAATTTCGACTTAAGCTTTTTATGAACATAAAAATATTGTAAATCTGTCAATATGCATTACTTAGTTTTTACTAAGTTTGTCAATTATATCATCATATCATTCAATGTGAACAACTTAAAAAGAAGTAAAGCTGAAAAGCGAAAATAACAAAAACCGCAGTGTGGTGTCGTGATCGAATATATTAATATTAGACCTGATATCAATTCGATATCTTAGCATATACCATTCATCATACCATCTTGGCATTCTACCAGGTGGTAGGTCTTTGTTGCCGGAGACCGTCTGGATGGGTACCACCGCAGCTCCTATTGCAACCGACAAATAGTAGTGTGCAAACATTACTGTGTTGTAGTTTGAAGGGCGCTGTAGCTAGTGTGATTACTGGGGTAACGAGACTTAACACCTTATGTCTCAAGGCGACGAGCGCAATGTGGTGCAGTGTGTACCATCTTAACTAGCACCACGTTGTCGTGGGCAAGCGTGTCACTGACCATCAGGTGAACGTCTTGCTCGTCTCGTCGCAAAGTAGTATAAAAAAAATCAGAAAAACTTATTCTCGAAAGCAGTCATAGTCAATGAATGGCCAGTCTAAGTACCACCATGGTAATTTTGGTCATCGTTAATGTGTTCTCTATTGAAAGGCTTCAAGCGATGAGATCTAAGACCCCATGGTGCTTTGTGAATCAGCGAGCCTCAGATCTGTTGCCTGAGATTACCGCTTACCACCATGTAGTAAACTTAGTACAACATCTGTCAAGTATATCCTATATAACACACAAAATATATCTAATTTAAAATGAGTGTTACAAGAAAATATCAAAATGTTTACAGAGTTACTCTCAATGGACCGTGAGGTACTTGACAGTGTCATGATTGCGTGTCACTGACCATCAGGTGAACGTCTTGCTCGTCTCGTCGCAAAGTAGTATAAAAAAAAAAAAATGTTCTTGAATAAAATTCTCAACTCAGTATCACTGACTTCAAGTTTATTTAAAGTTTACCTGTATCACATGAACGGCGCGAGTTTAAGCGGGGCTTTCATTGTTCCTTTGTTCTGCGGATGCTGAAAGTTGGTAGTGAGTGACGTCACGTGAAGAGGGATCGGGGAGGGGAGGGGTGGGGTGGCAGGAACAATTTCATGGTCCACCGGCGCGCGAGGAGCGATTGAAGAGACAACGGCCTGATGATTAGATGAAGAGGGTCCTCCCGTCTTTTGTTACGGATCAATTTATCTATTTGACATGTAACGAGAAAGTTTCCTAAAGATAAATATTTGTTTACACAAGATTTGTTATGATCAAATTGTGTGAGTTCTTCTTCTAAGTCGTATTTCCTCATGACTGAGGGTCGTGGACACCCTGTGTGATGAAACACACGACGACTTACTTGTCAGTTATAATGGAGTGGTGTTGCCATTGCCTTCTCCATTTCACATACTAGTGCGAGCACGGATGGCCATGACATAGATATGCAGGTTTCCTCACGATGTTTTCCTTCATCGTCAAAGCGCCTGATATTAGTTGGTGTTATACTATCAGCACATAAATTGAAAAATTCATTAGTGCAGACCGGATTCGAACCCGGTACCTCCGAAGTGGAAGGCGGGCGTTCAAACCACTAGGCTATCACGGCTATTGTATGTGCGAGTTACTAATAAAGTTTGTGTTATCATCACAAAGTATGAGGGTCTATTACAATTATTAAAGTTGTCACTACCCTCTACCCCTCGCATTACATGTTAAGCTACATGATTGATAACAACCTGTAGAGTCTCGCAGATAGTTGGGTAACTAATCTGGTAAACGGAGCTTCACATATATTTTTTCTACAACATTTCCATCACTTTTTCGAGAAACGATGTCAGTAGTGCCATCAACGCTAACATTATTTTTAAAACACTTCAGGACATCAGTGACATATACCAGGTGGTAGGTCTCTGTTGCCCGAGACCGTCTAGGTACCACCGCAGCTGCTATTTCAACCGCCAAATAGTAATGTGCAAACATTACTGTGTTCCGATTTGAAGGGCGCTGTAGCTAGTGTAATTACTGGGGTAACGAGACTTAACACCTTATGTCTCAAGTCGACGAGCGCAATGTGGTGCAGTGTGTACCATCTTAACTAGCGCCACGTTGTCATGAGCAAGCGTATCACTTACAATCAGGTGAACGTCTTGCTCGTCTCGTCGGATAGTAGTATAAAAAAAAAGTGACATATAAGTTGTTAACGCGGTGTAAGTAATCCGCGGACTCTGAAGGTCTCTACGTCTGCGACGCCATCTGGTGAACGCGGAGGCGTCCCTTCAAACAAATTTTCTATTGAAAATGCCACACGGAATTCAATTCCGGCGTGGAAATTGTCGAACCGTAAAATACCCTAATCCCACTTATAACTACCAGTTTTGTGATCAAAGTCAAAATTTTTATTCAACATGGGAACAATAGTTCACTTATTGAACGTCAAAATCTACCAGCCATTCGCAAAACAAATGCCACGGACCTGAGAAGAATGGGCAAGAAACTCAGCGGGCTATATATATATATACATTTGTTTTTGTCTTCTTCATTTTTAAATGTCTCACACGTACTGACACATACTGCTTGAGAATCAGCGCCATTTATTTCCACACATCTTTATCATTTAAATAATAGTTAACACTATAATATGATTTACTTATCAAAACATTTTTAATTTATGGAGTGGCAAATCTAAAACAGATTGTGGAACCTTATTATACGTTCGGATACCGAGCCCCACAAAGCTTCCATTAATTTTGTGCAGACGAAAGTAAGGCACCGCGAGCTTATTTTTATTTGTTGTATTTCTACCGTGTATGTCACTGTGTTTATTAATATTGATATTTTGTGATTTAATCACTTTCGCGACGCCACCAAACTCCTTACATTTACTATCAACCCGTTTGGAGTTAAATAATCTTAACATTCTTTTTTATTTATCGATAAACAGTTCTGAGCTAACTACACCATCAATTTTCAGCCTCCATACAGTAGTATGCCATGCTGTGTTCCGGTTTGAAAAAAAAGAAGATAAGAACTGTAAAATTTCTTATAAATTTTTAGAACATCTTTAAGTTAGTAATTTAACTGGTGGTAGTAATAAAACTACTGGTGGCAAGTCTTTGTTACCACCGCAGCTCCTGTTTCTCCCGCCAAACAGAAGTGTGCAAACATTACTGTGTTCCGGTTTGTAAGGCGCTGTAGTTACTGAAATTACTGAAGTAACGAGACTTAACAACTTATGTCACAAGGCAAACGTAATGTGGTACAGTGTATACTATCTTAACTAGCGACGCGCTAATAGTTTAGTGTCACTTAAAATCAAGTGAAGGTCTCGCTCGTGTTGTCGCTTCGTGGAATAAAAATGGCGATATTAAGATATAAGATGTCGAATCTCGTTATACTACTAATTGTCAGTAAGTTTTACTGCTATTGGGACAAAAAAGTGGTTGTTAGAGGAACTGTTTAAGAAAAAGAAATCTGCACTGTAGTTTAGATATGTAATAGTATAAAAACTAAAACTAGATATACGATATCTTTAATTTCATTCTTCTTCTAAGTCGTATTTCCTCATGACTGAGGGTCGTGGTCATCATGTTTTTATTGAAACACACGACGACTCTCTTGGCAGTTATAATGGAGTGGTTTACCATTGCCTTCTCCATTTCACATACTAGTCTGACCACGGATGGTCATGGCATAGATATGCAGGTTTCCTCACGATGTTTTCCTTCACCGTCAGAGCACGTGATATTAGTTGGTGTTTTTATGCTAACTGCACATAAATTGAAAAATTCATTGGTGCAGGCCGGATTCGAAACCGGTACTTTCGGAATGTAAGGCCGGCGTTTAAACCACTAGGCTATCACGGCAATTTCATTCACTGAAAACTAATTTCATAATTAAAGCAAAAAAAAAACTTTTAGGAAGTAACGTTTTCTAATAACAAATGTAATAGAGTTTGTTTTGAAACATTATTTCCATTTAACCAAGTGGTAGGTCTCTGTTGCCGGAGACCGTCTGGGTGGGTACCACCGCAGCTGCTATTTCAACCGCCAAATAGTAATGTGCAAACATTACTGTGTTCCGATTTGAAGGGCGCTGTAGCTAGTGTAATTACTGGGGTAACGAGACTTAACACCTTATGTCTCATGCGACGAGCGCAATGTGGTGCAGTGTGTACCATCTTAACTAGCACCGCGTTGTCATGGGAAAGCGTACTTACCATCAGGTGAACGTCTTGCTCGTCCCGTCGCTTAGTAGTTTAAAAAAAAATTAACACAGATACAACGTTAATTATGCGAGGTATACCTAAGGATGTTGTTTATATAAAATTTGTTTCCGTAGCAGCCGGAAAGATTGCCTCGCGAACGTAACGAAAGAGGGCGCGATAAAGTATTCAAAGAACCTAATGAGGAATACGGATTATTTCACCGTGAGGAAATAACCACCATTCCCCTGCGAATTCTTTATTAACATTCACAGACCGAAACCCCGAAATTCGCGACGTGAAAACGTTAATTTAAAAAAGTAACTTAACGCTACCATTTTTGTAATACGGAGATTATTTGATCCTCTTTACATTATAACGTTATTAAATTTCCCTCCTTTATGAAAACTTTCGAGGAGGTAATTCGTTTTTTTTTTCTTTTAGTTACATGCAAAAACTTTGTATTTTAGTACTATAGTGGGTGTCTTCAAAAAAAGAGTGAATAGGCTGTTACAAGGTTAATGCGCTTTACCAGTACAGATCACATCACCACTTAACATCAAATGGTTTTAGTGGTGAAGCTTTAACCTTTTTTCTATAAAAAAAGATTATATTAACTATACGATACCAGGTGGTAGGTCTCTGTTGCCGGAGACCGTCTGGATGGGTACCACCGCAGCTCTTATTGCAACCGACAAATAGTAGCGTGCAAACATTACTGTGTTCCGGTTTGAAGGGCGCTGTAGCTAGTGTAATTACTGGGGTAACGAGACTTAACACCTTATGTCTCAGGCGTCGAGCGCAATGTGGTGCAGTGTGTACCATCTTAACTAGCACCACGTTGTCATGGGCAAGCGTATCACTTACCATCAGGTGAACGTCTTGCTCGTCTCGTCGCAAAGTAGTATAAAAAAAAAAAAATTAACACAGATACAACGTTAATTATGCGAGGTATACCTAAGGATGTTGTTTATATAAAATTTGTTTCCGTAGCAGCCGGAAAGATTGCCTCGCGAACGTAACGAAAGAGGGCGCGATAAAGTATTCAAAGAACCTAATGAGGAATACGGATTATTTCACCGTGAGGAAATAACCACCATTCCCCTGCGAATTCTTTATTAACATTCACAGACCGAAACCCCGAAATTCGCGACGTGAAAACGTTAATTTAAAAAAGTAACTTAACGCTACCATTTTTGTAATACGGAGATTATTTGATCCTCTTTACATTATAACGTTATTAAATTTCCCTCATTTATGAAAACTTTCGAGGAGGTAATACGTTTTTTTTCTTCTTTTAGTTACATGCAAAAACTTTGTATTTTAGTACTATAGTGGGTGTCTTCAAAAAAAGAGTGAATAGGCTGTTACAAGGTTAATGCGCTTTACCAGTACAGATCACATCACCACTTAACATCAAATGGGTTTAGTGGTGAAGCTTTAACCTTTTTTCTATAAAAAAAGATTATATTAACTATACGATACCAGGTGGTAGGTCTCTGTTGCCGGAGACCGTCTGGATGGGTACCACCGCAGCTCCTATTGCAACCGACAAATAGTAGTGTGCGAACATTACTGTGTTCCGGTTTGAAGGGCGCTGTAGCTAGTGTAATTACTGGGGTAACGAGACTTAACGCCTTATGTCTCAAGGCGACGAGCGCAATGTGGTGCAGTGTGTAGCATCTTAACTAGCACCACGTTGTCATGGGCAAGCGTATCACTTACCATCAGGTGAACGTCTTGCTCGTCTCGTCGCAAAGTAGTATAAAAAAAAAAAAAAAACGAAGGATTCGCACAAAACTATTTGAACAAGAAATATTTCTTTTAAAATATATTTTAATTAATAAAACCCTTTTTTTTAATGAGTTACATATCAACGCAAATTCAATTTAAAAACATCTGTTAGTTAAAATTCCTTTAAATGTAATTTTAAGTTTGAATTTAGAATCGATTTCTTAAATTCGTGTATATTTCTTGTGCGGGTATACATAGAAGCGCGCCGGCGGTGCGGACAGTCGCGCTCCGTCCGCCGGAGTGTGCAGACTTCTCAAGAAATCGTTGCACTGTTAGAAAATCATAATAAAATTCTGCGAAAATACGGTTTATTGGAAAACAGATAATCCCAAAATGATGTTAGTAGCCCCAGGGCCGCTGAAATCATGTTTTATAAAACTTGACATATTTCAAAGTTTCTCTAACTCGTAAGACGTTGATTCAGGTTACACTAGTAATATTAATACCTACTGACACACAGTAACATTTTCATATTAATTTTCGTCATTATAAAAATCGATGTATCTTCTCTTCTTTTATTCATTTTGTTTAGTTTAATCGTAACAATTATAGTTTCACTTTGCAACGTGCCGCTCAATTATAGGAGACCAGCATGCAAATTTCTTCTTCTTATGTAATCTTCTCATGTCTTATGTATTTTACTCATCATCCAGCCGTTTCATTGTGCATCGTTCTGTGTGCGTCCGACAATGACATCGGAGTGTCATTGTCGGAGATATCGCAGCATCCGATGTCGCGCCGCCGTACGGGAGATAGCGTCACGGCGGCCCGAGTCTGTTGACATGTTCAACTCTCAACACCACTTCTTATTGACTACATCGCGATAAAGCAACTACTAGACATCGTCTGTAGCGAGAGCAGGACAACCGTTGAAGCACCGATTTTATAACAGATACAGATAAAACAAATCAGTCATACTTTACTAGATTAGTAATAATTATTAGTAATTAAAATTTTTTTGGGAATATGACTGGCAATATTGACTTCAAGTGTAAGCGTTAGTATTTTTTTTTTATAATACTAAGCGACGAGACGAGCAAGACGTTCACCTGATGGTAAGTGATACGCTTGCCCATGACAACGTGGCGCTAGTTAAGATGGTACACACTGCACCACATTGCGCTCGTCGCCTGAGACATAAGGTGTTAAGTCTCGTTACCTCAGTAATTACACTAGCTACAGCGCCCTTCAAACCGGAACACAGTAATGTTTGCACACTACTATTTGTCGGTTGCAATAGGAGCTGCGGTGGTACCCATCCAGACGGTCTCCGGCAACAGAGACCTACCACCTGGAAAGAGTAATGTGATATTTAACTTGTGATTCAAACCCCGTCCAGCAAATTCCAGTTCCGAAGCCTACAGAAATTATTCTTCGTGAGCATAAAGAAAAACTTTTCTATAGAATAAATCCGCAATGTATTCTTATATAAGAAAAGAAATGTCTAATTCACTGTATTCGTTAGCGTCTAGAATTTTCTTAAAGAAAACCTAGAAAGTAGCGGGAAAGTATCAATACCGTCTGCGAAGTTTCGCCTTAAACTGTTGTTATACCACACTTTTCTTTACATCGATTTGAATATATAGATTCAGAGAATTTCAGCTGAAAATGTATAAAAGAATACTTCAGACTCTGTTCTCTCTTTTGACTCAAATCATCCATCAAAGCTAAAATAACTTGGAATTCTATATACCGCGACTACACAGGCATTATACTCTCGTCGATACGGGGAAGAACCTCATTATACAATACTAATGTTTACTTAAGTTAATAATTATTAACAACCACTTTTATACGGGCACTGATCGATCGTATCGTCTGCTCGTTGCCATTTAATCCACCAGGGATCCCGGCAGCCGGCTGAACCCGCTTCACCTCCGCCGGGACTTCCCCTCGGACACGATATGCAAAATACCTTATAACGCTAATGGCGTACAGTAGGGTTGACAAATTATGCACCAATTGTTTTTATAAATTAGTTTAGTTAGATAAACATGACGATAAGTAATTATCTCAGCCTGCATAACATGGAATTATGGATGGTTAACGGTAAACCTCTTGACTAGCCTTTATTTTTCTTTACCAGGTGGTAGGTCTCTGTTGCCGGAGACCGTCTGGGTGGGTACCACCGCAGCTCCTATTGCAACCGACAAATAGTAGTGTGCGAACATTACTGTGTTCCGGTTTGAAGGGCGCTGTAGCTAGTGTAATTACTGGGGTAACGAGACTTAACACCTTATGTCTCAAGGCGACGAGCGCAATGTGGTACAGTGTGTACCATCTTAACTAGCAGCACGTTGTCATGGGCAAGCGTATCACTTACCATCAGGTGAACATCTTGCTCGTCTCGTCGCAAAGTAGTATAAAAAAAATTTTTTTTAAATCTACCGCCGTTTTAACGTCATCATCTTTAACTTACCCCGGCTGTCAACGTATAAGAGCCAGAAGGTTCTTAACCTCGTGTGAAATTGAGGTCGAGTGTTAATATCGTTACAGATAAAAAATAGTTTTTTAATATTTCAATACAAGTGGGTGTTCAATAGAGTATATATTTTACGTTGTACCTTACTAATCATATTATTCACCTCGTACATTACTAGCTTGTTATGAACTTTTGATTGTAACTATTATAACAGATCGCTTAGGTAAATTTATTATTATTATACATAGTTTTTATTTCTATTTACATATTAGAATGATGTACTTAAAAAAAGAAACGAAGTATAAGTAAAGTTCATTCAAAAACAACGCCGAAGTACCATTGTACAGGTCTTCAGTATCTACAGCAGTAAGTTCAGTGGCTGCTGTGATTATATAAAGCTTCAGTTAAGAATCGGAATGGGTTATATTATTTACTTATATACTCCCGGACACATCTATCGGCCCACCACCCAGTGTTTAAAGTTTCGACGGTGTCTAGTTAAAAATAAATGTTAGGTGGAGCAATAAGTTTTAATGCAGTTTTGAAGCAGATTTATTGGTCAACCCCTATGTATGTTTTTTTTTTTTTAATTTTTTGTATTTTCGAATTGATTTGGCCGGCAGAAGTTTTACAACTTGGGCGACAATTTCAGGCAGATTTTCCATATTTTTTGGTCAAAACTGGCTCTAAGTTTAGATTTGCCTTTTTAAGGAACCAATAATCGGAAACATCAAAAAAAAAAAATCCAACTTGTGCGAAATAAAAAAGTTTTCTCCATTCCTGGATCGTTGAGTACAATGAACAGACTCGAATTTTCGTTTTTTTTTTCATAATCCTGAATTCAAAATTAAAAAAAAAACATACATAAAGGTTGACCAAAAAAATCAGCTTTAAAACTGCATTAAAACTTATTGCTCCACCTAACATTTATTTTTAGCTAGACACCGTTAAAACTTTTAAACACTAGGTGGGCCGATAGATGTGTCCGGGAGTGTATATTAAGTATCTAAAGGTGTTTATTATTTATATATGAAAAATCATTCAAAATGTAAATAGACTTTTGTGTACAATTTGATTAAATATTTATATAAATCATAGGAAATGATAGAAGATGTCGATTATTATATTAGTCAATACAAATAAGACAAGTTGCCCGCAGCCCGCGTGTCGTGTGTCGTACAATAACGCTAATGTAATTTAATTTACTTAAACTGCATTTTGTACCGGGCTAATGTAACGAGATGCGTCGGACTTCACCGAGTCCCATTTACTTAATGATGAAATCTTATAATGACAATTAGAGATAATGTAAGGCTTCGTTCGCTGGGAGAGTTTCAACTTTGTCGATTTATCATTTCATCATTCAGACGACCGCTGCTGAACATACCTCTAATATCCGCTCGGTCCTGATTTATACCAGAGGATTCTTTTACCTGTGGAATATACATATTATTTGAGCTTCTTTTATATAATATAAAGCATCGATGAGCCGTGATAGCCTAGTGGTTTGAACGCCTCCCTTCCAATGCGAAGGTACCGGGTTCGAATCCGGCCTGCACCAATTAATTTTTCATTTTATGTGCAGTTAGCACAAAACACCAACTAATATCACGTGCTTTGACGGTGAAGGAAAACATCGTGAGGAAACCTGCATATCTATGTCATGACTATCTGTGCTCGCACTAGTATAATGGAGAAGGCAATGGCAAACCACTCCATTATAACTGCCAAGAGAGTCGTCGTCTGTTTCACGATACATGATGACCACGACCCTCAGTCATGAGGAAATACGACTAAGAAGAAGAAAGCATCGATCCAAAAAAAACCGGATGCGGGTGCGTTAGTAAGAGTGGTAGAAAGACGGTTCCGAAAACTCTACCTTTATTCATTCGATTTTATAACACGTTTAACATTCGTCTAACTTTTCAATGAGTACTCGCATTACATAAACTGGATTTTGTTAATGTTTACATAAACTTACGTGCCGTCTCCGTTTTGTTTCAGGGGCTTCGGTAAACAAGGCTTCCAGTGTCAAGGTGAGCCCGTACGAGAATAAACACTTTAATGCAATACATTCACATCTCTCCGCACTCCGCTGCAGCCTCTACCATGGCAGCACCGTGTACATCCCTCACATAAATTATACCCTCATTTAAATTGTAATAATAAGTCTCATAGTATCAAATTGAAAGAACTCTTCAACATGGTCAACGACCTCTGGAAGCGCAAGGGTGAGATGCATTTTTGTTAACTATACATTTGATAATAGGTGGGTAGTTTGAAACTGCTATGGCATTTTGAAAAGGAATCGAACCCAAGTACTCGCGACTACTCACCTCTGGGTTGTAGCATATTTACATTTACTCCTCTTTAGGCTCTGGTGTAATTTAAATTTATTTACACCGGCATTTTCACCGCGATAGTATTTTAATCGTTTGTCATTTCTATTAATAATGAATCATTCGTCCTTTTATCATGTGGTAGTAATTAATAGTAGAAATAACAAAGGCAAATGGACGAAGGACGTGATAGAATGGTATCCCAGAAATGGTAAAAGACAACGAGGACGTCAAATCAAAAGATGGGAGGACGACTTTCCAAAAGGATGGAGAAGGTACGCTCGAGACAGAGAGAAGTGGCAGAAACTGGGGGAGGCCTATGTCGAAGGACAACCTGACCAACAGAGTGGTTGTTAATGTTGTTTTTTAGATGTTAATAAATAGTGTTAAGTTGTGAAAATTACATTATTAGTGTAAGTTAATCTTTAGTATGGTCGGTGAATAAAGGCTTTATTTATTTATTAGTAATTAATAGATTTTTTTTTCGTTAGTCCGCCTCTGTAGCTTTGTTGATGTGCCATCTCTTTCTCCCCCAGTATGCAGCTTCGTGGTTCACAAAAGATGCCACGAGTACGTCACCTTCACCTGCCCCGGCGCCGACAAGGGGGCCGACTCGGACGTAAGTTTATCATCAATTATTTCAATTATAACATTCTTAACTTTTCTGTATATAAAATAATAATAAATTAACTATATACTACGTCTAATATATAAAGATATAACTACACCTCTATACGAAGATTTAGGGCGGAACAAATAAAGAAGCATCGAGGAAACGACGTTGATAAAAACATAGAAAACATGTTTAAAAATATGCTATTATACAAAACAGATATATTGAACTAAAACTTAATCCATACAAATTTATTTGGAAAATTTTAAATTGTCTACACAATAAAACGCAAAAAAATCCTTTAAAAACTTTGTAAAAAAAACTTGCTAATACATCAACTATAGCTTTCGAAAAGCTTCTTATACCAGATTTTATATTGAACATCTAAACAGCTTTAATTAATAAATAAGTTTCATAAATTAAGTTTTATGATAGAACAATAATGAAGCTAATTATAGGTTCTAAATATATCTAATAGGTTTTAAAGGGCAGGTGTCTTCTCCTGTGACCTTTAAATCAATAATTGCGGGTTACTCCTGATATAACGACCTGGTGAAGATCGCCCGTAGCACTGGAATCCTATGCTCAGAAGTCGATCTGTAATGATGAAAGATATTTATAAATTGTAATAACTAACAGTTAAAACAGAATCAGGGTAAACGTCCTCAAAAGTTGCTCCTCCGTTTACCTCGATGGTGAGAGGATACCACCAGCACACAGAACATTAATTTATTAATACGAGTATAACAAGACGCTCCACCTTTGTTTGCACAAGTTCTCGCACAGTCTAACCGCTTTCTTATCGCAAAATACGGAATTTAAAACTTTCCTATCGCAAACTTTGAGCAGAATTATACAACAAGGTACGCAGGAAGTGTGCAACTTTGTGTTTCCCCACCATTTTGGAGTCGAAACAAAACTTTTTGAGAAAATCCTTCAATTTATTTTACGACTTTACACAGATAACTAAAGCGGACAACAGATTGATTACAAGGAAACGGAGTTAAGATACAAAATTGCTTAACAAAGCTGCCAATAGATGGCACTGTGTTATTTAAAAACGAGGTATAGTTGTGTTGCTTTAAAAATCTTTAACGTGAAACAGTGAATAAGACAGGTAGGAATAAACGGTAATACATAATATAGACCAGCTAAACTTCAGGGAAAAAAAGATAAAAAGATGTAGGTAGTCATAAGTTAGACACGGAACAATAAAATTAACACCAAATACTAATTACATATTCCTACTTAAACAATAAGAGTCGATTTTTTGTGAGTAATATTGGAAAGCTAACCAGTAATTTTTAACCAACATCCCAAAAATCAGTGTACACCCGTTTAGGAGACAAGCTAAGATATCCTCAATGGCTTTCTGAAAGTAAGAACCGAATAAGCCAATAGTTTCATAAGAAAAACAACAGGTGTCCCAGTGCTCGTAACCAGCATACTGACCATCAGACCTCTACGGAAAGACTCATATCCTGTGAACCTCAATAATCTGAAACGATGATTATAATAAATTGTAATATTATTTCATGATTTGTATACTAATAGTACGGAGAAGGCAATGGCAACACCACTCCATTATAACTATATAACATGATGACCACGACCCTCAGTCATGAGGAAATACGACTAAGAAGAAGAATACTAATAGTAAAGAGTAGTAGCGATAGTGTAAAAAGTTTACGTATCACTTTCATTACTGTGTGACAGTAGTGAACGTTATTTCCCTAATACATCAGATTAGCGTCCCCGGCGGAGTAACAACGACGAACAAAGTAATCACTTCGCTTAGGGGCGTATAATCATAATGTTGATAAGTTTTTCAAGTACTTTACTTTTTAATGAAACATAATTTTAGCGAACCGCTAAATTACTTAAACTAAATTGTATTGCCATTAAAATTACAAAAATGTTTTCGTGGTGTATACTCTTTGTTGGTCATTGCTTAATTTAATAAAGAAAATCAGATTTAAAAAAAAGCATCATTAATGTTAATTTATATATTACTTATATAAAGAAAGTCTATTGTCGGCGTCACTATTACTTCTACTTACTTCTATATCCGTTTCTTACCGGTTTGATAGACTTTTTTTTTTTTTTTTTTATTGAAAAAAGTTAATACTTGACCGCGATCCCACCTGATGTTAAGTGGTGATGCGATCTGTGGTGGTAAAGCGCATTAACTTTGTGTGCCTATTCACTCTTCTTTTGAAGACACCCACGTCGTAATTGGACGGGAACACTGACGCCGGCAAATTGTTCCACTCTGTTGCTGTTCTTATTAAAAAAGAGGAGCTAAACCTCTTTGTACGTAATTTGGGGATGTTTACAACATAAGGATGGTACCCTGTCGTGCGTCTGGTCGTCCGGTATGTCGTGTAATTCCAGCGCTCACTCTCCGAAATAAATCCTGTAGAACACCGCGAGGCTGGCCACTCGGCGCCTGTGTTCAAGGCTGTCAAGTCTAGCCATGACAAGTTCCTGATCACCAATAAGCCTCATAGCGTACGTTAAAGCGAGAGATTTGAGATACCCTGTCTTCTATTCAGTCTTATCCTTGGGGTCTTATCTTAGAAAATAACCTAATACTATCAAAAAAACAAATTATAAAAACACAGAGCGTTGTCTAGCAGTGCGCTGATAGAGCTACCTTAGTACAAGCGCTTTTTCATATAGTTCACTTCAGTCACTTCACTAATTTTCACCAGGTGGTAGGTCTCTGTTGCCGGAGACCGTCTAGGTACCACCGCAGTGATTATTTCTATCGCTAAACAGTGGTGTCCAAACATTACTGTGTTCCGGTTTGAAGGGCGCTGTAGCTAGTGTAATTACTGGGGTAACGAGACTTAACACCTTACGTCTCAAGGCGTCGAGCGCAATGTGGTGCAGTGTGTACCATCTTAACTAGCTCCGCGTTATCATGGGCAAGCGTATCACTTACCATCAGGTGAACGTCGCGCTCGTCTCGTCGCATAGTAGTATAAAAAAAAAATTCATATAGTTAACGTACACAGATATACACACAGTGTAGTTACGGGAAACGTTTGTAAAATAAACGTAGTCACAGTTAAATATAGCTCGGCGCTGTGTAATTACGCGACGGCGGATTAATTGGCGGCAATTGAGCGGACCGGTACTTACAGACGGTTTTACTTTGTAACTGGTACTCGTACCGGTAACCGTTAATACAATGTGTGCACCCAATTACTATTGGCGAGCGGCGGTTTAGTCGGAACTGAATTAGTTTTGAAACGTATGTCTTGTGTGCTCGCTACTAATGCTCCGGCTCACATACGTCGGCGACAGATTTACAATATGAAGGTGGTAGATATACAGACACTATAACATATGGGTTTATTTATTTATTTTATTTAAAACTTCGTTTGCACACAAATAAATATTGTACAAAAAGGCGGACTTAATGCCGTAGGGCATTCTCTCCCAGTCAACCTCGGCAGTGGGGAAATGCAGTGGTAGGTGAGGGTAAAAGAGACGTTTTGTTTTTAAAAAAATAAAATTAAATAAAAAAGATATACCAATATATACATACATACACATACATAAAATATGAATACTTCTATATATATATATATACATAAACATAAATAAATACATACATAATTATATGGGTTTAGAATCGAACCAGGGTTCTCAGTGTTACTATCAAGTAGTTATGGAGAAGGCAATGGCAAACCACTCCATTATAACTGCCAAGAGAGTCGTCGTGTGTTTCATTACACATGATGACCACGACCCTCAGTCATGAGGAAATACGACTAAGAAGAAAAAAGAATCAAGTAGTTAGCCACTGCTAAAAGTAATAATAATTCGAATTTAGTTAAACACACAAATGTAGAAGCATTTTATTCGCTGTACTCTCGAAATTGCTGAACAATACCCTCAGTCGTTCACACTTAACGATAATGCTGCGAGAAATGTTAACATACGCAATAATACACTCACTATTACAAAATATATTTTAGAGAGCTCTTATTAGCTCTCGGTAACATTAAACCGCCTCCAGGAAACTAATTTTCCTTTGAAACTAAAACTACTAATTCTCATTCGCGGTACACAAGCTGCGCTAATTATTTGTCGGGAGCGTGCTTTTGTTGTGTTAATTACTCCGCTAAATTAAGTGGCGATTGTTTTCGAGACACTAAAGCCGATTGCCTCGAGTTACTATTACGATGCTATCACCATCATCATTTCAGCCTAACCACAGCTGAATGTAGCCCCCTCCAATCTATTTCCAACGCCAATTATCATCTTTAGATCAAGGGTCCATCTGACAGATGACAATCCCTCGCTGACCATTATATAATCAGCCTGTAAATGCCCACTGTTGGACAAATGCTTCCCAAAAAGATCTCCACTATACAATAATTATCCAATCTAATAATTCTAAATACACCGCTTTCGGCTGGTTTTGAACAGCCAAACGTATGTGTTGAAGTTAACATGACAATAATTTAATGAACGTAGAGGTAATGAACGACGAATCATCATTTCGTGATATCGAACTTAGGACCACATTAGCTATAGTATCCAACGTCGTCCGGCTCGGCAGGACTCAACTTTGTAATAACACGAAATATTCCAATGTTAAAATTTAACAAATTTACATAGAGCGCGAAGCGAGGCCGGCATTTGTTTGAAACGGAATACTTAATGATTTCAAAGTAAAACGAAACTCGTGAAAGGATCTCGCTTATAATGAACACGATGTATATTTTATGCTATGGAATAAGTTATTAATATAAAATAATAAGCACTTATAAAATAATACTTTTTCAAAGCAAGTGAAAACGCGTTGAGAAGACAGAGCGAGTTTAAATCTGTTTCCACTTAGTTCGCATTTGTCGTAGACGGTCTACGGAAGTACACCGTAGCGGCTTTACTAAAAATGGATAAGAAACACCAGGTGGTAGGTCTCTGTTGCCGGAGACCGTCTGGATGGGTACCACCGCAGCTCCTATTGCAACCGCCAAATAGTAGTGTGCAAACATTACTGTTTTTTTTTTTTATACTACTATGCGACGAGACGAGCAAGACGTTCACCTGATGGTAAGTGATACGCTTGCCCATGACAACGCGGTGCTAGTTAAGATGGTTTACACTAGCTACAAGCTGCTTTTAACTAGCTAGTTTTAACTAGCACTAGCTACAGCGCCCTTCAAACCGGAACACAGTAATGTTTGCACACTACTATTTGGCGGTTGAAATAGGAGCTGCGGTGGTACCCACCCAGACGGTCTCCGGCAACAGAGACCTGCCACCTGGTAAAATGTTCCGGTTTGAAGGGCGCTGTAGGTAGAGTAATTACTGGGGTAACGAGACTTAACACCTTATGTCTCAGGCGACGAGCGCAATGTGGTGCAGTGTGTACCTCCTTAACTAGCACCACGTTGTCATGGGCGAGCGTATCACTTACCATCAGGTGAACGTCTTGCTCGTCTCGTCGCAAAGTAGTATAAAAAAAAAATCAGAAAAACTTATTCTCGAAAGCAGTCATAGTCAATGAATGGCCAGTCTAAGTATCACCATGGTAATTTTGGTCATCGTTAATGTGTTCTCTATTGAAAGGCTTCAAGCGATGAGATCTAAGACCCCATGGTGCTTTGTGAATCAGCGAGCCTCAGATCTATTTCCTGAGGATACTGAATACCACCGTATAGTAAACATAGTTTAACATCTATCAAGTATATCCTATATAACACAAAATATATCTAATTTAAAATAAGTGTTACAAGAAAATATCAAAATGTTTACAGAGTTACTCTCGATGGACCGTGAGGTACTTGACAGTGTCATGATTGCGTTAATGCTCCGCCGGTACGGTTTGACTTTATACTTGCTCCGATTAAGTTTAAGCTCGAGTTTGTAGAACACTAATCCCTCAACCATCCAAACTGTTTTATTAGTAAACCATATTTCACAAAGTGACGAACTAAGACTTTGAATTGGGATTAAACGTAGCTCCGAGCGGATCCTTTGTACTAATGTATAATTAATTTTAACAAATCCGTTTGTTGAACTTCGTCCATTGTTATTAATGCGGTTGTGACGAATTTTGTTTATTTATTATTAAGTCGTAGTTACACTAACCTTTTACTTAATTAATATGAAAACTTATTTAATAATTTACTACTACTAAACTTCTAAGCTATCAGACATTATCATCCCTCGAAATATTTCATTATTTTTTAGCTTACTTAACATAGAAAAAGGCTGTATCCGTAAATATAATCATCATCATCAAGTCTATAAACACCTTATGTTTAAACTAAGTTAAAGTTTAACATAAACTCACCAATTTCAGTATATATTCAAAGTGGACAACAAAGCGCACGCACCTAAATCATTGAAAACGGCGAACAAACAAGACTTTTTTTTACTAACAAAAATATCAATTTCGCTGGACATACAAATAAAGTAATTGCGATGAAATAAAAACACCGCCCTACACAAGAGCAACAATATTTTTACGTCGACATTAAAAATACATTTCGATTCGGAGCAGAATTTTTTATTTAATTTAGTAATGAAATGAAAACTGAGACAATAGGGGCCTTTGAGTCTAATTTAAACAGGGATCGTATCGGACGAATAGACAATTATTCGCCGCCGGTAACGAAGGCTTTGATTTCAAACAATTGCTTGGGTTTTCATCAATTTGATAATGGACTTTCTCAAAAAAAAAAGACGCTACAAATACATTATTTAATATAAAAAGTCGACATAAAAAAAATATAAACTAAATGAAATGAAAACTCACTTTGGGCTTTCTTCAAAATTATGAAACCAATGTTTTCTGTAATAACCGTAAATTCTCATTTGTTTATAAAATAAAATTATTAAAGCTCTTACTCTACGTTTTCATACATTAAAAATTATAAATCACCGAAATAATAAACGCTGCCTTAATTTCATTATGCGGACGACTAAATGAAGTTATGTAAATGTTTACATGAATTGAGTAAAACATTTATTTAGACTACAATGCTGAAGTTAAGTGGGAAATTTGGAAGCTTGATCTTCGTTTATTAAAACTAAATTTTACGGATAATATCGCGTAAGAACTAAACAAAAACTAAACGAGAGAAAATTTGTAAAATTTAGTTTTGATAAATGTGTAACATTCGAGGAGACAAGAAATCATTCGCCTGTTCTTCAAATAAAGAAATGAAAAATAAATGTAAATTTGTTACTGTTAGATAATCTACAGGCACAGGTTCACATGGTAAACTCGTTGAGGCTGGTGGGAGAATCCATAGATCATTTTCGTTGTTACTGTTCGCGTGTGCTGTGAGCAGGAGATCACAGGAGTCACCGCCGGAGACCAGTGTGCAGTCGTTCAAGTTTGTATGATTAACAGGACACGCGCACCCGCCACAACTTCCGCGTGAGCACGTACTCCTCGCCCACCTTCTGCGACCACTGCGGCTCCCTCCTCTATGGCCTCATCCACCAAGGCCTGAAGTGTCAAGGTACAGCGCCAGAAGACGGAGGCCATTGGCGAGATCTCCTTTTTTCAGCTTCGCTTCATTTGTGCTTCCGCCGCTAACGCTTCACTCACTCTCTCTCTCTTGCTTCTTTTCAGCTGGTGGTGTGTGCTAATCTCTTAATTCTTCTTTTGTTCGTAGTGTTTAAGGGTTGTTTTTTTCCGGCATTCTATCTGGCTTCGTATTTGCGACAACTGTTTTTTATTTCGTCAATGGAAGATAAAAAGACGTTTTAATTTTATTTCTCGTCTTTACTCTTTGTCACTCCACTAAGTTTTTGATATTTGAAAATAACATATAAAACAGTTCTCGCAATCACTTACATTTTACTTAATTTGTATCATTTAACATATTTCACTTGTTGTTCAACTATCAGTGTTACGGTGTATCAACAAATAGGTATCGTGGATAACCGTCCGTTTGTTATTGCAAGGCCGCGTACGCGCCGCACAAGTGGCACACGTGGTCGTTCCTTGCGCCCACCTTTTGTGACCATTGTGGCACATTACTCCACGGCCTCGCGCATCAGGGATACAAATGCGAAGGTATTCACCAAAGGCCACCCATCCGTTAGTCCCCACAGCGAACCCAATTAAAACATGGCAATATATCAGAATTGAAATGAGCACCGAATGTAATGGAAATTTGTAGTTTATACATTTAGAATATTGTGCAGTTGATAGTGTTGAAGTTTGAATAAATTTACGCAAAGTTTACGGTGAGTGGAACACCTTAATTTGATGGTGATGGTGTGGATTATCCTTATTGCATGGATCCAAGAATTAATGGTTACGGAACGATGTCCCGGCTTGCACCTCGTCAAACGGAATTTCATTTTGTTTCGTATTTGCAATAACGTTATCCCATTCAACTTCATAATCTCCCTCATCGTTGTTTTCATTGTCTGCCACTATTGTTGTATCTATTTCGTCTGCAGTAGTTAGTGCAGTTTCTTTTCCACTTGCATTTGTATTGTTGTTACTTATTAGTCTTTCTGTCACATCGCTCATCACTTTGTGTTAAAGTTAAACGTTTCCATTCTTTCACTTATATTGTTTCATTTAACTATTTCACACTTATTTAATGTTGTGTTTTTGCTTAAGCAGGCTGTGTGAAAGTTTAAACTTTGAATTTTTATTACATATCACTCGTAACATCATATAGATAAATTCCAAAATAATTTAAGTATTAACTTTCTTATTATATTATTCATTGTTATAAATTTTGTTATCACCAACTTTTCTGATAACACCAAAATAATAGAAAAGCTTGAACGGCAATGTTACAATTTACTATGATAATTGTTATAAGGACGGTTGAACAAATTTAATAAAACGAAAACAAATTAAATTTACCTAATTCGAAAATGGAAATTAAGGTAAGAGTCAAATAAAGTTACAAATTAAGCATTCAACTAAGCGAGCAACCTTCAAACCGGGATACGACATTCAAAACTTTGTTACCTGTGAAATAATACATAAATATTTTTTTTCTAATTCATAATAAGCAAAATACTTTTCTGGCAATCTTAAGAAATACAAGTTATATAAATTAAAAAAGTTAATATGATAAAGCCTTTGAAGATCGTCATTGTTTACAATTGATACTGATTGGATAAAGAGTTGAAATATTTATAGCTTCCAAACAGGAAACGCTAATTAGGATGTGTACTCTAAACTTTGTTTTGTTTCGTTACCGAAGTAATGTCACATTACTTTCTTTTCGATTTTGACATTGGCGTTGCCTAAACATGGCCCTGCACCGCATTGCGCTCGTCGTCTTGAGACACAAGTTAACTTTTTTTTTTGGACTTCTTTGCGACGAGACGAGCAAGACGTTCACCTGATGGTAAGTGATACGCTTGTCCATAACATGGCCCTGCACCGCATTGCGCTCGTCGTCTTGAGACATAAGTTAACTTTTTTTTTTTTTGACTTCATTGCGACGAGACGAGCAAGACGTTCACCTGATGGTAAGTGATACGCTTGCCCATGACAACGCGGTGCGAGTTAAGATGGTACACACTGCACCACATTGCGCTCGTCGTCTTGAGACACAAGTTAACTTTTTTTTTTTTTTTTTTGGACTTCTTTGCGACGAGACGAGCAAGACGCTCACCTGATGGTAAGTGATACGCGTGCCCATGACAACGCGGTGCTAGTTAAGATGGTACACACTGCACCACATTGCGCTCGTCGTCTTGAGACACAAGTTAACTTTTTTTTTTTTTTTTTTTTTGGACTTCTTTGCGACGAGACGAGCAAGACGTTCACCTGATGGTAAGTGATACGCTTGCCCATAACATGGCCCTGCACCGCATTGCGCTCGTCGTCTTGAGACACAAGTTAACTTTTTTTTTTGGACTTCTTTGCGACGAGACGAGCAAGACGCTCACCTGATGGTAAGTGATACGCTTGCCCATAACATGGCCCTGCACCGCATTGCGCTCGTCGCCTTGGGACATAAGGTGTTAAGTCTCGTTACCCCAGTAATTACACTAGCTACAGCGCCCTTCAAACCGGAACACAGTAATGTATGCATATTACTGTTTGGTGACAGAAATATGAGCTGCGGCGGTATCAATCTAGAAGGTCTCCGACAAGAGACCTACCAACAGTAAACTAAAAGTAAGTTTTGCAAATTATTATTTAGCGGTAATAATTGTCGTTGTGTCTTAAACAGTGAAGCAAGGCAGGAACTTGATCCCGATGGACCCTAACGGCCTCTCCGACCCCTACGTGAAACTGAAGCTGATCCCGGACTCCGATAACGTCAAGAAAAAAACCAAGACCATCCGCAGCACGCTCAACCCCGTGTGGAACGAGACCCTCACCTTCGACCTGAAGCCGGAGGACAAGGACCGCCGGCTGCTCCTTGAGGTGATGTAATGTTACGGAATTTTTCAAAGTTAACTAAGTTACTGACGAGCTGATCGTTTTTCACGACGTCATAGAAAATATTCATTTTAAAAGAGATTTATTTCTATTTTCTGTTGTTTCGAAAATTATATGAGATGCAAAAAAATATTTTAATAAACTTGCAAGTTTAAAGTAACTTAAAGGTTCATTGCTGATCTTCGTTCAGTGTTTCCGGTCTTGTCAAATTTCCGGTTTCCGAATAATCCCAGTGACTGTCTGATCTAGAACCTACAATCACACTGTTTCTATGTATACGTTTTACAAATCTTTGGTTGTTCAATATATTCGATTGATTATAATGCCGAAGAGTGATAAAGAATAATTTTCCAGATATGGGACTGGGATCGCACCTCCCGCAACGACTTTATGGGGTCCCTGTCGTTCGGGATCTCGGAGGTGATGAAGGCGTCCGCAGAAGGCTGGTTCAAACTTCTTACACAGGAGGAGGGGGAGTTCTACAACGTGCCCGTGCCGGAGGAGGGCGCCGATCTCGCACAGCTGAAGAACCAGATGAAGGCAGGCTTATTATAATAATACTTCACAGTTACATCAAATAATCTCTGAAAGTTGAAACACGTTATTGAATTTACACTTTTCTTTAACACTAACAATCTTTAGAGAAAACGGAATCTAATTTTTATATATCTTTTCATAATTTATTTAAGATATTACCTATTAACATTTACTGTTGTGCTCTCCTCCAGGCCACCAACGTCGGTATGCGCCGCTCTGCAGCACCACCCGACAGGGAGGTGCCGCACAACATGGCGGCCGCTGACGTCATCCGCGCTTCCGACTTCAACTTCATCATGGTCCTCGGGAAGGGCTCCTTTGGAAAGGTGATGTTCTTTTAAATACGAAAAACCTGCGAAACGAGAGAGTTCCACAACAGCGTAAATCGATACGACGCATAACAATGAGGCGCGTAAACAAAAAGTCTACAGAGCACTAACATTTATAACTAAAGTCACCTGCATGGTATCTGTAGCTGCTTGCTACCTATATATGTTTATCGCATTATTACTCATTTACCAACGAGACGTTTGCTATAGAAACAAGAGACGTTATTATATCGTCTCGATACTGCGCAGCGCTCGTAGACAATACTCGCTGCACAATGCCGCGCACCTAACGAACGCGCCTTGCATCGAGCGCCATTGTATGCACGCCGACAAAGGACGCCGCCGCGCTTTTGTTCGGCGCCGCTCGGACGCCTCGGCCGCACATCTGGCGGCCATATTTCGCCGCAACACATACCTGGCGAGAGGCTAACGCGCTCTAACGATCTCTAATGTTTATGGATACTTTTTGTATAAATAGAGCATACTTTATACAAATCATGAAGTTACACTACAAACGTCGACTAAGCTACATCTCTCCAACTCAAGATCTCCTACAAGCTGCAATTCTTCAGAAACATCGTTAGAGGCCGTCAAGCACAACACGCTGCTCGACGGACCATCTACATATCCAACTACATGGGGCTAACATTTGTCCTGAATTTCACGTGATTTTAAGTGAGATGTAGGAACATGCTCTGATGCTGACTCCGGTAGAGCCAGGGACCTCCGTGTCACAAGGCAAACGGTTCGGTCGGAATTGGAACAACACTACCAACATCCAAACGACACTGCAGGTGTTGCCAACTTATTGTCCGCAGGTTATGCTGGCGGAGCGTCGCGGTACGGACGAGCTGTACGCGATCAAGATACTGAAGAAAGACATCATCATCCAGGACGACGACGTTGAGTGCACCATGGTAGAGAAGCGGGTGCTGGCACTCAGCACTAAGCCGCCGTTCCTCGTGCAGCTGCACTCTTGTTTCCAGACCATGGTAACGATTTTGAAACTCCAGGAAAGACTTTTAAAGTTAATCTTTTAACGCGAAGAGATAACAAGACGTTCACATGATGTAAATGATACGCTTGTCCATAGCAACACGGTGCTGGTTAAGATGGTATACACTACACCACATTGCGCTCGTCGTCATGACACATTAATTATTAAGTCTCGTTACCCCAGTAATTTCACTAGCTTACAGCGCTTTTCAAACCAGAACACAGTAATGTTTGAACACTACTGTTTGGCGGGAGAAACAGGAGATGCGGTGGTAACAAAGACCTACCACCAGTTAAATTACTAACTTAAAGATGTTCTAATAATTTATAAGAAATTTTACAGTTCTCATATTTTTTTTTGTGGCCTAGTTATCTCAAGATCATTTTGTATGATGGAATATAATGGCGATAACGTTGCTACACAAACGCCTCATGATGCATTCAGCAACACTTCTGAAATTTGACTTCGTCAATAGGATCGGCTGTACTTCGTGATGGAGTACGTCAACGGAGGTGATCTGATGTTCCAGATCCAGCAGTGCGGCAAGTTTAAAGAGCCGGTCGCAGTGTAAGTATATTAATGAGAACATGTGACGTCATTTGGCGGTATTCGTTTGCTCTTTACAATGAAACGTTACTAAGGATGTTTATACAACACAGTATTTGCTAGAAGATACTAGCGCCCCCTATAAAGAACTGAAGGTGAACAATGAGGTTTAATGGTTATAAATGACACTAATAAATCGTATTCTCGTTTCAGTTTCTACGCAGCTGAGATCGCAATTGGTCTGTTCTTCCTGCACTCCCGCGGCATCGTCTACCGCGACCTGAAGCTCGACAACGTCCTCCTCGACCAGGACGGCCACATCAAGATCGCAGATTTCGGTATGTGCAAGGAGGGCATCACGGGGGATAAGACTACGAAGACCTTCTGCGGCACGCCGGACTACATCGCGCCGGAGATCATCTTGTACCAGCCGTACGGGAAGTCTGTCGACTGGTGGGCGTACGGCGTGCTCCTGTACGAGATGCTGGTGGGGCAGCCGCCGTTCGACGGCGAGGATGAGGAGGAACTGTTCGCGGCGATCACGGACAACAGCGTCCCTTATCCGAAGACACTGAGCAAGGTTGGTTTTTATCAAATAGTCATGTTTTCATGAGATGTTAATTAGAGCTTAGTCTAGACTAGCGCGCTTTACCATCAACAACTAAATCTCCGCTTATCATCAGGTGGGATAGTAGTCAAGCGTTGGTCTATACATAATTAAAAAAGTATTTTTAATAATGTAAGAGAGGACTCTCTTAACGATGTTGCGCTAACTACAATAGAATAAAATACAAAGCATCATATCCAGCTCATCACCTGATATAAGTGGTTAAGTATCGATAACCTAGTAAATTCACTAGCTACAACATACACGAAACTGAAACACAATACTATATACAATCATGCTATAGTAGCTATCCTTTTTTTTTTTTCCTCCTTGGAGTCGTTTAGAAGGCGATGAGGACCCCCATCCTAACCGCCCACGACCCCAAAGGCCCCATCAAGGCAGGGGAACACCATTCGCCATTGCGCCATGACGACGCGCGTTAGCGCCACGACGGCTTCGTCTACGAGTGAGATCCGCTCTCTCTCTCGATCCCGTTCAGCAGCCTCCTTTTGTACCATAACAGTTTCACAAAAGGAGGCTAATAGTGGCTAACCTAACCTAACTAAATAGAGATCCATACATCTTCAAAAAAGATTGTATGTATGTGTGATCGTGTTCGCAGGAGGCCAAGGACGCGTGCAAGTCCTTCCTGACGAAGAACCCGCAGAAGCGGCTGGGGTGCGGCGCGCGCGGCGAGGAGGACGTGCGCACGCACGCGTTCTTCCGGCGCATCGACTGGGCGCGCATAGAGGCGCGCGACGTGCAGCCGCCGTTCGACGGCGAGGATGAGGAGGAACTGTTCGCGGCGATCACGGACAACAGCGTCCCTTATCCGAAGACACTGAGCAAGGTTGGTTTTTATCAAATAGTCATGTTTCATGAGATATTAATTAGAGCTTCTTCTAGACTAGCGCGCTTTACCATCAAAAACTATATCTCCGCTTACCATCAGGTGGGATAGTAGTCAAGCGTTGGTCTATACATAATTAAAAAAGTATTACAGGCTTTCTCTTAACGATGTTGCGCTAACTACAATAAAATAAAATACAAAGCATCATATCGAGCTCATCACTTGATATAAGTGGTTAAGTATCGATAACCTAGTAAATTCACTAGCTACAACATACACAAAACTGAAACACAATACTATTTACGATCATGCTATAGTGGCTATCCTTTTTTTTTTCGAGGGGGAAATCTTCGTAAAGATACCCTGTCTTCTGGGGGGAAGACAGGGTTATGTTGAGATTTTTATCCACTAAAACCCCCTCGGTGGTCGTCTTCAACGTTTGGAGAGGTGACAGGAACTCCGTTCAGAACACAACTGACACCTCCCTAACACTATGCTGAGATAGCCCGCCCCGGGGACTGATTTATGCAGCCCCCAACATCCTCACGCTATTACAATAGCTGGAGACCACGTCCAGCTATCGTCCTCCTCGGAGTCGTTTAGAAGGCGATGAGGACCCCCATCCTAACCGCCCACGACCCCAAAGGCCCCATTAAGGCAGGGGAACACCATTCGCCATTGCGCCATGACGACGCGCGTTAGCGCCACGACGGCTTCGTCTACGAGTGAGATCCGCTCTCTCTCGATCCCGTTCAGCAGCCTCCTTTTGTACCATAACAGTTTCACAAAAGGAGGCTAATAGTGGCTAACCTAACCTAACTAAATAGAGAGTTTTTTGTGTTGTGGAAAATGTAAATACAAATGTAAAAAGTGTAAAATTAAAAGTAAAGGAAAAGGAAATGTAAGTAGAATAAGTAGAATATGCGGCGGTAGTCTGAGAGGTGATGCCTGAAAGAAGAAATGGAAATGATAAAAACTGGTGAAAGAATGAAAGAGTGAAGAATAAAAGAAGAAATATAAAATGTATGAATGTTAGGGAAAAGAAAAGAATATAAAATAAGAAAGAAATGACAAAGCCCTGCCCACCTTTACAGGGGAATGATTAAAAAAAAAAACTAAATAGAGATCCATACATCTTCAAAAAAGATTGTATGTTTGTGAGAAGTTTTGAACAATTATGATAAAAGATTGTATGTGTGTGTGATCGTGTTCGCAGGAGGCTAAGGACGCGTGCAAGTCCTTCCTGACGAAGAACCCGCAGAAGCGGCTGGGGTGCGGCGCGCGCGGCGAGGAGGACGTGCGCACGCACGCGTTCTTCCGGCGCATCGACTGGGCGCGCATAGAGGCGCGCGACGTGCAGCCGCCGTTCAAGCCCAAGATCGTGAGCTCAACGACATGTTTATATTACATCATCTAGAATTACGAGTTTCCAATTCTATATCGATGATGGTTCCTCAAAATTACTATATATTTCATTAGCTACTGCAGAATTCAAACCGAAATCCAGTCCAAAAAATTTTTAATTTCTTTCTTGTTTCTTCTTGCTCCTTTCCTTACTGTTCTTCCTTTTTTTTTTTTTATACTACTTTGCGACGAGACGAGCAAGACGTTCACCTGATGGTAAGTGATACGCTTGCCCATGACAACGTGGTGCTAGTTAAGATGGTACACACTGCACCACATTGCGCTCGTCGGCTGAGACATAAGGTGTTAAGTCTCGTTACCCCAGTAATTACACTAGCTACAGCGCCCTTCAAACCGGAACACAGTAATGTTCGCACACTACTATTTGTCGGTTGCAATAGGAGCTGCGGTGGTACCCACCCAGACGGTCTCCGGCAACAGAGACCCTATTTTACTCCTCCTTGTGCACCTTCTCTTTCTGGTTGTTAGTGATTGGAGGGTTGTATTCCTAACGCACAACCAGTTTATTTTCTCGTGGACGTAAGTTGTAACAACTAATAACAATCTTCCCACGTAACAGAAACACCGCAAGGACGTGTCGAACTTCGACAAGCAGTTCACACAGGAGAAGACCGAGCTGACGCCGACCGACAAGCTGTTCATGATGAACCTCGACCAGACAGAGTTCATGGGCTTCTCCTTCCTCAACCCGGAGTACGTACAGCACGTCTGAACGCACAGGTGAGTCTCCCGGAGATGCAAGGAGGGGATGATAAGCTAAAGTATATGGTAATTAAATGAAAATTGGTAATCATGTATTAAGCATACATAAATGTATATATAAACTTTTCTTCGTGTTTCAGTGCCGAAGCTCTTCTCATACTTTTGGATGCGTCCCGGCGCCCGGCTGACTCGTCGGCTCCGGAACGCGGGACGCTTTTTCATCTATCGACTATCTCTGTCACTCGTACGGCATCGCTATTGTACCGTCTCATTCATTACTTCACCTGTCTAGGTTAAGTTTCAGGACTGTTTCTTCGATATGACCCTGACACACTTTCCGACATTTGGGGAAACCAGAAAAGAGATTAAGAAAGAAGTCTGAAATATAAACTTCATTATAATCCTCACGCGTGTGTGATCTTCAAGAGTTTGTTATCATCAGGAGTTTGTGATCTTCAGGAATTTGTGATCTAAATAAGTTTCTCTATCGATCATTACTAGAGTCTATTTACAGATCTTTTAACTCATCCATCCAATGCGACATGACTTGTATTATTCCCAACGTTATTTCCGGGCAATAATTATAACGGTGTTATATTATAGCAATAGCTGAATATTAACGAATTTTCGCAAGCAATATTAATAATAAACGTTTGCTTTATATTAAACGCTCTCTTTGATGTAATCTCCGTTCGGACAAAATTTTTCTAAGTCGCTTTAAATTTTGTTTCACGAGGCGCCCGAAGCGAAAGTATAACAGTCATTAAATTATTTTGTTCTTACTTTACCTCCGGTCATTGTTTTAACAGGAAAACGTTTCCTTACGTTCGAATGACTTCCACTAATTAAGTTACGTGTACTCTATAACTTAATGATAACATAAATTCGTCTTAATTTATGATTAGAATCGGTATTTTGGGGCCATGTGTTAAATGTTACCATGTAAAGCGCTTCCGTCACTAACGTCACTGTCTGTGTGATGTGTTGTTTTTTGTTTAACACACAATTGTGAGTGATTGCAGTTATTTGTGTGTTATGTTAACGTCTCGCTATAATTTTTTACACACATATCACTGTTACTTATAATTAGAATAATTGATGAGCGTCGTGTCGTGCGGATGGGCGATTGTTGTCTTTGGAACTACGTTTTTACTCTGTGGCTTCTCGGCATCCGCCATTTTGTTTTAAAACGAAACTTTATCGTTACTCTTAAACTTTCAAATCGTTTATCGTCTGATTTTTATCGTAAAAAAACTTTAGTGAATCTCGTGACATATTTACGTTAATTATTAATGTGTTAATTTTTTTTATTTTTAGCTATTCTTTGAGCATTTACCATTCGATATTTAAGTTAAAGATCAGATTTTTATGATAGTATTGAATGATAATTTAATTTGAAACGTTTTCGCTTTAAAGTTATTTAACGATTACGTTGCTATATTATTTATTTACATACATTACGTTTATGAAGTCTATACGGTTAATTTTTTTTTAAGTATTAATCGTTTTATTTCGGTTATTGTGTGAGAGTAAATGTTTGTATGAGTTGTGTGATGTAATCATGCATTCTATGAGCTTGTCTAATGATGTGCTTGTGTGTGAGTGTTTGTTTGTGTGGGGGCGCGTTTGCGCGATGTTTCGATCGCTTCATTGTGGTGTGCGTAAACGACGCTAATAACGCTTCCAGCGTGGAGTTTCTTGAATCTAGCGGATATAACTTATGGAAAACTCGTTGAAAAAAATGTCATGTCCACGAACATGACGGTAAATACATCCTCTAATCTTATGACCATCATAAAAGAGATGAAAAGTAATGTAGCGAGTTCCGTATGCGCACATCACAAGCGGACTCTGCTTTGGTCTCGTCACTAATCGTTCACTAAACTAGCCTTACTAACTTGTAAAGTCGTTAATAAAATATAAATAAAAAAAAAAATACTTTACACTCTAATTAGATTAATCTATGTGAATTTAAACGGAAATGAAAAAGCATTGAATTCTAAATTGAATTGTAATAAAATGACATTTAGGTGTTTTTGTTTTTAATAACTTGTGTAAGGATATTGGCTATTATATAAGAGAAATAACTAAATCTGAATTCATATTTAAAAAGAATCTCTTTGTACAACCAAAAGAAAATTTAAGCCAAATTAGAAAGTCAAGTGTTTTTAGTTACTTACTTTAATTACACTGTGCTGTCCTAATTGTTTCCTATACATTTTTCATAAAATGAATTTAAAGTGACATAATAAATAATTAAACATAGATAAACTTGACAATCGCATCTCTTATTAAATTATATTAAACATAAAATTTTAACTCTTATTAACAAATTTAAATAGTTATCAGTTATGAGTTTAATATGTTCTTGTTACTAATCAATAAATTCTCTGCTGTGCTATTAAAAAGATACATTTTGGAGTTTAGCAATATAGTAGCGCAGCGTTGTGGTATGTCTTATATACCTTTATTGATTTAATCGGCTAAAATTTTTTAAGAAGCTAGTCTCTAATGTAATAGCCAATACAGCGTCCGCTACGCCGTTTATTATTCCGGCGACGCGGTCGTGTTGTCATTAGACAATTTTTTTTAATTATTTCTAGGTCTAGATACTAAGGTCGCTGCGCTGGCTCCGTAACGCGTTATTGCTAATCTGCTCTTAATCTAATTGACATTGACGGATAAAAAGAAAACATACATAACCAACAAGAATACATTTCTAATAATAATTTGTATGCTTACATATTTTTATTATACATCATCAAGGTCTGAGTCTTTTAATCGGCTGCAGAGCGATTCAATAATGTAAATTCGCGTTATCTGCGCATGCGCATGTAGACAGAAACACGCCTGTGTGTTACTGTACCAGTTTGTCTTGCAAACTATGATTATGTTATGATTAACTATTAAATTCATTATAGTATTTGACTCCAGTAATTACCACAATATTATTCTAAAGACCAGACGTGAAGACCAGAGTCTTCAACCATTTTTCACATTCAGATAATAAAAGATCTTTGATGATGTATGGTAATATTTGTGAAGATTTTGGACCTTCAGTATACCTTGACAGTTAAATAGCTGGATGTAGCCACGACAGTGATAAGTTTCCCAGCCACCCAGCGGACATTGGTTGCTTACAGTGTGCTTAAGCGAGCTGGTTACCGGTGCATGCAACAATACTCAAACAACTTAAGTATTCGCGCTCGATTGTAACTTACTTTTGTCGTTAATATTCCATAGGTAGATTTAGTTTAAGGTTTAAATATTTAACGCCACTAATTAGTAAAATTCAAACACCAATTTCTAGTAACATTTTTAGTGTAGCAACATTTATTGGAATTAAGTAGTGTTGCTAGCTTTAATGCTCTCGTTTCGCTTTAAACTTTTGAAGTTGAAGGAACTTATATAAACAAAAAGTGGAACTTCTCATCTGCAGTTGCAGTGTACCGCGCTTCAATTCGTCGGTTAAAGAGACTATAGTTACAGTTTGCGTAAGTTTTATCGCAGTTTATTCAGACTAAGATCTCACTTGTATATAGGGATAAAACCTGTCACGGCTCACTCTACATAGTCTTTACGACCACGTATTTTAACTAATCCATCGGACTTTATTAAAATATATTGATATTTGACTATTTAACGTAACTTTGATATAATCGCTTAGGAGCATATTACTGATGCGTTTCTTAGTTAACGGAAACGTTCTTATTGAATTAAATCTCGATGTAAAGACGCATCAACTCGTTTCAAAACTCATCTTAAACAATGTAATATTGTTTTCATTTTAAAACATTAGCTATCGTTTATATAATACGTCACTAAATGGTTTGCTTCATTCGTTAATTTGGTTTAAATGTGTTACCAAACATTGTTTTTTTATGAAAATACTATTTGTGATAAAATGGCGCACGATCCATGATCGTAACAAGAGACAACAGAAACTTGTTAAATTAAATTAAATAAAGAAATACCAAAAAAAATATCTAACATTAAAAATGTCACAATTGACATTCGAACTTTTTCGTGCGCCATTTTGATTAAACTAAACAATTATTACTCTGTGTTGATCTAAATATACATACTCCTTTAATGAAATGTATTAAATTATTATAGTTTATATTGTGTTCAGTGAGAATTTGTTTAAAATACGTTGATATTATTAAGCATAGATTATCTATAGTATTAGTTACCTCGGTACATCGCCACAGTTTGCAAAGTGTTATCATATTCGATTGCTTGTTTACTTCGTGACAAAAGTAACTTCGCAAACTTTAATAAATTTTTAGCTTAAGCATTTCGGCCATTTGTCCCGGCGTCTCATTGAATCATAGGCCTAAAACCACTCTTCGTAGGATAAGCCCGTAGTTAATACAGGTTTTAGTATACTCTTTACTGATATAATTAAAATTAAACAAAAGTTTTAATCTTTTACATTGTCGACGTTCCCGCAGACCACGCACGTCGCCTGTGCCAAAATATATTTAAATATTTTATCCGTTTTATTATATAACTATTACTATATGTCAGTTACTTGTGTAGTTAACGCGCGACCCTTACTAGCGGCGAGTATGCACTGATAATATTTAATCGCATTCGTCATTTAATCAGTATTAATAACCTTTTAAGCCTTCCCGCCATTATGACGTATAATTATTTGAATCGATCTGCATCGCATTAAAATACCGCTAGTAATTTTCACGCGTATCTTAAAATTTTTTAAATATTTAATATAGCACGTCATTACTTTTGCAATACCTCACGAGGTGTTTCCAGTTATATTATCTGTATCGAGTAATAATATCGATACTCTCACATCGACTAATCGATTCGTTCGTTACAAACGATATCTATTTTAAATGCATTCACACTTCGTACAATAATATAACTTGAAACTAACTTGAAGATATTTTGTAATTTCTCTACTAACTCCACACTAAACAATTGTTTGACAATATATAAAAAATGATAATACAGTTCCGCTATCTAGTTACTTAAGTGCAATATAAAGTTTGATGCAATAATCGATTATATTTAGGACTACTTTTAATACAAATCTCGTAGCTATTCTCAACGTGTACCAACTCTCTGTGATATAATTATCTTTTCACACGTCGCTTAACAGAGTTTTGAAGTTTCTTTTTTATGGCAACTGAACTTTACGCCAGTTTCAAGTAAAATAGTTTTGAGGTTTAAACAATTTATAATTAACCAAAAATTTATTTAATTCGAACATTAATCTATATACAAATTAATGTTGTTTTTTTCGTATAAAACAATTAGCTAACAACCTGGCCTTTTATAGTCATATAACATAAACAGCCCGCTAAATGTTTCTACTGCTGGGACTCGGATCTTCTCTTACAGGAAGACAGTTTTAACATCATTTATTAAAATAAACGTTACATGACTATTTAAAAACTATTATATAATATCATGATGTTTGCCTTTAATTTAAAAAAAAATAAAATTGTTAGCTAAAATATGGCGCGCGTTTTGTAACAGAAGTAATTGAAAACAATAGACAGAACGAAAAATTCGTTATAATCTCAGTATTCCTTCCTTGTTTAAAGTACAAATCAGCGTCGGATGGTATCACCACCCATGACGTCACTTAGAAGCCTTTTACTTGGGTACTTAAAGGAAATTGTTTATTATTGTAACTCTATAGTCTGTGGTTCCCGCTCATCTCAAAACTCTGTGAAGCGATGGATAATATTATATAATGAAAGTGCACTTTTGTATTTGTGTTAGTCTACCATTGTCTTAACATTAATATTATAAAGTTTTAACTTTGAGGAGGGGCCGTGTGCGGACCGTAGCAGCTCGTGACATCTAGTAGCAGCTCGTAAAATTACGAAGCTGTTTGTAACATCTCGTAGCAGCTCGCGACATCTAGCAGCAGCTCGTAACATTACGAAGCAGTTTGTAACATCTCGTAGCTGCTTGTAACATCTAGCAGCAGCTCGTAACATTACGAAGCAGCTTGTAACATCTCGTAGCAGCTCATAAAATTACGAAGCTGTTTGTAACATCTCGTAGCTGCTCGTAACATCTCGTAGCAGCTCATAAAATTACGAAGCTGTTTGTAACATCTCGTAGCTGCTCGTAACATCTCGTAGCTGCTTGTCAAGTCCCGTAGCTGTTTGTAACATTTCGTAGCAGCTCGTAGCCGCCGCGCACGACCGCTCCGTGTGATCTTACCGCGTATTTATATTGTAGCGTCAGTATTTCGATTCGTAGCATTAAATTCGTCATTTTGAAGCGTAAGCTCGTCATTATGAGGTGTGGTGCGACGGTGGCCGCCGGCGGGCCCCCCCGCGGGGCTCCGGCGCTGTGTTTGGTAACTTCTCGAAGTGATTATGGATTGTACTCAATAATACAAATTTCTGAATCATTAGATTCCAAATGTGTTTTATTTACAAATTTATTTACACGTAGCAACATTATCAAATATTGAAACTGAGCTTAGTACGTTTATTACTTTAATTTCATTTAAAAAAAAAAAAAAAAAATCTAAAACTGGTAGACAATGATTAAAGGATTAAATTGGCTATAGTTTATAGACAACGTAATCCAAGAAGAAAGAAATTAGATATATACAGATAATAGTAACAGATATAGATAAAAAATTTCAGATCTGTACTAGACACGGGATAAAATATTGCCACCGCCATTTTACCCTCGGCATGTTGTAAAAGGCGACTAAATAAGCAACAACCTTAGTAAAAATACAAACACTTGCCAATAGTAGAATGGTGGTGGGGATACTTTATACCATTTACCGCACGAGGCAACACAAACAGTAACGATAGCTATTTGATGGTGGAAATAGACGCTGGTAGGATACCTGGACGGCTTCCGGAAAATGAGACATACCAATGGGTGTTGTTTGATCGGAGCATTCAAAATACGTTTACAACTTTATCTCCGTCTCCCCCCTCATGACCTGGCTCAGCATCTGGTTGCACAGCGCCGCGTACGGGTTCATCTCCACCACCTGCGAACAGTTTTGAGGTGCACCAAGGTATAGACAGCAAACTTATTCCTTTGTTCGCAATCTATGTGATGATACAACTGCAGCGTCTACTTATACCGCCGTAGTAACAAATAACGTTGACGAGGTATCTGTTCATACCTCGTAATCATGTCCGTGATTCTGTGCAAATATAGATTAAAGCGAGTGATAATAAATATAATAATGGTAATAGTTAATAACATAAAAAGAAAAATACTTTATCAAACTTTTCGTTGTGTGAGTTTTCTACTCATTAAACCCATAAGTGTCTATGAAAGGACCTAGCATATTCGGAGCTTGTCCCTCACTTTACCTGCCTCCTAGGCACAACACTTCCCAGCCCTGTAGTCCCGGGCTACCAAGAATAGGACTAAGGTAAACCCTGCCTGTCGTAGAAGGCGACTAAAAGGGTTCTCGGGTTTTACGGGTTCGCGGGCTTTAAAGATGGGGCCCTTTATTGCTCACTAAGCAAGCCCGGGGTGGGCGACAAGCACGAAGTGGTCTCGTCGTTGTCGCAACTAAGCGGTGATGTTCGAGAGGGTTCTGCCCCCTCAGGGACGTGCTTAGGCGAAGTGCAGGGAGGTACCGGTGCGTTCCGCAAGAGATCCCGGGGTCACCTATAATGCACAGAGTATGACCACCGAGGGGGTTTTAGTGGGTACAAATCCCACATAACCCTGTTTTCCCCCAAAAGCAGGGTATCTTTCGAAGATTTCCACCCCGACAATAAAAAAAAAAAAGGCGCAACACTTCCAAGCGCCGTCACCATCATAACGACCTCACGAAACTCCTATTTGAGTGATGAGATACACTTAAAGACTGCGCGTTGCTATATCAATGCACCTGTTTCTTGGCGAAGCTGCTGCCCAGCTCGGCGGCCTCGGAGAAGGCGGCGCGTGCGTCTGTATCAGCACCGCGCTTGCGCAGCAGCACGCCGCGCTGGCAGAGCGCGAGTGCGCGTGCGCGGCTCCGCTTGCCGCCCGTCAGTTGCAGCGCGCGCTCCAAATCCAACATGGCCGCTGAACGTTTAATAATTTCATTTCAATCGGTGAACGAGAACTATCGAAGAGAAATAGCTCGGCGTACTCATTAATAATAAATAATAAAATAAAATAGATTTTTATTTGTCACCACAAACCATTACAAAAAAAAATTCTGGGTTATATGTGCAGGGCACTTATGTATTTTAACGTGACAACGTCTATTAATTATATCACAAAAAATTTTGATAATAAAATTTTATTATTCTTGTTTGACATGTTTATCGGGTTACAAATCAAGTTATACTAACTCTCAATTATATTTGTTAGGGATTTTATTTCTAATTATTATTGAGCAATAGAATACATCTTTTACTTTCAACCAATTCGGGCAAACGCATACCGACTTAGCGGTCGGCGTAAGCCACGCCCACTTATGTGCGGGACATTTCTCAGCACGCGCGTCCTATCTTATACCAATTTAATAGACGTTGTCACGTCAAAAAATAGGTAAAAATCTTAAGCTATACATATATTAAGACATAAGGCTGTGGATCGCTGGTGCCTGTGATAGGTAATAAACCCGTGTTGCAGGTCACCAGGTCTCCTACTCTCGTGCAATTAACAGTAATAGATAACTTAAATAAGGTAACAAATCAATTGTAGTGAATGTGTGTGAGTGTTTATTAAACAAAGTGCGCGTGCGAGTGTGTGTGTGATTTTAATTTTTTTTTTGACATTGTGAACCATTTGCTAATTTTATTTTAACTGCCTTCACGGCACAGCGGATAAACGTTTACCCGGTAGCACGAAAGTCCTCGGTGCGAGTCCGGGGCACATGTGCACTGGTTACTGTTAGGTATAGTGATAACCCAAAATTGTGTTGCTGTTAATACATTAGCTCAGTGGCGTACCTAGAACTTTTGCCTCCCGGGGCGATCTCCAGTTTGCCGCCCTTTCTATTATAAGTCAATCAAATAGTGATTTTTATAAATTAACACACATAAATAAATTATTAAGTTATTTAATCAATGTTAATTAATACACAGAGTAAATGTTTTTCGACATATTTGTATGCACTCGTAAACATTTATATAATATCTACTATTCTAGCTTTCATACTAGATAAATCGTGTATAATGCTCTCAAAATTTATATTATTTGTAATTTCTTATTAAAACCATTTCCCGTATTAAAACCTGCTTGACAAAGATTATCAAACAGTTTGCAGCAGAAACAATAAATAATTTTCTTCGGTGGTGAATATACCATCCACGATCTTAAGAGCTTTTCGCCATTAGGCAAAATTTTAAAATTTTATTCGAAATCATATAGTTAATCATAATTTATATAAGTCAAATATTAAACTTATAATAATCATTTATTATTAAAGAAAGAAAATAAATATAAAAAAATGCCGCCCCAAGGTAAGTGCCGCCCCACCGCCCCCTAGGTACGCCACTGCATTAGCTCCTTTTTAGTGATTGATTATAAAATGATACAAGGAACACTTTTGATAGATACTCAGTTATATTTCAATAGAGTTACAAAGATAATGTTCTATACCATCGTCCCTCAACATGAGCCGCAACAGCTGCGCCCTGTCGTTGTAGCCGGCGGCGCGCTCCGGGGCGGCTTCCACGGCTTTGTTTAACATCAGCAGAGCTTCCTCCAGCTTACCGCTGTCGGCCAGCTGCGACCCTCGCACGCAGAACGACTTGGACTCCTCATACGCTTGAGTAGAAGGTTCTGTTAACAAGTTCCTGTTATAACTACTGCTGCGTACTTCTTTCTTCTAAGTCGTATTTCCTCATGACTGAGGGTGGTGGTCATCATGTTTTTATTGAAACACACGACGACTCTCTTGGCAGTTATAATGGAGTGGTGTGCCATTGCCTTCTCCATTTCACATACTAGTCTGACCACTGATGGTCATGGCATAGATATGCAGGTTTCCTCACGATGTTTTCCTTCATCATCAAAGCGAGTGAAATTAGTTGGTGTTATACTAACTGCACATAAATTGAAAAATTCATTGGTGCAGGCCGGATTCGAACCCGGTACCTTCGCATTGGAAGGCCGGCGTTCAAACCACTAGGCTATCACGGCTATCGCTGCGTACTTCACTTCAATAATAAAATTTTATTAAATGGTCGACATTAGCCGTTTCATATAATTTAACTTAAGTAACTAACATGTCAACACCGTTATGAAATAGCAGCTATAGTTGTTGCATATTAATAACAAACTGATAGAGATCAGTTTTATAAAATTCAAATGAATGTTGCGAGTTGACTTGTGTCGACACTCCAACCTTAGCTGAGACTGTGAGAGGGCAACGAAATGTAATTTAAAAATCAAATGAATATCAAATAAACACTAACTTTTACTTTTAAATTTATATTTTATTTTATTTTTTTTTATCTTTTCCTGCACCGTGGCAATCTGTTAAATACAACAATAATCCACTACTATGTCTGATACCCTGTATCTGTTCTGGTCATGTAAGCTTGGTGAGACACTTCTTCTGTAGGTGTCTCAATCCATTGTGACAAATCTGTCTTGTAGAGTAGGAACACTGTATCTTTTTAATCTTTTATGCTGGAGGCCTCTATCTCCGCTCAGTCTGAAAGCGAGCTCATTTTTATGCTTTGAGAGTCTTTTCTGATATTTGTTGCTGTATTTCATTATCTCCTGTTTGACAGTTGGTAGTTTTAGGTCATGATATATGTATTTATTACTTATATATTGAGGGATGTCAAAGATGGCTCTAAGTGTTTTAGTTTGGAAACGTTCTAATATCTCAATATTGCTGTTGCTAGCTGTACCCCTAAATTTATATTAACCTAATGTTTTTATTAATAATACAATAACATAATACAAAAAACCATGTATAGTGTAGATGAAAAAAAAATATAAATTTTTGTTGGCAACATTGCTTTCATAACTAGATACTCAAAACGATATTAGTTCGTTACGTTAAGAATCAAATCAGCCTGTTTAATACCAAAACAAGAAAAAGCCAACTCTAAAGTCGTATAGTAAGTATTGATGGGCACCTGCTTCGTCTTCGGGGAAGTCGTCTCCGTCGTCGGCGACGTCGCCGATGGTGGCGGAGGGGTCGAATATACTCCGCAGCACCGCGCGATCTCTCTCACTTAAGTTCTCTAAACCAGCCATTACTTGAAATTATAACTTAACAAGCAAGCGAACAGTGTGGCCGCCAGTATCGCACTGAGCCGAGAGCCCCGTCGCAACCAGTTCCTCCGCTCCTAACTTGTTGATCTGACATCAATTAGCATAAATAATTTCGATATTATTGCAAACATCTCGTTGTATTTCGCTTAACATTTTATAACACAAACATAGTATAAAATACTGGTTGCGTTAAATATCTAATAACAAGTCTAAATTGGTATGTTCTTAGCACATTTCGCGATAAGTCTGCTAGTCTTTAAATATTATGGATCACGGTCTCTAATTTCAGATATACCTACATCCAGCAGAACATTTCCATTTCTAATAGTTGATAAAACGCATATTAATTTTCTGTTTATGGAAATATTAAACTAATAGTGAATAAAGTGATTATTGAAAATAAATAGGATATTAATAATTAGTGTAAATATTATTAAAGTATATATTTGATATAAGAAGTTTATAAAGAAACTCCAATGGCGTACCATGTATGGGAAAATGTAGAAGTGAAAAGAAAATCTTTTACCAGTTATTTAATTATCATATGGGTTTGTTTATTACTCATAATTAGCCTCCATAAGATTGTGGAGTTGATAACTTCTGTTAAAAGTTGTTTATTGTTATTTTGTTTACATTTTTCTACGGTGTTTAGATCCTGGAGAAGTTTATTTGCGGATGAAGTTATTTATGGTATGCGTACTATTAGGCGAGCAAACAATACCACAAACAACAGGAAAATAACAAATATTTTTAACAAATTTAATAATCATCTCGGTTAAAATATAAATTTATAACCTAAAATATTTACACAGTACATGCAAAGTAGGGTATGTTTCCGTTGCAGCCATTTTAAAATGTATTTAAATTGTCACATACTCTACATCTGTATCGAGACGATGTAGTTCTTTTATTTATAGGAACCATTGATCTGGTTTTCACAAGTTAAAAAACTAATAATATATACAAGATTTCACGACTATGTTGCATTAAAAGCGAAAAAGATATTAAAAAAAATTATAAGACAAAAAACGGCAAAGGCAAAGAGGAACTAAAGCCTATAAATATACAAAATCTTTACAGATGTTAGAAACAAAATGTAACTTTGTTTGGTTAGTGTAAAGAATATACAATCACTGTATTTTGTATATTATAAAATACGTAATCTGTCTACACCTCGCAACATTTCTGTTACCATTTAACATTATTTAACCTCATTGGGAAAACGCGCCAAAGTGGACATGAACACAAAGCTTGGCAACATTTGTTCCTAGTCGTATGTTGGCACCGGAAAATGACAAATTTATATAAAAAATGAGCACGTTTTAAGTTATACTTATTTTAAAGTTATTACTCGTAACAAGTATAAACAGCAAATGATATTTAAACGGTGATTTGTTCTTTTTTTATCAAAATCCATCGCCGGATAACGTCCAAAAAAATAGAAGTATAAGTTATAAAAATAGCAGAATTATTATTTAATTTTCAGAAAACTTCGTGGAGAAAGCAGTAATGATTAACAGCATCCGATATCATATCGGATTTTGAATTTTTACTACACATTTGATAATGTTTATGTTACTGGTTCGTGAGTATATAAATGCCACGCGGGAGTCAGATTATGCGCTTTATTAATTGACACATCTAATGATATTTCTTAAACCATACGAGTACATTAATAAGTCAAAGGGGCATTAAAACATAACACTCGACCACAACCGTCGGCTCAGTGAAAACGAGCTTTGTATCATAAAATGTATTTCAAACGTCCGCCGAGTCTGGAAATCTAAAACAACAATATTATTAAAACTCGCCATAAAAACCCGAAACCCTCTCCTCGAATGAAAATTGTTAAAACAATTTTTATTTATTACATTGGCACATGGCTAACTCCATTACAGTTCAATGTTTATGTTTAGTAAAATATAACTACATCTCGATACTTTGTCTTATATAACGTACAAAAATGTTTATTAGGTGGTATTTCTAACCTATGTAACAAACTTAATAAGTAATGTGCATACAGTTCTCGTATAATAAATATTTACAAATAGTTCAAAATGGTCATGGTGTAAAAATATATTTTAACTAGACGCAAAGTTTAATTAAAACTCCTATTTACAAAAATAGGTTAATGTTATCTTTTTGAACACGACAAGCTCACGACACTTCAGTGGACGCCTGCACGAGATCGTACTAAAAACAATACCGAAAACTCAATAAAAATTTTGACAATTTTTTTTTTTAATTTTGCTCTTTGAAATATTACAAAAGTAACACAAACGTGCGTCCAAAAGTTACTCTGTTAAGCAGCGCGACGACAAACTGTAAATGCATTGTACGAACAATACAATGCCATTGTTGTGTAGATCGTAAAAAAATGTTTCAACATGTTACAAATATAAATAATTAAGACCCAACATTATAATTACGTGAAAACTTCTCAAATCTATATTAACAATTTATTTATTAATTTTTGGATAACAAAGCATTTCCTTACAGTGTCAATTTGAGAAACCTTTATGGGTATTAAACCTACGCAATATAATATTTAAGATGTTTTTATATTATTTGTTATACAAGTCCAAAATGGAGCTAACAAAATTCGCCACACGATTCATTGCTTCCATGTTGAATCATTGCATCGTAACCTACACAACATAGGCACTGTAATCTTAAGCTAAAATGATAATTCCGTTTACATCTAAGTGTACAAACATAAGAACTGATAAGGCTTCATCACAATCCACTGAATCCTCCAAGCTTACTAATGAGTAGACCGCTCGTACCACATTCATCAGAGCTTCACATACAACAAATTGTACTATACGAGTTAAAATTCAATAATATAAATATAGAAATGACATTTTGTAAAATTACCTAATTAAAATTTTTAATCACACACTAACGCACCACAGTAAAAACTGTCTTTACATATAATTTCGTATAGCTAAAGAAAAATGTATTCGGTTTCAAATTTGGATATCCTTAGAGACTATTTTATTGTTAATTAATTAACATACTGAAATGTGCAACCAACAAATACATTCCGTCTGTGGTTCAAACAATTATTGGTAAATTAGTTATATTTATAATAAATTATAATTTCTTTAACATTACATTGTCTCAGTGCTTTCGTGGTAGTTACAGTGTTAATACTTAACGTCTCCAGTTAAACCGTTCTACTAATACAATGAATCAGACAGCAATGGTGGTATACTATAAATATATTATTGTACCGCTACAATATCTTTGTTCCCGTATGAGCACACTTAATTCACTAACAACAATTAATTTCACAATTACCTAAATTCACTTCACTTTCAATATGATCGTATGAAACATATATCTCTCATCAAATCCAACCTATATAAATGCTAGAAAAATACGTAACACACTATTAATGTAAAGTTTAGTTATGTAAAACGTAACACCAAATTGATAAACAAGTTCACTGTACTGCGGACGAAAGAAAATAATGATTCTTTAGTTCTTAAAAAAAATACTGAAATGACACTTAGTTTCTGCAATTAAAAGTTTATAGAGTTTAATAACTGGTCAGCGTTTAGTAACTTTAAAATAAAACTATTCAAATGGAGCCTCGATTACTTGATTTGTTTATAATCTCACTATACGTAAACACACAATGAAAAGAATCCTCGCAGAGAAACCATTGAAGTCTGCTCCATTACAAATCCAGAGTTGAATTCCTAATGAACATGTTTACTAAAGTTATAACTTGTTTACAGGTATGAATTGTAGCTGGTAATGCTTCAGAGCGAAATTGCAACCGCTGATAAAACATTAGTTTTCCATAAACCACATTTGAAGAAAAAAAAAGGTTGTTGATTTATGTTTTATGGTAATCAATGATAAACATTACTATGCAGCAGGACATATAAACACTTATCACCTTGAAATAAACATTTCACAATTATAACTTTACAAAATATTTAAAGAATCATTCATTTAGTTCCCCTTATATTTACTGCAAATAGACTATTTCATAAATTAGTAAAGTTAAAATTATTACTAAACTAAATTCACATGTTTCTCATGCATAGCATGTAACGGCAATATTCATTTTACTGTATGAATTATTTACATAACAGTTAATTAACGGTATGAAAGTGTGTCCAGCATCTCTTAGCTGATAATGAGATAAGTATGGCAACAATTTTTAAAGATAAATTTAATAAAATAACATGAAAAATAAATACTGTGCTGATTTACTATAAACCAATGATTCAATTATAAATGGGCTACCAATGACTGACCTACACAATATTTTATTATTAGCCTACATTACAGTACTTTAATAATTGATAATAACAGTTTGAAGGACTTAAAACTAGTTAAACTAGTTAAGCAAAATGAAAAGGTTAGTAGTACAAATGCAGGAATATGCGGGAAAAATAACATACTTATCGTCAATAACGTCTTCTGGACTTCGTGCTTCTCCTAATATACGTAAACGGGCTTGCGCATATTCCTTTTGCCTTTGTTCAAGAGTCTTCACAGGCCGCGCTCGACTCTCGCCGTTCAGCTGGCCACTCGCCAGAGTCGACGGCCGTTTCAGGATACGAATAGCTGGCTCCGGCATCATGCACTGAGATCCGATACACGCGTTTTCTTCAACTATTACGTTGGTAACCTTGCAACTTTTCAATGTAGTTTTTACGGGCGCTGGAACACTGGACATCAATCTGATCTTATGATCCAACTGAAACAAAGAAACTTTTGTGCAAACGGTACGCAGGCGGCCGGCGACTAGGCGTAAAATTCTTAGTTGTTATTCCAGTACAACTTACGCCAATATCGTCCATGTCTTCCCAACTTTCACATACGTCAATTTCATCTTGAGCCGCCATGTTGACTGACTGATCAAAAAAGTTGTAGATTAAAAAACAAGAAAGTGATCACAGTGAACAACTAATTGCAATGCACATCATTATTTGTTTGATAAGTTTATTATTGTGATATGAGTAAAGAAAAATGTATTTTGCATAACATATTCAGGCAAATAATAAATAAATATCCTTATGCAATGAAATCATGTACTTATATTAGCTATTATTTAATATTTTTTCTATTATCTGTTATTCATTTCCCATGTGGTTTTGACTTTTGACGCCTGTTTTTATTTTATAAGGTTTTTAACGTGTTAAATGCAACACAATGTGAATTGGTTTAATAATATAAGTTACGTACTAATAGTTGCTTTAAAACTTTAGGTGTACATTGTTATAAAGGTAATAAGTTTTATAGCTAGTGGTAGTTTATATTGGATTTAAAGTATTGTTTTTTTGTAGTAGTAGGTTACTAATTATTGAAATTGGTTTTTCAGAGTTAAACGATGGGGTCCAACACTGGATTTACGTCAGCCCTTACCGGGTTAACCTCTGTGGATCCCGACTCCATACAATTCCTTATGTTCAGTGATGAGGATATAAAAAAATTAAGTGTGAAAAAAATAACAAATTTAACGTCCTTCGACGGAATGGGAAATACTACGAAAGGAGGTCTTTATGACTCTGCATTAGGCCCCATAAGAGAGCGTAATGATATCTGTACTACGTGCTCGAACTCACAACTACACTGTCCCGGTCATTTTGGACACATTGAATTACCACTTGTAGTTCTTAACCCTTTATTTACCAAAACTGTTTATACGCTTTTTCGGATCAGCTGTTTAAAATGTTTTAAAATACAAATGGATGACAAGATGAAATCAATTTTAAAGCTTCAATTGCAATTACTTGATGCGGGCTACATAACAGCTGCATTGGATTTAGAAAATTTTGTTGGTGATGTTAAACATTTTAACAGTGATAGTTCACCAGAGAAACCACATAAAGTCATAAGAAAATGTCAAAAATTACTTAAAAAAAGAGATGCAATTAATGTATCTTTTCAAAGCAAAAATACTGATAAGCTGCGGGCTAAACTCATTGGCAATTTCTTTAAAGCAATGAATGTTTCCAAAACTTGTCTATACTGCATGAGTAAACTGATCAAAGTTACAACATCTGAAAATAAAATCATGTATAATTTAACATCTGATGACACTAAAGGCATAAAAATATTAATGCCTGATGAAATTAAACGTTACTGTAATGCCATTGCACAAAATGATGAAGAAATTCTATCATATTGCATACCAGTATTAAAAAATTCACATTTGAAGCCGACCACTGATATATTTTTTATGCAGTTAGTTCCAGTTTTGCCACCATGTGTCAGACCATGTAATGTTTTACGTGGGGAATTAGTGGAACATCCACAAACAAATGTCTACAAAAATATACTGCAGTCATCATATAGAGCAAGGGCTGTTTTGCAAGTTCTATCAGCTTCTGATCAGCAGAAGGCCATTGATGGACTAGAACCAACTCCAAGACAAGCTTATGAAAGTGTTGCTGGAAAATCTGCTCCTGAGAAACTACATACTGCCTGGCAAGAGTTACAGAAACAAATAAACTATCTTCTGAGCTGTGAGGAACAGGGTTCTATGAGCCAAGGGTTAAAACAGATCTTAGAAAAGAAAACTGGCGTAATTAGAATGCACATGATGGGGAAAAGAGTGAACTTTGCAGCTCGATCAGTTATCACACCTGACCCAAATGTAGATATTGATGAAATAGGTATTCCTGATGCGTTTGCTACAAAACTTACCTATCCTGTACCAGTTACAGAATGGAATGTAGATGAATTGAGAAAAATGATTATAAATGGTCCAAACAAACATCCAGGGGCTGAAAAGATTGAAGTAAAAAATGGCAGAGTGATTAGGATACCACCAGACTCAATTGAAAAAAGAAAAAGTTTGGCTAAAAGACTTTTAACTCCTGATGAGTACAAGACATCTGGATTAAAGATAGTCCACAGACATCTTGTTAATGGTGATGTATTAATTTTAAACAGACAGCCATCTCTTCATAAACCTAGTATGATGGCTCATCGAGCAAGAATTCTTAAAGGTGAGAAAACCTTGAGGTTGCATTATGCTAATTGTAAGTCATACAATGCAGATTTTGATGGAGACGAAATGAACGCGCATTTTCCACAGAACGAAATAGCCCGAAGTGAAGCATACAATATAATGTCTGTACGTCAACAATACCTTGTACCGAAAGATGGCACGCCGCTCAGTGGCTTGATTCAAGATCACGTCATATCCGGTGTAAAAATGTCTATTAGAGGTGCATTCTTTACCAAAGCAGACTACCAGCAGTTAGTTTTTCAAGCCTTGTCAAACCATAAAGGTAAAATTAAATTGTTACCTCCAACTATTTTAAAACCAGTTGTTCTGTGGTCTGGTAAACAAATTTTGTCTACAATTATCATTAACACCATACCAAAAGGCAAACCGTATCTGACACTAACGGGAAAAGCAAAAATTAGTTCAAAAGCTTGGCAGGGGGAACCGCCCAGGCCTTGGAATGCTGGCGGTACCCTGTTCCTAGATCCCAATACAATGTCAGAAGCTGAAGTTATCATACGTAAAGGTGAACTGCTAAGTGGAGTGTTAGACAAAACTCATTATGGTGCTACTCCGTATGGTCTTGTACACTGCATGTATGAATTGTATGGAGGAGATAGTTCAAGTGCATTATTGAGTTCATTTTCAAAGGTATTTACTTTTTATCTCCAATGGCTGGGATTCACTCTCGGCGTTAAAGATATTTTAGTTACGGAAGATGCCAATAAAAAGCGGGATGAATTCGTATTTTTGGTTCGGCATGTAGGCAAACTCGCTGCCACCAAAGCAACAGAGCTGCCAGCAGATGTCGACGAAAACAAACTAAAAGATACAATAGGTGAAATGCTCATAAAGGATCCCAAATTTAGAGCTAACTTGGATAGGCAGTACAAGAGTGCATTGGATTCATACACTAATAAAATAAACACGGTTTGCTTGTCTGAAGGTTTATTGGAAAAATTCCCTTACAACAATCTTCAATTGATGGTGCAGTCCGGAGCGAAAGGTTCAACCGTAAATACTATGCAAATCTCTTGCTTACTTGGACAAATAGAATTAGAGGGCAAGCGGCCGCCATTAATGATATCTGGAAGGTCACTGCCCAGTTTTCTTCCTTATGATATTTCTCCACGTGCTGGTGGCTTCATTGATGGTCGGTTCATGACAGGTATACAGCCTCAAGAATTTTTCTTTCATTGTATGGCAGGTCGCGAAGGACTTATAGATACTGCAGTGAAAACTAGTAGATCTGGTTACCTGCAAAGATGCTTGATAAAGCATTTAGAAGGTTTGAGTGTAGCGTACGATAACACTGTTCGAGATGCGGACGGCAGTGTTATACAAATAGCTTACGGAGAAGACGGTCTCGACGTTTTAAAATGTCAGTTTCTAAAGAAAAATCAACTTGAATTTCTTGATATCAATGCAAAGGCTGTGGTTACCAAATCAACTGTAGACAAACTAAAAGATCGTCAGAGCTCTAAAGAAATTGTAAAATCGCAAAAGTCTTTAAAGAAATGGAAGAAAAAGTATGGCAATCCTTTCGAAAAGATTCGAAGGAGTCCCTTTGCACAATTTTCAATTTTAGCGAGAAAGGATATTATATTAGATGAAAAACCAACAGATGAAACAAGAGATACATTTTACTGGGAACTAGAGAAGCTGTGGCGTGCAATGGACGATGAAGAAAAACAAGATTATTTAAGAAAAAAATGTCCTGATCCTTTACCGGGACAATTTTCTCCTGAATATAGATTCGGTGTAATTAATGAACAATTAGACGCACTTATTCAAAATTACCTCAGAAACAGACAAAAAAGCTATTACAATGAACATACGGAAAAGGAAAAATTTATAGATATTATGAATGCTAAGTATTTGGCTTCTATGGCATCACCCGGGGAACCTGTTGGATTGTTGGCAGCTCAGTCTATAGGCGAACCTTCTACTCAAATGACACTGAACACTTTCCATTTCGCTGGAAGAGGTGACATGAACGTTACACTGGGTATACCTCGACTTAGAGAGATCCTGATGACAGCGTCAGCGAAACTTAAAACTCCAAATATGGACATACCGTTTCGCAACGACCTGTCGGATTTGAACAGGAAAGCAGAACGACTCCGGCAAAAACTTAATAGAGTTACGGTAGCAGATGTTCTGGAGAAAATTAACGTGCAGTGTGAAATCGTCACGAGCCCGGAGAGGCAATTAAAAACTACAATGCACTTTTCTTTCCTACCTCACTTGCAGTACAAGACTCAATATGCAGTGAAACCACCACAAATTATAAAACACATGCAGAATAAATTCTTCACGGAAATGTTTGCTACTATTCGAAAACAGGCAAAGACAAATTGTGGCGTTGTATGGGCAGCGGAAAAAGAAAAAAAAAGACGGGTAGCTGTCAATGATGATGACGAAGAAGGAGGAGAGGAAACTGTTGTAGAAACAAAAGAAACAGCAGGCAGAGACCTAGATGATGATAGTTCCGACGAAGATGGACCCAACGATGATGATGACAATACCGATGTAAGTACAATATTTTTTTTGCTATTTAGCTGTTGCTAATGTGTAGTACAGGAGGTTACCTTATGATTGTTTATTTTTAATGGGTAGAAAATTTTAACTCCCATTACGTGACGGTGTGTTGATAAGAAAAATTATGGTTTCATATCAAACCACCGAAAACTTGTACCTCATAAAAAATACAAAGTTTACAATAACGTTTATTTCAAATCAAGAGAGATGTATATTGTTATTCAATAATAAATACTGTATTCATATACGTATGTTTTCCCACTCATCCTCTTTAATATTTTTCACTCCGCCAGGTGGCGTTACAGGGTATAACATTTTATATAGTTTTGCAATACATGTATAGATTAAATGTGAAAATACTCAAATTATCTTCTAGCAGAGTACTAGCCAGCATTTAATGTTAATGTAAAATTTACTGTTTTTACACAAACCATTGTTCTTTTTTTTTCAAAGGTAAGAATAAGGAAAAAGAGAGCCGAAGAACAAGAGTATGAAGACCCGGAGTCTGGAGAAGAGGACAAATCGGATGATGAAGCAGGACCCGACGAGGATCAAAACAAATTAATCGAGGATGACGTACTAGAAGTGACACAAGATGAGGTAGCCGAAGAGGACAGTAGAATGATGAACAAAGTCGTGGCGAGCGTGCAAAACGCTACAAATTACACTTTTGACACAAAATCGCACAGGTGGTGCGAGTTGACCATGCTCTTCCCGATTAGTTTCTTACGACTCGATCTATCGCAAGCACTGCGCGATGCTGCAATGAAATCGGTGATACACGAGGTGAAAAATATCAGGAGGGCGATCACTAACAAGGAAAAGAATGTACTTTACCTCAAAACTGAAGGAATCAACATCGTTCAAATGTTCAAATACGTTAACGTTTTGGATTTAAACAAGTTATACAGCAACGACATACACGCCATAGCCAACACGTACGGGATAGAGGCGGCTAATAAAGTCATCATAAAGGAGATACAAAACGTATTCAACGTTTACGGCATTACCGTCGATCCGAGGCATTTATCCCTCGTGGCCGATTACATGACTTACAACGGAATATTTGAGCCGATGAGCAGGAAGGGTATGGAGGCGTCCACCTCGCCGCTGCAGCAGATGTCCTTCGAGTCTTCCCTGATATTCTTAAAGGAAGCCGTTTTAAATTCCAAGAGGGACGACATTAGATCAGCGTCAAGTTGTCTGATGTTGGGTCAGCCTTGCAGAAGTGGGACTGGTTCGTTCAGCTTGCAACATAATAGTGCTACATTAAATTAATGTTAAACACTGCCTTAACATTAAGCCTGAAAGATGATGATAAACTTCAAAGTTCTTGTGTAAAGTAACATACTTAAAGTAATACACTATTAATTAAGCGATTTTTACAAGTTAATACTATGTTTTCATTGCATTAAAGTAAAATATTAAAATCCATATTTATAACAGATTTGATCAGTTTATTTTAATGCTTAATATTTAATGAGGGGAAATAAAACAAATTGTTTATTTTAAAAACATCTGTTATATTTGCCAGATATTTTAAAATAAAGCTAATACAAAAACGTTTTAGTCTATTCATTTAAAAATTTTGCACAGCACTGTGAACCTGTGTTGTGTTTGACACATCACACGTGAGGTTTTGTACTTCTGTGGCCGGCTACTGTATACAACACGTTTAACAATAATACACATGCAAAAAAGTGGTCTTGTAGGAAATTTAATGGAAAATATCAAGAACTCTCAATAAAGATAATTCAAGAACTTGATACGGCCTCGTATTGGTAAGCTGTTCAACGTTACAAGTTTACTGAGTGAATCCTGGCAACATATACAAATTTTTAATACATATATGTAGAAGATTCTAGTTTTTGTTTGTAATAAAGCATTGATGTGCAGAAGTAATACTTGTTTTAATATCATATGATTCGGTTTATATCTTAACCGTGGCCTTAATTAAAGTATTTTTTATATTAATTATTTCATAAAAATCGCACTACATCAACATGATACTTTTAACGCGACAATAGTTACAGGACGCACAATGCAATAACGTTATTTGAAATAATTACAGCTTCGCGTGGTAAGGCATCTAATAATCACTTTTAGCGGAAAAAGAACTTAATAACTTAATTCACAACACATTTCGGATTGGCACTAGCTCTACAGCATAGACTAAAAATTCGTGGCGCCATGAACAATCAACCTTTTTCTTGTATTTGTAAAAAGAAGGTGACATTACGCCTAGTCTATGGTACATTGAGGTCAAGCGATGCTTTAAAAATATTCGAGTTTCTGAAATGCGAAAGTCTATTATAATTTATCTATTCAATGCGAGTACAATTTTTATAATGATTTAATACTTTTAAAATCGGTGAAAATGTAATCAACAGTACTGTATCAAAATACAAGTTAATTTTAAAATACATACTAATAGATTTAATTTTTATCCGCTGTAGAACCAGATATTGGTTGTATAAAAGTCACTGGCTAGGACGGTTACAGTTTGCAGTAGAATCTTGGACCCAAAGTAGTTTACTCCTTTCGCATATCTTAATATAATACTTCAAGCTAATAAAAAATAACACGAACAATACTATAATGGTACTTATATACTTTTTTTTAATAAATAATCAGCAAGAATAACAATTGTTTCGATACGGGTTTCCGGTACTACGATTGGTTATCACAGCCTCCTTGATGTGCGTCTCTAGGGGATCTATAGAGAAAATAGCTTAAACAATGGAATAATTAAAATAACGCTAAACGTGAGAAGTTCGGGTCGCCATCCTCTGAACTCCAAGTAAATTAATTATCACATTTACTATGTACAGAAAAGTTAAGTGAAATCTTTTTTTGGCAATCAAAACATTAAGTTAGAAAAATTTATGGATCAGTAAGATTTCACAGTTTAAAAGAATATACTACATTAGAAAAACGACACTATTTTTTAAACAGTCTCATTTCATAAAGAAACCCGTATCGAATCGAACGCTCGAAGCTAACCCATTTGGACTACAAAGCGCTTTACTTATCAATGTAACCTAATTTCAATAATTTTTAAAATCGTCCAGAGACCTATAAACGACATTAAAAAGTTTTTTGTTATTTTGACGTTCAACGAAATGATTAACCAATAAGTAAAACAGATAAAATAATAAAAATAGCAAGATTACGAGCTATTCTTACTTAATACAGCTTTAATACTTATTTTAAGAAACTATAGTGAAGCTTTATAGCAATGTTATATTTCTTTATAAAATATCGTGTTTTCAAAGTCACTTTCGCGTCTACTTTAAATGGAGGTTAATTTGGCGAGCATTCGACGTTGTCGTTCTGCTACTGCGCGGTTTCGGCTTCGTTGGCGTTCTTGGCGGCCTTCCTCTGGTTTTTCTCCGCTTTCTTGGCGGCAGCTTTCTTCGCCAGAGCCTCGTCCTCCGCCGGGTTATCCCACTCTTGCCTTCGACCGGAGCCGAATAGGTTGTAGAAAGTCGCGCAGAATATGTAGACACCGCCCGCGATGTAGAACACTATCCTCCACTGCGCTTGTGTGGGCTGGAAAAAGAGTTAGCATACGTAAGTCTCAATACACACAGGGCGACCCTCAACGAGGATTAAAAGAGGCTGAAAGCAATAAGTGAAGTAAGCAAAAGAAAGCATTTGGTGGAAGGTATTAAAAGCAATGTTTAGTAGTGGCAGCGCGAGAGGTTATCACTGTTGATGGATAGGTTTGTGTCAGTCGCGAAATCTATAACTTTGCCTTTACAATATTTTATAAATTTTTGAAGTATTATATAGCGCGTTGACAAATAAATAGATACATCAGGTGATGTGTGCCGTAATGTACAGACGCAATATACACACCTTTCCTTCAATAATGTACCCGGCGACAATCGGCGCGAGCAGCCCCGTCAGGTTCGCGAGGCAGTTCGTGAACGCCATCAGGATGCCGGCGAAACGCGGCGAAATGTCCAAGTGGTTCACCTGCCGAAATATTGATATTTGTAAAAAAGTGACGACACAAAAAGAAAAATATTTTACGAGAAAAGGGAGGAACATGGCGGACGAATTGACCACGCAGACAATATTTTAAGGATTTTTATTCTTTTATTTTATTCGTCTACACGTGACACTGGCCCACGCACAAACCGTGCTCATGCCATCAATTGGGAAGAAGAAAAATATTTTACGAGAAAAGGGAGGAACATGGCGGACGAATTGACCACGCAGACAATATTTTAAGGATTTTTATTCTTTTATTTTATTCGTCTACACGTGACACTGGCCCACGCACAAACCGTGCTCATGCCATCAATTGGGAAGAAGAAAAATATTTTACGAGAAAAGGGAGGAACATGGCGGACGAATTGACCACGCAGACAATATTTTAAGGATTTTTATTCTTTTATTTTATTCGTCTACACGTGACACTGGCCCACGCACAAACCGTGCTCATGCCATCAATTGGGAAGAAGAAAAATATTTTACGAGAAAAGGGAGGAACATGGCGGACGAATTGACCACGCAGACAATATTTTAAGGATTTTTATTCTTTTATTTTATTCGTCTACACGTGACACTGGCCCACGCACAAACCGTGCTCATGCCATCAATTGGGAAGAAGAAAAATATTTTACGAGAAAAGGGAGGAACATGGCGGACGAATTGACCACGCAGACAATATTTTAAGGATTTTTATTCTTTTATTTTATTCGTCTACACGTGACACTGGCCCACGCACAAACCGTGCTCATGCCATCAATTGGGAAGAAGAAAAATATTTTACGAGAAAAGGGAGGAACATGGCGGACGAATTGACCACGCAGACAATATTTTAAGGATTTTTATTCTTTTATTTTATTCGTCTACACGTGACACTGGCCCACGCACAAACCGTGCTCATGCCATCAATTGGGAAGAAGAAAAATATTTTACGAGAAAAGGGAGGAACATGGCGGACGAATTGACCACGCAGACAATATTTTAAGGATTTTTATTCTTTTATTTTATTCGTCTACACGTGACACTGGCCCACGCACAAACCGTGCTCATGCCATCAATTGGGAAGAAGAAAAATATTTTACGAGAAAAGGGAGGAACATGGCGGACGAATTGACCACGCAGACAATATTTTAAGGATTTTTATTCTTTTATTTTATTCGTCTACACGTGACACTGGCCCACGCACAAACCGTGCTCATGCCATCAATTGGGAAGAAGAAAAATATTTTACGAGAAAAGGGAGGAACATGGCGGACGAATTGACCACGCAGACAATATTTTAAGGATTTTTATTCTTTTATTTTATTCGTCTACACGTGACACTGGCCCACGCACAAACCGTGCTCATGCCATCAATTGGGAAGAAGAAAAATATTTTACGAACTTTAGCGGGAATCTGGGCGTGAAGGTCGCGTTGTCAAGGTTCATTTTTATTTTTTTGTGCATAATGCGGTTGAATGTTCAATGTGAGTGTATAATGCAGTAAATTAGTGTGTTCGTGTGCAGCGATTGTAGAATTCTAGCAGGAACACCACTGTCCTAAGTTCAGATTGGTTCAAAATAGTAGTTACGTCTTAACTTTACTTTTTTGATCTTTTGTGATAGTGACACTAACTGAAATCTAAAAACTGTAAACTGTAAACTGTAAACTGTAAACTGTAAACTGTAAACTGTAAACTGTAAACTGGAAATTGAAAGTTGAAAACTGAAATCTGAAAACTGTAAACTGTAAACTGGAAATTGAAAGTTGAAAACTGAAATCTGAAAACTGTAAACTGTAAACTGGAAATTGAAAATTGAAAACTGAAATCTGAAAACTGTAAACTGTAAACTGGAAATTGAAAACTGAAATCTGAAAACTGTAAACTGTAAACTGTAAACTGTAAACTGTAAACTGTAAACTGGAAATTGAAAATTGAAAATTGAAAACTGAAATCGGGAAACTGTAAACTGTAAACTGGAAATTGAAAATTGAAAATTGAAAATTGAGAATTGAGAATTGAGAATTGAGAATGAGAATTGAGAATTGAGAATTGAGAATTGAGAATTGAGAATTGAAATTGGAAATTGGAAATTGGAAATTGGAAATTGGAAATTGGAAATTGGAAATTGGAAATTGGAAATTGGAAATTGGAAATTGGAAATTGGAAATTGGAAATTGGTAAATGGAAAGTGGAAAATAGAAACCAGAAACTAGAAACCAGAAACTAGAACTAGAAACCAGAAACCAGAACCAGAAAACAGAAACCAGAAACCATAACCAGAAACCAGTAACCAGAAACCATAACCAGAAACCAATAACCAGAAAAGAGAAACTAGAAACCGAAACCAGAAACCAGAACCAGTAACCAGAAACCAGAAACTAGAAACCAGGAAACCAGAAACCATAACCAGAAACCAGAAACTAGAAACCGAAACCAGAAACTAGAAACTAGAAACTAGAACTAGAAACTAGAACCAGAAACTAGGAAACCAGAAACTAGAAACCAGAACCAGTAACCAGACAATAGAAACCAGAACTAGAAACTAGAAACCAGTAACCAGAAACCAGGAAAACAGAAACCAGAAACCAGAAACTAGAAACCAGAAACCAGTAACCAGACAATAGAAACCAGGAAACCAGAAAACAGAAACCAGAAACCAGAAAACAGAAACAGAAACCAGTAACCAGTAACCAGACAATAGAAACCAGAAAATAGAAACCAGAAAACAGAACCAGAAACTAGAAACTAGAAACCAGAAACCAGAAACCAGTACCAGAAAACAGAACCAGTAACCAGAAAACAGAAACCAGAACTAGAAACCAGAAGAAACCAGAAACCAGAAACTAGAAATCAGAAACCAGAAACCAGAAACTAGAAACCAGAACCAGAAACCAGAAAACAGAAACCAGAAACCAGAACCAGAAACCAGTAACCAGACAATAGAAACCAGAAAACAGAAACCAGAACCAGAAACTAGAAACTAGAAACCAGGAAACTAGAAACCAGTAACCAGTAACCAGAAAACAGAAACAGAAACCAGAAACAGTAACCAGAAAACAGAACCAGAAACTAGAAACCAGAAACTAGAAACTAGAAACCAGAAACCAGAACCAGAAACTAGAAACCAGGAAACCAGAAACCAGAACCAGAACCAGAACCAGAAACCAGAAACCAGAAACTAGAACCAGAAACTAGAAACCAGAAAACAGAAACTAGAAATAGAAACCAGAAACAGTAACCAGTAACCAGAAAACAGAAACCAGTAACCAGTAATCAGAAAACAGAAACTAGAAACAGAAACCAGAAACTAGAAACCAGAAACTAGAAACTAGAAACCAGAAACCAGAACCTAGAAAACCAGAAAACAGAACCAGAAACTAGAACCAGAAACCAGAAACTAGAAACCAGAATCCAGAAATCAGAAACCATAAACAAACAAACAAAAGTTCATATTAAATTACAAGCTTTCACTGCTGTCTAAGCAATGTAGGCGCGTTCGTAACGCTAAAGAGTCAATTTGCACTTTATTGCAGCCGCACAAAGTTCAAATTCAATTATTCTATCAAAACAGTGTGCGTATGCGCGTTGTAGGATCTAACGCCGCGTGCCGAAATTAAAACGTATGAAATAATAACATAAATAGTCACAAAATGTAAGAGCTAAAGATCCACCATACTGATTTTCAATTTGGTCGGCTTCGCGATATTATTTCTTTTGTTTTAGTTTCGGCGCGCGACGTAACATGCATTCGTTTTCACGTCAATACATCAGTCGAGACCAAACCGCGTTACCATCTGGCGGACCTGACAGACTACATTCTCTCAAAAAGATTTGGAATGTGATAGTTATTTGTTCCTAAAAAAATATTATAGTAAATATAACTTATGTACTTTAATTATGGCTTTGGCCACTCTTCTGGACCCCCTATAATATTTAAATATTAGTTATTAGATGAATATATATAGTGCTGAACCCACACACCACTCATAACCAGGGTTTTTGCCCCGGCTATAAAATAGGCAGGAACAAAGAACATTCCAATTTTTTTTTTTTTTTTTTTTTTTTTTTTTTTTTTTTTTTTTTTTTTTTTTTTTTTTTTTTTTTTTTTTTTTTTTTTTTTTTTTTTTTTTTTTTTTTTTTTTTTTTTTTTTTTTTTTTTTTTTTTTTTTTTTTTTTTTTTTTTTTTTTTTTTTTTTTTTTTTTTTTTTTTTTTTAAACAATCCTTCTCTTTTACCCTCACCTACCACTGCATTTCCCCACTGCCGAGGTTCACTGGGAGAGAATGCCCTATGGCATTAAGTCTGCCTTTTTGTAGAATATTTATTTGTGTGCAAACAAAGTTTTAAATAAATAAATATAAGGGTATGGATATTATTAAAATGAAGGATTGAAACACGTAGACGTTGAATTTAGTTGAAAGTGTACCTTGAAGCCGGAGTAGATGCCGCCGTTGAGGCCGACGCCGATGGCCAGCACGGCGACGGTGGCCGCGGGGCTGCAGCCCGTGTTCGCCGCGATGAACAGCCCGATGGCGGGCCCGTACTCACCTACACAAAGATACACATATTTACCTCACAAACTCATTTTTTTAAACAATCCTTCTCTTTTACCCTCACCTCCCTCTGCATTTCCCCACTGCCGAGGTTGACTGGGAGAGAATGTCCTATGGCATTAAGTCCGCCTTTTTGTGCAATATTTATTTGTGTGCAAACAAAGTTTGAAATAAATAAATAAACATAAGCGTTGAATTTTGTTGAAAGTGTACCTTGAAGCCGGAGTAGATGCCGCCGTTGAGGCCGACGCCGATGGCCAGCACGGCGACGGTGGCCGCGGGGCTGCAGCCTGTGTTCGCCGCGATGAACAGCCCGATGGCGGGCCCGTACTCACCTACACAAAGATACACATATTTACCTCACAAACTCATTTTTTTAACTATTTACTTCGATTAAGGAAATTCAGGTACTTTTTAACATAATTAATTCAAAACTCTGTCCGCGCGTACCAACGTGCTTTCTGAATGTACAGTGAAATCTCATTTTAGTCTTACATATTATAATTAATTAGAATTTAAGATACAAATAGTTAACGCTGTAGGTTATAAATAAATTAACAAACATTATGTATGAATCATATCTTTCTGCAATAATTTTTCTCATCGAATTTTAACTGATCTAAATCTCACACCTCATCGTGAGTAGAATGTGCTTTTAATGATGCAGATTCTCTATTCTCTGTTGATGTTTAACGCTGGTCCTTTTTGCGTCATACACTGCATATCTACGGCTTAATTACAGTCTCTATATAATTATACTTGCTGGTGTAAACGATCAGTGTCACGGCACCTTTAGGAAGGTTGTAGTATTTAACGTTATTCCGATTCCTGCATTCGCCGGGACAAAACAACAAAAATAAAATTTACTGTATTTAATTTATTTTTACAATGGGCCACACACTTGACCTCCTCTGCTAACTATTACAGCAAGAATTCAGTAATGCTGTTATGGCGATATTTACATTATGAAGGTGGATGCTAACCAGATGAAAAACCTTACCAGTCCACCATGCAATCAATTAAACCATTGGGCTTCATTGTAAGAATATTATTGACCCGGCAAAGTGTTACTCACCTATGCTGTTGATGATCTTCCTGACCTGTGTGTGGTTGAACCGCCCGCTGGACAGCATCCAGTCGGCGACAACCGAGATGAACATGGAGAACAGCCACATGCAGAGGTACGGGAGCGCCGACACGAAGCCGTTCTGAATAAGTTTAAAACACAAAACATTAAAATAGCTGAACATAAATAATACCTCATGGAGCATCAATTGTCTATGGCGTAGTAATTTGAATACATCCGGCCGTTAGAAGAATTTTGAGGTTGCTTTTGAAATTAAATGTTTCATATTTACGTGTGTAAATCATCCATGTCAGTTATTAGTCCTATTTGCGGCTTCAATTCATAATTGAACGCGTTGATTCGTCGGGTCAACGAGTTTGAACCCAACCCCTGAACTCCCGACAGCCGGTTGTTAATGGTACGAAATCGCTCGGTGATTTATTACAGCTGAATAAAAATAGACCTGCGTGTACTCGATTTCGTTCGACGATGTTTTATCGATGTGTCCGAAAATAAATATATGATGATTTCGATCCGACGACTTCATTGAAAACATTGCATTAAAATTGGCAGTGAAGTTGCACTGTCATGACTTCTATATGCAATTAATCACACCAAGCCGAGAAATTGTGTAAAGGCAGCGTGATAAATATGTTACAACTATGGTAGCGAATCTATAATATAAGAGTTCACTTCTCGTGTCACTTTATTGTACGAAAATATTAAACTTACGTCCTTAATGGAGAAGTGCAGGACTTGCCGCATGAAGGTGGGCAGTTCAGTCATGAGGGTTTCGTAGCCGTAGTTCTGCCCCATGTGAGCCAGCATGATCGCCCAGAACGGCATCGACATCAGTATCTTGCACCACGGGATCGGTGGTGACTGTCGAAATATATTTAAGTTACTGTTTAATTTATATCACATTTTTAGATCCAAAAAGAGATTTGTGATGGAAATCATGCAATGACATTAACATTAATATGAATCAAAATAAAATAGCTGTTGTATTAACATAACAAACTAAAACTTAAGTTTTATTTATTTGTATATACATCCAAAAAAATGTAGTAAGGTGAGTGGTAAAACAAAGTTGCGATTTCAATTTTACTAATAAATTACTAACACTGGAACCGGCGGCGCCCCACAACGAGCTGAGGATATACTTCTTCTCGGCCTCCTTGATCCGGGGACAGACCTCGGGGTCCTCGGAGACCAGGAACAGGAAGGCGAGACACCAGACCGTACCAATGACGCCGAACACGTAGAAGATGGAAGGCCAGCCACCGGCAAAGCCATAAGCGGAGAGCAGACCAGACAGCGGCATGGAGATAACGGTGCCGAACTGAGCTCCTGCAAAACGAGAGTTCGATAAATGTTCTTACACCATTGACATGTACCACAATGACTATTTCTTATTTCTAGGAAGTTGTCTTTCGATTTGAAATTGTTGAATTAAATTGGTGGTTAATTTTGAATACTTAAGGTAAGGCAAATAATAATGTGACTTACCGGCATATACAGCTGCCCCCATCCGACTTCTTTCGTTAGGCGGGATCCATTTGGCCAACATGGCGTGAGAGCAGGGCACAATAGGACCCTACAACAATGTATTATTGATCTTAACTGTTTTTGTACAACCGCTTATAAATAATTGTCACTTCCATTACAATTAAAATCTAATAATAAGTTATCATCGATTGACGATAGATGTCGCCAAAAATCTTAATGATATAAAAAAGAAGATTATATAATAACATACACATAGTGAGAAAAAAAAATTTAGAAGGCCATTTCATTTCATTTCATTCAGGAAATTTCGAAATACGCAATAAAGGTCTTTATTTCAAAATATATCGGTACATTCTTAAAAGTGGTTTGTTGCTCTGGTCATGTAATAAATTGCTCACCTCTCCCAAGCCCTGTATGAATCGCACCAATATGAGCCACTCGAAGCCCGCTTCGGCTGCGATGGGCACCAGCAACCCGAACACAGAGTTTATCAGCATACCCACGCCGAGGAACAGGCGGGCACCAAACCTAAACAGACGGAGATTACCATGACTCCAACGAACACGAAAGCCTTTAAAATTAAGATCAAGGATTGTATTACCGGGATAAAAAAGAAAACAGATAATAAAATAACTTGTCCCCGTTTCTGGTTATTTATTGTACACACAGATGAAACAAGTGATGAAGTTAACAACCTCGTCTTATATTCTTATCTGTGCCGTGGCAGTTTTGGTATTGCCATCTGTTTATTCAAGATTCGGAAGCAAAACATCTTTACACATAAAAACCCTGGACAATAATGTCAAGAACGGTCTTTTATTATCATCTAATTTCTTGTTGTAAGCCTTAGTTGAAGGAGACGGCGTCTGTAAAAAAAACCCAAAATCCACTTACCTCTTGGAGAGGATGCCGAAAGGAATTTGCGTGATGACGTAACCGTAGAAAAAGGACGAGAGGATGTAACCCTGCAGAGTGGAACTCCAGACAAAGGAGCCGTCTTGGGATGCGGCGACCTGTCGGTAACGTACATCTTGTATAGTAATCTATGTAGATATTTTATTAAACTAGAGAAATTCCAGTCAATCTTCAAAATGCAGGGCAGATCTTTTGCAGTCCTATCTAAAATTCTGTCTATATATACAGAGTGTTAAACTAATATAACACCTGTTTTTGGATTGCAAGTTAAAAATCAATTGGCATTATATTCAAGAACTTACGCTGGTTACGTTACTGTCTACATTGCCGCACTCGGTGTCGATCGCCTCCTTGTCAACCGGCAGCGCTGTGTGGTTGACCATGGCCACTATGGCCACCGACATGTTGGTCCTCATGATGTAAGCGTTGGCCATGCCGAGGAACAGCATGAACGTCACCCAGTGCCGTCTACCGAGACCGCCTGCAAGCAAAGGAATCAATAAGTTCTATCTTTTAATCAAATCCCACATTTAAGGTATCTAACCTTATTCATATAAGCTATTAAATTGAGTCAAAAATAACATGATTTTGCTTTTATTATCATCAAAGGATCAAACAATTAGATTCAACCTTTGATAAAGTGATATAAATACACAACAGTTATTTGTGACATATATACACAACTAATCCTCATTAATATAATATTGCCGCTGTAATATTGATTAAACTTAGCACACATAATGGAAACTGCGAATTTAAATTTGTAAGGTGTACCATCAAGATATTAGGATTTTGTTTTTCTGTATTTGGTCTTAGTTATACCTGATGCTGAGTGATAATGACGACGAACTGAATTGTCAGGATCTCATGTATAAGTATGCCGAAACACAGTAAACCCTATTATTACAGTAGATTTACAATATTAGCGTAAAAGATAAGCTGCTGGATCAGAAAAAAACTCTTCCAGCACTCCACTAATAGAAACAATAAGCATTGATATAAAAATACAAGTATTAGTGGTTGTATTTTTAGAAACGTTCATGCAATAACGACCGTCGTCTTCCAGGATAATTCCAATCAAAGTGACACCTTCCGGCGATCTGACATGCCGACCACGCAGGATGTTGGAATTTATATAGTACCACAGGGGACTGTACAGTCATTGAAGATTCTTACAGAGCACCACTCCAGAAATAAGATAAATACATAAATAATAATAACATAAATTAATAAGCTTACAGCGCCTGAGCACTGTAACGTCCTCTACTACTTAGTGCGATGAATAAGCCTTCAAATTCTATTAGGATTAATGCAAATTATTGGAGAATCTTTGGTTATGTTAATAATATATTATGGTATCGCTCCATATTTCTAAAACTATCAAACATTTCGGGCAGCGCCTCTACGTGCAAGGCTAACGTGAGATCTTGGCAGTCTTAAAGTTTATCGGACTTTCTTGTACCCGAAATAGTCGCGAAAATTTCTGATTTACAACCGCACCACAAGGTTGGTTGTAAATTTCTCAAATGCTAAATAAATAAATCACGTCATTCTGCTTATACAGCGATAACTTTGAAGTTTTAATGTAAGCTTCAATTTTATTTCGTTGCTTTCATATTCCGGATTTCATAAGTTTTACTTTAATAACACTGGATAGTTTTATTTATTAAATGGAATTAAACCTGCTGGCGTTTGTGTTTCCGTTCAGATATGATGAAGGACTCTAACAGAAGAGTAAATAGGTGGTTTATCATTAGGCTACGTTATCATACACTTTCCTATATCATAAGAAGTAATTATTTGACGAAAAAAAAAACGAAAATCAACTCAAATTTATTTTGATTGGAAGTGCATTCTTATTGATGATAATGGATATTACTTTTTAATTCATCATTAAATATATTACATTTTATTACATATTGCTACTCACACGTCAATTTTGGTAGTAAATGTGCGATATGCTAACTTGGCAACACTCCGGCTTATTGGCGCCAAAACGTCAATTGCCGCCATAGCCCAGGCCGAAATAATTTACTAGTGCAATGAATAAAACCCTACGTTCTTGCTGTCCAATGACAGTCATTAATAAACGCCTCGAAATTTTTATACATATGTTGTAAGTTAAGTGTTAAAATGTTTAAAACAAATACATTTATTAAATGTATATATAGACTGGAAATAAACAACAAATGACTGAAAGTTTTGTTTACGTAAATGAAGTTATAATTTACCAATGAATTCTTTTACACCTTTTAAGAGCGAGTGTTAAAAATATAACGCTAAAAGCTATCTAGTTTCGAACTTTGATACTAGATTTAAACTAAAAAAAATATTTGAATGAAATCGATAACAGCAAGAACCAATGTAGTAAAATCTATTACTACCAAGTCAAAAGAAAATTAAACGTTAATGACAAATTAAAAACTGAGTAGATTCTCGAACATGCGCTGCGCAATGAATTTCTAAATGATTGTTATTTCTAAATAGATCTTAATAGTAATATTAATAGTTTCCATAAACACTTTGTTTGAACATCATGTGCATACATGAATATTTCCTACCGCATAAACCAACACTAATGTAAATGGTCTTCAGTTCGATTGCCAAGAACACTTTGCACGTACTGTTTATATTTAGAAAGAAGAAAAATCTCTCGTACTGAACTTCCAGCGCATTTTCGTCATGAGAGCTAGAAAGCGTCTAAACAAGTTTTTAGCAGTTCAACTACAATATGTATATTAAAAGAATTAGAGTACTAATCCATATAATAACATTTCGTAAATAGGACCCTGGTTTTGGTTAGAAGTATCATTTGTAAAAAGGTTTATTAGAAATTAATTATTTTAAATACATACTTTTAGTTTCTAATAAATGATTAACCGGATATTTAGTAAAATGTTGTAATTTTCTTAAGGGTTAGCAAAGGGAATTGTAAAAACCTTACTAACAATATTCCAAAGGAGAGGCACCGGAATCGAACTAGACCCCTTCGTGTTTTAAGATTATAAATTTTATCGAATTTTATTGAAATTCACATTGTCAACCAATGCAAAAGCGAACATGTAAACAAGAATGATTATACTAACATAAAATCTAAACACATTTATACAAAAAGTATATGCTAACAAGTTACATTACTATGTTTATAAAATCAATTAGGTACCACGATACGGTCACCACAGTTTATATAATTTTTTATTTAACATCACGACCAATTTGGGGTTAATTCAGTTTGTTGATGTTAACACTTTGTTGAACACCATCAGCCAGCAGATGGCAACACAGTGTCGTTATACAAATATCACGTCAAGCTGAAAGCTCAAAGAACTTTTTGAACGCTAAGTGCATTTAAAAAATAAATTTTCCGGAGAACGTTAGAAATTGCAGTAAAACAAAAACGCATTAAATACTTAACTTCTTAAGTGTTTTTTTAGTTGGCAATATTAATAAACAATATGGGGACGTTATAATTTCATTGATTTTACACAGAATTTACTATTTTAAATAGGAATCTTATGATTATAAAATAAGTCATTATCTCATGTTTTTCTTTAATTCATATCTATCTAATTATTACTTCTAATACTTCGCTTATTCATTAACGAATTAATGTAATAATTTTCGAGACATCAAATGACTAAAACATTTTCTCAATAATGCATTACTTCAATATAAATTACAGAAGTTTTCAATAATGTTTTTTGTATGTACAATAAACTAATACTTTACCACAATTTAACGTATTAAAAAAATTATTGAAGATTGCTAAGCGTGAGTTTTATTGTTGAATTAAAACGTTTATATTAAATATATAGATTCTAATGAATGAAGGTTTATATAATTTTTTATTTAACATCACGACCAATTTGGGGTTAATTCAGTTTGTTGATGTTAACACTTTGTTGAACACCATCAGCCAGCAGATGGCAACACAGTGTCGTTATACAAATATCACGTCAAGCTGAAAGCTCAAAGAACTTTTTGAACGCTAAGTGCATTTTAAAAATAAATTTTCCGGAGAACGTTAGAAATTGCAGTAAAACAAAAAACACATTGAATACTTAACTTCTTAAGTGTTTTTTTAGTTGGCAATATTAATAAATAATATGGGGACGTTATAAATTCATTGATTTTACACAGAATTTACTATTTTAAATAGGAATCTTATGATTATAAAATAAGTCATTACCTCATGTTTTTCTTTAATTCATATCTATCTAATTATTACTTCTAATACTTCACTTATTCATTAACGGATTAATGTAATAATTTTCGTGACATCAAATGACTAAAACATTTTCTCAGTAATGCATTACTTCAATATAAATTACAGAAGTTTTCAATAATGTTTTTTGTATGTACAATAAACTAATACTTTACCACAATTTAACGTATTAAAGAATGGCCGAAGATTGCAAAGCGTGAGTTTTATTATTGAATTAAAACGTTTAGATTAAATATATAGATTCTAATGAATGAAGGTTTATATAATAATCTTTTTTTACAATATTGCAAATGAAGAAATGTGCGGATAACTTGAAGTGGGAACATGGCAAGAAAATGGTGTAGAATCTAAATTCTGAACAAAAAATGGAAAAAAAGGGTAATTCGTTAACGCAACTAATTTCATCGCAAAAGAAACTAATAACATTTATGTAGTTAAATAGTACATCGTTGCGGGAAACCTTACAGCCGTAATACAGTGTCGAGTTGCATTTAAAATGCTTCGCCCACTACGACACGGCCGCGAGCCGGCACACGTGTAAAGTTATGCTTAGGCATACAAAAATTAAATGAATACATTATTTGTTAACTTGAATAGCATAACTGTTAATACATTACAAAAGGTATCTGCTTTGAGTTAGAGTCCTTGTGTACGAGCACGTAAAAGACGAGTTGTTGGGTGGAATTATCATGTGCGGAAAAGTCATGAGGAAGCGAAACTGTATTTCTGGTGCTGGGTTGGTCATCCTAATAGTGGACCACTATATGATAATATATATGCGACACGTAAGTTTCAAAGGCAAACTTAAGTTGTGCCAAGACAATGAAGAATCTATTAAAAAGGATTTTAACGGTTCACAAAGCAAATATCAATGTAATACAATTCTATTGATCGATTTTTAACAATAAAATACATATTGCAATCTGTGACCAAATATTTATGGTTTAACCATTTTGTTTAACCATAAACATCTCCGCACTACTAACTGGATCTCCACAAGTCGAGGCTCAAGCAGTAGCTGAGTAGTGTAGTGAGGTTTATGGTTTAACCATTTTGTTAAACCATAAATATTTGGTTAAAAAAAAACCTCCGATTTCTTTTAAAGACAGCTCGTGAGGCTTTCAAATTAAAGAATTACATTCTATTTTTAATACAGAAGATGTTTTGGGGGTACCACTGGATAGAGGTCTTATTAAAATGTTTATTAAATCAAACACCAAGCATAACACTAGAACACTTCAAAATATACTGAACTTGATCGGTCTGCAAACAATATTACAACGTTGTAGGTAACTTTTTTTTATAAAATATATTTTTTCCCTAACTTCTGTCTAAAGTTTTACAGATCTAATAATGTAAAATAGAAAAGCATTGTTAAAAACGTACATTCTGTCTATATTTTATAGTAAAATGTTATATTAAAAATGAAGAAAATATCGATTTCAGAATTATATTTATTCCAACATTTATGAAACGCATCTGGTGGCTTATGTCACACTCAACACCATAGATAAGTGGGACTTATTTGATGTATGTTTTCCAAATGTTTTTGTTTATTTACAAAAAAAAATAGGCTGTATGATCTATTTTTTTTATGCTACTATTCGACGAGACGAGCAAGACGTTCATCTGATGGTAAGTGATACGCTTGCCCATAACAACGTGCTGCTAGTTAAGATGGTACACACTGCACCACATTGCGCTCGTCGCCTTGAGACATAAGGTGTTAAGTCTCGTTACCGCAATAATTACACTGGCCACAGCGCCCTTCAAACCGGAACACAGTAATGTTCGTACACTACTATTTGTCGGTTGAAATAGGAGCTGTGGTGGTACACATCCAGACGGTCTCCGGCAACAGAGACCTACCACCAGTAGAAATCTCTGTCTGCTTTGAAAATTTCTGTATATATTTTTATTCTATTCATATTTTATGACGTAACACAGCGTGTAAATTGAAGACAAACGAAATTGACGCTTATTTTTAGTGTTGCTGGTGACGTTTGCCGCGCGGTGGGCGGGAAATGATAATTTCCACATTCACGGCCCGATGTCAGAGTGACGTCGGCGTGTGCGCGCAATCGCCATGATGATACGGCCGCGGCCGTCCTCGCGATGTCTGCTCCGGACACGGAAAATTCTATTCGCGGAACTTTCGGATACTATTTACTCAGTGACAAACCGTTGGTTAAAAAGAAAAGTGACATAACCAAAAAAAAAAAATTAAATCTCTTCTGAAGGTTGCAATTTTAAGGATTTATCATTTTAGATATTAAGCTTAATTTCAAAATATTTTTGGCATTTGTCACTTTTCCATTTAACTGACGAAATGTAAAGAAAAGTCTTCTACCTGGTAACACATATTAAGAAGCTTTAATTTTTTAACTGACTACATGTACGTAGTTCTAAATTCTTCGGTCACAGTTTTCGTTACACATAAATGACCAATAATATAGTCAATATATGTGACCAACATATTGTAAACAAGTATTGATATTTATTTTAATAAAAATTAAAAAAAAATTATGTATATTAAAAATGTGTTATTTATAGACTGCTTATGTAAATTTCATGCAAATTTTATATGTTCCAGGTGATTTTTGTTAGTGATATTTGCGATAATTCATGTGGCAGCACCGATTGGCGTAGGAAATGTCTTTTTGTTGCATAATCTATGGCACGTTCAAGGCCGCGCGGGGCCGCACAATGGCGCGATTGTATCTGTCACAGTGTCTGAGCACACGCCATTTTTTTTTCCAAATGCTATTGTTTACCTGGAATTGCTTCCATTTTGATACTCGATCGGTGTAATGGACACCAATTACAGTTAAACAAAAAAAAAAAACACCGAAAAAACTTACAGAAAATTAAATTGATGGAATTTATCTGTACGTAGAAGTTTCCCGAAAAGCGCAAAAAGTTTTCTTTTTAAGCTAACATTTACCATTTTTTATCTTAAAAAAACTAAATTTTGGGTATTTATTATTAAAATGAGTAATGTGGCGGATAGTTAGTGAACATTCATTTTAATCGACAATGCTATGAAACGAGCGGGTAGTTTACGCTCGCTTATAATGTGGCGCTAGTTAATATAGCGATCATTGTGTTCGTCGTCTTGAGACATGAAATATCAAATCTCTATAACCAATCATTTCATTAACTACAACGTGATTCATACCGGAACACAGTAATGTTTGTCACACTACTGTTTGGCGGCAGAAATGGTAGACATACCACCAGTTTAAAAGCTTACAATAACATGGTTTTAAAAATTTCACGTAAGGACATTATTTATATAAAGCCAAGTCTTACATAAGATATGAATGGGTCATCAATCGTCAACTTAACGCTTTAGTTACTGTGTACATTGAAAACTATTATTAAACGTCATCATTTACGTAACTACATTGAATTTTTTAAGATATACCAAATATTTATGTATATATATAATTTTTATATTCATTATATTTTACACATATTATACTTTTCTTACATAACCACAAATTCTTTAATCGCTTAACGTGATTAAAAACTACATAAATGTTTCGAAAACTAGTCCTATCCACAAAAAAACAAAAAAATGCGAACGTATCTATGTACAGAATACATATTATGTAGTATATAATATATTTTACGTGTGTAATAAAAACAAAATTAGTAATATGAAAACGCTTACTGGAAGTCGGTTTACGATGATGACGAGATGGTAATCGCTTCAAACCTGTGACTACAAAACTGTACGTCGCATTCCAAAGCATTATTATTTGCTAAAAACTAATAAATTTATTAAATATACATAAAAATTACTCATGCGTCTTAGTATGCATTGAAATTATTCTGAGAATCAAAATGAATAAAAAATGTACACTGGTTTTTAGTATGAGAAAAAACAAAGCGAACTGCGTTGGAGATGTTTTTATTTCTATTGTCTTTTTTAAATTATTTCTTGTACAAAAAGAAATCAACCGTCTGCTTAGTAACACGGGGGTCCCTTCTTCGATTCTGGGTTCGTATCTGTAGTTTGGTTAGTGGTAGGGTTTATTCGAATCCGGCTAGTTAGCTATCGCCATGATATTGTAAATCGGCCGCCATAACATAATTGATTTTTTCCGCCTAAAAAGGCTAAAGTATTCATCATCCTCGGCCACGTTGTCATTACCATGTGAAATTAAGGTCAAGTGTTAGACCATTACAGAATAAATATATCTATCCATTGAGGCTTCATTCAATAATAATAAAGTATAATAAAAAATATTGGTCTCTTATTTAATTCATATTTATATAATGGAGATCCACGAGGGAGGTGTATGCCCAACTGTGGACGTCGTCCGACTGATAATGGTAATGAATAAATTATTGTATATTAAGTAGTCGCTTTATCCGAATTTCATGATTTTATTTAATTTACAAACTAATCAATTATGTAACAACGTACAGCTTTCATCAAAATTATCGCGGATCGCCATTAGCGGCGAATTGAAACAATCTACACAAGAAAATTTAATTTAATCGTGATTCATCAAAATAATAGCTCTTCACTTTATTCATATGAATATTTATATTAATCTACTAAAAAACGATTTATTTATTAATTTCCTATTTTCCCTTAAAGTTTAGACGAAACTAATTTAGTTATTTCTGAAAATTATATATAAACAATATATAATTTGTAATATGCTTTATACGATACCGAGATGTATTAAAATATTTTAAGAATTCTATGTTATTTTCCTATTAAATAATTTTTCATTAAACAATTGTGATCGGGTTTTACAGCGTCCTCGTGCGGTGACCTCAACTTGGAATCCTTTGATCTATATAATCCGTACATCATCAAGACCTAATTTTCGTCAACGACACAAATAGCCACGGAATTAATGTCCATATAGTTCCGTAATTATCCTTGTAAACATACAAACTATCAAGGTTACAAGATTTTAGGTTTTCAGTACAATTTGTCTAAACCAAAGTTCTAGTCACATTACAATTCATAATAATTCTTAACCAGATGTAGTTTTAAAGTACGTTTTGTTTATTACGAAAAAAATATATAAATGAACAACTTTTCTAATATTCCAACTCATCAAACTCCGCTGGCCAAGTGTGAGTTGTTTTTATTTCCTGATTCTAAAGAAATATACTCTAACAAACTCTCCGAGTGCTTCGCAATCTCTATTATTCAGGTCACACGCTTCTGCGGGACATTTGAGTCTATTCCCACATTATGCAATAGATTTTTTTTGTTTCTTTTCAATATCCGGTGTTGCCATATCATATAATAAATACAAAAACCGAAATATCTTTAATATTTAATTTAACACAAAAACCATTAAAGATATTATGGTTTTGGTGATAAATTAAATATTAAAATAAGAAAAAAGTATAAAGTGATGGGATACAAAAATCATTATACAAATGAACATTATTTTAGTTTTATCGAAAGAAACTGAAGACTATTAACTCGAAGGATAAACTACAATGTTACGCGGAAAAACCGAAAACAATTCCCATAAACATAATGATGACAGCGTAGTTTTATTTTAATTAATCAAATAAAATATTACGTACATTACACATAGCATTTGTATTACTTTGTGGTGTGACACAGATTTTTGTATTAGATGACGTGCGCACTGTAAAGTATCATAATTACTCCGAACTGAACTAACCTAAATTAAAAAAAATGTTTCTCCTCGAAAAAGTAACTGAAACTAATTCATTGTCAATATTATTGATTTGGCTATCACCATTTTCATTGCCATTAATTAAAATAAGTAAATATTTTTAATTTTTTTTATGATGTATATTGTCGTTTTGACTGGTATTTTGTTTTTATGTAATAATAAAAAAATATTAATGTTTATAGTAAGCAGTTGTCTAATAAAAAATCGGAAGTAGATTGTGTCAATAAAAATATTGCGTTTGCCTTCCGATAAACGGAACGGGAACATCGCGGCTGATAAGATCTGTGGTGTCCAGTGACGTCACGCGTGACTCACCCCTGTAAGCCTTCGGGCGCTGGTCTTCCAGGCCCGGCTGCTCCCAGACCAGCACGTGAGCGCCGCGAGACCGCGAGACCATGTTGACGAGCGGAACGAACTGAACTAGACGGTCTCGTTTACGTGACGTTGGCGATCGAGCCGGCGGTTAAGGTGAGGGGGTGCGTCGGCTGCATGGCGAGGGTTGCGAACGGACGCGAGGCGTTGGAGCGACTAGCGGCTAGCGGCCGCCGCCGCGCCGCCTCCCCGGGGACACGAGTAAACACACGCGCGGGGCGGCGGTGGGACGAGCGGGGCGGAGCGGGGCGGCGGTGGGACGAGCGGGGAGCGGAGATGTGGTGGGGGGTGGGGGTGTGTACGCGTGTGTGTGCGTCGCACGCGTCGGTCGCGTGCTCCGTCTGAAAGTCTATTCGGGTACAGTCCACACGCAATAACACTCGTCTAAACCATTAGTTGTTGCATGTATACCTGCCGCGTTACCCGCGCGGGCGACTGTACACCGCCACGCTCCGTCTCGCAGTCCGTTTACACGTTGCGATGTCTTAACCGACGATATGTAGTGTGTTTAACGCGAATGTTTTTTTTATAATACACGATCTTTTAATTAACGATTCGAATTGTTTTCGATAACATATGACAATGCAGTGTATATAATAATAAAGAGCTTTTTTTACTTTTTACTCCTAAACATTTTACCAGATGGTAGGTCTCTGTTGCCGGAGACCGTCTGGGTACCACCGCAGTGACTATTGCAACCGACAAATAGTAGTGTGCGAACATTACTGTGTTCCGGTTTGAAGCGCGGTGTAGCTAGTGTAACGAGACTTAACATCTTATGTCTTAAGGCGACGAGCGCAATGTGGTGCAGTGTGTACCATCTTAACTAGCAGCGCGTTGTCATGGGCAAGCGTATCACTTACCATCAGGTGAACGTCTTGCTCGTCTCGTCGCATAGTAGTGTAAAAAGAAACATTTTATTTGCTAAGGAGAAAGTGAAGAGTATTTTCACCGCGCAGCCACGTGCGCGAAAGCTTTTCTTACATGAGCTCAGTCGGGATCGAACCCGCGTTTTCAAGACGCGTGTGACCTTACACATAGACCGTTTCAAGTACTACAATGCTGTTATACAATACCTTGACACATATATTCATTTATCAAAAATTCCGTCCGCAAACAAATGTTTCTCGTCTGCAAGACAGGTAATAAATAATATTCGGATAACGTATTTCTTTTTTTTTTACGCCTCACTCAAATCTCAGACGCGGTGTATCATTTTATTTGGCGATGTTTCTTTCGTTCAATAATTTAGGGTACCGCAATCCAATGTTAAAATTTAAAAAAACTTTTAAAATTAACAAAGTATCGCAATACATTTGTAATATAGTACATTCTTAAGGCTTTAGATCTGATGAATGGTTAGGTTCTGCATAACGTTGGAAATGATGATGACTGAAATATAAGCGGTGGAAATATTGCTATTCGCTACTACGATACTTAAGATTCCATCAAAAGTAAATATGGTTAAGAAACCCACATGCATGATGATTAATAGCTATCAAAAATATACGGATGCTCCAAGTTCTTGCTGAGGAAACTTAAAATGGATAGTTTAAGTTAATATTTTGTCTTGATGATGAAATGAGATGATTGATGAAATGTTTCAAGGATGCGTTCCTAATAACAAACGCATTTCTATTATCTACCAGATACGAATTTTCAATTATTAAAATTCAAAACTCAAATTGTTATTTCTGTACGTTTCACCACAGCACCACTTTCTTTAGTCCAGTGGTAGTGTGTAACCATTACTGTCTAGTTCGGTGAACTTTTAGTTAGCGAAATTACTAGGATAACTAGATTATTTCTTAAACCGACTCGCGTAACAAACCTTCCAAAGGTCTCGTCGCTCCGGAGTATAGAACATTCTTTTTTCTATATTAGCATTCAAAGGATCTTTGGTATATAATTATAATATCAACCCATTAATTATGGAATGAGATAATAACTATTACAAGAACATAAATGTGCAAAGAATATGGTAAAAGATGCAAATCATATAATAATGTATTCTTGATTCTTTATATTTCCGTTAATAATTATTGAGTGGTGAGTACATGTAAAAAAACCGATCGCGGGTCAACGCCTTCAAGTTTTTTCGTGTCAAGTTATCATTACTCAAATTTATAAAGTATGTCGTTGTGTGAAGACCGAAAATAGAATGGATTGGGCAAGTCTTACAATAACGTATTCAATTGACTTGCAATATACAATTATATACAAAGCTGTACAGTTTAACTAACGGTTCTTCGGAGCACTAACATTGATCTAATCTTATTTTGCTTAGTCTTCTGATACGCCAACCAAAAAATATTATAAATCATTATAATTTTGACTTATTTTAATTTACAGCTGAACATGGGCCTTCCAAATAAACGAATTATTCTTTACATTGAGGGTAGTGGTGATAGGGATATCCCAACGTCTCCGGTACCGAGAAATTATAAATGAACCGATGCAAAGGTAAATATCGTAATTAAAATAGTTATATTCATCAAATAATAAAAAAAACGAAATTGTGTATAAATTTTGTTATTAGACAAAACGTGATTTAAAATTTATCAGTTAACAGCGCCATCTTGTATCACAATGAAATAATAAAGCTTTTACAGCGCCATCTATCCTATCAATTGAACATTAGTGCACTGGTTATGTTCATGATGTTATTTCCGTTACTTGATAGAGGGCAGTAGTAGTTCACTAACTAATTTAAGTGCCTTGAGTTTTATTAAAATAAATAACCTATTTATAGAAAAAATATACAAAATGCTACTTAAAAAACAAATACTGATGTAGCTGATTTATACATTATAAAGCAACAGAGATTACTATAATTATATATACAAATAAAAATTAAATATGACTATTTTAAATACACAGTATACATATTTTTTAATATGCCATCGCCCTACCCTGTTCCCACTTTATGTGGAGGTCAGCACAACATGTCGTTTATCACCATATAAAAAAGTTTCGGCATGTGTCTTATGGCCAACCGCCAATATGATGTCACTTTCCTTGGAAATGTTGTTGTTGGAACCAACCGACACCTTCAGTAACGCAGCACCAGCTGGCAGCAATATCTTTCTCAGTAAGTGATACACTACTAATCAGATTTCGATCTTTATGTCTTAGTACCGTCTAGCGAAACCTATGGAACTAAAGGCATGATTCAGCTCTGACAGTACCACAACAAGCTTGATTACTTTACATACAAACTCTCCCAATAACACCTGGGGAAACTAAACTAGGAGAGGTTGAAAACCAGCTCTGATCGGAAACTACTGTCCCCATGAGTGAGACGCTTCCTTTTGCCGTTTCTACATTATAAGCAAAATGTTAATTTATGAAAATATCTTATAAAGAAGGTAATAAATGGTTTTTTTATTTTTAAAATGTACATGACTTATAAAATGGTCACAGACATTACGGCTTCGCTGCAGTCATATTACATTATAAAGAAATGGACTTTAAAATAATTAGTTAATTGTAAGTAATACGACAGTGCTGCCAACTGCCACAGCGGACCGAGATTATAAACGCAACGGTTTACAACATGGAGGAGCAGCGCTCACGTGTCGCGGGCTCACGTTTCGCGCTCGTTATAACAAACGGCAATTAAATATGATTAGCAAACAAGATACCGATTTGTTTCTTGTTTAAAGCGACGAGCACAGTCGTAATATAAAAACCTCTACCATACAAATAGAAATCGTTCACTTTGTTTCCTAACTTACATATTTTTTTTTTTTTATATCATTTTTGTCTTTGTAGGAATCCCTTTTTGGGTGAAGGCCTCCTCCAGCTTATTCCATTTCTCCTTAGATTTTGCCTTTTCCATCCAATTAGTTCCAGCTATTTCTTGTAGGTCGCATACCCATCTTTTTCTTGGGCGTCCTCTTCTTCTCTTTCCTTTTGGTCCTTCCCACAGTGTTGCAAGTTTTGTCCATCTATTATCCGTGCATCTTGCAAGATGACCGGCCCATCGCCATTTTAGTTTCAGAGCGTATTCTGGAACATCTATAATTTTCGTTTTTTCTCTTATATATTTGCTTCTGATTCTTTGCATTTTTCTAATTTTTAGTATACTTCTCTCCATGGATTTTTGGCATGTCGCCAGTTTTTTTATAATTTTGTATTGTATGTCCATGTCTGGCAACCATATGTAAGAGATGGCCAACTGACCGCCGATTACCAAGTGTTTTACCTTGTTCTCGACAAGGGTTTCCATAGAAACTATATTATATACACAATGATAACGTTTCATACAGTGCACCGACTTTGGCGATTCGTTGAAAGTAAACCGAGTTAGAGTTACATAAAAAAATTACACCGATTGTAAATTATGTTATAATCAGTCAAAAATTTGTGTTTTTCAGTTTCTAAATATATCAAATACACAAAATATTTCTCTACTGTGTGTATCTTTCTTGTTAGTCAGCGCTTTTTTGACAAACTAAGATTTACGCTTTCCGCAATGTTTCTGTGTAAACATCCCGAATTCTACATAATATTTATAAATGTAAGATAATCGCTAAACATTGAGAAGTGTAACCTGCCAAGGAACATCCTAAAACTAGCATTTAGACTTCGCTGTGGTCACATTCCGTCAGCAAAGTTCGCGTTTCTTATGAAAAAAGTAGATTCTCCAATGTGCAAAATTTGTAATCAAATTGAGGATGTGCAACATTTGCTGATGGAATGTAAACAGAATAATTTTAAGAGAAATTCATTGCTGACATCACACAGGATTAACATCAGGGATGTTGGCGTGGTGCAGGCCGCGCTGGCAGACCCAACATCCAATTTCGCCAAAGACCTGATGTCCTTGGCGAATCTGAATGATATTAGCTGTTAAGTGATTTAGTCTGTAGTTTAGAATGTTGATATAGTCTTAAGATATAAAGGGTACGATGGGATTGATATGCTCCTTCGGGGCAAAAATCCCAAAACAAAAATAAATAAAAAAAAAAAGATAATCGCTAAACATGTGAACTTTATTATAACGTCCTACACATCACATCGTCAAATGAAAAAAAAATAAATATTAGATTATTTATGTAGTGTATACTAGATATTTTAAACTTACTTTACTTTTTATCATAAAACAAATTTATTTGTCTATGGATCACACGTCAACTGCGCCTTGACTGTTTTATTTTGTTATAAAAACAACGCAGCGTTATTTTACCGCTTTTTCTGCGTAAGCTTTGTACGAATTGAGGATTCAGGACGAATTGGTACAGTTCGCATTTACTAAACTGGATTTGTGAACGCGGCGCAGTCGGCGTGGCTTTGTCGTGTACCGGTATAGTATCGGGACAATTGCGAAGAACATAATCGCAGACGACAACGAGCAAAGGATGGTAAAGGACCATAAGCCGAACTGCGATTGTAATAAGGGTGATAGTACCGCATTGCGGTTTAATGAATACTGTACGGGTGAGGCGGGATTGAATGAAGAGCGAATTGGGCCGGCTGCTCATCAGCAACCGGATGGTGGCATTGTGTCTGCCCACACCTCAACCAGTCCCCGCTCTGTGCTGATTCACACGGTCCCCTCACTCAGCGAAATCCTTGAGCAATACAAGTGTTGGAGCCGCTCAATAACCAGCTTCGAACTTAAATGGAACTTATTAAGGATATAGTCGGTATATGCAAGATTAAATAGAAACGAGAGAATACCAGGTAGTAGGTCTCTGTTGCCGGAGACCGTCTGGATGGGTACCACCGCAGCTCCTATTGCAACCGCCAAATAGTAGTGTGCAAACATTACTGTGTTGTAGTTTGAAGGGCGCTGTAGCTAGTGTAATTACTGGGGTAACGAGACTTAACACCTTATGTCTGAAGGCGACGAGCGCAATGTGCTGCAGTGTGTACCATCTCAACTAGCAGCACGTTGTCATACAAGCGTATCACTTACCATCAGGTGAACGTCTTGCTCGTCTCGTCGCATACTAGTATAAAAAAAAAAACGTAAGAATATAATTGCAGAACATAATAATAAAATGTATAACATAACGTTTACGTTACATATGCGGATATCCGTGTATGTAACAATTAAACATTACGACATATACGTACCTTTATTATCGCGTAAATATACCACACAGATACAGAAACGTGTATCTTTTTTTTTTTTAAAAGATTTTTAATCTGTGTAAATTTGCGCTGTTATTTATTACTGTTTTTTGATTAATTCTTGAATGACTGTTAAGAGGGAATTCTCTATGGAATGAATTGTAGACCGGTGACCTTCCGCTGGCCCGGCCGGTGGTCGCCAGGAGCGCGCTGCAACGGTACCGTCGTCCTAGAATGCGTCTCAATTGTTCGAGCCTGGTACAGTAACATATTATCGTTTTAAGTGCCATTCTCACACGCCACGGTACATTACAGCGTTAACGGATACAATTTTTCATCGCCGCACAACGTACATAGATAACATAACCGTATTTCTTTCCTATTCGTGAATATCAAGCAAAAGAGGTTATAAAAAAAGGAGATTTTTATAGTAAGCATTAATTTAGCTTTCTAATACACTACCGGACACATCTATCGGCCCACCACCCAGTGTTTAAAAGTTTCGACGGTGTCTAGTTAAATATAAATGTTAGGTGCAGCAATAAGTTTTAATGCAGTTTTGAAGCAGAATTATTGGTCAACCCTGATGTAGGTTTTTTTTTTATTTTTTTGTAATTTCGAATTGATTTGGCCGGCAGAAGTTTTGCAGCTTGGGCGACAATTTCAGGTTGAGTATCCATATATTTGGTCAAAACTGGCTCTAAGTTTAGATTTGCCTTTTTATGGAACCAATAATCGGAAACATCAAAAAAAAAATCCAACTTGTGCGAAATAAAAAAGTTTTCTCCATTCCTGTGTCGTTGAAAACAATGAACAGACTCGAATTTTCGTTTTTTTTTTCATAAACCTGAATTCAAAATAAAAAAAAAAACATGCATAAGGGTTGACCAAAAAATCAGCTTTAAAACTGCATTAAAACTTATTGCTCCACCTAACATTTATTTTTAGCTAGACACCGTTAAAACTTTTAAACACTAGGTGGGCCGATAGATGTGTCCGGGAGTGTAGTATGAAGTTTCATAAAATTTATAGACCCGTGGCTCATAGAAGTCATTGACATAAAATGAGACGCAATCATGCGTTTTAAGGGAAACAATGTTTGTTAAAAAACCTCCAAGTAGCAGCCCGTCGCCGAAGTTGCGTGAGAGTCAAAGTAAGTTAATTACTACCACCCAGTAAGCACCGCGCCTCATGCGACCGCGACACGCTACAACCGAATGGGAATTTATTTATCTCGAATAAATTCATATCTGTTTAACCGACAAGAAATCGTGATTTAATCGAAGTATATTTATATAGTAATTAAGATATTTAAGAGTACATTGACCTCTTATTCTCTATCATAATGAAGTGGCTGCTTTAATTTGAAGACTGGCGTGTAGATTGAAAAAACTCTTTCTTCTCTTTCAGCTAATGATGATATCTAGTAATTAGTCTTTACTGTTAACTGCTAATGAAAGATTTTTAAATGAAGTCTAATCGATACATATAATAATTGATAGCAAAATAAGGTTAAAAGGGTAATTAGAAAAAAATTACTTACACGGAATCTGGAAGAGTTAGGTAGTAATATTTATACAAATACGTTTTTTTTTTTCATAATCCTGAATTCGAAATAAAAAAAAAACATGCATAAAGGTTGACCAAAAAATCAGCTTTTTTTTTTTTTTTTTTTTTTTTTTTTTTTTTTTTTTTTTTTTTTTTTTTTTTTTTTTTTTTTTTTTTTTTTTTTTTTTTTTTTTTTTTTTTTTTTTTTTTTTTTTTTTTTTTTTTTTTTTTTTTTTTTTTTTTTTTTTTTTTTTTTTTTTTTTTTTTTTTTTTTTTTTTTTTTTTTTTTTTTTTTTTTTTTTTTTTTTTTTTTTTTTTTTTTTTTTTTTTTTTTTTTTTTTTTTTTTTTTTTTTTTTTTTTTTTTTTTTTTTTTTTTTTTTTTTTTTTTTTTTTTTTTTTTTTTTTTTTTTTTTTTTTTTTTTTTTTTTTTTTTTTTTTTTTTTTTTTTTTTTTTTTTTTTTTTTTTTTTTTTTTTTTTTTTTTTTTTTTTTTTTTTTTTTTTTTTTTTTTTTTTTTTTTTTTTTTTTTTTTTTTTTTTTTTTTTTTTTTTTTTTTTTTTTTTTTTTTTTTTTTTTTTTTTTTTTTTTTTTTTTTTTTTTTTTTTTTTTTTTTTTTTTTTTTTTTTTTTTTTTTTTTTTTTTTTTTTTTTTTTTTTTTTTTTTTTTTTTTTTTTTTTTTTTTTTTTTTTTTTTTTTTTTTTTTTTTTTTTTTTTTTTTTTTTTTTTTTTTTTTTTTTTTTTTTTTTTTTTAATGAATATCATTATCATCAGCTTCAAAAACCCTCTGTTGGATATAGACAAAGATTAAAGATTTCATCCATTTGTTTATTTAGTAAAGATACAAGTTAAACATTACAACAATCCTAACTAACTTATACGTTTGTTTTTTAATCTAAACCGCTGGTTAATATATAGTAATATAAACCTCTCGCATGATTAACATATTCTCTCCACCAATCTTGCACAAGAACTACACACTTAATAATTTCTTTACTCGATGTGTTACTAAATACAATAAAATTTTTAATCAAATTGATCTGTTTAATAACACTCTTTGATGCTTTAAACAAATCTTACTTTTGATATCTCAACCTGAGCTGCTGTAATAGTTAATAATTTATTCTAATTTTCTTTTATTCATTTTTTCCTTCTCAGGTGTTGTGTTTTTTGTCTGTCAGGTTTATGTTATTGTAGTAATGTTGGGCACTACTTGTCCTCTAATTTAGTTGATACTTTTTTTTTAGATGTTATTATATGTAATGACTGTTTGTGCCAAAATAAAGAGAAAAAAAAAAGACTATTTACAATGTTTTTGTTGTTCATTTCGAAACTGGTTTAAAGTTACGTTATCGATATTATTTAAAAAAGGACATTAATAATAAAGTAAACTATCCAATTCACGTGCTTACTTCTAAGACAGCTGATTCAATGTCTTCTCTCACTCTAAGGTTTATTGCGTTCACTTTCTTCACGTTGTTATGTCCGTGATTTCAATGATCCATAAGTCGAGCTCAGTGTTGATCGAACTAAAATAAACTTCCGGACACATCTATCGGCTCACCACCCAGTGTTTAAAGTTTCGACGGTGTCTAGTTAAAAATAAATGTTAGGTGGAGCAATAAGTTTTATTGCAGTTTTGAAGCAGATTTATTGGTCAACCCTTATGTATGTTTTTTTTTTTAATTTCTTTGTAATTTCGAATTGATTTGGCCGGCAGAAGTTTTGCAGCTTGGGCGACAATTTCAGGCAGAGAATCCATTATATTTGGTCAAAACTGGCTCTAAGTTTAGATTTGCCTTTTTATGGAACCAATAATCGGAAACATCAAAAAAAATCCAACTTGTGCGAAATAAAAAAGTTTTCTCCATTCCTGGGTCGTTGAAAACAATGAACAGACTCGAATTTTTGTTTTTTTTTTCATAATCCTGAATTCAAAATTAAAAAGAAAACATACATAAAGGTTGACCAAAAAATCAGCTTTAAAACTGCATTAAAACTTATTGCTCCACCTAACATTTATTTTTAGCTAGGCACCGTTAAAACTTTTAAACACTAGGTGGGCCGATAGATGTGTCCGGGAGTGTAGTATGAAGTTTCATAAAATTTATAGATCCGTGGCTCATAGAAGTCATTGACATAAAAAGAGACGCAATCATGCGTTTTAAGGGAAACAATGTTTGTTAAAAAATCTCCAAGTAGCAGCCCGTCGCCTAAGTTGCGTGAGAGTCAAAGTAAGTTAATTACTACCACCCAGTAAGCACCGCGCCTCATGCGACCGCGACACGCTACAACCGAATGGGAACTTATTTATCTCGAATAAATTCATATCTGATTAACCGACAAGAAATCGTGATTTAATCGAAGTATATTTATATAGTAATTAAGATATTTAAGAGTACATTGACCTCTTATTCTCTATCATAATGAAGTGGCTGCTTTAATTTGAAGATTGGCGTGTAGATTGAGAAAACTCTTTCTTCTCTTCAGCTAATGATATTTACTAGTAATTAGTCTTTACTGTTAACTGCTAATGAAAAAAATTTAAATGAAGTCTAATCGATACATATAATAATTGATAGCAAAATAAGGTTAAAAGGGTAATTAGAAAAAAATGACTTACACGGAATCTGGAAGAGTTAGGTAGTAATATTTATACAAATACATTTTTTTAATAATACCTTAATTTACAAAAAAAATCTAAGTTATAAATGAGAAATAAACTTTTTTAAACGGAACGATTTGAATCGTTGTAGAAATATTTTTGAAATATTCACTTGACTAACAGTTCTTTTCAATGAGAAGGTTAAAGTAAATTAAAGATTCAAATTCTTTTATATTTTCTCATGTTAAGAGTTCATTATTTTTAATAGTGTAAACACTATCCTTTTATAACTATATCAATGTAAAAACAAAATGAAACTTAATCGAATTGGAAACATCCCCTTTGTAGTGGATTAAAGCGTATTGTGTTTGTTTGTCACTTGCACAAACATTTAGTTTATCAAACTTAAACATGAAGGAACGTTGCTGCCACTCACTGAATAAGCATGTGCAGTGCAAATAAATAAACAGAAACTGAGTATTTGTTTATTATACTCTTTTGAGAACTTGAAATCACAATAATAGTTTTCTTGGTATCAATGAATACCTTATTATTGTACAAAGTCAGAGGTATATTAAAATGCAGAGAAAGGTTGCATTTTCGGACACCTTCAAAGAGGATCTCTTTATGAGTTCCCAAGGTTGATACTGGAGTGCAAAATTCTCGGAAAACGTGCTCCTGGTTGACAGTATAAGAAATGATTCGACGATATTAAAGAACTGGACTTAAATACCATCGATTGAAAAGAATAGCCCGAGATCGGAAAAGTTTTCTCAATCTGACCGCCAAACTTCAGTTTGAAGAAAAAGTAAGAATTTCCACCATGTGAATACCCGACAGTGGTCTTCATCATGTGCCTGAAAGTAACCTCAAAATTTTCTACAGAAAGTATCGGTTCACTTAAGCAATAGTTCTAACTAGAATAGTGTTAGGTATAGACCTAAACTCATCTCAGTTCTAATGCCCTAACTTACAGTCTTACTTCAAAGACTCTAAGCACGTAGACCCTTTTAGTAGTCTTCTACAACAGGCAACGGTTATATGAAATGATATCATCTTAACTTATTACAAGCGTTTCATTAACTAATAAGTTATGGTTTTAATCATATCTTCGAATAAAAAACTATATAAAGCAATGATTTATTTACGTGTTAAATTATAGATGCCGCAGAAGCTATTAGTTTGACTTGTAACTAAAGGTTCCAGGACCATTTCTAGATCTACATATATTGTGGAGTTTTGATGGTGGGCTCATTGCCAAGCTTCGAAGCTTTGTTATAACTTGATTATTAGTCGTTAGTGCATTATAAACTATGGAAAATATTAACGTATATAACTACCGAGAATGAAATGCTCATTCTCTTCTAGATCTTTCCATGCGAACCGTGTATTATATGTCATTGTTTCAAACCGATGTTTGTTTATATAACAACATCAAGTACTCACCGCATATCTGCAAATCTCATTACTTACCTGTAACCGAAAAAAAAAAACTTATTAAAATGTATATAACCAAAAATGTATAAACAAATCATAACAGTTTATATTTAAACTCGTTAAATCGTAAACAAGGTTATATAAAGGTTGTGAATATTCTGCACGTTAAATAAAAATGAGTACACTGCTCAATAATAAAACCTATTAAACCTCTTTGTTTATGTTTCCTGTATTTTATTATATAGAGCGCTATAAGTTAGAGATTACTGAAGCTGATGAAATTACTGGGGTAACGAGATTTAACAACTAATGTCTCAAGGCGACGAGCGTAATGTGATGCAGTGTGTACCATCTTAACTAGTGCCGCGTTATGGGCAAGCGTATCACTTACCATCAGTTGAACATCTTACTCGTTTTGTAAAATAAAAAAATCGAGTAGCCACAGAGATTGTTGGATGAGAGAAGTTGGATGTAAAAGCTAGTGTAATTGAACTGGAAAATTTAATAGTACAAACACGGCGGGAATACATGCATAGTTAATTCATGGTAATGCCTTTCAAAGCCGACGGATTACATATCAAGTGCTCGTATGCACTCGTGAGGATCTCGCGTATCATGAAGATGTCGAGTGATTTCGTTCTTTACCTCACCGCTAACCGGTAAGGTTTTCCCCCATTTTTTCCTGATCCAAAAACCGGTTCCCAACGTCCGGGATTAGTTATTATATGAATACAATGTGAGAAAATATTAGCCTCAAACCGAGTTTAATAATAACTTCGCGATATTTCGTGAAACGTTCAAAAAACTTACTACAAGTGTATTTTAGAAAAAATCCTTTCGTTAGTAAGACCTTATATATTATGATGTAAAGATCAATGTTTTCATATTTGAATATATTTACTTTTTCATAATAAATGTGCGAAGATAAATAGAAATTTAGAAGACACATATTATAAATCATTAACAGATGAAAAATTAATCTTTCCTGTTTTCACTTGCTTCATCTTTTAATTAAAAATTCTTTTGCAATAACTTTGAAGCAAAAAACGAATATGTGTGAAGTTTTGCGTTTGCACAAACAAAACACTTTACAGGTTGCTTTTGAAAATAAGAGGAAAGGCTTAAATGAGTTTAGTGATTACCGAAAATTTCTATATAACTAACATTTATTTATTCAGAAACATTTTATGTCAAAAATCTCGTAAATATTTGTACAATTATATTCAGAAGATGAACACCAATGTGAAATGTAGTATGTACTGTGAAGCTTCAAGCTCATAAAGTAGCCAGAGAGAAATGGTATGCAAATGAAAGCAAACAATAGGTTATGTGACAGGCATATAAAAGACGAAGCGACAAAGGCCTCGCGTCCATCCAAGGAGATTCAACTAGGAAAATATTAAAATTCATTACATTTACGTAATCGCGTTTATAACAAAGCCGTCTAATATCGCCATTGTTACTATTGTAACTTTTTAAACCAACGAAGAAACATCCACGTTATGGTAAGTAATATGTTTCCCCATAACGATATAGTTAAGACGATGAATACGTTATTCCTGTTATTTCTCTAGCTACAAACTATAACATAGTAATGTTGTGGTAAACAGCAAGACAGTGTCCGGCAACGGAGACTAGTTGAACCCCTCCATTTTACACAGCTGTCGTTTTACGTTGTAGCTAGTTCATAGAAATTATTATATTTATCTATATTGTAGTGATATTATTGGATCATCATAATTATCAATATTTAGTCTACTACTGTTATACATATGCCATATTCAAATATACTTATGAAAATGCGCAGTTTGTATTTTTAACCGCGCCAAGCCTCCGGCCTTGCCCTGTTACGCCATTACTACACGCAGATAAAAAACGAAACAATCGCAACAACGGGCCGAACCTTCACCGGCCAGTGATTAGTGGATGAGTAATTTATAGCTAACAGCCATGTCCAATTTTTATCAAATTGGACTACTCTGGCGGGAAAACCGAACATCCATTGTTTTTTTTTCATAAAGCAAAGGACTGCTCGCCTCAGCCTAAATATTACGAAAAAATTTTTTTTAAAAAAATATCCGAGATATAACAAAAATATAATTAAAATATTGTAATTAATTTAACACTTATAAAATAAAGTAATAAATTTGGCTATATATAATTGTTTAAGACAGATCGCGAACGAGATTATTTATATCAATACTTTTTTGTAGTAGTAAATGGTTTTTTATGAACTGAGTTTATTTGGAAAAGGCCAAAAGCACTTCAAGGATGAAAGGTTGTTTTGTTTAAAACTTTTCCTCGTTCAAGTTGATGTTGTATTAATTTTAAAATTCAAATCATGATATATAAAATGAAATAGCTTTAACAACAAAAAAATTGCAAATGTCTATGGTTTAAGTTAAAATGATATCTGTGCGATAAATTTGGATGTTTATACAGTACCACATTGAGCTCACAGCTTGTGATGGTAAATCACTTTACTACAGTAGGCATTACGATAGCAGACGATCTCTGGCAGAGAAAATATAAATCTGTATGTGTTTACTTAACCGGATAACGTAGTAGGTATAATATGCATTGTTAGAGAAGTTCCAGCAAGAAAGCAACGTATTACATTACGCAAATAACTGTGACAAAGGTATCACGCGGCACAAGCAAACATGAATGAGTCAGCAAGTGTCGCAAATACAATACTTGCAATGTACTGTTATCCGGCGGTTCGACTTATTTATTACTTACATACAGACAGATAAACAACTGTATCGAATTCCTTAAACTCTTGGTGACGTAAATACCTTTAAACGTGTCTGTTAATAAACGAAAATATCAAAAATTATTTATCAAACTACACTAAATATAAGTTTTGGATTATTACTCAAAAATTTGTTACGGTTGTATTTAAAACATCTTTCACATTAACTTAAATAGAAGCTTTAAAATGCATGTCATAACATATATAGAAAGAGCAGAAAACACATTACATTAAAAGAAAAAAACTAGATTAAAATCAATGTAATGCTGTGTAAATATCTTAACTAGCAACTCATTGTTATAGTTAAATGTCTCACTTACCATCGGTGAATATACTCGTTTATCTAGTCACGTTTGCAAGGGAACTACATATACCAGTATATAGACATAGTATACAGACACAAGAGCATATAGATATCACCACATTTTTATGGGTACAAGAGGTTCAAATATCACCGGGTAATTCACCCGTCTCATTAAAAAAACAAAAACTTGTTTTGCAAAGCACTTTTGAGGCTAAGCCATAACCTTGCTTGAACTTTCCTTGTATTTTTTTTAAAAGATAAAAACCCAACGATAATATAAACTGTTAAGTAAATAAACCCTTCAAAAGAATACAAACAATAAATTTGCATTCTCTGTAAGGTTTTTTTACTGGTGAATTTAATTGTATTTAGAAAAGCGTTTACTAAAATTTCACCTAACACAAAGGCGAGAAATTAGTAGGAAATTTAGTAACAAAAATAATTATCTCTGACTTTATTTGTGATTCGAAGCGACTACCGTAACTTGGTGAATAAGCTGAATGACAATTAATATTTAACTCGCGTTCAAGTCGTCGTTATCCTGATGAATATTTGTTGAACGGAAAATACCTTGAAAGTTGCATATTGGATGTAACCGAAAAAGGAGGGTATGAAATGTTTTTCAAACATCTAGAGTTTTTAGAACGAATGTCACCGACATTTTTGAGCGGTTAAATTAATTCAACACTATTATTAGCCGCTGTGAAATCTAGTATCATTAAACTCCGAAATTGATATATATGCGGTATATTGTCGCTACTTCACTTATATTACATACGCAACATCTTATATTTTTTAAGGAATCCATCACAAAAACATTAACATTAATATTTACCTCGCAAACAGCGTGAGCAAAAATCGCGTAATAACTTAAGTTTACGGTTACAGTTATAATTGAATTGTAGCAAGTCGTGTTTCCACTGATATCACAAGTACTCGTAAAGTACCATAATTTAAGTAACTTGTAAGCAATTATTGAAGAATGGTTTACGAAACGTTTATTATCAAAGGGCCGAGCTCGTGTGTAATATATAATAAATACCTTTCACTTGCTGCAGCGTGACACGAGCTGATCGATCTTACCAACAATTCTACCGCAGAGTTGTCGCACAACAAATTTGTTATTTTAAATATTACTTAAGTAGTAGTAGTGGTTTGAACGCCGGCCTTTCAATCAGAAGGTACCGGATTCGAATCCGGCCTGCGCCAATGAATTTTTGAATTTATGTGCAGTTAGTATAACACCAACTAATATCGCGTGCTTTGACGGTGAAGGAAAACATCGTGAGGAAACCTGCATATCTATGTCATGACCATCTGCTCGCACTAGTATGTGAAATGGAGAAGGCAATGCCAACACCACTCCATTGTAACTGACAAGAAAGTCGTCGTGTGTTTCATTACACATGATGACCACGACCCAGTCATGAGTAAATACGACTTAGATGAAGTTTCATTATCAGTTGATCTCTCTCTCTGAAGTCGTTCCTTCATATCTGAGGATCGTGGTCAGCGTTAGGGTTACGCATTATCACCACCATGTACAATTTGGAGGACGACGAGTCTCTTATTAGTTAATTTCTATGTGAGGTTATAATGTCTACTCGAAAAAGAACTTTGTAACAAAGTACATGCCAACGTATACAAATGTGCAAACGTCTCCGTGTTCGGATATGGAATATGCTGTATCCAGTGAAATTAAAACGCTAGCGATTAATACTTTAACATATCTCGGGTTTTACCAAAATACGGTTTTACGTTAAAATGTGGCCTACGAACACAAATAAGCGCAGGTTGGGCAACAAAGAATTCGAAAGGAAAAAATACATCAACCTTCACATATCTAAAGTTCGCGTTCTGTTCATAAAGTATGCTCTAGACTGCCACTGTCTTCGCCACAGCGTCTACAAAAGAATTTATACCTCACCACCATTTCACATGAAGGATAATGTAAGTTTTAGTGACAAGGCCAAGTGTGCTTCCGACAATACTCAACACCAGCTAACTCAATACTAGCAGTATAAGAATACCTGTAAAGAGACTTACAATATGAGCATGGTAACTAGTGAGAAAGATTCGATAAGTCTGGTTTTACTGGTGGTAGGTCTCTGTTGCCGGAGACCGTCTGGGTGGGTACCACCACAGCTCCTATTGCAACCGCCAAATAGTAGTGTGCAAACATTACTGTGTTCCGGTTTGAAGGGCGCTGTAGCTAGTGTAATTACTGGGGTAACGAGACTTAACACCTTATGTCTCAAGGCGACGCGCGCTATGTGGTGCAGTGTGAACCATCTTACCTAGCACTACATTGTCATGGGCAAGCGTATCACTTACCATCAGGTAAACGTCTTGCTCGTCTCGTCGCAAAGTAGTATAAAAAAAAATCCTTCTATCTATCTTACTATCTTCTTCTAAGACGTATTTCCTAATGACTGAGGGTCGTGGTCATGTGTAATGAAACACACGACGACTTACTTGTCAGTTATAATGGAGTGGTGTTGCCATTGCCTTCTCCATTTCACATACTAGTAAGAGCACGGATGCTCATGACGTAGATATGCAGGTTTCCTCACGATGTTTTCCTTCACCGTCAAAGCACGCGATATTAGTTGGTGTTATACTAGCTGCACATAAATTGAAAAATTCATTGGTGCAGGCCGGGTTCGAATCCGGTACCTTCCGATTGAAAGGCCGGCGTTCAAACCACTAGGCTACTAAACTCTATCGCGGCTATCTTCACACTATACAAACCCTAAAATAGATGACGATATCCGAATCACAAAAGAGACAGTTAAGTGATAACGTCAACATTAGTATAATCACTGTAATTTAATCTTATAAAGCATTTTAAGTCGTAAAGGCTCTGTGCGAAGACTTTGGTCAAGCTCCGAATGAAAATGCAATAAAACTAGTTAAACTACTACGATAATCTTCAAAGCAATCTTTAATTTTGAAGCTTAAACTGCGCTGTTTACTGTTGTTTCTCATGCGGTAATAGTTAAGGAAATATGTATGGCAAATGTAGGAAAAAACTATGAAAATGAGAATACGAATACTTAAGGAAACTACTAAGAGTGACCTTTTTAAATAAAGTCATACATAAATATGATACAAGTACCAACCCAAACAGATTTGTAAAGAAATAACAATTGTATAGGTAAGTAAATGATAACTTTATTTGATGAAACAAAAACAAAACTTCGTGTTTTGCACCCATTTAAACCCAATTACTGTATTTACATAAATTGGTACAGATAGCACAGTTCGTGATTGTATTAACATATTTAATTCGACGGACCTGGCTTCGAATTATGACGAAAACGTTTGCGTTCGTGTTATCGTTTTATTGTGCTAGACTAATTCTAGAATCTAGAAATAATTTTACTAACCATTTTTTTATTCAATATTAATAAAAATCAATTGTCAGGAATTTATGTATTTATTGGAAAAGAGAATGCAGTTTATTAGAAATCACGTGGATATATATAAGTAGATAGAAGATATATATTAGTCAGGGTCCTGTGTTACAAGCTGTGCTTAGTTCAGGACCCAAAGGAGAACATGTACTATACATTTTAAGGAAGTGTAAAATAAATATAGTGCTAGGTAAAATTAAGAAGAAGGAAGGTTAAATGAAAAATAACAGAACAGAAGACTAATCTACCAAATCATGATAATCATGGCCAAACGAAGAAGATTAAAAGTAACAGAATTTACAAGAAACAATACAAAAAACAAACTTAAAGTTGTGTGTACACGTGTTTGTTTGCACACAATATGTATGAAGGTGTGTAATATATTTAAATTTACATAACTACATCACCTATCGGATTTTGAGGTAATATCGCAAATGTTTTTACGATTAGCTATAAGAAAATTTAAATGCGATTACTCAAATGAAAGTCGCACAAAATAGTTAATACTGTTTATGTTTCCTCAATATGCCATAAGTTTTTGGTATAAAGTATCTTTTACAATAATTGAAAATTACGATATCCAAAGAAGAAATGTATTCAATATTATAATATTTCAGGACACTCATCCATCAATTTTATGCTAATATGTTAATAACATTGCAAATTATTATGTTATTGTTTATTTCATTTAAATTTATTTCCAACAATTTAGTGTTACCACACGGTAACTTATAACTAAGAAAAAGAATCAATCATAAAAACATTTTCTACTAACAATAATTATTTACAATCAACATATAAGGCACTTGGTCATCTGTCGAAGTCGTGATCGAAAATTGCCCAATGAATTATTTATGTTACGCGAACATATTACTTAATATGTTAATCAAGCGTATACGTAGACATTTGTTGCGGGAAAAACTATTTTACAATGTGACTTTATTACATATAAAACTCGTTTAAAACGTGTAACCTAAAACGAATAAATCAAAAACTGTTTACAGCTTAACCTAATTCTCATTGCCTTAATAAATACTAAAAAATATTAGTAATTATTGTTATCATTCATTATATGTAATGCTAATGAGAATTATATACATTTAATTATATTGTACTCGATTCCTTGAGGCACTTGTTAAATCTAACTAACCCAGTAATTTCAGGAAAACAAGAACACAGAAGCGCTAAGTTAGTACTTAAAAGATCTCTGACAATAAGAATCAAACATTTACATAAAAGGTATTTCATTATTTGTGCCTTTTGTATGTTACTTTTTGCATTTGTGTATTTTTATTTATATAATATATAATTTTTTATTGATCTGTATTATCGCTGATGTATAATCTATATTTTTATGTAGTATAATAGTATTTCTTTTAGCTTCTCATCAAATCATGTTTATTTATTGTGTACACCTACTTGCTTTATAATTTTCATTAATTTACTTTCGTCACATGTCTGCTGGAAGAAAACTCTTTAAAGGTTAGCTAGGCTATGTACTTTTCTCTTACCTATATACTATTTTGCCTTCTTGTGTGTACAATAAAGAATCAACGATATATTAACTTTCCTTCCCTCAAATTCCTCAGTAGCAAATACTTAACGACCTATCTTTTAGATAAGAAGTTTTTTCTTAGCAAGTTTTATTTTAGTATATATATGTCTTAGTTTTATTTAGTATGTAGTTTAGCAATATGCACCGAAATTACTTTTACTAATATAAAATTTTCCAACAAAAGGCCTACTGGAAGAAATTTCACATTGGAATAAGTAGTGCCTTTGCACTTAATATGTCTGTACATTTAATTTTCAATCTGTAATTTCTGTGTGCATAAATAAATAAAAAAATAAGACAATACATTCCGTTAGTCCACTTTCACGGGATAGACCGTCTTTTAATACAGAACACTTATTATATCTGATAATTATCCTGAACCGGTAGGAGCTGAACCAGTGGAAGATACCAGTTAAAGGGTGACACTTGATAGTGACGCGCGCAAATTACTTCGGTTGAACGACCGATAATTCACGAGGCGGTTTCGCGTCGCAAACTGTAGTACCGGTTTTTAAATTAACGCAAACAATTTTTGGACCCCTCTTTCACCACACCCGCTGTTTGCACGGGTCCACATCATTTGCATCCTTTCTCTTTTTGTAAGCAACTAAACTATCAAATACTGTGACAAGGTTTATCATATTTTAGCATAAATTGACTAACAACTAAATTTAACTATCCGATGCGCCTCTTTAATAACAGTTACAACTTAAATGGATAGCATTGCAGTGAATTAACTTCCAAAGAAAGATAACCTCTTCCTTATCGGTTAATAAACAGAATAGTACATAACACTACAGTAATTTTACAGCATTTATAATATTATTTTAGTATAGGTAGTTGCCGGAGACTTTGGGAGTCACAAATTTGAGTCATGCACAATTTTCATCCTCCAATAAAAAATTCAGTCTACTTCTTTCACGGCTTTGACCAATCACAACCTGAACGGATATTGATGATCTAGGAATTAAACCTACAGATTAGAATTCCACCTTATGACTTTAGAAAAACAAGATTTTTCCCGTTTTCATAACGAAGAGACAGGAATGGATGAAGAGATAATAACAAATAGGATAAATGGTGTGCGCAATCATTTGACCTTCTATTTAATAAAGACGGGTAGCTAATGCAAGTGGTAAATTGCAACAAGGAAGTGCGTCGACACATAGAGCAGATTCACCTGGTGATCAGCTCATAACAATGAACAGCTTCCTAGTATGCTTACAAAAAAAAAAAAAACAAGATTTTTCCCGTTTTCATAACAAAGAGACAGGAATGGATGAAGAGATAATAACAAATAGGATAAATGGTGTGCGCAATCATTTGACCTTCTATTTAATAAAGACGGGTAGCTAATGCAAGTGGTAAATTGCAATAAGGAAGTGCGTCGACACATGGAGCAGATTCACCTGGTGATCAGCTCATAACAATGAATAGCCTAGTATGTTTACAAAAAAAAAAAAAAAAAAAAAAAACAAGATTTTTCCCGTTTTCATAACAAAGAGACAGGAATGGATGAAGAGATAATAACAAATAGGATAAATGGTGTGCGCAATCATTTGACCTTCTATTTAATAAAGACGGGTAGCTAATGCAAGTGGTAAATTGCAATAAGGAAGTGCGTCGACACATGGAGCAGATTCACCTGGTGATGGCCCATAACAATAAGCAGCTTCCTAGTATGTTGACAAAAAAAAAATTAATTTGAATTTTTTTTTTACTCTGGCAACATTTGGTGCACAGGAACATGCTTGAATTTTGGGCTCAAAAGGACTCGTATCCAGAGCCGTAAAAACATTTAAAAAAAAAAAAAAAAAAACAAGATTTTTCCCGTTTTCATAACAAAGAGACAGGAATGGATGAAGAGATAATAACAAATAGGATAAATGGTGTGCGCAATCATTTGACCTTCTATTTAATAAAGACGGGTAGCTAATGCAAGTGGTAAATTGCAATAAGGAAGTGCGTCGACACATGGAGCAGATTCACCTGGTGATCAGCTCATAACAATGAATAGCCTAGTATGTTTACAAAAAAAAAAAAACAAGATTTTTCCCGTTTTCATAACAAAGAGACAGGAATGGATGAAGAGATAATAACAAATAGGATAAATGGTGTGCGCAATCATTTGACCTTCTATTTAATAAAGACGGGTAGCTAATGCAAGTGGTAAATTGCAATAAGGAAGTGCGTCGACACATGGAGCAGATTCACCTGGTGATCAGCTCATAACAATGAATAGCCTAGTATGTTTACAAAAAAAAAAAAAACAAGATTTTTCCCGTTTTCATAACAAAGAGACAGGAATGGATGAAGAGATAATAACAAATAGGATAAATGGTGTGCGCAATCATTTGACCTTCTATTTAATAAAGACGGGTAGCTAATGCAAGTGGTAAATTGCAATAAGGAAGTGCGTCGACACATGGAGCAGATTCACCTGGTGATCAGCTCATAACAATGAACAGCCTAGTATGCTTACAAAAAAAAAAAAAAAAAAAAAAAAAAAAAAAAAACAAGATTTTTCCCGTTTTCATAACAAAGAGACAGGAATGGATGAAGAGATAATAACAAATAGGATAAATGGTGTGCGCAATCATTTGACCTTCTATTTAATAAAGACGGGTAGCTAATGCAAGTGGTAAATTGCAACAAGGAAGTGCGTCGTCACATAGAGCAGATTCACCTGGTGATCAGCTCATAACAATGAACAGCCTAGTATGTTTACAAAAAAAAACTCCTCGATGATCCTGCTTTCTGTCCTTATCAAAATTTTGGGCTATCTAATACATAGACGTTTGTACATTATACACGACGTGTATATACGTCATAATATATGACTCCGCCATCTTTTAGTACAAAGTTTAGTTACCAGTTTGTATAAGTAGTTGCGTTTCGTCAGTGTCTAATAGAAGAAAATTCTTTAATTAACATTTTCGCTACAAAACATATTTGTCACTTATCGCTTCTGTGTGTGTGTCACATTATATATATACACGCTCCACACATTTGGAAGTGATAGGTAAACGTATATATTGTTTTTAATTGTTTTTGTAATAGGATACTTATGATAAACGTTTTCTATACGAAGCGGCTTATTTTTTTGTAAAAACCGATGCACATCATTGTTTCAAACGTAAATGATAAATGTCACTAAACGCTACGTTCAATAGGACTAAGTAAAAAAGGCAAAGATCAACGGTTGTGTTTAATATAGATTTTTAATTATAAGTTTATTTTTCATAATATAAACGGAAACGTTGTCATGCATATTTTAAGAACAGCTTTACAGGACATGCAACATCCGCCAATCTGTACTTTGCCGGTGTCATGGTAAACGAGACTATCACTTGATGTTAACTTGTACGCCTGCTCATAGAGTAGTTGATTCTAATTAGTATGTGTTAAAAATATTTAACAGAAAATTAATTAGAATTTTTTTTTTACTCTGGCAACATTTGGTGCACAGGAACATGCTTGAATTTAGGGCTCAAAAGGACTCGTATCCAGAGCCGTAAAAACATTTAAAAAAAAAAAAGGAACGTGCTTGTCTCACTTCCATTTTGAAAAACCAATGATTAAATAAAGTATTAAATATATTAAAATAAATATATACAGTCCAATATATTAAAATTTTTGATTATTATGTATAACATCATAAAAACTTGATTTATTTACTGCATAGAATGTTTTTCTAGTTAAAGTTACGATAACTTAAATGTTTACTGCTCGGCGAAGCAAAAATTCGGCAATTCGTTATCACCACAAATAATTTTCTTTTAACTATTTTTTATATATACTTAAGTAATGATTAAAATAATTTGAATATTCAATTTCACGTATTACAGTTTTATCTATGCCCGAAAGTAAAAATTCACGCGATAAAGCGTATCAATGAACATTAAAAATTAAACAGGCCACCTTACACAATGCTAAAAATACTCGTTTTTTTCGTCGTATTTTCTTTATTTTCAATATTTTTTTTATTAAAGGCATTTTAAAATAATTAAGGGATATAATATTGTATAGAAATTATTAATCGATTGACATATCAGCTTTATCACAGATGTCTTAAAAGGCATTGTTATTTCTACTAGATTGATTGCTAAACATTTATATAACTAATAGTATTTTGTTTAACTAAATTTATAACTTCGGTAAATATAAGAAATCATACTCATAAGTTTTTGTTATAATTTATTCCTTATAATTGTCCTGCTTGATCTGCTACTTATAGTTTTACAACAATATTCACAATTAATTGAATTTGTTAAGTAATTTTAGTTGAGCTGTTAGTTTGACTAAGAGTATTGATTAGCATACTTGTTTATTTACTACTATGTATGTTTTTTATAATACTTAGTTCATATTTAAAGTTAGTTTTAAATAAAATTGATAGTTCTCTCATCGCTTTGATTCACTTTTTTTTTAAAAAATAAAAATATCGCGTCACACTCAAACCACGAAGGGAGTATGTAAATAACACCATATTAGGTCTACACTGTAATTTTGAACCGAATATACGCATGCATTTTAGAAATGTTAACCAAAAACAGTGGACACACCGTTTGTGTCGCCGGCACTGGAGAAAAATTTTGGTGGACACAACAGTTGTGTCACCGGCACTGAACGTGTTAACCGATATGAAAAAGCGAAGTTGGAAACGAATTAACTTTTTAGATTTTAAGCAATGAAGACCGTGGATTAATTCAAAGGTGTGTTATGTTTGGTAAAGGAAAGAAGGAATATAATTATTTTTTAGAGAGTATTTACATCAAGTTTCGGAGCATGGCATTGGCAATGAAATTGGCCACACCCTGGCGGGCGGTGGCAGGCGTGTGACAATGTCGCACTGCACACCGGCTGCTCGACCACAGCCGGCATTGTTCCAGCATTTTGTAAACAGCAAACCGGAGAAAGTGTTTACACAGCTGCGTGTCATAACAAGAGAAAATTTACACGAGCGGTCGCGTCGCCTCGGAACGTAAACAACAAACATTTTCTGGAAAAACATTCCCCGCAATTGTTGTAGTCTATGGCGCGGTGTTTATACAACTTAGTCTCCATTACGTTTTACCGGCTACAGCGATACGAAACATAGTTGCACACAACATTCACTCATGATTTGATATAATTGGATACGATTCCCATATAATAAACCTTATACTACACAATGTATGGTTTCGGAATCGAACCAATGACAACCGTGTTATAAATAAAACGCTTAACAACTCGGCAGTCAGATTAATTTTAGAGTGTCTTAATTTATTAATTATGTTCAATAGATATTTTTCTCTGTTACTGTTATTGATTTTATAACAATTGAAAACTTTCAAAATGGCGTTACGTTTATACAAGATGGCCGCCATTATTCGCATACGATTAATTAAGAAAGGTTGATGATTAACCCTAGTTAATGCGAAAAAAAGGCTTTAAGGAAAGAGTTAAAGATATTTACTCATCACCTTGGTCAAGTGTAGGTTGGCGGATGTCACTTGTCTCTAAAAGCTGTGTAAGACAAAACAGTTTAAACATTGTACAGTTCTATGGAATCAAAATCATGCTCTTCGTGATATAAGAGTTAAGAATAAATTACCACTTCAATTTTATTTTATTACCCGTAACAATTAAAACACAATAACGTGACTACTGCGAAGTTAAAATTAACAATAAGGTTTATTTTATAACTTTGTAAAACCTTAACGAGACATTTGATGTTAGTACTCATTGCGTTACTTTACTGTTTTTTGATTTTTTTAAATAAATGTTTATGTTAGAGTCGCCGCACGGCTTTCGGTAGTCGGAATTTTTTTATTTGACGAGCCGCCAGCTTTCACCTGCTTGTATGTGATAGAATTATCTAACCTCGAGTGTAACCACTGCAACAGCTAAATTGTTATGGAAACAGATTTACGTTATGGGGTGTTAGCTAGATATACGGATACGTAAAAACCTCGCCGCCTACCAAACTCCACATATAGCTCCGGAATCGAACCCAGGAGCTCCGTGTAACAAGGTATGCGCAGAGCCGCGCCACGGAGGCAGCTAAAACAATAGCCCGCGTTCGGTAATAAATAAAAATGGAATATTCAAAATAAAACTCGTTCCATTTTCGAACTGTTGCGAAACGACGCGCGGCGAAATGAGGTTTTGCAACGTAAAAACTCTTTAGTCTCGCATAAACAACTTTCGAAATATTTACCCCGGCCGTTTCTGAACTCATGGCGATGCACGAACCGGAATTATGAAGGAATGGTGGTGGGGGGGGGGGGAGGGTGTTACCACCCGAAACACCAAATTGGGGATTTCCCGAATACAGATAATAAATTTGAGTTTTACGCAACAGAGCGAAAAGATTATCACATTGTAATAAATGACATTGATTTATAGTGAAATATAAAAACACCGTTAACAAAACTATGTGTTTTGAAATAACTGCTAAACTGTAAGACTAAAACATTTTAGTCTGAAAACTGATAACATTTTACTTAAATTGTATTTGTACCGTCACTTTTAATAGTCAATTTTTATTATTAAAAATTAGTTTTTTTATGGTCGTACTCACTTTTATATACCATAGTAATACTATGGAGAGTCCGCATTAAAAAATGACCATTTTTTTTTCGCACTATAATTATTTAAATAAACTTCTAAACTATATACTTTATACAATTATCTTTTTACATCAGGCAATAATAAGGCTAATTACAATAAGCAATTAATTTTATTAATTTTTAATACAAAGTTATACAGTTTTGATATAATACAATCAGACAGCCAATATACATTTATCATATGTATAGATGACTCTGACCTCATGCAGTAACGTTGTCACGAGGAAATTACAGATTGAGGAGGTAAATAAGCGAAGGGCATGCCAGCTCAGTTTTCATGGCACGAGGAAGTTTCCGGAAAGATGTGTGACATTAATTATTCTGATAGTGGGCCGTAAATGAATTTTAAAGACCTTCCGATGAGTATATATGTAAAGCTTAAACCATGAAATATTTTACATCAAACGAAAAATATATAATAAAGTTTCTCCTTGGCCTTGAAGTAGTAAAAAGTAATCATACTAATACAGCCTAATTTAACTATCTATTAACATATGAGATTACTAAATTTTATTGTTGAATTTATAGTTTGTAATTTTTGTGTAAAAAGGTTGAAATTATCATTCCATTGAGAGTTGTATTATGTGCCTATGGAAGATTAAAAGATTTCGGCATTGTTACGTAATTATACCATTAATAGATATAACCTAGGCTTCATGTAGTTAGTGTTAAGCTGAACCTGAATTCAATGTTACATTTTAGTTACACTTTGATGATGGCTGCTGACTATTTTTAGTACCTAGTTTTAATGGATTAGATTGACACTCCTCTTGGAAAAGATCTCAGTTCCGGCAACGTAAGCATAGTGTATACTTATTCTATAACATATATTTCATGACAGGATGTTCTTTTTTCTTTATTAATTGATTTTTTTAGGACATTAACTTCTATGATTCCCGATGGTAATAGAATTAATGAAGTTTTCTAATTGTTTCAACAGAATCAATTACTACGATTTACATGTACATTGAAATTCATGACGAAACGAAAATCTGTTGTTTAGTAAGAACACAAATATATATACCACATCCACGGCTGCTTCTGGTGATAAAGCACGAAGGATTTCTGGTCGAAGGAAAGTAATGTAGCGTTAGCAAATAGTTTTCTAACGTACCGCAGTCGGATACATAATTTTACGATGTCTTGTAAAGTAGGTGGTAATATTCACCTAGACCTAGTTGCTATGGAAATTATGACCATAATAGTCGGCGGATGAAACAAGGTTTACATTAACACAGGGTTGCCATTTTTTTTTCACATATTATTTCTCGATTTTTTTTTTAAATAATCTCTTTGTTTTATTTTGTTAAAATTTGCTAATGTCACTCTTAATCTATTAAATAATCAACATTAGTGACCGCAATGAGAAACCAGCTAAAGGATGGAAAGACATGCGATCTTTGTTTTCCATTTAGAAAAAAAAATCGTCAACATAAAATAATTCATGCAATTTTGTTTATTTAAAATGAAAGTAAAAATTAGGATTCTGCACACATAGTTATTTATAATTTTGCACAGTTAACATAATTGAAAATAGTAAAAGATAGATAGATAGATAAATTCTTTATTGCACACATAACAAAATAAGGAAAATTTACTAAAACTAGGCTTAAGATCTATATGTGGGCAAGGGCGGCCTTATCGCTATGAGCGATCTCTACCAGGCAACCCTGTAGGACAGGAGAGAAAAAAATATATAAATAAATAGTAGGGTAATGTGAAAGTCAGAATAAATAAATATGAGTAAGAAATGTATATACTAAAGTAAAGATTATTGGACAGAAGTCTCAATTTAGATTAGAAGAAAACATAGGTAATAAATAAAAGTATTGTAACAATTTTTTTTTTAACAATAAAAAGTGAAAACCGTTATAAAAATAAATCGATTTACTTTAATAAATGTGCACGAGTAGTAAACCGTCTGCCGAGCTCAACTGAGCCCGAGATAAAGTTTACCTTTAGACATGGTCAATAGAACCGAGGGTCAAGTTTGTTAACTGTTACATAACAATTATGTTATAGGCGGCTTAGTTGTTGCATAAATGTTTCTAATGTAACTATCCGAAATCGATAATTAGTTAATAATTGCCCTAATAATGTAATGAGCTTATAACTGTAATTACTAAAGTTATTAGGCTAACGTTTCTTCTCTATTGCTTCATAGCACAAATAACGATATAATTTCATTTACCACCCTTTTTAAAACAAAGGATACTGTAATAGAATTTTAACGTAACAACCTAATTGTGACCTCTCTGGATATTTATAATCACGTGGATATTATTTATATTGCTCGTTTACATTATTTTAATTATTGAAACAGCGAGACGACTAGAACATTCACCTGATGATAAGTGATAACCCATAACAATGTGGCTAAAATGATAAACAATGCACCAAATTGTGCTGGTCGCTTAAAGGCATAATATGAAAATCTAATTACCTCAGTAATTTAACTAACAACGTGCTTTGTGCTACAAGACCATATGATGGTCTGTGAATTCCTCAATAACTTTATGTTAACCGAAAATTCTTAAAATACAGGCTAGATCTTTTTAGTGTAGTTTCACTGTTTTCACTTTTTTTTGTCTTATCGGCTATTTAACATATTTGAAGGTTATCCATCCTAAATAGTTTACATAAAAAATTGTCGTCACGCCACCTAGATGCATTATACAGGTAGATAATTATTTGGTTTTTTTTGTAATTAAACTAAATTTTTAGTGTTTCAATCATTGCTGTAGTTTATATAATTATTTATTACTCCAAAGTTATAAATACTCTGTGACTACTTTGTTATTAGGACATCTGTCACGTCAGACCTCCCGCGACCATTGATGCTGCAAATTACTAGAATATATAATATAATAGATAAAATATACACCGTAAAATTTCGTCGCATTAAATTTATATTATTCACGTTACTATAAGAAATTATTAATTATTCTGTTATTATAGATTATAAATAAAAATATTCAATAAACACCATCGCGAACGCCATCTTGTATTCCCGCCAAATTTGTATTAGTATTGACAGTTAAATGTTTTTCTTTTTCTGATTTAACAGTAAATCCGCATTCTTTATTAGCTTTAACCGTTGTGTCTTTTTACTTTTTTTAAATGGATAATAAAATATCGGTAGGCATGTAATGAAATATTTTTCCTGGTAACTTCACGGCCTTGTTAAAGGCAACATTCACCTTCAACAATTGTCCGCGGTAGTATTTTTCCTAGAGCATAGATTAGTAAACTATTAAGCGAATAGTCGTCTTCCTGCCCGTCATAGACAGATGCAGTCACAGGTTAAAAAAGGTGTGACGACCGAGCCCGCCGGTGTTATGCAAAACTCTTTTTATAACTTATTTAGCATGTAGGCAAAAAAAATATTTCAGCGGCATATTTGGCTTTGTTCTTAAATAACCGACTCTCTAATACTAATCAAATGTTTCCGGTTCGAGTCGCGTATCTACGTAGGCAAATGATTTTTAATTTGAGGCAACTCGTATGTTAATGAGTAGGTTTGTAACAAAACAAAACTATTAAGTCGAATACTTTAATTAATTTTGTTCAATTAAACAAAATCTTATAATTCGTCTCGCATATTCACAGCGGAGTAATGGATTGTTCACAAACAGATCAGGTATAATTAAATTTTTTCATATAACATACCCATTAGTTAACAAAACCGGACTACGATCAAATAGATCCCAATTGTCAGTTTCAATAATCTGGCAATTAGCGGCTGTTGTTGAGTAACTTTTTTCAAAAAATTAACGTCAACATCACTACGTATGCATAAACAGTCGCGAGATTTTTACACTAACTTTGTACTTAATAAGTGATGCAAATTTTTTTTTATTAATATTATTATATGTTCTGTTATTCCTCGAAGGGTTTAGAAAGTTCCCGTGACACCTCTATAGACAATTTACAACTCGTTATGTTTATTTACTTCTGACAATTGAAAAACGTGTGTTATTTATAAGCGGCTCCTTGACATCGATTTTACCGTATAAAATAATGTCAATTTTACAATGCGGCCATTTCGAAAGTCTCGTTCTTCGTTATCGATAAATTGATAAAATCTTGTAATTACATTTCGTAAGGTAACGCACGTGGCCGTTTAGACGCGCGGACGAAGTTATCTCGCCATATTACAATCGGTTTCGTAATGGCTATCGTGTTTATTTTTATATTAATATTTTTACGTTTTCCTCTTATGTATATTCTACCATGAACGAATAAAGAAATATAATAAATAATAAAGAAACCGCCCTCCGAAATTACGCACAAAATGACAGATTCATTTTTAAAAACGTTTAGCAATAGTGATGTGCGTTTATCATAGTGTTGTAATTGAAATAAACGTATAGTAATTCAATGAATGTAAATTTTTATGTTGCTATACATATAATAAAACTTATTAGTAACGATTAATTTCATAATTCGGTTCAATTAGAAAAAAACAATAGCACCTTAGGGCCCTAATTAAAAAAATGTTGTTAAATCATTTTAAACCTTAAAATTTCTGAACTTAATACACAATGTAACAAATTTAAAAACCTATATACGATCTTTCAAATAAAAATCGTTTTATTGACAATAATTATAGATTACAAGTGTAACAATATTGTTTAATGGCGAAATCAAAAGTCGAGTTATGTTATATTAATTGTTAATTTGATTATTTAAAAGTTAATGACATATTTCCAGAATTCACTATTTATAGTCGATGCATTATTTTTAACTCTGATGTTAATAATCTATTTTTGATAGTATTAAAAAAAATTGATGCACGAAAAATTGTAATTTCATTAACACTTTAAGGTGCACAATGTTTAGTTCACTAATTAAAAATATTGAAACAGGTTGCACATAAAATATTTTAAAGCAGACAAAGCAGATGACCAAGACTTAAAAAAATCTGTAATCCATATGTAACAATTAATATATGTAATAAGCAATTTTGAGACCTTAAAAAATGTTTCTACTTGTTTTAAGAATTTAATAAAAACAGATTTGTTATGTAGGTGTTAGCTGATAGATCTCTCGGGAGGCAACGAGGACTGCTAGATGGGTTTTATCACGGTACTTCAAGTAATAACAATTAGATACGATTATATTTAAGAGTCTTGAGTGGAAACATACATCTAAAAGTATATTCATTAATTAAGATATATCTTACTAAGTTAAATATTCATTATGCCATCAGATCACAGCGAAATGCATCATACTTACTGACGTCCGGGAACAATTAAGAAAAAAACACAATGCTCAATAAATTTTCTTCAATACGTACATAGAATCTTTTATCAACGATTTGTTACGTAAAGATATTACTCATTGTTCCGATTGATTACCTACGATTCTTCCATTAAAATACAAGCAAAGTCATGTGCTCGATGTATACATTTAATTTAAATACATTAATCTTGGAAAAACTATTATAGTAGCAAAAGCACCCCATGCTTATTATATACTCCTCCATGTTACTTTGTTAGCGAGACTTTTTTGTTTCTTAAAAAGAATCTGAGCAATAATCATATTACTAAATCTTTCATTAAACTTCAAACTTCTTGCTTCTTCGTAAAGATACCGAAATAGATTCGAGCCTACGAATATTGATCGATCGAAAGCAAAACTAATATTTAGTTAATATTTATATTATTGCTAATAGTTTTGTTTAATCCACTGTTGTTGATGATCTATTCACTATTGAGATTTACATTTCAAAATGTTTTAATAAAGCAATAGTGGATCAATGACATTCCTTATCGACAATCTATATCTAAGTACACTGTGCTCGAAACGTCTCAACTCCCTCGAAAAGGAACCCCCGAGATTTGTTATAAGATTTATAGTTTTCTGTATCTTACGAAGAATTTCTGAAGTCGGTTTTGTTATTGTGAAAGAAGAGGCGATGATTCAGAACTCCACCTCGTTAACGGCTGAATATATTAAACACCAGCAGTTCTTAAATTGCAGACTTTGGAATAACAACATTACATCATAATATTTAACTGTACAAAGTATTAAATGTTATATTCATAAAAGAAACAAAAAGGTTTATAAGTCTGATAATGATCTAATGATTTTCATTATAAAACATAATCCTTCTTGTGACCCTGACATTAGGTTTTTTCTTGTTTTCATCAACTATAAACTGCCTCATATACTATTAAGAAATCTTTGACTTATCTCACACTTATCACATCATATCACCTTGACTTAAACATGATAAGGTTTAATTTTAAGACTTTGACGAGTAAATCTCGATACGCCATAACAAATAATACAATGTAATCCTTTTAAGTTATTATGTCGTTAAACGTTAATATACAATTACAGTGTTCTTTAATCCTTATATTACTTTATAACCGAGAAGCTATATGTTCTCAACTTTTTTTTATTGATTAATGGGAAAAGCAAAGGACAATAGTCTATACAACCAAGCCTTGACACTTTTCATACTCAATTGTTAAGAAAAAAAAATGTACTTGAAAAGGAAAAGATCATTAGTCGATACAGCCTAGTTGTTTTCTTTTTTTTAGACTTTTTTTATATAACGTTGTTATAATTATTATTAATTTGCTTATGCTTATTTACATACAAAATTTGATTATGAAACATAATAAATATTACATATATACACAAATCAAAGATATATTAAAAATCGCTTTTCTTTGTATTTTATTTGCAACCTTTAAGACAATCGGGTTATCCTAATTTTCTTATAGTTGACTTGATAAACTATATACTATATCTACTCTTACTTCTTTGTACAATTTGTTTATTAAATTATAATATCTATTACTGCTTTCTCGTGTTTACGTCATTTACAATCGAAGTGCCAATAAAAACAGCAATGTCTTCATGGTAATCATAAAACTAAATTAAGTATGTTGTTAAATAGTCGTTACTATAATACAATTGTAGTTGTCGACACGTGGCCTTAAAATATTATCACGACGACAACTTGTAACAGTTTAAATTCTTGTTTACAAAATTTACGTACAAATGTAGCTACATTTTTTATATGAAAATGAAGCTTAAGAATTTAAGAGCAGCCTTTGTGTTAATTACTACTATTATCATCATAACTATATTCCAATTTGTGGAGAGTTATTGACAATAAGTTTAGCGAGTGTGTGTTGTAAAAAAAAGTGTCTATGAAGTGATGACTGTCGGTACATAACACCACCAGTAGCAAATCCAAGACTAAACTCCGTGCATAATGAATTTGCGCAGGTGTATTATGAGAGGCAATCTTATCGGCTGGAACTGTTTATACAATACATTACAAAGATTCCAATTTATATTCTAAGTTCATACAAACAGAGTCTATTTTACATTGACAGCGTATATCTCAATTATTTAAATTTCCAACACAATTTCTAACAAGTACATTTATTTTTATTTAGAATAATGCTTACTCACGACAAGTGTGACATCATTATTATTTTTTTTTTCATTACAAATTTAAAACGCCTAATTGTCTTAGATATTTTACATTATCGTTTAAATACCGCAAAAACAAACGGCGCCGGTCTCTCTTTCTTAAAAAAAATGCCGAACTTCTAGATAAAGTTAGGTTTACTTGGAATTTAAATCCGGTAAAACCGTCTCGGTAGTCTTCTGTTCGTTAGGAGTTTCAGGATCAACCCATCCCAAAGATTGGAAAGGATCTTCCTCAGCCTCCGTTGTATAAGAAAAAGACATGTTATTACTATGATGTAGCTATAGGTAAAAGCTAGGTGAATGTAAAAATATTAGAAACTTAATTGACATTAAGCTTTCACATACACTGCGGTTTTATTTTGCAGCCTAACAACATTATTGCCAACGAACCGAACCGCCGCGTGCTCAATTTTCATGAAACAAACAACGCTGTGCTATTTATTTGTAATACCTTTACCTTGTTATACATATCACTAAACATTTTTATGTATTATATAAACAGTGAATTTACAATACAGAAAATTCAGAGACTGTTCGCTACTTTTTAACTAAACACACGACACTGAATTATTTAGTTTTGATAGTTGTATTTATCGGTAATGAGTTAACACTTGACCTCGTTTTCACAAGGTGTTAAGTGAAGATGAGGCCGTGGATGGTGAAGTGTGTTCGCACAGAAAATACAGACTCTCGTATATTTTCTGCTGAAACATACAACACGACTGTGGTAGCTAGGTAGACGAATTTAAAAAAAAATAAGTTATATGGCGCCGAAATCGATTCAGAAACGTCTATTTTATACATTCGTTCCGGATGTACTTAAATAACATCCAAAATTTACCATTTCAATTTACGTTATAAATAACTTATAAGTAATTTCCAAAATTTGCGCAATGGCGTTTAAATTAGAAAAACTGAAAACTTTAAAAATGGTAATTTCCTAGTGTATCTAAAGATCAAGTTACCAGGTGGTAGGTCTCTGTTGCCGGAGACCGTCTGGGTGGGTACCACCGCAGCTCCTATTGCAACCGACAAATAGTAGTGTGCGAACATTACTGTGTTCCGGTTTGAAGGGCGCTGTAGCTAGTGTAATTACTGGGGTAACGAGACTTAACACCTTATGTCTCAGGCGACGAGCGCAATGTGGTGCAGTGTGTACCATCTTAACTAGCAGCGCGTTGTCATGGGCAAGCGTATCACTTACCATCAGGTGAACGTCTTGCTCGTCTCGTCGCATAGTAGAATAAAAAAAATAATCTAAAGAGTATAAAAGAGACCACGAAGTTTCACATTCGTCATTGACAAAGGAACATAAGCTGTATGTTACGTATTTTAATTTTCTTGTCTGACCCACATTGCCAACTGCTATATAATACCATATAATATATATTGCTCGGTACTTTGCCAGATGAGGACGACCTGGGAATTTTTTTATATTTTTAGTGTACATCTTTTTTAATTATAAGTTTTTGGTTTGTATATATAGTAAATTGTCAAAATATATAATTTATTTATTTATTTATTAGGTGTATTTAAAGTGTACAATGGTAATAGGAAAAAAAAACATCTTATGACTAACTAATTCTAGCATGCACACCTATGACAAATACACACAACATTCAAAATAAAATACGCAATTAAATAAAATGAGAAACTTAAAAATTAGAATTTAAAAGAAAAAAAACATAATTCCAAATAAAAAAAAAAAATCAGCAATTATAACATAAAACAATCCATAAAATGAGGAAGAAAAAAAAAAGTATCTATAAAATAGTAAAGTATCTATAAAATAGTAAAGTATCTATAAAATAGTATACTATATATATATATATATATATACAATAATTAATAGTTAAAAAACAAAAACAATGATGTCCAGTTACTGTATTATAAATATGTTTTGTAATTGTATGTAATTTTTTTGGTTTATTAACATTGTTAAAAGTTTTATTATTAGTTTAGTTACCTTGTTAGTGAGGCTGTATACGTAGCTGTGCAACTAAATATAATGTATTATCCACTTTGTGATAATATCAATACTGTTGCAGTTGAGTAGTGATGTATATAAAGACATGCTTAATACAAGCTACAGCAGAGTTACTAAACTATATAATATACTTACTTGAATAATTAGATTTTTTTAAGATGAACTCTTGTAGAGTAAGCGGTGATGATTCAGTTGTGTTTTATTACATCGAAACTGGTTCAATCTCTACTATACTTAAGATAAAGGAAAACATCGTAAGTAAATTGAGTTATAAACAGAACGATAGCCTTCAACTGGCACTTGACCAACAGTTAATTGTGGCCTTGACTCGTTGCGAGATAAGGCCCCCTGTCCTAGTAATCGTAAACGATCACCTCATTATAAAAGACACCTTGCTAATTAAATACTGTTGTAACTTGTCGGTTAGAAACATAACTTGATATATCTTAACACAATTATAACATAAACTCACAATGACTGTTAAACTTTTCTTATTTACTTTTTATTACATTTCTCCATTATCGTTTTGTGTAATGCCTATAAAATTATATGTACACATAACGAATATACAAATTTATGTAAAATATCACAAATTTATTTAAAAAAAAAACGAATAGTCTACAAGAAATATATGTAATATTAATAATTATTTTTAAAAATAAATTTGCGATAATAAGTTAGCTTTTAATAGGTCTCTGTTGCCAGAGACCGTCTAAGTAGGTATTCTAGACGACTAACAGTAGTGTGCAAACATTACTATATTCCAGTTTGACGGGTGTTGTAGCTAGTGTAATTACTGGAGTAACGAGACTTAACACCTTATGTCTCAAGGCGAGCGCAATGTGGTGCAGTGTGTAACATCTTAACTAGCACCGCGATGTTATGGGCTAGCGTGTTATTTACTATCAGGTACTTGTCTAATCTAATAAGTATATATATATTTTTAAGCTTAAAGCCACGCTATTTAATACTTGGCTGTAATAAGTATATATTAGACACTATCATCTCAATACACATACACTTAAAACTGTGGTTTTGAACATTTTCTTTGGAAGATTTTACGTTGTAAATTTTTATGATGATCGGATTATCGGTATGTTTAAAATTATTTTAATACATATAGATAAAAGCTTTTGTTATTATATACTTTTATTATTAAAAAATAAGAAGTCTATATGTCATATATACAAATTAGACAATTTGTAATTATTGTATTATATAACAGAAAAGTATTGACTCAAATGAATCCGTATTTACCCGCAAGCGGCAAAAACGCGTTGTTTGCTTAAATATAAATTGTATTTACTGTAAAATGTAAATAAAACCTATGAGTATGGTATTTTGTACGAAAACAAGTTTGAATATTTTATCGTTCAACTGTCGATAACATATTATTATAACTCAAAAATATTTAAATTCAACTCACTACATTATTTTAAACTTTAACGCGACTTTTATGAAGTTTAAATTTTTTATTGTCCTTAAAAATTAATACATTTTAAAAATGTATGATTTTTTTTTTTTAATAATTTGTAATCACCGGAATTACGAATAATTGGAGAACTGTTTTTGTTATAAAAACAAGTTATTGTAATTCCCTTGTTTATTATTATTGATATAGGAAAACTATTCATAAAAGAAAATTAAAAAACATAAACACCTTCAACAGTAAGTCATCTATAAAATCAACAATGACTTCATTTCTCACTCTTTAGTTACAATAATGATAATAATTTTTTTATGCGACTATAAACTTCAGATAATAAAGAAAACTAAAATACTCTAGCATTTTAGAAAAGCGTATCAGGTAAAAAAAACTGCACATATTAAAGCTAAAATGGGAACCATCTCCTTGTTTTTGGTTAACAAAATATCGTTTACAACTCTTGAATAAATTATAAATATATTTATTATATATAGTAAGTATTATGTTATTATTGCTGTGTAAAATAGAATTTAAACGTTCGACCAACATTTTATTACGTTACCGCCATTACTTGAAAATTCTTTAATTAAACTTTAACAAAACATTCGGAATATAATTAAAGCCACTTACTTGGGGTGTCGGTAATGTCATCCATTATCGCCAATTTGCTGGGGCGTTTATCGTCTTCAGTTTTCAAGCCCATTTTCACAACGACAATTTAAATGAATGAATGTAAATAAAACGCGCGCCGTCTATACAGAAATTAAAACTATAAAATGTCACACGTCGCTTGCACTGGCAAATTTTATTTTTGACCTATATTTTTTATTGGTACAAATGACATTTAATTTTTTTTTTTAATCGTAACTATTCGCGCGTTAGATCGTCATGCTGCAGGCGAGACGGCGAGGCGAAGAGGCGGCGAGGCGACGAGGCGGTCCGGCGCGAAGGTTGCACTCGACTGTCGCCGCAGTACGGCACAGGCTTGTTTTTAAGGCGCGTTCGTAAGCGCGCCGATCTAAAGACAGGTGTAACACTACAGACGCTTGTTTTGTAATGCGACAAATTATCATCTACATAACAAATATGTAGCATAACTTAACATCTCATATTAAAACATATACAAAATTAAATATACTCCCGGACACATCTATCGGCCCACCACCCAGTGTTTAAAGTTTCGACGGTGTCTAGTTAAAAATAAATGTTAGGTGGAGCAATAAGTTTTAATGCAGTTTTGAAGCAGATTTATTGGTCAACCCTTATGAATGTTTTTTTTTTGTAATTTCGAATTGATTTGGCCTGCAGAAGTGTTACAGCTTGGGCGACAATTTCAGGCCGAGTATCCATATTTTTTAGTCATAACTAGCTCTAAATTTAGATTTGCCTTTTTATGGAACCAATAATCGGACACATCAATAAAAAATCCAACTTGTGCGAAATAAACAAAGTTTTCTCCATTCCTGGATTGTTGAAAACAAAGACCAGACTCGAATTTTCATTTTTTTTTTTCATAATCCTGAATTCGAAATAAAAAAAACATACAAAAGGGTTGACCAAAAAATCAGCTTTAAAACTGCCTTAAAACTTATTGCTCCACCTAACATTTATTTTTAGCTGGGCACCGTTAAAACTTTAAACACTAGGTGGACCGATAGATGTGTCCGGGAGTGTATATATAAACACTACTAACAAAATTGTGAATAAAAATCTGAAACTAGAAAAGAGCGGGTAACCTTTAAACTGTCAAACTTTTTTATTTATAGGTAAGAATACCCTCAATCAATAAAATTATAGTCTCTATGAACAGATCATTTATACTGATGTATTAAAGTTATAACAGCTATAGCATTTCTTTTTAATTTGAACAATATTTAATAATATGTTAACATTATAAAGAATAAGGAACGGTAACATAGCCCATGCCACAACAGTAATTTGGAAGTATTATTAATTCTTGCAAATACACTTCGCCATGCTTTCAAATTTAATTTAAAGATATTATATAAGGAAATTTATTAGTAAATAAAGTATATTGTCCAGTTTTGAGTGAAAAAATCATTGCGTCCGTATTAACTTAAGGATCATCTGTATTGACACTGACGCATGCCGACTGACGCACGTCCTCAGAGACTCGCCTCAGTTATCCGATATTGATATGCTATTAAATGAATTATGAAATAACATGAATAGCGTGAAATAGTAACTCTTAAACACTTATCTCGTCGTGAGATACCTGAGATAACGCGTTATACACGACAAAAGTCGACTTATATGTTCCTTTCAAATAGTTTTTTTCGAAAATATAATCGAGCAAAATTAATTAATCGTACCAACGAAATCTCATGATTTTATAATAGCTTATTTATACATTTTCAGGCGTAAAGGAGACCAACATCTATGATAATAACCGTAAGGCATCAACGAAAATGTTATAATATTATCTAAAACTCTTTGTCAAGATTAAAAACAATATTAGGATACCGAAAATATCATAGTTGCCGTAGGAGCACTGAAATTTAATTTGGTATTATTTTCAAATTGGAGTGTTATAAATTAATTAGTATTTTCGATATATGTTTATAGAGATATATTAAAACAAAGCAGATTAAGCTAATTTCGTGCGCAAAACCATCGGCTTGTCTCGTAGCTTAGAGGTTAACAGACGCACCATCGCGACCGGTCAAATTTGGGACATGTGGGAAAAAAAACTGGTTTGCTTCGAGTTGAGCGCTCCCATGATATCCTTTGACTCATTGTGTTTAGGTTCCAACTTCGTACCCATTTTAAAACACAGTGATCTTATTGCAATCCTGTTTTGCCGTATAATTTGCACAGGTATCAATTACAATTCATAAAATGAAAATTAATTGTAATTTGTATATTTTTGAAATTAAAAAAAAATCTCCTGCACATAATGCAAAGTTCGAGTCTAAGTTCTTTTTGATACAATAATAATAAATAGTAGTTATAAATAACTCTTAAGAGGATCTAAAGTAAAAGCATAGGCTCTTCGTATAATAAACTCTTTTATAGGTAATAATAACAAAAGTGCTAATTAGGTTTAGTTTAATTACAGCTCCACTACCCTCGATTCAATAGTCAAGAAGGCTGTTAAACTTATCTACCTACACACTTTAAGAGCTCTAATTTTGTAGAGCACATTATACACATGTATTTTAACACCTATTTTTCTTCTTTATCTGATCTATACGTAATTATCGGGATTCTTTTTGTCTATTTCCTTCATTAAATGATGTATTTTTTAAATTGCACACCTCTTCGTTGGTCTGCTCATCAGATCTTTTTCATAGTTGTCCAACTGCATAACAAAAGCATTCAACGTTTCTTTAACGTCACAATCCAGATTTAGCTGCGGTGTAATGTTAAATTTACAGCAATTATATTTTTATGACGGAGATGTAAATAATAATCACAATTTAACAAACCAAAACCTCATGTAAAGAGCATTATCACGCATGTGTTTACGCTAGTTTTTCAATGTGCACGCTTTTTATTGTATCAGTTCATTTCCTTGTCAAGATAAGGTGGAAAAAGAACTGCGTAACCGAAACATAATAAATGGATTTCAAAGTTTACTCGTAGACAGGAACTATTCATGATTCCTTCTTGTTTCCACCCATGACTGGCGATCATCAAGATAGTTGTAGTGGATAGAAATCCTGTTAATTGTAGTGAATATAACCTGACCTACATCTAGTCTCTCGAAAATCTTCCGCTAACACCATAAAAAGATGATTCTTGCTTTAATTGTAGCTAATTTCTGTTTATGAAAAAAATCTTTGTATTTTTATTTTTCCAACGTATGTTCTTTTACCAGAAGCTCAAGCTAACACGGGATTGAACCCGTTCCTCTTCAAACGATCGTCTTTAAAACTGAGCTACCACCGCTTCACAGTAAAAGTAAACAACAAAGAGTAAATAGGACCTTCCTAGCTCGTCACTTCGAAACAAAAAGTAGTACTTATTATTATCAAAGAAAATGCTATGTAATTACTATTTACTTTAAAAGACAACTTGAAATTTTCAGTTTGCGAAATACAGGAAGCTATTGTCAAAGTATATTATAAAATGACATCTCAATGATATCCATGATCAATGTACCAACTCATAGTTGTCCACGCGTTATCCACGCTGCTTCGCGATAGTATCACATAATCTTATCGATAACTGTTAGATCGGGGCACTTCAAGTGAATTTAAATCCATCTTAAGTTGACGGATATTGATTGAACGTAATTACGTTTGAACCGACCGATATGACGACGCTGATTCCATTTGCAATCCGAAAGTGGAAGGTGGACAATGGCAGCTAGAGCACTGAAGAACCCCGCATCGTAGCACCCATCGAGGATAAGGGTAAAGACTTCTTCATACCTGTAACAGACTGATGGACTGACTCACAGTGTGTATGGCTAATTTGTAACATGATCTCGTGAGTACCACTAAAAAGTATACCGCATCCATTAAGCGTATTACTAAATGTTGCCAGCGTAAGATGTCCCAGGAATTTTAACAATGCACTTAGCGCGATCTCTAAATAGTTTTCAGTGACTATTTAAACAAAAAATTTAATAACCTTCATAGATTTTCCATCACTAACAAAATGAGTTTGATAATCGTTGCCACCACAGAACATGTCCAACCTTAGTACCTTTGTGGTACCGAGGAGTATCGAGACCGTCCAGGTTTCCCTGCGGCTTCTATTCCTGCCAAACAAGTGTCTAAACATTACTGTATTTTTATTTGAAAGGCGTTGGTAGTAAAATTAACAGGATAACTAGAACTCACATGTTGTACATAGTGTATTATTTTAAAAAATGCCACGTTGTTACGAGTAGGCGTCACAAAAAAACATTGTGAAATTTTTTACCTAATACGAGTACTAACAAGTACGACAGTATAAAGATAAGAAGTAAAAGTACCACAGTATCGTATAACCATAGCTATATTATTATACATCGATATAGTATAAAATAATTTATATACATGTTGTAAACTATTTAATCTAATACTGTTGTAATACATCAAACAAACAGGGTTAACTTACTACCCGGATCACTCGATAAAGTAGACGACCATTATGCGGTTGTTTGGTTAAGGTTTATGGATTACGAGAATCTTCTTCAGTATCAGCTTACTCGTACTCAATAGTATCGCCAACCGTAAATTAGATTATAACCTCAATTATTTAATACAAGTTAATACCGCTACACTGTACACTTTAATCATATTTTCCATTTAATATCTTCTGTTTACAGTAACGCAGAAAACTGCAGCGGGAAACTCATGAAGCTTTAATAGGTTTACGTTGATTTGAAATAAAAACGACATACATGACCCTAAAATCTTATTAAGAAAAGTTAAATTTAAATAAAAATTTTGTAATTTTAGGTACCGCCATGCTTTTTAGGTGGGTAAACTCCAAACATATGAATGGAAAAGCATTCTGTGCGCATACACTTCACCATCCATGGTCTCGTTTAACGTCGTGAGAATTAGAAGTCAATTTTTAACCAATATACGATAAAAATTGATCGAGAAGGCCAGCAGTTCACAGTATTGCGACGTAGTAGACTACGTCTAATGCCCTTAAGGTGCCGTCCAGCTAAGAACATTTATAGTTTTGTCAATTGATGATAAAACTTGACAGTTATTTTATCAGCAACAAAGATTTATCTATAGGAAGTGGTAGAAGAGGGCGATTGTACAAACTGGATATTCCTTTTATATCATTAAAACCATCTGTAGTGAAGGATTTGGTAAATATTATATTATAGTAATTATTTGCAATTTGCTTAGCAACATGCTCTTTTGCCCCCTCCTTTTAAAAATAAAAATCTGATTGAAAAACCGACGGACAGTTTATTGCCATCGCAAGAATTTAAATAAAAATGAAAAAGCTTTATGTGTTTCGTGATAACTATAGCACCAGATCATCTGCCAGCACAGTTCTCTTGTGATCAGGGCTGCTGCTAAGCAGTCGGAATGTTGGGAAAATAAATAGTTGCATAAAAGTGATAAAAACCGTAAAATTTTGTATTAAAATCATATACAGTACATAGTCTACCTATTTTGAACACAGTTGTTTTAGGATAAAAACAGATAATATAGCAGAGGCTGATAGTTTTCTTTATACACATATGTAATAAAAAAAGTGTGTTCGTTGTTGATTTTTTAAACTTCATCTATTGACTACACGTAATGCAAGAGGAGCAGGCGCTGTTACTCAAATTCTATATAAAAATCTTAAAATTTTTGACTGTTCGTTTAGATTTTAATATTTTACTTATGATATATTTTTGTGATACTTACTTATACCAAACAAAACAATTTTAAAAATGTTTACTTTCGCTAAGTATGACTTTCTGTTTATTTCGAAAGATGTCTAAAACGGCCAGACTTTCTACAGCTACTTTAAATAAAATAATTTCCTTATAATTTTGTAACTAAATGGTCGAGATCGCTATCTTGGAAACCATTATATCAATTACTAAAAAAATATTAAAAACGTTTTATATTTTCACGGAGAACGTTTCTCTCACTCAACAACTCTTTTTCTATTTCCTTTATTGTAACACGCCACTTGATAGCGCTGGAAAAAAGTAGAGCTAGTACTTTAAACTTTTTCTTTAGTTGAACATACAAACATTAACGATAATACTATTAATAGTATTAAAACATAAATATATTGTTCTCAATCCATGTCGTATCACAATTTAAACAAATGATGGATGTTCGATGTTGTCTTTACTAAGATTGTTTATCCAACACGCGCGTCTATATTGACGGTCGCAGGTGACAGATGGTAACTGTGTGTGATACGCTGTTACGTCAGCAAAGTGACAGCTAGTGGTTATGACAGCGATGGAACACATGACCTGATCTCGTCAGGCATTGACTGACTGTTCAGACTTCAGGCTCCTCTCACAAAGGCAAAGGCCGGTTGCGAGTTGGCGGATGTGATTTATCTTCAAAGAGTGTTGTTTAAAAAAATATCGGATTTCTAACAAAAATTTTCTTTACTGGAAACTCAAGTTCAGTGGAGATAGAAAGGGTGCCGTTTCAATACGTATAGCAGGTAACGATCGCATTACAATCTGGGCTATCACATTTACAGTTTAAGGCGGTTGCTGCGCTGTAGATCATCTGACCTATCCAATTGTAAATCGCAAATCGACGATTAGATAAAAATTGTTTGAGTTTGCCAAACTTTGCGATTGAAAATTCCCTTATAAGATAAAGTCAAAATGTCACATTCCAAAAGTTGATCGAACGCAGAAAGAACAAGTTCTATGAGGTACCTCAACAAGTCTGTGAAAACCACTACCACCGTTATATTTTGACCAGACTAAACAAAATAAAGCCATTACCTTTATAATTCTACTACACTCCACTACAAAATCATTGATATGGCGGAAAACAAATTAAATTAACAGAACGATATTCATTGAAAGAAACGAGATTTTAACTAGAGACCGCGGTTGACAATTCTATGTAAGCTCTTAGACCAAATGAAGCGTTGAGATAACCCCACTTCTTGAGTGTACTGAGGATCAGTAAAAGCAATGTAAATCACATCAGACTAGATACAGGGACCATCTTCGATTATGTCCAACAGCGCAGTGATGATTAAATACATTTTATTGGTGGCAGAGCAACAGGAGACATGAGAGCCTTTGTCGCATGTTATTACGAAGCGGGTGACTTCACAATTACTCATCAAGAATGTCGTTGTACATTACGACAATAGCTCAAATGTAAACGATACCTCATCGCGAACGGAAGGACAATTTAACGTTGTTTCTGTTTATATAACTCAACAAACAATCCGTAGATTTTTTAACACGTGATCAACCGAGAAGATTAGATTTGATAAGTGACGTACGAATCCTGCAGATATTAACAAGTTTGCTTTGCTCAGCGTTATACGAAAAACGGAAATTATAATAAAATACTCAAACTGGATTATGACGTTAACATTAAACTGCAAAAATCCGTTCGGGTAATAAATTAAATCTCCTTTTTCTAATATGGGAATGGCATACAGATCTTTCGTTAACAACTGTAACACACCAAAGCTGTTATGGTGGCTGATCTTCAATTTGAGTTTGTTGGCTAGCCCGACTGGTTCAAAAAACTAACGTGACTGCGGAATTCAACCAGAGATCCCTATGTTACAACACTAGTGGTTAACCGATTCGTCACTAAGGCAGTTAAAACTTGGCGATAAAGCGTGTAAAATAACACAAAGCGAACGAAGAGAACTTGAGACGTACGGGCCTAGAATATTTCGCACTAATCTCAAAACAAATTAGTTTACGTTAGTGATTCTTGTTTCAACGCCACGAATAAACAATCAACCATGATTGTAATCCACCTCGCACGTATTTGTATCGTGTCGTTTGTTATGTTTTTACTTTTATATTCTTATGTTTGTGTAAGAACAAAAAAAATCAAATTGGCTATGGTGACTACATAGTCATACAATTATCGGAGAATTAAATGAAAATAAATTATTATCATAATCAGCCGTAAAACGCTCACTATTGGTTATAGACACATAGAACGATTCTGTGTTTTTAGGTTTATTATGTTAGGAAAGAAGAAATGCTGCCATCTGTTTTACACTGCGCTAATGTATTACCAGCTAGGAGTTCAAATATATTATGTTTAAATGGTGCTGTAGATAAGGAATTTACTATAATTGGTACATATTTTTATTTTAATACGATAATCGCAATTTGGCGCTTTGTTTACTTTTTAAATAGCACCTCGTTGGTATCGGGAACTTACCACAACGATCATCCTGCTCATCTCTTCAAGTCGTAGACAAGGTAAATTAAATTCTATTAAACATAAGTTTCTCATTTTTATTATAAAGTTTATATAGAGTGTACAGTGTAAAGTTTATATAGATTGTGAGTGTAGTGTTTTTTTTTAAGTTGAAAGTTACTAGTTATAATGATAAGGTAAATGTCACACACAATTCGTGATGCGCGCGAAAACGACCAATGACAAGACGGGAAACATGCACGCCCACGTCTCATGAGTGTCATGTTTTCGCTACATGAGCGGCTCACGCTACGCTCACAGACGTGTCAAAGATGTTAAAGATAAGTTGATAAAATTATCATAGTTGAGAGCTACACAAATACAGTTAAGCCTGCTTTTTGCCGCGCCTCCTGCGATGAACAATCCATATACATATTTCCCTGTTAAGCGTGCTCTTTACGACACAGTAAATTTATAATCTGGTAACCCTTCTACCATACTGTTCGGTAATCGTACACGTCTAAAATGTTAAAAAAATTTAAATTTCGTCGATCGCTTTTTTACATCCTACGTATAATAAAAAGTCCCGTCTATTACTATTTAATCACATTTTTTGTTATAACCACATACAGGCACTCATTTAAATAAGAAATTGCTCTTGTAAAAATTTCGCCGTAATTGCAGTCATGGAAATAATATAATATGATCCTTTAATATGTAAAAGGAGGTACTTTATATTTTTATTTTCGAATGAATTGTAACTTCATCATTATGTTCTTTTTTACGAAGCGACGACACGAGCAAGTCTCCTGATGGTAAGTGATATGCTTGCCTATAACTACGTGGCGCTAGTTCAAATGGTATACACTGCACGACGTTCGCTCGTTGCCTTAAAACATAAAGTGTTAAGTCTCGTTACCCAGTCTAATTCACCAGCTTACAGCGCACTTCAAACCGGAACTCAATAATGTTTGCACACTACTGTTTGGCGGCAGAAATAAATGTATTTATGTATTATTAGTGTTTAAACATTAGTTACTGCTACTTTTGTTTAAATTGAATCACATACAAAAACTATAAATAACTTGGTAAAGTACATTAATTGTTCAACGATATATACTATTCTATAAAAATCTGTCTGCAGCAGAAAGTATAAAAGCTAATGACAATCGGATTAGTTTACTTCGATACTTGAAATGCAATACCGGTACTATATAAGGCACATTTATTAATACGTTAGACAAAAGACTGCTGCAATTAAGTGAATAATTTTTACGACGGAAAACATCTGACTTGTAAAAAAAAAGTAACACAAACTCCGAAAGTAAAATATTTTGTACGCAATTACTTCAGCTCCATCTGTTAAAGATTCTTGAATACACAGACACTAATAATTTTATCATTTAACATCTCGTAACACTAAACCGAAAAAAAATATATTTAACTTCTAAAAAACAAATTAAATAACAATTTATTTAACTTGTTTTTTATGGATCTACTACAATTGTTTTATTCTAAAACTTTTTTAATTAATATATAATCTATATTCATGATTGCAACACTGACCCATAAGCTTGCCGCATACTGTTGGTTGGTCGGCCGCCATTTTGCGTTGCGTTTACCGATTGCGTTGTTACTTTGAGGTTTTGTTTAACTTCATTAAAACCTGTGATAATTTTAGTTAGGCTACATTATTATAAGTAAATCTCTATTTATATATTTTTCCTGTTGTGTTTGTGTAGTTACTATAATGGGCAGAAAGAAGAAGAAGGCATCAAAGCCATGGTGCTGGTATCCTTTTAAAGAAACCTACATTTACCAAATGTTTATGACCTTCGCAAATATAATTGACCCATTTTTGCAGTATTTACTTTCAACTTCTCTATACTTTATGCGCTTGTGTTTATATTGATATGTTTCCTTAGCACGCAATTCAGGTATTGTAACAGGGAATTTGACGATGAAAAGATTCTGATTCAGCATCAAAAAGCTAAACACTTCAAATGCCACATATGTCATAAGAAATTATACACGGGTCCTGGGCTGTCAATTCATTGTATGCAGGTATGTTTGCTCTCGCTTGGCACACGCCCCGCCCGCCCACGTCCAGTCTCGGGGCTACTCTTTTCATCTCGAACGATTATAGGTCGAGATATTTTCGCCTAACGCTCTCCACACATCATACGCGCCAAACTCGCTCCCGTAAAAGTAAAACGCAAAAGCATATTTGATTTTTGTTGCCTTAGTGGTATTGCTATATAAATATATTTTTCAGGTACACAAAGAAGCTATTGACAAAGTTCCAAATTCATTACCAAATAGGTCTAATATAGAAATAGAAATTTATGGTATGGAAGGTATACCATCAGAAGATATCAAGGAGCATGAGAAACAAAAAACAGGTATAAAAATATATTATTATTTGACCTTCTGCAGTTGTTGTATGGATCCTAATGTATGTACAAGGACATATTTTTTTTTTTATTTTTGCTTGGGACACTGTAGCATTAGATGTTTATTGGTGTCTAGTTTTTATTAGTGTTCCAGTAAAGGTATGTTTCTTTGTTTCAAAGTTTGTACTTGTTTATGTATTATTATGGATTTTTGAATGATGTAGGTGGTGGCAAAGGCTCTGACAGTGAAGATGATGAACCCGCAGCTAAGAAGAAAGCCACAACAGCATTGGTAAATAATTATTTCTTATATACTCCTGTCTAATGTTGAGTTTTAAAAAAAATTAAACTTTTTGGAAATTACTACAGACAGAAATATTAATTTATTACATGGAAACAGGGCTTGCTTCAAACTGATGATTTTAAAAATGTACAGATCACATTTATGTGCCTATGAATTTCTTACCAGGTTCTTCCCCATCATATTGGGCACAGGGAAGCATTTATACCAGAAACGGGAGTTACCATCATTTGAATGACTGAAAATGTCTGTCCAAGGCCAAAATAAGCTTTGAGTTGAGTGCATTAGATAATAATAAACATAGCTTTTCTTTGCTTAAATGTATTAAACTTTCGGTTACAGAGTAAACAAAATGCAGTAAGTGTTTTGTTATTCTTTATTTAATATAATGTATATTGAATATAATTAGACTTTGGTTAAAAATTTTGAACAAAGCCAATTTACTAAATTGTTATTGACATTGGACAAAATGCATTGTGAGAAAAATATAAGGGATAAATATTTGACATCTTTGCACTATTGACACTTGATGAATTTAAAAATCAAACATGAGTTTTTAAATTTTCTTTGTTTAATTAAGATTTTTAGTGTAGCAATGGCATATATAGGTGCATTTTTTTTTAAATAAATGCTCGAGTATTACAATAAGATTTATGAAACTCAAAAAATCTTTAAAATTTGTTGTATACCTTTTAAGTTTTTGATAACAGTTTCTGTTTTGTTTTGACAAATAAATCTAATCTGAAAATTTTGTAATGGTGATAACACATTTGTTACTTACATTCATATTTTGGTATAAGTTCTCATCAAACCTACGAAATATCTATTGAATTGGCTAAAAGCTAAGAAATTCACAGTTTATATACATACCTTATAAACTAAATAATATAGTATAAATTTCTTACTTTATTGATTTCATTTTAACTTTTTACTATTTTCTATTTATTTACCTCTTCTCTAATTTTTACATGTTATTGGATTTTCTACATTAACATTTAAGGTGTCCTTTACATTTATTAAACAGTTGAAAATTTCTGTTTTCCGCAGCTGGGGGCAGGTCCATCAACAGTGACCCAGGGTATACTACCCACCCCCATGGCACCTGTACCTCCGGGAATGTACCCAGGGCATGCAATGGCCATGAACCCAATGATGCCGCCGTTTATGCAAGCACCTAGGTAAGCTATAAACATTGATATACAAAACTATAAAGTTTGTTATTTTATCCACAAATGTTAACATTAAGCATTGTCTTTTTTGCATTTAGACTAACCATTTCTTGATAATGTCTGCCAAATAAAAATTTGATTCTAAGACAGTTGTATATAATTAGTCTTGTTAGCCCAATACTGATGTATATATTAAAGAAAACTGACAATAAGCTCCAGATAGTTACAAGATTAATTGTTTGTAATGGTTGTTGCAGAATGATGATGCCCACCATGAGGTCTCTATTCCCCGCAGCTAGTGTGCCAACCTCAACGCCCAGCAAACCCACCTTCCCTGCGTACAGGTAAAACTTCCATTTTACAATGTTGCGTGATTTAACTTACATCAAAGGAAGTAATAAATATTATAGAGCACCAACTAATTTTAGCTAAAGTTTAAGTAATTTATGAAAATGCGACTAAGAATACATTTTAAATAGTGAATTATAATGAATGTTTAATTAATTTTGAGGTCATAGGTAGTTTATAAATTTTATGAATCGACTGAGTTGTAAACTAAGATGTTTATTTTTAAACTATTAGAATCTCAACAGGATTTTCATTATATCAAATTGGCAGTACAAGTGAAATTAAGTGAATCAAAATTTCACAAGTACACAATTGTTATGTAAGTAACCCAAATGATTAAATTGTGCGAGCTGAAGAACTTGATGCTACTGCACTGGCAACCATTTGTATTTTAACTCTCATGTACATGTTATCGTTTGTGGGATCATCATTTTTGTACATGTCACAAACTTGAAGGGCCCAGGTGCATGTAATATATAACTGTCTGTACTGTCTGTTATTAACTGTAACATGGAGATTCTGGTTCAATTCCAGAGCCACATGTTGTAGTTTGGTTGATAGTACCTCAAATTGTTAATCTGGCACCATAACAGCAACATTGTAATTGCAGTCAAGTGTTAACCCATTGCAAATAAATAAAAATAATATTATTTTTGGCACACAACTATGTTTATTGGTATACAAACAATAACTTCATCTTGTGCAATAAACAAAACCAACATTTTAAATATGCAGTAAATATCATTACTTATTCGAAGTTTATTAAATTGTATGTGACTAAATAATATTGTGCAATTTAAATATTATCCAACTCGTATAAAACATGTGGGAATACTTTTATCTCCGTGTTCTACTAGGAGTTTCATAATTCTAAAACCAGCCGAACTCATTTCCTAATAGCTTGAAACATGCTCCATTGTTAAACTAATCATTTCATCATGTGTAATTAAAAGAAATGTCTTAACAACTCATTTACGAACATAGCTACACTATTAACCTTTATAAAGGGAGATGTATTGCATACCCACAAACTAAAATTCCACAATCTGTCCGTCCTCTTCCTTCTTAGGCAATCGATCTTGTTTGCACACTAATGTATAATCTTTTGTGTCGTCAGTAACGCGACAATAAGCGCACCACCCACGACATCCACGTCGGCGGGCAGTACGGAGCCCAAAGAGAACGGGGAAGTGAAACTACCCCCAGCCAACTCGTGCCCCCTGGTGACGGCCACAGGCGCGGGCTCGAAGATCGTCCACCCGCCGGAGGACGTGTCACTCGAGGAGATTAGGGCGAGGAACGCTAAGTACCGTCCAAAACCTAAACCGGATGCGCCTCTATCAATACCCACGTCTATGCCCACCATGATCTCAGTTAGCACGAGTCAGGCAGAGGTGAGTAGTTTTGAATGTCCATGTTACACTACTGAACCGAAAGGATACCGCGCGTACACTGCAGATAAGATTCACTAAATATTTCCTTAGCTTTAGTCATTGCTTACATAAGTTATGCTGGTGAGGAAGGGATATGGCTTATAGGTTACAGCATGGGAGAAGTTTTTCTGATATTCAGATCTTTATGCTGAATGCTGTAGTGTATGTCTCTTAAACTTTGTGAAACACCACAATAATAACGGTAACAATGTGTTCTGTAATATATATATATACATTGGGACTTTTGTGTAAACACAGTTTTGCTAGACAAAATTAAGTAGTACATTTTTGCCAATTGTCTGCAATATTCAATTAATTATTTCCTTTTTTTATATTATGAAAATAATTATCATTGGACAGTTATTAGATGTTACGATGGTTGAAGGCAATTTGAATGTATATCGTTGACCCGGCAAGCAATCCTTTATGTGTGCGCGTGCGCAGGTGGCGGCGCACATGTCCGCAGCGGTGGCCGCCGCGCGCCAGCAGGCGGCGATGCGACGGCCCGTCATGCAAATGCAGCAGCAGATGGTGGGCATGCTGCCCCAGTTGCCTCAGTTGCAACAGCTACCGCAACTGCAGCAGTTGCAACAGCTGCAGCAGATGCAGCAGCTGCCGCGAGTGGGCGTGCCGGTATCGATGCCTCCCGTCATGCTGCCCGTTATGCCGCAGTTCAACATCATGCGCCCGATCCAGCCCGGTCAGTACACCGCATATTATAACTACCGATAGGTTGTTGTCACCTGCGCAAGTAAATACACGTGGAGCCGCCGACAGCAGGCGGGAGGGGAGGGGGGGGGGGCCGAAACGCTCCCAGCGCCTCGCGTGTATTTATTCCGCACTACGAAGTTTTACAGTTTGACTTATTTTATTCCATATTTGACTTTCAAAAACTTATGTACAAGATGGTGACTGTTGGATGAGGTATGATGACGCGGAACATGTCTGTTATTTAGGATAATTACAAGTATGTTATAGTCATAAGTAGAATTAAAATTTTACTGTATACACACACACGAGAGAGCACACAAACTGTAAAATTTCCAAATCTACCCGCGTGACGTGTGTCGTTGCTGTACGTACTACTTTTACATTCAATTGTAATACAGTAAACTCATAAATCTCATTTAGTATTAATGTTAGGATTCGTTTAGATTACACCGGCAGTAATAGTAACAAGTCCAGCGCTGAAATAATACTGGAACGATGTAATAATTAGTTGTTAAGTCAATGGGGAAAATGCATACGATTCATTAAAAAGTTAATTCTTTTTAAAAAAAAAAACGTTATTTCTGAATTGTATCATCATCAATAGTTTTAGTGCATAGACATTTTTAAAAACTATGAAATTTTGAATGTTTTAAAAGCGACTCCATTGATCAGAATACTGTGGCTTTGTAGTCTATGGCTGTGCTATGACGTAAATAAGCGCGCCAAAATGGCGGGTGTTTTTTTAATGATTTAAATTAAATTTTACCCTGTTGATATTTTTTAATTGTTTATATTTGATGTACATTTCTATGCATATTTCCTATTAACCTGTGCACTGACTGCTCCGCTGACTTGTTCCTAATACAGCGGCTACGTTTTACATTTGAACACCTCAACCTCCCGTAGCCGGGCCATGTTTTAAATTTTAATGTATTAAATTTGTCATTGTATAACATTTTAGAATATTGTAGAGAATTTAATATTGTCAATGTTACTTAATAACGCAACGTGTCTCTGTCTGACTGTAGGCGAGTTAGAAGTAAATTTAAGACCCTTATGTGTTGAGATCGTATAAGAACATTTCTCTGAAGTTTGTCCGATGTTGTTATATTTGTAACTATTGATTTTATTACTGATGTTCAACCGCATCCAGGTGTCGTTTGGGGGCAATCATTGTATCCGTTAGGGCCACGGGCCAGGTAGACTGCAACAGCATTCCCATGTAATGTGAACTTGACATTGTAAAGTGTGATACCAGCTCCTGTCTCTGTTTTGTGGTGTGCCTGTATACTGTCTCGATTGTACAGGAAGTTGAGAAGGGGCGTCTCCATCGGAAGCGCGGACATGTCCACTAGCCACTGATGTTTAACTTTTAAGTTATTCGATGCAATTTTAAATTCCAGTTGTCAAGGTCGTTTGAGAAGATGTGTGTGGGTGGGTTGAAAGGTTTGATTTACATTTACTTTTTTGATATTAATGGAGAAACGCTATTTTTTAATTAATTAATCTATTTTTTTTTTTAAGACGATTAGTTATTTCGTAATACATTTTAATTATGAATTTTAGAAAAGTCGAAAGTTGATTTTGAAAAACCTCCTTGGAATAATTCGCCATTGAACATAACGTCTTTTCCCTTTGAGAGAGAACATTTTGTGCTTCAGTGGTTGATGTTTCCTGGTTGGTGTTCGGGCGATGGTGATGGTGATAATGTAATAAGATGTATTTCGGTTACACTTGCAACACATTGTTTTTGTATTCAAGTATGATTTGTAAAGAACGTGGAAAATGGATTTGAAACGATGTTCACCGTTTTAATTTTGTAATAAATCATAACAATGTGCTAATTTAGTTTCTGTTTTCCACGGCTTTGAACCAAAAACTGAAGCATGACCAAGTTCGAACGGGGGACGCCCTAGTGGCTAGTGCGCGGCCCCGCCCCGCCCCACCGCGGGCGCGCGCCGGGGCGGGGCGGGGCGGCGGCGAGTCGGTCCCGCTCGCTCTCGTTGTATGTAACGCGCGTAGCAAACAGCCTTGTCTCGCTCGCGCGCCGCCGCCCCGCTAACCGCGCTCGGCCGCCCCCGTGCACGCTCGGAGCGTCGCGGACACGAACGAGCGGTAACTTTATTTACCTTCCTTAATGGATTTGCTTACTGTAGTAGCTCTTATCTTATTACTGTCTCGATTTTTCTCGTAGTGGTCGTTTCACGCGACGGTCGGTTTACGGGTGGGTACACTAATATTATATATATACATATATATTTACGTACAAGTAGTTTGTCGCTTTCAACTGTGCATGAACCGAGGAGTTATAGTCGTTGGCCAGGTCGGCCGCCGCCGCTGGAGCGTGCATGACAAACGGACACGTTTATTAAATATTCGGTATTTTGAAAGTGTGACTTTTTTATGTGAATTTCATTCTACTTGTGTTCCTCTTCGCATCGGCGCCGCCGAGGGCGTGGCTTGGGTCGGCGCACCCCAACGAATACCGCATCCTTGTTATACCTTTTTTACATCCAAAACATAATGTTCCGTTCACCTTTAAAGCACAATCACTTCACACGGACGTACTCGCATCACGCCACCGAAAACAAAAACTGATCGGCGAGCCGGAGTGACCGGCGTCGATACAGCGCCGTCTACTCGTTTAAGTACAATTAGGTTTTGTATTTGTGATAGTTTTCATTTTCGAGTAGGCTTGTGTAAGAGAGTTCGTCCACGGTGTAGACCCAAGTCCGCCCGCGGGCCGGCCGCGCGCTCGCGTGCGCGTGCGCGTGCTGACGTGCGTGTTGTGTGCAGGCATGTTGGTGCCGGGCGGGGTAATGCCGATGGGCATGTTCGGCGGCGTGCCCGGCCTGCTGCCGCGCTACCGGTAGCCAGTAGCCGGTAGCCACCGCCCACCGCCCACTAGCCAGGTACTCCGCCCTATACATAACGCGGTGACGGGACACTAACTGCCTAAGGTAAGACGAGGAGGACGCCAGTACGGAGTAGCGGGCGGGGCGCGGGGGCGTCGCCTCCGGCCGGACACTGCGCGCGCGGGCCTGCACATATATATGTATATATGTTGTTGAAGCGCGGGGTCGGTCAACGCCCCGCTGGACATGAGACGTAGAGACGGCGGGTGTCCGGCCGGGGCGGCGCCCGGCGGCCGCGGCGGGCGCAGGTGACGCAGTTCGCCCGGCTCGGCCGCGGTTGGGCCGGCAGTTCCCTGCGACTCCGCAGGCGACCAGGCTGTCACAACTCGCGTTGTTGGATTGGCGGCCCCCTGCCCCGCGGCGGCGGCCGCCCGCGCGCCGCGCCCCGCCTCGTCGGTAGTGTAATGTTCTGAAAGCGCCGGTGTTCAAATGTGTGTAATTAAAACAATTACGTTATACGTTAATTATCTGCCTTGAAATTTTTTTCTTAATTTCCACGTGAAGTTGTGACGTTTGCCTATCATCATCTTGTAGAATTTTGACACTTTACTCAATAAATGCTATTGATTGAATGCTCGCTTTTTATTTGTTACCTGTTATGTTTCACCTCTAATCTTGACTGGAGGCGCACTGCCCGCCGGCGCGCGGCGAGCTCGTCGCTACACTTCATAATAACTCTGTATAACGTAACTTTTACTTTCATGCTAATGTATCCACTTTGCCTGCTATCTATGTACGAACAAAATGTATAATCTTCCTTTGCATATATATTAACGTTGTGCATGGGTATGTATGTATGTATCGCACGGAGCGCGTCCGTGCCGGCCGGCTGTCCGGCACGAGAGCGCGGGGCGCTGCGGTGAAAGGAAACTGCGTGTACAGGAAAGCCATATTTATTACATTCAGAGTCGCGCCTGCATCCGGGACCGTATCACTTTATAAACACATTTAAATATAAGGAAAATACAACAGAACCGAATCCGACACCGAACAGTTCGGTGCGCGTTCAGGAAACGCGTTAAACTTCGTGTTGAGCGGAACTGCAGACGATCAAATGTTACAGGCGCTTTTCTACATTCAAACAATTATCATTTTTCAGTATATATTATTTTTACAAGTAATTTTTTTATTGCTCATCTGAGTAAACGTTGCTGAGAAATAAATTTAACAAATTAAAGACTGAGAATTTCCTTTTTTTTTCCTAAAAAAAAATTAAGTACTTTGCGGCCGTTGACATGATCATTACATGACTAAACAGAAATATTACCTCGCTGATAATATTTATAAAGGACAAAGTGTTTTCAGTAAGTTGGTACACCGGGGCGACACTACACAGGAAACAACTTACTCAGTCATCAAATTTTAACACGCCCAGCGACTTTATATGGCAACGCGTATTAAGTTGGAGTTAACGGCAGTACATTTGTAAATACAGAGTCAAAATTTTAACTTTAAGCACAGTGGCGTCTAAGCTAAGCGCACGCTACTTGGTCTGTCGAAACGTAGTTTAACGTAACAGTTGGTAGTTAGCTACAGGAATTAAACATTCTATTTGTAACGTTCAAAATAAACCTATAAATTATGTGCTGCCCATACAGTAGTACAGATATAATTACTAAGTCTTTTAATTTTTCCAGTATAAAAATGTCCAAGTGGAACTAAAACCTAGAACACCTATTCGAAGATATGTAACTGTTGGTTCTATTGAAAAAGGGCAAACGTTAATATCCTGCCGCCGACACACACACGTACATACTTTTATAATATACAACCAATAAACATGTGCACGACACCAACACCAGAGTTCAGCACAACCTGCCTACACACTACCCACAAACTATTAACGAGTGCACGTGGGGAGCAATGGCACCGCTAGATACATTATTAATCGTAATGTAAACATTTTAGGCACTAAATTTGTAATACAAGTGTTATTAATAATTGTAATGATTACTGCGACCGACTCGCGCGCGTCCTGATCAAATATAAAATTCCTATAAAACAGTTGGAAGTACTTTGTAGAATAATAATGGTCACATGAGCGTGGCGGTGGTGCTAGTGGTCGGGGGAGGGCGAGGGCGCGCGGCTGGTGAACGCGTCCGGCGACAGCGAGCGCGCGCCCTCCGCGCACGGCGTGTTCGCGCGCGTCATGCTCTCGAAGCGCTCGCGCATGGCGGCGACGTGCCCGGCCGTCGCGCCGCGCCGCTCCCCGCGCGCCTCCGGCGGCTCCGTGTCGGACATCAGGGACACCTCCGACGAGGCCGTGTAGTACACGTCGCTGACGGGTTCGCAGAACACCGCCGTGTGCTCGGCGTCGGACGCGACCGCCTCGCACTCGCTCGGCTCGGACCAGCGCTCGGCGACGAACGTCTCCACCTCTCGCACCGCCACCTCTTCCGGGCTAACCAGCTCGTCGCTGGCCACGTCGCCGCTCGGCGCCATCTCCTCCTCCGCGCTCCATGACGCGTCGGCGCACTCCTCATATTCGGTCTCCTCGTACGCGGAGGATTTCATGGTCTCGCAGAGTCTGTTTATCGCGTCGACGACGTCTCTGAGGTCGCTCACGTCCTCTGCGGGCATCGTCACTCGTTCTATGGGCAGAACGTCGGGGTCGGTCTCCTCCGTCTCGGCGGTCGCTGCGGGCGCCGCGGCGGCGATGGTGTTGGCCGGGCAGAGCAGGGCGTGCGCGACGGAGAGCAGCGCGTGCGCCGGGTGCGACTCGGGCACGAGGTGCGCGGTGGAGGCGGAGTGTGACGTCACGGGGGCCGCCGCCCCCCTTGTTCGCTAGCAGGCGCTCGACGTGCCCGACCAGCCCTCCAGCGGCACCCGCAGCGGCGGCGGCGGCGCCTGCGCTTTGTTCACTGTTAGAGACACGCCGCGTTAGTGGGTCAGTCAGCAGGGTTCATTACGTTGATAATAACAATTAGTGAATTAGATACTATTATAAACATTCTACGCGGCAACGTGCCAATGGTTATAAAGACATGTATTATTGCTCAAGTATTAATTTCGTTTTGCAGAGAAGTATTAATGCTTATTTACAGGCGCAGTAATAGAGTTTCGTCTAATTTTCACGAATTATTTAACGTTCAAAATGAAGCTTATGTTATGGCATGCATGATGGTGAGAAACGAAGCCGTGCGAAGCAACGAACAGAGGTTGGGTTAAACCAATAAATTCTAATTCTTCCAACAGTTCTACGTAACACAGGTTATTAGTGCATATAATGACCATGCTGCTATATGGTACATGCAGTTCAATGTTACCGCAGACAACACACAGGATCGAGGTAGTATTTAAATTCATAACACTTACCCACAGCGCGAGTTCATGCAGGATCATTTGAGTTTGGTTTTATTTTTTGCTTTACTTAGTAGATAACTTGACAGTAAATCTAGAAACTCCTGTCGAAACTAGGAGGACTAACAAATGTTACAATAAAAAAAAAACTAATAACGAACCCATGCCCAACACGACATTATGATAATATTCATTATATTATTAAATATAACAAAAATATATAGTTAATCTATTATGAAAAAAAAATGGGTTTACAAAAATAAATAACCTCCTTTTTTCATCGTTTAGTGTTTACCCAACAATAAAAAGGATGTAGTTGAAACCAAAAAACACGTCGTGTATCGTGTGTATGGAACTGAATGGAGTTCCCCTCGCTGCGCGGCCGCGGGCGAGCTGGCGTCCGGAGCGTCGGGTGGAACAATAAAATACTCGACAACGATTCAATATAGATTACTCTTTTATTAATAAAAATATTATCTATAAATATTAGTCATCGTACATTTTATCACAATACCGGCCGAACGCGGGCCCCCGTCAGACCTCTCGACGCGACGCAAGAGTAAATATGTACTTATGATTATTAGACTCACATAAACAGTATTTGCATTTAAGTTACTTTAAAGTCACTCCGTCGGTCGAGAGATGTGAAGTGCGCGGGGCCGCGCGCCGGCGGACACATCGCGCGCAAACTAAACGGACATTCAGCTTAATGGCACCTCGCTATACTAAACGAATAGATCACAACAAATAACCTTTCAATTGAGCGAACGAATGCGGGTCCGCGCTCGCGTGCCGGCCATACGCGTATATACGTATCAAATTGTAGTTAACAAAAAGTGGGTAGGCAGAAGTTACGACTTAAGCGACCCGCCGCGCGGGTACTTCGAGAAAGCGCCGTTACGCGTTGCAGCGTGTACGTGTAGTGAGTGTATGCGGCACAAAAACTACACAAATCATTTATATCGTTTCAACTCATTCACTGCCAATTATCCACATAGTTTGTATTGTAATTTACATTCATTACAATCGGTCAACGAACACCGCATCTTGTCCTTTATCAACTGCAGCACAATTTTTTTCTAACATCTTAATGCTACTTCTGTAAGTAAATTTATGGTAGGCCGACTGTGGATGAGTTAATTCAACTTTACATAGAAACAAATTTCTAAATAATTACTATAAAATGTAATCGAAAATTACAAACAGATAAAAATTCTAAAATGCTTATATATATATATACCCCGCATGCATCGCGCACAACACTAGCTTACTGAGGGACAGTTAAATTATAAACTGAGCGGTAATTTCAAAACTTTGCATTAAATAAATTTGATACGTATAACAAGCTATAACCAAATTAAATACATACAATAATAAAGTAAATTATACAACTACTAAACATAAGATTAATATAATGACTCAAAAATAATAATTTATACAATCTAGTAATAATATTATCTAAAGTACTAAAGTTAACATAAAATTGTCGACGCGATCACTCAACAATGGCAGTTTTGTTATGTGTGGCGACAGTTAGTTGTAACAAATGGTAATGGATATTAAATCGGCGCAGACACTGTGTTTTCCATGTTCCTTGTTAATAACCAAAATGAATACAAAACAATAAAATGGAATGCCAATTAAATGCCACCGCAGTCAATGGATGCGCGTGAAAGCCAACTCCACTCCCCCTCCACTCTCACATGTACTTATACTTCACGAGTAATGTACTAAAAATAAATGTATAAAGTCAAAAACAATGAGCAACGCGGGGGCGAAGTTGTTTGTATATAAAAATAAAAACTATCTCTTATCCTACTGCATCACATTGCGATATCTCGTTAATAAGGCCACTTGCGTAGAAGACACGTTTACATGCATGCAGCCATGCGCGCGGACGAAACACATTACTGCACGACGGACAACAGGGAACCGACAACATCCCTCTCACTAACAATTACTTGTCTCTAAACTGATAAGAGTAATGCTTAAACTTATCCAAGTAAGTTTATCTTATGACTTGTACATATTGCATTGCGGAGTTCTACCTATATGTACATATTTAACGCTAAAACAATTGTATACTGTATGACTATCGACGCGTGTTTTTGTGCGTTCCACTTGCGCTCAAGTAAAACCAAAAAACTACAAAAATCAAAAATTTTCCATCGGACGCGAATTTATATCGCGCTGCGCACGCGCACCGCGCCCGGCGTCACAATGAAAAAGAGCACAGACAACTTTCCCAGTTCAGGTATATAAGTATTTAAACCTCGTTGATGTCCTTCCGGTATGTATACTTCAAATGAAATTATCTCTGCTGAGCCAGTCGGCGTATAAATGCTATTATAAATTATAAAATCGACTTGAGTTTAAAGAAAATTGCTATGCGAACTTTTTATTTTTTCTTATACTACTAAGCGACGAGACGAGCAAGACGTTCACCTGATGGTAAGTGATACGCTTGCCCATGACAACGCGGTGCTAGTTAAGATGGTTCACCCTGCACCACATCGCGCTCGTCGCCTTGAGACATAAGGTGTTAAGTTTCGTTACCCCAGTAATTACACTAGCTACAGCGCCCTTCAAACCGGAACACAGTAATGTTTGCACACTACTATTTGGCGGTTGCAATAGTCACTGCGGTGGTACCCATCCAGACGGTCTCCGGCAAGAGACCTACCACCTGGTAAATTATTATTTGCGTTTCGTTTGGACGTTTGCTTTTACTTTACACTGAAACTGTATGCGCCCCTTCTCATTGCGACGCGGGGACCCGTGGCGACGGCCCGGGCGGCGCTCACGCGTACTTACTTGCGAGCGCGGCGCTGCCGTAGTCCTTGGCGATGCGCAGGTAGGGCGGCGGCGGCGGGAACGCGGCGGCCGGCCGGAACAGCTCCGCGTAGCGCGCGTCCAGGTCGCCGCGCATCGACGAGCCGCGCACCGGCGGCACCGGCGGCGGAGGCGGCGGCGACGCGCCCACCTCCCCCGCGCCGCTCTCGCCGCTCGCCGACGACGAGCTCTGCGATGCACACACACACCGTCAAACAGCTATTCGCGACAATATCATCACACACAGACCAACAACTTTATGGCCTTTATAGCGTTTTTGAATGAACTATTTACAAAGAAACAACAAGGAGTCGTTAAAGTTACACACAATTTCCATCAACAAAATTACATATATTCATTGACGAAGCCGCGATCTATCATTGGCTTCATTTGTCATTAATAATGTTTAAAGCGTTGCATTAGTTAGTTAACTAAATATCTATTTTAAATGGTAATGAAATTAGTCATGATTCCGCGTGCGCCAGTCTCGTTATCCAAAAGATCAAGGGTGATCAAGTGAGGGTCTATCCCGCTCGAGGACGTCAGAGCAGTGGCAGCGAACGCTGCCCATCAGCAAACAGGAATAGTACTAAGGTAAAGCCTGCACTGTATGGCGACAAAAAAGTTAATGTGATTTTTATTATTTGTGGCAAAGGCAGCCGACCTATCACATCTCTACACCGTATCTCGCAAGATAAACCCGTTATCATGTCACATTTGGTGCTAACGTTTTGTCGGTGGTGCGGCGGCGGCGGCGGCGGCGGCGGCGCGTGCAGCGAGGCGTGCCGCGCGGGCGGCGGCGGCGCGTGCAGCGAGGCGTGCCGCGCGGGCGGCGGCGGCGGGGGGCACACGCCCGGCGGCCGCAGCGCGCGCACCGCACGCAGCGTACCTGCAACGTACGCGTTTTCCTTCATTCCTTATATCTTTAACCAAGGTCACAGTCCCGTTGCTTGCGACAGCAATGTGTTAAGCACATGCACAATTATATATTTTTTTTTTATACTACTTTGCGACGAGACGAGCAAGACGTTCACCTGATGGTAAGTGATACGCTTGCCCATAACAACATGGTGCTAGTTAAGATGGTACACACTGCACCACATTGCGCTCGTCGCCTTGAGACATAAGGTGTTAAGTCTCGTTACCCCAGTAATTACACTAGCTACAGCGCCCTTCAAACCGGAACACAGTAATGTTCGCACACTACTATTTGTCGGTTGCAATAGGAGCTGCGGTGGTACCCATCCAGACGGTCTCCGGCAACAGAGACCTACCACCTGGTATATATATGTGGTATATATTTATAACATTGGAGCCGACCCATGTCTAGCAGATCCATCGGTTGATACGAAGAGTTCCCAATAAAAGTCCAACTAACCAAAGTGCGAGGCGGGGTTTTTGGTGGCGATGTGGGGGTGCGCGGGCGGCGGCTGCGGCGGCCGCGACGGCGCGCCCGGCGGCGACGGCGGCGACACCGGCGGCGACCTGCAACCGGACACGACGCATTTACTATACTTACAGCAATATCTTGATCAGGATACGTTATCGTTTTTATTATCATCATTTCTATAATATACTACGGACGGTAGCGACACGAGTACTATAATCAAGTGGCATGTACTTTTCCTATGATCCAGCGATGATGACTGAGTCAGTGGCGTACCTAGAACTTTTGCCTCCCGGGGCGATCTCCAGTTTGCCGCCCTTTCTATTATAAGTCAATCAAATAGTCGTTTTTATAAATTAACACGCATAAATAAATTATTAAGTTATTTAATCAATATTAATTAATACACAGAGTAAATGTTTTTAGACATATTTGTATGCACTCGTAAACATATTTATATAATATCTACTGTTCTAGCTTTCATACTAGAAAAATCGTGTATAATGCTCTCAAAATTTATATTATTTGTAATTTCTTGATAAAACCAATTTCCGTATTAAAACCTGCTTGACAAAGATTATCAAACAGTTTGCAGCAGAAACAATAAATACTTTTCTTCGGTGGTGAATATACCATACACGATCTCAAGAGCTTTTCGCCATTAGGCAAAATTTTATTCGAAATCATATAGTTAATCATAATTTATATAAATCAAATATTAAACTTATAATAATCGTTTATTATTAAAGAAAGAATATAAATATAAAAAATGCCGCCCCACCCCTCCCCTAGGTACGCCACTGGACTGAGTGACTAAAGTCGATTGATGATGGTGAATTGTAACAGAGACTTTTAAAATATTTTAAGTTTAACCGCAGTATTATTAACAGAACTGTAAACGTTATTAATATTGCACTAACATTATACCTATTATATACTTTGATGGCGGTGGATATAATTGGATCTGATGATGTGCCGTGACATTAAGGGGGAACTTAAAACGGACGATGACACAATTCCCCCGCGTCATACACGGCGGGTGAAGCACCAACCGAATACTTACTACTTTTAATTACATAATGACCACTTTGTGTTCGGTGACACGGATGTGACAGTCACCGGCCACCGGAAACGAAACAGAACTATTCAAATCCGCCACTATGATTTGCTGTCCGTTATGTGTGGTGGTTACCGTTATTAATCGCATTCAATTTCAACGGTACTTGGATAATGATTCTTTCATTATTTATTTAAAATTGTATGATTCTACAAATACTTGACGTGTTTTTAAGCCCTGCACTGTTAGATAAATATACACTAGAGGAATGACTACAGATTCAACCTAGCATTATCGATCGATTGTAATAAAACAATTTTTTTAAGAATATAACTAACTGAGATGCCACTTATAGTTTTTACCACCAGGGAGATGAGACTCATTGCTATATAAAAATGTACGAGGTGGTATCCCCCGTGACGTAACAGAAATATTAACCGTGTTTAATGTAAACGTATAGTAACTCCTCGCAGTCATCGCGGTGTCTTCTAAATTTATGCTTCGTGGGATACCAGTCTAAGAATAGCTTTGCATCCCAAGTGTTGTTGGAATAGACGACTTAAAATCGCACCAACTACTTTGTATAATGCAACACAACTTATTGTATAAAAACAAAAAGGTTTTATATTGTTGTAACAAAATGGTAATACACAATGAGCACTCTTAATTCGTGTACAAGTAGATTTTTTTTAATTTAACTAAGCTACTGTGAGCGTTCTGCTCCATTACTTTTTACCAGGTGGTAGGTCTCTGTTGCCGGAGACCGTCTGGGTACCACCGCAGCTCCTATTGCAACCGACAAATAGTAGTGTGCGAACATTACTGTGTTCCGGTTTGAAGGGCGCTGCAGCTAGTGTAATTACTGGGCTAACGAGACTTAACACCTTATGTCTCCGGCGACGAGCGCAATGTGGTGCAGTGTGTACCATCTTAACTAGCACCGCGTTGTTATGGGCAAACGTATCACTTACCATCAGGTGAACGTCGTGCTCGTCTCGTCGCAAAGTAGTATAAAAAAAAAAATACTACAATTTCACGAGATAGCTTTCTTAGTTATATTTAAAAAGTTGATAAGCAGATTGAAGATTAACTTTTTTCTGTTTTGCTGTATTTTAGTTATATAGACGGAGTTTACAAATTTATTATATTATTAGTTAATATACATCTTAATAGGATACATAGAGGGTTAACACATCATGGATTTTTATTTATCGTGGCGACGGGACGAGTAAGACGTTCACCTGATGGTAAATGATACTCATAATAACACGCCGCTAGTTAAGATGGCATACACTGCACCACATTGCGCTCGTCGCTTTGAGACTATGTGCTAAGCCTCGTTACCTCAGTAATCAATAGCTAACAGCGCATTTCAAACTGGAACACAGTAATGTTTGCAAACTTTCATAATGCGTACAGCGAGGGAGTGGAACAGTCTGCCGGCGTCAGTGTTTCCGTCCAGGTATGATGTGGGGGTCTTCAAGAAAAGAGTGAACAGGCTTCTTCTAGACTAGTGCGCTTTACCACCTAGATTACATCGCCGCTTACCATCAGGTGGGATCGTAGTCAAGCACTAGTCTATCATAAATAAAAAAAATAAATGTTTGTCGGTTGAAATAGTCACTGCGGTGTTAACTAGACGGTGTGTAGCAACAGAGACCTACCAGCAGTGAAGTATGAGTGGTGATTACCTGGGCACCCTCATGCTCTGCGCGCGCGCCGCCACCTTGCCGTTGACGAGGAGCTTCTTGGGCGGCGGCGAGGGCGCGGGCGGCTTGGGCGCCAGGTTCGGCTTGCCGTGGCTGGGGCGCGCGCGCTCCGACAGGTCCGACGTGGACAGCGACGCGGCCGGCGGCGCGGCGGCCGGCGCGCACGACAGCGACGTCATGCTGCCCCCTGCAACGCAGAACCAACCACTCATCACTAACATATACCCACAATACCGTACAACAAAATTACAGAAGAAATATTTATTAAAACTAAATTTTACGGATTTTATCTGCGTAGATCGGACCATTAATAATAATTAAAAAGATGTGAGTACCATGTGATAGCTGTGACATTTGGACGTCTGTCATCTCAGTCCTCCCGTGACCATGACTGCTGCAAAGCGGTCGAAACGTCGGGAATAAATAAACGAAGTAATAAACGCGATAAAATCCGTAAAATTTAGTTTTAATAAATGTGTAACATTCGCGGAAATATAAGAAATCATTACAGAAGAAATAGACAAATTCGCAACGCCTACCAGCCCAGCATAAAACACCAGCTAATATCACGTGCTTTGACGGTGAAGGAAAAACATCGTGAGGAAACCTGCATATCTAGGTCGTGGCAATGGCAAACCACTCCATTACAACTGACAAGTAAGTCGTCGTGTGTTTCATTACCCATGATGACCACGACCCTTAGTCATGAGGAAATACGACTTAGAAGAAGAACCAGCCCAGCAATGGAAGAAGAAAGAAAGAAAGAAAAATGTTTATTCATACTGCCTAATACACATAAGAAACATAAAAAAAAACGAACTAGCATACAAAATATTCTTAAATTAAATAAACAAAAAAAAATGTGATTAAGCAGCAGAAATGGGTTCCAACTCAGCAATGAAGAGGCATTATAAGTATAAAAGATACTGATCTTTATTATGTAAGTTCAATTACCAAAGACCATTTCGAAGTATTATTTTGTGTCGTCTCCAGGTCCCGCTAGTTCATATTGAATCAGACCAAATTCTTTACTGCTTTATTTATATACATATTTAAAAGCAACTTGGTTTCAGTTCATATACAATGATATATTTATTTTATTTATTTATTTCAAACTTTGTTTGCACACAAATAAATATTGTACAAAAAGGCGGACTTAATGTCATAGGGCATTCTCTTTCAGTCAACCTCGGCAGTGGGAAAATGCAGTGATGGGTGAGGGTAAAACAGAAGTTTTGTTTTTAAAAGAAAATTATATAAAAAAAGAAGATATATACTAATATATACATATAAATACATACATAAAATATGAATACTTGTATATACACATATACATAAACATAAATATACATACATAATTAATATATACATAACATACATACGAATTACTGTTCATATCCAAGTAAAACCTCCTCACCATTCTCTTAGAGATATTTTTGTTTGGAGCCCTTCTGATATCGTCGGGTAAGGAGTAACATAACAAAATCTAACCACCAGAGTTCCATCAGGCTATATACAACAATGTCTCTTAACATCACGATGATCTCCGTTAAAATTTAAACCGGAAGCTATCAATGCACCGCGTGTATTGCGAATCGGTCAATTGCACCAATTCGCACACTAATCATACATCGACCCGTAAAATATAGCGCGATATAAAGATATCTTTTAAAATAAAATTACTAATACATTTTATTAAGATAATAAAAGTAGCTAATAAGATATCAAGTTACATAAAAAATTTAGAGCTTATGTTTTTTTTATATAGAATATACACTCCCGGACACATCTATCGGCCCACCTAGTGTTTAAAAGTTTTAACGGTGTCTAGCTAGAAATAAATGTTAGGTGGAGCAATAAGTTTGAATGCAGTTTTAAAGCTGATTTTTTGGTCAACCTTTATGTATATTTTTTTTTAATTTTGAATTCAGGATTATAAAAAAAAACGAAAATTCGAGTCTGTTCATTGTTTTCAACGACCCAGGAGTGGAGAAAACTTTTTTGTTTCGCACAAGTTGGATTTTTTTTTTTGATGTGTCCGATTATTGGTTCCATAAAAAGGCAAATCTAAACTTAGGAGCCAGTTTTGACCAAAAAATATGGATACTCTGTCTGAAATTGTCGCTCATGTTATAAAACTTCTGCCGGCCAAATCAATATGAAATAACAAAAAAAAATAAACATACATAAGGGTTGACCAATAAATCTGCTTCAAAACTGCATTAAAACTTATTGCTGCACCTAACATTTATTTTTAACTAAACACCGTCGAAACTTTAAACACTGGGTGGTGGGCCGATAGATGTGTCCGGGAGTATAGACAAGGGCCTTTGAACCTTCACAGCATCCACTATTGAATGATATTCTTTATCTTATACTTAGTGCTAGAAGCTCACCGAGCGATGCCTGCGCGGCGGAGTGCAGCGAGCTCTTGTTCCGGTGCAGCGTGGAGGCCACCTGCTGCGGCATCTGCTGCTCCGAGACCTGCGGCCCTCCGCCCGCCGCGCCCGACGTCAGCACCGAGTCCGACGAGCTCTGAAAAGGATGAACAAACATTAAGATCAATTAACTCTTCTAATAAACTTTAAATGAACCTCTATATACGCTGACCGTTTAGATAGATGCTACTGCATATATATGAGATAAAAAGTGAAGCTCAAGACCGTACGCGATGGAGAGTCACTGTGGACGCCCTTTGCCCCATCTAGGGGACGCAGGATATCAATGATGATGATGACTGCATATATTAACGAGTTCCGGATTAAAGATCCCACCACTAAAAAAGCTGGGCAAACAAAAAGATCAGCAAAGATATTTACTGCTGGTAGGTTCTGTTTTCTCTATTGTGCAAATATTACTGTATTCCGGTTTGAAGAATGCTGTAAACTAGTGAAATTACGGGAATATAAAGATTAAACATCTTATGTCTCAAAGCGACGAGCGCAATGTGATGCAGTGTATATCATCTTAACCAGCGCCGCGTTGTTATGGGCGATGATGATGTTGCGTCTCGCTCGACTCATTTATTTATTTAAAAACTTTATTTGCACACAAAGAAAAATGTACAAAAAGGCGGACTTAATGCCATAGGGCATTCTCTCCCAGTCTACCATAGGTTGAGCAGAGAAGATAAATAAGGGTGCTCATCGCTTCTTACACTAAAAAAACATGGAGAAAAAACAATATTTCATAGTATCTCCTTCTTTTATGCGCGGAATACAAAAAAGTTTAATTCGAGTATTTAATTCGCTTAAAACTTAAAAATATTTATCAATGATCCATGACATGGACATTACAGGGTACAGGCAACGGGATCTGCAACTGTTATTCAATAATAAATTAAAACTATATTGTGTTCACTATTACTTTTTGGTATTTTGTTTCTTTTATAAATTTGCATGCTGAAGTCTCCCATAATTGAGGCGATCGTCGCAAAGTGAAATTATAATGTTACGATTAGACTCGTTACATGTAGTGTGTGCCTCGTTGGAGGTCCTTAAGTAAATAGGTAAATAAATGATCAGGAGCCGTCATTTGATATTCGCTCCTGATGCGTATTCCGGCTCGGTTGCCGGTAACATGATGACCCTGCGGCTGTGTGACGCACTGCTCGTGTCATTCACACCGCCAGCGGGACTTCCGTCGGAATCAGCTCACGGAGCCCGTTCTCGTGGAGCACCACGAGTGTGCAGCGCGGTAATTGGATTTCCGCGAGGGCACCAGCGACGAGCGCTTCCCGAGCCTCCACAGACTCGCTGCAGTATTGAGATGTCAATACCCTGCAGTCGTTTGGAATCGAATGATTGATGATTTTATTTATTTATTTATTTTATTGTACACACAAAAAGGACAAAATATAAGTACATAGATAAGATAAAAGTACATAGGTGAGCTTAACCCTAAAAGAGTTCTCTTCCAGCAGACCTGTGAAGAAAGGAAATCAATGAAAAGTATAAAGCAGGTGGGTACTAGTACATCAGCTTCTCCCGGAGTCTCTAGTTCTATAACCATGCCACGTGTTCAAATCATCTTATCTATTTACTTCACTGTTGCCACTTATGTGAAGTGATGTCAAGTTACTTAACAAATAAAAAAAATGTGTGCGTGTACTAGCGTACACTCGTAAGAAGTGAAACTTCTTTATGACGTTATTTTTCAAAAAATAATTTACTATATGCAACTTTACAGAAATTGGTTAAATAAAGTTAAATTAGACAATGTTTAATAAAAGGCTTTTGTTATCATAGACATAAATACAAATTCTACAAAGAGATGTAATTACTTACTTTTTTTAGAAATTCACTGGAATTAGAATTAAAATAAACCCTTTGATTTTGCTGATCACTTCAATATAACATATATATATATTTATCACGTCACTATAGAGCGTTGGGAATAAATAAGCGTGCAATAGAAAAACGGTCAAGTATAGTGGCAGGAGTAAGTCCGTTAAAACGAAATGCTATTGGTAAATGGCAATTGCACGACACCACCTAGTGGGCAAAGTCATCACTACTCAAAGCGGGTCATGGGCTCTTATGGAAGTCGATGCAATCGCCACCTGGATTTCAAAAATGTAACTACTCAAAACGAGCCGCAAAATACATTGGAGACATTTACCAATCCCTACTCCGCTGGAGAAAGTATACTTCGAATCACGCGTGGTAGGGATAAGAAAAAGATGGCGCGTAACGGAATAATGTGACGCGTAACGAAATAATGTGACGCGTAACGAAAAAATGTTACACTAATTTTTTTTCCAACCCCGATAAAGAAGTTTCACTTCAAAAATATAGCTATTAATGTAAGACATCTTTCAACGTAACTCCCATTGACTTCTCATCACAAGGCAGGCAGGTTTATATTAATTCGCAACAGCATTCTAATGTCCTGGAGACACCTGCACCAGCTGTATCGTTTAATCGAGGCTTAGTCATCAATCCGCTTGGATTTCACTTCTGTGCGTCAAGGTGTCCCTCTGTAAGCTGCTTATCCCGGCTCTGTTAATACGATTACACGATAGATCACTGCACTGTCCTCAGTCTCGTTACCTCGGTAATTTCACTAGCTACAGCGTCCTTCGATATTTTAGTATATTAACAGCAGTTCCAAGCTCTATTCAGTTAATAATGAATCCATCGTTACTTGAAGATGTAAGCCGGTAGTGTTACCTGCACGTTACACACACCGTTATAACAACTCACCGAGCAAACTCTGTAACCGCTTCGTAATTGCAAATAATTACAGCTTCCGTTTCCTTCGCAAGCTGGTTAATCTATTTTTTTATACGTCGTGATGATTTATTCATGATGCAAATAATTTTTAAAGGTTTCCTCTTCGATATAATAGACATCGCTAACTCATTGTGTTACAATTAAAGATCGGAGTAGGCAGAGATATTTAGGATCATTGACCTCAAACTTTCATATTAATATTGATGTTCCGCAGGATCCCAACTAATACTCCGGGATTCGATTATTATAATTATTTTTATGAATAAGTATAAGTATATCGATGTCGCTCTCTTCTACAACTTTAGAACGAAAATGTTAAATGATTATTGATTCTTGTATATACATAAGAAATATTACATTCAAAAATACATGTGATTTAGGAAGATTACTCCCTAATGCATAATAAACGTAAATTTTCTACTTAAAACCAAATCATGGGATTCGGGAAATATCCATATTATTCTATCATATGGCAAGTACATAAAATAGCTCTGCCAACTCCAATCTTTAGTTATAATATAACAATGACTACGATCACAAAAAAATATACAAATTCAATTTGTATAATTATGAAAGTGTTAAATACGTTAAACACACATCATTACTGTACTTAAATTAATAGTTTACTGAAAAATCAGGAAGCTCGTGCTGAATCAAACTTAATAACGTTAGATTAAAACCGGTGCGTTTTACTTACTGAGCTACTAAGAGGAATGTAATATTTCTTTACTAACACTGTGTGTGTGTGACGACAACTTGAGTTACACACACATGTAAAAGCATCAATAAATATACATAATACACGTGTGGATCATTACAAGAGTACTTGTGGTAATGTAGATGGTCATTACGGAGTCATCAGCCCCCGGTGACAAGATACACTACGGACAATGTGTTGATTGGGAAAATTTCTATTTAATATGCCTGCTTCGTTACTTATCATATAACTATATTGCGCTATGTTTACGTGTAATCACAGAACTGTAATTAGTTTGTGATAATAAGTTATTTTGGTATCTTAAAGAATAACACAACAGTTATACTTTCAACCGATGAGACGAGCAGGAGGTATAGCTGATGGTAAGTGACACGCTTGCCGTTCAAAGTACTGCTAGCCAGGATGAGTTTTATATATTATATATATATATATATATATATATATATATATATATATATATATATATATATATATATATATATATATATATATATATATATATATATATATATATATATATATATATATATATATATATATATATATATATATATATATATATATATATATATATATATACATATATATATATATCATCATCATCATCATCATCAGCCTATACACGCCCACTGCTGGACAAAGGCCTATATATATATTTTTATGGCCAATTTTACTTATTTAATACCACATCTTTCACTTTTCTATCTGTACTATGTACTTTTTACATACTCGTTCATACATTGCCTCACAGACCAAACTCGCCGCATTTTTCTCAACTATACAAATTTTCTTAATTTCTATTAGAATGTTTACACAACGCCTCATTACACTAGTTTCAGACACCTAAATCCATTTAACCACAGGCTGTGTGCTCACGTTATAAGCTGAAACAATTATATGTTTTTGGAAGCGACTGTCGTACAAACTAATAACTTGTATAATATACAACACCTATACCATATGATGCACAGTATGAGTCAGTCACGACTGAATCATACCGCTGGTGACTCAATGATAATGGAAGCGAGGTCCGAATAGGGAAAGTCGGAGGACGACCGCAGTCCACTCATAGCAAGCGCCAGCGGTGGGAATGCGGAAACCGCACCACACGTCAACCATCCTTTCCGTATATTCGGTTAACGGAATTTCTAATGACGAATATTAATGTGGCAAGTGGAAAATGCCTTTGTATATCCTCGCCATTTGGAACTGGACTGAACTTACTACAACACAGTAATGTAGAAATGTGTGTACCGAATGAGAAGCGATGGAGCGGTCAAGATCTAACTTTGGATTTACTGTATTTCAATTTGCTATAACGCAGCAGGTAGTAAATTAATTGGTGTAACGAGACTTAACGTCTTATGTCTCAAAGTGACAGGCACAATGTTATAAAACTTAATTAACGCCACATGGTAATGTACAGACGAATCACTTACTATCAAGTGAACGGTCCGCCCATCAAATAAGAAACCGCTAAATGATTATTTAATTCTCAACTTAAATTTGTGAAGGCTTTCGTAATTTCTTAACAAAGTAACATATCATTAATTAATTTATTAATACTATATTAAGCACATTATGTATACAAGACTACACAAATACACTCCCGGACACATCTATCTGCCCACCTAGTGTTTCAAAGTTTTAACGGTGCTTAGCTAAAAATAAATGTTAGGTGGAGCAAAAAGTTTTAATGCAGTTTTAAAGCTGATTTTTTGGTCAACCCCCATGTAGGTTTTTTTTTTTTAATTTTGAATTCAGGATTATGAAAAAAAAACAAAAATTCGAGTCTGTTCATTGTTTTCAACGAACCAGGGGAATGGAGAAAACTTTTTTATTTCGCACAAGTTGGACTTTTTTTTTTGGTGTGTCCGATTATTGGTTCCATAAAAAGGCAAATCTAAACTTAGAGCCAGTTTTGACCAAAAAATATGGATACTCTGCCTGAAATTGTCGCCCAAGTTGTAAAACTTCTGCCGGCCAAATCAATTCGAAGTTTAAAAAAAAAATAAAAAAAAAACCTACATAGGGGTTGACCAATAAATCTGCTTCAAAACTGCATTAAAACTTATTGCTCCACCTAACATTTATTTTTAACTAGACACCGTCGAAACTTTAAACACTGGGTGGTGGGCCGATAGATGTGTCCGGAAGTATATATACAAAAACATTCAAGATAGCTGGTCATCCGGCATGTAGACTAACCAAGTGTAAGTTAATACAGTTAAAGGATTTACCATGACTCAAAATTACCAGCACTTGGGTTAAAAAATATGAACTCGACTACGTCTTCACATATTACATAATCGAATACATCGAACTTGTACGCGGCAGGAAGCGACCACGCGACCGGCGGGAGCTTGACGAACGGAAGCACTGAAAAAATAATAAAAAGCACACCGTCTGCGGATACTGAAAGCTCCGAGGTATGGAAGCCCCACAATGCGGGAGGACAATGAACGGACTCGCACACCGGGAGCACCGGGAGCACCCCGACAATGGACAGACGCAAACTTTTACACAAACAACTACTGGACCGACACTCGATTATTTACCATAAATACAACTAGCTTAATTACTTTTTTTTTTATACAACTTTGCGTCGAGACGAGCATAACGTTCACCTGATGGTAAGTGATACGCTTGCCCATAACAACGTGGTGCTAGTTAAGATGGTACACACTGCACCACATTGCGCTCGCCGTAAGACATAAGGTATTAAGTCTCGTTACCCCAGTAATTACACTAGCTACAGCGCCCTTCAAACCGGAACACAGTAATGTTTGCACACTACTATTTGGCGGTTGAAATAGCAACTGCGGTGGTACCTAGACGGTCTCCGGCAACAGAGACCTACCACCTGGTAAACACACTTCACTATCACAACATGAATTCTTTCAGCATCATCATTTTATTCTCGTCCACAGTTAAATCTATCATAATGCTAACAGCGACGATCTAGAACAGTCAACCGGCGACAGTGTCTCCATCCAGTAACAACGTGGGCATCTTTAAGAGTGAACAGGCTTCTTCTAGATTGTACTTTACCATCAAAGACAACATAACCACTTACAGTCAGGTGGAATCGTAGTCAAGAAAAAATGAAGCAATGATGACGATGATGATGAAATTCCAACCGTAAACTTTGGAATGGAAAACTTAAGTCTCCTTAAAAAGCAACGAGACTTGCTACTTTATGACACAACTGTAAATATAATATGGTAAATATGGCGCTTGACTTTCTAACTGGTAACATCATGAAAAACCAATGCAAAACGAGTAACAATGATCATCATACCAGGTAGATTAACAATAGATCGTCCGCTTAGGACGTTATCATTCCATTACAGTCGAAGGTTGCCATGAGTAATGTGACATCGACAGTCTTACATACAGACAGACGTAAGTTATTAAGTAATGATTATACATAAATGACTCAGAACGTCGGTGTGAATCAGCGACATGATTTTACTCACAACTCCGAGCCGTGACTTCCTCCGAGATGTTACTTCCATTTATTAACTGACCCTGTAAGTTACCACATTACCATTCAGAATATTTTCTCAAGCAGTATGTGTCAGTACGTGTAAGACATTTAAAAATGAAGAAGACTAAAAAAAAATGTATATATATACAGCCCGCTGAGTTTCTTGTCCATTCTTCTCAGGTCCGTGGCATTTGTTTTGCGAGTGGCTGGTAGATTTTGACGTTCAATAAGTGAACTATTGTTCCCATGTTGAATAAAAATTTTGACTTTGACTTTGATAGGAGAAAGACCAAGTACCCACATAGACGTAGCACCGACACATGAGACACTAGAACAGTGTTTTCCAACCTTTTTGGTGATTACCCCTCCTTAGGTCTTTGTAAAATTCTTATACCCCCTTATGTAAAATACTATAATATATGTATTAAAGTATTTATATAAAGAAACTTAAATTATGGTTTGTATTCATGTATATGTAATGAAGAATTTCCTTTTGTTAGATATTGAGAAAAATAATTGTGATTACCGACGTTTTGTTAGTAAAATAGTAGGTGTATTGATTTTTAAAGATTGAAAGTAAAAAAGGGAGGGGATGCCGTAACGTCGTTTCGCTATAAATAGCGGATGACTGCGATTCTCGCTACATTCGTGTTTGGGCAGTGTGCGAGGTGTGAGCTCTGACTGGTGACGTGTGAATGTGAGAGGTATGGCTGATTTAATTTATGGAGCTCTGACTAGTGACGTGTGAATTAGAGAGGTATGGCAGATTAAATTTATATTTTGAATAGATGTTCCTAATACTTTTTTCGGTAAATTTAGCATCGAAATCTAGCATTGCATTTATATGGCCGGGAGTGAATGGGTTAACTCGTGTCGAGACCATTTTGGAATTGCCCACCTGTGGGGCGTGGGCCCTACATTGGTAAACACTGCACTAGAAAATGAAACTTATAAGCTACATATCGAATAACTTCACGAGTAAAAATTTATTAACATCCTTTCGAACATCTGTTCCTTGGATCCATCCGCTATAAGCATCTGTCGAATGAAACCGAAATCTGCCTCCGAGAACGGAATAGCTATTCATAAAATTGAGAAACGAACGCGAAACAATGTACTTGGAAGTAACTTAAAAAAGAAGTAACACAGAACATAAAGCGTTCATTATTAAGGACTCCATTAAATAATTACAACAGGAAGCATCAGGATTTCGAGTCATATGACGGATTCGAACACGACGATACACTTATACAACGTCATAATAAATTAAATATGTTTGTACTGATCATAAATACGTAAACGTAGTAAAAAAAATTCCCACGTAAAGGAGAAAAAAACAAACCGAATAGGAATGATTAACATTAACAAGGTTATATCACTTCTAGAAGATAAATAGATCGATCGGTACAGCGACTACTCAGTGCCTTATCGACGTGTTACCAGCGTGATATCTAATCTGTTACCTGATAATGTTACTGTATTCACATCATATCTACAGCGCTTGGCTGATGGTGAATTAAACCCAGATATATTTTTTAACAGGTTTACCAGTTGAACTCAACTTTAAACGATTTTGAGTAATAACATTGAACCAATAACCCATAAGCCAGGATTTTAACAGTTTGTGCTCATCAAGACATTATTACGTCGAAGTGATGTTTGTGCAGTTTCCAAGCAGATTAATAATCAGGGAAAATAAAATATTCAAGGAACATCTTATAGGAAGTGTCCTCGAGGTGCTGAAGCTAGACTAGACGAGGACACTCGGCTCCCCTCGCAACCGTCTCACTAAATTATCTGCATACACTTCAGACAAACTTGCGCATAATTTTACAGCTCGTACAGAATTTTTCAGGCAGCAAGCAAACTGATCGTTCACCTGATATCGAGTGTTATATCTGATTAGGATATTTATACAATAACAAATTGGAGACGACGCTGTGGAAGTTTTTATACTATGATTATTTTTTTAGATGTCTAAAGAAAACATTAACACTTAACATTGACCTATCAGTCGGTTAAGCTAAAATTAGCACCGCCTTATAGTCTAGATACATCGAACTAGTTTAGACCTGACGAACGTTATTTCATCTCTTATAGGAGACTTTAATATTTAAATAATTAAGTCGTATCTAAAAAATTACTTATAAACGGTCATTGCAAATATCCACTAAACATATAAAGAAGAAATTCCGAAATTTATTATGTTTTATTTAATATTTTCGGTGGACTTACAGCTAATTCAGGTAAAAAAAAAAACATAAATAATACGGAAAGCCAATTACGTTCCATAAAAACAAAAAAAAAACTTAAACTTAATAGAAACAGAGTTAAAGAGTAACATTTTACTAATGAAAAGACACTAGTGTATATCCGTATAGTATTTTTCGATTGGCCAATACAAAAAAAAGGAAACTCATTGTTATAGACGCGAATAAAACGTGAAGGTATTCTAGTTACGAAAACAGCACCGCGCCGCCTCCCACCTCGCGGGAGGGGCGCAGGAGGGAGAGAGAAAGAGGGAGGAGGAGTGAACCCATAACCCCCACCAGCCGTGCAGCTATATTTGAGTACTACACCGGTGGTACCCGCGAAGGGATATTAAAAGCAGCGCGTGGGGGAGCAGCTCCACCAAATTGAACATCTCCATATAAATAATATATTTATTTTTATGAAACGCAACCAGCTGGAGCACCACACGACGCAACTGATACACTTGTCCATGACATTAGGATCTTCTTTCCTCGTGACTGAGGGTCGTGGTCATCACGTGTGAAACACACGACTTACTTGTACCCGTTGCGGTGCTTTACATTAAATATATTAATCGACGGCATTCAATAGTGTTGAAGTTGTTGTAGCTCAGTTTGTAGTCAATCGTTTCGAGGCGGCGCGGGTTCGAACCTTACTGGACTTTAGCTTCAGGTGAATGTAAACATCGTGAGGGAATCTATATGTTCTGATAACAATTAATAGGATCAAGCTGCTGCATAGTTTGAAACACGAAGATCTATGTTTCGATTCCGTAGTTACAAATTGTTGAGATTGAATAGTAATTATAAATCTGCTGCTACAACTTCTTCTAAGTCGTATTTCCTCATGACTGAGGGTCGTGGTCATCATGTGTGAAACACACGACGACTTACTTGTCAGTTATAATGGAGTGGTGTTGCCATTGACTTCTCCATTTCACATACTAGTGCGAGCACGGATGCTCATGACATAGATATGTTATGTTTCCTCACGTTTTCCTTCATCATCAAAGCGCGTGAAATTTGTTAGTGTTATACTAAATGCACATAAATTAAAAAATTTATTGGTGCAGGTCGGATTCGAACCCGGTACCTTCGGAGTGGAAGGCCGGCGTTAAAACCACTAGCCTATCACGGCTCCCTCTACATGATACTTATGGAGTTATCATACTTTATAAATCAGGTGGTAGGTCTCTGTTGCCGGAGACCGTCTGGGTGGGTACCACCGCAGCTCCTATTGCAACCGACAAATAGTAGTGTGCGAACATTACTGTGTTCCGGTTTGAAGGGCGCTGTAGCTAGTGTAATTACTGGGGTAACGAGACTTAACACCTTATGTCTCTGACGACGAGCGCAATGTGGTGCAGTGTGTACCATCTTAACTAGCACCGCGTTGTCATGGGCCAGCGTATCACTTACCATCAGGTGAACGTCTTGCTCGTCTCGTCGCATAGTAGTATAAAAAAAAAATCAGTATTTTATGGTCAATTGACATACTACATTTCTATTCATTAGAGACTAAACATTTTTAGTTCTTCTTTTTTAGTTTTGGTGACAGATCTTACCAGCTTAAAGATCGGGCTTGTGCACTAACAAATTGAAAACGGTTAAGGTAACATTTGGTACAATTTCCGAAAGTATTTCAGCTGAAATCGTTTCGGAGCCGCTGCGGACTAATCGCGGCGTTTGTTATGCAGAAGTAGACAGTAGAAGGAGCTTTGTAGCATCACGAGAATGAATGCGGTACAAGAGGCACCTCGAGCAGCACTTTGAGAGCTTTGTTCCCACAGACCGCAGAACTCACGACACTTTCTTTCTTACAACTTCAGTCTACTTGTAAAACTTATGTTACTTACTTTAATTCATTAAAACGTAAACAGTCTACGTCTAGCTGTAACTATAATAACAATCTTTTAAATATATAATTGACTTCTGGCTTTGTGATAAATGATTGTGGTAAAGAAAGTCAGTCAATCATGAGAAAATACGACTTAGAAGAAGAATGTCTTATAGAAAACACTTTTTGGTAAAGAAAAAATATAAGAACTTTAGAAAGCTGACAGAGAAAAAGGAACGTATAAAAAGAAGAAGATAAAGTATAAAAAGTGTTTTAGAAATAGAAATGAATTAAAGATGTATTTTAAGGTATCAAATATGTAACTGTTACGTCATAAGGTGTTTCTTTTAGTGTCTTAATCCCACACATATTAAAGTCTCGTTCACTTATTATTCAAAGTTAAACGTTAGTCAATGGGATAAAAAAATATTGCTAATTATTTAGAAATATGCAATACAGTTCATGGTGGTGATAAAGATGAATACAGCGGTAATTATTCTTAAAACATGCTGCGAGGTGAAACAGTAGATTTTGGTAAATCATAGTATAACATTATGCAGCGACCTTCATAACCTGAATACATTAATATTTAACAGAACTGCAATGGATACCTCCCGCTGGTAAACAATCAGGAAATTATATATGTAGGAATGTAACTGTATGGAATGTAAGCAGGTTGTAAGGAGATAGTGTGAAGCAAGAAGGATGGAAGGGAATTAAAAAGTAAAGGGAAAAACAATGGAAATACGGAGGGTCAGAGTGACAACGTGAACGAGAGGATATAGAAAAGCGTGGTGGTGATTGCGTGGATTGCTGGTTTAGATCACGACGCCTAAATCCCACATATATGTGATTATAATCTATCGCAAGTTGATCAAAGCGCGGTGTAATAAGTGGTCCGCGCGGTGCGGCGGGTGGTGTCCAGTCCAGCAGTCACAGCTCAATCACCTCTCCCACCTGTTCAACTTCGTGTGGAGGGCTCGTTCGATGCAGACAGATCCTATTAGCTAATCGCACGAGGTAACGCGCGTTCGGCCCGTGTTACCAGGAGGGGAAAGACTGGTGGAGAGGACGGCTTCCGGCCCAGATTAAAATACGTTGAAACATTCATGTATACACAGCATGTAAATAATTCATCAAGTCTTTTAAGCTGTTCGTAACCTTTTGCTTTATTTAATAAAGAACTCACCAGGGGCATGACAGGCTTCTGCACCGGCGGCTGCGGCGGCGGACCTCTCGTCTTCACCTCGCTGGGCTGTCGCTTCACCAGAGGCCTGGCCGGTGGATCCCTTGGATACTCCCTCGGCGAGTCCCTGCTGTCCCTGGAGGACTCTTGCTGCGTCTCTCTCGCTGCCAGGGCTTCGTTTAAAGCGGCGGATATAGCGCTGAGTTTGTTACCGGGCAACGGCGAAGGCTGGACAGGCCTGATCTTCTCCGGCGAGGAACCCTGGGACTGCTGCTTCTGTGGCAAATGCCGCGGCGACCGCGCACTGTCCGTTTTCACTTGCCCATTGATAGTTGTACCTGTTAGGGAATTAATAATTTAAAAACATTTTTCACTTGAATAAATAAACTACTCTAAACGTAAGTTAAATAGGTTTTTTATGATAATTTTTTAATTATATTTTGTCTGTGTATTTATCGAATATCGCAATGTATCGTTGTACATGAACTCTGATGAGTAACGCAATCAACAAGTGACTCACATATCAGATAATAACGTAAACAACAAATTTAACCTGAGGTTATAATTAATTTTTGTCTGTGCATATGTATATTTTTAATTTGATCATTATAGGGAAGACACTGCCTTCTGCAACACAGCGAAAGCTAAAGCAGAAGGCAGGGACTCCACTGTTGTATGTAAAATGCAATTTTGGTTAATAAATATTTTTGAATTTTGAATTTTTTTGATCTACGGAAACTTAAAGATTTTAACCAACAACAAAAATGAAAATCACATTTTATTATTCTATATAAGATGAGAAAGGATTATTATGAATTTGTTTCTTATATGAAAAGATAAACTAATGGTAAGATTACAATTTAACTAGTTGCTTCAAACTGGAACACAGTAATGTTTGGCAGAACGAGGAAACGGAAACAGAGACCGGGTGCGACTAATAAATTACTATCGAACTATATTTTTACAGTGGTAAAAGTATAAAAACGAAACGGTGAGCCATTCAAACTTGTTTTACGTTTGACGAGCAAACTGAAAGTTAGATGACGTTAACCTCAACGGTAACCGTTCAACGTAAATCATTAAGTTTTAACCGAAAAACATTATTTCGTTATTGCCATTTTAGATGTTGATATACAAAATGAAATATAATTAAGATATCATTCTGCTGTAATTAATAAATTAAATGGGTTTCATGATATATTTTTGTCTCCTTCTATTTTGTAAACGACCTTTAGTTGAATATACTACCTGAATGTCCTTTCAATTTAAATAAATAAACAATATTTCAATCGCGATCCCTATGAAGAGTAAATAAAATACTTATTCTTAAACTTGTTAATTCTATTTGAAACAACCGTGTTATTATTACAATAAGACACCTCAAAAAACAGATTGGAACTTTTAGTGTGTTCTTCACTAGTGTTTTTTTTTCAATCAAACATTATTATTAATATAAAAATTATATCTGAAAGCATAAACATATAATTCTCCATGAATCATTTTTACAAATTTGATGAAATTCTTTTTATCAGAAAAAAACTAAACTTCCTCCAGTTTCTATTGACCAATGAATCTTTTAAAAAAATAATAGTAAACATTCATCTGATTATTACATCTCATAAAAATATAAATAAACAAATCCCATTGTAGTTTTATATAGAAAACTTTTTATTATTGTGATGAGATTAAACTATAATTAGCCTCTATTAGATATTGTCCATGTAGATACCACCACAGCCCAAATTTCCGCCGTACTATTCCGGTTTGAAGAGTCCTGTAGTTAGTAACCAGACACATCTTAGGTCTAAACACAATGAGCTCTATATGTTGCAGTGTCAACATTCTAACAACCATACGCATTATCACCATATCATCATCCAGTAAACAATACCAGAAAATCTATTTAATTATAGTGTATTAATTTTGTAAAAGTTATAACGAAATCTTTTGTAGAAAGTTTATTTTATTAATATTCATCCAATTTAATAAATTTATCGCAAAATCATACATATTTATTTGCACATAGAAACCTTTTCTACAAGTCTATTATTAAATAATAGGAAAGAAATAGAGCTGTACTACATTATACTAATTAATATTTTTAAATTCAACTTTTTATTACAGCTGTAATTGTATGTAGCTAGCAAAATTACTGGGATAATAGTGACAACATCTCTCAGGGCGACCAGCACAATTCCATCCTAACTGGAGCCACATACATATTAGCAGGCTTATCACTTACTATCAGGTGAACACAGTGCTTAATTCATCAATTTATTAAACGGCAAAAACATTTATCTTTGATATAATAATAATAAATAAACATTTATTTCAGGCCGTGTGGCAGTAAAGTGAAAAAAACAAAAAACATACACAAAAGTTCCTTAAATAAAGCTAATGGCAAAAAATAATAATTTATATGCTGATATATATATATATAAGTGGCACTTAAGCAGACCAGAAGATAATTCAAGTTAGTAAGTGCACTTGATATACCTTTCTAATAAATGACTTAACAAATATCCTTCCAAGATTAAATGTTGTCATTTACTTATAAATTACTTAAAGGTAATTACTTCTTGATATTGTGGTTAAAAAAATTAGGTTCTATTGTTAAAAGCCTCATTCCTAAGGTAAATTAACACTAATTGCATGGTTATGCAATTACCTCAAATGATGTAACAGTATACTTTGTTAAACTTATTTCCAACTTTATTAATAATAGTAAAGTTTGAACATATTATTAACTATATTTCTGCCTAAATAATTTTTATTCTATATCAATGATCACCATGAGCGGTGAACTAAAACAGAGAGAGTAATAAAAAACATTCACGATTGTGATTCACGATGGTGTTAAAAAATATTGATTTATTTATTTTTATACATCATTATCATCATCATTATTAGCTGATGGACCTTCACTGTCTGTTTTTTATACATATACATGATTATTTTTATTAAAAAGCCTTGTAAAATCAGCTGTGAACATCCTGACAAAATAGATGCAGTCTTTATCAAGACAATCTTTGGATGGTAGAAACTAGTGCTTATATTTTTTTTAAAAGATTTTGTTGACTTCTGCCATGTTTCTGACAGATATTTATAAAACCCTGATTAAGGAAGCATAGATTATTTGATTGACTGTAGATATAATAAGAGAATAAGTAATAAATCAAAAACTCTGTTCGCAATATAATTAGAGAGTTTTACAATTGAGTTTATGAATTGATAAGCTTATCATTACAATTAATAAACAATTGCAATATGATTATTATTAACGAGCCAATAATTGCAATTCAGCTTGTTTCACTATGTACTATATGTATACAAAAGTGACTTATTCTTAACAAAAATTGCATGCAAAAAACCACCACATAAATGTTATAATTTTTTTAGTTTTTAAATGTGTGTAAATAACATTGAAAAAGATTATATGTTTGAATATTTTTAGTAGTAGTTTTTAAGTTGATAAAGAAAAAAACTAAAATCCATTCAATAGTTTTGAATAATGAATAAACAATGTTAGATGATTATTTTATTTTTACGCATACAAATAAAGGAGTTACTGCATAAATATCACATAAAAATAAATAATTTTGCATCATTGTCAAAACAAGGTGGAGATGGAGGAGGAGATGGTACAATGATTATTTTTTATAAAAATAACTACTTGCAGTGTTTTCTGTTCTTTTTTGAAAACATAATTTTACAATATTAAATTTAAAATTTTGTTTTATTCATACAAAACCATTGTGTTAAGAACATGTGTAGTAACCAAGAGTATTTTCCCACAGCAATGTTTTCAATATGTATTATAGATAATAAAAAATATTAATATATACAAAATATGATGTATGCACACAAAAAATTTATCTTGATGATTTTGTAAGGTTTGATATATCAATAAATAATAAGAGATAGTCTTACCTGCCAACTTTCCTGTAGGCCTGAGCTTTGGCATTCCACCAGCAAATAGTCCACCAAGGCCTGGACCCATGGTCCCTCCACCATTGGGCACAGGCGCACTTCCTTTAACTTCATTACCACCAGACGAAGGATTAGGCACATTAACCGATTTACCAGGTATATAAGGTCCACTCTTGTCCACTGTCACAGTTTTCTTCAACTTTGTCCCTTGCCTAATCGAACTAAGCAAAGCACCTCTATTATCAGGAGATGAACTTTTCGCGGACCCTCCAAAAACGGGCGGGGGTGGAGGACCAGGTGGTGGCGGAGGCCCTATCGGTGGAGGCTTCGGAGCCATATTATTTTAGAAATCAGTCAGAAATATTCCATTAGTCGCGTACGTATGAGCAGTGAAACCGTTGAGCAGTCACTGAATGTTTACACGGCCGTAGGTGCGCGCGGCGTAGTCAATCCACAGTCCATACGTCACTCCACACTTATCCATGCTAATTTACATAAAACGCTGAAGAGCCTTGCCCTAAAAGATTAATCATTGTTTAAGTATGGTGGCATTAAAAATTATTAACATTGGTGACCTCATTACTGTTTTTATATAAACACTACATGATGTCTTTAACGTTCCGAGTCTGTGATAGCAATCAAACTACCGTAATCTGACAAAAGTCTTATCTCGCAAGATAGAACTGAATGAAATTCGTCAAATTCACATTTTGCAACATGGCCGCCCACAGCTGTCAATAATAGTGTAACCATATAGAAAAACATTCTTTAGATTTAGTAAAAATTAAAAGATTCTTAAAAAAAAAAATTAAATTAAAAGTTCTTAATTTCAATATATTGTTTTATGTTTATTTTTTATGTGTTATTGTAAATAAACATTAAAAAATTAAATTAGTAAAAAAAAAACAGTTCGGTGTTTTCTACTAATATTGTTTACCAAATTATGTTTTAAGAAATGTTTTATCCAAAAGTGGTTTAGACATATTAAAACAGCTGGTTAAAAAATACAGAAATATTTAATTATGTGTAATCACCACATCCTGTTAAATAAATTATTAATTTAAGCATGCCATGCGAAATTCTTGCTAAAGTCAAATAAGTATTACAATCATTCATAATAATTGGAAAAAATAAAATTGACTCATTGTATGGCTGTGTCGTATGAAACCAAATCAGATTGAAATGGCATAGATTTATAATTACGCAAATTAGAATCGTAGCTAGCTTCACTGCCACCATGATCATAAAGTGCTGCTTCTTTTGCAAGTGCTTCTAGCCTCTCTCTTTCTTTAGCAAGCAGTAATTCTCTTTCAAAAGCAAGCTCCTCTTTTTCTCGGGCTCTCTTGTCTTGCAATTCAATATTTTCTCGATATTTTAGCAGGCATGTTGATAAGAATTTCACTGGATCGGCTGGTTGATATAAAATAACTTGAGCAATACAAACTCTTAAAGCTTTTCCGACGTTTTGCTTTATGTACGTAAAATCTTCTGTCACGTTACCTTCTTCTGGACATAAGGTAAAGATATCTGAATGGCTACGTATACGTACTAGGTTACCGAAACCATCATTCTCGTATTCACTTAATGTATCAGCATCTCTGTATATATTTTTCCCTTCTCTGTTTACGTAATATCGCCCATAATTATCATAGTAAAAAGTAACCCCATGGCGTATTTCTTTAGTCTTTAACAATACTCCAGCGCTACTCATCATATATTCACTAGAAGTGCCAAGCGCTTTATAAACCCGTTGCCTGGTGTTCTGATCTATAAAATACCTTCCGCATTCATCATAAAAGTAAATGTGTTCCTCATCATCCGTCAATGGCACTAGTTCATTATTTTCGTTAGGCTGATATTTCATTTCATCCTCAGGTAATTTGTAAATTTTTCGACTATGTTCATCCACATGATAGGTGCCCAGTTCATCAGTAAATTCTTCTTTCATATCGGCTACACTTAGTATTGAAATGATTGATTTATGACTGCGATCTCCGAAAACAGCAATATCCCATAAGTAACACAATTCTCTCACTAAACGTTCACGTTCTTCTATTGGAAGTTGGTGGTTAAAAATTCTCAATTGATAAAAATCTTCGCAGATACATTGTTCATCTTCACCCAGTTGAGACTTTAATTGATCCTCTGTCGCTTCGTCGATCTCTTTTAATGTAGTTTTCATGTTTTCCAAGGAGCCGAGTCTTTTTTCCAAATAATCTTTTTTATGTTTTAATGCCATTAAAGCCGCTGAAATGGGCTCATTTTCCAGCCTTTTAATCCTATCCTCCAATACGTTTATTTTATTAACAACTTTGCAAATCTCGAGACTATGACCTGTAGTAGATCGTACCATGGTGCTTAATTCTTTATCTTGTCTTTTAAATTCTTCTAATACTTTTAGAGAGCTCTCAGATTTCGAACTTTGCATTTCCCCTACAATCTGTTGCAGAGTTTTATTTAAGTCGCCGCTAAGATGTGGAACATTAACGTTAACGTAATTACTCAGGAGCATAGCTAGACAATCGTATATTTTATCTAACCAGTGAAAAATTTGTTCTACGGCTTCGTTCACTTTTAATCTAAATTCATATTCTGCATCAAAATTCCTAAAACACTTCATTCTTTCTATAAGTGTACGAATTACATCTTCATGCATCTCTTCTACTATTTCTATATCGGAGACTATATTTGCTTGAATTTCATTTGAAAGATTTTGCCGTCGTACATTCATGTATTGCTCGTAAGATTTTAAACGGTTTTGCATGGCATCAATCGTATAACTAATGGCCTGCGGGATTTCGTCCCGCGTTAGATCTTTTGTAAGTTTCGTAAAATTTTCTATATCGTTAACAGCGTGCAGCCATTGCAAATGAAATTCAAGTATAACATCCATTAGTTTATCTTTAGAATCTGATTGCAAAACCAATAACAAATCACACATTGTATTAAAAACATTTTGTGCATAATCTTTTTTAGTTAATAAAATTACAGGTACTTCATAGAAAAGTTTAACTATTTTTGAAATTTCAAATAAAAACTGTTTACTTTCCTCTTTCCCTAAAATAGGATTTGAAGCCATTCTTGATGTTAGACGATATATTTGTATTATAATTTAAACAAATTATCACAGTACGTTGATGCGTTTTATTTTTTGGGAATGTGTCAGAATAATTAGATTTTTAAATTAATAATATCCAACAGTGTGACTGGACAGTAGTTTAAAGATTTATAAGAAAAAAAAAAATTACTTGTAAAGTGCTTTCATTTCATAAATTATCATATTCTTCAGTACAATAAAACAATAGATTAGAAAAATTCTTCATAAGCAATGTTGCAAAATGAGAATGTATTTAAATAAAAAGAAAACAATTGTGAGTAACGGTTTAGTTATAAACAGAAAATATTATTCAAGTACACATAGTTATATAACAATTAAAATATCATCGACATTGATATACAGTTTTAAGAATTATAAAAGTTCTAATGTTTGTTCATATTTTGTCTGTACTCTCTGGTATTACTCTTGTTGTAAAATGGTCAGTTTTTAGTGTTTTGTCATGGCAACTTTGTATGCGTCTACGATTTGTTTCTGAAAAGGTCGTCGATGACTTTGCGATTATACAAAATTACAAAGAAAAAGCATAGCCATTACAGTGTCATTTTATTACAGATATTTTAGTGATAAATATACATCATGGCCGGTGCAATGCTATTCGAGAGATCACGCGTCTCCTCTTCGAACAGAGACGAAGACGTCCGCATGACCGACAAGATGGTTAGCACTGGTGAAGTGCCCGAAGATGACGAAGAAAACATACGTGCTAAAGAACAAGGAATCTTGAATCTTGGGGAAAAATATAAGAAAGAGGGCAAAGCCAAGGAGCTGGCGGAATTAATCAAAGCAACACGTCCATTCCTTAGCCTTATAAGTAAAGCTAAGGCGGCCAAGTTGGTACGTTCACTTGTCGACTTCTTCTTAGATTTGGAGGCGGGTATAGGAATCGAGGTGCAGCTGTGCAAAGAATGTATCGAATGGGCGAAAGAAGAACGGAGAACGTTTCTGCGGCAGTCACTGGAAGCGAGGCTCATTGCACTGTACTACGACACAGGTATGCACACGGAAGCTTTAGACCTAGCCACTGCCCTTCTAAAAGAACTGAAAAAGCTAGATGACAAAAACTTACTTGTTGAAGTGTTACTGTTAGAAAGCAAGACTTATCATGCGTTAAGCAATTTACCTAAAGCACGAGCTTCGTTAACATCCGCCAGGACCACAGCTAACGCCATTTACTGTCCACCAAAAATGCAGGCAGCGCTGGATTTGCAATCAGGTATATTACATGCAGCAGACGAAAGAGACTTCAAAACTGCTTACTCATACTTTTATGAAGCGTTTGAAGGTTATGATGGTGCAGATAGTCCAAAAGCACTAACTGCATTGAAATATATGTTGTTATCTAAAATCATGCTCAGCCAGGCAGAGGAAGTGGGTACTATATGTGGGAGCAAAGCTGCTTTGAAGTATGCTGGGAAAGAGATGGAAGCAATGCGTGCAGTGGCAACAGCATCACACAAAAGATCACTTGCAGACTTTCAAGCAGCATTAAAGACATACAAACCTGAGCTGGAGGAGGATGCTGTTGTACGTGCTCACCTTGGGGCTCTGTATGATACAATGTTAGAGCAAAACCTGTGCCGCATAGTGGAACCTTATATGAGGGTGCAAGTGGATCATGTGGCCCGTTCAATCCGTCTGCCTGTAGTACAAGTAGAAAAGAAACTCTCCCAAATGATTCTTGATAAAAAATTAAATGGGATACTGGATCAAGGTGAAGGTGTACTTATAGTGTTTGATGAATCACCATTGGAGAAAACATATGAGACTGTCTTGGAGACCATCCACCATATGAGTAAGGTTGTTGACACACTGTACCAGAAAGCCAAGAAGCTTTCATAGAGCTCGGTGAATTGTTGTAGCTTTTAAAAAGAATTTATAGTAAACATTAAATTTCTGTTCAAAATTTTTGTACATGAAAGTATTTTTCAGAGGAACCACACTAACCACTCATTTTACAGCATATGAAAGTAAACAGAAAAAATAATATCTAATGTATTTAATAAAGTTTGCTTTAGTTAATTCCATTCATATTAAAATGTTAAAGTTTGCAATGTTCAGTACTAATCCATACACGATTCACAGATTTCCATTCATATGCTAGTGTCAAATTTTAACATTCTGTTTTATTGAGAATTAAAGCTGTTCTCCTACAATGTTGTTTTGTTTCACCGCCCACCTGCTGCTCGTTGGCAATGCTGACTTGCAGATTGTGTTATTTTTAACTTTGTCAGTTCAGACTGCACTTACATATTAGTGTTCTACATTTATTCTTCACAAGTGTTCATTTAGATTTCCAGGGCCCTTGTGCAGTATTTTGTTTTGGGCACAGTTCAATGACTTCTGAGTCATCACAAATTATATTTGTAATTGTGTTAATGCGGTCAAGTGAGAACTGTTTAACAATAACTTCAGTGTTTATTCTAAATAAAACGCACATGAAATGGATGAATAATTTTTGATTTTATCGTTGAATTCTTTTTAGTGTCTATGTAAATTAAATATGTTTAAGAGCCTTTAAATGTTTTAGCATTGTGTTAGCAGATCATGGATGATGTCATCATGGATCATCACCAGCACATGTGTTTACTTCAACCTAACCTACTTAAATTCACAATGTTAACTAAACTAGTACATTGCTAGGTATTTTGTCTAAAATATGATATTGTGTTATTTTTTTAATGTATTCTTGTTACGCGTATCATAATCTCCTTTATCGGCGAAGACTCGTCTCTTTCTGTTACACGAAGTCTAATTTATCATCCTTATTAAGGACTATTAAGAATAGGACTAAAGTAAGTCACAGGGCTGACAGATGTAGCAGAAGACGACTAAAAGTATTCGGGTTAATGAATTTTGAAAGTCGTTTGCATGGAAAGCCTTGCCCTTCATTGGGCCGTTCGAAACCAAAATGCAGAGCGGCCACTTCTACAGCATTGACGGAGGGGAATGAGGCGATTTTAGAGGGTTGGAAATCTCAGAAGCTTGGAATCGATTGTATGTTTCGTCTAACAGCACAAGAAAATATATTTTAAATTTAGCACCAGTGAACAAATGTTTATTGAGCCAAGACAACAAGGTGTGTATGTGGTTGCTGGTCGCGGTCTACAACGCGTCGTTGAGCCGGTTGAACTCGTCGGTGTCGGCGGGCACGTCCCAGCGCGGCTGCCAGAAGCCGGGCGGGGTGCGCGGGCGCGCGGGGTCGGAGCGCGCGCGGTGCCGCGAGCACGCGCACACCGTCTGGCGCTGCGCCGCCGGGTCGTCCTTGTACAGCACCTCGTAAAACTGTAAACGGATAAAGCTGGATGTTGACATATGCAACCTTTGAGGTTATAGAATCTTTATTTTCTCACAAGAATATTTACAATTCACTTAGGCGAGAAATACAATAATACTAAGGTGAGCCAACATTGCGAGCGTACAGAATTATTACGTAATACAATAAACATATTGCAACTGCGAATGCAACAATCGCTCATAGGAAGGTAGACGGAAGAGGTCTGCGGCGCGGCGGCGGGATTTAGTTAAATATCGGAGGGCAGTTGTTACTGTACGGACGACGGATACACGGAGCCTTTGATATGCCCATTACGGTCTCTGTTGCCAGAAACCGTTTATGTACCACTGGTGCGTCAACATCAACAAGTGCGCTATAGATAGCCTAATTACTGGACCGACGGGACTTCACATCTTCCATATCAAGTCGACAAGCACAATTGAGCTATCGTGCTCATCACTTTAACAAGAACCATTGTGGTTATCTCATTGCTTTGTGAAATATAAAAAGTGAAGAATGAATCCAACACCATTTGCAATGTCATGTATCCAACACCATTTGCAATGTCATGTGTCACTTTCGTAAAACTGAAGTCAAGTATAATAAAACCATTGACGATACTACTGAAAGCATCGCTAATAAATATGCAACTCACTTGTTTGCACTCTTCGCAACTCCAGCCCGGTAGAGCCTGTTTATCCAATTTCTTCCTGACCGTGGGTTCTTTGAAAACTGGCTCCACTAAATCCAGTTTCGTTCTGAAATGCAAGAGCAATATATACGTTAAACACGCAAGACACTTTTTTTATAGACAATGTGCTAATACATGATTGAAAATGACGATGAATTGTAGATGGTACAACTTGCAGCGTACTCTGAGGTTAGGTATTAAGTCTCGTTACCCCAGTAATTTCACTAGCTTACACCACACCCACCGAAATACAGTAAAATCTGCAAACTATTATTTGGTGGTAGAAACAGCAGCCGCAGTGGTACCTACCTACATGGTCTCTGCCAATAGAGACCTACCACCAATAAGGTCGTCACCAGTCTTATGGGGGTGAACAAAATATAGCGCTGTTTAATATTTTAACTACCGCTTTATCTTTATATGTAAGTTTGGCACTATTTGTTAAATCCAAAAAATTTACTAAATATACTATATAACTGCATAAATTATGTTTGCTTCATTTACCTTGCATTTGTAGCAGCATTAGCTTCTAGTTCGGGTGGGGTCAGCTGAATATCCTTGTGTCGTTTTCTTGGACTGTAAATTAATCCACTTGTTAGATTTAAAGTCATACAGATGGCAGTAGCTAATTAAATTACTGTGGTAACGAGACTTAACAGCCATAAGCGAAAAGAATAATGTGTTCCAGCAAACATTCTTACAGCATTGTTTTGTATTGATCCGGTGTATATAAGTTAACAGCAATATTTTTCATGTTCAATTATAATTAATTAAAATGTGAAGTGACCTGCACGGATGACACACTCCATCCACTGCTCTGTTCAACTGATGCAGTATTGACATGCTTTCATTACCACATGCGTTGGATATTTCATTGCACTTCTTTGGAGACGGGGATTGTTTCGCGGGACTGCTTGGGTATCTGAAAATAATACATAAACAAAAGTAATTTAATTTCTAGAAATATATTAATTTGAGTACGCTAGCGATTGCCTAACCTGCCAGGAAAATGTTTCAGTAAATCAACAGCCTCCACCATTTCCTTCTCCAGGGACATATTTTCGTCATTGTTCAAAAAAAATGTGGTGCACTCAGTATCTTGTTTAGATCCCGCCACTGGCTTCTTGTTAGGACTGGATTCATATCTAGAAAATATACATAAACAATATCTGCAAGTTAGTAATTTTGAATTTACGTTTGATTTTTATTTTTATATTTAATTTTTTTTTATTTTTGTTTAGATATAATCTGTCAACTTGTAAATTAGGCGGCAAATGTAAAACAATTCCCGTGAAATTTAGAAGTTGGCAGATTATATCTAAACGGATTATTATGAAATTAGTAAAATTCTGAAAATTTTTATTTTTTTTTGTTTAATGAAGTATGAATTTGATGTAGTTCTCAAAAATATTTACCCGTTGTATTCTTTCAAGATGTTCAGTCTACTAGTAATATGTATTTCTTTGTCACTTGAATTGTTCTCTTTATTACGTGAAACTTCATCAGATTTCAATTTCAAGACTGACAGGGACTTCTTTATCTTTCTTGGACTGTTCTTAGAGATTGATTTGTATCTAAAATGATAGTTAATACCATAAATATTAATTAAGATGTTGAGTCTAAGTATGTTCTACATTATCACCAGCCAATAGATTAGTAAATGCAACATCTACATCCGATAACTAGTCGTGTGCGCACATTAACATGTTCAGTCTGAAGGGCACTGTAGCTACGGCAAGTAGTACATGAGTTCGGATATTCACACATTACTACTTGCTTATCAAATTGAGATGTGTTTATATAAAGATGATGTTTATTTGAAACGTGATTAACAGGTTTGCAACTTACGCGGAAGTAAAGTTGATTGGTCCGCTCGTAGGCGATGGGAGGATCGTGTCTTCGTTTTCCATCACGTCCTTTATAATGTTCTGTAAAAAAGTTTTTTCTTGCATCCATACATAACTTAACTAAACATAATTAAGCGAATTAATTTTTTATTTCAAATTATATATTCACTGGTGGACTTTGATTATTCTAACCTCTATTAATATTTTTGTTACTATAATTCAAGTATTTGTTGAAGTCTGACCATAGGTTTACGTATACAATTTCATGAATTCAGTTTTTACGCGCAGAAAACCAATTCCTAATATTTATTATATATATTATTTTATCACTCTTAAAGCATACTTGATAGAAGAATATAAAACTTTATTAGTGGAAAGTGTTGTTGAGAAGGATTTTAAGAAGACGAAGATATCTGTTGCCAGAGATAATCTAGGTGGTAATCACGACAGCTACTTCTTTTTTTTTTATAATACTATGCGACGAGACGAGCAAGACGTTCACCTGATGATAAGTGATACGCTTGCCCATGACAACGCGGCGCTAGTTAAGATGGTACACACTGCACCACATTGCGCTCGTCGCCTGAGACATAAGGTGTTAAGTCTCGTTACCCCAGTAATTACACTAGCTACAGCGCCCTTCAAACCGGAACAAAGTAATGTTCGCACACTACTATTTGTCGGTTGAAATAGGAGCTGCGATGGTACCCACCCAGACGGTCTCCGGCAACAGAGACCTACCACCTGGTAAATGAATTCTTATGATATATTAATAAATAATAATAGTAGTAAAAGTATAATAAATTCTTCTAATGCCAAACAGTACTAATTTTTTTATACAATGGAGCAACGAGACGACGTTCACCTAATGGTGTTACGTCTGCCAATAACAAGTTAGAACAAATATATTGGAAATAGATGTAATCAAGAATTTATTGTGTCACTATGAAAAATTTTCTAGTTAGTCTTATATGACGTGTCACATCTAAGTTGCTCTCACACACCACATCTCCAGCGGGTTCTGAATACTTGGTTAAATCCACGACGCTCGTAGTCTTCGCTTTGAAGAAGTTCAAACGCCCCTGACGAAACTTTCCGTTCGATTTGCAATTGGAGGGTGTTGGGAATGTTAACTTTACAGTCTTCCTCTCCGGAGTTGACCTGGAGCAGTCATGATGACAAAATATTATGTTTGTACATATTTTAATGATATTCATAGAAATATGTTAAATAATAATTTATTTTACCATGTTTCTGGACATTTCTTTTTATCTTGCATTTTAATATTATCTGTGGATGTACCAGAAGGATTCCGCAACTTTTTGCTAGAAATTATAGGACTCTTTCTACCAGATTGTGAATTTATCTCTGCCGACGATGTAATGTCCGCCGGATTCTGTTCAAGCAAATTTCTTAGTTTACTTGCTGGTTCTACCTTTATAAATGGTCCATCAGATCTTGGTGGTGTTAATGGTGATTGCTCACCAGATATAATTCGGAGTGCGTCACTTATTACATTAAGGTTCTTTGTATCGTTTAGTTCTACCAAAATGTTTGCTGTAAATAGGTGAAATGTTAATTGAATTTATTATCTATTGGCAAATAATGTATACTTAATAAGCTTAAACTATACACAGATGACAACAACAGATATTTAAATGTAATCAGCGTCAAAGTTAAGTTAGCTACTTCACTATTCATATTATAGCCAAGTTACATTGAAAGTTGTTTAAATTTTTGTTAATATCAAAGTTAGAAGATTATCTATTGTAACTAGTATTGTCCCATAGACCTTGCAACTTCTGTTATGAGCGAAAAGGTGAGAGAGTTCTATTCCCTCAGACATAAATTGTGTTCAATTTCATTAAGTTTGGTTTCAATCTAAATTATTTGAATTATATTATATAACTAAAAATCAATGTTGGATTTAAAAAGTAAAAATTAACTCACCAATTGATTGAATGATACTATCCTTTTCATCAATAACTTTTCTAAGTACTTCTGAGCCGGCACAGGTTTGGCTGCAAAAACAAATTATTTGCTGCTTTAAATGTTTTAATAATTTTTTTTAAACAAAAGGTTTTTACTTCTAATTTTAATTGTTTTGTTTAAGTTAATTTGTGGATTAAATAAGTTGTTTATGTCTAAGCAAGTTATAAGTTATCAAATAATAATACCAGTGGTAAAAAGGGTATTCAGGTTACCAATTTTTCATTACATATTTAATTTTATACAAAGCAATGGTTCTATTATTATCATATCTATTATACTGGCTATAGTTAGAAAATAACTGGCTAAAATATTCTGATTGTTTTTCGTTTAATAAATGCTTAAAAATGTTACCATTAAGTAAAGCTAAAAAATCTATTATATCAAGAAATGAGTTAAAGGCATTCAATATAATGAATCCTCTTATTATTGGGTACAACAATTATAATGCAGTTTTCACTTCTTAATAATTATAGAAACATAATTACTTACTTTTCACATTTTGCTTTCTGTATTAAAACTTGACTCTTTGTGCACTCTAACTCGGTAAGTATTTCTTCGAATTCTAAAATAAGATCTGCAAAAATCACATATAGAAATATTTATACCATTAATACATTGTTGTGTTACAGTGATGTATAAACGGTTCATCAGCTGTAATGGCAATAGTAATGTGTCAGTTGATATGTTAACCTCACACTCAATTCCTCTCATCATCTAGAAACATAAGATAGCTGGCAACACCTTCTCCAACACACAACAGAGTTATGTTTGCAAATTACAGCTTAGAAATAGACACCTGCTACCACCAGTAAAAAAGATATGTTTATTATGTTAGTGCATGACCACTGTTCTCCTAAACTTATATTTCAACTTACCTTTAAAGTTTGAACAAGACTGCACAAGAGAAGTTTCCAATGCTTGTACTTTTTTATAAGAAAACAACTTTGAATCTGCATCCACTATTTTAATATTATTAATCATATTTGTAGTTTTTTAATGGATCTTAAATCTAAACTTGAACTTGACTAGATTCTGAAAGCAATAGCAGATTATAATTTATTAACACTTAAAATGATATAGATACCTTACCTGTAACCAGTGAAAGCATTTGTGTATGCTATGAATACAAGCATATTTACTTGTAAATAAACAGTCATCAACTAAGATTTACAAGCCATATATTATATGATGAGCTGTAGGTGTTCACACTACCATAAAATTTATATAAAACAGATTTCGTCTTTGTGTTTTATATAATGTTTATAAGATATATATTTAAGAATGTAATAAGCTAATTCAGAGAACTAAAAGAAAATAGATAGTAGTAGTAGATTATTGTTCAATAAAACAAACAGTAAAATAAATTGATTATAATAACAAATATTAACAAAATAAAGTCACTTAGATAAAGATACATAAAATATCTCCTCATTAAAAAACGCTCTCTACAACTTACACCATTGTATGTATTAAAAAAACCAGTTTTATTTCCAAAACAAAGTAGTTTTATGGTAAAAGTCTGGCCATAATTTTTAAAAACTGATGATTGAAACCGAACTTCCAAAAAATGTAGATGAAGCCTTACAATTTAATAAAATTTTTCTATCCGTTACAGTTTATTAATATGTATAGAATTTTCTCCGCTTCTACAAACTTCCAGCGCAAACATCATAAATTATTTGACAACACACAATTAATTACTTAAATGACAGCAATACGTCAGATCAAAGAGTATAAACCATTTTGTCATTTAGTATAGAAACTGAAAAGATTAGTTTATTATTAAATTAAAACGAAAACTCTGGCGTTGATGTTTAGTTTTACCTAATGCTGTTCAAATAAAAGATTTGTTTTCATTTGTATCGATGGATTTGACAACTGCTGTTTTATTTAATAAACATTTAAATTCTTTCATTTGAATTTTAATAATAAAATTAAACTTAATTCAATTAAAGTAGCTTTCAAATCTGATGAAATTATCCCATTGTTGTGAATATCGTTTAGAAATTAAATAGTATAAAATATATTATAAGTAACGATATTTTTAGAAACAATTATTTTCATCGCTACTGCATTTTTGCTCTATGGTTCTGACAAATGAAAAATTGGCAAAGGAAATAAAGACAGGCATCGTTTTATTTTTTGATCGCAGTACGGTAGATTTGTCCAATTCAACATTCTTCACTTTAATGAATTTTATGTAAATTGAATACAATTATATATTTTTTCCATTATTAACTTTAATATCATCTTTGTTTATTTATTTTGACAGTAATCATTATGTCGAAAGAAAGAATGGCTTCCATTACCTTTGCTCACGTTTTATAACTTTTTTTGGCGGTATTTTGATCGCTTTTACGTATTAATGTTTTTAAGTTATTGTTTTTCTTGTTACAAAAAGTGTTAAACGTATCAGTTTAATAATTTATTTCAGAAATTCGTCATGGAGCATGAGGATGACATGATAGTAGTGATAGTGGGAGATAGTGATGAAGAGACACCAATTCCAAATATTAAAACTGAAATGTTAGATGAAGAGTATACTATTGAAAACATTATAGATACCGCGGAAGCCTACGGTGAAGTGATACCTTTTGAAGATGTATTTATAAAACAGGAACCAAATGAGTACGACAATCCCGAAGAGTCCATTAAGACTGAGATAAAATTTGAGTATGATGATGGTGATGATGAAGATATGGACTATATACCGGAGGAAGAGGAGGAGGAGGACGATAACGCAATTAATGATAACAGTGACAGTGATAGTGGACAAAAACAAAGGTACACAATGGTGAAACCATGGCAGCGGAAGTCATTTGTTAAAGAACTTAGACAGCAGTATCCTGAGCTCAGAACAAATAAGAAGGATTTAATTAAAACTCTGTCCCAGATAATGAAGACAGTTAAACCTCCTCCGCCACCTTTGGATTATTATATTCTGAATGGTATAATGCTAGAGTAAGTATGTACGAATTTATGTCTTTGACTTAGACAGTTATGATTTTTGTAGCACATATACAAACTTTAAAGGGAATTTAATAGCGATCTAATGTAATGAATTTTACATTAGAACTAAGTATTTAAATTTTACATATCAATTAACCATATATGTATTTTGATTGACCATATTTGTTATAAACCATTATCATAAGTTAATTATGATTAATATATATTATGCCTGTGATTTATAATAAAAAAAAGAAATGTTTGATGTAATAAGCTGGTATTAAAATTGCTATAAATTTGTTTTCAGATGTCTATATTGTCATAGTTTATCAGAAACTATTCCAGCTGCGGGAAGACATTACCAAGAGAAGCATGGCCCCCGTTACCTAATCTGTTATGCATGCGGTGTTGATTTCAGGAGGTAACAGAATATAATCTATTCTCTGTACGTTTAACATACTTAATATAAGCTGGGTATATATTTGGAGCAATTTAACAGTGACCCCTTGTATTTAATAAGATTACTAGTGTGACATTTGTTTTATATTCTCTAAATGAAAAAATAATGTGTCTGAAATATTCATAAAACGAGAATTTTATTTTAATGTTCAGTACCACAAACCTGTACAAACACGAGAAGCGATGCCTCGCACCAGATGCGACCATAGTGCTGCAGGCGCGCGCACTGTGCCTGGGCAGGAACGGAGACAAACGGCCTTACCCTCCAATGATACCACCGAAACCTTTGCAAAAGTAAATATTACCAAATGATTTATTGTAAAGTAACGGTTTGATGTACCATTGTCAAGTAAACATTGTTATATCCATGTTATTGTGTGGACATCTTCAGGTACTCATGTGAGCAATGCTCGGCGGAGTTCATATCCAAGAACAACCTGCTGTCGCACAAGTACCTTCACCTGGGCATCCGTCCGTTCCAGTGCACGTACTGCCCCTCCGCATACACCTCTAAATCTGCACTCTCTGTAAGTAACATACTGGTGGTAGGTCTCTGTTGCCGGAGACTGTCTGGATGGGTACCACCGCAGCTCCTATTTCAGCCGCCAAATAGTAGTGTGCAAACATTACTGTTCCGGTTTAAAGGGTGCTGTAGCTAGTGTAATTACTGGGGTAATGAGACTTAACACCTCATGTCTCAAGGCGACGAGCGCAATGTGGTGCAGTGTGTACCATCTTAACTAGCATCACGTTGCCATGGGCAAGCGTATCACTTACTATCAGGTGAATGCCTTGCTCGTCTCGTCGCATAGAAGTATAAAAAAACAATCTCATTTGGAACAATACTTCTATAGTTAAATATATCTTTTAAGGATCGGAAGGAAATAATTACAAAACTTGGATAAAATGTATAAATGTGTTGATGTTTTGTCTTTTTTTTAATATAAAAATAAATATGTGGTTAGAAATACTATGGAGAGGAGATAGATAAGATAGTATTTAATGGAGTAGGGTTAAAGAGCAGGGTAGTAAAATAAAGGGAGAGAGAAGAGGAACGATAGTGGAAATAAATACACTAACGTGTAGACTATTATGTGTTGTCTTGTAATATTGACTACACTTTAACATTAAGTTGCTTATGTTCCAGCGTCACGTGAAGAAGCACAGCAACGTGCAGTACGTGTGCGACTACTGCCAGCGCGCGTTCAAAGTGAAGGCAGCGCTCGTCACCCACATGAACACGCACAGGCGTACGTTAACAACAACTACATTATTAATATATATAGGCTATGCTATCCTATATGTTTTATTTATTTATTAATATTTAATGTAAATATATGGTGAAGCTTCTATTGACTACCACTCCAGCCTAGTGTATCAACAGTTAACGCCAAACAAATTCCATGTGTTACGGGTAGTTTTGTATCCGGGATTCCTCTATACAGGCATCGCCTAGTGGGGAACCCAATAGTTAAAACCTAATGGTAAAAATTGTTCGCAAACTAAAAAAAAACACTTAATAGTCATTTTTGCAGAAATAAAATATTTTTAAATTTTCAAACTAATGCATGAAATGAATTTACTTTTTGTAAACTAGAAAATGTATTCTTTCTATATTATTTGTAAATTTGTTACATGTGAAACATTGTTAATCATGGTCAGATGATGAATGTCCACAGCTGGACAAAGGGCTCCCTCAAACGTCTTCCTCATCATCTCATAATAAAGAATAGATAAGGACCTGGTGGTACTCTGATACTAAATGAATGTCTGCTGCGTCTTGTCCGCTTGTTATTATTAACTTGTTCTCCACAGCGGAGAAGCGCTTCGTGTGCGAGGAGTGCGGCAAGCGGTACGCGCAGAAGTTCGCGTTGCAGCTGCACGTGGACAGCCGCCACCGCCACCTGCCGCCGCCCTGCGCCTGCCACATCTGTCCCAAGAGGTATGTGAACTAACACTTACCATTTTTTTAATCTACGAAGCGTCGAGATGAGCGAGACGTTCACCTGATAGTAAGTGATACGCTTGCCCATGACAACGCGGCGCTAGTTGAGATGGTAAACACTGCACCATATTGCACTCGTCGCTTTGTGACATAAGGTGTCAAGTATCGTTACAACAGTAATTTCACTAGCTTACAGCGCCCCTCTAACTTGAACACAGTAATGTTTGCACACTACTGTTTGGCGGTAGAAAGTCACTGCAGTGGTAAATAAACTGTCAATCCAATCTATTGCACTGCTGGTGGTATTTCAATTCAAATTGTAAAACACTGACTATACAAAGTGTTGGTATTGTAAGCATAACATGTTACGTTGTGTAAACATCCTGTTAATAACGCTTCATTGTCACAACCTGCCACCAGATGGCCTTTAATAGTTTGTTCTACTGTCCAGGTTCCGGCGCACCTCGGTCCTGAAGGAGCACATGAAGAAAGCCCACGGCATGGAGCTGATTACGAGGAAGGCATGTTCACTGTTACACATCGCTATGATATTTACACAACTAATTATATTTTAATAATTTACATATATCAATGGATAATAATTATATTATATTCATAAAAAAAATATTATATTTGTTATGCAGATGTTCTTCAAAACGTTGCCGAGGCTGACCGAGATGCAAATAAAGCACGCGAAAGTGGTGCTGAAGAGCGAGGAGGCGCAGCTGCTGGATGGAACGCACAGCCCGACTTAGTGACACCCCCACAGCTAAGAGCTCGATACAAATTTTAAATTTTTATCAATCCACCGCAAGGATAGGACTCCTCTGGTATTGTGCCACAGCTACCTTTAAGAGCTGGTCTGCTTGGGAAAAAGAGTATTATCCAGCACCATTTGAAGAACAAATAGCCATATCAATTCAATGGCAACAATTTTAAAATTCTTTGGCCTGAAGAGTTTTGGGCAACTTCAGATGTGCATCAACCAGGTCAACGCAGGAAATTTGACTGATGGGGTCAATTGGTGTTTTATTTGTTGATATTATGAACTGTCGGAATAACATGTGCTGCGTCCTGAATCCATAGTCACTGATGTGTTGTCATGTTATCATTAAGTTATAGCGGAAACGTTACTCAGTTAAGTTTTATTCTCGTGCTGGAATATTTGCAGGTTCATAACCAAAGACTAGGCTGACCATGGTAATTTTATGTATATAGCGGTAAAGAAACACGTCCAAGGTTGGTCAACCGTATTATTGGATACATGATTCAGCGGTGTCCACTTAGTTCCTTAACATATGGAAGTATACTAGATTTGTAATATTCTCTTATGTATACATATATTGATTTAATTTGTTAAAAATGAATTGACTGTATTTGATAACGGTTGTGTAGTTTTATTTCGAACCAGCTTCTGTATTCTATAATTGAAGCAGTTCACTGCGCTGCGAGGTGCAGATTGACCAATTGTATGAACTAGTTTACTTGGCAAATATCAATTTCTTTTTTAATTGAAAGATTTAGAAAACTGAACAACTTAAAATCTGTTCAAATGTTGCTGAATCGTTCTGTTCTGTATATAAATGAACGACAATGTGTTTCTGTAATTATTTAGGTAACGTCACATGTCCATCTGGTTCAGTTACTTTACCAAGTTAAATTGATTACCTCGAAAAGTATATCACGCTTTATCAAATGAGAGTTGATATCGGTCCTCACACGTTGGTGACGGCTCCCCGCAGTCTTCAAAGGTTATAATTAATAAAATAACAATGTTAATACGAAAAATTGTTTTATTACGCACTTATTATTTCAACCAAATGTTTGACGAAATACTCATCTATAGCATAATGCATACACGATTGTTAGAAGACACCACATAATTACAATGCTCCGTTACACGCTAGGAAAATACAAAAATATTAAGCGGCTTTTGTTTTATACAGTACGCGCGCGCTGTACAGTGTCGAGGCTCGCACTGCGCCCGCCGCGCGCGACCCGCACCTGAACCCGGGACCTCGCGATACTCTGAACGACGCACTGCGGCCGTCTCCTCCCGGTAGGTGCAGCGGTACATTACAAATGGCAGTGCCAAATGTGTTGCCCTTGTTCAAGTGTGAATCGCACGCGGTGGCAACATTGAACGCCGGGGCACGCCGCCGGTGTTCCCAGACGACACTATTTACAATAACCTGGAATAAAGTATACTTGTACTGTATCTTTGCTCTGAAGAAGGTTCGCGGCGGCTGCGCGCAGTGCGACAGCTTTACATCTAAGGAAAGCGCTTCACTTTAACGTCTACTTCCCGATATCTTCGATCACAATCTCGCATCTCCAATACTGTTCGCAGTTAACCCTAACAATGGTCCAAAAATATCTAATACCGTTCCTAAATGACCGAGTAGAAAAATATTTTACATATGCCTCACAGAGATCTAGCTTATCTTTTTTTTTTTCATAATTTTTTCACTTAACAACATCTTTGAGGTTTGCGTAATGCGCCGCATGTGAGGGCACGAGTACCGAGGAGGGGGTTAGTAACAAATCTATCCCCATCACTATTATAATACATAACGTTACTTTGAAATAAGTAAAAACTACTGAATGTACTAGTTCGGATCTAAAATCGACATACACATAGAAAATTATTCGGCCTTACATTATACTGAGACAATATTTGCTTACAACCGGCATCGCTTTCTATTCAGCGCGGTAGTTAAAACATAACAAAAATAAAATAAAAACTGGACTCTGATCTCATACAAAATATTAAAGAAATTGAACTAATAATAAGCCCTTCCAACAGTTTTAGGTTACTATGTAATATTAATATATTTTTAGTGTGAATTATTTGGTAAGTCCAGACATAAGGGTTAAGAAGTTTTTTTAATAGATAAATATAACACAGTTTGTAAATATAACTATTAATATATAACGCCAATTAATTTTCTACATATATATGTATGGATCGACATGAAACCGTAAAATTCTTTCAACGCGAACTTTTCTTGTTGGAAAAAAGGGCGGTTGATTATTATTTAGATATAACAGACGGAAACATCGTGTATTTGAAGATTAGTTTAACATTTCTACTAACATTTGCTTAAAGAGTTTTTACTTTGGATCTATTGCTATGAAATGGTTACAGACAGTTTCCGTTTCCACCTCGACGACCATTTCCCAGTTCATATTTAGGCCAACCACTTAAGTTTTTAAAGAGCATTCGTACACTAAAAGTTATAATAAGACTATTGGTGTTATTGAATCGTTTTGAGACCCATACTAATGTAAAAACTAACCGCTTACGGCAGCACACTGCACAGTGCCCGCAAAACATTAACAAGTGAAACGTGCAGACAGACAGACAGACAGCACGCTCTCCTCACTACACACGAAACGCTATACGATGCAGCCAGCTACTATTTTATTAATTCGTTACTGTTAACATAATTATTAAACGAGCGTCGACTTATGTTGAGTTTGTATTATATTTATTTATTTATTTATATATATAAATGTATGTATGTATGTATATTACAAACGTATATCACTAGTGGCAGTTATAACGCTCTGCTCGGCCGGCGGCGGCTGCGAGCCCGCGGCGAGGACTTACAAATATACTGCCCTAATAATTATTCTGCAATATAATAATTATTAAAACAATAATCTGTTCACTTTCCCATACATTTCAATTGAGCCTCGCCGATCATTATTTCGTAACTTTTGACGTTTCGACAACATCGCCGTCGCCATGTTTAGCGCGGCGACCACGCGCTCGGGTGCAGTGTTGCCATATCCACGCGCCTCTCGCGCCCACCTCGTAGTGTTTAAACAATACAAACAGTATAGTCCGCAACGCTCACCGTCACACCGTACATGCATAAATTCGAATATGTGATCTATATAATAATTGATAAATGATTCCGATCGATGCAGATGTGGTCGAGTCAGCTGTGCTTGTTTTTTTTTTATTAATACGAGTCACGTGACCGATTGTTTACAAACATGTTGAGAGATCGACAACGGGTCACAGCCACGGGTCCGCGGTATCGCTGCAGGTCCACCGTGGCCGGGGATCGTTGCGTTAAAGAAACAATAAATGAATAATAAAACGCCGCTACTTAACTCGCTCCGTATAAAAATTATTTCGAATCGACCGGATCCTCGCCGACCGATTCCCATCAATCGTAAAAAGTAAAATAAAATGTCTACACAATTCTTCGACAGTGAGCAAGAATTGACCGTGAGTAATAAAACGTAGAGTCCGAATCGTAACATTAAACTAAAACTAACAATCACAAATTCTCGCGCAAATTAAAAAAAAAAATCTAATTCGCCCTCGTGCGACTAGTTTAGAAACGTAAATTAAAATCAAAAGCGAAATTGTACAGCCGAAGTAACTAGGAACATGCGAGTGACGTTCCCTGGGGGGGCGACTCTTAAAAAATCCTTCTAGAAATAATAAAAAAAACTATACTAACGTACTTATCACAGGTAAGGGGACAAGAGAAAGTATCAGTGTTCTCTCGATGCAGTACCACGAGTGTGTGTATGTGTGTGTGTGTATGACTAAAAACTAATACAACTTAACGTCCGCCCGCGAGCGGCGCAACTAAACGTTAGTTAAAACTAAAAATTAGTCGAAATTAATTGCGACGCGACAGCGCGCGCGGGCCGGATGAGATCTGCGCACGTGCGCGACACCAGCGCCCCCGCGACACTAGCGCCGCTCGCACCCGAACTCCAAATAACAATTAGCATTGACAAAAATATATATATATGTGGTGCGCGCGGCGCGGGTGTGCGGGTGTGCGGGGCGGGCGCGCCGGCTCTACTCCCACCCGTTCTCCTTCACCATGTGAGCCAGTTCTATAATGAACTTGCCCTCCTTGTATTTCTGGCTGGACTCGAACGCGTGCTCCTGGAAGCGAAACATTGCATTACAGAAGGACACGCAACTCGTCTCTCCGTACGCGTGCTTAGTGACCGAACCAATTTTAGTGACGCAGACTCGAAGCAAATTACTGCTGCTTACATATAACTGAATGTACATAAAATTAATAACAATAAATGTTTATTATTTCGAGATTACGTAGAAAAAATCCACAAATATATTAATACAAATTTACGTTTTTTTTTTTTTATACTACTATGCGACGAGACGAGCAAGACGTTCACCTGATGGTAAGTGATACGCTTGCCCATGACAACGCGGTGCTAGTTAAGATGGTACACACTGCACCACATCGCGCTCGTCGCCTGAGACATAAGGTGTTAAGTCTCGTTACCCCAGTAATTACACTAGCTACAGCGCCCTTCAAACCGGAACACAGTAATGTTTGCACACTACTATTTGTCGGTTGCAATAGGAGCTGCGGTGGTACCCACCCAGACGGTCTCCGGCAATAGAGACCTACCACCTGGTGAAAACGTTTTTGACAGGTTGGTAAACTTTCAGCTCTGAGCGACTGTCTCATAACTTAAATCTATAGGAGTAGCAGAACAAATGTCTTTACTTTTCTCTTTATAAAAACTGAATTAGTGCAGAAAAGTAGCAAGGTTTAAAAAATTTGCAATCCCTTGCTCACAACTAGTACAATAACTAAGGAGGTTTATCGGTGGCAGGTCGTTTAAAGAACACCTCATGCCATGAGCATGCGAGGCGCTCTGTCCTCATCTCTGCAGGACACGTGAACTCACATATTTCCAGCCGAGCATAGTCTTGCAGCATTCGCAGTATATGTCAGCGACCGCGTGCAGGCCCGTGAGCAGCACGCGCTCTTCCGCGGGCCCGCACCCCACGTTCACGCTGCAGAACAAACAGACCGACACATTACACCACAATCACAACTATCCATATACATAATCAGTTCCATCTGGGAAAATGATATTCTTTACCGCCTGTTGAAACTTTCAGTGCAAAGACAAAAGAAAAAATCTTATTATGTTCTAATTATACAGAGAAGTTTTTCAAAAAAATTATCAGGAAACTATATAAAAACGAGTTTCGTCTCATTCTCTCACAACCTAAACCCTATAAAGATATTTATCTTGGTCTCTCTTTCGTTTTTTTTTTTTTTTTATACTACTATGCGACGAGACGAGCAAGACGTTCACCTGATGGTAAGTGATACGCTTGCCCATAACAACGTGGCGCTGGTTAAGATGGTATACACTGCGGCACTATGGCACAATGTGGTGTGAGATATTAAGACTTGTTACCAGAGTAATTTCATTAGCTATTACACCCTCCAAACCGGAACACAGTAATGTTTGCACACTACTATTTGTCGGTTGCAATAGGAGCTGCGGTGGTACCCACCCAGACGGTCTCCGGCAATAGAGACCTACCACCTGGTGAAAACGTTTTTGACAGGTTGGTAAACTTTCAGCTCTGAGCGACTGTCTCATAACTTAAATCTATAGGAGTAGCAGAACAAATGTCTTTACTTTTCTCTTCATAAAAACTGAATGATTAGTGCAGAAAAGTAGCAAGGTTTATAAAGTTGCAATCCCTTGCTCACAACTAATACAATAACTAAGGGGGTTTGTCGGTGGCAAGTCGATTGAAGAACACCTCATGCCATGAGCATGCGAGGCTCTCTGTCCTCATCTCTCCAGAACACGTGAACTCACATATTTCCAGCCGAGCATAGTCTTGCAGCATTCGCAGTATATGTCAGCGACTGCGTGCAGGCCCGTGAGCAGCACGCGCTCCTCCGCGGGCCCGCACCCCACGTTCACGCTGCAGAACAAACAGACCGACACATTACACCACAATCACAACTATCCATTTACATAATCAGTTCCATCTGGGAAAATGATATTCTTTACCGCCTATTGAAACTTTCAGTGCAAAGACAAAAGAAAAAATCTTATTATGTTCTAATCATACAGAGAAGTTTTTCAAAAAAATTTATCAGGAAACTATATAGAAACGAGTATGATAAAGATGTTTATCTTGGTCTCTCTTTCGTTTTTTTTTTTTTTTTTTTTTTATACTACTATGCGACGAGACGAGCAAGACGTTCACCTGATGGTAAGTGATACGCTTGCCCATGACAACGTGGTGCTAGTTAAGATGGTACACACTGCACCACATTGCGCTCGTCGCCTGAGACATAAGCTGTTAAGTCTCGTTACCCCAGTAATTACACTAGCTACAGCGCCCTTCAAACCGGAACACAGTAATGTTTGCACACTACTATTTGGCGGTTGAAATAGGAGCTGCGGTGGTACCCACCCAGACGGTCTCCGGCAATAGAGACCTACCACCTGGTGAAAACGTTTTTGACAGGTTGGTAAACTTTCAGCTCTGAGCGACTGTCTCATAACTTAAATCTATAGGAGTAGCAGAACAAATGTCTTTACTTTTCTCTTCATAAAAACTGAATGATTAGTGCAGAAAAGTAGCAAGGTTTATAAAGTTGCAATCCCTTGCTCACAACTAATACAATAACTAAGGGGGTTTGTCGGTGGCAAGTCGATTGAAGAACACCTCATGCCATGAGCATGCGAGGCGCTCTGTCCTCATCTCTGCAGGACACGTGAACTCACATATTTCCAGCCGAGCATAGTCTTGCAGCATTCGCAGTATATGTCAGCGACCGCGTGCAGGCCCGTGAGCAGCACGCGCTCTTCCGCGGGCCCGCACCCCACGTTCACGCTGCAGAACAAACAGACCGACACATTACACCACAATCACAACTATCCATATACATAATCAGTTCCATCTGGGAAAATGATATTCTTTACCGCCTGTTGCAACTTTCAGTGCAAAGACAAAAGAAAAAATCTTATTATGTTCTAATTATACAGAGAAGTTTTTCAAAAAAATTATCAGGAAACTATATAAAAACGAGTTTCGTCTCATTCTCTCACAACCTAAACCCTATAAAGATATTTATCTTGGTCTCTCTTTCGTTACACTTTTTCGTTTCATAAAATATACAAAAAGTAATATCAAATTATCTTGTTTAGGTTACTGTGCTGGTTTTTTTATTAACGTAAAGACATGAGGTTAAGGGTTGTAATTTGGAAACGAGGTACAAAGCTAATACGTCGTCACAAGTTTCTAAAAGCTCTCGACGGAGGAGCTTAATCAAGATGAAACTCAATCACGACTCTGCTAATGTTCGTTATCTAACTTCATCTCTCTTTTCTACTCACAGTTTTGATCACAAAAGTCATTTTTTTAATCTACGAACCGACGAAACGAGCGAGACGTTCACCTGATAGTGATACGCTTGCTCATGACAACGTGGCGTTGGTTAAGATGGTATACACTACAGCACTATGGCACAATGTGGTGTGAGATATTAAGACTTGTTACCAGAGTAATTTCATTAGCTATTACACCCTTCAAACCGGATCACAGTAATGTCTGCACACAACTGTTTGGCGGCTGCAGAAAGAACTCTACCTATGTTATTACTGGCGTCAGACACCTACGTCCGCGTACATTCGTCACATCAACTGCAATATTGTTAAACTTAAATATAAAACTAGAATCCATTAGATTATTATATTTTAATAAAATGAACCAGAATCTGAGAGTGAAAGACGACGCGTGGGAGAAAGTGGTGGGGAGGAGCGACGCGATCCTTTCATTTGTTTGACTTTCTCCGGCACACCGTTACTGTCCGCACCACATATCTACTCGCTTGTAATATGCGAATCTGTTTACACAAAGTCAACAGCTTCCATCAGCTACAGCGGCCATTTAAACCGGAAGTAGCTCTACGTTACTTTCATTGTGTCACATATGCTGAATTATTTAAAACCTGTAAGGCGAAAGGGAAAACGAATTTCTCATGAATCATCATCTCATTATTATCCACTGCTGAACACAGGTCTCCACGATCGTCATTTTCACGTATAGTTTCTCTGTCAAATTGTGTGATGATGAAGTCAATACTCACACAGAATTGAAGAGGTACGCGCGCCCCTGGCTGCCCTGGAACGACTGCAACACCAAAACATCATTATGAAGAGCTGTATCTAAAGAGCATCATGATTTCAGTCAAGCACGTTCTATACAATACAGAATATCATCATAATCATCATTAACCAATGGACGCTGAATCAAGCGGCTCCACATGGTACAATGCAATAGTATATACATCAAGTTGAGATAAGTTTCAAAGTGAAACTGTAAATACCAAAATGATAATTTTTAATTTCTTGAGGATCAAGACTACAGTTGCAAACTTATCAAGATTCCATCTCCTTAACGTGCAACGAATACTTTAAACTTTACTTTTGTTGAATTTCCGGATGAAAAGAGGTAAGTTGAAAGGTAATTTTCCTCTGGTCTCGTGCTATCAGTGTTTTTGCTTTATTTCTACAAAGTAGTATAATGACAAATGTCAAATTAAGTAAATAAAGTATTATATTTTTAATGCAATAATAAACAGTTCATCTTGGCAACTAGTATTAGTAGTTGTGATAAGTTGTGTTGTAATTATGTTTCGAGGTATTACGTAATGGAAAACAATGTTTTATAAAAACCGATGAAAACAACGCAATTACACCGAGCAACACAATACACTTGATTGTGAATAAATCCACAATAACATTGTGTCGTTGCTAAAATTAAATTAAGTTCTCATAACTTTGTGTAGGGTAAATCTAAATAGACTTTTTCAATATCTTATGTATTGGAATAGACTGTATATAAAAACATCTTCTTGTTTTGGGAATTATATAAATAAATGCTCCAAATTACATATTTGGCTTGAAAAAATTAATCATAAAACCGCCATTAAACTAGTGGCGCCATCTATTATGCATTACTTATACTATCTAAAACAGCACGTTGTAATTGTAATTGACTTAGTAACGGGAGTTTTTGTTGTGCGAGTATTTTGAAAAGCTAAATAAAGTAATAATAAAATGTATTGTGCTAACAAGTAATATAAAAAAAAATTGTCGTCACTTATCATCACTGTCTATTTATGTCCGCAGCTGAATACGGGCTTCTCCAATTTTCATGATATTATATTGTATTCGGAGTGTTCTTAAATTTTCATCGACCAAAAAATGTACTGGACAGTATGGATGTAATTAAATTTTTTCTTAATATGTTTGTCTTTTTTTTTAATACTACTTAGCGACGAGACGAGCAAGACGTTCACCTGATGGTAAGTGATACGCTTGCCCATGACAACGTGGTGCTAGTTAAGATGGTACACACTGCACCACATTGCGCTCGTCGCCTGAGACATAAGGTGTTAAGTCTCGTTACCCCAGTAATTACACTAGCTACAGCGCCCTTCAAACCGGAACACAGTAATGTTCGCACACTACTATTCGTCGGTTGAAATAGGAGCTGCGGTGGTACTCAGACGGTCTCCGGCAACAGAGACCTACCACCTGTCTGTTCTGTTACAAGTAGTGCGGAGGTCGAGGGTAATCAGACCCCCGTATTATTTGTTTTCTCCAGCGTGTGCAGGTCTTACCTTCGAGATGAGCTCGTCGTGGCTGGCCAGGTGCGCGCGGCAGTGGATGCAGCTGTAGGTGCGGTGCGCCGGCGGCAGGTAGGCCTGGAAGGTCTTGACCGGGGCGCGCGTGGCCGCGGCGCCGCCCTCGCCTGCCACCCCGCCACGTTTAGTCACCCCGTCACGCATGAGTGCCCGCTAGCTACCAACACACAGCCCCGTCAGCGCGGGCCACCACCGCCACCGCCGCCACCACCACCGCCACCGCCGCCCCGCGGTATACCACGTTATACTTTACTCATATCGACTCATTACGTACGTTACTAGTGGACGAATGGCACACTTTCATATTACAAATGCATTGTTTAAATTAAAAAAAAAAAATCCTTTTATACTTTCTAATAGTTTCAATATCAAAGATGATAATGTGAATAATGCTGTATGACGAATCATTTGACTTCTAGTTAAACGAGTAATATTCATTCAATTTTTTTTATGATTAAGTTACTTGTGATGAGTTATAACATGCGTGGGCCGCGGGGTGCCCACGGCGGGGCGTGGCGGGCGGAGCGGCGGGACAGTGCAAGCGAGGCGTTGCACCAACAGGACTCATGCGAGCTTTGTACACATCACAAAGCTTATATAATAAATATTATTATACTTATATAAAGACTACATAAAGTTCGACGTTCAAAGTTATACATTAACTCTTAACTGCGATAGTCTTTGATGGTGAAGCGCAATAGTCTAGCGTAGTTTGAATAATCTTAAATAATCCCACATTAACCTAGACAGAAACACTGTCAGAGTATTTCTATTTTCACTTTTGTTTCATTTAAATCGATGCCGATGAACTATAACTTCTGCAAGTACAGTTTTATATTTTTAAAATTCATCTCATGTGTTAGTTTTGTCGTTGCCAAAGTTAATATTATATATATAGCTTCTGAATGCAAAACTCGATAGCTTGGGTCACCGTCGTAGAGTAGCTAGTCTCTCGGTGTTCTATCGAATGCACTTTGGAGAGTGTGCTCAAGAACTGCATGATCTAATACCGCCTTCGCCCTTTTATCATCGGACGTACAGACACACCGCAGGCATCCATCCCTTCGTTGTCGATCTCCCGCGCATCAGGACTAAGCGTTTCGCTTCGTCCTTCATAATGCGTACAGCGAGCGAGTGGAACAGTCTGCCGGCGTCAGTGTTTCCGTCCAGGTATGATGTGGGGTTCTTCAAAAAAAAGAGTGAACAGGCTTCTTCTAGACCAGTGCGCTTTACCACCTAGATTACATCGCCGCTTACCATCAGGTGGGATCGTAGTCAAGCACTAGTCCATCATAAATAAAAAAAAAAAAATAGTAATGGAAAGTACACGAGTTGAATAATTCGTTGGCGAGACCCGTTCAAATACGGGTGTCTCCAAGTTAATAGTGCAGTTATTGCACCACCACTTAACATCAGTTAGCATACAGAATATGGGTTAGCCAGTGAGCATTGGCCAGCAGTGGGCTCTGTGCTGGTCGCCGCGTCAACACGCGCACACACCGTTGCGCCGCTCACCAGGCGCGCGCGCGCAGCACGCACCGGCCGCCCACATGAGCCGCGCGCCGCCGGTCAGCTGCCGCGCGCGCACTCGCCCCGCGCGCCCCGCACGCCGCACGCGCACGCGCCCGCGCCCGCCACCCTCTGCGGCACAACAACAACACATAGTTAAAAACCATTGCCATAAAACAAAAACAACAACAACACATTCACTAAATATACAAGTGTTAAAGATTTAAATGATTAATAAGAAAACTATTGATTTAGATTAGACAGGCACAGTCACTGCAAGCTTTTAAGAACCTTGTCAGTAAATTCTATCTTTCATTATAAATGTAATAATAAATTACTTTAAGTATTCATGTATGTGTATATAATTATATGTTACTACATCTATTCTTATTTATTATATTTCCTAATAAAAACCCACATCAAATTTACTTATTTCTTTACACAATTTCCATCCAAAGGTTGTCTGGAATAAATCGCGCTTAGTGATAAGACCGCCCATTGTGCATTTAACATTTAACAGCAATGTGATTGGTAATTTCTGTATCTTTTGGTGTGCAATAAAGAGTTTTCTATTCTATTCTATTCTACTATTGATCGACAAAATTGGTCCACTCATTACCGAGCTGCGATTACGAGCACAGATTATACATAGTAAACTTGTAACATTATTTTTCTCAATATCATAAATAAAACTGAAGGTTGTAATAAAAAAAAATTAAGACAAATAGTTAAGAACCAAACGTTGCTGCATTAATCATAGCAGCAACACTGGCAGAACTCATTAGTCATCAATAATATTAAAATAATTAATATATATATATTTTATATGTAATAAAAAAAAAAAAAAAAAAAAATTAAGACAAATATTTAAGAACCAAACGTTGCTGCATTAATCATAGCAGCAACACTAGCAGAACTCGTTAGTCATCAATAATATTAAAATAATTAATATATATATATTTTATATGTAATAAAAAAAAAAAAAATTAAGACAAATATTTAAGAACCAAACGTTGCTGCATTAATCATAGCAGCAACACTAGCAGAACTCGTTAGTCATCAATAATATAAAAATAAAACTTATTTTTTATCTGTGAATCTACTAGTGGCTGTATACGTAAGGCGCCGCCTCGTCGGTAGTAATCGGTCTCATGATATATATGAAATGAAATACAATTCCGAATCGGGCCTATATCTTATAATCAAAACACTTTCTGGGGACATTTAGTCTGCGGTGACGTCATCGAATCATTTCTAGCGTTCATTAGTGGGTTCAGTAAAGCACAGCAACCCGTGAAAGCCTTCGTGCGGCCTGCCGTCGGAAACAATTACACGGTTTGATCGACCCGGCAGCCGCGCGCGGGTCGAGCGCGGTCAGCTCTCCCCGCCGTCGGGATTGTTCACCCCGGCCGGGGAGCGGGGGCATAGGGGGAGGGAGGGGGAAAGCAAGGACGAACTGGGCTACAGCTCCCACTGGAGGAACACCGACTGGTTCCAAAGAAGCCGCACTTGGCCAGCGTGGTGGATAAATAAATTTTAAAGCATATCACTTTACGTATTCTTCCGGAGCTCGCGGAAATTACAGCAGCTGTTAGCAACACAAAACAAAACTGCGACAATCACGAGCCGATTGAAAAAAAAAGGGGTGTGAAATTAACCACGTCCCCGTCCGCCTAACGATTCGCCACGTCTGCTATTTTTAACTGTTATCGCTTATAACTTTAACCTGCTATCATCGTCATATTGTAAATCTGCCGGTCATAACAACGTAGTTGTGTTTCGGCTGCGAACATGTGGGAGCAGTATTCTGAGAGCACGCTTCGCCATCCTCGGCTTCATTATCACTTACCACCACGTGGAACTGAGGCCGAATGTTAACCTATTGTAAATAAAAAAGCAATAGCACCTACACGCACGACGCCGATAAATCCGTGAAGGTTCCGCCAACAAGAAACAAACTTTTTTTTTATTGATTATTTCCGCACAGCCCAAAGATCGTGATCACACGAAATTAGAAAAAAGGACGTTGACTCACAGTTAACATTTGTTTTCTAGTATTATGCTACGTTTTAGATATTTTTGAATCGTATTATTTGTATCCGAATGAATTACTAAACTTATACGCTTAAAAAATATCTTTTATCTGTAACAACTCTTCATGTCAAATCTTCAAAAATATCCACTTAAAATAAAACAAGTAATGTTTAGGTTTTCTCAATGTAAACACACAGAATTGATTGTCGAATTTATATCATTGAAAAGATCAATCTTTAAACATGAGACACGAAAACAACGACAAAAAAAATCAATTGTATATTTACCTATAATTAGCTATCTGATTTACTGAAGAAATCAACGGATTTGATGGGAATAAACTGGTGTACCGGTGGGTACGTCCACTGAGTCATTGACATTGGTGTTATCAAAGTACGTCCAACTACACAAGTAAACACCGACGAGGATAATTATTTAAGTAAATACGCAGTATATATAGTATTTAAGTACACGCGGTTCGACAACCCCACGCAGCACGAGACCAGTCCACCTCGACGCTGCACCGATTGATTAGGAGAAAGTAATTGAATGTAAATATGAAAATAGCACTCCTAATGTTCCCACTACTGGGACTCGGGCTCTCCTCTCACAAGAATAGAGGCGATAGATCTCCCGCGCTGACCGAGTGGTGGATGTCACATGTCCATGTACATTGCTTGTGGAACATGTCGGTTTTCTTAAGTAACAAGTTGACGGTCAAATTTGAACTGCAGGGCTTGGCAGGACGAAGTTTACGTTATGTATGAATCAGAGGACCGGAGTTGGCAAATTCGGTCTGTTTAAATATTAGTGGGCTGCGGAGTGCTTCGGCGCGGAAACTCATTCGGCTAATGGTGCACGCGTACCGGGATTACACCGGCGCGACGGTATAATCTAGACCGAATCGCAGTTACTAGACGCCTGACCTGGTAAATGTATATCGATTTAGTGAAATTTATACTGTGTATACGTTGTCGAAGCCGTGTTAGCCTAGTGGTTTGAACGCCGGCCTTCCAATGCGAAGGTACCGGGTTCGAATCCGGCCTGCACCAATGAATTTTTCAATTTATGTGCTGATAGCATAAAACACCAACTAATATCACGTGCTTTGACGGTGAAGGAAAACATCGTGAGGAAACCTGCATATCTATCTATGCCATGACCATCAGTGGTCACACTAGTATGTGAAATGGAGAAGGCAATGGCAACACCACTCCATTATAACTGACAAGAGAGTCGTCGTGTGTTTCAATAAAAACATGATGACCACGACCCTCAGTCATGAGGAAATACGACTTAGAAGAAGAAGAAGAATACGTTATCGACCTTGACGTCACTGCCTCGCTAATTGAGCCTTGCGAGATTTGGATCTCTGCTTGCTAATCTTTAGACGCAGATTTAAATCGACTGTCCGCGTACTAAACCTAATCTAAAGTAAAAAGTAAATCCTAAGGTAGGTCTCTGTTGCTGTCGAAAACGTACAGCACGAACTGAACACCAGTAGGCAGGTGCTCGACTCGCGTGCTGATGGATCCGGTGATATTATCGGAGTTCGCGTGATGAATGTTAAAATGGCAACTAGTTTATTTTTAGTTACAATTGAATAAGTTACAAAAGTATAACAAATTTTAAATAATAAATGAGCATTACCTCTTAATGCTCCCACTATTGGGACTAGGATCATTCACTCGCAATAAGAGTCAAAGCCATACACAGAGCCAAAGTCATGGTCAAGAGAGGACTGAACTGACAGATGTATCTTTTAGTTACTGTTCCAGTTTACGCAGAATAAGCACAGTAGGGATAGAATAACTTAAGAGTATCTTTGACCATTTGGCTGTATGAAGTTCAGTCTTTTGCCTTTCATTACAAATAGAAAGATTAAAGGACTGTGCAATTGTGTATCAGCTCGAGGGCGGGGAGTGCGTCAGCTCCTCCTCGCGCTGCATCCTCACTCCGCGGAATGGTTCTCTTTCCGCTGCAAACTATGCAAATATTATCATTCTGCTCATTGTTAAATGCTTCAACTGCTTCGTTCGGAATCGGTAAACATTCTAATGGTGGCCGCGTGTTTTACAATCACTCTTTTTTATACTGGGTTAAAGATAAATAGAGTATGGTTTCCTTAAAACGTTATATCTTTATCATAACTAGTCTAAGTTGATGATGATGAGCGACACGCCTGCTTATAAGGCACTAGGTAGGATATTTACACAGCGTTTAACTAACCGATTAGTTTTTTAATTTCTCAGTTTTCTGTTTAGTAAGAGCGGGAGCGTCGGTGAAAGTTAATTGAATGAGATAAAAGGTTACCAAATGAACATTGGACTCCTTTCACTTTTGAATACAAACGTACGTATGACAATCAGACGGCGCCCATAGAGTCCAAGTCCGTGTAAATGTGGTAACGTCCGTCGTTGTATCTAATTCGGGTTTATTTATACGCGGCCGGTAATAGATAGTGAAGTGGGACATCAAAACAAAACTATTTGCGTTTCGTATTCCCGGTTCATTCGCACCGGCACACGAATGTTATATTCGGGACAATTAGGAGATAGGCGAGAATACATACTTGTTAACATTACGTCCACTGTTGGGCACGCGTTTAAATCCATATTACGTGGGAATGATTGTTAAATTGGATAAGAATGATTTTGTATCAATAATATCATTAATTATTCTTCAGTATTGAAGTTTCAACAATTTTAATCACAGAGATATGAGTGACATTATATTGATAGTAAAGACTTTTTAAATCTGAAACACCAATTGGTTATGAAACTTGATATAGAGTGTATAAAAACTGAACAGGTTTCGTTTCCACTCGATCATTACGTAATTAAGTTATACGTTACCATGGTAACAGGAACATCGAAAAAGCGCCGGTCGGTCGCACAGCACGACCACACCGTCGGGCACATCCCAAATGGTATTCGTATCATTTACTAACAGCCCGTTCACCTGTACCTGTCACCTATCACCTGTCACACGCGCATGATCTATTGCGTGATAAGACGGCAATTAATTAATGAACCTCCCAAGGGCCGGAGGCGATTGTGTTAGCAATTTATTGCCAACTACTAGACAACTGTAATAAAGTAACTTATATATGTTTATATACAGAAATACAAGAAACATATCTAAGTTAACTGTAGGCGTTATCTTATTGATGTCTTGGAGTCAGGTAACTAGTATAGAAATGATGATGATCTAACAAACTTTGCTAATGTCATAGCTCATTCATTTTATTTATTAACGATGATTATATATGATACGATTGATGTTTTCACTTTTTTTTTTTTCTTTTATTTTGGTTTTGGGATTTTTGCCCCTAAGGAGCATATCAATCCCATCCTACCCTTTATATCTTAAGACTATATCTACATTCTAAACTATAGACTAAATCACTTAAGAGCTAATATCATTCAGATTCGCCAAGGACATCAGGTCTTTGGCGAATTTGGATGTTGGGTCTGCCAGTGCGGTTTGCGCCACGCCAACGTCCCTGATGTTAATCCTGTGTGATGTCAGCAATGAATTTCTCTTTAAATTATTCTGTTTACATTCCATCAGCAAATGTTGTACATCCTCAATCTGATTACAAATTTTGCACATTGGAGAATCAACTTTTTTCATAAGAAATGCGAACTTTGCTGACGGAATGTGACCACAGCGAAGTCTAAATGCTAGTTTTAGGATGTTCCGATTGATGTTTTCACTTGTAACACTCGATATTAGGTAACATTGCGTTGTTGAAAATTTACGTAACATAGTAATTAATAAAACAAACCTAAACAAGTGAGTTTTGGACCTGAATGCAGGCTAACTGTATTAATGTAAAAAGTATAAGGAATTTTTTAAGATAAAGTGATTAAAAAAATTACTTAAAGCATTTGTTTATAGTTAAAATCTATGATCCAAGCGTGTGACGTCTATTGACGACTACCTTTAAAGTCGACTGAATAAATTAGTTACGAGTATTTCGATTCGTAAATATAACACTAAACGGGTTTCCGATGCGATACCAAACTGTGTCAAAGTCGATACTTTAAAGTATGTTAAGTTACATATATACAAACAAACGAGATGTAAAAGTTTAGCATTTTCGATCGGCTGACACGTGTAAAGTTGTGTGATGATGAGGTAGAAAGTATTAAAACGTACCCGTTCAGAATACTCCGACTTATACGTATGAAATTTACGAAGTATATAAAAGATCGGAAGGTTCGCAGACATAAGGAATCGAACCGGGGACCTTTGTTACAATACGAACGATTGGGTAAATGTAACAATGATACTAATCTAACTATATCTATAGCAATGTACCGGAAATCGAGGTTAAAAAAAACTATTTGTCAAAATGCAGTATAATTAAATAACTCCTTACTATATGCTGAAACATACTTCCGGACACATCTATCGGCCCACCACCCAGTGTTTAAAGTTTCGACGGTGTCTAGTTAAAAATAAATGTTAGGTGGAGCAATAAGTTTTACTGCAGTTTTGAAGCAGATTTATTGGTCAACCCTTATGTAAGTTTTATTTTTATTTTTTTGGTAATTTCGAATTGATTTGGCCGGCAGAAGTTTTACAGCTTGGGCGACAATTTCAGGCAGAGTATCCATATTTTTTGGTCAAAACTGGCTCTAAGTTTAGATTTGCCTTTTTATGGAACCAATAATCGGACACATCAAAAAAAAAAAATCCAACTTGTGCGAAATAAAAAAGTTTTCTCCATTCCTGGGTCGTTGAAAACAATGAACAGACTCGAATTTTCGTTTTTTTACATAATCCTGAATTCGAAATAAAAAAAAAAACATACATAAAGGTTGACCAAAAAATCAGCTTTAAAACTGCATTAAAACTTATTGCTCCACCTAACATTTATTTTTAGCTAGACACCGTTAAAACTTTTAAACACTAAGCGGGCCGATAGATGTGTCCGGGAGTGTATATATGTTCAACACCAGCGACGGAATTTGTAGTAGTTGAAGTAATCAATTTATTTATAACTGAATGAAAATCTATGTATGCAATTTTATTACCATTTTGCGAGGCACTTAGTTTTGACCATGTTCATATAGATCAACATGTGTGTGAAGAGAAATTTAAGAATATGTATCAAATGGAGAAATTCGAGTGTATCGACTCATGTTTATAACATGGGATAAGTTCACATTAAATTTAAGCAACAAACAAGTTTTGCATAAAGTTGAGACAATAAGAACAATGCTGATGCAGTTGCGAAAGGACATTCGGGTCTGCGGGAAGTGGGTCACGCTAAACGTTAACAAACGAATGTATACTTTATTATAATGCCATAAGTTTTATTATCGCATAACTTAAATACACGTTCACGAATTTTGGAAAACAAACAAAACTAATAAATAATAACATTTGCAGTTCACGTGTAATCTTTTAAAATTGATCGACGACTGCTTTAAGCCAAATGTTATTACATAATATACTTAATATAATTCTGATGTTTTCAAATGCTTTATTCAAGCAAAAGATCGCGTTCTAGATGATATGCCGTATAGAGGAGAGTTTAGTAAATTTTGCGGTGTTGTAAGAGGCAGTTGCATCGGCGAGCATCTGGCAGTAGGCGGGGGATGGCCTGAAATTGATCTTGAAAATACAAATTTAGCAGCAAGGCCGGAGATGACCGTCCGCCTAAATATAGAAGCGACCGTTACACAACACGCGGTGGTGGCCGGCTGCACTAGTGCACACACACATGATGCAAACTAAGAAACAATCACTACCTTTTTGCATCCAACGTTAAAAAGCCAACAATGTATACAATGCAATAAGATAATTAATTCGCTTTGTAAGAATGGAGCGCTAGTTAAGATGTTTACACTACAAATGTCGTCATGGAAAAGTGACATATTAAAAAATATTTTGAAATAATGTTATCTAAAATGGCAACCTTTAGAAGAGAGACTGAAAATTTTAATTTTTTTTAGTCAAGTCAGTTTTTTTCAAAATCAACGATATGTTCATCAGTGCACAGAGCTGGGTGGATGCTCTCAGTGTCAATGACCTTTGGATAGCGGATTTGTTTTTTTTTTTTATGCTACTAAGCGATGAGACAAGCAAGACGTTCTCCTGATGGTAAGTGATACGCTTGCCCATGACAACGCGGCGCTAGTTAAGATGGTACACACTGCACCACATTGCGCTCGTCGCCTTGAGACATAAGGTGTTAAGTCTCGTTACCCCAGTAATTACACTAGCTACAGCGCCCTTCAAACCGGAACACAGTAATGTTCGCACACTACTATTTGTCGGTTGCAATAGGAGCTGCGGTGGTACCCATCCAGACGGTCTCCGGCAACAGAGACCTACCACCTGGTAAGAGTGGGTTTGTGGGTCCGTTCTTCAGACGAGTTTTCAAGAAGGGACCTTTGGGCTTTAAGTTGACGCGGTCGTTGTTTTATGAGTAAACATTTCCGTGTCATTTACTATGATGAATGATCGTTGGTGATGATGTCCGGTGTAACTTGTCGTCTCTCGTTCTATTCAAAGTCAAAGTCAAAATTTTTATTCAACACGGGAACAATAGTTCACTTATTGAACGTCAAAATCTACCAGCCATTCGCAAAACAAATGCCACGGACCTGAGAAGAATGAGCAAGAAACTCAGCGGGCTATATATATATACATTTTTTTTGTCTTTTTCATTTTTAAATGTCTTACACGTACTGACACATACTGCTTGAGAATCAGCGCCATTTATTTCCACACATCTTTATCATTTAAATAATCGTTAACACTATAATATGATTTACTTATCAAAACATTTTTAATTTATGAAGTGGCAAATCTTTTTTTAATGCGAGTAATTAGAACGGCACAGATATACAGTGCGGGCCTTGGCCCTTCGCCCGATCTCTGACCACACAAACGTCCCGCCACACCAGCGCGCAGATAACGATAAGCCCCGAACCGTGGCCACACCAAACCCACCGACTAGTCCAACGTAACACAATCACCAGCTGATCTACAATATCCAGCTGTCAGATCAGTTCGATTATGCCAATAAAATCGCACCCGTTGGTTTTTATATGGTAAAAAGCGTTACTTTTGTACAATTTTATTCGGATTGTTGATGAGCCGTGATAGCCTAGTGGTTTGAACGCCGGCCTTCCAATGCGAAGGTACCGGGTCCGAATCCGGCCTGCACCAATGAATTTTACAATTTATGTGCAGTTAGCATAAAAAAAAAACACCAACTAATATCACGTGCTTTGACGGTGAAGGAAAACATCGTGAGGAAACCTGCACATCTATGTCATGACCATCAGTGGTCACACTAGTATGTGAAATGAAGAAGGCAATGGCAACACCACTCCATTATAACTGACAAGTAAGTCGTCGTGTGTTTCAATAAAAACATGATGACCACGACCCTCAGTCATGAGGAAATACGACTTAGAAGAAGAAGAATTCGGATTGTTATTTGTTTTGAATTTGTCTTCTGTTGAAAGGATCGTAAATAACCGAAAATGTTGTTTATGAATATATTAACTTTGAAGTTTCTGATGTGATGTATGCGGGCAGTGTGTCGGCGGTTGCGTCAGAAAAACAAACCGACCGATAACTACAATAGCCCCGGCTCTTATGCAACCCGATAACAGCTGCGGCGCACTAACATCGCGCACGCGACATTCAGCTTTATTCCCAATGGCATAAGGTCGAGTATCGACTGCCGGTCCGCGCGGCGCCCGCATTAGCCGCGACACAAAACCTATCTAAGCGCCCGAGCTTAGAGCTTTACTTGCAACAACAACGACTTCGTACCCTTTCAGGATAATGCACACTTCCTGGTGAGCGCGTGCTGCGCCCGTGTGCTCTAACACCAGCGCGGTAAGCACCAAATTACCATAAACGAGTGCAATAAACGTGACCGTTGATAGTTAACGATCACACAAGCGCCCGTTTACTTTGAAACACAACAATATTTGTGCGCTCGTTGCGCCGCAACTTATCTGCCTCGTGTGCTCGAATCAAATGTATTTACTTACTTCATTACTTAAGCACACGTAAACACGGATTGTGATATTTCCATTGTAATGCGTCGCATTTTAATATTACTACAAACGACCTATATACCCTCTACATAAAACAGTACCTAGTCAAGTTTAGGCGAGGCGTTAGGATTTTTTAAAAAGTATTTAAAATTTTTTAAGCTTAATATACAACTATATTATAGATACAGAAAGGATGTTTTTGACTGTTACACCCGTTAGTTCCTGGACTGTCACAGACACAACAGCTTTCTTAGTTAGGATCTCACCACACTGACTAACTAAAGACGTCGCATGTTTTTTTATAAACAACATTTTTAATAAGAATATTATAAAGACAAATTATTAGCAATTATTATAATTTTCTAGATATTCTAGAAGTGCTGGGTTTTACATGTGCTCGGTAAGACGTAACTCGCACATCAGCTGATCGGCTGGACTGTCAAACGATTTTCATTCTTACGGCTATAGCTAAAGAGTTTACAGTACACCCCGCGCCACCTGCTCGGCTTACGTGCAAAGACGTATTGTAACATGTTCATGCATCGCATCGCCAATATTGAAATAAAGATACGTTCGTTCGTTTAATGAACGACACGAGTAGAAATTTATTAAGCTTATTTTTTAAACCCAAATTGTATTCTTTTATATTTTCACGTCACAATTCAAAGTTGTGAAAGATGTAATAAACAATCGAAAGGATATATACGTAACCGGTTCTTGAAAGTAAACGCAAAGTTTAAGGTCGAATGTGTGTTAAACAAAAAGAACCCGTAATGATGTCTTTAATAAAAAAAAAAACTACGGTTTTTTTTGTCTCGCTGTGTATGTACGAACTACAAATATATATAAAATACATCGCTTTTTTTTAAATTATGTAAACACTTCCTAGTGAGACTGGTGAGAACATCCCCACAGCAACTCTAACCCCGGCGGATCATTAAAGACGACTAAAGAGGTAGTAATTTCTCGGAAAGGACAACTTATTGTCCTGTTACCGTTATACAAACCTACATAAAAAAAGGCCGGTGCAAATACACTCCCGGACACATCTATCGGCCCACCCAGTGTTTAAAAGTTTTAACGGTGCATAGCTAAAAATAAATGTTAGGTGGAGCAATAAGTTTTAATGCAGTTTTAAAGCTGATTTTTTGGTCAACCTTTATGTATGTTTTTTTTTTTAATTTCGAATTCAGGATTATGAAAAAAAAACGAAAATTCGAGTCTGTTCATTGTTTTCAACGACCCAGGAATTTAGAAAACTTTTTTATTTCGCACAAGTTGGATTTTTTTTTTGACGTTTCTGATTATTGATTCCATAAAAAGGCAAATCTAAACTTAGAGCCAGTTTTGACCAAAAAATATGGGTACTCTGCCTGAAATTGTCGCTCAAGTTGTAAAATTTCTGCCGGCCAAATCAATTCAAAATTACAAAAAAAAAAAAACGTACATAAGGGTTGACCAATAAATCTGCTTCAAAACTGCATTAAAACTTATTGCTCCACCTAACATTTATTTTTAGCTAGGCACCCTCGAAACTTTAAACACTGGGTGGTGGGCCGATAGATGTGTCCGGGAGTATATATATTTTCTATAGGAACGATGGTCGATTAAAAACCAATAGGTTGAAATGATAAGACAGTTCATACATTTTTATATCAGTCTCAAATAAATCAACGTTATGCGGAAGTAGATAAGTATTTAGTTGATATATAAATGCGAACGTGTATTTAGAGAATATTTATCGTGTGTTTAACATTTGGAAATTGTTCATAAACCCGTAATCGGCCGTAACGTTATTAACGAAAACGGCGTGAAGTGGCCGCGTGAGCATATCAATAATCATTGACTGATACACGTCCACTGCTGGACATACACTTATCCCAAAGACACAAGACGTTAAGCATTATTACCACAGTAATTTCACTAGCTACAACACCCACCAAATTAGACACAGTAATGTTTGTACACTACTATTTGGTTATCTAAGCCATGATAGCCTACTGGTTTGAACACCGGTCTTTCTCTCCGAAGGTACCGGGTTCGAATCCTGCCCGCACCAATGAATTTTTTGAATTATGTGCATTTAGTACAACACCAACTAATTTCACGTGCTTTGATGATGAAGGAAAACATTGTGAGGAAATTTGCATATCTAAATCGTGAACATCCGTGCTCGCACTAGTATGTGAAATGGAGAAGGCAATGGCAACACCACTCCATTATAACTGACAAGTAAGTCGTCGTGTGTTTCCTTACACGTGATGACCACGACCGATATGAGGAAATACGACTTAGAAGAAGAAGAAGTTTGGCTAGACGGTCTCCGGTGATAGACTTTAAATAGTTTATTTTTATGAAGTAAAATATATAGTCTCGCAGATCAAAATGGATTGAAAATTAAATGATCTTCATTATATATTCTTCAAGATGCGAGAAGGTCAAAGCGTCTGGTATGAAATTAAAAAAAAACAAGTCTAATTATGTACCGCAGAGCCGAAACAAAGCGAGTACACGCCGCGCGAGGAAATAAGCCAGTGCAATTGTTTTAAGCCGCGACGCGCATAACTACACGGTTATAACTGTAACCGAAATATTCATTGTAATTAACCGAGCGGTGCACTTAGCAGAACCGGAATGTGTAACTGTACCAGTTTAGATCACACGGCACAGTTAATACGACAACCGTTTAAGATAAAAGTTGACATTGTATTTTCAAACATACTCCCGGACAAATCTATCGGCCCACCACCCAATGTTTAAAGTTTCCACGGTGTCTAGTTAAAAATAAATGTTAGGTGCAGCAATAAGTTTTAATGCAGTTTTGAAGCAGATTTATTGGTCAACCCCTATGTAGGTTTTTTTTATTTTTTTTTTGTAATTTCCAACTGATTTGGCCGGCAGAAGTTTTACAACTTGGGCGACAACTTCAGGCAGAGTATCCATATTTTTTGGTCAAAACTGGCTCTAAGTTTAGATTTGCTTTTTTAAGGAACCAATAATCGGACACATCAAAAAATAAAATCCAACTTGTGCGAAATAAGTTTAAGTTTTCTTCAGTCCTGGGTCGTTGAAAACAATGAACAGACTTTTTTTTTTTTTTTTTTTTTTTTATTGAAAAAAGTTAATACTTGACCGCGATCCCACCTGATGTTAAGTGGTGATTCGGTCTGTGGTGGTAAAGCGCATTAACTTTGTGTGCCTATTCACTCTTCTTTTGAAGACACCCACGTCGTAATTGGACGGGAACACTGACGCCGGCAAATTGTTCCACTCTGTTGCTGTTCTTATTAAAAAAGAGGAGCTAAACCTCTTTGTACGTAATTTGGGGATGTTTACAACATGAGGATGGTGCCTTGTCGTGCGTCTGGTCGTCCGGTAGTGGAAAGGGGATGGGGGAATCATGTCGTGTAATTCCAGCGCACACTCTCCGAAATAAATCCTGTAGAACACCGCGAGGCTGGCCACTCGGCGCCTGTGTTCAAGGCTGTCAAGTCTAGCCATGACAAGTTCCTGATCACCAATAAGCCTCATAGCACGCCTCTCCACCGAGTCTAGTGCTGAAAGATGGGTTTTTGCAGCACCTGCCCAGATATGGCAACAGTACTCCACACACGACCGGACCTGTGCTTTATATAAGGTCAAAAGCTGCCCCGGTGTAAAGTACTGCCTCACTTTGGCAAGGATCCCCAGTTTCCTTGCAGCTAACTTAGCTTTGGACTCGATGAACTGCCCAAAGTTCAGGTTTGACGAAATTTCAACCCCTAAGAGTTGTAGGCAGTCGGTGAACCCCAAGGACACACCACGAAAAGTAGGAGCTAAGGTGAACTGGCTCCTTTTGGCGGTAAAAGACACGCTTGTGTTTTGGCTGCATTGAATCTCACAAGGTTGGCATCGCCCCATTCAGAGATCGCCTTTAAAGTGAGATTCAAACGCTCCACCATGGCCTCCCTCGCGAGCTGTACCTCATCTCGACCGGCCCGATCGTTCAGCATATATCTCTCTACAACTGTGCTGTCGTCCGCGTACCCATAGGTTCCGGGTATGAGCAGGTCGTTTATGTATAGCAAGAAAAGAGTTGCAGAGAGCACGGATCCTTGAGGAACACCAGCATTGATTGACATAAGTTCGGATGAACATCCGTCGATAACAACGCGGAGAAGTCGGTCACTCAAGAAATCCTTAATCCAACTAACCAAACCGGTGGGTATACCATACGCTGGAAGCTTGCTTATAAGGCTGTCGTGCCAGACTCTGTCAAAGGCCTTAGAGATATCTAGGGAAACAGCTATTGCTTCCCCGTTCTTCTCGAGAGCCTCACCGCACAGGTAGGTGACATACGCTAGAAGGTCTCCAGTTGACCGATTTCGGCGAAAAACCGTATTGGCGGTCACTAAGGAGGTCGTGATGTTCTAGGTATGACATAAGGTGCGAATTCAATATACGTTCCATAACCTTGCACATTATGGAGGTAATTGAGATGGGTCTATAATTGGCGGGATCCGTACGACTACCTTTTTTGGGCACTGGTTGCACATTTGCAAGCTTCCAGGAACTTGGCACTCGACCAGCCCGCAGCGAGAGGCGGTATAAGCGTGTCAAAATGGGAGACAACTCGGGTGCACAAGTTTTTAGCACTATAGCTGGTAAGCCATCAGGTCCACTAGCTTTATTCACGTCTAGATTACGCAGGGTTCTTAAAACCTGCTTTTGCGTAATGCGGATCTCGGGCATACTAGCATTGCAGTGGGGAATTTTGGGCGGGATAATATTGCCGGCGTCCAGACGAGAATTACTAGCAAATAGAGATGCAAACAAGTTCGCTTTCTCCTCTGCTTCGTGGGCCAAAGATCCATCAGGCTTAACCAGCGGAGGCAAGGAAGGCTGGCAGAAATTTGTCTCGACCGACTTAGCAAGCGACCAGAAGGCTCGGCTGCCGGATGGTAGGGCAGTAAGTTTGTCGCTAAGGTGTTTAATTCGGTCGTAATGTGCTTTCCTCAGTACCTTTTTATATGACCTGGCAGCTTGGTTAAAGGCTTTCTTCCTAGATCTTATGTCCGGAGCTTTGCGGTCTCGAGCATCAACCCAGGAAAGATAAGCCGAGTGTTTCTGCTTTTCAGCACGTACACACTCAGCGTTATACCACGGCGAACTTTGCACCGATGGGTACATCAGCGAAGGGGATGAAGTACTCCATAGCTTGATGTACAACATCGGTTATAGCATCTGCGCATATCGACGGGTCCCCGGAAGAAAAGCATACCTGCCGCCAAGGGTAAGATGCAAAAAGTGCCGCATCTCATCCCAATCTGCTGACTTGTATCGCCAAATTCGCCTAGTTCCATGAATATTGTGATCTGGTGGAGAATAAGACGAAACAGACTTCACCAGACAATGATCAGACGTTCCTAATGGAGAACTGACCTCAACATCGTATCTGTCTGGATCTGTGGTCAACAGAAGGTCAAGGCAGTTGGCTGTATGACTATCCACATCCGGCACCCTTGTCGCTTGCTTCACTAGCTGGGTAAGGTTTAGTGTTAGCGAAAAATTGCGCGCCTCTCTCCCTGCATGGTCTGTTTCTGGTTGGGAACAGCCATTCCTGGTGAATTGCGTTGAAGTCCCCCAGAAAAACCAGCTGGGCAGTGGGGTATCGGAGAAGGGCCATGTCAGCAGCCTCATTAAGGTATTGGAATAGCCGAGTTGTCTCTTGATCACCGCTGTGCGAACGATAAAACACAGGAGTAGAGGATCTGTCCACACCTGTGTCCACCAAAACCCATACGGTGGAAAAGGTGGGGTCTTCAAGGTGACGGAGTCGCTGACAGCAGATATCGTTACGGACGTACACACAGACTCCGGCACGAGGATGGAAGGTGTGCTCCAGAAAGTATCCAGGATAGTCAAGGTACGCGTGTCCAATGGGCAACATATCTGCGTTTCCGTCAGAAAAAGTAAGTGCGGCTTCGTAGTCTCAAGGTGGTGATGGACTGCATTGAGATTTGAGTGAATACCTCGAATGTTAGTGAGGTTCACTTTAAATGAGAGGAAGTGCATCCGCTGTTGCAACATACTTTTTCTTTTGCTTTTCTCCTTATGTGAAGTGAGTGAATAGGATGGAGGAAGGAAGGTGAACGAGGCAATGCGTTAGGAGCCAAGCGACACTATCAAAAAACGGCGCTGTAGGGAGCTTGATCTGGAGACTGCGGGGACGCCCGAACCCCCCCAGAGATCGCCATCGGGTCCTCTCATCCGGTCGCCAACCGGCACGATGGAGCCACCCTGGGATTTTTCGCAGTTGGCGGGGCAGCCGTTCATGAGTGGCTGTCTCACTACTTGGGCCCCCTACTACCTGCGGTCGGCCAGCGGAGCACCGTGCTTCGGATCCCGCTACCCTCCGCGACCAAGCACCCGACGCAGCATCGTCAATAGGTCGCAGTCGGTTCCACCAAGCACTGCAACTATTCGCACCCTACCCCCATTTGGCTTCATTAAGCATCACGCCGGAACACGACTAGGTCATTTGGCGGCGTGGCTTTGCCCAATGTGTGGTACCGAGAGCCATCAGCCGAAGCTTACCACCGGAAATTGGTTACTCGTTTAGCACCACCCAGGGGACACGTGTAGGGTAATCATTATTCAGGTAATTCCTACGGACGCGAGCAACATCGTCCCCCTAAATTCTCCGAAGACTCAAAAGACTCGAATTTTCATTTTTTTTTTTTCATAATCCTGAATTCAAAATTAAAAAAAAAACATACATAACGGTTGACCAAAAACTCAGCTGTAAAACTGCATTAAAACTTATTGCTCCACCTAACATTTATTTTTAACTAGGCACCGATAAAACTTTTAAACACTAGGTGGGCCGATAGATGTGTCCGGGAGTGTATAATAGTATAGTGAAGATATTTTTTCGTAAGTATTAAAAAATATCGAATACATGGTTCAGATCGTTTAATGAACAAAATAATATCGATTCTGACTTTACATCGAATAAAAGTAATCGAAAATTAGTTAAAGTACTTATCAACCTTCAGTAAAACATCAATTTCGCTGTTTTGAAACAAAAAGATCTAGAACTAAATGAATCTGTCTTTTATACGTTTTTTTAGCACTCGATTCTGTAATCGAGAAATAAAATAAAACACTACTTACTCTTTTTGCTAAAAGTCAACAGCACAATGGAATTATTTGCCTTTCTCTTTATCAAGCCTATTGTAATCTGGTGCTAGTTAAGATGTTTACACTGCACCGCGTTGCGATCGATGTGTGAAACGAAAGATGTGTCCCAATACGTATCGAGGAAATATTTTAAAAACGTACGTTTCACATAATACCATTTTTTTAATTGTGCTACGCTGTGAAGTAATTAATTAATTACCTCAAAAATATTTACAAGTTAACCAGCCGCAATCCGTACAGTGTTGTGTATCGATTTGAACCTATAAATAGCGCCGTTGTACAGGTTTCAATTCTTAATTAGAGCTGTGTGCGGTTGTTGTGGCGTAGCATACACTGTGACTCACAATGGCCTACTAACTTTTTTAAAAGTCACTACATTATGTTGATGACATTAACTAATTAACTTGAATATAAAGTTTTTGTATCGTTTAAAGTGGCTACGGGAAATATTTAGTTAACGAGACTGTAGATTCATTAACACCAGGTGGTAGGTCTCTGTTGCCAGAGACCGTCTGGATGGGTACCACCGCAGCTCCTATTGCAACCGACAAATAGTAGTGTGCGAACATTACTGTGTTGTAGTTTGAAGGGAGCTGTAGCTAGTGTAATTACTGGGGTAACGAGACTTAACACCTTATGTCTCAGGCGACGAGCGCAATGTGGTGCAGTGTGTACCATCTTAACTAGCACCACGTTGTCATGGGCAAGCGTATCACTTACCACCAGGTGAACGTCTTGCTCGTCTCGTCGCAAAGTAGTATAAAAAAAAACACAATGTGCAGTGTAAACGTCCTAATTCAACGTTAATGCGAGCAGGTATTTACTGTGAGATGAACGTCCTACTCGAAGGAAGGTCGGAGACAGGGTTACATTGGGAACGCTTGTCCAGCACGCAGGATCGTGATGATGATTGATAACTCCTGGATGGATATACGTTACAATGATAAAACAGATCCGCTTTTTCCGGTGGTTAAGCATTTATTAACAAGCCGTGGTAGCCTAGTGGTTTTAGCACCGACTTTCCAAACCGAAGGTACCGGGTTCGAATCCGGCCTGCACCAATGAATTTTTCAATTTATGTGCTGATAGTACAACACTCACTAATATCACGTGTTTTCACGGTGCAGGAAAACATCGTGAGGAAACCTGCATATCTATGCCATGACCATCAGTGGTCAGATTAGTATATGAAATGGAGAAGGCAATGGCAACACCACTCCATTATAACTGACAAGAGAGTCGTGTGTTTCATTGCACATGATGACCACGACCCTCAGTCATGAGGAAATACGTCTTAGAATAAGCATTAATGTAACGTATCAGTCCGATGACGGCGTTAAATATAGTAATCGCGAACAAAACAATAGTGAGTTCGTCGCACCGGTGTATTTGCGCAGTTATCGCCGAGATAGCCTATCTGTTTACGCAACGCGGCGCGAATACGCGGAGAGTCCGCACGCGCATGCGCACGCGCACAATAACAAATACTCGTAAACGAAAACAACAACCCGGCACACCGAACAAAACAGGATCCGGATGTTGTTTGTTTCCGTTTCTCTATATATATTACTAGCTGACCCGACAGACTTCGTTCTGTCAAAAAAATTGGAATGTGGCAGTTTTTTGTTCTTACCTATTTTATAGCCAGCGCAAAAAATCTGGACTGAACCGTCACTCTGGTGATAGGGCGGTGTGTGGGGTTCAGCTCTATATATGTTCATCTAATAACTAATATTTAAATATTAGTGGGTTCCAGAAGAGGGGCCAAAGTTATAATTATAGTACATAAATTATATTTACTATTATTATTTTACAAGCTTTATTTATTTATTTATTACATATATATAGCCTATGACCATTTCTAGGTTATCATCTATCACCATACCAAATTTCATGAAAATCCGTTCAGCCGTTTAGGCGTGAAAGAGGAACAGACAGACAGACAGACAGAGTTACTTTCGCATTTATAATATTAGTATGGATTTTTATTTATATTTATCCTTTTTCCTCGGACTAAAGTCTGAGATCTTATTTGCTATTTATTTATTTGTGTGTGTATATTATATATCTGTAGTTACTCCTAATTACTTCTATTTCTTTTAACAGCATCCTTCGTAACCTTCTCCATAAATTTTAACAATACTTCTTTGTTTTTTGACATCAGCATTTTGCTTAAATTTTGTTCGGACATCTTTTTGTCCAATCTTATTTTTATTTCTATTCTTTCCTTTAGGTACCTAGGACAATCTATAAGAAGATGTATAATGCTTTCTGCAATATTCGGATTGCAATATATATTATTTACACATGATACCTTCACTACATCAGCGCAGTGGCTACACTTGCCTTGCAATATGGAAGCCCTACCGACTCCAGGGTCATGCGGAGTTTGAGCTTAAATTCTGATCCCGTTCATTTGTGAGATCGTTACATTGACTCACCGGCGTTGCAGTTTCTAGATATTACTAGGCAATGAGCAGCAGTAAGCCCGGCTTGCTAGATGGTCTTCATAATAGAAGACTTACAATTTGTATAATGATAACGCAGTTAAAACTACAACAAATTAATCTATTTATTGTTTGTTATATTTATTATACTTTCTGATATACAATGTTAGGAGAAGACCTCCACAAGTGTTGTCACGAACAACGTGAAGATTTGAGATATTTTAGAAGAGGTTATAGTGAAGTGGAAAGTAAAAAGCAGGAAAGCAGACCAAACAAGACAAGACAAGATCAGTTTGCTATTAAATTAAAAGTGAATCTGTTATTTAGTTCAGGTTATGACAATAATGAATAATTTTTAAGAATAAACATCTAGACGAATTTCATCGAACAATACCTATCCACGTAATTGTGATATACAGTAAAGACATAAACAATAAAATGTATACTTCGACAGATTTCGTCGCTAATCGTTGCGATATCGCTGTGGTGTTGGAATTCAGCGATGGAGATAAAGTCAAGTGGAACATCGACCGTGTGACCTGATCCCACGCCGTCACGGATATAATCGGACTGTGAAAAATTCATAACCGCAGAGCGCTGTTCTGATAAGTAGAACCACTATCCGAGTACCACCGGCGGAGTGTAATAGATATAATTTCCTTCAAGTGCAAGCTGCGCCGGCTATGTTCCACGTTGCTAATGCAGTGGTACAAAAATAGCAAGCACTGCTATTTATAATCCGCCACGGATCTTGGCTCCGCCATAACTTGTTTACTACTCGCTCATATTCAGCGTCATCACATTGCGATCGTTTTCAACTATCCGACAAACAATTTGATACAACACTAATCTACAGATAAATGTTGCTTTGCACATAAACACTGCTACCAATCAATACAGCGATGACAGAACTCTCTTGTTAGAAGTCAGGCTAGATACAGCTACACTTAAATGTGTAAAAACATCATAAGAAATCTTTTTAATATTTAAATTTCTGCAAGGAAACAAAAGGATCATAAAGTATGCAGTTCGCGGCCCCGCGCCGCGCAGCTGACGTCCGCGCGCGACACGACCATTACATATGGCCGGGGACCATGTGTTGGCGGATTGACAGCGCGATCGATCAAAACGACGTCATATATTATACTTATCATAAAATATTCATTAAAATAAACACTAGAATTCAAATTGTATATATAATGAACGATAAAGCTAGGAGTCATTCTAACTCGCCTCAAAATAACTAATATAAATACGACGCTAGTTTCAAAAATAATACCCGAAGAGAGCAGAGAAATAACTTTTATACTTTTTTAATAACCAAAACATACTATTAACTTACTTAGGTTAAGAAAAGCGAGAATGATATTTACAACTTGAAGACTTTAAAATGTAAAGTACGAGATTTTTTATACTACTAAGCGACGAGACGAGCAAGACGTTCTCACCTGATGGTAAGTGATACGCTTGCCCATGACAACGTGCTGCTAGTTAAGATGGTATACACTGCACCACATTGCGCTAGTCGCCGGAGACATAAGGTGTTGTCTCGTTACCCCAGTAATTACACTAGCTACAGCGCCCTTCAAACCGGAACACAGTAATGTTTGCACACTACTATTTGTCGGTTGCAATAGGAACTGCGGTGGTACCCACCCAGACGGTCTCCGGCAACAGAGACCTACACCTGGTGGTGATTGTAGTCGCGGTTCAAAACGAAGGAAACAATCTTAACATTATAAATGAGTGAAAAGGATATCGAAGTGACATTTAAGGAGTAAAAAAAAGTATAAATCCGTCTCCTGTCACTAACCCGTTCGTGTAATTTCCCTGCCATTACCAGCAGAGCGCCGGCCGCCGCTCGTCTGCAAGTGATCGTCCGCCGCCTCTCTACTCCGCTCTAGCGAATGCAAAGTATCCGTGCCCAATGAATAATTCAGACAATTATATTTCAAGGCCCCGCAGCGATGTACTGCCCGCGGACTCCTAAAGTTCACTGCTTATTTATAACTTGTACCTTAGTGAACGCTGCATCATATTATTGTATCACAAAGCGAAGGTTTAGGGCTCTCATTAACAATAAAGACTATAAAAGTTTACACAGCACAGAAATATCGTAAATTCTTTAGAAACATTGAGCAGTATTTTAATCAGATGGACCGCAACAGTCGAATAACTGTTATTTTAACAGTTACTAGTGAAATTACTAAATTAATAATACATCGTCCCAATAACAAATATTATAATGACGAATCCGTGTACATTTTTATGACGCGTCTTTTCTATATTTTGTGGTGATACCAGTTTTATGGTTACGGCGTATCGCGTTAATTCATATTACTAGTGTTACATCTGTATTACCGGAGAGCATCGCGATAGATACGCGAATCTAGATACACGGGCAGGCATATTATTCACCATCAGGTGAACGTCCTTCTCCTGCCTTCGCTGAGAGGGAAAAAATAATCCCTTTACGTCACGAGAGCACAGGAGTAACAACCTTTCTTTTAAAACATTTAATTTTCTCTCCTGCCTATGTATTTTTTATCTGTCACGTCGCCCCATACGCCTGTCACGCCGCTGTCACGCGAGTGACAGCTGAATGTTCAACCCGCGTCCACAAAGGATACGGACGCGTCCGCCGTCACCCTTACAGTTCCCTAAATGCGATTGAAAACTTTGAAACAATTTCAGTTTAATCATTTTTCCAACGGAAAACACTCTTAATTATCACTCAAAATATCAACGTAAACAGCTAATTATATTTACACAAAACATTTGGTTTTTTGCCGCCGAATAGTAATGTCCAACATTACTGTGTATCAGTTTGAAGTGCGCTGTAGTTACTGAAATTACTGGGCTAACAAGACTTAACGCAACGTGGTGCTGTGGTGTAGCTTAAATAACTTTTTTAACTAACAAATCAATCGCAATAAAAAGGTGCAACAACAACAAAAAAACAGCTCCGTGTGCTTTGAATTATTGATTAACAATCTGTAGTTCAAGGACTAGAACGCCTTGTGCTGCGCTGTGCTGGATTAATACAAGGCTGACGTAGAAAAAATATATCGATTGCGTTGTACATGCGAACAATGTTTCACGACGATGAATCTAATATGATTTACTACAAGGTTACTAGTAAGGCGACAACAGGTCTAGATATTTATAAAATGTTCTACTCGCTGTACAGTGCTGCTACTGCGGTGATTACGACCCGAAGGCGACCTTCAGTTATATCAAAAAATCTTACTCTGTTCCCGATACTAATGATAAGTAAACTCTGATGCTAGTTTACTTAACTTAGTTACTCAACCATTAAAATGTTACAATTATAGTAAAAGCGGCTTTGATTTTTATCATCATTTCTAATTAATTACGGAAACAAAAATGATAGTCGCCATAGTTAAAAAAATATTATAAATAGCTAGAATCTAAGTTACATAAGTTCTAGCTTACCGTCCAAGTGCAAGATGCGGATTGAAATAAAAACTGTTTCAAAGTTTCCATACACATCCACTCGGTGCACGGAGGTAATTAGTTTCGGCGAGGCAGTAGCAGAAAAAGCGCTGGGATTTTAAACACAAAGATTCAGGAAGTTTAATTAAAAGTAACGAAGAAAAAAATGTGTCCGACTACGTACTATAATAAGACCACAGCTTAAGCACAGACTTAACGTCTACTAAAAGTTGCGGCGGATTCATTTAAAGAAAAGAAAAGTGTGCAGATCGTTAAAGTCGAAGCAGTTGCGAATTTACGAGCGTCAGTTTCTTCAGCCGCGTCCTATAATAAAACATTTAAGCTATTGACACTTTAATCTAAGTAATGGTTAACAATTTATATAGTAACCTGGTTTGGAAATCGGATAAAAATCCGGTTTGATCTGTTTATGTATGACGAAGCGAATGCAGTGCAAGTTCGGAGGCAATTGTGAGTATTGCTCGTGCCACGGCGATGGGTCAGAGCGGCGCCGGTCGATGACCCCGTAGCCCACAGCGGGCCGGAGGCAAGGCCCAATGGCCCAGGTCAATGGTTCCAGTAGTAGCACCCCCAAACTCCCAAACCGACCAACATCATCACCGCTTCAAGAGCTACTTGCATGTTATCGCTAACGGATTCAGTAGCGGATCTATACTAACGCCTAATATTTCCAATAAATTAGGAACACAGTAACATTTGGACACTATTTACTCGTGTAATTGGCGATGTGCTTTTAGTTTCATGTCATAAGAAGTACAGAAGCGAAGTACACTTCTACAACGGTGAACAAACCAAACTGCTTAATGTAACCGTGTAAAAGTTAATTAGTTTAGTATTTAATCTATTATTAATAAATGAAATACTAAACATTTGTATCAAACAATTTCTAAAAGTATTACTATGAAAGTTTCGTCCTTCATAACGCGAACAGTGAGGGATTGGAGTAGTCTGCCGGCGTCAGTTTCCGTCCAGATATGATGTGGGGGTTTTCAAGAAAAAAGTGAACTAGACTAATGCGCTTTACCACCAAGATTACATTGCCGCTTACCATCAGGTGGGATTATAGTAAAGCACTAGTCTATGTACAAAAAAGTATTTCGAGTCAGTTAAATAATAAAGTGTAGTTAGCATCAGTTGAAAAGAGTAGCTGAAGACCGTAACAGTTGTCTCAACCTGGCCCCCGACTAGTTCTGCGAAGGCATCATATGATGATGATGAATAAACAAACACCCCGACACGCGTATGGCAACAGGATGTGTGTACGGAACGCATCGCAATTTGTATTCCTGTCGCGAGGTTATTTATCGCCGCTACCGATGTGCGATGTACATCGAGCGCCACGTACTCGTGATGTATCGGGCCGAGTTAAGGGGAGTCAATGTGGAGTTCAATTGCAATTGTATCCAGCTCATTGGTGGGGTTTGTGTTCAGGAGACGCTCCGCGTGCTCCCATTGTTGATAGGTAGCAACGAAGAAAAATGGTGAAGTTTAACGATGTGCTGAACACGCGACACCGTCATGAATTACAAATGGTTTGATTGGATCGCAGTGCTGGAGGCGAATGCTTCTCGTTGGAGGTTGTATACACTATCACATTATATATAATCATTACTGTGTTCCAGTCTGAAAGATGTGGGTAATTATTAAAGTCACTAGCTGATAGAAATACCAATGACAAATGTATTGCCGTATTGTAGAGAAGTTTAAATTGCGCTACATTGTTATGAACGTGTCGCAGATATATCTCTACAGAATACAGAATACTTCACTAATGATCTATCATCATAATCATGTGGTGCCTTTTTCAAATTGAAGTTTGGCGGGCAGATTTAAAAAACTTTTCTTGATCTAGAGCTATTCTTTTTCATTGCAGGTATTTAAGCCCGATCCATTCATTATATCAAAAAATCTTACTCTGTTCCCGATACTAATGATAAGTAAACATTACTCCGATGCTAGTTTACTTAACTTAGTTACTCAACCATTAAAATGTTACAATTATAGTAAAAGCGGCTTTGATTTTTATCATCATTTCTAATTCATTACGGAAACCAAAATGATAGTCGCTATTGTTAAAAAATATTATAAATAGCTAGAATCTAAGTTAGATAAGTTCTAGCTTACCGTCCAAGTGCTAGATGCGGATTGAAATAAAAACTGTTTCAAAGTTTCCATACACATCCTCTAGGTGCACGGAGGTAATTAGTTTCGGCGAGGCAGTAGCAGAAAAAGCGCTGGGATTTTAAACACAAAGATTCAGGAAGTTTAATTAAAAGTAACGAAGAAAAAAATGTGTCCGACTACGTACTATAATAAGACCACAGCTTAAGCACAGACTTAACGTCTAACTAAAGTTTGCGACGGTATCATTTAAAGAAAAGAAAAGTGTGCAGATCGTTAAAGTCGAAGCAGTTGCGAATTTACGAGCGTCAGTTTCTTCAGCCGCGTCCTATAATAAAACATTTAAGCTATTGACACTTTAATCTAAGTAATGGTTAACAATTATATAGTAACCTGGTTGGAAATCGGATAAAACTCCGGTTTGATCTGTTTATGTATGACGAAGCGAATGCAGTGCAAGTTCGGAGGCAATTGTGAGTATTGCTCGTGCCACGGCGATGGATCAGAGCGGCGCCGGTCGATGACCCCGTAGCCCACAGCGAGACGGAGGCAAGGCCAATGGCCCAGGTCAATGGTTCCAGTAGTAGCACCCCCAAACTCCCAAACCGACCAACATCGTCACCGCTTCAGAGATACTGCATGTTATCGCTAACGGATTCAGTAGCGGATCTATACTAACGCCTAATATTTCCAATAAATTAGGAACACAGTAACATTTGGGACACTATTTACTCGTGTAATTGGCGATGTGCTTTTAGTTTCATGTCATAAGAAGTACAGAAGCGAAGTACACTTCTACAAACGGTCACAAACCAAATTACTTAAAGTACCCGGTGGTAAAAGTTAATTCTTTTAGTATTTAATCTATTATTAATAAATGAAATACTAAACATTTGTACCAACAATTTCTAAAAGTATTACTATGAAAGTTTCGTCTTCATAATGCGAACAGTGAGGGATTGGAGTAGTCTGCCGCGTCAGTGATTATAGTAAAGCACTAGTCTATGTACAAAAAAGTATTTTCGATACAGGTAAATAATAAAGTGTAGTTAGCATCAGTTGAAAAGAGTAGCTGAAGACCGTAACAGTTGTCTCAACCTGGCCCCCGACTAGTTCTGCGAAGGCATCATATGATGAATGATGAATAAACAAACACCCCGACACGCGTATGGCAACAGGATGTGTGTACGGAACGCATCGCAATTTGTATTCCTGTCGCGAGGTTATTTATCGCCGCTACCGATGTGCGATGTACATCGAGCGCCACGTACTCGTGATGTATCGGGCCGAGTTAAGGGGAGTCAATGTGGAGTTCAATTGCAATTGTATCCAGCTCATTGGTGGGGTTTGTGTTCAGGAGACGCTCCGCGTGCTCCCATTGTTTGATAGGTAGCAACGAAGAAAAATGGTGAAGTTTAACGATGTGCTGAACACGCGACACCGTCATGTATTACAAATGGTTTGATTGGATCGCAGTGCTGGAGGCGAATGCTCCTCGTTGGAGGTTGTATACACTATCACATTATATATAATCATTACTGTGTTCCAGTCTAAAGATGTGGTAATTTTTTAATTAAAGTCACTAGCTGATAGAAATACCAATGACAAATGTATTGCCGTATTGTAGCGAAGTTTAAATTGCGCTACATTGTTATGAACATGTCGCAGATATATCTCTACAGAATACAGAATACTTCACTAATGATCTATCATAATAATCATGTGGTGCCTTTTTCAAATTGAAGTTTGGCGGGCAGATTTAAAAAAAAATCTTGATCTAGGGATATTCTTTTTACATTGCAGGTATTTAAGCCCGATTCATTTATTATAGCGTCAAACAATTATCTAATAATGATCTATAGAGTTTTAAAATGAAATTCTTCAATAGATTATAACGGCGGAGTTAGAGTTATAATATAATACAAAGCATCGATCAAGGTAGCAAGAATTTTTATGATGCGTGTAAGCAATGGAAAACCGAAGTGTAATTGCTGCTGAGAATGTCGCTCGCGTGTCCGTTTGCTGCGTTCGCGGGCTCGCGTCCACGCCGGCGTGGGTTCAACTCTTAGTCACGGAGTATGTTCCTTTGTTCGCGAGTAATGGGTGATTAATTCGAAATACCAACAGAAGGTTACTTTAGGATATGATACGCGATACCATAAACTTGCCACGCGCCAACCACTTGAAATATTAACAGCAGTCCTTGAATGGGTCGATCATGTCTATGCTCTGCTTGCCTCATTGTGTTAAAGAAAAATGGCAACGAATAAAAAACTTTTTATAGTAGTAATTACTTAATATAAATTTGTGCACTTTTAACTTCTTTTTTAATAGACCGCAATTAAATGTCTATTTGCGATCACAAAGAAAACAATGAAAATGTTTCGTCGTAACAAAGGGCTTAATAGTGTCAACGTACTCCGAGCAGCAGACAGAAATAAATTATCTAAAGCCGAACAAACGAAGTCGAAATAACGGCTCCTGCACACCGACATGATGTAATGAAATTGTCGGAGAGCATACGGAGCGCCGCTGGTCCTGCAGAGGCCGAGGGTATGGAGCGAAACTAGATGAAAGGTTAGGAGAAACTGAAAAAACAATAACAAGTTTCCATAGAATTTTTACCATGTGGGTTGAATTTATGGGTAATGTGACTGTTCAAGAGACACATTAAAAAAAAATATGTGTCTACCTGAAATCGTCCCCGTCGAAGAACTCGTACAGACTATTAAACACAAAATGTACTAAGAAAGAAAAGTGAGTCGGATATGTATTAAATGAAACATATACAGTAACCAATATCAAGGTGGTATGTTTTATAAATAGCTTTATTGTACTAAAAGGTAACAATTGTGTTACATTGTATAAAATGAAACGAAACAAAATTGGGCATCGAAATGAAAACAACAATGGATACAGCATATTGAAGAGTTTATCGCGACGGCGAAAATAAAGAACATAAAAGTGAAACTAATCAAAACATTGCTACAAAATCAAATATATAAGAGAAGATATAACGAAGATTTAGATATTACTTTTCTAGAAAAAAAAAAATCGAGTTTTTATTAAGAAGTGCAAAATCTGTAATTAGTTATTTGAACTCTTTGTCTGTGCAGCAAAAAGAATAACATCAAAATCAAATTACACATTAAATAGTTAAGAAAGTCCTTGTAATCGGTTGAAGACAAAGGAGACGAAGAGATTTTAATGTCGCGAATGTAGTTAAGAGGAAATTGGATTGGAAACTGTCGAGTCAGGGACGTTGGGGAAATTGCAAGGAATCAGTCGCAGACGGTCGATCGAAAGAAGCTGCAGTTGGAGCTTTAATGTCTAGACACGCGTCTCGTCTGCGAGCTGGTTTATTGTCGCAACGGGATTATGGTGAACGGTGTCGTACCTCTTAATCTTAAACAAACTTTCTTTAAAAGAACATTCTAGTGTCGGGAGTATGCACGCGTTAATCCCGGTGCAGCAGAAGCGATCCCACCTCGTGCCGTCAGACGGCCGCACGCTCCTTTGTTGTCTTTATTTAACCTCGGAGAAGTTTACGAGGTTAGAGCTAAAGTTTACTCTTTGTTTAATAACTGAAGTGTACCGCTGCGCTGATCAACATTATCAGCAGTGTAAACCGCTATAAAGGAATAGAAATAAAGCCGATCATCTTTTCTACGCATCCAGATTGCCTTTCATTGTTATCTGTTAAACGGGATCTCCAGTCAAAGACAATAGTTATTCCACCGACGCTGACTTCTATGACATGATGATCAGCTCCTTACCACAGTTTGTAAATACAAAAGGCTACATCGGTATCTTTTTATGACGTTGAAATCTTTAAACACACGATTATAAACGTGGAAGTAGGCCTTCGCCGTGCCGGTATTTGTATCCATAAGCTACACCGTAAACATTTGCTTGATGGAAAAATTGTCCCAAAGCTGATAAGGAATTAAATACTTCGCATGCAAGTGTTTCAACGAATTAGTTGGTAACGCATAAAGACAAAGAGCCGCAAGAGGTCAGCGCCAAACGCGTGTTGTACAAGTATAGTTGCGTTTCGATGAATCACTGAACGAAGGTAATTGCCTCGTGCAATCAAAAGATAACACGATATACTAACTAAAGAACAACAAACACATCGGTAGAGTTTCGCTTGATCGTGAAACTTTATTTAAAATAAACAACTCTATTGAAATCTACTGATCATATGGAAATTTAGAAGATGTGCCCCTTTCGTCAACACAATATTTTTCTCCAATTGGTCACAGGGCTCATTCGTCATATCGTTAAAGTTTCTTCACATAAAACCTACACATTGTCCAACGCGCATATTTTATGAACGATACTTAATATCGCATTATTAGATTAGAGAACATTTGATAGTTTCCATGACAAACGGAATAATCTACATCAATAATGATATTGAAGTGTATTTTTTTTTAAGAAACTCACTACGAACGTTTGTTCAATATAGGGAAAATAACCAAAAAAAAATTATTACACTGTAAATAGTTATGAGAGGTCATCACACGTTGGAAATTTAACGATAATAAATGTAGGTACGTACGGTGAATCTCCTCACTGTGACCGGTCAACAAACCAACAGACACTTTACAACTATGAATAGTGTAACAAATAGCGTCACATTAAACCGACATCGCTGTAAAGTTAGTGAGTCAGAGTTCCGTTAATTCCGTCGTAGTTTTGAAATGATTCAAGTGCGCGTCGAGGTGCCGAGACAAAGGGCTTCCGCGTCCACTAAATATTTACCACCACCACTTCACTTTGGAGAGCCGCCAAACCGTCGACGGATGCCTTAAAATACAATTTGAACCGCGGCGTTAACCGGATACAGTTCACTCCTGTAACGGTAACAAATCGAAATGACAAGAGCGTAAATCCTTTGAGTGGTCGTTGGAAGCAAACTTATAAACTATCTAAGCCTACCCGCTGGCTTTGCACCACGAATCTCCTCGGTTCGAAACTGGAGCCAATTAATTAGCAGAATAAATATTGTTGAGGCTTCGCACAATCATCAATAATGAGACCAGAGACAGTGAAGCCTACACAACCAAAATACATGCAATCATATGTATAACAGTCGGAACTGCTATTGAAGCAGTTTAACATGAGAGTGATGGACCACCAACTAAACTCGAAGTTGCGATGGTAAATCGTGTAAAATTAATTCATTTTATTATCATTGTATGCATTAGTTGCAACTAATGGTACTTTGGATTTATATCAAGAATTGTAATACTGATTGCTTCAGCGTTTACAACATTGTAGTTGTTTGCTTTATAAACTTCGCTTAATGCGCAGTAAGTATCTCCTTGTGGGTGGTGTATGCATCGTGCTGACGTCTATTGTTTTGTGTACTTTGACTAGCTTCATCTGCTCTCTTATCTACAATATTTTTAAATTTAACCCTCGCAAGTGCATCAGTCAGTACGAAATGCCGCCTGTGCCTCTACTCCTCTGGCGTGGTAAACGTCCAGTACTCAAGTTCGCGATCGTAAAGTCTAATTGATGTACAATCTATGTGGGATTTAGGCGTCGTGATCTAAACCAGCAATCCACGCAATCACCACCACGCTTTTCTATATCCTCTCGTTCGCGTTGTCGCTCTCAGCCACGTAGAAACCGTGTAAATCTTATCTTGCCCGCTGAACTTTGGTATCAAAGACTCACTATACTGCAGCATGCCGCGTGCTGGTACCTCTTCGTTGTCGCTCATGTTGATGATGATGCGGTTTCGTGCCAGTGTATAAGCTCGTAATCTTTGTTAGAAATTCTTCGTAAAATCTTCGTTAGAAAGTCTTCGTAAAATCTTCGTCAGAAATTCTTCGTAAAATCTTCGTTAGAAATTCTTCTTAAAATCTTCGCCCAATCCCGGACGAGCCCCCAAAATTATGTGGGATTTAGGCGTCGTGATTCTAAACCAGCAATCCACGCAATCACCACCACGCTTTTCTATATCCTCTCGTTCGCGTTGTCGCTCTGACACTCCATCCGTCCATTGTTTTTCCCTTTACTTTTTAATCTCCTTCCATCCTTCATGCTTCACACTATCTCCTTACAACCTGCTTACATTCCATACAGTGCCATTCCTACATCTATTTGATGACCAAAGAAAAGAATGATCAACTACTATCAATGTAATGAATGTTCAGTTTCTTCACCAGTATTTACGAGATAGCAGTCAAGTTTCAACCTGTTAAGAAAACGCCTCGTGTCTCCTATCTAATTTATATCTGTCCTGCAGTATCCGGTAAGCGAATACGGGCAAAGTCAAAGTGACACTTTCTGTAGTCCGGTCGGATCTGGTTTTTAGGCGGGACCAGTTCGCGGGAGAATTTCGTGAGATTTCGCGTAATCCGATTGCGGGCCAGCGCAAAATGAACGCCGCTGAACTAACCCATAGATTTATTGGATTGAAAGGGGAGGGTGCTGTGCTGTCAGTATCAATTTCTATCAAGACGTTTAATATTATTTTTATTTTATTTTTATTTAAAAACTTTATTTGCACACATTAAAAAAATGTATAAACAGGCGGACTTAATGCCTTAGGGCACTCTCTCTCAGTCTACCATAGGGTTGAGCAGGGAACATAAATAAGGGTGCATTATTTTTAGTAGTCGAGATATTATTACATATAGTACAATTTAAATCACAATAATAGTGGTGGACACAACTATGATTGGTACATATGTTATAGGAAAGGTTAGTGTTATACATTGGCTGGAGCATACACATATATATAAATGATGGCTGATATAAGTACAGAAAAGGAGGAGAAGAGCATATATCATAGTGACAAGTAGTGTTGCCACAACATTCGCTTAAAGGAAGCCTTACTACTATTATCTGTCTGATTATAATTAAAAAGACCTAACGGTTCAATATTTTGATAACATAATTCTGTATTAACATTAATGAAAATACGTATATACAAAACATCAATTTTTTTTTAAGGGGGATAGAGAAAGTCTTGAATTGGATTATAGAACGTCTTGGTCTACCAAATCAAAACGTAGAATATGACGGTATTGGTTAGATATTTTTTCTTAACTATCTAAATATTAATAATTAACGTTAGAAGATATGATAAAGCATAAACGCTCCAGTGATAACACGAGGGTTAAATAGTTAAGACCTTAAATACTGCTGGTCTCTCACAAGACAGCGTGATCATTTACTTTGAGAGACACTACTATTATTATATCTCTGGCAGTTTGCAACGGTCTGTCAGTCCAGGTGGTAGGTCTCTGTTGCCGGAGACCGTCTGGGTGGGTACCACCGCAGTTCCTATTGCAACCGCCAAATAGTAGTGTGCGAACATTACTGTGTTCCGGTTTGAAGCGCGCTGTAGCTAGTGTAATTACTGGGGTAACGAGACTTAACACCTTATGTCTCAAGGCGAGCGCAATGTGGTGCAGTGTGTACCATCTTAACTAGTACCGCGTTGTTATACAAGCGTATCACTTACCATCAGGTGAACGTCTTGCTCGTCTCGTAGCAAAGTAGTATAAAAAAAAAAGTCTGGTCTCTGCCTTCTCGTGTACTACCTCTGGCCGGGCTACTCCTCACTACCGGCTAGAGCGTGGGCGGGGACCAGTCTACCCGCCGGTCACCGGTTCATATTGCGTAACAGAGCAACTTTCACTCGTAGAGCCGTACACCAGGGCGTTGGACTAAACGCGATACTCTACGCTTTATTACTAAACCGATGGGATCACAGAAAACCTCAAATCATATTTAGTAACCAAAACATTTAAATAAATGTAAAGATACTATTTTATTTTATTTTTATTTTATTTATTTATAAACATATACATTAGTTATATTAATGACAGATAATGTCTTGAAACCCTTAGTAGGTTTGTTAAGACATTACGTTCTCTTACATATTAGAAATACATTTACATACAAAAAATAATATTACGTACGTACTAAGATTATCATTAACTTATACCTATACTTATTAATGTTAATCTATCCCCGAATTCGTTGTGACCATCACGACAAATTCGCGACAGGTCAAGTAGTTACGACCGGCTACCGCTGCAGCACATAAAGGAAGCTCCAATATAAGTGAACGTCTTTTATTCTAATTTTTTTTTTATTTAAATTTTTATTAATTGTTTAAGAGATGTATTTTAAGTATATTTTTAATATTTGTTCGAGTAATCTTATTTTCAATTTGAATAATCACTAATGTTGTTAAAATTTGTAAATTCTTATAAACTCAACGTCTAAACTTTTCACCTGAGGTTACGGCAGTAGTTAAATTTGATTTCGTAACCGCCGACCTTTGATTGAGAAACCGTACAAAAACAGTTTAGATCGTAAGCATTACGAAACACGACTTTACTTCCAAAGTAATAAAAAAAAAATATTTCAATTCTAAAAACTGTTTTGATTAAAAAAAAAATTGGACACCGCAGGGTTTCTATAGCCATTAATACTCTTAAATGAGTTGTCTTAAACAAATCTAGCACAAAGATGCATAAAGTACGATATAAAGAACAAAAGAGAGCTTCCCAGAAGTGCAGCGGCCGGACAAAGATCCCTCACACCTAGTCGTGAAAGCGCAACAAAAGAATAAAAGAATGCCTTAAGATCTTGTTCTTTATTCAAATTTCTTTTAAACGAATGTCTTCGATTCATTTTGGTTTTTTTTTTTAAACAAAATACAAAAATTATATATTATACAGCCAGTGTCGGAATGGTATTATTATTAAGAAAAAAAAAATCTAAATTAACTCAAAACCACAAACAATATTGCCCGTTAATCACAAAGAAAATTTACGTAGAACGAAGTAAGGCTGTATAGAATACAGTCCTTTGCCTTCTTTATTAGAGCAGAAAAGACGTGGCGAAACAGATAAAGTGAAAACACGATCGTAAATTAACTTAAAGAGGGGTCATTATAATAATTATCGCTAACTGTTTAATAAAAAGAAATGCGCATATTTGTTACCTTAATAAGGTTAGCAAGATAATGAATAACACTCGTTCAACTCCGCGGCGTCGCCTGCGAGAACAATATCTGTTACTCTGTGGCAACTGAAGAGTATTTAGTATTAGGTTTTATGAAAAGTAATTCGATTGATAGCAGCTCACCACCATTTAAGCTTCGCATCAGTTTAAATGTTATTAATGATACATAGGGTACTTCTTTATGTAACACGAACAAGGAGTTTGGCCCGGCGGCGTGAAGAGGTCAAATTGTAATTATTTACATTTAATTAAACATATCAGCTGCGTTTAGCTATTACAACGGACGTAATGTCAACAATAAGGTCATTTATGTGCTGTGATAGACATCACGCCGTGTTATACAAACTGCACAAGAGATTTATACAGCGAGAACCGACGGCAACACCGGAGGCCTAACAATGAGATACTAGTTAGGAAGTTTACTGATGTAATTTTTTTTTTTTTTATACTAATATGCGACGAGACGAGCAACACGTTCACCTGATGGTAAGTGATACGCTTGTGTAACAACGTGGTGCTAGTTAAGATGGTAAAAATTGCGCTCGTCGCCTGAGACATAAGGTGTTAAGTCTCGTTACCCCAGTAATTACACTAGCTACAGCGCGCTTCAAACCGGAACACAGTAATGTTCGCACACTACTATTTGTCGGTTGCAATAGGAGCTGCGGTGGTACCCATCCAGACGGTCTCCGGCAACAGAGACCTACCACCTGGTGAGAATTGTTATTTAGTGAATTTCCTAGATAAAGCTAGAAGAGAATTGATACAATGGCAGACTGTAAGTCAAAAAATTGTGTGAGTAAGCATTCGGGGAAACTTTTCGGTTAGTGAGCTGGTGTTTGTGGTGATGGGAAGTGGGTTAAGTTGTGGGTGAAGTGGGGAGTAACGACCGCGCGTGTGTCGCGCCGCAGGCGTACCGTTACCGCGCCGCTTCGGTACCGTAATGCGCCTTGTATGGTCACCGCTCGAATTCTAACTGTACACTGCGACCTCGCACACACTAACTTACTTACCGCCAATACAATCAACGAATATATATCTGACATAATACTTCACGGTAAAAATTAACTAATCATTTCCTTGAATGCAGTTATACTAAATATGACCATCAATATCGAAGCGAACAAAATACACGCATCGATTTAAAAATCTATTTGTCACTAATCATTATTAGAAAAACTAACAAATTCGATACAGAAATTAACAAATTCATTAAATAATGTTTGTAAGTGTTAGTTCCTAGTTGCAAACGTATTTAATTAACCTATTTATATAATTGCACTTTCACCTGACGTGCGGGTTCACAGCGGGGTATCCTTTGTTAGGTAATTAATGTAAATAATAATCACCGATCTATTTTGCTGCGAACATTGCACGAATTGTTTATAACACGATAAACAATTCATGATTGATTGCATGCGTTGCTAGTTATCTTGAAATGCACATCACTTGATGCATGAATGGTAGATAATTGTGAAGGTACAAGAAACGTGTATGGCAGGCAGACGATGCATTTTATGCGAATGTCTGTCTATAGCGAAAGCGAAAGCTTACCTTCTGCCAGAGCACCGAAGTGATCTTGTCCGTCCGAGCTCCCGCCACAGTTACGGGGCCCGAGCACAGCACTGTAACTTTATTGCGCAGTTGCAACGAAACAATGTTTACAGCACTGAATTTTATAAAGTTTACGCGATGTGTCACGCGAACTCTGCCAATGCCAGCGCGCCGCACGTGCGTCCCGAACGGCGTCCGAACGCGAACGAAACGAAAACAGTGCAGCTCGCCGCCGCTTGTCAACAAACAAAGAGCTCGGCGGCGCGCGGTGCGCATGCGCGCGACCTTTTTTTTTTTTTTAATACTACTAAGCGACGAGACGAGCGCGACGTCCAGCCAATGGTAAGTGATACGCTTGCCCATGACAACGCGGTGCTAACATTGCGCTCGTCGCGGGCTCAAAAGGACTCGTATCCAGAGCCGTAAAAACATTTACAAAAAAAAAAAAAATTGCGCTCGTCGCCTGAGACATAAAGTGTTAAGTCTCGTTACCCCAGTAATTACACTAGCTACAGCGCCCTTCAAACCGGAACACAGTAATGTTTGCACACTACTTATTTATAAATATTTTATGTATGTATATATATATATATGTAAAGCCTTTTTTGGCGAACACTCCAGCCTACAGTACTAAACAGTTACTGCCAATCAAATTCTAGAATTCTATATGTGCCCGTGGGTATGCACCCCGGGTTTCCTCGATACAGGCATCGCCTAGTGAGGAACCCAATAGTTAAAACTTAATTAAAAAACCGGTACGCAAACTTAAATTACCTTATAGTCACTGTCATCATATTGTACTGACATTGTAAGTTTTGCTGAAATAAAAAATTCTGGGTTATATGTGCAGGGCACTTATGTATTTTAACGTGACAACGTCTATTAATTATATCACAAAAAATGTTGATAATAAATTTTATTATTCTTGTTTGACATGTTTATCGGGTTACAAATCAAGTTATACTAACTCTCAATTATATTTGTTAGGGATTTTATTTCTAATTATTATTGAGCAATAGAATACATCTTTTACTTTCAACCAATTCGGGCAAACGCATACCGACTTAGCGGTCGGCGTAAGCCACGCCCACTTATGTGCGGGACATTTCTCAGCACGCGCGTCCTATCTTATACCAATTTAATAGACGTTGTCACGTCAAAAACATTTTTCATTTTCATTTTTTTCATTTTCATTTACTATTTGGCGGTTGAAATAGTCACTGCGGTGGTACCTAGACGGTCTCCGGCAACAGAGACCTACCACCAGTAAGTCTATAACGGATACGTGCGGCTCAATTAATTTCAAAACAATGTCTAACTTTTTTTTTTATTTTAACTTTTTGGTTTGTATATATAACAAAATATTGTAACGTCTATTAGATAAATTTTTAGTAGTCATAGAATTGTGTGCGTTTATACATGTTTGTAAAGTCAATAAATATCTAACTCGGACCATAAATTTTATTATTGTTTCTTGTTATCGAATCTGGTTTTACCGAGAATGTTGATTAACGATATTTCATTACTAATGTCATTAACTACACTACAACAATGATGTTCTTTAAGAATCGACCGTTTCCCGCGTAATTATTATTTGACATATTTTATTTGGTGATTGTTAGTACTACCGCAGCTCTTTATAGCTAGTGTAATTACTACAGTTAGAGATCAGAGAGAGAGTATAGAGCTATGCTCGGAGTTTCTCTGCACGATCGAATCAGAAAACGAAGAAGAAGAACCAAGGTCACCGACATAGCCCTAAGAATTGCTAGACTTAAATGGCAATGGGCAGGGCACATTGCTCAAGGACTGATGGCCGATGGGGCAGCAAGGTCCTGGAGTGGCGGCCGCGGTCCACAAGGTGGACTGACGATCTGGTGAAGGTCGCGGGAAACCGCTGGATGCGAATAGCGCAAAGCCGATTGGAGTCATCTTTGGGGGAGGCCTTTGTCCAGCAGTAGGCGTCTATAGAATGATGAATTACTAAAGTAATTAAACCTAACATCCTACAACCTTAGCTGTGTACCTTACCATCAGGTGAACGTCCTGTTCGTCGATTAAACAAATACATACGATTAAAAATTATATTATCCAGTAAACGTTATTATTATTATATCGGTATATAACGATATAATGATAACTGCGTCGCGCCGCACATGTTTACAAACAATACGTTATCAGGAGCGCGGGCGTGGTGTCTTATCGCGCGTTATCACTTGCGGCTGATAACGCGGGAACCGACTCAATAATGCAACGTCATCACCTAACCAGGAAAAGAATACGTGTTCTGACATATAAAGCTGTAGCTATCGACATGACTTTGGTAAAAAGAATTGGCATCTTATGCAAGATGAACGTTTCGCAGCTTGTGTTAAAAATAAAAATGATAGGAGAAACTAGCGCTTCGCCTCACCTTCAAACTTTTATCTAAACACACAACTGCGTACGATGAGATCGTAAATATTTAGGAAGTTTTCTAAGTACGTCACTTGTTTTTAATGATACGGCATTTGAGAAGTATACGCAGACAGTATTTTTACGAGCGAGACGTTCACCTGATGGTAAGTGATACGCTCGCCCATAACAACGCGCCGCTAGTTGATATGGTACACACTGCACCACATTGCGCTCGTCGGCTGAGACACAGGGTGTTCAGTCTCGTTACTCCAGTAATTGCACTAGCTTACAATGCCCTACAAACCGGAATACAGTAATGTTTGCACACTACTGTTTGTGCGGTTGAAATAGGAGCTGAGGTGGTAGCCTGGACGGTCTGCAGCAACAGAGCCACTACATCACTAATCATTTTGTAAATGCAATGTATTACAAAAACGAGAACAACAAATGTAAACACTATTTTTAATTCTATTACCTATTTGCACATTTCAATTGTTTTTTTTTTTTTTTTTTTTTTTTTTTTTTTTTTTTTTTTTTTTTTTTTTTTTTTTTTTTTTTTTTTTTTTTTTTTTTTTTTTTTTTTTTTTTTTTTTTTTTTTTTTTTTTTTTTTTTTTTTTTTTTTTTTTTTTTTTTTTTTTTTTTTTTTTTTTTTTTTTTTTTTTTTTTTTTTTTTTTTTTTTTTTTTTTTTTTTTTTTTTTTTTTTTTTTTTTTTTTTTTTTTTTTTTTTTTTTTTTTTTTTTTTAAATTTTTTTTGTAATTTCGAATTGATTTGGCCGGCAGAAGTGTTACAGCTTGGGCGACAATTTCAGCAGAGTATCCATATTTTTTGGTCAAAACTGCCTCTAAGTTTAGATTTGCCTTTTTATGGAACCAATAATCGGACACATCAAAAAAAAATCCAACTTGTGCGAAATAAAAAGGTTTCTTTCTTTCTCTCCTTCCTTGGTCGTTGAAAACAATGAACAGACTCGAATTTTTGTTATTTTTTTCATAATCCTGAATTCGAAATTAAAACAAAAACATACATAGAAGTTGATCAAAAAATCTGCTTTAAAACTGCATTAAAACTTATTGCTCCACCTCACATTTACTTTTAGCTAGACACCGTTAAAACTTTTAAACACTATGTGGGCCGATAGATGTGTCCGGGAGTGTATATTATTAATAACCTCAGCATGTTAGCGTGTAAAGTTACCACATTTGAGGCTAACATTTTCGCTGGTGCTGCAAGGTACGTCATATCGAGTAAGCAGAAGCAGTAAATAAATATCGTACAGTAAACAGCAGGCGGGGTACGTGGGCCGCGTACCGGGAAGCGGCAGGGAGCAGTCCGACTTCCCACGAACCGGTACAGTACATGTTGCTGTACACACTTAACAATTCGGCGAACTCTTATTTTTCACTAGAGTTATTATTAATTACGTATTAATCTACATAGATGACGTCACAACTAGAATTGTATGTCCATTCCCTTACAATTTTGCGCAAACAGCTGATAGAACAAACGTTCACCTGATATTGCAAAAATATAATTAATATATTCTCACAGATTCATTAGAGTATCCACACCATGATGTCTTGTTGTTTTTATATTCTCATAAAACGGGAACTTCTTTTAGAAGTTTTTTTATTACAGAAAGGGTTTAGGGTTTACAGGTAAATACGTATGTATAACAAAACATAACATAAACAGCCCGCTTAATCTTTTCAATGCTAGAACTCGTGGCCTTCTTCAACTGGAGGTAAAGTCAATTATCCACTAAGTCAAGTGCGGGTTGCCCGATACATACGAATATGTTTTATATTAATGTAAATATTTATGTAGTATGTATAATTGTTATGTTACCAACTTGGGAAGCGAATTAACTTAGCTCGGAACGAATTGCTCCGCGCGGTTTCAGTATCACAAAAAGATCTACCTGTATGTACATTTTAGTTGTAGTCTCAACTCAATAGTAACAACCTTTCAAGGATTTTGAGAGCGTTTTATTTTTTAAAGTCAGATCTCATAATAGGCAACGAGACACCGCGGCCGGGAAGGGTAAGCGACAAAAAGCATAGACAATGGCGGCGCGGCCTTCGCGCTGGTCGATCACCTCCGCCTCGCTGGCTGGCCAGGGTAAGGAGACCAACGCGCCCACCGCCTCTACCTCTATTTTAAGTTCATATAAAACCCAATTTTACGGATTTTATCGCGTTTATTATTTAATTTGTTTATTCCCGACGTTTCGACCGCTTTGCAGCAGTCATGGTCACGGGAGGACTGAGATGACAGACGTCCAAATGTCACAGCTATCACGTGGTACCTATAACTTTTTAATACAGTTTCGGTGGTTTAGGGCAAGAAGGTATTTAACTTTTAAATTTTTGTTAGTAAAGAAACACTCCGAAAAATTGAGTCTGGACATAAACTCGATAATACCTTCTTGCCCTAAACCACCGAAACTGTATGGGTTGCCGAAAATACACAAACCAGATGCTCCTCTACGTCCTATCGTGAGCCAGATCGATTCACCAACTTATAGATTGGCTCAACATGTAGCGAAAATACTCTCACCGCTAAGAGGACACACAACAGCACATACCAAGGATTCTTACCAATTTGTCAGTGAGATTAAACACTACATCTCACTGATAATGAAACTATGGTCAGCTTTGATGTCCAGTCACTATTCACATGTCTACCTGTAGATGACTGCATCTCAGTTGTTAATAGAAAGTTAGCAGATAAAACTGCAACAGAATATGCTGAATTACTCAACATTGCCTTACATCTGGCTACCTATTGTGGAAGGAACAGTACTACAGGCAAGTAGATGGTGTGGCGATGGGCTCTCCAGTATCTCCCATAGTCGCTGACTTATATATGGAAGATTTTGAGGAAAAAGCCCTCAGTACCTCTCCAGTAAAACCAAGGTTCTACAAGCGGTATGTAGATGATACTTTCACAATATTACCATCTGATAAAGTAACTGCATTTCTTGATCATCTTAACTCCATAAACCCTAAAATACAATTTACTATGGAGTTAGAAGCAAATAACTGTCTAGCTTTTCTAGATGTTTTAGTAATAAGAAATCCTGATAACACCCTAGGTCATAGTGTATTCAGAAAAAAGACCCATACAGATAGGTATTTAAACGGGGACTCTCACCACCATCCATCACAGTTAGCTACCGTGGGAAAATCTTTGTTTCAGAGAGCACAAGGGATCTGCGACCAGAAACACCTGGCTGCCGAGCTTCAGCATGTCAAGCAGGTGCTGCAGGACAACAAGCTCAGCGTGCCGCGTCAACGTCGCAGGGACCGAGTGAAACCAGCCACAGTCGAGCGTGTACCTGCCGTGTACCATATGTCAGAGGAGTCACGGACAAGATTGGCTATATTTTAAAGCGAGCTTCAATTAAAACTTTTTTCAAGCCGCCCAAGAAGATAAGTCAATTCCTACCACCTGTCAAGTGCAATATCCCTCTACAAGATGCAGGAGTATACAAGTTAGATTGTGAATGTGGTCTCTCTTATATAGTCAAACAAAGAGATCAGTGAAGACCCGCGTGAAGGAACATATAGCTGACTTGAAACATCAGCGCACTAAGAAGTCTGCAATCTGTGACCATGTTTTGGATCATCCCAACCATTACATCAGATTCGATGAACCTCAAATCCTCGCCAAAGAACACCGATTCCTGCCAAGGATGATTCGCGAGGCTATTGAAATTAAAAAAACATCCTAATTTTAATAGAGAAGATGGTTGGGTAATACCACCTGCCTGGGATCCTATTATCAATAAAATTAAACCAAATCCCAGGCGAACCACTAGAAGACTTCAAGATACAGTGAGCTCTTTCTGCGTAGATCGGACCATTATTAATAATTAAAAAGTTGTGGGTACCATGTGATAGCTGGGACATTTGGACGTCTGTCATCTTAGTCCTCCCGTGACCATGATGCTGCAAAGCGGTCGAAACGTCGGGAATAATTAAACAAATAATAAACGCGATAAAATCCGTAAAATCGAGTTTTAATAAAAGAAGATATCAATGAAAATATTTCTGTACAAAATGTATGTGAAGTAAAAGTAGAAAAGCTCTCGTATGTTATTATTATTTAGACGTATAAAAGATAATATAGACATATAAATAAATAATGTAATGTAATGAACGCACATGCCAGTGAGAGCGCTGTAAAATAAACTTGTTCAGTGCACACGTTGTGTATTCAGGAAACCACACCGAGACCAGAAAATCAACAGACACACAAATTGTAGCGCGCGTTATTCAGTGAGTGGCGCCATCTATTGAACACGAACAAACAACAATTACGTTTTAAATAATGACTTTTACTAAAGTAACTTAAACGAGACCGAGTATTATGTTAGTTAAAATGAATAAAGAAATGCTGAAAGGTTGATTTTATCAGCATCATTTCAACCAGGGATCTACACCAGGTCTTCAGACTATCTGGCAAACTGGTCTCTTGCTGCCATTTAATGTAAATATAGTGTAAGTATCGATATGAATATCAGTCGCGGTACAACTTTGTGCAGTATTACTGAAACCGCTTCACGGGTTATCGCAGATATCGATATCGGCCCATTGAGCGGGATATCGATAAACGAGCCGATGCAGTCCGCGATTGCATTCAACTCTCACTTATCTGTAGTGTATAACCATGTTTATGATGCGGACTTGAATTATGTTCAAGTGCTTTATATATACCGCGCGGTGACGTCACGACACCAAAGTGACACGCCGCTGGTCGCCGGTTCGATCTCGACATCAAGAAGATGCATCTTCATATTTATGTCACACTGGCAATAACACAACGCTGGTATTATGATATATTTTAGACCTGTGACCTTTACCAATATAGCACTCACCACCTCGCCAAAGTTAGTGACCTATGTTCAGCAATGGGCTGAAACGATGATGACATCACCATAACACGCACATTTCAATTACGTAGTAAATTCTCCAGTTCAAACTTCTGCGCTGGTTTATTCTTACCGTAAAGAAGGGAAAAGAACTTATTTCTTTGTTAAGTGCTGCAGCAATATCGTTTTCCTTTTATTTATATCTGTTCAAGTAATTCCATTTATTTCGATGGTACAGTCTCAATCGTCCGGCGGCGTGAAGTATGCGTTTGAACGTTTATGAAGATTTAAAGGGGGGATGGTGATTCAGGTCGAATTTCGAAAATAACTCTTGGAATCCAATTCCGGAGTACCGTTAGAGCTGAGATCTAGCAGCGCAATTCAATGAACGCGTTAGATGGGTTTGATATTGAGATTCAATTTGCGGCAGTATTAGATAATTTGTTAAGTTTATTAGATCACATTACAATTATAAACTATATAAAGGACACGACTTATAGCAACTTCATGTCTTTTGTCTCGATTACTGAATATCGAATATTTCTTCATTGAGAAACGTTTCCTTTCTGTCTGTTCTCGGTTATGGTGAACTTCAGCTCGTCTCTCAGTTGAATGTTATGTAGAAAATATAACCTAACGCAGAGTGTTGTCGGGTGCACGGGTTAGCGCGGCGAGGAAGTCTCTGAAGACGTGCGCTGACCTGATTTTGGGGAATACTTGGCAACGGTGCCGACCTGCATGAGGGGGAGCGGGGAGAAGGTCGGGGAGGGGGGAGGAGTGTCGGGAGGGCGAGGGCGAAGCGAAGGGCTCTGTTACCATAACAATTTCCCCATATTTTCATCCTCCATCTCCTTTTTACTTACCTTTATACTCGTCTATTTATGCTCCTCAAAGGTCGTGTCTTTTGACTTTTTCGGGAGTAGGTTAAAGCACTAAAATAAGTAAATAGACTTAATTCGCAAAACAAACTTGAAAGTAAACAAAGAACACAACATTAATGAAATTTAAAATAATAAACGGCTGAAACTTTTCGTTTCGAACGGCTACTGAGCCCTATCAAGTTCCCGAATTTTTTTAACTTAACGTTAATTGAAAGCGTTACTCTATTTTGATGGGGGGATAAAATTAAAACGTGTAAACTGCAAATCAAAGCCAAAACTTTACATGATATTAAATATAACACAGATAACGCAAAGTTCAATACTATTTGATGTAGATTTTCTTTATTACATCGTTGAGGATATAAGGACAACATCGAATCGTCCTGCCTTTAGATTATGTGAGAATAAAACTATTAAATATTCCAAGAGAACATCCAAATTAAAAAGCATTACAAATAAATTTGGCGAAACTCTTTTTTGAAACCGCTAAATAATTTATTGAAGGGAACTTTAACGTCTGGACTCACCCCATGGGGTCTCTCAAGTATTGTGAACGTTAATAAGTTTATTCCATTTAAGCAAAACAAGTTTAACTCTCTCTTGATATATGTCCGATTCGATTCCAGGGTACATAAGTGGTATAGTTTGGATTATGTTAGGATTTTCTCGAATCTACCATAACTTTACTTCTAGGTTAACATAATCTATATATGGATATCTAAATCGTTCTCTCTGAAGCTCTAGAATCCGGTTACATTGGCATGGTCGAAATTTTTTTTTTATACTACTTTGCGACGAGACGAGCAAGACGTTCACCTGATGGTAAGTGATACGCTTGCCCATGACAACGCGGCGCTAGTTAAGATGGTACACACTGCACCACATTGCGCTCGTCGCCTGAGACATAAGGTGTTAAGTCTCGTTACCCCAGTAATTACACTAGCTACAGCGCGCTTCAAACCGGAACACAGTAATGTTCGCACACTACTATTTGTCGGTTGCAATAGGAGCTGCGGTGGTACCCATCCAGACGGTCTCCGGCAACAGAGACCTACCACCTGGTATAACGTATATAATAAATATTATTATTATATTTATATTATTAATAATATTATTATATTATATTACGTAATATAGTAAATAAACTTAAAAACTTAGTTATAAGTTTCGACGCCGACCGGAGGCCGCGTTTCAACTTCGTTTAGAGTCTAAGTTAGCATTGCCGGGACTTTAGTATGTGTACAAGCGGTGACTAGATAAAGTTATAGCGGCTGATTTGAAACGTGAATGTACACGATCACATTTATATTGTAATAGTGGAAGTTCTATTGCCGGAAGCCAAAGTAACTGGAGCGACTATTACTGCTGCCAATCAGTATTGTTTCTGTTAAGTGTTATTAGGGAAAAGCGCAATACTATCCTTAGTCTCAATTCATTTTAACTACGGGTAAACTCCGTAGCGAGATCACTTTCGCCACTAGTCTGTCATTCAACTATCCTATTTATAGAAGAGAATTAAAATCCATTCGATTATCTGCAGCGCAAACATGCCTGTAATTGGATTCGCTGGAGTCGAGGATGAGAATAAAAAAAAAAAAAAAACAACAAATTCCTCACTATTTACATTGCAGCGCTGCGATGTAACGAGCTTCTCTACTTATACAATTGTACTGCAACAATCAATAGCGTGATAGCATTCCTATCGATTGGTGGTAAGTTTTTCAAACCTGTCTACTCAGCCAAAATCATCTTATATATATGCCGAAATAGTAAAAACAATCGTACGACAACACTCGAAAGTTGTATGAGCAAAGACGTTACAATTTCGAGTGAACGAGTTAAAACTTTTTCCACGTATTATTTATCTGTAATCGTTATTACTGTTTAAGTACGGCACAGCTTTATAACTTGTGTTTGTAATCTTACAATATAACAACGAACATAACTTATTAAAACTAAATTTTACGGATTTCATCGCGTTTATTACTTCGTTTGTTTATTCCCGACGTTTCGACCGCTTTGCAGCAGTCATGGTCACGGGAGGACTAAGATGATAGACGTCCAAATGTCACAGCTACCACGTGGTACCCACAACTTTTCAATTATTATTAATGGTCCGATCTACGCAGGAAGAGCTCACTGTATCTTGAAGTCTTCTAGTGGTTCGCCTGGGATTTGGTTTAATTTTATATAAGTAATAAACGCGATAAAATCCGTAAAATTTAGTTTTAATAAAATGTAACATTCGCGGAAATATAAGAAATCACGAACATAACTATTAATGGTCACTAACAAACATTTTTTTAAGTAGAGCGAGCGTGGTGCGGATTGTGTGGTTTGACATAGTAAAATATCATTTAAAGGTGGATGTATATCAAATGTATAAACAGCCGCATTAAACTAAAGCACCAGTCTTTTCAGGGTTAAAATTTAATTTAACTGCAGCGTACCGGTCCGTGGCGGCAGGTAGTGCCAGCTCGGCGAGGACAGCGGCAGCTACCCTCATTTGTGTAATGCAAACAATTTGCAAACACAATTTAAAACAACAAACCTCTTTGCCCGATGCGGGAATATTTCAATTATTTTGTTTTAATCAGCATTTCCACATTATACTCTTAAGTTAATGGAAAAAGACTAGAAACCGGTACACAGTAGTATAAACATTTCTGTGTTCCAGTTTGATGGTTGTTGTAAATGAGCGGAATAATTAGTGTTAGGTGATATTATTAACATAACGCAGTGTATAACATCGTAACCTCTAAGTCGTATTTCCTCATGACTGAGGGTCGTGGTCATCATGTGTGATAAAACACACGACTTACTTGTCAGTTATAATGGAGTGGTGTTGCCATTGCCTTCTCCATTTCACATACTAGTGCGAGCACGGATGCTCATGACGTAGATATGCAGGTTTCCTCACGATGTTTTCCTTCACCGTCAAAGCGCGTGATATTAGTTGGTGTTATACTAACTGCAGATAAATTGAAAAATTCATTGGCGCAGACCGGATTCGAACCCGGTACCTCCGGAGTGGAAGGCGGGCGTTCAAACCACTAGGCTATCACGGCTAAATCATCTTAACTACAGTCTCGTTATTAAAGCGTAAAGCTAAACACCGAGTGAAAGTTTCGCAGTTGTTTATTTCCGCTGAAAGTTCCAGTTTATATTTTTCTTCGGTTTAATTTTTAATCAAAAAAGTATTAATATCAATAAACTTTTACTGTTTTTAATCGGTTTAGGAAAATAAATGATTTCGTTTTTATACGGTCTCATTGTATTTAACACGATCAAAGAAAAGCGAGTTGATTGAAGTTTTAAAAGATTTTTTTTTATTAACCGTTTTATTAATCTTTTAAAAATTTAAGGAAATTTTCTTTTTCTTATTAATTTCTATAACAATTTAAGTACTGGAATGTACCTACCGTGTAAAACAGAATTAGTTGTTATATATAAAACTCTCTCGACTCCCTGCTGTCTGTTAGAGAAAGCGGTTAAAGATTGACCTTTAAATAGCTCCCGTGAACTTGGCCTAGAAGATGGGAACGATAAGTTTTAAACGAATGATATGGCCGAAGTTTGTCTTTAGATAAAAAAAACTCCGGATACATGCGTCCGGTGCCAGATAGATCTGATTATTTGGCAAAAAAAACATGATAGCGATACAACAATCAAATTATTGATCAATTTTAAATATTTTCATTGGATCTGTACTGGATTTAAACTTGATTAAATATAATTGAAGGTAATTAACAGTTTGTATTCTATTATAGCGGGGAACGAAATGTATGTTAAAAACAATTGTCAATTAGCAGTACGTTATTACGAACAGGTTGTGTTGCTGATCATAACAAAGCTCCAGCCCGTATTGCTCCCCTCCCTCATCTCTTTCCTCTACTATTTATAGTATTACAAGTACATATTTATGTATATACATAAACAAATTCTAGCTCGCAGATTCCAAATCCGCGAGCTCAGAGTCCGATGTATCCTTGACAGTCGTCAAGTAGACTCATAGCCTTAACACCTTCCGAAAAGAAAAAGCCCGTTTTGGTTATTTAAAAAAGTATCTATGGCTGACAAGAATTTAATTCAAGTTAGTAGTTAGACATTTAAAATATAGATTGATCATTCAGAAATCAGCAAGAGAGGTAAAAGGGATCCAATGTCACTGAAACTATCTTGGCTTTAATGGAACAATAACCGGGTTATAATAACTGAACGAAAACTAACTTTTGTTAATTTAAAAAATAGGCAATGACGGATAGTCGAAGTTAAGTATAAACATTATATATGAAATAAGGAGCAGTTGAATCAGATAATCATTAAAGATCTATTTTAAGATATTGTTATCATAAAGCAGGTCGTTCTGAAGAAAATAAATGTTTTGTTCTAAAACTATCGGCGGCGTATTACCGCAAGCGGAAATAACAACTTGAGAGTGTTGTTCAAGTTTCAAACGAAATGTTCCCGGTGAATACATCGCGGCGGCGACGCGCAGCGCACTCGGACGCGGGGGGAACTATTTTAATATCATCGCTGAAATCTCTACAACTTTGCTTAATTCATCCGAAAATGGTTTAAAAATAAATTACTTAATGTTTACAAAGTCTTTCATGCCGCATGTGACGTTAAAATCTGAAACGGTTTATAGTAAACTTTTTTTTTCAGTCTATAAAAAGATGTGATTGCGAACAATAACCTAACAGATCGATGACTCCAATGATTTCATTGACATTGGCTTGATGAATTGTTTCGTGCACCGCAACGGATGTACCAATTAACTAGTATCTAATTAAAAAAGTTGATAAAAAACAATGTCAACGCTAAGTTTGAATGTGTAAAGAACGTGTTTAAAACAGAATCGTGTTTGCTTTACAAATGATCACACAACCTTTTAATATACCGTAAATAAACACGATACGAACCTTATGTATGCGGGGTGGGTGCTGGTAAGCCAGCCGCAGAGGCACGGGTTCCGGGGTTAAGTTTCGAGTAAAGTTGTGGAAGTACCGCGAAGTGCAGTCGGGAGTGGAGGGCGAGCGCGGCGGCGCTGGGCCGCTCGGTCGGGCGGCGGCTGCCGGAGAACTGGCGCGACTCGAGTGCATTGTGCAAGCTGAGAGTTCGTGCATCGATTCTACATGACGTATACCGCGTCTAGCAGACACATAAAAATCGCAAACATCAGCCCCGCCGCCACAGCAGACCGCCAGACCCCGGACGGGACGCGGGCGGGAAGCCGCTGAGAAACTTCGTCTCGCGAGTTTTTGTTTTAGAAAGTACAACGAACCCCATCCTCTACTTATCAATGAAATGTTGTATAAATGTAGCCGTAAAGTGCTACACGACAACTCTTTACGATATGTAAATAAACAATTTTTATATACATTTGTCTAACAGCGAACTCGCTAGATGGTAAACAAAGATGTCGTCTATGACGCCGCCTTAAAAACAAGTATACTAGTAATTCTATAAACTTATCTGTCCATCTAAATACTTGCCATGAATGACAAATCAAGTTACTAACTTTTAAGATTATACTTATTACGGGACAAAAAAAATTATAAACTAAAAACAATTACAAATCGTAAATCTCTATAATATCAACAGGAAAACAGGAACAAAACGAGTCGACCACAAGTGGGAACATAGTACAGTATAACCACAACATTCAATGGCAGCTCACGGAGCATAAGAATAACAAAACCTGTATCAGTTACGAGTGCGGCCTCATCGCGGAACCTCTTTGTCCATAAAACGGCAGCGGAGGCCGCGGAGGGTCGGGTTACTCCCGGCGCGGAGGGCAGGCGCGCCGAACGGTTCACAGCCGAGCTGAATAAGATAACTGAAATATTTTCACAGCGAAGAATTTTAAGATAAAGCAGTTTATTTCAGGAACCTTGCATTTAAATGTTTTTATAAGCAAAATATTATATATATTGACATGTAAATACCACACGTTATAACAAAAACAACTTAATACAGAACTTTGAAACTGTATTCCAGACAACCTTTGGATCGATATAAACTGTAATGAAGGCGGTATGAAATATTAAAAATTGTTCTCATTCATTAAAAGTTGTGAAAGGTTAAGTGAATGTTAATCACTTAATGTACATATGCAACAGAGGCCGAATGTATGCGACTCCTGGTGTAAGGGCCGGCGCACACGAGCAGCTGCGCTCATTACTGTGCTCGAGGAACAATACGGTGTCAACGGCCACGGCGGCGGCGGCGTGTCGGACGATGACCGACGGCCTGCCGACCAAACAATCGTAAAGTTCATAGTGGGAATTTTTCGGTGTGAGCTTCATATCTACCTCAGCAACCGTAATTAGTATCACCACTCTCCGTGATTAATTACAAACGGCGGAACATTTTTGTTAACACCAAAAGAAGAAATTTTCTTTTTATTTTAATCGACGAGACGCGCGAGACTTTCACCTGATGGTAAATGATACCCTCGCCCATAACAACGAGGCGATAGTTAAGATGGTATACACTGCACCACATTGCATCCGTCGTCTTGAGACATAGGGTGTTGTCTCGTTACCCCAGTAATTTCACTAAAAATACAGATATTAGAAAATTAACGCATGTGAATTTATGTATTTACATAAAATCTTAGTTTCATACAAAAAAGATATAAAGATGAATCACATAACACTCAACTCTGACTCGAGAAAAACTGCTCTCAAAAACGGTTTAAATTTTCAGATAAGAGAGACTTTGTTAAGTATATTACTAATGACAGTAATATATCTAATTATTCGTTACTAAAGTTTTAAGCAAAAACCCCGTCTGGAACAGAATTCTGTCGCTTTGTACGTCACGGTTGTTCCAGCCGGGGGTGTTTTTAAGTTACAATTTCATAATTGAAAGCAATTTACTGCACCGGCGGGGCTTTTGAACTCTGAGTCATGCGACCGATCGCGAACCGGCGGCGTTATTGTGTACTCCGCCTGCAGACTATTAGCGATAGTGTAAATTGATCGCAAATAAGCACAAGTCATCAGATAATAACGGATCTCCTCGATCGAGCTCCGCGACATCGTCGGCCGCGGCACAAATTATAATGTGAAAAGTGATCAAATTTCACATCGACGCGAAGAGTTATTGCTCGACGCGATCGCAATAGACCATACGGCAAAAACTACCCGCCCGCCATGATTGATGCAAATATATAAAATAACCACTTAGCGGATCACATAGGCGGTGTGACAGTGACGCATTACATAGAGGCTACAATTTTTTCCTCACTTGGTATACAAGAGCTGGTGTAACGTTTCGCCAGCAACTGTCTAAGCAAGCGCTGAGCTCCCCTCACTCTTCAACTCGATCCGGTTACCATAGCTAGAATAGCTAGTAGAGAATACCTACAGTATATAAATAAAAACAATATGAAGTGGCAACTAATTACTATAAAGACAATTCTTGTCAATTTCAATTCATCGCCTCTTTGTCATGAGACTTGAGACGTCTCGTTAACAATTAAACCTGAACATATTCACACTAGTGTTTGCGAACACAAACACGCGCAACAGACATCTACCACCATTAGTTTTTTTTTTTAATTTATGATAGACTAGTGCCTGACTACGATCCCACCTGATGGTAAGCGGCGATGTAATCTAGGTGGTAAAGCGCACTAGTCTAGAAGAAGCCTATTCACTCTTTTCTTGAAGACCACATCATACCTGGACGGAAACACTGACGCCGGCAGACTGTTCCACTCCCTCGCTGTACGCATTATGAAGGACGAAGCGAAACGCTTGTCCTGATGCGCGGGAGATCGACAACGAAGGGATGAATGCCTGCGGTGTGTCTGTACGTCCGGTGATAAAAGGGCGAAGGCGGTATCAGATCATGCAGTTCTTGAGCACACTCTCCAAAGTGCATTCGATAGAACACCGAGAGACTAGCTACTCTACGACGGTGACCCAAGCTATTGAGTTTTGCATCCAGAAGCTCTTGGTCACCGACTATTCGTTGTACTTCCGTTGATAATTTACCACAAATTTTGTATGTGGCTTATAAATATAAAAGCTTATGTAAAGAAATAAGTAATGTATGTAATTTTAAAGTGTTAAATTACAACGAAACCGTGATGTTGGTGGATGATGTTGATGTTGACGCTCGCAGAGAATGTTCCGGCTCTATGTGGACGACGCTGTCATTGCGGCTGATCTATTATGTGAAGGTACCCAAACACGAAAGCGGGAAATATCCAAAGAGTACATTCCATGCTGTGTTTAAGTGAATAGACTGCAAGTATGCGATGGATTGAATGCAAATTTTCCAGTTGATTACAGCGGAGCTTTATCCGGAGGCGGGAGCATCGCACCGCGCCGGCGCCGGCTCCCCAATCCAATGCACCAGCGGTACACATTCATCTGAATGTAAACAAGAAAAGCTTTTGCAGAGGGTTTGAGGAGATTTTTTCTCTAATTATCTACAGCTTTTGATATCAACCATATAACACGGCCGCGTAGTATTTGCATACACAAAAAAAAATCCTTTTTAACCTGCAGCTAAATTTCAACGCCACAAAATAATGTTCATCTTTTCTAAAGTACCCTTGTGTACTTATAACTTATTAAATAATAATTTCTACCATTATCACGACTCTCATATAATTTTATCTATTGAAAATTTTAAATGTTTCGCTAAACTCGAAATCTGCGAAGGTGCATAATTTATAAGCAACGATACTATGTTACTCTTTTGAAGTTCCGACCCGTTTAAGAGTTACCATAATTGTTGGTATAAAATGTATATAACCGCATCCAAGTTAAATCACTGCAACACTTCCACTTCGCAGTTTAACCGCAGGTACGGTTAACAGAGCACGGACCCGTTGCGGTTTCATTGTTACCACGAGAGGGCGTGCGCGTGCGCAGAGCTTAATCAGTTGACGCGGCGTGTTGATACTGTTTAACCAATTTGCATAATTAAAGGCGGGTAAATCTATTTTGATTTCGATCTAAAGCCGTGATAGTCTAGTGGTTTGAACGCCGGCCTTCCAACCCGAAGGTACCGGGTTGCACTCGTGCAGTTAGTATAACACCAACTAATATCGCGTGCTTTGACGGTGAAGGAACACAGCTTGAGGAAACATGCACATCTATGTGATCACCATCCGTGCTCGCACTAGTATGTGAAATGGAGCAGGCAATGGCAACACCACTCCATTATAACTGACAAGAGAGTCGTCGTGTGTTTCATTACACATGATGACCACGACCCTCAGTCATGAGGAAATACGTCTTAGAAGAAAAAGACTCATTTTGTTATTGGTTCTCTATTGTCTCCTGAAACAAGTTTAAAAGAAAACCATAAATCATAATTGTAACAGGTTCTATTCACCTCAGCGACGAAGTGAGCGAAACGGTCCCGGCGAATTCCCCTGTAGTCTTGAACTATAAATCCTGACCCCAGAAGCAGATTCATCTGGAAACAGAATGTCTTTCGAAGGTCCTCATACAAAAAAAGGCATTGTTTATCCCAAACAAAAAAAGAGGTTATGTTTTTAATGTTATTGTAACTTCCAAGAGGTCTGCGTCCATTTTTTATTTAGTATTTTTTTTAAGTTACTTCTTAGAATTTCCTGTTAAGGTGTATTGAAATTTTATTTTTAATAAATATGATGCGTAACGCTCCCCCTGCTCTAGACTCTAGGTCGAAATGTGCCCATTCCTGCTGCTGAGTACTAGAATCGGAATAAGGATGGGTTAGATGTTCCCACCAATTCCAATATTTTAGTTTATTTATTTATTAATATGACCAGCCAACGCATGTTACACTTAAAACAAACTTAAAATATACACATGTTAAATCCAATTGCATAGGTGTAGGCTCTTACAGGCTAGTTCCACATGCACAACAATAAAAAAAAAAGAAACTACAACAAAATGCAAGATAAAAATAAAAAAACAATGAAAAATTAAATTATAAAGCCAAAGGCGGGTACATCTATTTTGATTTCGATCTAAAGCCGTGATAGCCTAGTGGTTTGAACGCCGTCCTTCCAACCCGAAGGTAACGGGTTCGACTCGAGCCTGCACCAATGATTTATTCAATTTATGTGCAGTTAGTATAACACCAACTAATATCGCGTGCTTTGACGGTGAAGGAAAACATCGTGAGGAAACCTGCATATCTATGTCATGACCATCCGTGCTCGCACTAGTATGTGAAATGGAGAAGGCAATTTTTTTTTTTTTTTTTTTTTTTTTTTTTTTTTTTTTTTTTTTTTTTTTTTTTTTTTTTTTTTTTTTTTTTTTTTTTTTTTTTTTTTTTTTTTTTTTTTTTTTTTTTTTTTTTTTTTTTTTTTTTTTTTTTTTTTTTTTTTTTTTTTTTTTTTTTTTTTTTTTTTTTTTTTTTTTTTTTTTTTTTTTTTTTTTTTTTTTTTTTTTTTTTTTTTTTTTTTTTTTTTTTTTTTTTTTTTTTTTTTTTTTTTTTTTTTTTTTTTTTTTTTTTTTTTTTTTTTTTTTTTTTTTTTTTTTTTTTTTTTTTTTTTTTTTTTTTTTTTTTTTTTTTTTTTTTTTTTTTTTTTTTTTTTTTTTTTTTTTTTTTTTTTTTTTTTTTTTTTTTTTTTTTTTTTTTTTTTTTTTTTTTTTTTTTTTTTTTTTTTTTTTTTTTTTTTTTTTTTTTTTTTTTTTTTTTTTTTTTTTTTTTTTTTTTTTTTTTTTTTTTTTTTTTTTTTTTTTTTTTTTTTTTTTTTTTTTTTTTTTTTTTTTTTTTTTTTTTTTTTTTTTTTTTTTTTTTTTTTTTTTTTTTTTTTTTTTTTTTTTTTTTTTTTTTTTTTTTTTTTTTTTTTTTTTTTTTTTTTTTTTTTTTTTTTTTTTTTTTTTTTTTTTTTTTTTTTTTTTTTTTTTTTTTTTTTTTTTTTTTTTTTTTTTTTTTTTTTTTTTTTTTTTTTTTTTTTTTTTTTTTTTTTTTTTTTTTTTTTTTTTTTTTTTTTTTTTTTTTTTTTTTTTTTTTTTTTTTTTTTTTTTTTTTTTTTTTTTTTTTTTTTTTTTTTTTTTTTTTTTTTTTTTTTTTTTTTTTTTTTTTTTTTTTTTTTTTTTTTTTTTTTTTTTTTTTTTTTTTTTTTTTTTTTTTTTTTTTTTTTTTTTTTTTTTTTTTTTTTTTTTTTTTTTTTTTTTTTTTTTTTTTTTTTTTTTTTTTTTTTTTTTTTTTTTTTTTTTTTTTTTTTTTTTTTTTTTTTTTTTTTTTTTTTTTTTTTTTTTTTTTTTTTTTTTTTTTTTTTTTTTTTTTTTTTTTTTTTTTTTTTTTTTTTTTTTTTTTTTTTTTTTTTTTTTTTTTTTTTTTTTTTTTTTTTTTTTTTTTTTTTTTTTTTTTTTTTTTACAGTGTATTCAATAGTTATCCAGTACCATCGTCTCCCAAGGTGACGAGCACACATATGAGTATTACAAACGTTAAGTTACATCGTTATGAGTAAAACGTATCATTCGCCATCAGATTAACGTACCGCTCGCCGTTTCCTGTTATAAAAAAGTCATGGTCGTTTTTTTCTCCGCCGCTGTGTTCATGATGCTGCGGGAATGTATAAACGGCTGGTACGTCGGCTTCGCGGTCCGAATTCTAATCAGCGGTGAGCTTTTAAGTTCCCGTGTTTTTTCTCTAAATGTTACTTTAGTAAAGTGCCGATGCGTCTAAGAGTAGACACATTAAAAAAATATCAAAATACTTATTCACTAAATTAACATTTAACATAAACCGTGGAATGCCTGCCTTCTGCTTTAGCTGTCGCTGTGTTGCAAAAGGCAGTGTTTTTCCTATAATGAACATACACTCCCGGACACATCGATCGGCCCACCTAGTGTTTAAAAGTTTTAACGGTGCCTAGCTAAAAATAAATGTTAGGTGCAGCAATAAGTTTTAAAGCAGTTTTAAAGCTGATTTTTTGATCAACCTTTATGTATATTTTTTTTTTAATTTTGAATTCAGGATTATGAAAAAAAAACGAAAATTCGAGTCTGTTCATTGTTTTCAACGACCCAGGAATGATGAAAACTTTTTTATTTCGCACAGGTTGGATTTTTTTTTTGATGTGTCCCGCTTTATTGGTTCCATAAAAAGGCAAATCTAAACTTAGAGCCAGTTTTGACCAAAAAATATGGATACTCTGCCTGAAATTGTCGCCCAAGTTGTAAAACTTCTGCCGGTCAAATCAATTCGAAATTACAAAAACAATAAAAAATAAAACATACATAAGGGTTTGCCAATAAATCTGCTTCAAAACTGCATTAAAACTTATTGCTCCACCTAACATTTATTTTTAACTAGACACCGTCGAAACTTTAAACACTGGGTGGTGGGCCGATAGATGTGTCCGGGAGTATATTTAAATGGTAATATACTCGTAAGCACAAATAAATATAAATCAAAATCTAAAAAAGAAAAAAAAAATACAGTGCAAAGAGTAAAAAAAAAGAATTGAAGGCGATCAGGGAAATTCGGTAAGTTAAAGCTTCGTATAAGTGATCACTTAATAATCATATGCTTAAAGAAAACTTGGTTTTGCGATAAAGTACAAAGTAAACAAGTTATATAACTATTTTGCTGATATTAGTATTAGTGATTTAGTATCGTTCTATACATAATAACCACGCTGTTTAGAAAGACGTTGTAACTAGTAAAATTACTAAGATAATAAGAGATAAAGTTGGTATAATAAATCCTTATTCCTATAGATTGGTGGAATTTTCACCATCAGGTTGTCAAAGACCGTCTAAGTATAGTCAAACAGTAGTGTTATAAAACATTACTCTTCCGGTTTGTAGTGGGTTGTCGCTAGTTAAATTACTGTAGTACCAAGACAACCTCTTTATGCGACGAGTACGATTTAGTATATTAGGTATAGTCTAATCTTTACCAGCATCTTGTGACAGGTAGATCAATTACCAGCAAGTAAATGTTCTTAAGTTCTGAAGTCCGCAGCGCTGATTAATATATTTTTTGATACAATTCCATAAAGATAATGTTATGTAAGATAATTTTCTAGACATCCTGTGTACGTATACAAAGTCTAGAAAGTTTGTTATGATGTTGGTTGTGAGTAGGAGTGGCTGCAAGACGCGGTGCCGGCGAGGCGCGACGCCGCGCTCCTCCTCCGCACCACCACCACCACCCCCGCATCCGCGATCTGGTGCAATATTAACGTGATGGATGCACTCACAGACAGGGTGAACGACCAGCCCGCTCCTGCACCCCGCGCCGCGCCCCACCTCACGCCGGCACACCGAACCAAAGCGAACATTTTTTACACAATGGTCAGGAGCGATTAAGGCCGTGATAGCCTAGAGGTTTGAACGCCTGCCTTCCGCTCCGATGGTACCGGGTTCGAATCCAGCCTGCACCAATGAAATTTTCAATTTATGTGCAGTTAGTATAACACCATCTAATATCACGCGCTTTGACGGTGAAGGAAAACATCGTGAGGAAACCTACATGTCTATGTCATGACCATCCGTGCTCGCACTAGTATGTGAAATGGAGAAGGCAATGGCAACACCACTCCATTATAACTGCTAAGTAATTCGTCGTGTGTTTCATTACGCATGATGACCACGACCCTCAGCCATGAGGAAATACGACTTAGAAGATTGTCAGAAGCTATGTTGTTATGGCGGTAGGTTTGTCTTAAAAGGGTCAACCACCATTTTCACTACTTGTATGGAAGTGAATATGGATTAAAGATAAAAGATTTCCACGCTGCATGAAAATAAAGGGGCGATATCTATCTAGACTAGACTCATAAAATTTATTTGCACCTAGACGCATAAATCAATGCGATCTGATCCCACATAAACCTCGCCCGGAATTCCAACCGGGTCCCGAGTTTGTGTCCGGAATTCCCGGGTAGAGGGAACGGGAAACTTTGCAAAGTGTGTTCGGAAACTGCGGCGACATATAGTTCACATATAAAGTAACTGCAGCGGTAGATCAATTTGACTTTAGTTGATTTATATTTTTCATATATCATCTGTTTTATTATTTGATAAGATTTTACTTGTAGTAAATAGTGTCAATATACACTCCCGGACACATCTATCGGCCCTCCTAGTGTTTAAAGTTTTAACGGTGCCTAGCTAAAAATAAATGTTAGGTGGAGCAATAAGTTTTAATGCAGTTTTAAAGCTGGTTTTTTGGTCAACCTTTATGTATGTTTTTGTTTTAATTTCGAATTCAGGATTATGAAAAAAAAAAAAACGAAAATGCGAGTCTGTTCATTGTTTTCAACGACCCAGGAATGGAGAAAACTTTTTTTATTTCGCACAAGTTGGATTTTTTTTTGATGTGTCCGATTATTGGTTCCATAAAAAGGCAAATCTAAACTTAGGGCCAGTTTTGACCAAAAAATATGGATACTCTGCCTGAAATTGTCGCCCAAGCTGTAACACTTCTGCCGGCCAAATCAATTCGAAATTACAAAAAAAATAAAAAAAAAACATACCTAAGGGTTGACCAATAAATTTGCTTCAAAACTGCATTAAAACTTATTGCTGCACCTAACATTTATTTTTAACTAGACACCGTCGAAACTTTAAACACTGGGTGGTGGGCCGATAGACGTGTCCGGGAGTGTATATATTTGTCTGGAGATATGGATAATTAATGCAAATTAAAAAAAAAACGAAGTTACTGGATCTATATCCGTGTTACTATATCCGGCGGAAGTCTGCAGACGTGGACTTGGCAAACGAAATGGAAAAGCGGGGAGATGCGAGTGGTGCCGTCGCGCCGCATCGACCCGCCGGCGCGACGCGCTGCACCATCACCTGGCCAGGAGACCCTTCTGTAACGAGTCAGCGCTCGATACGCGGACGGGCAGGATAATGAGGATAGACGAGCGGGTCGTTCACCCCCTGCTCTTTTTTTTTCAACCGTCGAGACTTGCAAACGTTCAATCCGATGGTAAGTGATACTGCTCATAACAACAAATTAAGATGGTATATTACACCATAGTGCGCCCGCCTTGAGACTAAAGGTGTTAAATCTCGTTACTCCAGTAATTTCACTAGTTTATCGCCCTTTTAATCGGAACACAGTAATGTTTACATGCTACTGTTTTGTGTTTAAATAGTCGCTGCGATGGTAGCTACCTCGACGGTCTGTAGCAACAGAGACCTACCAGCAGTCAACTACCTTGGTGTGACTAAACACTTGGTTCGTCTTTAATTCGGTTCCGGTGCAGAAGGTAGTTTTATTTTATTTTTTTATACTACTATGCGACGAGACCTGCAAGTCGTTCACCTGAAGGTAAGTGATACGCTTGCCCATGACAACGTGGTGCTGGTTAAGATGGTACACACTGAGTCACATTGCGCTCGTCGCCTGAGACATAAGGTGTTAAGTCTCGTTACCCCAGTAATTACACTAGCTACAGCGCGCTTCAAACCGGAACACAGTAATGTCCGCACACTACTATTTGTCGGTTGAAATAGGAGCTGCGGTGGTACCCACCCAGACGGTCTCCGGCAACAGAGACTTACCACCTGGTCAACTTTGTGCTACCTTTTGCTTGTTGCACCTGGTTGCTAACTATTGTGAAATACACTCATTTCATTTTACCTGCCTGCTGCGGTAAAATCACATATCGTGAGGATTAATAGATTAACAATCGATATCGATTCATGAATTCAACAATCAATACTTCCGCCCAACTACGTTTCAATCGTTAGACAAAACAGAGCCTTTGACAACTTACTATAAAGGCGAGATACAAATTGATACTTAGGCTGTATACTATTATATTACATAACTACAACCACGAAAATTGCATTTTTACAAAAAAAAACTAATGTAAGTATAAATATATTAGAAAAGTTTGTCTATTATTGAAAATAAATTTTATAAAATCGTATAACGTAGTGCAAGTGGCGCGTCTGCCATTACTGATGCATTCAACTGCGCGGAGCGGATGCGGAGTCCTCTTTAGTTTTATTAAGGGCGGCATCGACTGGCTCGGTGCGGAGCGAGCCCGCCGCCCGCCGCACAGACAACAAAGGAACTCAACAAGTGCAGCGCAGACGGGTTCAGGAGCATAAGGCGCGCGCACACCCGGACAACTTCTTACATACACGTATCCTTATACTTAACAATGTGGAAAAATAATCGTGTTTAAGGTCCGATGTTATTCCACTATAAATAAAAAAAATTAAACGTCATAAAACGATATACGATTTTAAAAATCAGAATCGCAAATACGTCGTAATTCGAGTATCCTGATGCGATACTTTGTGAACGCACCCTTAGGAAAGAGCCGTGCGGGAGGAGGGCGCCACCGTCGCCGCCGCAGTGTTTCGGTAGCGCCCTAATAAACGGCGGAGAGTGCAGACAGACAGACTGGATGTAAATACGTATATACACAGACGTCTAGCAAACTGCAGACGTCTAGCAAACTGGCGGGGAATGGAAATTAAAGTTTTTAGTTTTACTACATTTAGTGTTCAGACGATTAGTTCATAAGTTCTTCTTCTAAGTCGTATTTCCTCATAACTGAGGGTCGTGGTCATCATGTTTTTATTGAAACACACGACGACTCTCTTGGCAGTTATAATGGAGTGGTGTTGCCATTGCCTTCTCCATTTCACATACTAGTCTGACCACTGATGGTCATGACATAGATGTGCAGGTTTCCTCACGATGTTTTCCTTCACCGTCAAAGCACGTGATATTAGTTGGTGTTTTATGCTAACTGCACATAAATTGAAAAATTCATTGGTGCAGGCCGGATTCGAACCCGGTACCTTCGCATTGGAAGGCCGGCGTTCAAACCACTAGGCTATCACGGATAGTTCATAAGTTATCTGTTTTGTTTACAATGTTGTTACCACAACACAGATTCACATGAAATTAAATATAAGCGAGACCTAAAAACGTACAAACCAACATTAAACTAATTTTGCTTGTGGTTATTACGGCATAAGACCAGTAAGCTTATAGACCAATACCAGAGTCATCACGATTGCACCAATAAAAACTGCTCCGTCGATACAATGAGATGGTCTGAACCGGTATTAGACAACTCTACGACACAATGAGACCATATAATTTGGTTTTAAAGTACATTTTCCACATATCGTCAGAATTCCCGCGTGCAAGTTAAAATAATATACAAATATTCAGACAGGTCGCAGCGAATGTTTTTAGCGCCAGACAATATGTCTATAAAATATGTATGTATGTATATGTAAGTTTATGTATATAAATATATGTATTTAACTATATGTATGTATACACATTTCTTTATTTTTGTTTCCATACCATATTTTTATGCTAGATTACCACCTACCACAACATCTCACCTCACCAAAGGTTGGCTGGTAGAGAATGCCTTCAGGCATTAAGCCCGCCTTTTGTATTCCTAATGTGGTACAATGAAGAATAAATAAATAAATAAATATGTAAAAAGACTTCGTATAATACAGACGTATTTTCTCAAAAATCAGACATTTTGCAGCTACTATATTCCAATTACTTCATTGTGTCGATTTCAGAGTTATGCAAATGGAATTTTCAATTACCCCATAAAACAGTGATTTCTCAACTTTCCGGGGTAACGAGAGCAATGTTATGTTGTGTAAATATACTTGTCGGTATATGGTTATGGCCGTATTGCTCGCAGCCAGGTGTACGTTGAGCTCGTTACGATGTCTCATATTAAATATAAAGGCAACATAAACATCGTACGGAATCCGTACACGCGAGCCGGGGTGCTACTGAAATAGCTCGTACGTACACACCGGTGCGGCTGTACAATGAAATGTTATTACAATAAATTTAGCAGTGAAATGCACGAGGTTTGTTTATCGACGAGTTTCATTACAAAGAAATTATTCGAATTTGTAACGAGGGCAAACACGCCGCGAGCGTGACGAAATGTAAGAACAAAAAAAGACGCCATATTCTAAATGTTCAATAATGATATACAACTTTCACGATTCATGTGGAGGTTTTCGGCGATGATGAATCATCCGAGAGCAGCATTATTTACTTGTGTAGTCAAACATGCTGTGAGACGTGTAAAATTGCGACTGAACATCTGTTCAATTCAGTCTAAATGGCATCGCATCGCTGGAATAAGACCTTGAAGACAGTTCTGTTCACGAGGCATGAGTACGTCTTGCAACGGGACGGAAAAACGCGAGGCTATTTTTAGTTCCGCAGCGAACATCGAGGCTTGACCCGTCGAGGCTTCTTCAGATTAACCCGCTTCTCTAGCGGTTTTAAAATAATATTAGAAGCGCTTTCACCCTCGTTCTCTGCTGGTAGTTCGCTTCAAACGCAGCGGCTATGTAAATAGTTTCACACCCAGTGACCAGAACTGAACATACCACTTATTTTACTTTTCCCTATCATCCTAAGAGGTGGACGTGTTATTAAGAAACCCAGATAACTTTTCATAAACACAAAATAATTATATCACACTGCTAACGATTAAGAAATGGTCTTGTACGTTGTGGTGCACAGCAATAATTGAAAAGAGGCATAAAATTATTGTTTCAACTTAACGACCAGCGAAAATAAAACTACAAAGAAACCTAAATTATTTATGTAACAAATGAAAATAGATTCTAATAAGCATAACATTATTTATTTGAAATAATCGAATATTGCGAGAAAATTATATATATTTTGCAAATCACCGAAGGAGACAAACAAACTAAAAGTCAACGTTAGCAGTGCATCTACTAATACGTTATGTAACATGTATCATCATCATCGCGTATTAGATGGACAAAGAGGTCTATTTCGCATAGGGTCGGCGCAATAACCTGTGACCCAGTTGTAGCCGGCACGCGGTTGACCCCCGGCCTGGGCCGCGCGCCCCGGCGACCGCGGGCCTTATCACCTAACGACTAAAACTTCCGCACGCTCATGTTACTTCGTGCTTAATAAAAGCACAACTTAGTAAACAAACTTATTCTTAATTAGAGAGGAAATTATTAATACACAATAAGAAAGATAAGATACCTAAAAGGCTCTATCGAGCTCCCATCCTATTATTTCTTTTTATACTATTATGCGACAAGACGAGCAAGACGTTCACCTGATAGTAAGTGATACGCTTGCCCATGACAACGCGGCGCTAGTTAAGATGGTACACACTGCACCACATTGCGCTCGTCGCCTGAGACATAAGGTGTTAAGTCTCGTTACCCCAGTAATTACACTAGCTACAGCGCCCTTCAAACCGGAACACAGTAATGTTCGCACACTACTATTTGGCGGTTGCAATAGGAGCTGCGGTGGTACCCACCCAGACGGTCTCCGGCAACAGAGACCTACCACCTGGCCTACCACCTATTAAGAATCTCATTGATGTCAATCTCTAATATCTTAATCTGATTTAAGTATCAAGTCATACGTATGATTATACTTATGACTGGATTGTGCTGAATCAAGTTTGCCATGTTATAGAGCAAGCGGTCAAGCTGCGCCTCAAATACAAACTCAAACACAAAGTAACATTCAAGCAAAAAATAAATGCAACCTCTTCGAAGCGATTTTTAACTCGATTAACGTTCAGCAACAATTAGACGATCTGTTAGTGAGGTTAGCGAAGTTACAGAAGCCGCTCTGAATCTCTTTAATTGGTAATTGCGGATAAATCATACTTTATAAACTCGGAGACGGACTGGCGGTGGTGCATTGTCGTACCGAGCGACGGATCACTCCAGCTCGAATCTAGAACGCTGGGCCACGCGACCTAGTTGGGAGAACCCAGCGCCGGCGAGGGGTGGGACCGGTCACCCACCCCCACGCTTTCACTGCCGAGATAAACACACGGCTCTGAAAAGCGAAATCTACGCGTATGTCCGCGTATAACCAATGCGTGGTGTAAATAACCTGACACGATGAAGCTTTTCATATTTACGTGAACCTGGTACGTCTTACAATTGTTACAGGATCCAAGTAAGATTAATAGATCACTTAATCCAAAGAGAACATTGTGCTCGTCATATCGTTTTATATTGTAATTGAAACAAACTAAGATAGAGATATAAAAAAATTCGAAGTATAGCGAGCGTACGAAGCAGACGTGTTACAAAATAATTTTATTTTATAAATATATTTCGCAGTTACATTTAGACCATTTAGACCTTATGACCAAGTGATATTAGGTTCATAGTGTTGTGTGTTATTAAGTGCATCATACGCCTTTCCTACTACACACAAACTTTGTGCAACGTGAAATCTGTGAGGTAACAGCTCTTCACCTCTTCGGAGAAAGAAACGGGCTCTGTATTTTTGTTCTCCTCCTATCAGCGTGCCTTCTACCAGATATCGGTAAAAAATTTACACGGATCTAAATGAGCATACATCGCTCGCCAACTAGAAGTGCCCTAACAGAGCGTAGCGGGTCACAACCAAATTTATCAGAAAATAAAGAGATACCACATATTACTTTTAGAAATAAACGTAAGCATAATGATGAAGAAAAATTTATTAAGGACGAACTTGCTGAAATTAAGAAGCAAATGGCAGATATGATGGCTCTTTTAACCTCGGTTAACACCACTCAGGCCGAAAATATGAAAAAGATCTGCACAGATATTACACTAATCAAGGATCAGGTAAATAATATTAATATTAATATTGATCGACTGAGTTCCGAACATGAGCGTGTAAAGATTGATATAGAAAAAATTAACGCTTCCTCACAAATGGTAAACGAGCGAATCAAAATTCTAGAAGATGATATAACGTCACTTCAAAGTGCATGTTCCAACGTACCTGTCACCTCAGTGAATAAAATTACGGCATGTGAAGATATAATAAATGAGCTAAGTGAACGTGTAACAAGAAGAAAAAACGTTATTATTGTTGGTGTAAATGAACTAAACACAAAAAATATAACCGATCGTAGAAATTTTGATATGAATGCTGTCGAGAAAATTGTTGAGGTCTTACTTAAAAAACCCATAAAACCTGATAAAGTTATAAGGCTGGGAAAATATGTTCGGAGAAGCAACCATTTAGATTTTTACTTTTGCCTCAGAACAATTAGTACTAGATATATTACGTAATAAAAACAACAACAATTTAGGCACTAAAAAAATATTTGCTGACCAAAACCCTCAACACAAAATTACATTAAGAAATTGAAAGAAGAACTAAAGCAACGTATTGATAAGGGTGAAGAGCACCTAACCATAAAGTATATAAAAGGTACGCCAAAATTATAATAGATCATCCAAAAAACTAGTAAATATAGTTAAATCCAAACACGTAGAGAATAATAGTACTATATCAACTCTAACACCTCCTATCAATTACTAACTAAGTACGAAGATATAACAACTTCCAAAAACTCCCTAAAATTCTTCTATGCCAACGCTCGGAGCATAGTAAAATCTGGTAAAATTGACGAGCTACGTTGCATTATACAGTCATTCTCAAGAGTTATACATTTTGTAATACTTTGTGAAACCTGGATTAAAAGCGAAAGCGAAGCGGAATCCATACATCTCCCGGGATATAAGCACTACTATAACTACAGACACAATAGCAGAGGCGGAGGAGTGTCTATTTTTGCACATAAAAATCTAAAACACCATATCGTACAAGAACAATGCCTGAAAGATAATCATTATCTGTGGATACATCTTGATAAATTTTCTATAGACATAGGGGCGATATACAAACCTGGCAACACAGCTACCAGTGAATTCTTGGAAACGTACTCCCTGCACCTACTTAAAAGAAAAAGAGCAATAGTCTTTGGAGACTTTAACTATGATCTGTTGAAACCAGATCGTTTAACGGATATGTACAAAGAAAAATTACTAGAATGTGACTATAATATTTTAAATCTTATAAGCGATAACTATAGTACACGTGAAACTGATAAAACAAAAACAATCCTGGACCATATATGTACAAATGTAAGAGAAATAGATTTTAATTTTGCTATAATTGACTCATCGATGTCAGATCACAAGCATATATTCTTCGAAATTAAGAAGTGTTATCCTCAAACTGTAATAAAAAAGGAATACGAAGCCATAAACTATGAACAATTTTATAAAACAGTAGAAGAACATATAGGTAATAATAAGAAAACATTTATCTTAATTTTGAGAACATGCTGAAAACTAGTTTATCCCAAAGCAAAATTTTAAAAACAAAGGTTCTAAATCCACCGAAACAAGACTGGATAAAAAAAGAGATATTAGATGAGATAAATAAACGAAATATACTTGGAAAATGTCAAAAGAACGTCCCCACGAATAATACATAAAACAGGACTATAAAATGAAAGAAAGAATGTGATGAGAACTATTAAAAATAATAAGAAACAATACTATAATAACGTTTTGAAAAATGTCAAAAAGACCAAAAAAGAATGTGGAACTTAATTAACGATCTAACAAGAAATAAAGTTAAAGAAGAATTATCTGTACCCAAACTACAGACACAAATAGGCATAATTAGTGACCCCACGGAAGTATGTAATTGTTTTAATGACTTTTTCTCAACTATCGGTTCAATCCTTTCCCAAAAAATTCCAAAAAAATATCACAGTAATCATTGCTTTTCTGGCGTGTGTCAAACAATATCTAATGAAAAGCTTTTAAAACTGTCAGCTACTTCTGTCAATGAAGTGAATACATTAATTGACAATCTTAAAGCGAATGCAAGTGCCGGTATTGATGGTATTAATACGAAATCTCTAAAATGTGTAAAAATGCTTATATTACATGAACTCACCGCATGTATAAACAAATGTCTCGAAATTGGTATATTCCCTGATTCACTTAAACTGGCAAAAGTCTCGCCAATCCACAAATCTGGATCCAAAAACGATCCGAATAATTATCGCCCAATCTCCGTACTTCCCGTATTGTCAAAAATATTCGAAAAAGTAATTTATAAAAGACTTGAAAATTACTTAGCGTCGATCAATTATATCTATGATAAACAATATGGCTTTAGGCCAAAGTCAAACACCCTCTCAGCTGTAGTAGACCTTGTTACAAAAATTAAAGTACATATTGATCAAAAAAAAGTAGCCCTCGGGATATTTATAGACCTAACGAAAGCATTTGATACAGTTAGTCACAGCCTGCTTCTCTATAAGCTAAAACATATTGGGGTCACTCAAACTGCCTATAAAATGTTTGAGTCGTATCTATCAAATCGCTATCAACTTGTTCAGATTGGCCAGCACAAAAGTGAACTAATGCCAATAACATATGGGTACCCAAGGGTCAGTGCTAGGATCTTTGCTCTTTCTAGTTTATATCAATAGCATAAAAGACTTAGGCCTCTCGGGTGATATAACACTATATGCAGATGATACTAGTCTCTTTTACTATGGCCATTCTACAGACGTTATAACGGAAGATGCCCAAATGGACTTAAAAATACTAATAACTGGTTTTTGAATAATCTGTTGACAATTAATATAAAAAAACCAACTATGTAATATTTTCCGCTAAAATAAAAAAAATAATAATGATATACAGTTGAAAATAAACAACGAAATAATAAACAAAAAAAGCCAAGAAAAATACTTAGGACTTATATTGGATCATCAACTAACGTGGAAACCCCAAATCGAAAAAATCAAATCTAAAATCATATGTCTAACGGGAGCACTACGGCGCATTTACCCGATGTTTACCAACTCAAGTAAGATATACAATATACAACTGTTTAGCAAAACCCCACATAGACTATTTGATTGAAATTTGGGGCAACGCTGCAAAGAGTAACTTAAATAAACTTAGTATAAACCAAAACAACCTTATAAAAGTCCTTTTCACTACGATTATTTGACCTCATCCAAAAAATAATATATAAAGAAACTAAAATTATGAACATCTCTCAAACATATCTATTTCGCACATGCATTTTGGTACACAAAATATTAAATAAAGAAATTCATAGTAAAATATCCTTTACCAAAAAGGTGGGTTATTATACTTGTCGAAAGAATAGAGCGAATAATTTAAATTTACGTCCCCCGCGAACTAACTATGGGAAAAAAAGCTTAGTATATGAAGGCGCTATGTTATATAATAATCTTGCCGGATTGATATCAAAACATTAAATCAACTCAAATTTTTAAAATGTATTACGTAAACATATTCTAAAGTAATTAAAATTAAAGATTAAATAAATTATATTACAAAAAAAAAAAAAAGTTGAAAATAAAAACAAAACAAATAATTTAACACGCGTAACTATGTCCTATCCAGTTTGACGCACTCCGTGTATCCGTCGTCAGTGCAGTAACAACTGCCCTCATATTTAACTAAATCCCGCCGCCGCGCCGCAGACCTCTTCCGTCTACCTTCCTATGACCGATTGTTGCATTCGCAGTTGCAATATGTTTATTGTATTACGTAATAATTCTGTACGCTCGCAATGTTGGCTCACCTTAATATTATTGTATTTCTCGCCTAAGTGAATTGTAAATATTCTTGTGAGAAAATAAAGATTCTATAACCTCAAAAAAACTGGAAAATTAACGAAAGTCGCTGTTATTTATTACTTAGATTGATGATACCGACATCATCCTTGACCAAGATCATCAACTGCTTTAAATACAGTTAAGCAAATATTATAGATAATAGGAAACACGTTTAGGAACAGGCAAGTTACCAATGCCCCAGACACGCGTTAAATTTGTAACATTCCTCTATTTAGCCATAGGTTTTTAACGTTACATTAAACGTTTTAGAATTAATTCCACTGCTCCGACGCTAAGCGTCTTAATACAAGTGCTTAAAGAAATGTTACACAATCCTTTAATCCTTAAGGCGTACACCAGCAGAGTAAGGGTTGTTCGTAAGCCTGGGCAATGTCACTGAATTTCGGATTTTGTTACGACGCAAATAAGGTTTCCATCGTTCCTGGGCATCGGAAGTCTTAGAGTATACGGTATCAGTAGATAGGATGTCCAGCGTGTAATGAAACGCTCTGTAAACGGTGCCGGACATCCGGCGGGGGGCCCGGCCGGAAACCATTCGTTTTCTCTCGCGACTTTAAAGTCTAGACTTATCCGCAGGGGTTTCAGGGCCTAAACTGTTTGGGGGATCGTTAACATTGTACAATATCGGACGTAAACTTCTGTATTAGTAAATATTTTAAACGGATTCTTATACGTTTTGTGATACAATCCCCGACATTAACATTTGATTGATGTCTGCTTGATGGCAGAAAAACTTGAGAAGATATAGGAATTCGTGCAAAACTTCGTAAAGACATCTTGTCTTTGGGAGAAAGTAAATGTTATGTGATATTCTTTATTCTTAATACTTACTACGTGGTCGTACTCGAATTTCACAAGACCTTCGTAACACTATACTATAGAATGTTATAGTTGTAGAATACTACAGAATCCTTAACCAATCCATTTTTAATATGTACGTACACTTTCTTTATATTAAAAGGTTCATGTTTATTAGAAACACATCAAATCAAATATAAATTCAATCAGCCATACCTCTCACATTCACACGTCACCAGTCAGAGCTCACACCTCGCACACTGCCCAAACACGAATGTAGCGAGAATCACAGTCATCCGCTATTTATAGCGAAGCGACGTTACGGCATCCCCTCCCTTTTTTTTTTTTGTGATGAATGATGTTCTTGCTTTGGGTCACCTTTAAGACCGTCAACAAGGCTACATCGGACCCTGGGCTCGCGGATCCGGCATCCGCGAGCTGACGTTATAAATAAATACATAAATATGTACATAGAAATACTATAAAGAGGAGAGGAGATAGGTAAGGAAGTATTGGATGGAGTAGGGTTGAAGAGCAGGGCAGTTTTGTAAGGGGGATGAGAAGAGGAACGATAGTGAATAAATACACAGATATGTAGAGTAAGGTGCCCTAAGTGCGCATGGCACGCGCCTGGTTTTGGCGAAATCCCCTCCCTTCTTCACTTTCAATCTTTTAAAATCAATACACCTACTATTTTACTAACAAAATGTCGGTAATCACAATTATTTTTCTCAACATCTAACATGTTGTTGTTAGTAATGTTATAAACTATTCAGTGTGCTTACAAAGCTTGCGGGACGGAGCCAAAAAGCTTTAAGATGCAACCCCTTCGCCGCTAAGTGCCCCCCCGTACCCCCGCCCAGCCGCCGCGAGCACCCCTTCACTTTCCCTATCGCACGAGAGCAGCCTCGACTCGCATCCGCCCTACTTACCCGCCCTGCCGCATCCGGAGCACTGCCCACTATTCAGGTTATGGTCTCGATTAATTCAGCGCGACCTTCTCCTAATGAAGAAAGATCATTGCAGCTGATTCACGATGAATATAAACTCTTATTACAATAATGATTTCTTACATTTCCGCGAATGTTACACATTTATTAAAATTAAATTTTACGGATTTTATCGCGTTTATTACTTCCTTTGTTTATTCCCGACGTTTCGACCGCTTTGCAGCAGTCATGGTTACGGGAGGACTAAGATGACAGACGTCCAAATGTCACAGCTATCACGTGGTACCCACAACTTTTTAATTATTATTAATGGTCCGATCTACGCAGAAAGAGCTCGTATGGTCACACATTTTTGGATCATCCCAACCATTACATCAGATTCGATGAACCTCAAATCCTCGCCGAAGAACACCGATTCCTGCCAAGGATGATTCGCGAGGCTATTGAAATTAAAAAACATCCTAATTTTAATAGAGAAGATGGTTGGGTAATACCACCGGCTTGGGATCCCATTATTAATAAAATTAAACCAAATCCCAGGCGAACCACTAGAAGACTTCAAGATACAGTGAGCTCTTTCTGCGTAGATCGGACCATTAATAATAATTAAAAAGTTGTGGGTACCACGTGATATCTGTGTCATTTGGACGTCTGTCATCTTAGTCCTCCCGTGACCATGACTGCTGCAAAGCGGTCTAAACGTCGGGAATAAACAAAGGAAGTAATAAACGCGATAAAATCCGTAAAATTTAGTTTTAATAAATCTCTTATTACAATGTTCACACCGCCAGCAGGTCTCTCATACAGCTTAAACGACAAAGGCTGGCAGGAGCTAACCAAAGCTAAAACTATTTTTGTTTCAAATGTAACATGTCTAACGATGAAAAATATAATAAAATCTTCAATAACTAACTGGAAACCAGTTTGAAACAACAGTTCCTGGTTCAATTACGGAAAAAGTAGAGGAAATTACCTTTGATCCTCAAACTACCGTCATAAAAGCATTGCTGTGATCCAACAGTTACATTCAACTCGAATATTCTGAATGCACTGATTTTACCGTCTTCAGTTTCATTATAACTTAACATCATGTAAATGTAATAGCTCAATATTGATAGCAATTGTAAGAACATAATCTTCCGCTAGATGCGGGCAGCAATAGATCGGAGAGATCTTGCTCAGCAGTGGGCATCTTTCGGCCGATAATCTTAGCAACTTGGATAATATCTGTACAAAACTCCAACTTCGCTCTGTTGGGTGGGTAGAAAATAATATCTCTCCTAAGTCGTATTTCCTCATGACTGAGGGTCGTGGTCATCATGTTTTTATTGAAACACACGACGACTCTCCTGGCAGTTATAATGGAGTGGTGTTGCCATTGCCTTTTCCATTTCACATACTAGTGCGAGCACGGATGGTCATGACATAGATATGCAGGTTTCCTCACGATGTAATAATAATAGAAAATAATATACAGTATGTTAAATGATAAATTTCGCCTGCGCAATTAATTCTCGCAAACATTTATCGCCGCACAGCACAGGTCGTGTACATACATACATGACACTGCGGCCGCTCGCCTGTCATAAACTTCAACAGGCTGGATTTACGAGTGGCCGGCGCTGCCTGTGCCTGTACACGACTCCATTTATTTTCGACACTGCTTACACAATATAACAGGAGCTGACCGCTTTTACCATTAACCGTTAGAATACCAGCCGAAAATCTCCGTAGATACCTGATCACCGCGAGGAATATTAATTTTGTTCTCCGCATTCGTCAATCCGAAATCTACGATCGTTATATAAAGATTATCTTGTATATAAACTCGAACGATTTCATATAGTTCCAGTTCGAGTATGAACGCGTAGAACATGAAACCCCGTCAAGTTAACTGGATTACGGTGTGCACCAATTGAATTGTGCCGCTACCCTGCTCCGTGAATTACGTACTGCAGGTTAAGCACAACGATTTGATTGATTACATAAAAAATATGTTTAAACAGAAATTAACAGTTATTTTGGACTGTTTATTTTGAAAGTTGTGTAAGTCCATATTCTCTTGTTTCGAGAAAATTAGAGGTTAGCATATCTGTTAATTCAAAAATTTAGGCAAATTATATGAAGTCTGGCAATGTTTCTATTGTTTTATAAATATTTAATTTTATTATATACATTTGTTTTAGGAGAATTAGACGACACGATATTTATGGGCTGTTAATGGACTTACACCACTTTCAAAATTAGACAACTGTAAATATCGTTTAATTTCAATTTAAAAAAATCAAAAAGCACTTAAAATATTCTTCATTTTAATTAAATTTTGCTTACAAATACTCATGACATGACTTAAAATTTAATTTTAGACACTAATTACATTGTCAAAATTACAAGATACTGATAGTATTTACTTATGCTCTGCATGTTGCAGTGTTTCTTTTTTTTGCGTCCTTTTATTGATGTTTTATATAAAATAGTATATTGATTTACCATTTGTTGTTACCTATATCACTATCTGATGTCAGTATGAAGTTATCCATTTTAAGAAAAAAATTGAATAAGTAACCTAAATTAGCAACTCTTGACACGTACGATAAAACAAATTAAAAATAATAGACTACTGATCGGCAACCATCTGTTAAGCCACCTACCTCTGTCAATTGGACTTACACCACTTTCATAATTGATGAGTATGCAATTTCATTTACCGACCGATCTTAAGTTGTATAAAACATGGGATTTTTTTAAGAAATTAAACACGGACTGGTTATACATAAAAAATTTACATTAAATTAAGCATGAAATACGCCATATCTCATTTTTTTCAAAAATGGACTTACAGCACTTTCAAAATAAACGGTGTATTTGATCACTTTCACTTATTTACACAACCAATAAAAACATTATTAATATCGAAGCACACAGCAAAAACTTTTGAACTTAGCCATGCCGAGAATCAATTTCAAAGAAGTTTCGAACCTCATCGAGCTGTGCTTTCGATGAACGGAAACATCACGGGGAAATCGACGTGTTCCAATAATATCCGTTTCCCATCCTGGTAAATAATAGGACCTTGACTCTCACCTTGTGAGAAAGAGTTCCAAGTCTAAAGCAGGAACATGGCTTTAGAACATACAGCAATTTTTTTTGACTAAAAGTGCTCTCCTGAGCATAATGATACGTACATACTTAAACAAGGTGATAAACAGCGTTTAAAACGGAACTCGGAATTGTTTACGTATCACATATTTGGTGCCGGGGTAACAGAAACCACCATTTCTTATTAATTTCGCTAAAAGTTAAGCATGGTAGTTAGAAATTTCTTAGTAATTACGATTAGTAACCGATTTAATGTTGATTGGGAAACGTTAAACTTTGTGAACGGCAGAAAGGAGTGCCATGCCAACAAACTCATCAAAACCACGCTGCAGTCGATAAATGTTAAAATAAAACGGCGAATTGAAACTTACGGTACAACCCGGAGAGTGTTTACAAGCGGCCGGCTCCGGGAAGCAATAAGGCAGACGGATTTATGAACTCTTAAACACCGAGAGATGCTGCTCAATTTGCGAACAGCCGATGAATTATTTCTAAAATAGAATTAAAAAGTTTCTACTACATACGGGGAAGCCTAACAACCAACGAACACTTAAGTTTCACTGAAGTAGTACAAGGTACCACGAACAGTATAATATCTTTAAAATTATGATCTCAGACTGCATTAAAACGAATTCCTAATATAATTCTTACTCCTTAAATTGATTTAGTCTTTGAAAAAACTTCAATTTTCTTGTACGAGTCAAATTGGCTCACCGCAGTAAAAATAGGTATATAATCAACATCCGTAAATCTAGAGTTAATGATCCTGGTTCTGGATTATATGGAGCAAATTCATTTAAATTATGTATTATTATAACTCTTTTACGTGAACACGATTGAAATTGGAAACTTCCGAGACGGCGACATCTAAACCCGGTGTTAGATGATCGAAATTCCTCATAATCCTGACTTCTTCTCTCAGAAAAGATATTCACGAATATGCCCATACAACAGTATTTGTATAAATTTCAGAATATTACCATTATTTTAATATTGGACAGTTATTAGTCATTGCCAATGTTACAGTTGGAGCGACCTTTCTATACAGAAACACAGGTGTGAGCCAAAACAATTTGGTAACAATGGGCGCAAAGTAATAACACCGGTTAATCAGTTAGCAGATGAGGCCCGCGTAACTTATTATGCAAGTTCAATTACCAGCACAATCGTATTAACATTACCGCGTTCTGTTTTACAAAGTAATTATAACTTATGATTCTACTGGAGTAACGATACTAGTCTCGTTAAGTCTCGTAATTTACAAATTACATCGAAGAGCACAGAGCGATAGCATTTCGCTGACCCGACAAAGACGTGCTCCATCCAAATCATCGTTTGTATAAACAACGCATATTCAGAGTTGCAGTTAACGGAAATGCTGAATGTGCTGCTGACTTCGCGATGTACAGCTACGTGTTTTTAACAGTCAACATTTCCGTTGAGTAGTAACGAGCGAGGAGTTGGCTACGTAACGTGACACTGCAGCATCCGTAAGATCAGCTCGGCATCTGTTGCCGGCCGCCCATCGTTACAGGTGTCAACTTACCAAATGTCGACGGCAACGTTAACCCCACCAAACCGGAAAAGCGTTTGTCGAATGAAAAATGTTCACCGACGGCGGTTCTACCGTATTTTGTAGCACCAAAACGTGATATAACACAGCATTCGACATTGAAGAGGTGCATTCATTAGAATGTATTAATAATGATTGTATGTATGTATTGTTAATCACAGATGAATATATTATTAATCATTATATTAATAATGAGATCAATCATAACTCAAACCATGTGTGAACGTAAGAGAAGCTAAGTTTCTAATATTGTTAATAAAGAAAATTTAAAGCACACCGTTAGCAGTAGAGAACTATTTTAAGTTCCTTTCATCCGATTCACCTAAAACTGAATCCGGTAAATCAAAGCAGTTCTATTTTATAGGTCAGACGGTAAATCTTCTTAAGAACAGTAACGCTATAAAAACATCTCAACTGTAAACAGAATCAGTCAACATTGTAATAAAACTATACAACGTTTTACATCATTTGGAGATCTTTTAAAAATAATACGTCTAGGAATAAATGTTCTGTTAGTTTCCCAATCTCCATGAGCCGGGGTCCGTACATCACACGAATTGAATGCATTTATTTGAGCGAAGAGATTTCTTTGACAGCCCCAAGAGTGGAAGGGTTATAGGATCAATCTCCAAGTATTTATTACTATCCTTAGCAACCGCCTCCACCCGCGGGGGACCGGAGATATCTACATTTATTTCAGCGAACGAAAATAGCGATTCTAGTATAAATAATTACAAATTATCAAAACGCAAATGTGTAACGAAATAAATTAGGTTTTGGTAAAGGTACATAATGCTACGAGCTTTTCAAATGCAACACACCTGAGCGGTACGGAGGTAGATGTTGTGTTGATAAAACGCTTCCGTAATGATTACCTGTAACAAAAGTATAACTAAATTAAAATACACACAATAGTTTCATCGACACGAGGTAATCTCGTCGTCTTAGAAATTTACTAATTTCTTAAAACTCTATGCAGCAGACAGTACAGCAGCAGTTACTCCATTATAGTTTCCATAAGAAATAAACTATAATGATTGAATGAATAACATTACATTTTATACTTAAATGATCACAGTATCAGAAAAATTTACTTAGTAAGCATTTGAACAATAGATTTATGTATAAAGTTTGAGTTAATTTATTATTTTGCTTCTACCCACAACAAAATTCGTCGGTATACGTAATGGTCACGTCTAACACCGACTGGTACGTAATCCCGTCGAACGCTCGTTCCCACCTCCATCGCAGCCGCCGATGGGAATTTATGAGGAACTAAACTAAACTCCACGAGCCCGAACTGGTATCTGGGTTAAATAATTATTTGCGTAACATTCAGCGCTGTACCGACAACCGTTGCGCAAGCTGCAACGGATACTTGTTTAGTATTCATTTATCAGCAGCACTGGCTTACATTAGATATAACTACTTAATTTTATTTTAGACTAGCTGACCCAGCATACTTCGTATCGCCTCAAAATTAATAAACACTGTGGTCAAAACTTAACCGGAACATGAATAATTTGTCTTCAAAAAAAAAACTTTACGCCCAGATTCCCGCCAAAATCCGTAAAATATTACAGTTGCGATCAGAAATTGTAGGTACTCAATGTCAAAAACAAAAATATTCTTTTGAATATAATTGATTTCTAAACGGACGCGAAGAACTTCAAATGCTTGACATTCAAAGTATTAGTTACTGAGGGAATATGAAATTTTTGTTTTTACTAAACTCCAAGCATTTTTTTCATATTTTCTCACCTTTTAAACCTTCCCTGGACTTCCACGAATAATTCAAAACGACATTTAGCCAAATCGGTCCAGCCGTTCTCGAGTTTTAGCGAAGACTAACGAACAGCAATTGATTTTTATATATATAGATGTAGTAAACTATTAATTACATCAAATGTTTCTCTCATCGAACAACATGGAAAGTCTAAACTTAAAGGCAAACTGAACATTTCAATATATCCCGCCGACGACTAAATAAAACTCAATTAACAAAGGTAATGGCTGAGCTACGCCGGTGCGTGGTCTGCGACGGCTCAGGCTGATGTAATTACATACGTAACATAAATCTAAGGCCGTGGAATTCGGACCTTGGCGTTATCCCAGCCCGTTACCGGCTGGACGTGAACCTTCGCGACTACTGTGTCAGTTGTAACCACAACCAATAACCTTTACAAGTCTCCCTTTTTTAGTGTTCACTGTGAAGTGGATAAATGATTTCTTACAGGAGGATTAAAAATTTTACTTGGTGATCAGTAATGCATACCTATTCATAATTTGGTGTTGTCGCTTCGAGTTAACATGTTAAATCTTAGTACTTAAGTAATTTTTTTAGCTACAGCGCCATTCAAATCATCAAGTCATCTGTCTTTTAAAGCGAAACGATGTTATGCCATACCGTCCCTTTTTTCATTTTAGTCTTTTAAAGTCGATACAACTACTGTTTTACTAATAAAATATTTGTAATCACTATTATTTTTCCTCGATGTCTAACAAATCTGAATACAGGAATGTTAGCATTTTACTGTTGGGCGAGATGAGATGGCATTGCGATGGTGCTTGTACTCTCCGGCCACAGATACAAAATGCCAGTGCATTTTATCCTGAGAAAGCGATGTAAAGAAAGAGAAAGTTCCTTGTCTACATATTCGAATTTCTTCTATGTACATATATCGGTGCAACAAAAAAGATATGTCCCGCGTATAAATTTAGCAGCTTGTTGACATTCCAGAAATAGTTGGTGACGGACGCGGCGCTCCGGACATGCCGGTGCAGTGAATTTAGCGAGCGAAATGAATTTATATACAACATTTAAACCTCGGTTCCCAGATACGCCTACCCTTCGCTTTCTACTACCTGTAGAATTGTAAATAACAATAACATGCCTTGATATTAACTCGTTAATACGTATTCGTATTATTCTGTAACTGTAGTAATTGAATATGTGCTATAGTGGAATCATTATTCTTACAGAGACCTACCTCAAGTGTCAGTTAACATAACAAAAAGACGAAACAAGCAAAAAATAACTTAACGAAATTTCGGATTAAAAGTTATATAAATCGTAATTTTCTTTAAGAAATATTAGATGAAGTAAAAACATAATTTCTTTTCTCAGTTCTATCAAACGAACTCGTTAGTAGAATGCTAAAAAGAAATATAATCAGAGACCAATAGCACAAAGACAATGCGAAGATAGAAATGGTCTTACACAAAGCGACATATTTGTTCAAAGATGGTTGTTCTCTTCACAAAAGACCAGTTCAACCCGGAAGATGTATGCCAGTGCAATATCAATTTATTTATGTAACTGGTGCAGGGAAACAAATGTTTCCTACTAACACAAACACTCGCCAGTAAAAGCATTCAAAACGAATCGGAATTTTATTTATAACATCTTGTGCGGAGCTGTTTTTTTTTAATAAAATTACATCTTCAACCATAGAAGTATCGCTTTAGTGAATGTCCTATCAATAAGTACAGTTTTTCCACAGATATTACTACTATGAAGATCGTAAATACGCAACAGATATATATTTTTTAAGTACACTGCGGGCAGCAGGCAGTCGACTCACATTAATCAACTCATAGAGTACTCAGCTCATTATGCTAACTTAACGGGCCCGCAAATGAACCGCAGCCGCGTACAGCTTTAATCTCACAAATGTGTATATGAAAACAAAATCGTTGTAAGATTAACTATTGGCTAAGTAAACTACTAAGTTCAACCGTTAGTTTCAATATAAACTACACTCCCGGACACATCTATCGGCCCACTTAGTGTTTAAAAGTTTTAACGGTGCCTAACTAAAAATAAATGTTAGGTGGAGCAATAAGTTTGAATGCAGTTTTAAAGCTGATTTTTTGGTCAACCTTTATGTATGTTTTTTTTTTTTAATTTTGAATTCAGGATTATGAAAAAAAACGAAAATTCGAGTCTGTTCATTGTTTTCAACGACCCAGGAATGGAGAAAACTTTTTTATTTCGCACAAGTTGGATTTTTTTTTGATGTTTCCGATTATTGGTTCCATAAAAAGGCAAATCTAAACTTAGAGCCAGTTTTGACCAAAAAATATGGATACTCGGCCTGAAATTGTCGCCCAAGTTGTAAAACTTCTGCCGGCCAAATCAATTCGAAATTACAAAAAAAATAAAAAAAAAACCTACATAAGGGTTGACCAATAAATCTGCTTCAAAACTGCATTAAAACTTATTGCTCCACCTAACATTTATTTTTAGCTAGGCACCGTTAAAACTTTTAAACACTAGGTGGTGGGCCGATAGATGTGTCCGGGAGTATATTACTGTATCATTAATATTGAATATCTTCCATCGTTATATTCTAATTCGTTAACGGATTATGTAATTTAGGATACAGTTGTATGATTTTTAAATATATGATTTGCTCAACAAACTCGTAATGCTAATTGTGGTATAGTGACACGGTGATGTCACCAGGAATGCTGTGACACCGCATCACGGGGCGGCGCTGAAGCCCCGCTCGTGTGCACTAAGCCGATTACCCGCCGTGCCCACACTTGCCATGTTAAGGCTGAACATCACCGGCGCGGTGCTGCAGCGCCTTCACATCCTCGTAAACACATTAACAACAGGGGAGAGAGCCACAGACTGAAAATACAACGCTAACCTTTCATATAAGACGACCACTCCAAAATTAGATGATCTCTACCAACATGACGCGCTTTAAGATATGTTATATGGACAGTCTATTCATCAGCACAAGAACTCCAAAGTACATTGCCCTGTGGAACATAACAACAAACTTGATAATAGAATTAAACTATGTAGGTTACTAGCAACTTTCACCATTACTTTATTTCAACGTAACGATTAATCACAAGAACTCCACAATTACTACAATCATCCTGTCAACGTAGCGCCTTTCCATCGCCAAGCGAACAACCGAGCCACGCTTACACAATTTCAAATCAACGGAATTGAGTGAGATAAGTAATGAATAGAGGATATTAAACTTCATCGCAACTACAACGAAGTAAGATTCGAATTGTTAATGCATTTCTGCTTATATACTATTATTATATACAACACATCCTTCCAATGAAATCGACCTTAAAAATTGCCATTGAAACTCTTGTTTCTGTCTTCAATCTGTCTGTAATATAGTTTGAAACAAAATAGATGTGTCATTGAGCTCGTGGTTTTGGAACCGCGACCCCTGAGCTCGGTGAAGCTGTGAAATTCCCAATAACACTAACGGCATCAGCTTCATTTAGGAATAAAAACTGCATAAGTTGCATATTGTTTTACAGAATGCTACATGAGTGTTCATCACACTTCACCATCTCTAAGCATCATTATCAGTTCCCTGAATCGAATAAAATATTAACAATAATGTTAAGGATCGCTTGTGTATCATGATGAGGCTGACAATTTGCGATTGGACACGTCTCCAATCCTATTCCATTAAACTTAGTCCATTGGAGCGCAATTAGACACGGCAGCGTCCGCCACCGACGCGTTCAGCTTTCCCAAGCACACGCCGCAGTTAAAGATTATAATCTATTTTAAGATAATTCTTTCATCCAGAGGGTTGTCGGTCTATGCAACAGTCCACACACGACAGAATCAATTATTAACTTAGACCAGAGAACAGTGATTACACTTATACATTATATTAAATAGCCAAAATAAACATATTCGCAGTATTCTGCGCGGTGGTCCAAACGAAAAAGAGGTGTAACGACTCGCGTTCATTTATATAGCGGCATCGGGTGAGGGGAGAGGGAGGAGGGTTGGCGGTGATATAAAATACAAAATACTTTACTATTATTTGAGATAACGCTAACACAATGATGATTTACATGATTGTGGCTTAACAAACAAGATGTTGAGCCGTTCGCCAGTTAAGTGGAACAGCTACAGCGTCACAGCACAGTGTACAGTCCGGTACAAAGTGATATGCACAATGCTGGTTTTGTGGCAGACGTTTTTGCCTTTTTTTTTATACTATGCGACGAGACGAGCAAGACGTTCACCTGATGATAAGTGATGCGCTTGCCCAGTACAACGTGCTGCTAGTTAAGATGGTACACACTGCACCACATTGCGCTCGTCGCCTGAGACAGAAGGTGTTAAGTCTCGTTACGCCAGTAATTACACTAGCTACAGCGCCCTTCAAACCGGAACACAGTAATGTTCGCACACTACTATTTGTCGGTTGCAATAGGAGCTGCGGTGGTACCCATCCAGACGGTCTCCAGCAACAGAGACCTACCAGCTGGTAAAATTGCCTACATTGTCTAAGAAAACTTAATTCTCTTCAAGTTTCTTTCGTGGGTACTATATGTAATAGATTTTTCTCTATGCTTACCAACACGTAAAATATATGCGGCAACATACTGTTACATATGGTGCTTTGTATCGCAACATATATGCCTCCACGAGACTACAATGCCTTAACGACCACTAATATATCTATTGTACTGTAAAAGAAGTACCACCCATTAATGTAGGTAATAATATCGAACTATTATTTGATCACACTGGCACCTGACCACGACTTCTTCCGATTATAAGTTCAGACGTAGACTAGCTTATAGATGATTGATTGCCTCATTGGAATGATTAATGAGTAATTTTTAAAAGAATTATTAACATATTTTAAGTAACGTATATTGTAGGTCAGTTGTTCACAAAGATAAAGTGCGAGCTATATTCGACAATTTATAATAATGACACCTCCTGAACCATCGGCTTGTTCTAAACGAACCGCACACGGAGATACTGATACTTTATCATAATCTCTCGGAACAGCAATACCACATTTGACCAGTTACCTTGAGATAAGACAGTATGTATATTTAGGGTGATAATAGAGGTATATACTCGTAATCGCTCCATGTGGCCTACTCGGGTGAATTGCTGTGGGACACCAATGCGTTTCATAAAAGATCCCGGAGCTCCTCGTAACGGTCGGCAAAGACGTTTTAGTAGGATGAAATCTAATAAAATATTACTGATTCTTAAGTTTATATACAATATTTCTACCCTGATACCATTAAAACAATAAACGGCAACACTGAAACTAAAACAAAATAATCATCATACACTACAGCTCAATAACGTCAGGAGCAGGTACTGCTGTTCTGTTGTTAGGTACACTATGTACCACTCTTTTTAATCGACACACTATAAATCTATATTTATAGTTATGGTCTAGTCGAAATATTTCAATTTAACTTATCGACTAATGTATAATACTAGCAGATATGAAACAAGTTTACAATTTATAGCTTAAATTATACAACTGTTCGAAAAATTATTTTATCGAAACTTAACTTAGACAAACTAACCATTAGTAGGTATGACGAGATAGAATAATTGTTGGAGGTCAAGTGTAAGGGCAAATGAGTATAATAATATGAAGGATAGATAAAATCCAAAGTCAGCACTCTAAATGCATCAAATGTGCTGATGTTGGATAGCAATATTTATATTGTTTCATGCTAACTTTCCAACAATCAATACAAACCGCAATTATCACGTAATGGGTTAAATACGTTTCAGTGTTATTTTCGGCATAAAATCACTTAAGGAAATATAAACACGAAGTTAATTAATACAATTATCGTATATTTTTAAACAACATTAAGCAGTTATAATCAGTTATTTGATAATACTCAATAATTGACTACAGTACGGTAACAATGGAAAGTGTTATAAAGGCCAATGTTCTACTCGAAAAACAATTTATTTGAGATGTAAGTTAAAAAAAAGACAAAATTTGTCATAATGCGATATCGTACAAGTTTGTATTATTTTATAGCTCTATTTAAAATATCCAATAGTAGCAGGGATTGCACCGGCAACTGTACCAATACAGCGAGTTTACATAAGAAAAGTATTAATACGGCGGCTATGAAGTGGAACAAATTGTATCAGGTCGTGATAGGAACCGCGCACCACCGCCGCACTGACCCCGCGCCCGAACAGCTGACTGCCCCGACAACAAAGAACAGCCAGCACACGCAAACAAGGCACAACATGCGATGGTGACCACACCGTCCGACAGCTCCAGCGTACTCCTCGCCGTGTTCATCAAATAAACTATCGATTGTTCTAACGGCGATTATAAAATACGCAACATCAAGTCTACACACAATGAATATTACGTGAAGTGATCGGCATGAACGTAACAAAGGGCATACTTGCCTTTCTGTTCATCCAATACACGAGCGCTCTCGAAATGTGGCACTATACAAAACTAAAAAAAACAAACAACCTTCCGTCGAGAAATGTCTGAAAATGTTAAGAAATTCACGAATTCATCGCAGAAATAGTCAATCGTCACTCGATTCGTACATTACACTTTTCGGTTGCTACGTTACTGTTCAATACTACCACACAAGTATTGATAATGTTTTATTATTGTATGTACGACAATTATAGTCTTTGTTTACAATGTTACTGGTTTTTATGTATTATTTACATCACTGTACAGAGGGCTGCGGACGCAATAATCGTTGCACTGCCTGCGCAGTTTATTTGCGCCGCTGCGTCAAAAACAATCGGCCATAGAACGAAACTACTCGCCGCGGACCGGTTTTTTGTCTCTGTCTCTAGCCTAGTTCCCGCCTGTTACGTCTCACTCTGGCAGGAGACGTCTAACCGTTTAGTGTTGCTGTGTTATTCCTATCATTACTCCTAATTAAAAACAGAAAAGGAGGAAAAAAAACTTCTAATAGTAGATAAAAATATTTAACTTTGTCACGTAAGTTTTGGTTATGGGGCCAACGATTTTCGCAAGAATTAAAAATTGATAGTAAACATTTTCTTCAGTTAACAGAAACATCGTGTTAAAGAAAATCTAAATGAATTCTATAAAAAAAAAGTTTAGCTTCATTAAGTGACAAATTATTTACTTTAATCTGTATTCATACTTACACAGCCTTCTACTCTATTAACAGGCTATAAAATCTTCGAAATATAATTATTATTACCCAATTTAAGAGGCATTTAACTTAATGTTATTTGTGGAATTCTGATTAAATATTACTTGTATTGTGTTGCTTCGACTTTTCATTCCATTTAATACCGAATATGTCATATTCAATTAGGCATAAGGTTGACGTAATAGATATATAATGTATATATATATAGAACGCTTCTTTATTTAACTTGGCAATAATTTCTTTGGCTTTCGAATGTTTGAAAAAAACGCAGATTATGATCATGTGTTCATTATATTTTTTTTTCTATGAAATTAAATATCTCAGCCTTGTTGGGGATATAAGGCTGCATACAATGGCGTTTATTTCATTTTTTCCATAGCTTTTAGCAACGTGAACACCGATTGCCTGCGCAAGCGCAGATATTTTAAATACGTGACTTATATAACGTTGCATGTACTTTTAACTACAAGGATAAGACTATTTACCAACTTTCTATTCTATCAACCGTCGTCACTTAACTTTATCAGTAGAAAAGAATACACAAAAGTAGATGCATGTAAAGTATATACAAAATCTGTAAACCCAATAACACATTAACTTCTAAAAAAATGTCTCCATCGTGTATTTAAGTCGCCGCTAGATGGCATTATACCCTTTTAACTTTGTCACTGTTCCACTGATAATAATAATGCATATCAAATGTTTGCGAGGCACAGATAATTGATAATGAACCTGTTAGTATTACACCAATAAGCAGGCAGTACCTATAAGTTTATTAAGATATCACAAATTAAATACAAATAATGAGCATTATGTGTTCTTTTGCCAGAACTTGGCAGCGTTGCGCGGCGTCTTGCCCTTGCCGGAGTTCTTTTTGGGCGCGGAGTGCGTCTCGCTGCCGCCAGTGCCGGACTCATCATTCTCTGACTGAGTTTTCAATGTTTTCTTTATATAAATAATCTGTAATCAAATCATAACAAGTTATGTAATAATCTATTATTAAACGGAAATGTATTATAAAAAGACGGTGATAGCAAACAAATATGTTACTACACCGGCCACTACATCACCAGTTTGCAATTGCCTGGTATGTAGGCTTTAGTCAATAACTCAACTTTTAACTAAGTAGCACATGATGTTATGGGAAGTTCACTTATTCCTAGTGTCATAAATACTGATTATCTTTTTTTAATCTGGTCTAATAAATTGTAATGAACGGTTTACAAAGTATACACCGGGGTTATATACTACTATGCGACGAGACGAGCATGACGTTCACCTGATGGTAAGTGATACGCTTGCCCATGACAACGTGGTGCTAGTTAAGATGGTACACACTGCACCACATTGCGCTCGTCGCCTTGAGACATAAGGTGTTAAGTCTTGTTACCCCAGTAATTACACTAGCTACAGAGCCCTTCAAACCAGAATACAGTAATGTTTGCACACTACTATTTGGCGGTTGAAACAGGAGCTGCGGTGGTACCCACCCAGACGGTCTCCGGCAACAGAGACCTACCACCGGGCAGGTAGGTTATAAAATAAAACAAAGTTTACCTACCTCCTGCTCAATGGCCTGTTGGTGTCTAAGGGCTTTCTGTTTGTGGTGATTAGCTCGCTGTATATGGCGATCTACAGAGTTCAACACTGCTTCGCAAGCATTGCACCAGTCTGCCAGTACATCTGCTATACCAGATGCATCTTCAAGCCTCGCATCTCGACCTAGTGCAACATCTACTTCCACAAGCTTGCACTCTTGATCTAATTTTCCATGAATAATGTCTGTAATTTATGGAAGCAAAGGATTTAATTGCTAATATACATATAAAAAAAAATTATTTGAAAAATTAATTGAACTTTTAAGTGTAAAAATTGGCATGCATATTTATGTTGTAGTATTAGATGGACCGGAATTTATATTAATAACAGGAACATAATTGTGTCAACATTATTGCGAAGGAAGTGGTAGCTAGTAACATGATTCATGAGTGGGAATACATTTAATTACAAAAGATTACACTGTTTCTTTAGAGATAAATTATTAACGAAAGTTAAGATTTACCATAATGATGTAATATGAAAATAAATTTAATAGTTGTTGTCACAATTTATTACCTGCATATATAGCTTCAATTATCAAATCTTCTAAGTCCCTCACATTCTTGATATCCAATTCCTTCAAGAGCACACTGTATGGGATGCATTTCTCTTGTGTCGCGAGTGATGCAATTGTTAAATGTTGTAGTTTTTTGCATTGCACTGGTGTAAGTTCTAAGTATTCAGACTTACACTCTAGGTATTCCTTGTATGTGCCATAAGCGAACAAATTTAATGTTTTATAATGTGTAGCGTATGGTCCAGTTTCTAGCTGAAAAGTAATATTGGAAATTATTTAGACTTTCTATACAAGAGTGTATCCTGTAAGCAAAGATTTTTAACTGCCCACAAGTTTATTTATTGCTTAATTTTTTTTATTCAATAATCGATAAGATGAGTTGGACATTTAGCTAGGTCACTAGTTATAAGAGAACATTTAATATTCAAATCTGTTCTTCCACTTCAAGCATTAAGGAAAATAATTATTATTATATTGTTCACTTCAATATCTATTCTTTTATGTTTAAAAAATAATGATAACGAAATTCATGCTTCAAAATATAAAACAATTACCATTCAATTCTATACTGTATGAAACTACAATATATTAAAAAACAAAACAAAAAGTGTTCTTCCATTTGGTTAGTGTAATAAAAGCAACTTTAATCATACCTTAACTATATATATAAATAATAACAGTTAAGAATGTAGAAACGTTCCTTTTTCTTATTAATAAAGTTTATGCGGACGATCACTAACCTCTTTGATATTCGGCATTTCCAAGAGCTCACCGAATACATGAACTCCGGGGGCTTCTAGCACTTGCTTGATTAATTCTGCGCAAGCAAATCCTTTGGCACCTTTTGCTAAAAGCACGAATTGTTCTAGGGGGTGGTTTGTCGAAAATGATGACAAAGATGAAGGCTCATCCCTGTCCATTGACATAGGATTCATGTTTTTGTTTATTTGAACCTAATTCAACTACAGTTTTTTGTTTAAAAGATTACTTATTATTATTTAAAAGACTGAAACTCGTACAACTGAGCAAAGAATCAAGAAAAGATAAAAAATCAATTCGATAACAACAAAATACTTTTTTTTCTACTCAACAAGATTATATGACATTTGTTGTCTTACAATAATGGCAACAGCAAATCAAAGTTTTTTGTTTGTTCTTTTTTGTCTATGGTTTCAATTAAGCTATGAGCTATTAAAAAAAATTTGTGTTATTTTTTTTGCAAAAGAGAATTTGTGAACATTGTGATAATTAACAAATATTAAATTGGAATCAAAAAATACTTTTTGTTGATATAATGGCTTTATGATCAATCACCGTTTAATGTAAATGATAAGTACTATTTAAAAATTTAAATGACCATAAACAATAAAATGGCGTCAGGTTTTTTGTGTGTGCGATAAAATTATTGTTTTCGTAAAATGTTAATGTACAGTTGAATTTAAACGTTATTTTGCTATTTTTAAAGCGTAGTTACAAAATGTTGTACCATTTTGCATTAAATGAGAGACAAATGAATAGGAATATGATTGATTACGTGCATGTCATTCTTAGTTGTAGCGTCCTATACCGCCTTTTTTATTGACTTGATTATTCTTATTTAGTGTTATACGGCATGATTTTTAATTAAAAATCAAATAATTGTCGGCAATAGTTCTTTATGAGTGTAAGTGTTAGTAAGGATAGGTGTTTATGCGGCGTTTTGTTTTTAATGGGTGCGATTTGCATTAGTAGTTGTGAAAGCATACATGTTCGTAATGGACGAACTGTCATGAGGACTGTTTACTATCCGAATATTGGACTTTTGTTTGTTGCTTTGTGTTTCGGTGCGGAGTAGGACTTATTGTTAAAGATGTGTATGCCAACGCCGAGTAATGTGTCGGGTTTCGGCTATTCATGGGGCTTCACCAGCTCCGCCGACCTGACGAAGGGCGAGGTGGAGACACCCAGTAGTCTGAGTTATACCTTAGGCAATACGGTAAGAATAACCTAAGCCTATTGCATTGACATTATTTTACTTATTTATTTTAAAGAAAAGCTATGAGTTTTGAGAAAACTCAACATATTTTTTTTTAAATCTAATTAAAAACTAAACAAGAATATAATATTTGCGGCGAATAGGTTCTGTTATAGATAGATTCTCCAGTTTCTTATTTTTAAAATTGTGTACATTTTTGTCTAAGTTTATGATAGATGTGTAACATTCCATTATACTTTCTAAAATTACATACATTCAGTTTAAAGAAACAAAATAAATTTTGTGCATGCATTAAATACCAAAATTGGTTATTAAATAATATTTCTACATTAAATATACATTCTATGACATTTATTTACTTTGAATTTGATGTATAACGTTATTGATTTTTTCTAATAGGATTTCTCTAATATTTATTCATTCAGTAAAATGAAATAAGCAATTGTCACATTGCTTAAATTTACCCAGCTTTGCAATCACAATGGCACTTCGTTTCACTATAAGCTCTTGCTCTCTCTATTGCCTTGTGATATAAGATATTGAATCTACTCAACCTAGTAATTTCTACAGCTCCAGCATAAATTAGACTGAAGTTATTTTTGTACACTTCTGTTTGATGGCAGAAAAAGCCTGTGGGGTGGTACATAATTAAATAATCTTTGATGACAGAGACCACTGTTGTGTGTTATTTATTTATTTTATATAAAAATTGTGATTTTGGTTTTGATATGTGGTTGATCCTGTAATTTTGTATAACTTTTAAATTATGTCTTCTATAGTCTGATGGTGGCAGTTTATGTTTAGTTGGGAGTTAACACTTTAAGGCTATTTCTTCACAAATCCTTCTTTCTAAAATTGTTAATATTAACTGCATTTTACACAAAATAATATTTTATTAATTTTAACATTCATAATTTTCCTATAACATTGATATTTACATCACCATCACATGATATATTACATCGCCGCTTACCATCAGGTGGGATCATAGTCAAGCACTAGTCTATTCTAAATAAAAAAAAAAAGATATTTGAGTAATCTAACATTACCACATTTAATTATATTGTCAAGTGTATAAAAAAGCTTTGATTATATTATAAAACTTGCCCAAGATTACTTTTAGGTGTACTTCAAATTTGTATAGTCCAACTTACACTGGAACAATATATTCTTTTGTACTGGAAGTAAAATCCCAAAAATTTAAAAATTTTGTGAATTTAGATTTACAGTAAATTTTCTATTATTGGATACATCATCTTGTACATCTGATCTTGTCTATATTAACTGATTCATTATTTATTTCAGATTTCACCCGAGACAACTTTGACGGTGATGTCCCATAAGACACCGCAAGTGCAAGAAAAAGTAGGTACAGTTGCAGTGGCTGTATCGAACTCAGCAGCGCAAGTCACGAGGGTGGTGGCAACAGGCACGCCAGTGACGACACGGAGGATGTTTGTAGTGAATGAGGCACCTGCTCATACACTCAACAGGGTCACCACACAACAAAACCAAGCGACAACAATACAAAGTAAGTGTTGTAGTGCTATTCGAAGTAAATGAAAGAGATGTTAAATAAACAATGTATAATAACAAAAAAAAATCATATTTTGGCATTTATATTAGTTGTGGATATTATTTAGTAAATTGTGAAAAGACAGTAGTAGCTTTTTTTGTAACCTTTACACTCTAGACTATTTGTGGTATATGTCCAATAAGTTACATAAAGAATCCAATCATAGTTCTGAGTATAAATATGCATTATTTTAATCTATAAGTGGATAAGAAAATTATATGTGTTAATAATATTAAAACTTAATTACAGCAACAAATCTAGCACCTAAACAATTTCTTACACCGATTGGGCCTATTCAGTTAACGGCTGAAGAATGCAATGAGATATTAATGAAACGTGCGCTCCAAGCGCAGGGGATAGCGACGCCGGTGATCGATGCCTCGCAACTTAACCACACCTTATTGAACGGCAGTCTAAAAACGATAACGGAAGCGGCACAATCACAAGCCGAGACCATCCAAACGACAACGGTCCACCAGCATATGCTTCACACTAAGCAGGAGCCAGGCACCACCAATAACTCGCCCAAAGTAAGTCATCTCCGTATTTTATTTCAATTGAACTTTCTCTAAAAGGATAGTTCTTGTGTTTAACTTGCTTTGACGATGCTAACATGAAATCGTGCTCGTGCGTTGGTGGAATTTGATCAAGCTGTCTTGAGGCTGTTTGTTTTTTATATATTCATCTTTAATTTTATTGTACACACCGAAAGATTTCTTATAGAGCAAACAGTTTATGTTTACGTCCCTCGCGAACTATAGAAACAAGAAATTAGTGTATGAAGGCGCTAAGTTATATAACATTATAACTTAGCGTCTATATGCCTTCCGGATGATATAAAAAATATCAAATCAACTCAAGTTTTCAAAAAGGTAATAACAAAGTAATTATAAAAAATAATGAATATAAAAAAAGTTAAAAAGAAAAACGAAACATAATTAATTTAACACGCGTAACTTTGACTATTCCAGTTTGACGCACTCGATGTATCCGTAGTCAACTACATTATCAACTGCCCTCCGATACTTAGCTAAGTGCCGCCGCCGCACCGCCGACCACTTCCGACCACCTTCCTCTGACCGATTGTTGCATTGGTTGTCGCGATATGTTTATTGCATTACATTACAGCATACTTTTGTGCCCCCGCAATGTTGGCTCACTTTGATATAATTGTTTTGAGAAATAAAGATTCTTAAACCTCATGTATTTGTATATAGTTTTATGCAAAGTGGCATATAGTACAGTATGGAAGGTTGAGGCGGTGTATTCGCAGACGGAGCTGCTGAGCGGCGCCGTGCTGCTCGGCGGCGCTGCGCCTGCCGTCAAGGAGCGCCCGTACTCGTGCGAGGAGTGCGGAAAGTCCTTCCTCCTCAAGCATCATCTCACCACGCACGCCAGGGTGCATACAGGTACAGAAATGTTAGCTATTAGTTGTGAATAGAAAAATATTTGTTTTGTCTGTGGCCAACACATCAAAAGTAAAAATTAGTGATGAGACAAGCGGAATGGTGAGCTGGTCATAAGCACTATGGATGTCCGTTTCCATTCCCTTGCCAAACAAAATGTTAAGTAATGTTATATGATAAATTTAATAGGTTTATTTTAAACAGTACCTACCACTTTAGCGGCAAGAACAAACACTACAGTACCTGAATACATGGCCTCTAGTAAGATCCTGCACCAGATTTCCCATAAATAATAGAGACACTGAAGAGATAACATGATGTATTAAAAAAAAATCAATGTTTTAAAAGTTTGTGATTGTAACAGTGTTAGTTTCACTTTGTCTTTAATGTTTTTGACTTGTATAAATAATATTTTGTCCCGCCGGTGCAGGCGAGCGGCCACACGTATGCGCACACTGCGGCAAGGCGTTCGCGCGCAAGCACTGCCTTAACACGCACCTGCTGCTGCACACCGCGGACCGGCCGTACAAGTGCCACGAGTGCAAGATGGCCTTCACGCTTAAGCACCACCTCGTCACACATTCGAGGGTAAGTTACAGAAGACTCGGCCGTCGTCACTGTCAGTAATGATACATAAACATTATCTTGACTGTATGACCGAAAGGGATTCCAGTCGGATTAATGATAAGGTTTTGTTCAAGTTTTTTTAATCCACGAACCGATGAGGGACATTCACCTGATGGTAAGTGATACGCCCGTCCACTACAAAGTAGCGTTAGTTAGAATAGTATATACATCAGCAAGTTGTGGTCGCTGTGTTGAGATACAAGCTGCTAAGTATCGGTTTCCCAGTCAGTTCAAACAACATTCGGTAATGTTTGCGCTGTTTTGGTGGCAGAAATGGGCGCTTCGTGGTCGCAACAGAGGTTTTGTGTATTTCGCGTGAGACTAATGCCTGTCGGCGCGTGAGCAAACACGTTGTCGAACGTAAAATGTGCGTTTATTGAGCCAAATTATTACTTAATTGAAATAGGTGCCGCCATTATTATTATCTTGTCCGTAGGTACACAGCCGCGGGCGTCCGTTCATGTGCGGCGAGTGCGGAAGGGGCTTCCCTCTGAAACGACACCTCGTCACACACAGTAAATACCACGCAGGCGAGCGGCCCTACGTCTGCAGCGACTGCGGAGAGAACTTTGCGCAAAAGGTAAATCCTGGCAGTGACCTGTGGCAAAATAAACCTGAACTTGAACCAGTATTACTTCTTGCATAGTACGTTATATGGTTTTTGTCAACCAGGCTTTTCTTCTTCTAAGTCGTATTTCCTCATGACTGAGAGTCGTGGTCTCCATTTGTGATGAAACACGACGACTTACTTGGCAGTTATAATGAAGTGGTGTTGCCATTGCCTTCTCCATTTTACATACTAGTGCGAGCACGGATGGTCATCATATAGATATGCAGGTTTCCTCACGATATTTTCCGTCACCGTAAAAACACGTGATAATAGTTGGTGTTATACTAACTGCACATAAATTGAAAAATTTATTGGTGCAGTCCGGATTTATACCCGGTACCTCCGGAGTGGAAGGCGGGCGGTCAAACCTCTAGGCTATCCCGGCTACGGTCAATCAGTCAACAGATAGTATTATGCAATGGATAAAATTCTTGTACCATTTGATGGGCACCACATTCCACTCCATTAAATTTTTTCCGGATCTTCCCCAGGAGCATCTGGTGATGCACAGCCGGTTCCACGGCTCACTGTCGCCTTTCGTGTGCCCAGACTGTGGTGCTGCGTTTGCGCGCAAGTTTCAGCTGGTGAACCACGGGCGCGCGCATGGCCGCGTGCCACACGCTTGCCCTGTCTGTGGAAAGGAGTTCCTACAGAAGCGAACACTCGTTGCGCACATGAAGTGAGTGTAACTTGCCGTTGGTACAATTACGCTAAGTTCAGCAGTTGTAACAGCTGATTTATGCGATTGGGACTAAGGTCTCTCCTAAATCTCTCTGTCTCTGAATGTTTATTCCTTATTCAATTCATCGTTCATCATCTTATAAATCATAGTTATTATCTGTTAATTTGGGATAGAAAACGAGTTTCAGCAACACAATTATTTTTGGTGGTTTTACTGCTCTTCTTAAGAATGCTTGCTATGTCCACATTTCGAATATCAACTAATCTCTATTGATCTTTGTCGATTCTAGAATACACACGGCAGAGGGTGTAGTTGCTTGTTTTGAGTGCGGTGAAGCGTTTAAAAGTAAGTCGGAACTCCAACAACATTGCAAGATGACGAGGCACTGTTTGAGCACGTCGCAGACGCAGCAACAGCAGCAGCAGCAACAGCAACAACAGCAGCAGCAGCAACAACAAGTACAGCAACAACAACAACAGCAGCAACAACAACAGCAACAACAACAACAGCAGCAGCAACAACAACAACAACAGCAACAACAACAACAGCAGCAAGCTACTGTGATAAAGCAAGACGAATTTAAACCCCAAATAGTGCAGGTGAGCATAAGTTTTCGGATATAATCTTGCTGTGATGTTTTTGTCTGACGTATGTCTCAAGGCGACGAGCGCAATGTGGTGCAGTGTGTACCATCTTAACTAGCACCACGTTGTCATGGGCAAGCGTATCACTTACCATCAGGTGAACGTCTTGCTCGTCTCGACGCATAGTAGAATAAAAAAAAAAAACGCTACAGAAAAATAGTACTCGTATTACAAATAAAAATGTACACAAATAACATTTACCAATGCATGCATGTATCATTATAGGTGATAGGAGCTGATGGACAGATACTAACGGAGAAGTCTACCCCGGGCTACGCGTGTCCAGAGTGTGGCTCCTGTTTCAATACAAAGGTTTGTCATTGTCGTACAACTAAATGACCGCGGCAAAATTAAATAAAGCCCAATCTTTGAGTACTATTTACAAGATCATAAGAATAAATAAAGGAAGGTTAAAGTTTTACTGGTAGTATATTTTTTTTGTTCCCTGTACTCGTGTTTTGGTTTAAACAACAGTTTGAAACATCTGCATATATCATCAATTTATATTCACATATGGTGGTATGTATGTCATCCATACTAGCGCCATATTGTTATAACCACGTAGCTTACAACTGTCAGCTGAACTTCTTGTCCCTACCTATAAAAAATTCTCATAATAAATGTCACGAGCCATGTACATTGACTGTAAGTAGATTGCTATGTGTGTAATGTATATATGTATGTGTGTAATAAAACAAAAATAATACATATACAGCCCGCTGAGTTTCTTGCCCATTCTTCTCAGGTCCATGGCATACCTTTTGCGAATGGGTTTTGACGTTCAATAAGTGAAACATTGTTCCCATTTTGAATAAAATTTTTGATTTACTTTGACTTTGTGTACACGCGTGTGCAGGAGGCGCTGTCGCTGCACCTGCGGCTGCACGCCGGCGACCGCACGTGCGTGACGGACCTGTGCGCGCTCACCGCCGCGCTGCAGCCGGGTCTCGTCGCCGCGCACCACGCCACCACGCACAGTGAGCGACGCGATGCGCACATTACTGCAAATGAGCACACACGCACACTTACACACCCGCACACAAACACTGAGATCACACTTGAGCGAGTAAACACTTCTGCACTAGTATCGAATCTTTAAACAATTGACTAAGATGATTTCACACAACGGACTTTCGTCCTAAGCTTGTAGCATGTCATTGTTGAATTACCAAACAATATTCACTCAAAACTTAAATGGCATGTTGCTTCAAGATACCAAAAAAGTCTTGTAGACACTTCTTGGCAAATATTATGCTCTATGCAGGTGGTAAAACAGATTAGTTGCCATTTCTGTTGTAAAAAATATTATGTAACTTGTTTCAGATCAACCAATCCAAATAATCTCGTCCAATCCTAATAATGTAGTGCACACGCAGGTCATAGCAACGGTGAGTTAAACAGAATCTTTTATCATAGTCTATCATTTTTAAACTGAACTATAAAGAAAAAGAAATATTGAAACACTTCTGTTTAAATATATCTGTGTTCTAAACCAGCGCATTGTACATGGGCGATGTAGCTAGTGCAATCGCTGGCGTAACGAGACTTCATTTTGAGTCAGGGCGACGAGCACAACGTAATGCAGTGTATATCCCCCTAACTAGCGCCTCAATGTTATAGGCACGTGTATCACTCATCTAGTAATCCTCCTGCACAGTTGGAGAATAAAGTAAAATACGTATAGATAAAATAGTGTCTATTTTTAATTTATAAACATCATATGTGGTTTCCTTTACAGAATCATCACATAACTCCGCCTCGGCCTAAGATACACTTCTGCGCGGACTGCGGGAAAGGTTTTGCCGCTAAGCATGGCCTGCTGGCGCATCACAGAAGGTGAGCGACTTGAAGCTCACTACGAGCGGAATTTGTTTTATATTATAAAGCAATGAAAAAAATGGAGAAGTTGACCTGGTGGTGGGCGATATAATTGCTCAAATAAGGCGATAGATAGGTTAGGGTATTTAGAAGTTTCGAGACATTTACGGATATATCTTATTACCACAGTAATTTCACTAGCAGAACCTTCTGCTAATGTTTGCACACTACTTCTTGTGTTTGAAACACTCTTCTGAAATATTATGTTTTTCTCGTTATGTGTTTGTGTGCTTGTTATAATTTTCCCCAGTGTACACACAATTGGGGGATGTTATAATCTTCCTATATATATATAAGTTCAAATTCGTTATGTGTTTAAGAAAATAAATTATTTGGACATGGTGATACCCATGTGGACAGTATCTAGTAATAAAGAGACAAATTAATAAAGATTACCTAACAAATAATAAACTCACAGACACCCGGACGGCAGCTGCACGCTTCGTACGCACGTATGCGACCAATGCGGGAAGGCGTTCTTCCAGAAGAATCACCTGATGCTGCACCAGAGGCAGCACATGGATATGCCGCCCAGATCTGTAAGTTCATCGTTTACTTTTCTATTATCTTAAATCGTTGAATACATGTGCTTAATTGATATAGAACGTATAAATTATAGTCTACGTCGAAGTGTCGTAATTTACACAAATGCACGAAGTGTACGAATACTGCCGCCAACCCGCCACATCTCTCATTTCTAATAATCGAGAAATGTCAATGGTAATGCATGTACTTTGTAGTCGCAGGCGCAGCAACAGGCAACACAGCAAGCGCAGCAGCAAGCGGCGCAACAGGCAGCGCAGCAGGCGGCGCAGCAGGTAGCGCAGCAGGTCGCACAGCAAGTGCAGCAGCAACAACAGCAGCAGCAGCAGCAACAACAACAACAACAGCAGCAGCAGCACCAGCACCAGACCAATCTTGAACTAGAGCAGCAGGACCACCAGCAGCCCACGCACATACAAGTGGTGAGTCAAATTGCTGTTGCAGTAATTTTGACATTCTGCCGGAAGATGTAAAATTCAAAAAATTTTATGGATGTATGTTATTCTCATACCTCATTACTGCCGAGTTCAACGGCTTTACTGTATGTACATTTTGTTTGTTAAAGGAAATATATCACATGGTTTTAAACAATATATTACAATGCGGATGTTAGTGGATGATGATGAAAATGTCACAAGTACAAACTAATTTAAATGTTTTATAATTTGTATGCAGTGATGACTCATGTATAAACAAATGTTGCAGGTGACCAACCGGTCGGGGCAGGTGATCGGTAACCAGATCGTGGTGGGCTCGGTAGGGGGAGTGGGGTCGGTGGGAGGCGTGCAACGGCGGGTTCTCGGCTCGCAGTTGCACATCATCGGTCGCGACGGAAAGCCGCTCGCTGCGCACAAGCCGCGCCACCACAACGCTGCGTGAGTTAGCGTACGCACGCATTTATTGTACGACACATACACGTAAACTTCTTATGTTAGATACGTTAAAACTGTGGAAGATGGATTCTCTGATGGTGAGCGGTTGTTGTTGGAGACACAAAGTTGATTTCTTTAAAATTTATTATTCTAATCACACACTATACATAGTTGTATCACAATAAAATGATAAGTAATATATATGCAGCATTATTAGTTAATAGAGAGTGGCGTTCTTTCCAGAGATGTTAAGGAGGTCGGCGGACTGGTGCTGTCGACGGGGAGGAGCGGGCTCATCAAGTACGAGATCTCCATACCGCCTACACCCGCCGTCCTACAGGTGCAGCCGCTCGACTGAGGGCGCCCCGCATCGGACGGCTGGCTCCGCGCACGCCTTCCGAGCGCACCCCGTACGCCCCGTGGCAACCAGCCGCTGTCAGGTTAAAACCGGGAGCAGGGTGAACGGATATTATGTTCGGCCTGGATAATTTGGACTGGCCTACTTCGATCATCATTGAGAAAACCTTGCTGAACACAATTTACTTTTGTTATATGTTGATTGCTGAAGACGCTATTTATGTTTTCGGTTTTAAACTAATTTATTTACAAGTTATATAAACGACTATTTTTTTTTCAATATGCGGTTCTTTAACTTCATTTATTTTTATTTTAAATAAAATAGACAAACTTGAATGAGATATCAAAAGTTTTGAGATGTTTATTTGAATTATGTAGTGGTCGGCTTTGCAGTTAAACATTTCCGTTGTTCTGTTGCTGGACGTTGACGGTAACGTCGAACTCGCGCGGTGCGTCGCTGCGTCACCACGACTGGTTGGCAATAAACCTGCGGCATAACGTATATTGTATCGGGGAACTCTTGAACTATAGGGCATTGTAGGGTTCGTTTGTAAAAAGACAAGGGTAGGACAACTAGATTTCAGTGATCACTAGATTAGTGTAAGTATATAAATAGTGTTACTAGTGTGTACATATCATGACGTTTTTGTAAAGGGCGCCGCCCACGGTTTTTGTATAAAGTATGTACAATGTGAACCTTACACTTGGCAACACTCGCACCGGTGCGGCGTGGCGGAGGGCGCGTGCGCGTGCGCAGCCCCGGCCGCCACCCGCCGCACACCGGTGTCGCTGTGCGCATTTAAGTTTTTCGTATCGTTTATTTTTTAATTTAACGTGTAATGATTTAAGGTATTTGAGTACATAATTATTTCGACAGGACTATGTAAACGGAGGACTTGCGGTGCAATCGACAGTTTTCATTAAGATCTGACAATTTTGCAGTTATTATATAAATAATTATTATTTTTTCACGACTTCTTCGGATTTTATTGCTTTAATTTTCCAGACATTCAATTGGTCCGTAGCGTATGTGAATATGATTTCATTTCCGCAGTTCAGCGGGAGGGGGTTCTAACGCATCACGTGCCTTGTGTCATTTTGACACTTCCTTATATTTTAAATGATGGACGGCATTTCACTATGTTGGAGTCTGTGTAGGGTTGCTTGATAGGAGGGAAGTGATGTAACTATAAAGCAATATATTAATGTTCCAATTGTGCGTTTTATTCTGTCAAATTCGGCGGCCGTCAGACGTTGACGGCTGTTATAACATTTGTAAATGAAAGTAAATGTTGTTTTTTCCATTTCTAGTCTGGAATGAAAGATGCTATTTGGTTGCGGCCACTGAATGTTGCGGGACGAGAGATATGCGTATTTATTGCACAAACTAAATGTATAAAGTTTCCAGTGGCCGATAGAGTTTACCTCGTCATTTCGTCTCGACCACATAGCATCTTGTGAATATGATTTATTTTTCTGTCAAACAGTCTTTACAAATGCCTATTGTAAGCCAGCTGACATCTAGACTTGGGCGCAGGTAATACCATCGAGTACTTATTAGTTGGTGTTTTAGTGAACTAACGGCAAGTACAGTCCGTCCTAATACAGATTAAATACGGATCTCAAAGTGTAGAAATACAGGTTCAATTATAACTTAAAAGATTTTATTGATCTGTCACTGTGGTATATAAAGGTATCTAATCGTTAGTTGTTCTGCGGCTAATATAAAAATAAATATTTTTTTATACTTGACAGTGTACCATATTATAAAAGGTTATGAACATTAGTGGTGTTAATACATGTTTCAGATGAGACGTTAAAAATTAAGGAAAGACTGTCTTCCGTCTTTGAACCACAATTGTATTCAGAGCAGACCACTCTGTTTCGTCAGCCAAAGTGGTCGCCGCTTAGAAGGAAACGGTTGTGATTTTTAAGCAACGTTAATATCGCCTTTAGGTAGGTATCTGTTCAATGTCTCACGCAATACAATTACATTATATTATCCTATACTTATCGTATAAATTTTAATCGATGAACATAAAAACTAATTGAACCTTTATTTATAAACGATTGTAAGTCAATGTGGTACTTGTGTTTTCGTCGGCTGTCGGGTAGCTCTGTCAAGTTGTTGACAGGTCGCCTTGACGGGTGTCAGTTGGCTGTCAGCCCGCGCCGCGTCCATGTGATGGCCGCGAGTAGGTACATGCAGTATTATTTCTGCTCCGCGCGTAACCAGCAGCCGGAGTCCACAGATTCGATATATATATATATTAGCAGTTGTATTATATTAAATTTGTAATGTTTTCTGTACGTTGGGTATGCAAATTGTTTGCCATCTACTTATTTTGTAAATACATAGTGGATATCTATAATTTTTTATATTAAATGAAATTATACATATTATAATCATTATTGTGTATTATTTTCAATTGCAGATATAAAAGATGTGAATTTAAAGAGCGAGCGGGTTTGTGTATCGGTGTGTCTATGACTTTAGTAGCTCTCGCCCGATTTCGATTTACTGTTTGAAATGTGACTGCGTCTTAGACTGGAATGATATAAGTTATAACTAGAAGAAAATTAATGCTGCAAAGCTTTCGAAACTGGTATAATAAAGTAATTGAATAAACACGATGTAACTTGTGAAATTTAAATTTTGAAATAGCAGCCTCCGCCTAAGAGTAGAGGTTTACGAATGAAAGTTTTTATTTTCTGCATAAGTATAACAAATAAATCTAAGGTGAAATAGGCTAACATCACCTACCTCTGCCATGTAACGGTAGTTACCATTACCATTACCTTGTACTGGTGTGGTGATAATATAGAAAAGGTAAATAGTGGACTATTCAGATCGTCTCATCATTGCGAGCTCTGTGCGGTGCTGTGCAAAGTAACACCTACTCAAAAGAGCAATTATATTCAGTTATTAAGTTTTTTTATATAAGACCAAAGCAAGATGAGCAGGGCATACAATATATCTATGGATGCCTATGGTGGGTGTTTTTACGAAGAACGTCTAGGCAGGGTTACTTCAGCCCCTTCTTGCAATCAAGCAATGAATACAGAGATTGTATAAACTTAACAGTAAAGTATACTAGTTTATTGTCTTCGTGACGCAGTTTTGCTAACCTCTTGTGTAGTAACACGGAGGTCTCTATTACGATATTCTGTGCTCTTAGTTAACGAGACTTCACATATCTCAAGGCGAAAGCATAGGCATTACTTACATAACTATAGAGTGTTTCAACGCTTCGATAAGAAAAAACTGTAAATGAGCAGTAGTTTATCACGCCTTAATCATAATATTGCCATTTTGTAATGTAAACTCTTATATTTATAATGAACACCGAAAACAGAGTTTTTTGTCAGTATCTCTCAGAGGACTTTCGTAATAAAAGATTGTGGAATAAAAGTGATTGTAGAAATCCAATTTAATAAAGAGATTGCGAGTTTAATTGCTGTTTATAAAAAAATACGACGCGGCGTAAGCTTCCTTTAATAGTTACGTAGGCGTCTAATAAAAGCTAAACAAGATGAATTGCCTCAATATATTTTTGTTTGTGCGGAAAGCGACGGTGCTCACTCTACAAGGGAAATGCAAATAAGCGTAAGCAGTAAACGCTCTGTGAATTGTTTGTTTATCCGACTCTGAATGCAATCGGAATATTGAAATGTCTGTTTACCGGTGTCTGTAACTGTAGCCATTATTTTTCATGAACTCGAATATGACCAAATGCAAAAATTTATAAACTGTGTATGGTTTTACGTGAGATATCGAAATAATGGCACAATATATTCCGGCACGCGTATGTAATGAAACATATCGACTATAATATATTTACACTGACAATTTCGTTAAAATTAACGTTTGAATCATTACTTAGCACATCATCGCTTGTCATCGTAAAACAAAAAGTTGGAAGTCTCTTTAATCTAGAAGGAATTCAGTAAAGTTTGTAAACTGCATCTTGGCGGCAGAAATAGGCGCTGACCTGAAAGGACTTCAACAAAAAGTAACAGAGAATAAAGATAGTTTCACCGCTTTAGTTATGAAATTGTTTGTTTTATTGTTCCTGTAAATTAATCTATCTATAATAATTTGCATTATCATTTTTGGTGACAGAGACGCAATAAATAACTTGACCATTTGAACAACGATACAAAACATAAGAAACTGATTGATTAAGATAAAAAGCAGTGAAAGCTTCGCCGTTAGCTTTAATGTCGCTGGAAATAAACAATTACACCCGGCGTATTCATCAAGTGTTTTTGTTTACTTTACTGGATGAGTCCGGAAGGCCACGACCATGATTAATGCTGTAGCTAACTTGTTACAAATCTAGTACTTTTGTTTTATAAAAATATTCTAGCTTTAGTACTAATAATAAGGCTGTGGGAGTTTGACATTCGAGATGTAAAACTATTACAGTAAGAAACGTCTGCCATTAGTTCAAAGACAAGGATGGTATTTCCACTTAGAGTATATTTTTATTAATATCCAATATCTCTTAAAAACTATTCTTTGAAATTAATCCCACAAAAAAATTTAACTTAAAGACGCAAGAAAACAAATACAGCAGAACGTACTTGTTTTGGTTTTTTGTTTCCATTTGCAGTTTCTTTAGAAAAAGTGCAGCATCGATTCATCGCTAATTACTTTCTTTTTCTATGAAACCCATGTGTGTAATCTTGGATAATTTTAGTATCCAATAATAGTTAGGTTAACAGCAAAATAAAACTTCTACGGAATGTAATTACAAATAGAGCGGAAGTAGTAATAAATAAAGAGTAAATTATTGAGGAAATTTGTTCAGAGCGTCGGAACAATGTGTGGTAAATGAGGTCCTCTAATTAACTGAATACGACGCATCGCAACGAGAAACTTTATTTGAAGATGTTTTCACACGAGAAGCTTTCTATGTAATAATAGTTTGATGCACTGGTAAAGCTACTTTGCTTAAATTCAAAGAAAAAATCTGCTGCTGTATTCCTAGAGTTCATCTCTTAGTTGCCTATTAGTGTATAGCACACATTGAAGAAGGCACCTCATGATGATGCGGCAAGTGGCAGCAGGTTTCTCCGATACATCACCTCTAATACTTTTGTCCTGAAGATTTTTTGTTATGTCAGCACCAAAGCCCTCACGCCTTTCCCTGTTTAAATTACACTATCCTGTCACCCAGCAGCCTGTAATTATTTCACTCTCCGATTCGAACGTTTGGTAATTTCCCACAGGGCTGCAGCACCAATTTGCGGTCTAATAAATCTTCTGTTAGAGTGAAGAGCACTTTAATGAAATGGATTATTTGCTTTAATGCATCATGACGCAGTGTAACCGCAGCGGCGGAGTTAATATTTATACTGTATGAAATAACACTACTGTTTAAAAACACACTTTATGATAAACAAACGGCTGAACCTATTTTATTGAATTGAATATGAAACAACCGGGAAAACTCTAGCCGTTATTAGTTATTAAAGACAGAAACACTAAAATACACGTCATTGAATTTCCGTCCCACCTCTTTATACTTTTTCTTTTTTTTAATACAATAATAATCATCCTGAAAATGTACAATATTCGAATAGCAATTTAAACGAATCGGAACCGGGAGGTCGAATGAAAAGCTCACCAAGCCCTGGACCCAAACAACCCGTGCTACATTGAACAATTTCAGAACCCGTTGTTGCCAAGATATGCCGACCGTAGTAAAACCTTATTTCCCACGAGGCCGGTACAAAGAGACTGCAATACTATTACTTTCAATTTTTACTTTGACCCGCAGCGCGGCGCGTAATCTACAAACACATTCGGTGACCGAAACTCTGAAATCCATTTCTAACAAGCTTTTTTGTTTTTAAAACAAAGATTCGATCCTTAAGGTTTAATAAGTATTGTTTTTAACCATTTATATTTTATAAACATCACCTGTGTCTTTAGAATGAGGGTTTGCTAAGTTCTGGGTAAAGGCGTTGCTTTAATAGTATCTGTATTCATCAGTGGCTAATGATGATATATTTATATTAAAATTATGCTACTTTTATTAGGACACTTTATTTTATTTTTAAATAATGATTGTTGTACCAAACTTAATTCAATAACAGATTTGAAAAAGGATAGAGTATGATATGTAGGTTCGTTTTACATTCAAAAATCAATTTCAAGATCAAAATATAAATTGAAAACTTGAAAAAAAATTAATCAAAGCTTGATAATAACTTCGTAATCTAATCCAGCTACAACTGCGACTAAGTAAATGATAACTCTGGAATTGGATTACGGAAGGAGACGGAAGTTTTATTCAACCTCGACAATGTTTGTATTGTAACGTATTTTGTGTTTTGTAAGGGCGACATCGTTCCGTAAGTCAATTTTCCGCTAAGATTAGATTACCGTTTCACATAAACTTTATGCACAGTTACAATGAAGGCAGAGGCGGTCGAAGTGAACGTAGTAACCAGGTGGATGCCGGAATATTTTACCAACATTATAACTCCACTAATTATGTGTCTCTCCAATAAAACAGTTACGTTCGTGTTTCAAGTTGGCCGTGCTGTTGATATTGAGCAGTAAGGTTTACCAATGTAAATAAGGTTCACAGTGCAAGTGTTAAGACTACACTTAGACTGAAATACGGCAATATTTGTGTACTATTTGGTGACGAAAATAAGTGCTGATGTGTGTACTTAGTAGTTTTATAAGTGTGTTATTGTACGCAGTGAAATAATCCGTGAAAGCTTCAGTGTCCTTAAAGTTTTTCCTCTCTCCCCTCCTCGTGATGAATCGAATCGTAGGCGACTTTAGACGTAAAGTGATGAATGAAACTTGTATTGAATTACACAGACAGATTGATGTACTCTCTTGTTGGATGTAATTCGTACACGAGCGGGACACGCGCGACTTTTATATTTCATTATTCAAACGAAAGAAACAAATCAGGAACGGTTTAATCAAAGAAGTTGGGACTGGTGATCAAATACTAGCGACAATTCCATTAGATTAGGTTTTTCGTCTTTCTTATTATATTATCTTTAGCTTAAATATATTGATTCGGTCCAGAAGGTTTTTTTGCGTCAAATCATGCGGCACCCAAACATCAAGCTTTTTTTTGTATCCAGCCTTCTGCAGATGGTTTAAAATGGTTTGGTGACTAACTCCCATCTCCTGGGCGATGTCACGAGATGCCACATGCCGGTCTAACTCGATGTAGTCCATGATTTGATCGGTATTTGTCGTCACAGGTCTTCCGCCGGCTGGCTTATCCATGGTGTCGTTTTCACCGGCTCTGAATCGTCGAAACCATTCCTCCGCGGTTCGAAGTGATAGAGTACCATCCCCCAAAACACCATTAATCTCACGGAACGTTTCTCTAGCGGATTTGCCTTTAACGATGGAAAACTTTAAAATAGCGCGAATTTCGGCGTTAGTGAACTCCATGTTTACACGTCTATAACTGTGGAACGCAATATCCAAACTAATTATGCATAGCGTCGTTTTGTAGGTTATGTCAAGACCTTTCAAATTATGTATAGTATTGCTAGATACGAGCTCTGTAGCGGTTTGTATATAGCCGCGAAATTCAAAAGACAAAAAGGCGGAAGGGAGATATTTGACAACCTAATACTTGGCATGAATTCAACTAAATAATATTTTAAGTGACAATGAGGTCGTGGATGGAGAAGCGTGTTTGAAAATACTCTACCAGCCATATCATGATGTGGCAGCTAGGTTCTAATAAACTCTACCATAATTTATTACTTCATATACTAGAATATAGAAATAGTTAAATACTCGCATCTCATGTACTACATATATAAACAATGTCTGACGAAGACTGATGTCTAAAAATACATCGGGGAATACTCGGCGCTGATGATTATTTTGCGTGTCAAAGGCAATATCAGTTAATAAATCATTCTGGTAATATTTCATGATTGTTATATTGAATAATACAATGATGGGAATCGTTTCATTCGATCCATTATATAATTGACGTGTATATATACGGGTATACACGCGGGGCTGCAGCAGCGCAGTGCGCGAGATGAATTAGTTCTCGTAGCACGTCCGTAGCAGTTCGCGTAGACTTTCTTCCTCGCTACGGAATGGCCTACGCGATCGCTTAACAGTTTCAAATTAAGTTTGCGTCTTTAACTTAACCGGACCTGATGTTATTCATAATCAGTTCACCCGAATGTTTCTTTTACTATTAGAAAGTTTGTTTTATCTTTTATATTTTTCTTTGTGAAGAAATTTTTTTCGTTGAAAAAAAGCCTTTGTAATAGTAAAATGTTTATTTCCAATATAAAATATCACGCTTTATAAGGAACCGTATGAAAATAATCATAACTTAATTGCTTAATGTTATTAGCAACAACTCAAGTATAGAAGAGTTATCGATCACTATATCAGACAGAGTTAACTCTGTTGCTACTTACTGTTAATGCTACGAATGCTTTTTTAGTTTATCACTCTCTGGAACGTGCGCTTTACTGCCGCGGCGTCGGTGCTCACTGTACTCCAGTAATCAACTATAAAAAATATCACAATAGTTAACCAGCAATGTCCGGGCAGCTAGCTGGCGTCCTGCAGCACGAAGTAGAACGGCGGCTGCAGCTTGTTGACGCTGACGGTGTGGACGCTGGGCGGCGGTCCGTGCCACTCCAGCCGGTACCTGGCCATCACCCTGGCGACCAGCGCGGCCGCCATCCCGCCCACGATCTCCGAGGCCGGGCAGGCCTCGCCGAACGGCCTGGAGGCGGCCGGGTGCGCCCTGGAGGCACGCAGCGGCTCCCAGCCCTCGGCGCACCAGCGCTCCGGCACGAACGACCGCGCCCTGCCCCACTGCTTCTCGTCTTTACTCGCTACCCCGTGAGCGAGCACTATGTCCACCTTCAATGAAATGTCACGTTAATGATTTTCAGTGCTGGTAAGTATTTCTTAGAAACCGCCAGGGTAGGTGCAATCGCTGTTACTACCTCTACCGCTAAGCAGTGGAGTGTTAACCTTTTTTTATACCTAGCTAGTTAATGTGATGTGGAGTCTGAATATTTTTTTTTTATTTAGGATGGACTAGTGCTTGACTACGATCCCACCTGATGGTAAGCGGCGATGTAATCTAGGTGGTAAAGCGCACTGGTCTAGAAGAAGCCTGTTCACTCTTTTTTTGGGGACCCCCACATTATACCTGGACGGAAACACTGACGCCGGCAGACTGTTCCACTCCCTCGCTGTACGCATTATGAAGGACGAAGCGAAACGCTTAGTCCTAATTAAGTCCAAAAGGGCGAAGGCGGTATTAGATCATGCAGTTCTTGAGCACACTCTCCAAAGTGCATTCGATAGAACACCGAGAGACTAGCTACTCTACGACGGTGACCCAAGCTATCGAGTTTTGCATCCAGAAGCTCTGTTGTGTGTAGTTTATATCTGTGTTATAAACTAATCGGAATTATTTTGGTTGTGAAATTTGAACAGCGAAGTGTACATAAGACTGACCCCAGCTGGCACTTCGTATCCGCCCACGAGCAGATCCTCCATGCTCCTCCTCACAACCCCCCCGGTGACGGGGTACAGCCGCAGCGCTTCCCTGACGCAGGCGTCGATGTACGGCAGCTCGGTGCAGTCGGCGCCGGCTTCTCTTGAGGCCACCGACCACGCGACGTGGTCGTGGGCGCGCTGCTGCTGGGCGGCGTGCAGGGACAGCTGGTAGAACACGCCTAGCATGGTGTGTGCGAGCTGCAACCATTATACTTGATTACTAACAGTGTTAAGTTAACAGACGTTCCGGCTGAGCTGTCCGGCGACGGGGAGGTAACTACAGCCCAAGAAAATAAGTTAATAAGTTCATAGAGCTTACTCTGAGAAAGACCATGAAGGTAAGAGAAGAATTTGGTGACAGGTTTTCGCATTTGGTTATTGTACCTCATTATATGAACCATAAATAACAAGTTGCTGCATAATGCATAATGATTATTGCTGTTTCCGCGCCAAGTAGTAACTTAAAGATATACTCGTTTAAAGCCATAAATGCCGCAGCTGCTGATAAAATCGTCCAAAGTTATATGCTTACTGGATCAACGCCGGCCAGGAGTATATCAGCAGCCACGGGTAGCACCCGACTCTGCAGCGACTTCAGCTTGTCTATGAGGACCTGCTCCGGCCTCAGTTCCGATGTGTTCAGCGACTGCACGGCTTGCAGGAGGAAGTGTTCAGTTAAACTGGAACATGTGAATAATTCCAAACTGGTTCATTACTTTTATTAAAACTCAACTTTACGGATTTTATCGCTTTTATTGTTTTATTTATTTATTCCCGACGTTTCGACCGCTTTGCAGCAGTCATGGTCACGAGAGGACTGAGATCTGATGTCACAGCTATCACGGGGTACCTACAACCATTTAATTATTATTTGTGGTCCGATCTACACAGAAAGAGCTCACTGTATCTTGAAGTCTTCTAGTGGTTTGCTTGGGATTTGGTTTAATTTTATTAACAATGGGAATGGTATTACCTAACCATCTTCTCTATTAAAATTAGGATGTGTTTTAATTTCAATAGCCTCGCGAATCATCCTTGGTAGGAATCGGTGTTCTTTGGCGAGGATTTGTCCTCCCGTGACCATGACTGCTGCGAAGCGGTCGAAACGTCGTGAATAAATAAATAAAACAATAAACGCGATAAAATCCGTAAAGATGAGTTTTAATAAATGGGTGACATTCGCGGAAATATAAGAAATCATTATGGTTCATTACTTATGAATAAACTACCTTTTTTATTTATTATTACTCTGCATATTGTTTTTTCTTTCATTTGCTTAAAATTTCTACTTTATGACATACTCATACTAACATAAGTACGATGATGACGACTACTAGGCGGGTCTGAAAACCAGCACTATTTGCCGAGACCTTGGCTTCGCATTTATTTACTTTTTTTGTAATCTCTGATTTATGTAATGTTCTGTTATACTGTATTTGTGGTGTGAATTAACTTCTTTATTATTATTTTAAAGCGTGGACAGTTCAAGCTGTCACTGCTTCATAAGTAATAGCAGGAACAGATGTTTGTAGGCGGTGTACTCACGTGTAGTGCGTGTCGAAGGCGCGCACGGCCGCCGCGAACGCGCGCGAGTCCGTGCGCAGCGTGTGCTCGCCGCGCACGGCCGCCGCGAACGCGCGCGAGTCCGTGCGCAGCGTGTGCTCGCCGCGCACGCCGCCGCCGCCGCTGGCCAGCTGCAGCGTGCAGCGCGCCAGCCGCTCGCCGGCCGTCAGGCCCTCCTCGCGCCGCCTCCACAGGGAGCACGTCTCCGGGGTGTCGTCCTCCATACACGTCTTCTCTCTGCGCCTGCTTTAAGCGCCTCAGTTATTTTTACAACTAAAAAAAACTTTAACGTCTTTCCAAGACAAAAATGCCCGAAACTATTATATTATGCTAAATGATTGAACCGAAAACATTTTTGAAATCTTAAGTAAAAGTAAAAATGCTTGAGTATGCTCGCATACTTTTTCTACTGTATAATATTCTCTTCAACCCATCCTATCCAACTTACCTTAAAGAAAATTTCAACTTTCTTCATGATTCCCATACTCGAACTCTGAGATCCTCAGAAAATCCTTTCTTACAAATTCCTTCCCACACTACTAAATTTATGGATGCTTCTTTCGCAGTGCAGCAGCGCGCTTGTGGAACGCTCTGCCTCAATCGGTTAGACGTACACAAACACTGCCACTCTTCAAAAAACTAGTAAAGTCTTACTATTCTTCACTTTAACTTTAATATAGCCCATCTCTTTTAATATTTGTATTTATTTACGTTTACATATTTATGTATCAATTTATGTATAGTTTATCTAAACCCGGCACACCCGCGTGTATACTCTATTCAATCATGTCCATTTACTGGTTGTCTGGAAGAGATCGCTTTTAGCGATAAGACCGCCTTTTGCTGCCCATTATATAAAATTGTTTTATTTTCTTTTTCCTTGTTGTATAGTGAATGTTCTACGAACAAGATTTAAGCGATATAGCTTCATTTTTACACACGTATATATATTACTAACATTAATTACAAGAATTAAAAAAGAAGAACTGTTATAGTAACGCGTTATTTATGCTACCATATACCTTGGTGATTATTTGTGTGTGTGAGTGTTACCTGTCGCCGGAGCCGGGCACGTGCGCCGGCCCGTCCAGGCAGCCCAGGCGGATGCCGAACACCATCACCCCTATGCTCTCCAGCGCCCACCGGTGCACCTCCGTACATATTTCCTCGTTCAGAGCATTTTCTAAATGCCGCAGTTCGCCCAGTCTGAGTTTAAAAATGAATGAACATTAGATTATATGGTTCAAAAATAGGAAAGTTTGGTTAAAATTATTTGATTTATTATTTTAGAACACTTCAACTTCATTTTGACCCCAGTAAGTATTTTAATTACAGTCTACGAATCGGTAAACAATAATGCTTGTGTCTCACTTAACTTTAAGTTATCCAATTATCAACGATTAGTCTTTCTTTACCCGAAATGGGTAAAGAAAATAAACAGAGGATGAGATCAGATTGTGTGTACCTTCTGGTGAAGTCTGCGGCGATGTCATCGAACACCTGCCCGAAGTTCTTGCGCAGAGTGCCCTCCCGCAGCAGGCTCCGTATGGACGCCCATATTTCTTTTGTCTCGTCACTGTGTTAGCATATTTCAGACAAGGATATTAACAAAGTAAAGGTTTTATTTAGGTTGAAGATACTTTAAAACGTCTACCAGGTGGTAGGTCTCTGTTGCCGGAGACCGTCTGGGTGGGTACCACCGCAGCTCCTATTTCAACCGCCAAATAGTAGTGTGCAAACATTACTGTGTTCCGGTTTGAAGGGCGCTGTAGCTAGTGTATGACTGGGGTAACGAGACTTAACACCTCATGTCTCTGGCGACGAGCGCAATGTGGTGCAGTGTGTACCATCTTAACTAGCGCCGCGTTGTCATGGGCAAGCGTATCACTTACCATCAGGTGAACGTCTTGCTCGTCTCGTCGCATAGTAGCATAAAAAAAAAAAAAAAAAAAAATCTACAAGTTTAAACTTTATAAAAGTTTACACTCAAAGATAACAATATTTTTTGTAAAAAGCTTTAAAGTCTTTGTAATACTAGTTTAGATAAAATGTTAAGTGTTGTTACTCCATTAGCTACAACTTGTACTACTAGTTTTTTTTTTTCATTTTTTTTTAATCTCGTTCCCCCTTGGTGGTTTTGGGCCAAGGATCTTGTTACATCGTTTCTTATTCTACATTCAAAATTTCTACTCTTTCATTCCTAATTCTCCTTTCATTCCTATTCTCTTTTTCATTCCGATTCTCTTTATCATACTTCTCTTTCATACCTTTTTAATTTAGCATTCCTTTCCTTCTTTCATAGATCCCGCTAAATGAGGTCTACTGCTAGTTACATGTACTGAAGGTAATGATCACCTCTGTAGTGAGCTCTGGTTGCCCGTGCTCTTCCTCTGCTGGTGGAGGGGTGAGCCCTCCCAGTGCGGCGGCTCCGTCGCCTTGCTGTCGTACACCTGCACGCGAAGAGAATCAACTACGTATTAGTACTTGCCATTTGTGAAGGATGTAAAATATGAAGTACTGGGGAAGGTCAGGCCCGCGGCCACAGACCAGTTCAGAATTTGAAAACATTGAAGAGTTTTTTATAGACACCTCAGTGAGTTTTGAGTTATTAAAATAATGACAGCGTTCAAGTTCTGGTAAAGTTAAATATTTATAATTCTCAAAATGGGTATCAAACAGAATGAGTTAAAAAGCATCTGATCTCGATAGTTATTGTGTTAGTGTGCAGACATTAATAATTCCGAGTTCAATAGGTGCTGTAGTAAAATTCCCGGCTCATGAATTGTTCAGCATTGTCCTGCCGAAAACGTATAAAAATGTTTGTTTTCGGTGCTGCGACAATGGCGCATAAATTATTCAGATATAGTCGCACAATCGATGGCACGCGTCCTGCACGTGCAGTGTTATCACAAGCCCTCCGGCTGCTCAGTGGTTGGGGCATTCATTGAGGCGTTCCGTGTTCGAGGCAAACATGTGCTGAAATATAATTTCAATCTAGCTTTCTAAAATTAACATAAATTGTTCACGTCAGCGTTTTGATAATTTTATAAAGCACGCTGCAGTTATTTCTTTGAAAGCCATCGTCTATCTTCATCAAATACTGATGGTTGCATAACAATGCACTAGTTAAGATGTTTACATACATGTGACATAGATTGAATGTTTAAAATTATCTCCGACAGAAACTATAACGAAGTCGACTTCTGTTCTTTTTGAATTACGGCTGAAATAATCTCGATTTAGATATCTTTTAATAACTACATATAAGTAGCGCGTTTAAACTTTAACCTAACTTTTGAACGCAGATACATTGTTTGACGTATGTAAATATAATACATGTATAATGTATGTGCGTAACGTTTAGATAATGCGGTCAACTGAATATCACCGCGGGCCGGTTATCGGTTCACGTATATACGAGTGTTTGATTGCGTTCACGTGCCCGGCGGGTGCGCAGCGAACGTTATATTTATCGTACAACAAAACAAACATTATTATGACGTATTTAAAAAAATAAATGTGTGCGTGTACTAGCGTACACTCGTAAGAAGTGAAACTACAAAAAACTTTATCAATTTACAAAAAATATATATATTTATATATATGACAAAGGTTAAGCTTAAATAACTTGAAAAATAAATAACATGATCACGCCCACGTGTTGGTGTTTTGAAAAATGCAATCAAAAACTGAGGTTGACTTTGAATATTTTAGAAAAATAAATAAATACCACAATAAACATTCAAGTATTAGAAAAAATTGATACCATAATTACAGCCACGTGTTAGTGTATTGAAAAATACAATCAAAAACTGAGGTTAATTTTAAATAACGTGGAAAAATAAATACCATAATTACACCTAAGTATTAGAAAAAGAGATGTAATTACTTACTTTTTTTAGAAATTCACTGGAATTAGAATTAAAATAAACCCTTTGATTTTGCTGATCACTTCAATATAACATATATATATATTTATCACGTCACTATAGAGCGTTGGGAATAAATAAGCGTGCAATAGAAAAACGGTCAAGTATAGTGGCAGGAGTAAGTCCGTTAAAACGATATGCTATTGGTAAATGGCAATTGCACGACACCACCTAGTGGGCAAAGTGATCACTACTCAAAGCGGGTCATGGGCTCTTATGGAAGTCGATGCAATCGCCACCTGGATTTCAAAAATGTAACTACTCAAATCGGGCCGCAAAATACATTGGAGACATTTACCAATCCCTACTCCGCTGGAGAAAGTATACTTCGAATCACGTTACGAAACGTTAAAATGTGACGCGTAACGAAAAAGTGTTACACTACATTTTTTTCCGACCCCGATAAAGAAATTTCACCTCAAAAATACATGGTTCAGTGTTTTTACAAGATAACAAGATTATTGAGCCTGAATTTACTGTCTGTAGTGATCTTCGCATTGAAACGCGTCTTTGTTTCAATCTGTTGTTGAATATAGGCCACACACAAACACACTAATACAAGTTACTGATTAGCGGTAGAATTTAGCACAGCAATAACTTAAGAGTATGAAAAACTTACTGTAAGTAAATTATATCTTTCCTGTTTAAACGTATCAGCATTTAGAGAAAGTTAAAAAAACGAAAAGCAGATAACAACCTGTTTTTTTTATCTGTGTAATAAATACTGTACTCGTATCTGTTCTACCTTGTGTTATGTTAAGCGATAATACATAACTAATAACTTACATAATACTAAAAAAACAAAACTTAAACCTTTGCAAGAATCTGATAAGAATTCTTTTTCTTTTAACTGTCTAATCTGCTGTTTATTATATACTAAACTTATTATTCTACGTAGACATTTATCATCATTGTTATAGTATTTATTTTTTTACAAGTGACGCTATTACATTACTATGTTAGCACAACTTATCACAACAATATTTATTTACTATAATCTTCATTACTGTTTACTCTCGTTCACTAATGGACATCATCTAACAGTAGACAGTAATAAGAAAAAAATTTAGAGGCCAATTCTTCTATTAGTATCCGATTCGTTGTCACCTTGAAGGCATTACGGGGCCCACAAGATCTCCAACGTCATCAGTGTTTCCCAGAATTTTACTGATTTACTTTATAGAAGAAGGTAATTCTATAGTATCTATAAAGAAGATCTCTGTTTGTTGTTCTCATCGCCTTCACAGAGAGTTAAAAGCCTATTTTTCATTTTCTACGATAGTTAATAGACACAAAATATCATAACCTTGATGAAAATTGTTTGCGTGTCCTCTAATTGCAACTACTTGTCGATCACGACCAGTTTATTATACTGTAACGATTGTGAAAAATATAGATATTTATTAATGTGTATATACAATCGGAGATTTCAAGCTTTGAGTTTTAAGTTGTCGTTATTATATGGTTCTAAGGATTTGATACAAATATCTACTAGGACCGTTTCGTCACAGATGTGTTGTTGGTGAGTTTGTAATGATTCGGACTAATCAAAACATATCATTAAAACAAACAAACGAATCTATAATTGTGAGTTGTTTGTGCGGCGGAGCGATTACTCGAAGCCGTCGCCGTGTACACAACATCACAGTTATCGCGTTTTCACGCGATCAACAGTTCTTAGCAATCGTAAACCAGACAACTACTGTGTTTATATTTACTTCGTACACATCTCGTGTTTATTTACAATATCACTGAATGTATTATCCGCAGAATACTACTTTGTACATCAAAGAATTGAGACGGGCAGGTTCACTTAACGACAAAAGCATGCACATAAGTATAAATGTCTGTCAGGATGTTTACATAACACCCAATTGCGCTCACCACCATGAGATAATAGCTACAACTCCTTTGAACAATGTAGTGTTAGCAAACTATTATTATCAGCAATACGTATATTTGTTTAAGATACTGTAATGATGATGGAAATGAATCTTACTCTATGAATGTTGTTTTACAGTTACTTATAAAGATCTATGTGAGGAGGTAAGCAGGGAAGTAAGCGGAGTTGTTCAATAGCTCACCTCTTTCATGAGCTCGGGGTCGAAGACGTATAACACCGGACGCTTCCTGGAAGCCTTCGCCAGCCGCACCAAGTTGCCGTATCGATCACGAAGTCCTTCCAGCAACCCCAACCCCACGGAGTGGTGGAAATTACCTAAAGAACAGACATAATTGGATGACATTTTAAATCTAATACTACACTGCCGGACACATCTATCGGCCCCACCTAGTGTTTAAAAGTTTTAACGGTGTCTAGCTAAAAATAAATGTTAGGTGGAGCAATAAGTTTTAATGCAGCTTTAAAGCTGATTTTTTGGTCAACCTTTGTGTATGTTTTTTTTTTTAATTTTGAATTCAGGATTATGAAAAAAAAATGAAAATTCGAGTCTGTTCATTGTTTTCAACGACACAGGAATGGAGAAAACTTTTTTATTTCGCACGACTTGGATTTTTTTTTGATGTTTCTGATTATTGGTTCCATAAAAAGGCAAATCTAAACTTAGAGCCAGTTTTGACCAAAAAATATGGATACTCTGCCTGAAATTGTCGCCTAAGCTGTAAAACTTCTGCCGGCCAAATCAATTCGAAATTACAAAAATAAATAAAAAAAAACATACATAGGGGTTGACCAATAAATCTGCTTCAAAACTGCATTAAAACTTATTGCTCCACCTAACATTTATTTTTAACTAGACACCGTCGAAACTTTAAACACTGGGTGGTGGGGCCGATAGATGTGTCCGGGAGTATATTATATCAATTAGTTATTTATTATGTTAAGTTTTAATTGACGTAACAAACCGATGACAGAGTGGCGGAGGCAGTCTTAGGATAAATACAACATAAAAATATTGTAATGTAATTGCAAAAACAATATTTTTATGTCAAATAAAGTGAATACAACAATAAATACAAAAATAAGTATAATTTGTTATTAAATGAAATGCGAAGAGAAAATGAGCGTTGTAAGGAAAACGTTTTCCGGCGTGGCGCGCGGGATCCAGGAGCAGTTGTATCTTGATGGAGCCATCTCCAGCACCCCGCCGGCAGACGAGCCCCGCTTGATTCATTTTTAACGATCACCGGAAATGTATATAACAATAGTCAACCGCGTATGTATGTTCGTAATTGTCTCTAGATCTTACTCAGTGAAGGTTTAATAGAAAAAATAGTTATTAGTGTGGGTAGTCTGATAAACAGTTAAAGTAGTATAAAACTAAGAGTGCAGTTGCGCCCGTTGAATAAACGCGAAGTATACGTTCAGATTGTTTCGTTACACATCTAAATACATATTGTGTATTATATTTTCGGTTCATACAATCAGCAAAATTTAAACAAATGTAAAGAAATAATTATGCGCATTTTAGTGCCCAACCAGAATTTCCTGCTGCGCATGCGTCAAACAAACAACGTTCGGAATACATTAAAGCCGTCACATTACGTATAAATCTAAAATACTATAATGAATTAAAAATTGAAAGTATTACTGTTAGACATAATAAAAATTTATTAGGAAAATATTTCTTTTAGTTTTTTTGCGTGAAAGTGTATTTGTACAGTGTGGGGTGAAGATTCGAGAAAGCAGTTTATTGTGTAGTATATATGGGCGCACGATGGTGCTGCCATCTATTATTAAAATGTTTAAACTTAATTTTAGACAAACGTGTAACGGTAATATTTCTTGTTAATTACTGTGAATTAATAATAAATATTTCAGCATCTTTCTCTGTATTTATGTTGATGCGTAACATGATAGTTTAAAAAGATTTATTAACGACGGTTCCGCTTTTTAGCATATCGTTCAATCCACTAAAATCAGTACGATTAAGAACCAAATTAATAAAACTAGACACTTTTAGATATTCTTTTAAATAGTTTGTAATTCTATATTGTTATTGTAATTATACAGAGTCGTGTAATTTAACATTTGTATTATAAGTAAAAATAGTTGAAAAGAGGATTCAACTGGAAGAATAAAGTGCTAAATTATTGGAACTGCGCAGTTTCATTGTAACAAGATAAAATCTCTTGGATCGTGAGTGAAGTTAGTGTCATGAATTAAAAACGTGTCAGCTAGGCGTACCTTGTTGAGAGATATTAACGCGCACATCCCCAATGTAATATGAAAACTTACAATAACAAGAGAAAAACGTCTGTACGAACATGTTTATGCGTAGTATTCACAATATGCGTTAACCTATAAGACATATTGCTGTGAATACTAAACGTAACGTGAGGAATAATTTACGCATGCTAAAGTATAATTATAGGCGCTATATCCACGTGACGTACATTGTATGAAGTCGGGTCATTTCTAATAATACTGTTTTTAAACTTCATTACGAGTTAACACTTAACTGTGTTACTCGCACGCAAATAGTATCATTAAAGAGAAATAATGGAGATACTTTTTATTTGTAATTTGGTTTTAATATACTATATCTGCCATTTCTCTTTCGTGCTATTGGCGCTCAAAGTTAACTATGTTAAAAAACACATCTCATCCAAAGTAGACTACACGAAATGTTTTATAATTATTATAGATAAATATGCTTTACAATTAATGTAACTGACTTTCTATTCTCCGTTACAATGCGTAAGTGAAAAGCAATGTAGTTTTCGACACTATTCTATCTTTCAATCCCAAAAGAGACGGTGTATTTTAAAGGTTGAACCTTTTAGATTTAATTTGTAGTAAGTATGAAATAGCATAATGTATCCTAATTCAAGTTTCGTCATCGCTGTTCAAATCTGTATGAGAGTACGGGGGAGCGCTGCGATAGCTCTAGGGCTTACAATGTCTAGACACTTTACGACTGCAGTTCATACCTAGACTGGGAAAGTGAAAACTGTCATATAATTAAATTATAACAGAAATGAAAATAATGTTTCTTTTAACGTCACTTCTTTAATTTCTCGACAAATTTAATGTTGCTTACACCATTTCAAAATCTACATGCCCTTTGATGAAATGTAACTTCATTTATAATTAACATTTTACGTTTTGAATGTAATAACTACAAGTAGATATAGATAGATTTCATTTGTATTTGTTACTGTTTATGGTCGAATTTCGTGTGATACATTCGATTAGCTAAAACTTCATCCATAAATCATGATCGATAATCAGCGTTTGACATTGACGAATTGCATACGTTGCAAACAAGTCGAACTCGAAACAAGTTTATTAAATTATATTCGTATAATCACTTTCATTCATCAATCGTGTGTTATTAAAATTAATTCACCGATAACAACTGTCTAGAGATTGGGAATTTTGGAGATTGTATTCATAATAACTTAATGATTGAAAATTTATGTAGTTAGTCATTTAGCATCAGGTGAACGTCTCGCTCGTCTCGTTTCTTTGTTACAGATACTATTAATTATATATAATACTACTAGCTGACCCGACAGACTTCGTTCTGTCAAAAAAATTGGAATGTGGCAGTTTTTTGTTCTTACCTATTTTATAGCCAGCGCAAAAAAAAAAAATCTGGACTGAACCGTCACTCTGGTGATAGGGCGGTGTGTGCGGTTCAGCTCTATATATGTTCATCTAATAACTAATATTTAAATATTAGTGGGTTCCAGAAGAGTGGCCAAAGTTATAATTATAGTACATAAATTATATTTACTATTATTATTTTACAAGCTTTATTATATACATATATATAGCCTATGACCATTTCTAGGTTATCATCTATCACCATACCAAATTTCATCAAAATCCGTTCAGCCGTTTAGGCGTGAAAGAGGAACAGACAGACAGACAGAGTTACTTTCGCATTTATAATATTAGTATGGATATATATAATACTATATACTATATATATAATACTATTACTTATAAACAGATACTATTGGCCCATTTTAAACATTTCATACTATTGCCTGTGCAATTAATGATTGTTGAATGTCATACAATATTGTGTTTAACTAAGTTATTGATGAGTTATTACATAGTGTAATAGTAAGCTGTGCTGTGATAGCCTAGTGGTTTGAACGCCGCCCTTCCAATGCTAAGGTACCGGATTCGAATCCGGCCTTCACCAATGAATTTTTCAATTTATGTGCAGTTAGCATAATACACTGACTAATATCACGTGCTTTGACGGTGAAGGAAAAACATCGTGAGGAAACCTGCACATCTATGTCGTGACCGTCCGTGGTCGGACTAGTATGTGAAATGGTAACACCACTCCATTATAACTGGCAAGTAAGTCGTCGTGTGTTTCACGACACATGATGACCACGACCCTCAGTCATGAGGAAATACGACTAAGAAGAAGTAATAGTAAAGTGTTGTATGCAGGGCTCGGCTCACCAATTCTCGGCAGCACGTACGCGGAGTGCCTCAGCATGGGCAGCGCCAGGGGTCCGGGGATGTCGGTGAAGCGGCGGGCGCGCGGGCCGGGGGCGCAGTCCCGGCGCTGCGGCGACGTCGGCCGGCGGCGCGGCGAGCTCGTCGACACCCGCCGCCCTGGCTGCCGGTGGATCCTGCAGGTACCAGTACGTTTACTCTCCGTACACACCAATACGAGTGCTACAATATTAAGCTGTTACAATAATCGTTAATCTTTTTAATAATTCAATTTAAAAATTTACCAGGTGGTAGGTCTCTGTTGCCGGAGACCGTCTGGGTACCACCGCAGCTCCTATTGCAACCGACAAATAGTAGTGTGCAAACATTACTGTGTTGTAGTTTGAAGGGCGCTGTAGCTAGTGTAATTACTGGGGTAACGAGACTTAACACCTTATGTCTTACGACGAGCACAATGTGGTGCAGTGTGTACCATCTTAACTAGCGCCGCGTTGTCATGGACAAGCGTATCACTTACCATCAGGTGAACGTCTTGTTCGTCTCATCGCATAGTAGTATAAAAAAAAATCAACTGAAGCTAATCTCCGAAGTGAGTACAAGGTTTCGGGAACCAGACATATAAACAGGAAGCGTAATATGTTAATAAAGAATACTTTAATAGAATTCAAACTATTCCGAACTCTATCGCGTCGTAATAAAGTTCATTTATCAATGTATCTTTTAAACGGTAGGTCAGGTGATATAGAATCGAAATGCTTGAACGCGGTGCGCAAGTTCAAGGTTCGATCCGTTAACTCGTAAACAAAGCAGTTAAGATGATTCACGTTGTTTATTTATTGTGCGCAGTTGCTCGCGGCGTTGTAGATTATGTATACATAAACAAGTGAACTCGGTATACCCACTATTGGGACTCCGCGACTTTTTACACAGGAAAAGAGTGAAGGTCATCCACGTGTTGGCGAATATCGCATGTCTACCGAACTTCTTGGAACATATCAGTAACTATTCAACAGTAAAGAACTGTCAACTGCATGTAACGCTTCTTTCCAATCACCATTTTTTTTTTATACTACTTTGCGACGAGACGAGCGCGACGTTCACCTGATGGTAAGTGATACGCTTGTCCATAACAACGCGGCGCTAGTTAAGATGGTACACACTGCACCACATTGCGCTCGTCGCAGAGACATAAGGTGTTAAGTCTCGTTACCCCAGTAATTACACTAGCTACAGCGCCCTTCAAACCGGAACACAGTAATGTTTGCTTATTATTTGGCGGTTGAAATGGTCACTGCGGTGGTACCCACCCAGACGGTCTCCGGCAACAGAGACCTACCACCTGGTAAAACCATTGAGAAGTACACAAAGTTTCAGTTAAAAGCTGTAAGGATTTGTCGAACTATCATTCTACATCCTAACTGCGGAGTCAGTGACGTCTTCATTACGGACACGGCTTCTTGCTGTCATTCAGGTGAATGTTCTGTTTAAGAGGGTTTAAAAAAAAATGTGTGCGTGTACTAGCGTACACTCGTAAGAAGTGAAACTTCTTTATGACGTTATTTTTCAAAAAATAATTTACTATATGCAACTTTTCAGAAATTTGTTAAATAAAGTTAAATTAGATAAAGTTTAATGAAAGGGTTTTATTATCATAGACATAAATACAAATTCTATAATAATTTCAATTTAGCTCATTACTACAAAGATTATTATTGAATTTCATTAATTGCAATAGAATTATTACTATCATTGATATCGTTATTATATATTTGTGTTATTAATGGCTTATGGTAACTGAAATACGAAATATATTGTTTACATTCCACACAATTTAATTCTTCCAATTTCACTGGAATTAGAATTAAAATAAACCCTTTGATTTTGCTGATCACTTCAATATAACATATATATATATATGTATCACGTCACTATAGAGCGTTGGGAATAAATAAGCGTGCAATAGAAAAACGGTCAAGTATAGTGGCAGGAGTAAGTCCGTTAAAACGATATGCTATCGGTAAATGGCAATTGCACGACACCACCTAGTGGGCAAAGTCATCACTACTCAAAGCGGGTCATGGGCTCTTATGGAAGTCGATGCAATCGCCACCTGGATTTCAAAAATGAAACTACTCAAAACGGGCCGCAAAATACATTGGAGACATTTACCAATCCCTACTCCGCTGGAGAAAGTATACTTCAATTCACGTTACGTAACGTTAAAATGTGACGCGTAACGAAAAAATGTTACACTAAATTTTTTTCCAACCCCGATAAAGAAGTTTCACTTCAAAAAAAGTATTTCATAGTATCTAGAGGACCCGTTAACGTGTTTAGGCCGGCGACTTCCTGTCCGTGCTCGTAATGAATAGTACAAGTCTCCGCGCCGATTCCTCGTAACTGTTCAACTGAACCGGTCCGAGCCGGCGTGTGTATAGTTTTTTGTTTACATTTCATTTATTTTTTGGCCGTGACCAAAAGCAAACTATAAATAGACCACCGGCCGTACAAGCCGCACCTCACTTAGCATTAGCGGTTGTAACTTAGTTTAATTAAATATAACTCGCATAGCATATTACTGTATTATTACTAGTTAAAAGTGTTGAACTATTTTATTTAGTCTTAAATGAATGATTTCATTTAAAGGAATATTCTTAATCATATAAAGTAACTACCGAGTGCCCTGGTTTGAGATGTGTAACCTGCCAAGGAACATCCTAAAACTAGCATTTAGACTTCGCTGTGGTCACATTCCGTCAACGAAGTTCGCGTGTCTTATGAAAAAAGTTGATTCTCCAATGTGCAGAATTTGTAATCAGATTGGGGATGTGCAACATTTGCTGATGGAATGTAAACAGAATAATTTAAAGAGAAATTCATTGCTGACATCACACAGGATTAACATCAGGGATGTTGGCGTGGCGCAAACCGCGCCGGCAGACCCAACATCCAAATTCGCCAAAGACCTGATGTCCTTGGCGAATCTGAATGATATTGATTTTTAAGTGATTTAGTCTGTAGTATAAAATGTTGATATAGTCTTAAGATATAAAGGGTACGATGGGATTGATATGAAAAAAAAAAATGAAGTAATAATAACTATAAGTATGTCGCACTATCTTAATATTGTATGAATTATTTAAAAGAAAAGGACGTGAAAAAAATTTTAATTTATCAATTTTTTTTTCGTTAATGCTTAGTTATATTTTAGGTGAAACATTTTTTTATTATATAACAGAATCTGTAAGTTTCTCTATATATGTGAATTAGCATTTTTTTTAAATAGTTTGCAAATTAAAAAGTCAAATCGGCGAAGATATAGATAAATAAATATAATTTTGAAGCAGCATTGTAGCCGATTAAAAAAGTTTCTGAATGCAAAAACATAAATTTACTCTAAATACAAATAATGAAACAGTTAAATTTTATGGGGCATTGGGGAAAATTAAATAGAAAACTTACACGAACTGGCGGACGAGTGCGGACGGTGCGGACATGTTTTCACTATTAAGTTATCTAAGTTGTAGCACAAGCGGCGGTAAGTAATCCGCGGCCGAGCGCGCGGCCGGCGGCGGCGCGTGCGCTTGTTTGTCTGGCTGCGCGTGCGCACTGCGCCGCCGTGTAGTCCGGTCCGCTCTATCGATATCTATCTTTAACCAACTCAAAAAGGGGAGTGTTTTGTTTAAATAAAAAAAATGTGTGCGTGTACTAGCGTACACTCGTAAGAAGTGAAACTTCTTTATGACGTTATTTTTCAAAAAATAATTTACTGTATGCAACTTTACAGAAATTGGTTAAATAAAGTTAAATTAGATAAAGTTTAATAATAAATAACATGATCACGCCCACGTGTGGGTGTTTTGAAAAATGCAATCAAAAACTGAGGTTGACTTTGAATATTTTAGAAAAATAAATACCACAATAAACATTCAAGTATTAGAAAAAATTGATACCATAATTACAGCCACGTGTTAGTGTATTGAAAAATACAATCAAAAACTGAGGTTAATTTTAAATAACGTGGAAAATAAATACCATAATTACACCTAAGTATTAGAAAAAGAGATGTAATTACTTACTTTTTTTAGAAATTCACTGGAATTAGATTAAAAATAAACCCTTTGATTTTGCTGATCACTTCAATATAACATATATATATATATATGTATCACGTCACTATAGAGCGTTGGGAATAAATAAGCGTGCAATAGAAAAACGGTCAAGTATAGTGACAGATTGGATGCAATCGCCACCTGGATTTCAAAAATGTAACTACTCAAAACGGGCCGCAAAATACATTGGAGACATTTACCAATCCCTACTCCGCTGGAAAAAGTATACTTCGAATCACGCGTGGTAGGGATAAGAAAAAGATGGCGCGTAACGGAATAATGTGACGCGTAACGAAATAATGTGATGCGTAACGAAAAAATGTTACACTAAATTTTTTTTCAACCCCGATAAAGAAGTTTCACTTCAATAAATCATTTATTCCCATAAACACACAAAAACAAAAAAAAAATACAATGAACATAAAAAGGAAAACTTACACTATTTATGGGAAAGGAACCCACTCAGGTATTGTTGTGGCCTGTAAAGACTACAACCCTGATTTTCAGTGGGGCCTAAAAGAAAAGCGAATTGGTGCTTATATCTTTTATGTGGGAGTTGATCGAGAATGTTCTAAAGCAACAACTACTAACTCACTGAACAAGTTTACAATGATTTGTATATAATGTTCATTGTTTTTAAATTGGTAACATTTCAAAAACATAAATGTTTTTCTTTTATGATCATTTTGTTATTTGTAAAGGATAAGTTCTTAAGTAAATAAGTTTTAGATCTTATCTAATAAAAAGAAGGGGAGCTATTTTGATTTTAATACAATGTGAGAACATGTTTTGTACCGACGTAGAATATTTCTATGCACTTTAATATTAAAAACACAAAGCATTTTTCTAGTATAAACTTAAAGAAAATACATCTTTTTTCACGTGACTTATCTGAAAGTATATTAAGAAGATAACATAATGTCCGTCTGTCACATAAAGCGTTCAATGTCGGAGTATTTAGTGACTATACTTGATTAAATACCGTCACGTCATATATCCTCATATCTGACAATGCATCGTAAACAAACGATAGCATTGTTAAAGTATTACTTGTTATTAAGCAGTCATGATAAGTTATATATGATGCTTACTTAAGCGGTTACGATACAAACTTACTAGAAATATAATAAAATTTAAAAAATTCGCTTGTGATTTCCTAAAAATTACTTACTTTATGAACATTTAAACTATCACAATATAAAAAGTCACATTGAAATACTAATGTATCGATATATATGAAATTTACTATATCTATATAAGAATAATAATTATATTTCTATCGATACATCTCCGTCCAACACTGGGAATGGACTTTGGACCCCCGGTCTTTGTTTATAATCCTAGTTCAATAAATTGACTTCAAGGTTTTTATTCGATCTACTGTTGCGGTTCGCATTTGCTTAATTTCAAACAGCGTCACTTATAAGTGTTACAACTCATACATTGTAGAAATCATAAGTAAATATGTTTTAAGAAACTATTTATATTTGTATTGGAAACGGGTACAATCGATAGAATGTTCTAGATATTTCGCAATGTGATGAAGTCGTCATGACGCGATTCCTTTACCTCCTCTCCGCCATGTCCACAGTTTCGCACTGTCGTTTAACGAATACAGCTGGAGCAATGAAGCAGCAGCAATTATAATGTAACGGTTTAACCTTTTGAGGTCTAGACTGTCTTTTTTTATCGTCGCCGGTTAAATTAACCGTTACATTTGAGATTTGAAGTAGATCTGAGTGTTGACGCCGGCAGCCGCGCGGCGCCGCGCTGATTGAGCTGTTCGTATCCAATGACAATGTACTGCTGCTTTGAACTGTGTTGCTACTCATAAAAAAATATGTTAGCAATATATACATATTAGTTTTTTAAGATTTTTCTAAATCAATTCTAAATGTATGTTTATTTCGTTGGACTGTACTATAGTGGAGTTGTCAAAACGAAGTACAAAGTTGCTAAAGTTTTATTTGTTACTTGATCGGTAAGTTGTACCGTATACCATCAGGCTGTTGACGCTTCTATACGATTACCTAGTTATCCAGGTAGCATGACGTAGTTGAACAGAATACAATGTGTTATAAACTGTACGACAATTATGGATTGTTGATGTGTGATTAAAATAATTTGTTTTAGTAGTGGGGAATTACTTGGTAAGACCTTCGTTGTGTAGCGGTTAACCGCTTGCTTTAACTCGGATGGTATTTGGTTACATTCCGAGGCCATAACGTGGAGTTTGGTTAATGCTATGATTTTTTAGAACCGGCTAACTATAACTCTCATATTGTAAATCTTTAAAATTATTGATTTTCACCTTTTTTGGATGATGTTCACGCCGTTATTGATGATTATTGGCTTTAGAAGCCAGGTTCGGAAATAGAATCCGCGAGCTGAAATGTTTTTCCTCACAATCTTTCCTCCTATAATAACCTCTTCATCATCAGCTCCGCAGTGGACAGATGAATATATGCTTCTATTTCATTTCTGTTAAATGAAGTTAAATGTTAATAATTCCAACACCCCTCTTTCGGCTGCGGTCCACAAGCGTCAGTCCGTAACCGCTACAGTAGTATATCAATTAAACTGACCGCAGATTTGGTGGGGAGAGGGGAGAGGGTGAGGAGGGAGAGGGAGGGAGGGAGGGAGGGAGGGGCGGAGTCCCCGCTCGTTTCATTCCGGTACATTATTCAATTACCCGACGTCACCGCAAGTGAGTTATTGCTGTTTGTAAATTGCCGTCGTACTTTTATTTCAATGGTGTAATGTGCGTATATTGGTGAGTTTTTAGTTGTATTTATATTTAAATTTGTTTAAATCATTATCGAGCTGGACGATCATCCGGTTGTCACACTCAGGCTATCACAAGATAGATTCTCTTTCACACAGCATCACATTGCAGTGGTTTTAAAGAGTATAGGCGGTGTCTTTTTACTCCAGCGATCTCAGAAATGTAATCTTTATTATATCGCATCGTTTACTAATGCTTGTGGGATCGAAATCATCAGCGTCTTCCGAAGAACGTCCGCTACAGGATATGAGCTATCAAAAACAATATACACTGCAATTATAATAACTTAGGTGTTATCTAGAAACTACAAAAAAATTATAACTTTGCATAAGGGAAAAATTAGTTAGATACGAGCTATTTGAAGGTCATTTAAGTAAAATTTCTTATTACTGCTGGTAGGTTGCTATTGCTACAGACTGTCTACTACCGCAGCGACTATTTCAGCCGACAAATAGTAGTTGGCACACATTACTGTATTCCAGTTTAAAGGGCGCTGTAAGCTAGTGAAATTACTGGAGAACGAGAATCAACACATCATGTCTCAAGGCGAACGCAATGTGATGCAGTGTATATTATCTTAACTAGCACCGCGATGTTATGGGCAAGCGTATCACTTACCATCAGGTGAACGTCTATATTAGCGTTCTTCTTCTTCTAAGTCGCATTTCCTCATGACTGAGGGTCGTGGTCATCATGTTTTTATTGAAACACACGACGACTCTCTTGGCAGTTATAATGGAGTCGTGTTGCCGTTGCCTTCTCCATTTCACATACTAGTCTGACCACTGATGGTCATGGCATAGATATGTAGGTTTCCTCACGATGTTTTCCTTCACCGTCAAAGCGCGTGATATTAGTTGGTGTTTTATGCTAACTGCACATAAATTGAAAAATTCATTGGTGCAGGCCGGATTCGAACCCGGTACCTTCGCAGTGGAAGGCCGGCGTTCAAACCACTAGGCTATCACGGCTCTAGGCTATATTAGCGTAATAGAATACAAAAATATCTTTAAAATCCTGAGTTAAGGCATAAAATAATCCTTACGTACTGTAAAACCATGTTCGGTCCAGTTTTGATTAGCTTTTAAATAGTGTGGCGTTATATAATAAACATCAACATCTCGTAATTGCTGCTGCAGCCGACAGGCGCCTCATCAGCTCTTCCGTAGTGGCTGTTTGCTTTTATCTTCTTTTTTATGCTTGTTTTATTGCTTCTGAGTGTGACGGTGTCGTCGCATCCGCAGTCTGAACGCGATTTATAAGCGCGCTATATTTTTATCACTTTACGTAAAACAAGAGTGTTATTATTTATAAGTTTAACACTAATAGTGTGCTTGTGCCACTGAATAGCTGCACTATTTCTGTTCTAGATCATCTCCGTCAAAAACGGTTTGATTGCTAATGTTCTCTTTAAGTTATACATTAGTATCTTCTTTCATTTCATATACTCATTACTACAATTTGTCTTTTAAAAAATTCACGTTTCTAATGTAGATTTTTATTACTTATATGTGCGTATGTAATGTTCTGTGACTATAAACGTTGCAATAACGAATATCCGAAATAATTCAATTAGGTATTAAATAAAGCAGTACTAATCAAACGACCGGATATAGTTTTTGAATCGGACTAAAGACCTCGAATTTGTGAATAATAAAAATGTCCCCTTACTCTCTGTACTTCGATCAACTAAAGCCGACGGAAAAGCAAGTCCATATTAAGCTGTTCTAAAACTTCATTATTAGGACACACTTTACGGTAAACTCTATCCCTATAAAATTATAGTTCAGTAGTTAAATAATGGAGTCGCCCAGCGGATGCCCTCACAAACAACACCCTCATTAGTAGTCCAGCGAGCGTTTCCACTTAATTTCGAGGACACGGACGGTATCCCGAACTACCCCGCTTTGCATTGTAAACGATTCTCACTTACTGATATCGCTTCACTTGCTAACTGCACTAAAATGTGACAATTTTTCTAATACAGCGACGAGAGGAGCTGAAAGTTCTCTTAAGAGTAAGTTAAGTTTAAGTAACTAGTGATGATGTTCACACAACACTATAAGTTTTCGTCGCCTTAAGATGTTAACCGAAACGCAGTAGTGTTTACACACTACTTAGCAGTCAGAAAAGACACTGCGATTAAAGACTCCATCATCATCATGAGGTGCTTTCTTTAAACTGAAGTTTGGCAGTCATATTGAGAAAACTTATCCGATCTTGGGCTATTCTTCTTAACTGAAAGTAAAGTCTCCAGCGATCAGTAAATTTTCATTACTATTAATATTAACAGTAACGTTTGATATGTTTATAACATTTTGTTATATTTTTTTTTCTTGTCAAGAGAATATCTTTGTTGTTTATCAACAATGTTGTGGAGTATTGTTTTTATAATGTACTGACATAAAGTTTAGAAGCAATAATTCTAGTGCTTTGATCATAATCATAGCTTTTTTTGATTAGTCACTGAACATTGGTGTAGATTCACTAATTTATTTAGTTTTCAACCTGTCTATTAATGATGAATGTTTTCAGCAAACTGATCACCTTGTAATTCTTTCAACTTAAGTTATGATTGAACTAGATCAGAGCGTTCTACGACTCGACGGAACATTTTTCATAGTTTTTATCTCGATTTTTCTGGGAAAATAGTCATTTGGTTACTTACAACGATCTAATGATGAAAAAACGTCTTCCCTGAACTCATTAATACACGTCAATCCTGACGTCGTTAGCGATTAAATTGCGTTACGGGAAAAAAATCAAGTGTTTAGTTACACATTTATTATAGGAAGTTATCAATCTATGCGAAAGGATGTTCAGCTTATTTTCTTAACCTCCACCACTTAATCAGCAATGGATAACTTGCAGCTACTGGTTTGAAGTTTGCTATCAAAATGTGAAGACATGGAAGTTGTTCTTTGAACTCCTGGTCAAATTCTGCCAAGAAACTGAAGTCTAACTAATATAATAAAACCAGTGAATGTAATAAAGGTTTAGAAAAAAAAATGCAATTCTGCAGTTCAAGATCCGTTCCACTAGTTTATCGGACAAATCCGAATTTCGACGGCGATGAAAACCGTTGAAACCGTGCCAGAAGTAATAAAAAAATACGAGAGATAGAAAGAGATAGAGGCGTTTAAATTTTCTATCTGAAAGTCGTTATGCAACTTGCAGTTCCAGTTTCATAAAAATATTCTCTCTATGGTTTTATAGTTTCACCGTTATTTTCTTACAACTGATCAAAATGAGGAATAAATTGATGAAGTAACTTACGTATACTTTTAAAATAGCGATCCCACGGGGTTATTACGAGCGTTGCACTTTAAAAAATATTCAGTGAGACATTTAATTGGTGATTCTCATATTGTTATAGGTTGGTGTATCACTTACCGCCATGTGAAAGAAGTGTTATATTAGAAAAAAAACTATTATTACTTTAGTTCTAAGTATAAACTTAAGTTAGTGTTCAATGTCTCCTTACTTTTTTCATTTCGCCTAACTCCGAGCTTCACGCGAGCGTTCATACGTAGCATATTAATCAAACGTGAAGATAAAATTGATGTGTTTGAAAATGAAAAGTTTTGGGTTCTTTACCAACATTCATCACACATTATCGAACCCGTGGGATTTCCATACAGTTCCTTGATAAATGACGTAATTCGCGAGAGGGTTCTTCTGTAGATATTTTGGCTCAATATTTCACGAGTATTCGTTACAAGAATTACTTTATGTTAAATTGACCAACACTGCACAGGTTACGTGGTTAAGAAATCCAACTAGATGCTTCCTGTTAAGGTAAACGGCACACAGACATAGTTTGTCAGTAGCTGTTTACTTAAGTACCACCGCAAAGCCTGGTTCTTGTGATAGGCAGTGAAATGCGAACATTACCGTGTTCTAGCTTAAAGTTACTGTAAATAGTGAAATGTCCAAAGATATTTAAACTGTGATTTAGAGCGTTGAGCGCAATCAGGTGCTGGGCTCTTTGGCGAGGGATTTTAGGAGCTATTGCTCTTACATATATATTTGTACATTATTTTTCCTATTTTTAATTTTCTGCTTCTAAGTTTTTTGTACTGTGTTTTATATTTAAGTTTGTACCATATCTACAACTAAACTAAATCTATCTATCTAACATATTATCATATAAAAGTTACGCGTGAAAAGAGGTTCTGTATCAGAAACGTTGCGCCCGTCGTAAAGTTTATTTTGGTGGGATCCCGTTCGGCAATATCCTCGGCGTTCGATCTGATGCCGTAAATCATTCTCGGGGTGAAACAATAATTGCGTGCCAAACGATATTGAACTTTATTTCCCTTCAAAACTTTTTATATGTAAGCTAAAGCTTTGTGTCGAACACTATTAGGTATAAAGGTTTGAAAAATACAGTTTTTTTCCTCTAACTGTGTCTACCCGTAACTTTGAGCTTGTCTTAGAATATTTTCAATTTCGTTAGCTGATGTTATATACGACGATCACAAAATACTTTGCAAAAGTGTATGACATTATAAAGAGGTACTGTAAGGACAAAGTTGAAAGACAGTGAATATTTATTATTCAGTCTTACTTCTCTCGTTACCTCCTTGTCCCCAAATCTCTACGAACGTCTACTCCATTGCGTGTTGTCAGCGCATCGCATTATCCAACCCTAATGCGGGCCATCGATCTAGATCAGATGTGATAGTGCTGCCGGAGGTCACTGGTGATAAATCAGTTCTATTAAGATTTCGACACGGGTTCAGTACAGGAATGGATCGCATGGGGAACGATGTCACGGTGACCAGTAGACGAAGAACTTTGGTTTGACCTAAATGATGTTAGGATTAGCGTTGTTATTAATCTAATCTAATTATATTTGCGAATGAAAAAGCCATGGCGAATGTGTGAGATGACACAACAGCAGTGAATAGTAAGACCTGGACACAGAAACATCAAGGTAAAGAGATCTGTCGTTTGTTGAATGAGGTACATTCAAGAATCCTCTTTGACATCACTTTAAAAACTTATTACTAAATATTTATTTTTACTTTAGTTACAGAGGGAAGTGGAGATGTTTGAGAAATCGAGGCAAGCTTTAATAAATGAGAATATTATAATAAAATTCAATAGAAAGCGTTATTACACATATGCGCAAAGTATGGAACTGAAAGCAAATGGCTCGTTAAAGAGGATTCTCTCACATCGGGGATTTATTTAATGGTTCGACGATAAAATTAAACGCTCCTATGTAGTCCTCCCTCAACCTCCATCTTACTCTTACAGCATCCTCTGAATTGTTCTTATGGTATCGACGGATTTGGCTATGATGGTTTATGCGGAAGTGTAACGATCTAGCAATAAAGAACAATTGAAACATTTTACTAAACTGCTTCAACTATTTGGAAGGTAAATTAACTTGCAACTAGTTTAACGTAGAGTTTGTTTCACCATCCTTTGCCAAATAGTTTTTGATCATGTAATATTGAGGTAAAAAATGAACAGATTGTCAATAAAAACTCCTTGACGAGAATCAAATGGGACTTTATTGTGACTACGAAACGAAGATAGAAGATATCTAACTTGAAACCTTAAGTTTGTAAAAGGCAGCTCGCTGCTATCTTAACAGATTTATTGTTGCAATAGCGACGTGGTCCACCCAAAACGAGTCCAGAGGTCCGCCGCGTTCTCTTAAATTATGTCTGCTTACAAAATAATATATTACATTTTAAGTGGGTGCTATCAGCCTAGACGGTAAGAAAAGGTCGTTATTTTAAATATTCACAGGACACTTGTATGTCCCGTGATTTAATAAGTGGCCCCGGGAGATAGTGAAAGGATGTGAAAGGTTTTTCTCTAGAAAAGTTCTCCGTACAATTCGCAGAGTCGTTGTGTGACAGCGGAATAACAAATGTAATGTAAATCTTTTCCAGAGCCTTTGTAAAAAAAAGTAAGGCTATTTTACTGTCACGCTTGCTTACAAATTTTCATGTTTGATTCGGACGGTGTTACTTTGAATCTGAGGTCTTTCATGGGTGAATTTTAAATTGCATTATTTCTTTTTAGTTCTCGGATACTCTTGTTAGAGTACTCTTCAACAAAAAAATATCCGAACTGAGAGTACAACGAATTGAGAGCTGCTACGTCATCAACAGACAATTGGAGAGGCCTAATTTCAGCAGTGGACATAAATGAGTTGCAATTTTTTGTGCGCGTCGTAAAAATTATGTTCATAATCATATTACTTATTTTACTTCGTTGATAGGTAAAGAAACGATTGCCTTTTTTATTTTAACTAAGTCACATTATTTGGCCTTGCAATAGACCATGCCAACATCGTTTAAAGATATGGTCAAATAAAACTCGGCTCATTCTGTTCTCAATTTGCAATTATGATCGTTGTCTCCGTGAATGTGCGATTGCAAGTAACATGTAATTTTTTAGATCTAGTAAAATGTATAAGCGTTGGTTTTACTTTTATTGGCAAGAGATTGCTTACATATTTTTTTTTGTGCTTTAACACGTATTCAAGTATACATTAAGTTATGTAATGCTGTAATATCATTTTCAACTCGCGAGAAACAAATATAATCAAAGAGTAGAACTAGAAAAGATATTACAATCTTTAAACGGTTAAACAGGTTTTTTAATAGCACGGTCTGGTCGTTGTTTTACAATGAATATTAGACAGAAATCGGTTCAACCGTTATGGCGCAGCAAGATGTCGTGTTCTCGTAGTGACTGGTGGTAAGTTTGCAGTGCTTCTTATCTACAGTCGCTAGTACAAACTAAAAGTAAGTGCTTGCTTTAAAAAGAGAATTATAATTTTGTAGCTATTTTCAACATGTCAAAGCTACCGGCACAGAGGCTGGAGAGCTCCACCGGCATCACGTCGAGGGTACTTGTACCCTCTTACTCACATTTACGTCGCCGCTTTGAACAATATAAAGACTTAAACATTATCAACCTGATTCCAGGAGCACATATGTGATGAGTTTAAGAACTTTTTTTAAGTACCGAGTTAAGTATTGCCGGAATCCATCCCTCAAAGGGCTTTAATAGATTACCGAGTAAAGTATTCCAAGTGCGCTCCGTCTGTGTATTTTTTATCTGAATCCTTATTTTGACGCTAACGACGTTCTGCCGGGAGGACGGAGAGGGAAAAAGTGCCGCCTCACAGCGAGGCAAGCAGATTTCAAACGAGTGAGGATTCGTTTTTTTTTAAAGCTTTCCACCGCCTATGCAGATATGTTTGGCTCCGTTGTAATTTGAACTCTATTCCTTAAAATAATAAAACGTAAATTCGTCCATACTTCTAAGTAAGCTGCGTGTGATTTATTTTAATGTCTGAAGTACAGTTCCGCCTCCCGCGGACTTGAACATTGTTCAGAGGAATATTTGCGTATTATTTTTATACAACAGTGTCGAGACGAGTATGACCTCCATCTCGTGGTACTTATAACATATATATGTCGGATGGAAGACCTATTTGGTATATAAAAAGGAAGAAATAAAGAAAATGTCAAAAAAGCTGTCAGAGAGAAAAAAGACGAACGTATGAAGAGAATAAGTTAAAGATTAAATTTGTGTGTTTTAGAAGTATAAACGATTAAATGATGTTTTTAATGAATAAAATATTAACAGTAACGTCATAGGTGTTTCTTTTGGCGCCTTAATCCCACATATATATATCTCTAGTATGAGTATATACATATATACTACCGTTAACAAGGCCTACGTTAGGTTGCTTCACAAAAAGCCACTAAGTTTGCATACGTCGCCGTGAAATACACAGTAAGTATCGTTACCGCTAAAATTTCACTAAAAATAGCGCCTTTCTGACCGGAACACAATAATGTTTGTGTATAACTGTTTGTCTGTAAAATTTTAAAGTGTTTATTTAGACAGTGTCCGATATATTACCAGTAATAATTGTACTTCGTTAAATTGCGGTAAGTAAGTTTTTGTTATCGGAAATTGTCAATTTCTGCGGCAAAATAACTGTAATAGGTTTTGATTAAGTGCGAAAGGTTGTGAAGCATGTATTATTACTAGGGCAACACAAACAGCGCAATGTATTACTTACTTATTACTATCAGATGAATGCTCTAATCTTCTTAGATCGCATCTACTACATGCAAATTATATTACAGAATACATAATATGAAATAGTAGCCGTGAGAGTCTAGTGGTTTGAATGCCGGCTTTCCAATGCGAAGGTACCGGGTTCGAATCCGGCCTGCACCAATGAATTTTTCAATTTATGTGCAGTTAGCATAAAACACCAACTATTATCACGTGCTTTGACGGTGAAGGAAAACATCGTGAGGAAACCTGCATATATCTATGTCATGACCATCCGTGGTCGGACTAGTATGTGAAATGGAGAAGGCAGTGGCAACACCACTCCATTATAACTGACAAGAGAGTCGTCGTGTGTTTCGATAAAAACATGATGACCACGACCCTCAGTCATGAGGAAATACGACTTAGAAGAATATGAAATAATTCCTACAATCTTTTCTTTCAGTCAATACATTTTGTTACAACTTATATTTACTCACCTGTTCATTTATGTGTTACTTATCTCAATGGTTTGCGGCACAGTAAAAGCTTTCAGTTACAAAAAAATAACTGAAGAATGGGAACAGTTTTTGTTTTTACAGCAAGAGCGTGGCTTTGTATTATACAAAGCGCGTTGTGGTCGGCAATTAGCTGCTGAAAATTTTCAGCCGAAGGAAAAAGTTAACGGCGTCAAAGCCTTGCCACCGGCGGCCGAAGTGCCGCTGTTTGTTTTTAGCTTCACCGCTTCAAGTGAAACGGTTTAAGGTGTTAAAATGTAATTTAAAGCGTATTCAAAATAGGTATTGTTATATATTTAAAGCGTTTTTCTGTATATCTTATGTTTATGTAAAGTTTTATAATATTACCAACACATACAAAAATACATTTGACTTGCATGTAATTTTCACTAATTTTACAACATAAATGTTATTAACACTTATGTTTTTCACGACAAAACCAACTAACAAGCTAAAAGTGTTTTATAGTGAAATAATATGCGAAAAGTTTCATACGACATCTGCAAAAAAACATGGCAATGAGAATGTTATCATATTTTAATAGGCGTTTGTGTAAAATTTTTGAATGAAACTATTAGTGCGTTAAACTATGAGAGGTATATGAAATAACCACGATTTTTTCATACAATGGTTAGTATTCAATGTTAATGACGCTTAATTTTAAAGAAAAAGACGACTCTGTATGAAAAAGTGTGCTCGCAAAGAACACACAGTAATATTCTAATGGCAGCACATTAATAATATAAAAGGGATAGTTAATTTAGCGGTTTGTAAAACATTCGTCAACAAGCGTCATTCAAAGCTTACTTAACCACGGAATTGTACTTAAACCTTCGAGTTACACAGACTCACGGAAACAATATTGTTTCTGAAGAATTGCTATAAGTTGCTGTTATTTAAAACAATTTGTCTATTTACTAAATAAAATACCACCTGAATATCCATTACTTTGTAAATTGAATATTTCGGTTATCCCACTCCAATCCGACATCCAAATGACGACCGATCCCTTTGACTGAACTATTTACAGATGCTAAATTGTAACGCAGTTCATTTATAATCCTCCTTCACGCCCAAAAGGCTTTGTCGCAAACCGATTTATAAATTTGAAGTTATCGTCACTTAAATATGCATGGAATTATAACAACCAAGCGCTTGATTAATTATACTTGAACCTTGTTGCCTTTTTTAATATTTTCATGAAATATGCTAATGTAAATTCCTCGTCAAACAGGCGCATAGTATATAAGTTACGAATTTGTCCATCGAAGTCACATAGTTAAAATAGAATTAACAAATATATAAATAACATATGACTGAAGTAGTAAATCGTCGTTATAATTTTTTTAATTCAACTTAAATATTTTATTGTATAATCTTATAACATAAGTATACCGAAGGTTTAATGCCTTCAGGAATTAGCCAATAGAAGACATATTTTATTTTAAAAAATAAAGTTGACAGTCCGTAACTATATAATCTTTTTTAGCTAATACTTGTATATAATAGTTTATACACTAGATATTATATAAAGGTTGAAACTAAAACAGTCCACCGCAAGCATTTTCACTAATTAGATAGTTGTAGAAAAAGCTTTTGTTGCTTTGTGAATGTGCCCCGAAATAGTTTGAGAGCTAGCCACGTTTAGTTTTCGTGTAATTGGCTGTAGTTCAGGCTGAAATTGTTCACTGCTTATTTGCGAACTGGAGAGGAGGTATTATAAATTTCTAGCAGAGCAATAAAATAAGCAAGAGCAATAATATAGCGATTATAAATATCTAAGTTCGGTAAAATCGATTCACACTCCATCGCATGGGATCCTGGAACCGAACCGTGTACCAAGGCAAGCGATTACAAACATTACTATGTACACAAAGAGACGACAACCAATTTTACTAATTGTATAGTGTGCAAGAATAAAAGACTTTTAATTTATGTTATATTACTAGTCTGTAAGTAATGTCTGTAAAGTGAGAATGACGGTTTTTTATTATGTAATGGACGCAATGATCACGCGGACCCGCCTCGTGTCGTAGCTCCGTTATAAAATAGCTTACGGCCTGCTAGTGTATAGCGGTAGAAGGAAATAAAATTGTTGTGTCGAAGTTTTATGCGACCGTTACGTAAGAACTTAATGCAGCAAGCTCCAAGCGATAACTTAAACTTTAACGATGGCAATTTAAAGGCCATCCCCGTTCGCGTTTAATTGCGCAGTTAACTTGTTTAAGGGATCTTTTGTACTTTAGTTTATTTGGGCTTAGTACAATGTAGCACCTGTAGGAAAGGAGGTGTGTAACATACAAAATTGAAGGATATGGTACTTGGTCTAATGGTTATGGAGTTCAGAAATTTCAATTAGTTTAAAAGTTTTTTTATTTACGTATTCGTCATAATTTTTATATAAAAGTCACGCAAGTTACGAGTCATAACATTAGCTATAAATTAATGAAATTCACTTAAGGTAAGATAGGAGCAAACCGATAGACCAACGACACGTTGGCAAACATGTAAAAATAGTTTTTTTTGGCTCTAATATCATTAAGTAGAAAGTAATTTTTTTTGGTTATTACAAAAAACACAAATTTTTCTTATACACAAAAACATCATATGTTTTTAGTCTCTTAAATTTATTAACATACTCAAGAGAGTATAAGCCTATAAGTTTCCTTTTATCTTTGTAAGCATGTAGTAATTATTTCCTAGTTTAACAGTTTAACAATTTTCACCCCATAATTTAATTTATCTACACACATATAGATGGCGCTTTATCTAGTGCTGTAAACCGAAACAATAACTAGAACACTCTGCTAATGAAATAGATTGGCGAATCGGATAGTGCGGAAAGGTTTCTCAAAAGAAAAGCTCGAGACCTGCCTCTGACTGAGTTATTCAATTATATTGTAATCGTAAGTACACTGAAGCAGAGCCGTATTTAATTTAAAGGGACGAGGTCCCGCCGGCGGCCGCGCTTTGTACTCACCGCCGCGACAAAGTCTTTTGGATACTTCAATAATGAGAAAGTAAGTCACTTATAAACTTTATAGTACAATTATGCAAGAAGAAAACAATTGGGTAGAAGGTCGAGATATTATTACGGTATAAATATATTTAAACCTTGGTTTAGACAGTACAGCGACACAGTGATCACATAGTTTTCTGAGGTACATTCCTCTAGTTCACAGCTAACTTTAACTGCATACATGGTGTAGAGGTCAGCTGCTTGCCTAACACGGAGGTTCGATTCCGAAACACATAACCTAACACCATTATATTGTAAATCTGCCATTGTAACTGTATTTTGTGTTCCAGCTCTCATCGATAGATCTTTACTATCTACAGCCTCATTATCACTTGAAACTGAGATCAAGTTTTCACTTAATCGGTATACGATAGTGTTTGCATATCCTACGGCTATATCTAGTGTCACAAAGTGAATTTCTTGTCCGTATATATCTAAACTTTCCTTGACGATCCAGGCAAATGATTGACGTCGTGTTTGGAATTTAAGATTTAACGGAATCTTATGAATGTCGTGTCACCAATAACAAAGGTACTTCACGGTTTTTGGAGGGTCCATTCGCAATGAACGTTTCCCCGGGAACGGCGATTGATGACGCGATCCGTCACTTTGTGTCGTATTACTCCGGGCTGATTGTCGTCACTAAACCTACCGAACACTATTGCTTAGCTTTCGTCGCTTTGTTTTTAGATATTCACTTGTTTGTTACTTTCGTATTTTGTACTGTAGTTCATTTATATAATAATAGAATGTAAAGGACACTTTATGGAGACTACGTCTCATTTATCAAGGTGCCACTTTAACCTGATGGTTCTGATGAACAAAGTCCTGTTTCCATCGTTTTTTAGTTGTATTAAAAATACAAGTTTTCATTATTTATAAACGGCGAATTGTGAAAGAGATATTTTAGTATTATTTGCAACTGATGGATTGTTCTGTTCGTTCATGTATTGTATATTGTATTTTAGGAGCTTTACTAAAAAGAGTTGAGCAATAAATTTCACTCGTATACTTTTCTGTGATATTGTACCTATCAAATGCCTAGAATAATTTAATCTAGTGTTTTTTTATTTGTCAAGGGACTAGGTCCAGAATGTTTTGAGCTATATAATAAAAGAAGCAAATCAACAGCTTTACACAATTTCGGAGTTTTCAGTTATTCTATACAAAGAGATCGCTGAGAATTGTTATGAATAATATTATTTTTGTAAAGAAGTTTCTGTTCGCATTGCGTTTATTAGTCCCAGTGTCTGAAAGTTTTTTAAACTAACAGCTGTGTGATAATAATTCTATTCAGTAATAAGTAATCCTTTGAGGATACGATTCTTAACAGTTCATTAAGAATTCATGAGTAAAGTTATGGTAAATGGAGTCATCTAGAGGGGTGAGTTCGCGCTGAAACAACTGATAAATTTGATTTTAAATCAGTAGTTTGCAATTCAATGTGTTCTTTTCATTTCATTGTAGTTCTTCTGCCTCTGTTATGGATGATGAATATAATTTAAGAACGTGTGCAGCACAAAGCGGTAGATAAAAATTCAATATTTCGATATTAATATTTATGACACGGATATATTCTTTCACCATTTTAATGGAAACTATTTTTAGACGAAAAGCTTATATCGAGGCTGCTACGAAATGTAAAACGTTTTAGCACTTCGTGGTAATGAAAAATAACATAAGATGCCTTGAAACATAATTTTATTTCATAACGCTGGAACATGGGTCTTCTGGATTTTGAATAACTTACCTATTCGCTTCGATTTACATATATGTTACTGAACGTAGTATGAAGGTAAATATACAGACATGGTTTTCAGTGGTCGCTTGTCGAACGAATGTTTAATTTATTAACGTACAACAACTTACAAATGTTACCACAGCACGAGATATATTGACATAAGATTTTAAATATCGTTATCCAAGTACTTTCACTAGATACAGCGCCTAGTACTTCTGTAATATATTGTATAAAAAGCTTCTCGGAGTCGAGTGGATTATTTGTCGAAGTATCCATAACAATTCGCTGAAGCGATTCTATGAAGGGGTGGAATTTATTGATCTGATCACGTTCCCTCAGCGCGCTGGAGATGGATTGGTCCATTCATCAGTTTTAACCAAACAACAGAGTCGGTTCCGACGGCACGCAAAACGATCCCATCTCTATTCACTTTAAACAAGTAAACTTTGAATCGAAATTTAGTCTTATATTAAGTAAAAATAGGTTTTGTTGTTGTCGATCAGAAAGAACAGGGCGTATGTTTGTAGAGTTGACATATAAGATATTAAATCACGTTAGTATCTTCACTAGCTACAGCTAACTTAAAATCGGGAGACATTAGTGTTTGCTCGATTATTAATGATAAGAATAAGAGCTGAGATGGTACCTAAGCAAGAAGCTTGAAGTTTCGTGATCGTATAATATTTAACTTTAAGACGGATCGGAACATTATAAACATTTGTTTTAAAAAAACCTTTGTGTAAATCTTTTTATATCTGCTTGTGTATTGAGAAAATAATGTTTTTTAAAGTTAAGATCAAGAATGAATTTCTTCACTGAGAGTTCGTTGTCGCCGGTCTTCATTATAATATAAAGTTATACTCCAGCGAGATATCTCTCTGTCTACGGAATGCAGCTAATTCACTACAACTCTTATAAAATGAAGAGTAATCTGAAAGGGTCACAGGTTTCTCGCAATCCGTCTGCGGAGGCCGGCGGCGGAAATAGCGGAGGCAGCGACGAGAAATTGCCTCAATTTATACTCTTTCTTTTAACATTTCTTACCAACTTTCTTACCGCCCGTACTAATTGGAGTCATAAGTAACGCAGATTCAAAAATTCAAACTTTTTTTTATAAAGGACGCGACGGATTGCTTCCAAATTTAATGAAATTTGTGCGTTTATAATTATGTTACTGAAAACAGGAGTTTCTTAAGTTCAACTGCTTCTGTGCAACTAGATATAAACGAATTAGAATTAACACTCGGCACCTTACTAACCAGCGAAAATTTGAGAGTAAAGAATAAAAATAAAAAAATTGTCGAAATAGAGGAAGGGATCGTAAACGATAAGTTACATAACACTGAAATATGAAAATGTTGACAATGTAGTCTGAAGTAAAGTGTATATATATACGTAGACAGTAATAATGGTCGGTGTTAGTTTAGGTTAAGTTACTACATAGTTTTGTTACTTCTGCCCTATACAAAGTTATCACTGCATAATTAGTTACGAGTGGGATTGATTAATTATACATTCCCAAGTAATCATTAGTTATAATAGAACTAATAGAACATTGATGTTGATTTTATTATAGTTCATTTTTTAAGAATTACTTCATGACATCGGTTATATGGGGCACTATTATTCTGAAAAAATATTTCGGTTCAGATGAAAATAATTCCGTAAAAGTGAACTTATGAAGTATTGAAATTGCACGAAATTCTTTACATTTTTTAAGAACTAAAAGTTATATTACCCGCTGCTATATCCCCGTGGACTTCACCATATTTTTATAGAGTTTTCCAGACAGAATATATGTAACGATAGATATTTTTATTTTCACTTTTTATTTTTATTTTTTTTACCAGGTGGCAGGTCTCTGTTGCCGGAGACCGTCTGGGTGGGTACCACCGCAGCTCCTATTGCAACCGCCAAGTAGTAGTGTGCAAACATTACTGTGTTCCGGTTTGAAGGGCGCTGTAGCTAGTGTAATTACTGGGGTAACGAGACTTAACACCTTATGTCTCAGGCGACGAGCGCAATGTGGTGCAGTGTGTACCATCTTAACTAGCAGCACGTTGTCATGGGCAAGCGTATCACTTACCATCAGGTGAATGTCTTGCTCGTCTCGACGCAAAGTAGTATAAAAAAAAAAAAACTTAGACTAGTGCTTGACTATGATCATCACTGATAATAAGCGGCAATGTAATCTAGGTGGTAAAGCGCACTAGTCTAGAAGAAGCCTATTCACTCTTTTCTAGAAGAGAAAAAACTTCAGTTGCTTTTTATCACAGTTATAGTTAGACCTTCCCATATCAAGAAGAATTAGATTAAGGTTATATTAAATGAAACGACTTATACCTAACTTGAATCTATGTATGAACATTGCAATGATCGTTCAATATAAGTTTTTCAATACTTCTGTAGATAGAGATATAATCTGTACCCTCGGTAATAAATAGAGAAGAAGAGAAACGCATCCGCCGGGTTCCGTCAACATATACTCTAATTACAGAGTTCATTTGGATGTTCGCATACGCAAGTACCGCGGGCACACGAGCACTCGTTGGTCTGCCTTTATTAACGCAAGTGCTAGTGCGGAGTTTGTTCTGGCTGCGCAAACAGGCTGACCGCACTCCCGTCCCCTCCCGTCCCCGGCCGTCCCCGGCTGTCCCCACTTGTTTGTGAAACCGACCCGATAATGGCGACCCGACGAACACTCTCCCGCAAACAGACCTCTCGCTTACGAAACCTCTCTGATGTCAGATAAACGCAATATCCTGTAACGGCGGAACTGCCGGATGGAGCTGGGGCAGGACATAGACGCAGGTACGATCGCCTCCCTGATGAGTGACGACGGATGTCGCCGCGTATTCCTGAGGTATTGCAAGAACATCATAGCAGATACAATAAAGAAAAATAAAACAAGAGACACGCAGATAGACTGAATTAGCTGTGATATTAGGATAAGCTGGAATGGATAAGAGCAACCAAGTATATGATATGTGATAAGTTTTAAGTGTATTTTCTAAATTGTTATTGGTTTTTAAAGTGTTTTTAATTGTTAGTAAACAGTAAACTGTGATATTAGCGTAAGTTTTAATAAATGTGAGGTTGTTTTTATTATTTATATTTTTAAAAATTGCATAGTGCGCGATCTATTCCAGCTTTTCATGAGTTTCAGGAATATGAGAACGAGAAAGTATGCACAAATAGGTTAAGTATACAAAATGTAAGACGATGTCGTAAAAAATATCCTGTAACGGTGCACGCACGAGAACATTCTCTTAATTGAACTAAGCATCAAACCGAAGAAGAGTACGACTTCGACCTGGTGATAAGAGAAACTTGAAAACAGTTAGTTACATATAGAACAATTAAACTTGATTTAATTATTTTCTCAAACAATGAGACGCTTTCAAAGTAGTTATCAAACATTACTCTCTCTTAGTCGTATTTCCATATGACTGAGGGTCGTGATCATCATGTGTCGTGAACACATGACGACTCTCTTGACAGTTATAATGGAGTGGTTTGCCATTGCCTTCTCCATTTCACATACTAGTCCCACCACGGATGGGCACGACGTAGATATGCGGGTTTCCTCACGATGTTTTTCTTCACCGTCAAAGCGCGTGATATTAGTTGGTGTTATACTAACTGCACATAAATTGAAAAATTCATTGGTGCAGGCCGGATTCGAACTCGGTACCTCCGCCGTGGAAGGCCGACGTTCAAACCACTAGGCTATCACGGCTCAAACATTCTAATAATAACTTCAAACATTACTACTTCCTAGTAAAGTTACGTTGACTAGAACACTGCAATGATGTTATGCCGGGGGACAATATGTCGGAATTTGAAAAAACCTTGTTGACATATAGGTTTAAGATTTTATTATTTCTCGAAAGATTATACATCACTTGTGAGAAATAATACCAACTAATATCACGTGCTTTAACGGTGAAGGAAAACATCGTGAGGAAACCTGCATAACTATGTCATGACCATCAGTGGTCAGACTAGTATGTGAAATGGAGAAGGCAATGGCGAACCACTCCATTATAACTGACAAGAGAGTCGTCGTGTCTTCAATAAAACATGATGACCACGACCCTCAGTCATGAGGAAATACGACTTAGAAGAAGAAGAAAGTGAGAAATAAAACATTTTAAAAGTAAAAAGTAAACAGACAGGTAGAACGTAAAAAACATTGACAAACAGCAGAACTCCGCAATCGTTGATAAGTTAGTGTTTGACTTCACACTCAGGATCCGAGGGGACTTGTTCTTGTTGAATCCGGTTTTGTTCTTCTCGGTTTTTTCTTTCCGTGGGACAAATGCACGGTCAGGCCTTTATGCAAATGGAAGCAACTAAACTATACCGCGCATTTGCCCACATGCAGCGCCATCTCTCGGTGACACAGCGAAATAATGCATTATACGTTTAACAGTTAGGGTGCTTATACACTGCAGCACATATGAATCGCCGAATGTGACTCGGGAATCCGACCTGGTATCCTTGTACCAACCACACCACCAAAATGATCCTTAAATAGTCTACTTTTGTATAGTTATGTTTAAAACAGCTAAAATTACAAATTTTCTATTTATTAATATCATTTATTGTAGTTCGACGTTCGCTGGGTATAGTCAGAAGTTTTATAAAGGCATGTAATGTAATAAAACCATATGTTTGTACGTAAAAATAAGTGTCCTTGCAGTTGGAGTGGGGCTGGTGGGTTTTGATCCCGTTTTCATATCCCCGCGATATTGGAGGGCCGCGGCACCGAACGCGGGACCGTCTTTATTAAGCAATAAACTGTTCTGTATCGAGATTGGTATTTCGCTTTGAAATTCTTGAATATTTACCAAATATCTGTGTCCTACGTGAAACCGAGTTTGCTCGTGTAAATTTCGCATCGAACATTTTATTTGCTCTTTGCCTTCGGACGACCGTAAAAGGAGCGCGAAGGTAATATGGTACATTTTACGGTCATGTGTAAAGTTCTGAAACATTTCACAGAAGTTTTCTATATCATAAAGCGAGAAAACGATCAGCTGATCTACGAAACATAGGATATACACACAATATTTATATCTTATAGACTATTACATCGTTATTTTACAACTAAGAAACTAAACACGTAGACGTTACTCTGTTTGGAAATAAAACGCCCGCCTATAACAATTATCTACTTGTTAGGATTATTATACAACATTACACACTTCAGTAGCAATCAGTAAATTAAGTTCTGTAACTTTACGACTAAGTTTTCCATTTACAGTACCTTTCTAACCTAAATAGCAAAGTTTCCCGACGATCGAACGACGAAATAGTTTGAGCTCTTATTCGTATGTCTAAAGAAAGGGAAGTTACAGTAATATTACTGTCTGTGAACTAAAAGTTTGTTATTTAAACTCCTCAAATGTTAGTTGTAGTCAGAGAGCAATTTTTTGAATAAATGAAAAGGCAAAGTATGTAGTTTATATATCCAGCAGTGGTTGTCTCTTGCTAACACCACTACGCAGTAATTGCTTCGTCTCTCTTTTGCTTGGCTGTGTAAAAAAAATAAGTTCATTGTACTCTTGACACGCGATAAAGTTATTTAAGCTCAGCATGTTACACGTAAGTAATCAAAAATTTATTGTTAATTGTTCCGGTTTGAAATTTTCTTATAACATCAATATAATTGATCAGAGAACATTTGATCAATTAAGTATTTTGTTGTTTACAACTTAACACGGAAGCCTTCATAATACTGGAGCACAGGATCTTGGTAACGTTCGCAGAAAAATCTGCTGAAATTTACCTGAACATGTTAGATTTTATTAGCTCTTTACGACAAGTTGAAATTATGGTATATTGTAATGTCTCCTATAGCAATACGGTCTTAGCATGGTCAGAATTAATTACCAAACGTGGTTGAACTATGTCTGGTGGAATGTGGTCTATCTTGTTATTTTTACAAAAGTAAGATTCTAAAAATAACAAGATAGAACACGCAAATAGGGTTCAGTTTATTTTAAGAAATTCAGTTTCAAAATATAAGTAATACTGCGAGTTTTCATGCAGGAGAAAATTAAGAGCGAGAGATGGTCAGGATACATTGGTTAAAGAGTTTCTGAGTACGGTTTATGTTAACATAACAAGATACAAAGTAATAGACACTTCTCTTTTCAACATACATATTTAATTTACACAGTTTTTATATATACAATTCACAAGTCACTGAGTTCACAATTCTTACGCTGTCCAAACAGTAATGAGCTGAATATCCACAGTTGTCCGCCATTTATACCAAAATGACAGCGGCGCCATCTTTACAATAATCAATACAACTATTGAATTATTATCAATTTTAATGTGACAATGAACATACAATATTAAATTTCTAATTATAATAATTTAGCACCATTTACACGTTTTCACATATAAGTTTCTTCGTAGAACTTGCTTGTTTACATAGTTTCTTTGCAGCTTTTTAGTTATAATGAAGAACATATTTTTTCGTTTGATTGATTTAGCTAGTTTTCGAACCAGTGCTTGCTTAATAAAGATTTCAAAGTGTGTGTTTTTGTCGTAAAAAGATCAAGTTCAGCGAGGTCAACCAATTCATTAAACACTTTTGAGGATCTATTGAAAAACGAATGCTTTCTATAATTTGACTTACAAAGGGGAACACATAAGAGCGTGGGGCGTCGTTGTGACCGTGTGGGGATACATATATTTATTTTGGAAAGTAATAAAAAGTATTACTTATTAATATTCTTAATAATATTCCCAATATTTCAATTATACTAAAAGAAATATAAATACAATTATTACATAACTATTAGTATGAAATATAATAGTACAATATGCAGTAATTCATTTTGGATTGATTAACAGTCAATACAATTACTATTTTTCTAACAAAATGTTCATAACCACAATTATTTATCCTCAATATCTAACAAAAGATAATATAATATGTGTATTTATATGTAATGTACACAAGTTTGTGTTAAATTGTGGAATTTAGTACATATCATATGTCCAACAACGCGGCGCCCTGGCAAAGCCTACAGAGGCATTGTTCCTCGCATGAGCAGCACGTTGGGAATGTGGCGCACGTGTCCGAGATACTCTGCCAAGGCCTACATACAAACACATAGCTTCTACGTACATAACGTCTATAACTAATAGAAACTAACAATTTGATGATAAAGTGAAAACCCATCAAAAAGATGAAAATCTTAAAATAAAGCTTTGATATACTAAGTAAATTGAACATCTCAATCCCATGCCATGTGTTTCGTCATCACAACATCTTGTCCACACCTCGTGCTACATCTAACTACAGACAAAATTCATACCTATTTAGAGTCTGTAACTCATTTAACAATGAATACAGCGACTGCGAAGAGATCGATCTGTTTAATACCAGCGGTGCCTCTGTTTGTAAATCATTAACTACTTTTTTTCTGCAAAAATGTCATTATTTAGTTTAGCGTTTAGAATAAATAGGCGTCCTTAAATTTACATTAACTTTATTTAAAACTAAATGTGAAAACTTGTTATATTTTTTTTTCTATTTTTAATCTATGTAATTAACTCTGTTTAAATATTAGTATAAGCTGTAAGTTTTCTTGCATACAAATAAAAAAATAAATAAATATGAGCGTCTTAAAATCATTCCGTTGATAAATCCACTCTTTTAATTTACAGTCAACTCTCCGAATGATAACAGAGGAAATGATAATGGAGTGGTTGTGAGGTCCGCGGCGGAAGCGGCTTACACTGACCCGGGACCCTTCAATAAAGCGGCGACACCCGCGGGCCTTTACTTGTTTACTCTTTTTCTTTTATTGAAGAATTAAGATGTATAAAGCATTTTTTAAAAACGATAAAAAAATCACATAAAATGATTTCTTATATTTCCGCGAATGTTACACATTTATTAAAACTCAACTTTACGGATTTTATCGCGTTTATTACTTAATTTGTTTATTCCCGACGTTTCGACCGCTTTGCAGCAGTCATGGTCACGGGAGGACTGAAATGATAAATGTCCAAATGTCACAGCTATCACGTGGTACCCACAACTTTTTATTTATTATTAATGGTCCGATCCACGTAGAATGAGCGCACCGTGTCTTGAAGTCTTCTAGTGGTATGCTTGGGATTTGGTTTAATTTTATTGATAATTGGATCCCAAGCCGATGATATTACCCATCTTCTCTATTGAAATTAGGATGTTTTTTATTATTTCAATAGCTCGGCGAATCCTCCTTGGCAGGAAACGGTGTTCTTTTGCGAGGATTTGAGGTTTGTCAAATCTGATGTAATGGTTGGGATGTTGCGAAGCGGTCGAAAAGTCGGGAATAAACAAATTAAGTAATAAACGCGATAAAATCCGTAAAATTTAATTTTAATAAATCACACAAAAGTTATAGTCTCTGTAGCTGTGGGATTTTCTAATGAAAAACTAAATAATAACGGGTTAGCAGTTCGGGTGCTGCGTCGCCGTTCACAGGCATAAATATAAGTTAAGAACTTCTTTCAATACTCCTTTAGCGTTAGAGGTTAAACAGCAGACGTTGGGATAGTTCTTGCTGTTCTAAGTAAATAGTAAGTTCAATTTTTAGCCGAGCTTAGAAGTAAATCTTTCACTTTTCTTTATGTTTCTCGAAAGTAATATTCAAGTTTCGATGCTCTTTTTAGGTAGTATCTAATGGAAAAACATGGTTTCTTTAAGACAAAAACAATTTAGGAGCTCCGATTTAATCCGATGAAAATTTAACGTTTCATCGTGTATTGTGGTGGACCCGCGTGACGTCACCCCGATGACACGACAAAGCTTTTATGATTAGCTACAGTAAGCTCACTGCGGGACGATAACGAACTTTGACGCGGGAATCGGGGATCATTTTGAGAAAAATTATTCCCGTCACGAGCCTTGACACCCTTCGTGGAATGAGACAAATGGATTAAAGCGCTATGCTAATGAACTTTCAAAATGTTTACATGTAGGATGTCTAAGAATGCAGCCAGGTACATTTAATTTTAGACTAGTAATGGTAAAAAAAAGTACTAAGGTAGGCTAATAAAAGGATGTATAAGTACACGGATCTTAAATTAACACAGTTCATAAGTAAAACAAACAGATAATATCGTCGGTAAATTCAAACAGCTGTAAACATAAGTTGTAAATCTGAAAGTTTTACATTACGCGCCGCACATAAATTACCAATATTGCGCGGAGATAATATTTTTTCCCCTTACACTTGTAAACTCCGCTTCGCCGCCGGGTTGCTTATCAGCGTTACAGGAATCCGCTTTTCAGTATTTTATCGCTTCAAGTTTATTAAATTACGTTTATGTTAATTTACTTAATTTAAACGAACCGACGACCTCTTGTACTAAGAAAACTACGCAAGTTCTATTTCTTTCAGAAGATCTTAATAAATTAATTGTACGACAAAAATCTACTATAACACGTGAACAATATATTTCTTACGTATGTAACTAAGTCGGAAATGCTGGAAGCCGGTCAACTTGGCACTGCTAACATCCGCATTAGAAGTCGGCTCGCGCCTGCGGGAAGTGAACTTGGTAATAAAACTGAAACGGACGCACGATTCTTATGCTATTTTACCGAATGATATATTTGATTCCAATATCTGTATCAAATATATCATTCTAAATCTATATATCATTTGAAAAATGGCTTGAAACCGAGTTTACAGAATTTATTATTTAAGAGATAAAACAAACTGGAATGTGTCATTGTAATATTTTGCAGAGTTTTGTAAATCCTTCACTTGTTGTTGTGTCCTGTTTAATATGTACAGAACTAGATTAAGCTTATCGCCATTTTACAAGATCGATAAGTTTCTGCACTTCAGTAATTTCAAAAGTTGTAGTAGCTAAACCGGAACACAGAAATGATAATCTTATTACTACTTAGCGGCGGAAGTAGCCGCATTTGTGGTAACCGCACAGAATCTTTTCGAAAGAGGTTGGAGGTGAGTGTAGACGAGGTACATCTACAGTTTACGTTGATTTACTACATGTCGTAAGTTTTCTCAGATGGAAAAGTATGTAATGCTGCTTTATGAAATGTAAAGACATTTCGGCGGACCCATTCAATAGTTTCGCTACATCGGCCGTTTCATCCGGCAGTTACGCTACCACGGCATATTTCTTTCGGGCGTGCGCTCAACTGAATTTTATTACAACTCGCCTCCGCGCACGACTACTTTTATAACACGTTTTCCAAAAAAGTATCAGATGTAGATAAACAATTAAAGAAAGAAAAAAGATAAAAATTTAAACAGATTTAAGGAGCAAAATCACTTATTTTCATTTCCCTATTAGAGGCGGGTAGGCTTTTTTAGTCGTTTTGAAGAAAAAACTGGCACGAAATATCTTCTTTAATTTTTTAAATAGCTACAGTATTTTTACCATCATGAAAAGAGATTTTATCATTACACCATTTCCCACTTTCTCCCATTCGTTAAGACTTTCAGGTACGTTCGTATTGTGGAGTGAAATACTTAAGACGTCATTTGCTATCTTTATGCTTTGAAGTTTTATTTCCCAACCGGCCTTATCTGCCGCACCATGCTTACGGTCTAGTTAACTGTGACAACTAATTACAAGTTCATTATCAGGACATTGTTGGACTTAGTTAAGGATTTAATGTTTAATTAACTTGTACCGGTTACTGCGTAGCTTCGGAGTAAGTCTTTATTCTCAAAGTGAGTCCCAAAACACGGTTACATTATGTTTGATTTGAGGAGGAATGATACATCGTTAATAATGTTGTGCTAGTTAGAATGGTAAGCACTGCAGCACATTTTGATCGTAAAAACTCAAGTTGTTAAATCACATTAGTAGTTACACTAACTACTAGCCGATGTACTGAGTCCCGGACCTTTTTTTCTAACTCACAAAACTTTGATTCTATCTAATTTAAAGTACATAGCTTTAAGTTCTTTTAAAACAAATATCTTTATTATTATAACAACATCGAAACGAAGCAAGTAGTAAAAACAGTAATAACTTTCAATGAAAAACGATCGCGTTTTTAAGATTTGATATATTGTTTTTTATACATTCGTACAACATATACCAAAAGTGAAATCACTTTTTGAAAAGAAATTTTAGTATTGTAATTACTTTACAATTATGCATTAGACTATAATTTGTTATCCCGACATATTAAATACATAAAAAAGTTGATTTTTTTTACATTCAATTGTAACTTTGTAGCATAGATTTTAATTTAGACACGGAGACACTAGCGTGATAACTGATAACGCTGGGAGTGTTATTTTTATACTTTTTATGTATTAGATATAATGATCACTTAATTTACTTTTAGTTTTTATGTAAACAGTTAACATTTATATAGTAAAATACTTGCTGCTCCCTTTTAAAGCAAGAAGGCGGCGGGTCTGCGCGCTAGTAATATGTGCGCCTAAATTACTATCAAATTGGGCACTAACAAAAGGTTTATACAGAGTTAAACCTCTGTGCGTCGGTTCAACTTAATTAACCCTCAGATCGTGTCGTCCATTGTGTGCCCACATGTGTACCTACGTACCCATTTTAGCTCTGAGAAAATTAGTTATGTTCAAATTCATCTAATTTGAAACTGTTATATGCCACACGGTATAGTCTTTGTAAATGTGTTTCTTGAATGTTGATTCTAATCTGAAAATTTACTGAAGTGTCTTTTGTTCATCACGCATCCTCTATTCACCATTACATTATATGTTTTGTTTTCTTACCCTAGTAATTTTACTAGCGACTTTCAGCGTCAGAGACCGTCCACCTTTACTAACTGCTTAAGGTAACGAGAAAATATTGCCTTCAGCTGAAACATGGATGTGATACGTATCATCACACTCCTCTTTTTGTTTCGATGTTTAAAAATAATAATCTCTTTATAAAATAGGTTAAATGATGGTATCTACCGAGTTTATAGAAACGAGCAAACAATAAATAAGTTCAAGTTAACACGGAGGAGTCGACGCTGAAAACTTTATACTCGCTTTGAAATGAAGTCGGAGAGCGCGCAACTTCTCTTTGTTCTTCATTGTTTTTTGTTTTTTGTTTAACCGACATTTTTTTTTACATTTTCTTCTTTCAGAATATTACGGGGCTATTATAATTGTTAGCGTGTCATTCCGACAGGGAGGCAGGGCCCGTGTTTTGGTTACTCAAAAGAGGTTTTTTTTTATCTATAACAAGCCAACACAACTCAAATTACACGTGATGTTAATAATATGAATCAAGTGAAACGTTGTTTTATATTACATTATACTATATGTCACATATCTACCAGGTGGTAGGTCTCTGTTGCCGGAGACCGTCTGGATACCACCGCAGCTCCTATTGCAACCGACAAATAGTAGTGTGCGAACATTACTGTGTTCCGGTTTGAAGGGCGCTGTAGCTAGTGTAATTACTGGGGTAACGAGACTTAACACCTTATGTCTCAGGCGACGAGCGCAATGTGGTGCAGTGTGTACCATCTTAACTAGCGCCGCGTTGTCATGGGCAAGCGTATCACTTACCATCAGGTGAACGTCTTGCTCGTCTCGTCGCATAGTAGTATAAAAAAAAAAACATAAAGCCGTGATAGTTCAATTTGTAAGGCGCAGGTTAGGTTCCCAATGAGCTTGAGAGTCCGGTGAGGGTAAACGTTGCCGGTGAAAATGATATACTCCAACAAACAGCAACTTGGACATGTGACTACGACCAATTCGCACTTGACCAGCGTGGTGGATAAAAGCAGTTGACTATCTCCTTGTGAGAGTCCCAGCAGCGGGTAAATTATTAAAATTGTTTATTTATTTGTTGTGTAGATTTGTAATGGATGGAGAAGGATTTGAATTTTATTAAATTACAAAAAAAAACTTTTTAAATAACTGAAACTAAGTTTTTTTTTTCTACTTTTCCCTGATATTATTATTCAGAGGTTTTTTATCCTATTTACGTAATTTGCTACTAATAATATTTTATATGTCATTACGAAAATCGTATTTACTTATCCTTATTCCTATTGTTAACTATTGTACATATATTTATACAAAATGAAAAATTTATCTCTTACTAACTTACTTTTTACCAACTCGCATAAACCTACTTTATCTATTTTCTGCCCTTTCTCTTGCTCGAATTCATGCCGTGAGTTCATATGGATAGGACATTCCGTTAGCAAATGAGGAACCGTTTCCTCCGTGGCGTTATCACATATACTGAAACTAAGTTACATCGGTTCGATTTAAGTATTTTTTTATTGTTAAAGAATTATGATAATGTGGAGCTTAGTTTGATATATTTGTACTTATACTAAGTGTACTAAGAGTACCGTGGCCCGCGGCGGCGTGTCGCGGTCATTTCAATCAAGTACTCCATAATTGTATTGCAATAAATAAGAGCGGGCGGCGCTTCGCTCTGGAAGCTGCTTAAAAGCGACATTTAGTCAATTAGCTCGCTAATTGCTCAGGCAGCCGCCGGCTCAACCGTTGCTGAGTACCATTTCAATTTGGGGCCACGAAATAAGCGAGGATGAGAACTTCGACCTGAAAAATCTTCTATTAAGAACATAGCGATACATGATTATTACAGCTGGTGGCAGTAATCAATACTGCGGTAACAAAGCAGATTGCTAGGACATAGCGGTATCCACGATGAACCAGTGGAAGGTTTTTTCATCGATATTGTTCTTAAGGAATGGAAACGAGTCTGTCTTGATGTCAACATTAACGCGTAACAGCGTTTTTATTCAAACAAAGAAAAGAGCCAGTACAATTCACGTCACACGTCACCTTAAGACATAAGATTAAATCTGGTTATTTCAGTAACAGCAACTTATACATATTACAGTTTGTCCGCAGTATAATTACTTCAGCGACAGAAATCTTTTTTTTTTATACTACTTTGCGACGAGACGAGCAAGACGTTCACCTGATGGTAAGTGATACGCTTGCCCATGACAACGCGGCGCTAGTTAAGATGGTACACACTGCACCACATTGCGCTCGTCGCTTGAGACATAAGGTGTTAAGTCTCGTTACCCCAGTAATTACACTAGCTACAGCGCCCTTCAAACCGGAACACAGTAATGTTCGCACACTACTATTTGGCGGTTGCAATAGGAGCTGCGGTGGTACCCACCCAGACGGTCTCCGGCAACAGAGACCTACCACCTGGTAAAATTCTTCTATTATTTAAACGTTATTTTAAAAAAAAAGCAGTTTAAGAATCCGCGCAAGCAATGGCTACAGAAATAAAGTCAACAGTGTAATAAAGAAAGCGGTAAAACGCTTGAAGTGTTTACTGCGCCCGGCAACCGGTGCTTAATAAACTTAGAAACGGCTTACTGATTATTACTGATAGTTGTGTACAGTGTGTTACCCACCGCTAAAAACTGATCGCACTGCAACGAGTATTTCTGTCAACTAACACAATATTACTGTGCTCCGGTAAAGAAATGCAGTATGAGGAATTATTGTTGTAACCAATCACTGGTGATGTGTGTTCTCTTACCACCATTAACGCACTGTTCAACAGAAATATTCATAATGATATAAACGCGAGTCTCTTCATGTTTAAATTCCTGAAATAGTTTTGATTTGATGATTACTTATGATACAGATGTGACCTTGGAGAAGTTACGAAGATCTACCACCTGTTATACATTCAGTAGAGAAAAATACTAAGAAACAAAACATATATATATAAAAAAATCATTTATTTATCAATTACATATACTTCAATGCTATGTCTTAATTATAACTTATATTAAATTTTTTCTAAGTTTTTTAGATTATCTACTTGATGAATATTAATTAAACAATATGTCAATTTATCTAATATAACTTAAACTATAGTATAGTAAGAATTGTTTGGTTTTACTGTATAAAAATATTTTAGATTTCTTACTAAATGTAATTATATCTAACTCTTTGTGATGACGTCAATGAGTATGTTAATTTTGTCTAGATGAGTTGAGCAAATAAAAAAAACATCTCTATCGGTAATATTCGTTTTCATAAAGAAACGATGAGATAAGCAGGACGATTATATCCTGGTGAAGTGAAGTGCTTGTTAGGATCTTTACACAACTTTGCGTTCATCTCTTTGAAACTAAAGCATATTTTGCTTCGAATTTTATCTTGTATTCACTTAAAAGATATTATGTGAGTCTCCTCAAAAATAGGCAAATTGAACGCATTGTTTTAATTATTCTCCTAAATCTGGTTGAAACAGCGCTCTAATAAAATGTTATGTACATATACTATCAAAATTACATAGTTTCGTCGTTTGTCTATGCTTTACTAATAGTTTGAATTGGCCGAACATGTCGACTTCATAAAGCATTTATTCATTCAGTTTTGAAATTGATCTATTTATAACAATTTGAATGCTTATATAACGATGAATATAAACTGTGAAAGGTTATGATATATTTACTTTCTGCCGCCTCTACAATACATTGTCGTCTGATAGATGCCCACCGCTAAGTATCTCTTTCTCTAGGATCCTCACAGTCCATCCGACGGCTACCTTCACCAAACTGCTTTCGCTTTATCCTTCTTTCCATCATATCCATGGCAGTTACATCTTCGTCGACAGTTGGACATAATCCTCTCCCGAGGAACGCCACTTAGCCAGATTTCCGGCTCTACGCTGTAGCGGTTGGTATATCAATAAGAATAACAAAAAACCTTAACGGTGAAACATATAAGCTTCAATTTCGATAATAAACTGTATGATCTATTTTTGTATATATAGAAAGTTAATGATGTTTGCGTTTACGAAGAATGACATATACACGCGGTGGACACAACATGTTACATTTTAAATGAAACAGCCGTGCGGACGGCGGCGGCCGCGCGGGGCTGCTAAATCGATACTAGTGTTATGAAAATTTGACGAGGCCTCACTATCAGCCTCTGCTATTATATTTCAGTATCTGATAATAGGCCCTAATGTATATAATTACACTTTATCATGAAACATTACGATTAGGATGACTATAAATTTAAATATGAAAGGGACGCGGCGAATGTTCACCTCCTTCGGCCGGTTAATAACTCTAAACTGTTCACATATAAAATAAAGATCTACAAGGGTTAGTTACATGTCTAACTAGTATTTATAATCATATCTTTAATGTTTAATGTCTAAACTTTAGTTTAATTGTTTGAAAGAAACAAAACAAGTACAGGTTATGACATGTACAGTTTATAAATTAGCACCACAGATATAAAAATACCATTAATTTTGATTAAAAAGGATCCCTACGTTATTTATTAGTAAAAGAGATGAAGAATTAGAAAAGGGATAACGATTGAATATCTAGAGAGCTACGAGAATTGAAGAGAGAGAATTGAGAGAGCATAAACCTATATTACATACACATGATGTTTCCTTATTCTAACTCTACGGATTAGGAGTTTTTGAGAGTTGTGATAAAAAAACAAATAGAAACTATAACTTATGTAAATACGTAGAATAATTAAACGTAAAGCAATACATTGTTTTTTTTTATAAATATCAATCAAGACATACAATAGATTAAAATAATATTTAAACGATTTGAAAACAAAAATAGTTAAACCAATTGAGCGTTCTGTTTTACAATTAAAATGAACATACAGAATAAGAAAATGTTATATACATAAATGTATGAAATACGAAGGTAATGTTTGAGAGGAATGTAAATTGTATAAAAATAGTGTTATTTTGGCCCAATATTATTTAACTTTTACCAAATTTTGACATCGCTTTATAGGCTTCGCCAGGATTAGGTGTTAGATGTAACTGAGGAGCATTCAGCAAACTTATTCAATTGACAGACATGTAGCCAAATGTTTTTTTGAAGCAGAGGAAGAGAAAGCAAGGAATAGTTTTGTATGAAATCAGATAATACAGCTGACGCATCGAATACATTTAGTCTTTCACAAAAGGGAAACTCGATACGATCCCACAACGGTTCAGTTCACGTAGCTATACATTAGTTATGGTTAGTCTCCGGGGGCTTCGCGGTCTGTTGAGATTGGAGCCGGACCCTCTCACGTGTACTTGCACGGAGCCCGACGGGACGTCGACAGCCGAGTGAAGACTAGCCGCCCGCGTGGACCGGGGCGAGGGCACGCAGACCCTGAGGTCCACGGCGCTGTGCAGGCTGGCGGCGCGCGAGGAGCGCGGCGTGGCGCGGCCGGGCTCCGCCGCGGGCACCAGCGCCGGCAGGTCGGCGGCGGAGCGCGACCTCCGCGGCGGGCTCTCCGGTATCAGCGCCATGCCTCCGCCGACGCTCCCCACGAAGACCGAATTCTAAAAAGTTGTATGCGTGGATAACAAACACATTTTGAGTGCGGGGTGTGACAAATGCTGGCTTTCCCGGAGTATGTTGCGGACGCATTTGTACAGCGCTGAATTTCATCGGAGCACGGCAGGTTCAATTCGAGGACGTATAAATGTATAGTATAAACGTAAGGGACTATATACCTGTCTCGGTCGGTGCGATACGTATCCGTAAGGCTGGTATGAGGAGAACGAAGGCCCGTAGTCGTAGGACACGCAGCCCCGGGACACGGAGGCCCGGTGCTGGACAGTTTAGTAGTTTTCAGAATAACATCATACAAAATATTACTCGAAAGTTTTGATGGTAACACCGTAAAAGTTCTAAAGCCACACTTGCTCTGTTGAAGTAATAATGTTACTTAAGTTTAAATTTATAATAACAATGTTAACAACGAGACTAAATCAACACTCAAAGTCAGGGGAGGCTTAATGAATATTAATAGTAACTCACGTGGGGAGGCGCCGACACTGAGTTCTCAGCGAGGACACAACTCTGCCGATGCTGCTGCTGGAACTTCGGTTGATACGGTTCCAGCATTCTGTGATGAACATCATCGATAAGAGGATCTACACATTAATAGCATTGATAAAATGATTAGAAATAGAAAAAGTTGCACTCGGAGATGAGTTGTTATTAACAATTATATCACGACGAAATAATGATCGCCTGTGTTAGTTATGTTAGAACCTGAAGCGATGCAAGTTGCAAAGGCTACGTACAGCTTATAGACGCACCTGATCTTGCCCCAGCGGTTGAAGAACAGAGCGATCGCCGCCACCCACAGCAGCAGCACGAACGTCACGATCAGCGCCTCCTCGGCGCGCACCACCACTCCGCCATCATCTGAACAATAACTTTTTTAATAATTTCCTCTCACCTCCCCCCAGCTTCTATCGCGAGTTATTTCGGTCTGCTTCAGCAGACACTACAACAGAACTCCTTAAAACAAAACATTGTATGACTTTTCACTTGTGAATGATAAATGATCCATAATTCATGGAATCAGTCGTACGAAAAAAGTATTATATATTAATGATAACATACAATACCTTGCAGAATTTATAACACATATCATCTATATATTTGGACATAAGATTATTCTATGTATTCTGTCAATATCTAGAAATTAATGATCGTTGGCTTGTTTGTATAAGTTTGATGTGTTATTGTACTTTTTTATATTCTTCGAAGACGAGACGAGCGAGACGTTCATGTGATGGTAAGCGCTTGTTAAGATGGTATACACTGCGCTCGTCGCTTTGAAACATAAGGTGTTAAGTCACGTTTACTTTTTTTGCTTACAAATTAATTACAATGAACCATTGTGTTTTGTTAATTGGAATAGACACTATCGGCCCACCCAGTGTTTAAAAGTTTTAACGGTGCCTAGCAATAGTAAAGCTGAGTTTTTGGTCAACCTTTATGTATGTTTTTTTTTTAATTTTGAAATCAGGATTATGAAAAAAAAAACGAAAATTCGAGTCTGTTCATTGTTTTCAACGACCCAGGAATGGAGAAATTTTTTTTATTTCGCACAAGTTAGATTTTTTTTTTATGTGTCCGATTATTGGTTTCTTAAAAAAGCAAATCTAAACTTAGAGCCAGTTTTGTCTAAAAAATATGGATACTCTGGCTGAAATTGTCGCCCAAGTTGTAAAACTACTGCCGGCCAAATCGATTCGAAATTACAAAAAAAAAACATACATAGGGGTTGACCAATAAATCAGCTTCAAAACTGCATTAAAACTTATTGCTGCACCTAACATTTATTTTTAACTAGACACCGTCGAAACTTTAAACACTGGGTGGTGGGCCGATAGATGTGTCCGGGAGTATGTTTTAACTAACCGATGTCAACGTATGAGAAGTTGCCGCCGGGCGCCTGCGAGGTGGCGGGGTGCAGCCGCAGCACCACCTCGGCGGGGGGCCCGCCGCCCGCGCCGCTCCACTCTGCGCGGCAAACGACATGCTGTCTTACAGCCGCAGCGCTACCAGGCGCGGGACCAAAGCTTCCAACATTTCGAGATAACATTGAAATAAAACTCATCTCACCGAGTGCAGCTTCCAAATGACCATTTACAAGTCTTCACCGTTAACTCGCATTTCATTATTAAACAACTTCGTTATTTTCTTTCTGTTTTATATAAGACTAAGCATTTTTATAGAATCACAAATTCAGTCTTTTTCATTCAGGGCAAAGAAAAACGTAAGATAAAGCGCCCGTTAATAATTGCTTTTGAATCTTTATGCTCTCGAGCTATTTGTCGTCGCTTACTTGTCAGGATATTTAAAAAAAAAATAGACAGAGAGAGAGAGATATATATCTACCAAATTATGGCTTTCTTTTTGCTCTAATTATCTTACTCTAATGTAAACACAGTAAAATCATGCTTTCTCACAAATGCAAACTTTGTTAAACCTCCAACTCTTTAGTTTTTATTACTTAAAATGTTTTCAAACGAAAATGATAATAAAAGTGAACCTTCATTAAAACATTTTGTATGCAAGAATTTAATTAAAACTGCAATCCTGTTTGTGTTCTCTTCGTTATGATAAATCTTAACAGCCCTCACGTATACAAAGCAACATTTTGTTTGATGTTCATCATCTTTATATAGAATTAAAATATGATGCGAGACGTTGAAATAGATAAGTATGATCTTGGGGATATATGTTATCTTACTAGATCTTAAACAGGAGTGTAGTAAACATTTACAGACTATTCAGTGGCGGTAGAAATAAACGTTGCGGTAGTTCCTAATCAAGCTTTTTTTTTTATACTATTATGCGACGAGACGAGCGCGACGTTCACCTGATGGTAAGTGATACGCTTGCCCATGACAACGTGGTGCTAGTTAAGATGGTACACACTGCACCACATTACGCTCGTCTCCTGGAGACATAAGGTGTTAAGTCTCGTTACCCCAGTAATTACACTAGCTCCAGCGCCCTTCAAACCGGAACACAGTAATGTTCGCACACTACTATTTGGCGGTTGCAATAGGAGCTGCGGTGGTACCCATCCAGACGGTCTCCGACAACAGAGACCTACCACCTGGTAAAGAAAAGCTGTATCTGGCGAGAGAAACTTCATCACTAGATAGAATTGTGTAAGACTAATTTTAAGGTTTCGGGAAAAAGCTTTTGTACTAATTGTAACAACTAACTGCAGCTAACTGCTTCTTTACCACTCTCACCCGCTGAGACGCGCGTGGTCACTGGTGGTAGGGTTTTGCGTGTGGTGACTGTATCTGGCTGGTCGGTGCTTCTCTTCGATCCATCTGTTAAAGAACGAGAAACAGTTACTTAAAATCCAGTGCCTTGATTATCTCTCAGCTCTTATGTTTTAAAAGGATAAACGGTTTATAAAATATTTACTATTCAGACGAGACGATCGATCCTTTATTACTGCTTCATTTAATAAAACAATTACATGCAGAGAAAAATATCTAACTTCTTGTTTACAAACAAAAAAATACAAGAGATAATTTTATCTATTTCCTGCTAAGTTTTCAACCTCGCTTGCATTTACGTTTCAAAACTTGATTTGTTTGATCGACACTCCGCACCGTTTAAACTGTCCATCAGAGGTCTCTGTGTACTGCCCTTTCGCTTCTTCACAATAGATAGTAATTTATTATAACCTTTCAGTTCTCTAATGTATTTCTGTAACAATGCCTGCAGTGATTCTACGATTGGAAATATGGACACAATACAATAATATTCTTTTAGATAAGATTCGTCTTTATAAAGGTCCAAGTTATTGTTTAACCAATAAAAAGCAACATATTTTGTATTCAACAAAACTGCGAATATAGTACAATGTTCACATATCAGTAAAAGTGACCTTAACAAAGCGGTGATAAGGATTTAGTTACTGTAAACCGCTTTGTGTGAAATATGTAAAGATAAGTTGAAGTCGCTGAAGACATTCAGCGACTACTGCACACGCTCGACGTCTTGTAATGAAAGTTGGTATGGCATTAGCCTTTGCAGTTTCTAGATCAAATGCTGTAGTGACTATGAACATAAAAATTAACTGCTGTGTTCACTGCTCTAAAACAAATTGCTTTCAGTAATTCTTTCTGGCAGAAGAGACGTAGCGCCAAAGTAGCGCTGTGTCTGCAGAGGTACTCACTTATTATTTGTGGCACACTTCTGCGAAGCCTCGCATTGTTGTCGGATAAACTGACGCGTCGTAATTGTAACTTAAATATAATTATTATTATCAAAACCAGAATAAAAACAGTGTACTATTAAATATAAAAAAACTTCTATCATTACATTTAACTACTCCAAGTAAACACTAAGGTAATGCTTTCGACATTGTGTCAAGTCAGGACCGTACCTTATCACATTCCGCTGTTTGCTTTTAATAAAATAAAGAAAATACAGACCGTATATCAATTATATTATAAAAATGGTCTTTAAAATGTAAAACCTACTTTGTTTTAAAGAAAAACAAAGGTTGTGACCTTCGCACGGCTCGTGTTCACTCCCAATTATGATTACAAACAAACGTAAATTAAAAACCTCCGCATAGTGCCCTGCGAGGCGCTTGTCATCGATTATAATATATTTGTTTCTCAAACTATACAAATTTGCGAGAAAAATGAGAGGGTAATAAAGATGAATTTGGTATGTTTGTCGGTCTGTAAAATAGCTTATGAACGTAAGGATAAATTATTAAGAGAGACGATAGGGAAACAAGATGTCCTGAATATGGTTTACGATAAAGTTGATTGTAATTCGAGTCGACTATTTGTGGTGTTAGTTTAGATCGAACGATTTCCAACACAAGCTTTCTTAGGTATAATTAAAAAATACTGTTCGACCATTCTAAAGATTATAAGTTCGTTTCTTGTTTTACTTTTTAAACTGCACAAACACGCAACACGCGACTGCGGTAATATTCGCACAGCGATGCCGTTTTGCACGTAGACCTCTGCGCCACATCCTTCACGCCACCGTTCGAGGAGTTCAAGAGGACACAAGGCTTTTTTATAATATATAGGTGTATTGGATACACGTATTTCTATTTTCCGATACAGGTTGATTATTGTGAAGGTGTGACTTCCAATTATTTATCCGCGGCGGGTGTGGTCGAAGGCCGGCGATCACTATTATTAAGCGGTTACGTAACACGTTTAATATAAATTAAACATAATTATCGCAATATCTGCCATTGACTGACAAGGACTAACGACCTGGTGATGATCACAGGATATAAGTAGTTGCAGATAGCGTCGCGTTGGAAATCAATTGTGGTGGTCTATCTAGTAGTGGACGACACTGAGTTGAAATCATGACGATGATGAATTTGAACCAAGCATTAGTATACAATATTACTGTGATCCAGTTTAAAGTGTTAATGAGAGTAATGTTTAACTTTACGCTTCGGGTAGAATTTGAGTCCAACGAGCTTTCAAGTACCAAATGTATTAGCAAAATCCGATTGCTCTGTAAATAGGGTAAGGGTTGTACTGCTAGCCTCCTCCGAGTATTTGGTTAATTGTAAAATCAACACACCACTATTTGTTAGGGTATATATCACGTTCGTGTAACTAAGCAGCAATGAGAGCGTGAACACCAAATAAATTGGATATAAATCATTTCATAGATTCGGGCCCCCCGAGCGGCCCCGCGGGACCGCCGCGAACTGTGCCAACATCATATGTATCTTTCATAAACTGTTCACCAATTTTGTAATATACTAACTGAATCTCGCAGACCTTGACCTGCCAGAGTAAATTCATTTCATATCAATCATCTTCACGAGAATTCGTTATTAAAACATGTAGCAAATATTGACGGTAGCTTAATATAATAATTCACAACTTAAACTCAGTCTCATCAAATACAGTTTGCTGTGCTGTTGCGCTAACTCGTAGATGAATTATTCAGTTTTCCGTGTGTGGTTACTTTTTGTGCAATATTTGTACGAGGAGCGGACACTAGTTTGAAAGTCATGAGAAATAATAGAAAACTTTGTGCCGGCATCGCGCAAACGAACTTCGCGGCTTGACCGTGGGAAATATGTAAGTACGTCATAAAAATACTTCTTTCTCTAACACTTGTTAATACTTATTTTGAGCTAAATATCCAGTGTGGTAATTACCGCGAATAATTCTAAAATTCACGAGGTCTGTACCACCTAATCTTTATAATACCAGAAAAGGTTATAAGAAATCATTTTTAAACAATGAAAATATTCGATTAGAACTAATATCCTACTATTTCCCAAACAGATATTAATCGAGTTTTAATAATGTACACACACAGACATTCACTGTTAAACGTTTATTATGTAAATAATAAGCTTTTTAATATGAAGATAAGTTAAGCAATAATAACGAGAAAAGATTTAAAAAAATTATACTCGCGTAACAAGAACTGAAAAATTCTAACAAACGCGTCGCTTAGTAACGTTACGTATCAACATATAGGCAAATATTGTGGCGATGAAACACAATCTGAATTATGTAAAGATTGCGTCGGAATAAAAAGTCAAATCTGTTCCAATGACGAGGTAATCGTAATCGGCATGTCCATTAACCTGCGGCCGACGGAGTAATCGATACGAGCGGACAACCGGACGTACACATTCATATATAACACAAAGTAACTGGTTGTTTACTGGTAGATATTTCAAGAGAAAACTAAATCAAAATCATCCTAGACCATTTTTGTGCTAAAGTTGCTACACACTTTTTTTGAATTTTTGTCTGTTTGTTAATTAATAGTTTTTTTTTTATGTGCCTATATATAAGTAATGCAAGCTGTGTCTCCTTAAACTTAAGGTGCACAATGTTTTCTATATTGCCTGGTTTAATTTATGTAAGTTGTATTGTGTAATCTTTTTTGGAGACCTTATAAATAAATAAATAAAACACTTATTAATCAGATTTTAAAAGTAATCATTCGTATAAATCTGTTAAAATAATTCGTTTCAGTAATAGGCGACTAAACCAAACGTAGAAATGAATAAACAACTCCAGAGGATATTATCAGCCGCATTCTATATGTGGCGATTAGTAATCGTTTCTTAGGAAGCTGCATCCCGTAGTCATGATGATCATAAACAATAATCTTCGCTACGTTTGCAACTAAACAGTGGTTACATTTAAGATCATAGCTTATGTTATTTCAACGTCACTTGAGCCATTATTGACGCGGTAAGCAACGTTTACAGAGTTCAGTTCATGTAACAGATGATGAGCACGCTATTGCGGTCTGTGACCACGCCAACTGAATGCGGCGCGGCGCTGGACGATTTCACAATTGTATTTTCAGCTCTACTGTAACTTTTCACTCACCGCAATAATATTTATTTTATTTATTTATTTAAAAACTTTATTTGCACACAAAGAAAAATGTACAAAAAGGCGGACTTAATGCCATAGGGCATTCTCTCCCAGTCTACCATAGGTTGAGCAGAGAAGCTAAATAAGTGTGCATTATTTTTGTAGTTGAGTATAATTACATATAGTACAATATAAAACACAATAATAGTGGTGGACACAACTATGATTGGTACATATGTTATAGGAAAGGTTAGTGTTATACATTGACTGAAGCATACACATATATATATAAATGATGGCTGATATAAGTACAGAAAAGGAGGAGAAGAGCATATATCATAGTGACAAGTAGTGTTGCCACAACATTCGCTTAAACGAAGCCTTACTACGAGCTGCCCGACCTAATATTGCAATCACGAAATATTGAAGAGGCTAACTTTTACATATCTTACATTTTTATTCTTCAATTATCAATCCCGGGGTAGAATTAAGGATAGAAGCCACATGGACGAAGATGAGTCTTATGGGTTATGAACTTTCGGGTATAGATCCTTAGCAACAGTTATTCGTCGGTAGGAGATAGTAACTTAAGATATCTTACTTTATTATTTCATGTATATTGAAATAAAGAGCTAGTTAACCGTTTTTCTTTCGAAGGCAACATTAGTTACTTTATTTATGTGTTACGATATGTCTGTTGTGTAAACATTTAACCTAACGTATCATTGTCAACGACCTGCTCGTTACGTCCGCTTTATGAATGTAAAAAAAAAATTGTGACAATATAACGATAATTAGCGTTATGACGGAAAATATCGGCGGCGTGTAATAAATACCGGTGGGCGCTCGTTAATATATTTACACTGTAATTAACCGCGTGCGTCGGTGCTCGTTAATTATAATACATTGTGCTTCGGACGGATTTCGACGTGCCCTATTCGGCTACTTATTAATTTGAAGTACCAGGGAGTGAGAAGGATAAAGTATCATTTGTAAACTGACTGAATATATTAATACATTGACACTGTCAGCTTTGCGTTATGCCTTAACTTTGATAATATTTAATACCAAGTGATAATGAACTGAAAAAAGGTTCGATTTATTTATGGATAAATCAATATTTTCTTTGACGGTTCGGGTTATTTTGAAGGTATACCCTTTCAAATAAAAAAGGAAAAAATCAAAATCGGACTGCTCCATAAAAAGTTATGTTTGATCATAAATATGAAAGGGACAAAAATATGTGCTCCCCGCCGGAGTAGGAGAGAAGTGAGAACGGGAATTAAATGCCTGTGGAGATGTTTAGAAGATTACTCATGGAATCAATCTGCTGTTTTTTGCTATGAAACGATGAATGAAAAGTTCTTAATATTTTAACAGATTGCGATTCATCCTTTGAGTTTCTCCAGTATGAAGCAAGCAAATTACAAAAGGTGTAGTTACTTTTTAACTTACCAACTTGTCGCTTCCTTCTGCTGCTTCGTTGCTTCTGCTTAGCTGCACTTCTTTCCTCTTTTCGTCTAACCCAATTCGCCGCTCGGTCTGTTGAATGAAGAAACCGTTTAATTGGTTTTATTGCAAGAAAGAAACCGGACACGTATATATCAACCCGTTAACCTTCTAGTCAAGTTTCTCGATTGTGTTAGATAATAGTAGTCGAGTGCCGGATTCGAAGCTACGATGAAGGCTTCGGATGTTAACCATAAGGCTATATAAGTTTAGTCGTACAACTCTTATTTCCAATTTGTGTAACGCAGAGTATGTGTAACAGGAGCGGGATTGATGATACTTTCATAGTAATATCCTTGTAGATGAAGGATTTATATGTATCCTAATGTGATTACATACTTATGGTAATTCGCGTGACCATAAATCAAATGCTATTGAGCAATGATTTATAGTACAACAAATTTATACTTTCCGCTTTAAGCTAAGTTTAAAGCGAAAAGTTTAAATAATAGTTTTTTGTACAATTAGTGAACTGGATTTTCAGTGTAGAATGTTTTCACTGTAATAATATTGCGTTTATATCGTTTACATAGTTTGAGACAAGAAGTAGGCGTTGACGTACCTAACAATACATTCTATTAGAAAAGTGATTAAACAGTTATCAGTTTATGTTAAGTCACACGATATACGCTTTAAATAAATTGGGATATCTTTACATAGAAAACTTTTGAAACGACGCGAAGGCTCGGAGCGCTTCACTTGAAAGTTTTCACGTTTCACAAAGCTTCAGTCCGCTCCGGATCCACGCAACTCCATCTGGTGGGTGAACTTAATTACATCCAGCCTTTGTGCAGCACTCCAGGAGTTCGTGCAGGCAGACTGTACCTGCTGCACAATACTTTAAAAGAAGATAAGTAGTTCTTTATGTGTGTAATTTTATAACGTGTTAAGTTGTCATTTAAGTATGCCAGGCGAGGTTGACCTGGGAAATGTTTTCTATCTTTTCTGTATATTTTTTTGTGTATTATAGTTATAATATAATGGTTACTATATATTACTGAAATAAAACAAAAGTAATTTTCTTTAAAAAATCGATTACTAAGCATACTAGCAATAAGTTTTCAATTATACCAACTTGAGTATATTCATTTAGATGTATTAACTCAAATTAAAACGCAGGCAGCTCGTAGTTATGGGAAGTTAGTGTTTCTGTTTGTATTTCTAGAGTGTAGAGTCCCTTTACCACCAAATACTACGCCGCCGCTAACCATCAATAGGGGTCATAGTTAATATATGTGGGATTTAGGCGTCGTGATCTAAACCAGCAATCCACGCAATCACCACCACGCTTTTCTATATCCTCTCGTTCCCGTTGTCACTCTGACACTCTGTAATTCTATTGTTTTTTCCTTTACTTTTTAATTCCCTTCCATCCTTCTTGCTTCACACTATCTCCTTACAACCTGCTTACATTCCATACAGTTCCATTCCTACATATATATAAGCTCTGTGTGTTAAAAATTGACAATTACTGAGTCACGCGTCAATTAATAGACAATTAGTAAGAACAGCATGCGATAATAGATGTTTTGATAGATATCTGTTGCTATTATGAACGGAATACACCGCCCGCCGCCATCGCAACTCAATTAACTTTATTGTTTAATGTGATGTTAGAAATCGTCATTTAACTAACAAACAATCGTAGATTAGTTATCGATTAGTTTTTTCATGTCTCAGTTGAAAAGGAGGGATGTTGTAAGTTTAACGCGATCAACTACATAAATGTTTACATCTTTGTAAACTGTGATATGTTCCATAAGGTTATTTGGAAGTAAAATAAATGAGATCAATAAATGAATTCTGGTTATAATAAAAGCATAATAAGATCGTTTAGTGGGCGACAGGCTTTCAATCGCCTTTTGCGACGAACAAGTTGCTTTAATCATACTCTTAATATTCTGAAATTACAGAGTTGATCCTTACATTGCCCATCTTAAATTTTTAGTCTTCTTTAAATTGGCATCATTTGAAATGAATAAACAAAAATTTTGCGCCAAATCTACATTTGGTTAATATAAAACAAACTTGTAACGGACGCTGTTTGAATGAGCAATTAATAAATCACTTGTACAGTCAAATGTATTACTTATTACCGGGTAAGTAACCTTATTTTCATGTAGCTTCATGATGTGCTTTTGCGAGTTAATGATATAGTAATCCAATCACGAAGAACTCTGTCACATGGTTGCATGATCGAAGCTGTAATGACTCTGTTACAAGTTATTAAGTTTAACAAGAAATAAGCAAACGCGATTATGATCTTATACGCCGCTTCCTTAAGTTACACTTAGTATAGTTAGCCTCGTAATAAAACAGAGGTTGCAGAGATTGAATCCATGTGCAACGATTATCGCTTGTTTAACATTTGGCGCTGTTTTTGATCGGTTCAAACTAGAACTAGTAACTGGGAGGAAAATATCAAGTGTAAAATATATCCTTTACATTTTCTCAGTTCTAAAGTTGATAAATTTTAAAATTTTTGTTGTGCTTTAAGTTAAAGAATTTTGGAGGCGCGTGGTTCGATTTAAAGGCTACGTTTGGATGGTATGGTTGTTCAACCTGCTACCTTACATTTTAATTTGTCTACATAACGGCATTGATCCTTCTGCAAACACATGAGGTATTTTGTATTTCATCATCTACCTTATGTTAGATCATGTAGAGGTAAAGTGTTTGCCCGTGGTCAATAAAAAGGTGTATCTAAATAACTAGCGCAACATATTGCAAGTAATATTGTAGTCACACTAAGTATAAGGAGCATAGGGAATCATAGTACCTAGTAAGAGTTCCTACTAGACTCTGGGTAATGGCAACAAATTGGCATTACAAGTTTCAACATTGGGTTTTTGCACTGTCTTGAAATTGGTATCCCAAGAATACCTTGTTTGTTCAAATAACGAAGTTAGAAGACGGTAGATACGATGTTATTGTCTGAAATGAAATAAAACTAGTAATGAAATGGTTTAAATGAAATAAGCGTTTGCAGCTGATGAAACGAATAGAGACCGGATTGTGTTAGTTGAACTATGATTACGTATAAGGCAGGGCCGGCTTGCGGATGCGGTATGTGGCAATGAGAGCCTTGAAATAGTTGGGGTGAATTCTCTGGAGATCGATCGGGGTAGTCCCGAGCCAAACCCAGTGTCCTTTCATATAAAACATTATAGACAAATATTTATATATACAATTAGATTTTGCGGCGCGTCCAATTATGGTCACACTGATAATAAATAGTTGGCTGTATAATTACGGAGTTCATTTTCAGTTTAGTGTATAATAAAAGAGACAAGACTTTGAAGAGTAGAGACTAACACAACACGAAATATCATCGCCAATGCCACACTTCGTGTACTTAGCTGAAGGTCACCGGCTGCCGCACAACTCCTGAGTCGTTGTTTTCGTAATAGCTTCAGTTATGTATAGAAATGTGTTATAATATTTTTCAATGGGAATGAAAATAGTGAAGTTATACAAACTTGAATAGACAACTAAAAGCAAAAGAAGTTAAGTTAAAAGTTTTTTTCAGGTGCCTCCGTAGAGACTAATACTGTCTACTAGCAACAATGTGCATATTTTACTGTGCGTGTTTCCTGAAATTACTAGTCCACATCATTTATCTTATTAAGTTTTATAATGAGCGAAGTGTGTTGCTGTGTAAACATCCTAGGTGTGGAGAAGTGCTAACTTTAGCATCACATGATAGTGTTTCGTCTCAATTTAGTGCTATAATTCCATGCAGTATAAAAGTTATAGAAATAAAATACTAGTAACTATTAAATCGTATTTCCGCGTTAAGTGTTCAAAAAAAATTATTTTTTTATACTATTATGCGAAAAGACGAGGAAGACGTTCACCTGATGGTAAGTGATACGCTTGCCCATGACAACGCGGTGCTAGTTAAGATGGTACACACTGCACCACATTGCGCTCGTCGTTAAGACATAAGGTGTTAAGTCTCGTTACCCTAGTAATGTTTGCACAATACTATTTGTCGGTTGAAATAGGAGCTGCGGTGGTACCCACCCAGACGGTCTCCGGCAACAGAGACCTACCACCTGGTAAAGGTATTCACGTTATGCGGCCGACTGGGCCTCATTAGGGGCCACCATGGGCACCGCACCACGCGCCGGAGGGACAGCTCCCCACCATTCATATTTCAGATAAACATTAAATTGCAAGAAGATTCTACTCGCCCCCGGCGGTGGTAACGGATGAAGGCAGCTGAGAACTTCCGAGAAATGTGTCAACTAAGTTTGAAATTTATGTTTTTGAGAGCTTAAAGTGAAATTCTTAAAAACGTAGCGTCTGCGATATATCTTCTGCAGGTTTTTCGCTACACACATTTAGAAATAAGAAATCCAATTCCGTTTGCAGTAAAACGAATAGAATATTATGATATTATTATATGCAGCATAAAGTAAAATGTTCACACAATATATTGAGCTAATCGTCCTTCGATTATAACAGAAATATTTTTAAAGCGCTCTTCACGTTTAATATGAATCTTCAACGCAGAGTTTTAAAATGATACGATCAACCATTAGAACATTAACCTGGCTCTGAGATCTACCGATACGTATTAACCTGCGATACTGTTATGAACGATTAATTAAATCATCAATAGCTGATGGTGTCCGTTAGGTGCCGACGGCGATGCACTGACTTTGTTATCTATTCAGGTTAATTGCCGCTCAGCTTTAGGAAAGCGTCTACTAAGCTTAATTAGACGCTACGGCCCTGTGTCACAACCAAAAAGTGTGAAAAGCGATCAAAAGACGTTTCTTTGACATCTCTCAATATATCCATGACCCAGTTGTCTAGGTTCACGAGAGGCTTTAGCGTTTAAAAAATCCATCACGCCGTCAAAATGCTTGTTAATGGATATACACGGAAACTGTTGTGTTCGGAAAAAGTAGTTATCCTTGTTATGGTTACTTTCATCGGGAGCTTTAGATCACTCGAATACAGACATTTATGAATCATACACAAATTGATTTATCAACGCTACAGACACAGATTTTAGCGTTAAATTAACAACACTGTTATATTTTCATTCAGTGTTAAAAATTAATAAATTTAAGAGTTGGCGACCTGTGTTGTATACAACAAATCGATTCTGTCAACTTCCACCGCACGAATTTAATTAGTACCTGAAAATCGCGCAGACTTGATCAAGTTTCAGTGCACTATTTTTCAAATTAAAAAACTAACTGAGTTGAAAATAACTTTATAGGTAAAGTAGAATTGAAATTATTAAAGTCTCTTTATGCGAGCGTTTTAAAATAAGGAATTTTCAATGTATAGTAATTAATACTATGGACAAAGAGATAGGGTATGTGAAAGGACCGGTGGTCAGTGCGACGGTACTGCCTTCGAGATGGCCTCGTGCTTGTAGTAGCAATGTTGGTAGACCTATCAAGGAGGACGTGCTGCTCAGGGTTGCATGAAGTATATGTGAGCAGCGAAGAGCAGACCGGTGCGGTGATCTATAGAAAAGATCTATGCTTTTTATCGTTGCACCTCACGTATAACTTCATCAATTTCTCACAAACAATAGTTATTAAAACAGAATACTTCCTAAAGTTAAGCTCCTGTCGTCAGTTAAAAACTATAGTCTTGATGCTGCGGTCTTGAGTTTTGTGAACAAAGTCCAAAACCCTTAAAGCATTGCCGCTTTTGGTCAGATGAAATGATCTCAATTATAACTTTCGCCGCGCGGAATGAAAAAGAAAATACTTTGCAGTTTTTGTCGGAGCGTAACCAATTATAACTTTCGCCGCGCGGAATGAAAAAGAAAATACTTTGCAGTTTTTGTCGGAGCGTAACCAAGTTATAACTTATCGATATTACTTTTGATATTTTAGTTTAAGCTTATACTCATATAAATATATATTACGTCCACTCAAAGTATTTAACCTTTCCAGTTTTGTGAAGAAGATAGAAAAGTGCGTCATGATTTTCTGTTCAGCATAATAAGAAACCTTAAATTGAATACATAGTGATAAACTTATTTGCGTTAAGTGAAAACGCCGTGTGCTAGAGACATGAACACGGTGATAAGATTTAAAATAACAAACTATCAGGAGGACGTCTTCAATTGAGAAATTATCCTAGTTTTACGTAAACTTGCTTTTGAAAACTTCGTCTTTGAACTAATCGATTCGTTTTACACAAATTTTAGTAAATTCCCTAGCGTTAGGAGATGCTCGCTACGCAGTTGACGTTTAACGACAATCCGAACTGAAAACTGTAATTTATTTATTGTTACTAATATATTTTACGGAAATGGATTAGCGTCTTTATAAAAATATATTAAAACAGAGTTTTCATAATTCTTTACCTGGATTAGGAGCTGTAAACTTTTGTTATATTATTATACTTAAGTATGTTAGTAGAATTTAGAATTTGATGTAATCATAAGTGAATTATAGAGAAACGTATATATGGGCGCACGGTAGTGCTGCCATCTATTTTTAAAATTGTTTAAACTTAATTTTAACAGTATTTAAGCAAATATGTAACGATAATGTTTCTTGTTAATTACAAAATAATTATTAATTATTAATAGTTAATCATTAATTACTTTTTGATGAATTTATATTAATATTTCAGCATGTTTCTCTGTATTTATGTTGACGCGTTACATGATAACTTATTAAGATTTGTTACCGACGGTTCCGCTTGGCTAGCATATTGTTCAATCCGCTAAAATCAATACGATTAAGAACCAAATTAATAAAAGTAGACACTTAGACATTTCTTTAAACAGTTGTAATTTTATATTGTTATTGTAATTATAAAGTGACGAGTAATTTTACATTTGTATTATTAATAAATAGTTACGTAATTGATGAATAACCCAGCGTGGTATTAAAAAGCAAACCTTAACTGTCGCTGGACACGTTTGATTTGTATTCTACTTTTGGCGTGTGTTGTTGTCATTTGAGTAAAAAGAAGTTATCTCCGTACTTCGTGTTTTATTTTTAACAATGAATCCCGGCAAAAGCTCTGACCATCCGCCGACATATATTATGCATTATGTTTAAAAAGTCATTAATCATTGCATTGGATGGACTGGCGCGGGGTTGGCTTTAAGTCATATCAATCAATGTAAATCTATCAGCGGAATGAATTGCAGCGCCCCCATTTGGTCAACTGTTGTGATGTGTGTCTGTCGGAGAGGCGACATGAACGTTACAAACATTATTACAACACGACAACGAGTTTTAAATAAATTCTTTAAATCAACCGAAAGGAGCAAGTTTCACTCTTAAAATATGTTTACGTAAAGAATACGAATAAGTTTTTATACAGCGACTTTGGTTTTAGTTTTATATCTTCTAATAATTTGATGTCTGTTTATTTATTATGGTCTGTTGACAAAAGTACATGTCTTAGTTACTTCGTGTATAGACATTAGTTGACTCAAGCAATAATCGACATGTACTTACAATTACAGACAAACACTGCGTACATTGAGTATGATAATATATAAACTGTATTTAGAGGGATGGATAGAAAACTAAGAAAGCATATTAATGTAGTAAATTACAAAACAATTTAAATTTTAGAGTGTGGTCCACAATTTCACAGGTGCTATACATTTAGATACATAAGCCGTGATAGCGTAGTGGTTTGAACGCCGGCCTTCTGCGAAGGTACCGGGTTCGAATCCTGCCCGCACCAACGGATTTTTCAATTTATGTGCAGGTAGTATAACACCAACTAATATCACGAGCTTTGACGGTGAAGGAAAACATCGCGAGGAAACCGACATATCTACGTCATGAGCATCCGTGCTCGCACTAGTATGTGGAATGGAGAAGGCAATGGCAACACCACTCTATTATAACTGCCAAGTAAGCCGACGTGTGTTTCACACATGATGACCACCCTCAGTCACGAGGAAATACGACTTAGAAGAAGATACATTTAGCATCTTTGTGTAACTTTAACGACTAATAGCAGCATTTTTTGTGTTTCTTTTCAATTCATGCTCCCTAATACAAACAATTAAAAAGTAAAGGGAAAAACAATGGAAGGAGATAGTGTCAGAGTGACAACGGAAAGGATAGGATATAGAAAAGCGTAGTGGTGATTGCGTGGATCGCTGGTTTAGATCACGAAGCCTAAATCCCACATATATTTTATATATGTTCAGTCACCACCAACTACATATCTTATTATTATTTGAAATGGGATTTTATCCTTTAGAGATGTTTTCACCTGTTTCACCCGAGGGCAGGTGGATTCGTAAGACATATTTACGATCGTCCAAACCAAGACGCGTGGATCCAAACGAAATCCAATTCACATTTGCGGTTAAGTTTGCGTAACCAGGCCGCGGTGATTTTTTGGCAGTTTGTATTAAAGATAAAGCCTCCGGAGAGCATCTGCTCGTTTTAACGCGCCGATGTTATTAAATAATAAATTTATTTTCGTTATCCCGCGATATCCCCCGCCGTACTGACGCGTTCAGCTCAGTTGGAGGTTTAGTGTAATCCTCTCGAACCGCCATTTAGATTTAAGCATCTTTGTGTAACTTTAACGACTAATAGCAGCCTTTTTTGTTTTTCTTTTCAATTCATGCTCCCTAATACAAACAATTAAAAAGTTATGAGTTTCTTACTACGTTGAATTGTTTACGTAAAACTTCACATTTTTCTAAACATCGCAATTGACGCCTTTTTGTTATATTTTCGTTACATTAAAAGTCTACTAGATTTGAAATTATTAATTTTATCATGGGCACTTAGAAGCGTCAATACGATGTAATTAATTAGTTTTATTGTTTTTCTATTCCATTAAGCAGCTAGACGTTAAGACCTTTGTTCTGCTTTAAAAAGTAGATTGAATAATATTTCTTTTGTTATCACGCATACATATTAATTATTTGATCGTAAACCCTTCAAAAATTCTTGCTGTTGGAGATTGGTTAGAATATTTCAGCTGCCATTATGTACTTTCATTTAAGACAGACAATATCACAAAAATCTTAGTGAATGTTACAAATACCTTACTTAATTACACACTTGTCTAAGAAAACTATATTAAGCAGTGTCTGTCAATATAGCGAAAAGATAATTTCTTAAGTCAAATCTTGAACGGCGATAAATATGACAAATTTAAGCTGAGCACATATTGTTAAGAATGTTGGTGTTATAACAGTAATAAAATTAATTTTTATTGTGTTATCTTATACGCCTACTTAACGGTAACGACTTGAAACCATCATACTTACTTGCATTAACACTTGATATTGTTCGTGCTTCATTCTTAAAAAGCTGCATCAGTTCTGCAGTGTTGAATGCTTAGAGAACTTTTATATTATTAATAAATACTAACAAGTCCCATCACCCTCGGTAAAGTTTATTTGCTCTTCGACTCGACACCTAAATGAACTTTGTGTTAAATGAAGTTCACTTGGAAATTTGAACTTGAAGAAGATTGAGAATAGTTCGTGTTAAAGTTCGTAGCGGCCGCTCGCGCGGGGGAGCGTGCTTCTACGTGCCTCTACGGCGTAGCACTGGCTACGCGTCTACGGCGGCAACCCGCGCGGTGGAACTTAAGTTATATTGTTCACTAAGATTTGCTTTAATTATTCTTTTTATCTTTATGTTATGTATCTAATATAATAACTTAAGCAAAAAAATATATTACTGTTATTAAAAAAAAATTATTAAACAATGAAATTCCGATTTATCTCGCATACTCTGTACTACTCTATAATCTATAAGTAATTAGATAAATAGAACGTAGAAAGAATTTCTATTACATTTGTGTACAAATTGGATTAATAATCTTTGGTTACTTAGTATCATTTGCAATCGGTGCGAAAACGTCCAGCCTGAAGGTTCTTCCTGTCTGTGTAAAAAAACCAAATACTGTAGCGGAAATGAGAATTTTTAAGAGCAAAAGCTTGTCGAGAAGAAATTCTTTCCTTTTTATTAATTTAAAAATTTGTGCGTTTTGCAAGAATCATTTGAAATAATCACCTGACGGAAACCAACGGGGAAAAGTATTTCTGTGTTCCGGTTTAAAGAGCGCTGTAGTTTATCACTTATCACCAGTGAAGTGAAATACAAAAATGTATTATAAATGTTATTTAGAGAACTTTATAAGTTTACGTAATTAAGTTTCATCACCTATTGACACTATAAATGTAATGATATTCGTAGTTTTCGCCAAATGCATTAAATAAGAACAGTTTGATTTAGTTCATGGCTTCCTATTAATTTTGTTATTCCATATTAAGCGGATGCTGTAAACCTTACTGGCTTTTACAGCTTCATTTACTCGGGACTCCGGAACCGGAAACGGCGAGCTAAAAGCCTTTTCTCAACTGAAATCTGAAGCTTTAAATAAAAAGTTTTCTTATAAATATAAGGTTTATTAATCACTTAATTTTATAAGTTTACTGCTGGCTCCTCTCTGTCAGTTTGTTGCCAAATAAAAAAACGCCTATCTTTTTACAAAATGCGTAACTTTAAAAAATCAATAACTTAATTACTTATAATATAAATTTCAACGGTGTATTTTTATATCGCAAACATTAATCAATTCTCTTAACATAAGTTCATTATTTCTCTTTCATAATTTTAAAAACTACTTAACTACACAAAAGAGATATTTAGTATTAATACTGTATACTAAGTCTATTACTCTCTACATTATAAATTATCAGAACTATATAGTTCAGCGGTCTAAGTGTAATAAAGTATTTTACAACTATGTATACGGCATTATATTTTATGTACGTAGTCATGGATTATATTTTTTCCTCGAAGCCTACTATGCTCGGCAGGTAATATACAGGTAATGAGAACAACGCCTGGAAGAGGGTGGCCGTTGTGCCCGTGACATTTACCAAAATGCTGCGTTTGCAATTATCACCAATTCACGTTTTATGGGAGTGTAAGTTGTATGCGGATTTAAGACGAAAGATGATGGATAAAATTGTTCAAAAAGAGGTGGGCCCAGTGTATTACTCGGATCTAGTAAGCACCGAACACAACTTCTCCAAACTGAGAGAGTTTGCGCACGAGTGGCACGCACGGAGAAGTAGCGTGACGACCGGAGTCGACAGTGTGCTCGTTACGTCCAGCACGGAAGGGAGGAGAGTGGACACATAGGGACAAGGAGAGAGAATAAATAACTTGTAGGGAGTCAAGAAGGTGTACGTGGAGCCGAACTGAGGTTAGACCGCGTATGCTCTCCCGCGATTCGGCCCGTATGACCTTTGGGTCGGTGGGGCCATGGAGGTTGGAGGGTTGTCCCTATTTATCACCAATTCAGTAGGCTTATGTTCACTAGCTGACATTCACAGAATGAAATAATGATGATTACTGTGTTTTAAGTTTTTCTTCGATCCTGTATTCAAGCTCAAACAATCTGCTTACATCCTTTCGGATAAGCTAATTATTATTCGAAACTACACAGTGACTGATGGCGGTCGTCTTATCGCACGAAACTAAAGCAATCAGAATTGATCACGACCTAGACCCGAATCACCTCCGACCATAATTCGAATTTATCTCAAATCGGCAAGATGATTATAATTTAAACCGATCCAATAGATTAATATCCATTTTATCTAATTTAATAACGTGTTATGGTTTAATCGTAACTCTCATCCAGTTTTAATCGCACGGATACTATCTCCGGCTAATCTAAGTGATATACTTAGACTTAATTGCTGGAAATTACTGCGTTAATACATTATCTGTCCATGTGATGAGAAAAAAGATCGTTTGTACTAAATGATGCGTCCATTAGGGGCATGTCGTGGGCAAGTGCACGCGTTATTGGTGCGGCTATAGTCAAAAACTATATCACATAAACAACATTGTTTGCGACAATAAGTTACGTTTGTCATGGAGTGCTAATTATCTGAACTCTGTATCCTCAGTCACGAATGAGATGTGTTACTGGTTTATAATATGAATATCTGTTACTTAGTTTTCATTTAAACAATGACTCGTAATCCTTTTCATAACTAACACAAAAATATTTGCTTGGTGTTAGAAAATGCTCATTGCCTCAGTAGCAAATAGGTCTCAGACAACAAAATCTTACAATTCATTTATTATATTACCTACCTAATACAAGTTTATTAATACTGTTGGCACTAGGTTCAGTCAAAGTTATATTTTATTAAATTAATTTCATTCACCACTCCTCTACACCACCAAATGGTCAGTTAAATACGCTGGTATTAAGTGACATTCATGTGATCCTGCATGTTTATTTATTTCCCTTCGCCTAGTTAATTTTATATTGAATTGTTGCGTGTGAATAAAAATAGTGTATCAATTCGATGTTACATTGTGAGACCGAATATTTAGAACTTCTATTCTTGTAGCGTTTAAAAAGATATCAGTGTAACTTGTAGCTTAGTATTTAATTGTTTGTTAGGGTTCAGACAATTTATAGACTAGGTTTAGCCGTTAAGCTTGCCGTGTGTGGAACAGAGTGCCAACTTTATCACGCGGCGGAATACTAAGTTCCCGGGCGATGGTTTTAAGTAAACCGTGTGGCTGCGTGACCCGACGGGTCCGCTCGCTGGAATTAAAAGACTTTTACAAAAAGGACCGAATTGTTTTAATACTTGATTTTATTATAACTTTGTTTAAATTCTCTGGCGTTCTTTATGTATTTTGTGTAAATTTATTCCTAATTTACACACTTAACTTTCGCTGTCCTGATACCAGGTAAAGATATTGGTGATCACAGCGGTCGCGCTGGAACCTGTTTTATGTGATCAACGGAATTAGGATACAATGATGATAAAACACAAAAAATTTAATGTTTACATAAGCTTTGTTCAATATTTATATATATGATTTAAACATGTTATAGTACCAGCACAAATACGTAAAATGTAACATAACTTAACTCATCTTTAAACCAAAGCAAACAAAACCAAATTTTGGAAAACTCGCCGTAGCTAAGTTAGTACTGCCTCACTAAATAAATTTAAGTATTATTATCTTGTTAATAAAGTTAATTACAATGTTTCATAATATATAAACGATAAAGGGGCATGAATTTAATAACCCTTCAGTTTATTCCAATTTAAATTTTCTTTTGTACTTTCTTACGTTTTTCTTCGGTTCTATAAAATTCCTTATTTTAATTTATAACTTTTGATAACAGCTACAACATTCACAAAGGTACCTTTCGAAAATATTTTCTTTTAAAGTTTAACTGAAAAATATAACATATAGACAAAGAAAATAAGGACAACGTTAATTATAATTTTTGTTTTTAGAAAGCAGCTAAGCGGACAAATCTTAAAATGGAAAGAATGATAATCAAGAGAGAGACAAAAGGAAAGATTATATTGTAACGGAAAAGAAAGAAGATAAGATGGTGGGGGTGTTTAAACGTATCGAAAACTGCAATTCACGCAAATGAATCCGCAAGTATACTCTGTAATAACAAATTAGGAAATAGGTATTCATGAAACGCAAATCCGTGGAAATTAATGTGCCGTAGAGTAACGACTGAGCAGCGGATGTGGAACCGCTGGGGCTGCCACCTCCTGATTCCATAACAAACCAGGACATCGATTGCATGCGGACTTTCCAGTACTTATTATGTGGTATGTGTTAATACCGCTCATCATCCTCGGGAGACACTGCCCACGTTACTTTGATCCTATAAACAAGTGCTTTATTTAGAAAAATTACATAGTAGTAAAATATAGTTTATAAAGCGACGTAATCAATGTGTTATTGTATAGCCATCCTAGCTAGTACTTAATTTTTATTAGCATAACCTGATTACCTGTGCATCTGATGATGTATTGCGTGTGGTTTATAAGAAATATTCCTCATCTTCTTGCCGTGTCTCTTTATGCTCGAATGTAAGAAATATTAACAACGACAAACATTTTGTTTTTTAATATGTACACGAGGCAGGAGTTGTTTTATTAAACATTCGTATTTACTATGGAAAGCAAATAATGATACATCTGCGGCTGTGGTAATGTACACACTTGTTTAATCACAATTTTGTCAAGCGCTTTGTGTTAAATAAAGATTCTTTCGGCGGAATAATGTGAATGTTGAAAATTAAAGTATTCGCTTTTATTCAAATATTTAAGCATTATAAATCAAAGGATTACTCTGAATTGAGGTAATTGGTTTTTTTCGGTCTACTTAATATGCAAATGTCGATTAAACACTCGAGCGATACGGTACACATGAGTTTTAAAAAAACGTTCACCTTTTTTTAATTAGATGTTTTTAAAGTGTTCATCAGTCATTAATAACTAATTTTCTTTATATTAACGTCATATTTCGTCGCACAATATTTCAGATGGGTTAGTTAGATATAGAAAAACTTGACATCAATTTCATATGGCGTTAAATGAAAACGAATCTGAAACACAATTTGAGTGTGGTGAGCCACTCAGGACCATTATATTACAAGGTAAGTCCTTAACCACGAAGGCATTTAAAATTTTATGCTATAAATAGTATCGGAGTGCCGGCCCTGCGTTTAATTAATTGCTTTCATTTGCCAAACGCTTATTAAACGCTGCTCGTCGGGCGTCACACGATCATGGATACATTTTTAATACTTTGCTCGAAGTAATTGTTTCGACGATTGACAGTGTGACTGATTCACACGACCCTTTGAAACCAATACAATAACCATTCTGTTAAATAATTTTTTTGACGTGACAACGTCTATTAAATTGGTATAAGATAGGACGCGCGTGCTGAGAAATGTCCCGCACATAAGTGGGCGTGGCTTACGCCGACCGCTAAGTCGGTATGCGTTTGCCCGAATTGGTTGAAAGTAAAAGATGTATTCTATTGCTCAATAATAATTAGAAATAAAATCCTAACAAATTAGGAATAGGTATTCATGAAACGCAAATCCGTGGAAATTAATGTGCCGTAGAGTAACGACTGAGCAGCGGATGTGGAACCGCCAGGGCTGCCACCTCCTGATTCCATAGCAAACCAGGACATCGATTGCATGCGGACTTTCCAGTACTTATTACGTGGTATATGTAAATACCGCTCATCATCCTCGGGAGACACTGCCAACGTTACTTTGATCCTATAAACAAGTGCTTTATTTAGAAAAATTACATAGTAATAATATATAGATTATAAAGCGACGTAATCAATGTGGTTTTGTATAGACATCCTAACCAGTAATCTGTGCATCTTATGATGATGTATTGCGTGTGGTTTATAAGAAATATTCCTCATCTTCTTGCCGTGTCTCTTTATGCCCGAGGGTAAGAAATATTAACAACGACAAACATTTTGTTTTTTAATATGTACCCGAGGCAGGAGTTGTTTTATTAAACATTCGTATTTACTACGGAAAGCAAATAATAAACCTGCGGCTGTGGTAGTGTACACACTTGTTTAATCACAATTTTGTCAAGCGCTTTGTGTTAAATAAAGGTTCTTTCGGCGGAATAATGTGAATGTTGAGAATTAAAGTATTCGCTTTTATTCAAACATCTCAAATATTTAAGCATTATAAATCAAAGGATTACTCTGAATTGAGGTAATTGGTTTTTTTCGGTCTACTTAATATGCAAATGTCGATTAAACACTCGAGCGATACGGTACACATGAGTTTTAAAAAAACGTTCACCTTTTTTTAATTAGATGTTTTTAAAGTGTTCATCAGTCGCTAATAACTAATTTTCTTTATATTAACGTCATATTTCGTCGCACAATATTTCAGATGGGTTAGTTAGATATAGAAAAACTTGATATCAATTTCATATGGCGTTAAATGAAAACGAATCTGAAACACAATTTGAGTGTGGTGAGCCACTCATGACCATTATATTACAAAGTAAGCCCTTAACCACGGAGGTATTTAAAATTTTGTGCTATACACAGTATCGGAGTGCCGTCCCTGCGTTTAATTAATTGCTTTCATTTGCCAAACGCTTATTAAACGCTGCTCGTCGGGCGTCACACGATCATGGATACATTTTTAATACTTTGCTCGAAGTAATTGTTTCAACGATTGACAGTGTGACTGATTCACACGACCCTTTGAAACCAATACAATAACCATTCTGTTAAATAATTTTTTTGACGTGACAACGTCTATTAAATTGGTATAAGATAGGACGCGCGTGCTGAGAAATGTCCCGCACATAAGTGGGCGTGGCTTACGCCGACCGCTAAGTCGGTATGCGTTTGCCCGAATTGGTTGAAAGTAAAAGATGTATTCTATTGCTTAATAATAATTAGAAATAAAATCCCTAACAAATATAATTGAGAGTTAGTATAACTTGATTCGTAACCCGATAAACATGTCAAACAAGAATAATAAAATTTATTATCAAAATTTTTTGTGATATAATTAATAGACGTTGTCACGTTAAAATACATAAGTGCCCTGCACATATAACCCAGAATTTTTTTTTATAACATTTTTGTGTTGGTAGGAATCCCTTTTTGGGTGAAGGCCTCCTCCAGCTTATTCCATTTCTCCTTAGATTTTGCCTTTTCCATCCAATTAGTTCCAGCTATTTCTTGTACGTCGCATACCCATCTTTTTTTGGGCGTCCTCTTCTTCTCTTACCTTTTGGTCCTCCCCACAGTGTTGCAAGTTTTGTCCATCTATTATCCGTGCATCTTGCAAGGTGCCCGGCCCATCGCTATTTTAGTTTCTGTTAAATAAATACGCAGTTTTAATTATTTGTTTAAAATGTATAATAATTTATGGAAACATATCAATCATAAGTAAGTATAAAAAGATATTATAAAACCATGATTATATTTCGTACGTCAGGCAAACTTCATTCCAAATGACTGTCTACCTGTCTTTCATGGTGAGCAATGAATTTGATTAAGTTATCTTGTCTTATATAATGTTTTTAAAAGCAGGCGAACTGTGTTTTAGGCAAATAAATTTAGACATTATCAAATAACAATTTGCTTGCCGCTGAAAATTTGATGCGACGCCGCCTCAACCAAGTTACATGATAGCAATAGACATTCTGAATGTCCCAAAGGATTATGAAGCTTGCGCGAAACGTCGCTTAGTATATATATACAGATACTATATACATTGATGTGGTGCTCTGAAATTGGCTTTTGAATTAACATGCAGCCGTATTCATAATCCCTTTGATCGGAGGCAAACAGGGATTTGACGGGTACTGTTTATTTACTTATGTATAACTTGTTGGCAGTTTTTTTTGGTATAGTTTAATCAAATACGAATTAATTGGTCTATCAAAAAAAAAGCTACAGCACGAAAAACAGTTTTTGTACTTACTTATAATTTTACTTAAAATAATGCTCTTTTAGTTCCCACTATAAAAATGTAGGGCGTTAATTAAAAAAAGTTACCCTTTCGCATGTTTCTCAAAGACATCCTCTGCACAAAGGCAAAGAGGCCGGAGTGAACACAATTATAACAGAACAAGTTGAGTTTTACTTACTTAAGTTGTCTACAACAGGTCTCGGTTCATTAACAAGTTATTTTTGATAAAGACCGTCCTCCACAGCGAGGTTTGATGCATAGATTACTAACAAACTTTATTAATAACGGACTTCTATGGATTCATAAAGTATCTAATCTTCGTTCTTTTTCACTCTGTACACGTAAAAGTGCAGTGATAGTGCTATTATACGTTGATGTTATGTAAATAACTGTTTTTAGTATTAATACAATAAAACGGGACGAGTTTTATCTTTTTTTATAGTTTAAGTTTTTTATTAGTTACTTAGTTCTTACTAAGATCTTAATTAGGGTCGCTACCGGATAGCTAGATGTAGACCGCAGGCTGACGAGACAAAGTCCTGTACTCTTTACAATTGGAATCGTTTGTGGGGCGTTTTAACAAGCTTTATTCGTTTCTAGTACGTTAACAAGGCTTGTTAGGAAAGTCTAAATACATTACAAAAGGACCTGCGATAAACCGCAAGGTTGTGAAACTTTCGCGACTGTTTCACAAAGTTTGTAATGTATGTTAGTGTTATCTACCTTCGACTATATTACCGGCGTAGTGATAAGAGCAGAATGTGCTCTTCACGTTAAGTTATATTACTTTCCTAACAAAGAGAATCTAAACAAAATTTTAAATATCAACAGGAGAAGTTTTTCATTGAAACGTTCATTATAATTAACAATCGAAAATACGTAAAAAAATTATTAACTGACTGGTAATTTAGGCATTTCATTCATTCATTCATTCATTCATTCATTTGTAGCGACGTGTTGTGTATATAGTGTAAATAGTAAAAACTCTTTGTATGCAGTATTCTATTAATTTTTAAATATTTGTCAAAATTGAAAAATGTTGTTAATTCTGTCAAAATCTTTTCTGTATAAATTCCATGGTTTTGCTAAATAAATGACTTTTGATCCATTTACGTTCTCGTATCATTCCTAGCTAACGAAGTTCTCTGCGCTCCCGAAGGTTTTAACTATACAAGCTATCGCTTCCACATTTGGTGACCCCGACGTGATCTAAAGAAAACTATGGAACGCCTTGTGAAAACAAAACAATCGCGTACAAGCGGCGGCGCAACGGGAAACGCAGAGGCAACAACATCAGCCGTGGCAAGTACAAATATTTTATTTAATGACATGGCAGGACTGATTGCACAACTAAATCGTGAAATGGCAGCTTTAAAAAGTCAACTTTCGCATAATGACTCACGTGCGCAACGACAGCAAAGATCCTTTAGAAGTCGACCACGCCCGAGGCAACACATTGCCGATAGTTGTTGGTATCATAACCGATTCGGCAACCAAGCTACTAGATGCACGACGCCATGTAAATTTAAGTCGTCGGAAAACGCGAACGGCAGCCGGATGTAGCGGCAAGCGACTGCCACTCTCAATCAGGCCGCTTATTTGTCACGGATAGATCTACAAAAATGTCATACCTCGTCGATACTGGATCGGACCTTTGTGTTTATCCGAAATCTGCGCTTAACCAAGCCCGTTCCAAGACTGACTATGAACTGTACGCAGCAAATGGTTCCGTGATAGCTACATACGGCTGGATTCACCTGCAACTCAATATAGGCCTGCGACGAGCTTTCACCTGGAGATTTGTGGTGGCTGACGTTTCCAAACCCATTATTGGTGCTGATTTTCTCAGATTTTATAACTTACTTGTTGACCTGAGAAACCAGCGTTTGGTAGACGGTCTAACTTCACTTTCTACCACAGCAACACCTGAAAAGGAAGCTACTGCAATCGCATCAGTGAAAACGATTACTGGAGACTCTATTTACCACCAGCTACTACGTGAGCATCCTAGTATCACCTGCCCAGCTGGAGTACAACGTGAGATCAAGCACGAGACGGTACACCACGTCCGTACGACGCCTGGTCCACCAGTCACGAGTCGTCCTAGAAGATTGCCAGCAGATAGACTCAATATAGCGAAAAAGGAATTCGAGGATATGCTAGCTAACGGCACAGCACGGAGGTCCGAAAGTCCATGGTCATCACCTCTTCACCTCGTGCCGAAAAAAGACAACGGCTGGCGTCCATGCGGTGACTACCGAGCACTTAATGCGCGTACAATACCAGATAAGTACCCCATACGACATATCCAAGATTTTTCGCAGCAGCTATCAGGCACAAAAATTTACTCTAAAATTGATTTGGTCAAAGCCTATAACCAGATACCAATCCATAAAGCTGATATTGCGAAATGTGCAATCACAACACCATTCGGTTTATTCGAATTTCCATACATGACGTTTGGTCTTCGAAATGCCGCGCAGACTTTTCAGAGATTTATCGACGAAATGCTGAGAGGACTTCCATTTGCTTATGGTTATTTAGACGACATATTAATTTATTCCGATAATGAGTTTTTACACCTACAGCATCTAAAGCAACTGTTTCAGCGCTTAGACGATTATGGTATGCTTATAAACACCGCTAAGTGTGAGTTCGGTAAGTCGAACATAACATTTCTTGGACACGAACTCTCTCCTGACGGCGTGCGACCACCTCAAGAAAAAGTGCAGGCGATTCGAGAGTACCCGATACCAACTACGGTAAAAGAACTGCGCCGATTCTTGGGTATGTACAATTTTTATCGTCGATTCATACCTGAAGCAGCCAAATTACAAGCACCACTCAACATCGTGTTATCTGGCCCTAAGACGAAAGGATCGCAGAGCATCACACTAACACCGGAAATGCTGGAAGCCTTTAATAACTGTAAGTCCAGCTTATCTGAGGCAACAATGCTTACTCATCCAGACCCTGACGCCGAGCTGGCTATTTTCACCGATGCATCAGATACTTCAATCGGTGCAGCACTGCAGCAGAAATGCGGTAATAACTGGAAGCCATTAGCATTCTTCTCGCGTCGTCTTTCGTCGGCTCAAAAGAAATATAGCCCGTATGACCGCGAACTTCTGGCTATATACGACGCGATTCGACATTTTAGGCATATGGTCGAGGCCCGAACATTTACAGTTTTCACCGACCATAAACCGCTTACATTTGCTTTCTTATACAATAGAGATAAATGTTCACCAAGACAGTTCCGGTATCTCGATTACATTTCACAATTCACAACGGACATTCGCTTCATTAAGGGGACTGAGAACATTGTTGCAGACGCACTTTCACGAGTGGAAGAAATATCCATGCCCATTGATTTAGAAGCTCTTGCAAAATCTCAAGACCTGGATCCTGAACTGCAAGAACTGCTTAAAAATGGTTCAGCACTTGACCTGCGAAAGATCAAAGCACCAGACTCCACCACCAGAATCTACTGTGACGTATCAACTCACCATCCTCGTCCGTTTGTGACGCACGCCTTCCGAAAACCTGTGTTTATGGCATTACATCATTTGAGTCATCCAGGAGCAAAGGCGACCGCAAAACTGGTCACAGAGAGATACATTTGGCCAGGAGCTCAGAAGGATTGCCGGCAATGGGTCAAAGAATGCAAAGATTGCCAGAAAACCAAGGTTAATCGTCACACCCGTTCTCCAACCGCCTATTTTCCTGTTCCTTCTGAACGATTTTCCCATGTCCACATGGACATCGTAGGGCCGTTACCTAATTCGTGTGGTTTCAGATACTGTCTCACGGTCATCGATCGCTTTACTCGTTGGCCTGAGGCATATCCTCTGCCCGACATCACGGCGGAGACATGCGCCCGCGCCTTCATCGCTGGCTGGGTGTCTCGCTTCGGTTGCCCACGAAAAATCACCACTGACAGAGGACGGCAGTTTGAGTGCGAGCTCTTCCGCACCATCACCGCTATCCTTGGTACGCAACATCGACCCACCACGGCATATCATCCTGCTTGCAATGGTATGGTGGAACGCTTCCATCGCCAATTGAAAGCAGCTATCATGTGCCACCAAGATACAAGCTGGTCCGAGGCACTTCCACTTGTGCTGCTGGGTATCCGCAGCGCCTGGAAGGACGATGTGAAGACTTCAGCAGCAGAGCTCGTGTATGGTGAACCACTTCGACTACCAGGTGAATTTTTTGTACCTACTAAAGTCCACCAAGACGTCACTGACTTCGCATCGCGACTTCGTCATCATATGGCTAAGCTGTCTCCAGAACCAGCAAGTAGACACGCAAGGAAAGTTTTTTACGTGCCTAAAGATTTGGCCACAGCAGGGTACGTCTTCCTCCGCCAGGACGCCGTGCGGCGTTCGTTGGAACCTCCGTACACTGGTCCCTACAAGGTATTACGAAGAGGAAACAAGACCTTTACGCTGCTCATCAACGATCGCGAGTCTACTGTTTCCATAGATCGCCTCAAGCCAGCATTCCTTACGCAAGAAGACAACACTGGTACAACTGCAACAACTGCATCGCCACCTTTTTCGCAGACTTCACAACCAGCGCTACCTGCTACAGATGATAATGCCCCCATCTCAGAAGCTGATCAACCCTCGTCGCACAACAAGACACGACGAGGACGGCACATCCGACTTCCGGTTCGCTTCTGCGACAGCGTCATTGGGGGGAAGTGATGTAGCGACGTGTTGTGTATATATTGTAAATAGTAAAAACTCTTTGTATGCAGTATTCTATTAATTTTAAATATTTGTCAAAATTGAAAAATGTTGTTAATTCTGTCAAAATCTTTTCTGTATAAATTCCATGGTTTTGCTAAATAAATGACTTTTGATCCATTTACGTTCTCGTATCATTCCTAGCTAACGAAGTTCTCTGCGCTCCCGAAGGTTTTAACTATACAAGCTATCGCTTCCACACATTCATTCATTCATTCGTTCGTTCATTCATTCGTTCGTACGTTCGTTCATTCATTCAGTCATTGATTCATTCATTTATTCATTCATTCGTTCATTCATTCATTCATTCATTCATTCGTTCGTTCATTCATTCGTTCGTACGTTCGTTCATTCATTCATTCATTTATTTATTTATACAAACCAGCCAACGCATGTTACACCTAAAACAAACTTAAAATATACACATGTAAAATCCAATTGCATAGGTGTAACACTCTCTTACAGGCTAGTTCCACATGCACAACAATAAAAAAAAGAAAGTACAACAAAATGCAAGTTAAAAAATAAAAAAACAATGAATAATTCAATAATAAAGCCAAAAGGGCGTGCTAAATCCTGAACTTAAATATATATAACTTAAATATTAGTTTAACAAAATAGCAAAGTCCCAATAAAGGGATTCTCTGAAAGAAGTTCTGAATAACAGCCAGCGGTGAGGAAGGTCGCGCTGAAATTAATTTCGGAGAAGCTATTGTCATCCGCTAAACTTTAACCCTGACTCCGTAAAGAATATTATCAAATTTAATTTACACCTGAATGTCATTGTTCAGTTACACTAAACATGTCTAACAGAAATAATGACATAATTATGAAAAAGCAAATCCGATGTATTTAGAAGGTAACTTCAAAAATATTAAACAGAAAGATTCAGTTGACATTTTCGAATACAAAAGGAAATTTTAACAACGAAGAAAAGTGTTGCCTTATCTTGTCTGAATTATAGCCCGCAATTTAACTGATGGGCAGTAATATTTTCTGAACCTTACTTCGTTAACTTACACAATGTTATTGTGTTTAAGAATGTACGCGGGGATTTTATTGCCGATGCTAATGTTCAAATTATAATACGATATAAATTACTTAAAAACTGATTTTGGTTTTTTCTTAATACTTGTGAACGGGAATGGATTCTGTTAGTGAATGTGTATCAGCTGATGATGGTGATGAGTAATGCTAAAAAGGCAATCCAGGTAATTTTAACTTTATATATAAGTATTTCTAAGGAGTTTCTGCCTAGCTCTGTTGGTTGTGGCAACTCTATCAGCGGCGGTGTATCAATTTCTTCATCGTTCAACGAACTTTTCTCCGTCTTTATTGTGGTTGTTCAGTTCAGGTTCAGTTGTTTATATATTTTTTTTTTTATTTATTTTAGTTTTGGGATTTTTGCCCCGAAGGAGCATATCAATCCCATCGTACCCTTTATATCTTAAGACTATATCAACATTCTAAACTACAGACTAAATCACTTAAGAGCTAATATCATTCAGATTCGCCAAGGACATCAGGTCTTTGGCGAATTTGGATGTTGGGTCTGCCAGCGCGGTTTGCACCACGCCAACATCCCTGGTGTTAATCCTGTGTGATGTCAGCAATGAATTTCTCTTTAACTTATTCTGTTTACATTCCATCAGCAAATGTTGCACATCCTCAATCTGATTACAAATTCTGCACATTGGAGAATCAACTTTTTTCATAAGAAATGCGAACTTTGCTGACGGAATGTGACCACAGCGAAGTCTAAATGCTAGTTTTAGGATGTTCCTTGGCAGGTTACACTTCTCAAACCAGGGCATTCGGTAAGGCACAGAGTTTACATATTTGTAATATATAGACACTAGCGGCACGAACGAACGATGTAGATATATATATTTATATATATATGTATGTATATATAGATTAGATCAAAAAGCCAAAACATGTAAAATAAAAGTAGAAAAAATTTCATAAAGGTAATAGTAATAGTTAAAGATGAGCGGGGTCTCCTGGCACAAGCATCTATTTGCTTAATAGGAGGCTCCAATCCAATGTAATAGATTTATATAATTTTAAGTGAAAGTAAATAAAAAGTGTTATTTTTTTTTATATATATATATATATACAAAGTTGCTGTCTTCCTCCGAAAGTAAGTTTTAGTTTGTTTTGTAGTTACTTGAAATATGACACCCTACACGTGCCCCCTGGGTAGTGCTAAACGAGCAGCAAATTCCGGTGGTAGGCTTCGGCCGCTGGCTCCTGGTACCACCCATCGGCAAAGCCATGCCGCCAAACGACTTGTCGTGTTCCGACATGATGCCTGATGAAGCCACAAGGGGGTTGGGTCCGTACAGTTGCACTGTATTTTGAAATCCGGGTATGGCGCATTGAAGGTTGTGGCGCTGGGTGCCTGTTCGAGGAGGGTAGCGGGATCCGAAGCACGGTTCTCCGCTGGCCGACCGCAGATAGTAGGGGCCCAAGTAGCGAGTAAGCCACTTGCGAAAGGCTGCCCCGCCAACTGTGAAAAATCCCAGAGTGGCCCCATCGTGCCGGTTGGCGACCGGGCGAGAGGACCCGATGGCGATCTCTGGGGGGGTTCGGGCGTCCCCGCAGTCTCCAGACCAGGCTCCCTCTGGCGTTGCACCGCCAACTGCGTCGTTGGGATTTCATTGCAGTGCCTCGTTCAACTTCCTCCCTCTTCCTATTCACTCCCACAAATGAATGGTCAAAAGGAAAAATAAGTTTCAACAGCGGTTGCACGTCCTCTCTCTACAAGTGCACCTCACAAACATCAGAGGCCTGCACTCAAATCTCGATGCAGTCCACCACCATCTCGAAACTGCCAAGCCACACTTATTTTTTCTGACGGAGACGCAAATACGCGACCCTCTTGATGCGGCGTACCTGGATTACCCAGGATACTCTTTGGAGCACCACTTCCAACCGCGTGCCGGAGTCTGCATGTACGTCCGCCAAGACATTTGTTGTCAGCGTCTCCATCATCTTGAAGACCCCACCTTTTCTACACTTTGGACGATGGTGGACACAGGCATGGAAAAAATCATCTATTCTTGCGTCTACCGTTCGCACAGCGGTGATAAGGAAACAACTCGGCTATTTGAACACCTCAGTGAGACAGCGGATGAGGCTCAGCAGCGGTACCCATCGGCACAGTTGGTCTTTCTAGGTGACTTTAACGCTTGCCACGAACATTGGCTATTTCCCTACCAAAAAACCGACTGTGCAGGGAGAGAAGCAAGAAAGTTTGCTATATCGCACAACCTCTCCCAACTGGTTAAAGAAGCAACCAGGGTGCCCGATGTAGAGGGCCACACTGCGAATTGCTTAGACCTTCTGCTGACAACAGATCCTATCAGATACAGAGTGGAAGTTTCGTCCCCGTTAGGGACTTCCGATCACTGTGTGGTGAAATCTGTAGCGACCTATTCTCCTCCTAACCTCGACACACATGGGGTCAGACGAATATGGCGCTACAAGTTGGCAGATTGGGATGAAATGCGGCATTTCTTCGCATCTTATCCTTGGCGGCAAGTCTGCTTTTCTTCTGACGATCCGTCGAGATGCGCGGATACCGTAACCGACGTGGTACGCCAAGGTATGGAATACTTCATACCGTATACGGATGTATCTACTGGTTCCCAAGCGCGACCCTGGTTCAATGCCGAATGCGCTATGGCGGAGAAGCGAAAACACTATGCTTTTCTGGCCTGGGTCAGTGCTAAATCCCGCAAAACTCCGGATGTTACCACCAAGAAGAAAGCCTTTAACCGTGCCGCCAAGTCCTTCAAAAAGCAATTACGGCGAGCTCGCCACGACCGAATAAAACGCATTGGCGCGAAGCTCTCTGCCCAGCCGTGTGGCAGCCGAGCTTTCTGGTCTCTAGCCAAGTCGGTCGAGACGAACTTTTGCCGGCCTTCGCTGCCTCCGCTGATTAAGCCCGATGGTTCACTGGCAAACTCGGCAAAAGAAAAGGCTGATTTACTTGCCTTTCATTTTGCCAAAAATTCACGTCTTGATGATGTAAACGCTGCACCGCCTCAATTGCCTCTCTGCGGTATTTCTATGCCGGAAATCCGCATTTTGCAGAAAGAGGTGTTACAAACCATGCGTAGTCTGGATGTGGATAAAGCCAGTGGACCAGATGGATTACCGGGTATTGTGCTAAAAACCTGTGCACCCGAGTTGTCCCCCGTATTGACGCGCCTGTACCGCCTCTCTTTAAAGACTGGAATAGTTCCGAAATCATGGAAGCTTGCGAACGTGCAGCCCGTTCCTAAGAAAGGCAGCTGTGCCGACCCTGCCAATTATCGACCTATTTCGATTACCTCCGTACTTTGTAAGATTATGGAGAAAATAATCAACAAAAGGCTCATGGCACACCTAGAGCGTAATGATCTCCTCAGTGACCGACAGTACGGATTTCGCCAAAACCGGTCTACTGGGGATCTCCTAGTGTACGCCACCCACTTATGGGCCGAGGCCTTGGAGAAGAATGGGGAAGCAATGGCTGTCTCCCTAGATGTCTCAAAGGCCTTTGCCAGGTTGGCATGCGTGCTTGATCAACAAGCTTCCAGCCTACGGCTTATCTCCTGATCTGATTGCTTGGATTAAGGACTTTCTGAGAGAACGGTCTTTCCGTGTTGTAGTCGAAGGTTGTTCATCAGACCCAATGACTACTAATGCTGGTGTTCCTCAGGGTTCTGTTCTCTCTGCAACCTTATTTCTGTTGCATGTCAATGACCTCTTGGTCCCCGGTATCCTTGGGTATGCTGACGACAGCACAGTTGTGGAGAGATATCTGACCACTGCACAGACCAGTCGAGATCAAGTACAGACTTTAAGAGAGACTATGGTTGAGCGGTTGGACCACGCATTAGAGGCAGTCTCCAATTGGGGAAATGCCAATCGCGTAGCTTTCAACCCCACCAAAACGCAGGCATGTCTGTTCACTGCGAAGAGGAGCCCATTCACCTTGGCTCCCACTTTCCGAGGAGCAGTTTTGGAGTGCACCGACCGTCTTCAGTTGTTAGGCATCGAAATATCAACGAACCTCAACTTCGGGCGGTTCATCGAGTCCAAAGCGAAAATAGCCGCGAGGAAACTCGGAATCCTTGCCAAAGTGCGGCGGTACTTTACACCGGGACAGCTTCTGACTCTGTATAAAGCCCAGGTCCGATCGTGTGTGGAGTACTGCTGCCATATCTGGGCAGGTGCTGCCAATTACCAACTGGCAGTCCTGGACTCGGTGGAGAGGCGTGCTATGAGAATAGTCGGTGAACCAAGAGCTTCTGGATGCAAAACTCGATAGCTTGGGTCACCGTCGTAGAGTAGCTAGTCTCTCGGTGTTCTATCGAATGCACTTTGGAGAGTGTGCTCAAGAACTGCATGATCTGATACCGCCCTCGCCCTTTTATCACCGGACGTACAGACACACCGCAGGCATCCATCCCTTCGTTGTCGATCTCCCGCGCATTAGGACTAAGCGTTTCGCTTCGTCCTTCATAATGCGTACAGCGAGGGAGTGGAACAGTCTGCCGGCGTCAGTGTTTCCGTCCAGGTATGATGTGGGGGTCTTCAAGAAAAAGAGTGAATAGGCTTCTTCTAGACTAGTGCGCTTTACCACCTAGATTACATCGCCGCTTACCATCAGGCGGGATCGTAGTCAAGCACTAGTCTATCCTAGATAAAAAAAAAAAAAAAAAAAAAAAAAGTTTATGTGTTATCACACGAGAATAATCGAGTTATGAAAGTTTTCGAAAAGCTGAACAAAAGTTGTGCGCTGCCGCTCTTTACAATTTTGTAAATAAATTGTGTATGATAATATCGCTAAACGCTTAAGCCTTTATTATAGTTATTAATATAATTATGTATAATAAAATAGCAAAACAGGCATATTTTTTAGAGAATCCTGTAGTTGTTTATTGCTACGATTTTCCTTACCGAGACATAGTGGAGATTGTACCTGAGTATCTGAGCAGTATTCTTCGTGCACAGAGTAAACAAACTATAGCAATAAACATATAACAAAATATGATTGAAAATAATGACAGCAGTTCATATATTCAACCACTGTGTAGTGGCACATGCAGCACCACGTTTAAGACGTTAATACACTTTTCCCAATCCCATGTTATCATCGTTTTCAAATTGGCATACATTAAAATTGATCGCTCTCCGTGCCTGATGAAATATTTAAATATATTCAAAGAGTTCCGAACGTAAACCGAATTCGTTCTCGTTTCAGTGCAATTTGTTGATAAATCGACTTATTACATATCTGACAGTCATTGCTGTGGATAATAAAATTAAAAGGAAATAACAATAAAATCCATCGGAAAAAGTAATGGACGCAATAAACTTTTACAGTGTATTTTACGACGCACTTATCTCTTAAAAGAAAGGTTGATATTGAATAGGTTTATATTAATAATGTATGTTGTATTATCGTTATGGAAACGTATACATGCACGAATGTCGCGCTTTTGGTTTCTAAACTATGGAAAAGGGAATTTATTTAAATTGACCCAAGTGGTTATGGTGTTAACGATGTTTAAAGCATAAAAAATCGTATAATGTCATAAATATCTTTCAGCTTTGAGAAATGACGGCGCTTGGCAAAACTTAACTATAGTTATATTTAAAAGGGTGGTTGTAAATAAAGGAATAAACAGTATCGAATTAATATGAATGTAAAGGATCTAAAGTGTCGGATTCCGCATTGGATCGTTTCCGTGAAACGATTCTACTTACATCTGCTTTATTACATCTTGATACAACTGGCAGCAGGAAATAAGGGTTGGAAATGAAAGAAACGGTTTTGTGAGCAATTCGGCGATAATGTCTCTGAAAGGGACGCTCACTTCTGCCTTGTTATTATATACATCATTTCAGAATTACTTGGGATCCGATGTTGTACAAACTTGTAAATCGTACAGATCACCGCACCTCTGTGTTTCATTTTCAATTATAACACGAGTTATGTTGGGCGATCGGGCGGATGAGTTTTTGTAAATAAAACTCTGGACTACTGTCCCATGTAATGGTGTAGAGAGAACTAGTTATGTTGTGCAACCAATAAAGAAGCTTTTTATAAAATAATACTTTATTCTACAGGCAGACAACCGCTCTGTAGTACACTGGCAAGCGGATTGAACTTTACATGTACTTATTTTCTTAAATACACTATGATACACAATGCGGGCTTTATGTTACAGAATGAATGTTATCGCTAAGTGTACAGTACTAAGATACACTTATTCTTTGTTGTGGTTACGTAACTCACGCAATAGTTTTTAATGCTATTAAACTTAATATAGGTTATTGGAGTAGAAAAAACATTTTAAATGTCAAAGAAACGAGTGCATTTGAATGACGTGTAAATATCTTAATTAACTGTTACTGTTGAGGGCAGACGTATTTGCTATTTGATTAGGGGAATGAAGATCAAAACATATTCACGCGACACAAAGCAAAATTTGTAGATATAGAAGAGTGCTGAAAGACACCGCAAAATAATTATTACATAAAGGCTCTATTTTTATATGAGATACGATGCTATAGAAAGCATGGAGATTCGCAGACCCACACATATTAAGTTTAATATGTTATTACGTACATTTCAGCGTTTGACAACAAAAAAAAATATTTAATAACATACGCCAAGACGCCGACTTCTCAACAAGTCGCTGGCGGGATTAGCTCGGGATAACAGTATCGGAACAAGTAGACTTTACGCGATGTCTACTTGTATAAGTCTAGACTTGTGTAAATGAAAGTCTAGAATGTGTATTATACAAGAGTAAAAAAAAATTACTTTGTATTAAACTTACAAAATAATAAACAGACACACGCGGTACAGTCTGAAAGGGTTCAGAATATTGATAGTCGCCGTAAATTTATGTCCAAGGTTCGAATCCGGATTACAAATAGTTTAAACCTAATATGAGGCTTTTTAACCACGTCAGTGTTTTGGCTGGTGTCCTCGCCATGCTACGACAAGTCTACGCCGTAGGCTTTGTGTTCACAGAGCTCGCTACGCCGGTCTACGCCGTAGGCGCGGTGTTTACTTTCAGTTTCAATTTACTGAATGTTTTCTCTGCGTTAGTGAATATCTGGAGAAGTTCACACGCGAGAGCTTTGTGTTTCATTACGTTTATTGCGAACTTAACATACACCCTACATGTAACTAAGGAGAGAGGTAAAGGCTTTCTGTTTCACAAACAAAAGCGACGCTCTGCAAGTTAATTAGACACTAGTTAGTATGTGTAACCTTTCCCGACCAACAAAGTTCCATCCAAACATTCAAGGTGTTTCTTTTAAGAAATTTGTGGTCAAATTTTAGTATTCGTAGCGTTGTAGATGTTTAGCGTGATGGTTAGTTGTTTGTTCGTTCGTAGAAGATCCCGGTTTGCGCTCAAGCGACTCTACCCGCATGTCTGTATGGTATTAGCTGGTGACATTTCACGCGACGTACACGGGTAGCCATCCGTCATTACTTTATTCAATTGACAGTGAAGACAATTGTCTTTTTGGACAAGAATCGATACTGAACCTGTTCTATTATTATTGTTACCGATGATGTAATGTTTGTTTATATTGCAGTTGCATTCTCTAGTAATAACTTGTGTGCTTATGTGCAGCCTAATCGCTTTGCTCGCTACGAACATCTCGTCCCTGGTGCTCGGCATGAACATAACCTTTAATGTTATAAATTTTATCATAAAATTGTTTTTATGTATCGTCTTTGTAACAAATCTTGATGAAAGTCAATTATGCGGAATGTATTCAGATTAAAAATATATGTATTATGATATAAATCACGACTATCGCGTGGCGTAGCTTTCTATCGCACTCGGGGGAAATTTCGAACGATGAAGAATAAAATGCGGTAGCTTAGTGTTAAATGCAGCAAACTGCATAATGTACGAACCGAAGAGGCTCGGGTTCGATCCCTACTGAAATTGACTTAAGGAACTTGCATATTTCGAGAGCAACATCGATTTAAAACATCCGCACTTGGCTTGCGAAGTATAATCTTGCATTAAAATTCTCGTGTAAGAGGGGCAAAGGTATACTGAGTCCAGCAGTGGGCATACAAGCAGTTGTATGTAAAGAAAACATTTTTACTTTTACTACGTCTTTTATTCTTAGCACTACTAATACGTTTGGTCATTGGGAATATATGTAATAACTAAATGGTCATCTATTTTTTTCTACATGAAATAAAAACAAACTTTTTTTAAGGCGTATAGTACTTTTTCTTTTCGATATTGTTAATTCAAATTTATTAATTCTAGTTAAATTACAGAAGTATATTATTTAATTAAAAATATAACTGAACCGAAAGTTTAAAAGGTTGATACGTATTTAAATAATTGTTCAACATGCGCTAATCATCAATTTGTATGCAGAAGTTATTTGATACAAAGTTTATTTGTTTATTGAAGTTAGTCAAAATTCTTTTAATAATTAATGAAGAAACTTATTAAAATGTAATAGAAGATGCGAACATTTCAGTAATTAAACGATGATGAATTTATGCAGCTGAAAATATAGATATTCTGTAAATGTGAAAAGTGCAACGTATCCGGTAATTGCAATTATTCAAATGAGCCGCCGGATGTCGTTTCGCAACTTTTTTAAAGGCGTATAGAACTTTTTCTTTTCGATATTGTTAATTCAAATTTAATAATTCTAGTTAAATTAAAGAAGTATATTATTTAATTAAAAATATAACTGAACCGAAAGTTTAAAAGGTTGATACGTATTTAAATAATTGTTCAACATGCGCTAATCATCAATTTGTATGCAGAAGTTATTTGATACAAAGTTTATTTGTTTATTGAAGTTAGTCAAAATTCTTTTACTAATTAATGAACAAACATATTAAAATGTTATAGAAGATGCGAACATTTCAGTAATTATGCAGCTGAAAATATAGATATACTGTAAATGTGAAAAGTGCAACGTATCCGGTAATTGCAATTATTCAAATGTGCCGCCGGATGTCGTTTCGCAACTTTTTTAAATTAAGTTTTTTTTAACTTAACTTCGTTGTAATTCAGCGGCCAGTTTCATATTTCTATGCAATATGTATATTCGTTGGATAATATAAGTTGAGAAGCGACCTTACCGGTTCCACGTTTTTCTGTAAATAAGATGAAACTTAATTCTTTATAATTTCATAATTTTTTCAAAGTTTTTATGCCATTTTGGATTTCATGCGGAGCTAGTTCATTATTTTTGAAATACATATTTTGGCTATTTGCCTGTGAAAGTATCCGGTGAATTCCTGAAAGAATGTTATCTGCAAAACTCTAGTCACTCGTTATAATTAATAATTTCGTTTATTAACAGGTTAAAACTAAACTTTGTATCAACACTGACTTGAACGAAAATCCTTCGTTAGTTTCACATAACTAGTTTGGTAATATTCACGCACCTGACCAAATATTTGAAGAATAAACGCCTTGTGGTCGTCTAGTAAATAATAACATATCTAGATACATAATCGTGTTGAAATTACAACTCCTTTTTTATTGGTCGGAGGTTAAAGTTTTCATATGACTTGAATAAAACCAATTTAGTGTTGTTGTTGCAATTGTGCCCCGGGTACTGCTTTGTCGAGAGCTCTTTCTCAAGCTTTCTCTTTCTCAAGCTTTCTCTTTCTCAAGCTTTCTCTTTCTCAAGCTTTCTCTTTCTCAAGCTTTCTCTTTCTCAAGCTTTCTCTTTCTCAAGCTTTCTCTTTCTCAAGCTTTCTCTTTCTCAAGCTTTCTCTTTCTCAAGCTTTCTCTTTCTCAAGCTTTCTCTTGCGTTTGGAGAAATATTTTCCTAGGCTGTATAATCATTTATTACGCTCAACGGAACCCGTGACTCCCTCCCCTCCACTATCCCACAAACGGAATTTCTGCGAGAGAGAAGAAAATTTACATTTTAATAATTTTTAAAGTAATAAAAGAGTTGACGTAACGCAACAAGACGAGACGCAAGTTCACTGTCTAGGTAAGTAGGTAGATAGCAAACATAATTCTGTTCAGGTTTGAGGGGATCCTGGGTAACGAATACTATAGCTTATGTAGTGCTTAGTTAACACTGTGTTGCGCCTCATTGTTATGGGAAGTTATGTATTTTCTAACACATTTCCCTGAAAAGCACAAAGTTTACCCTCGTCACCTCTGTTGTACATCTCTTCCATAATTAATTAATAAATATTAACAAGTTTCAGTTCAGAGCTCTGCATACATTTATACACCATTTCGCTAAGCGCCTGTCGCTACTGTATGTATAATTAATATTATTCAGAATTGGACTTCCGCCAAACATGATCTAGTTTGTTTATGTACAGTACAAGAAGCCTGTATATGTATATCAGTATTTATTTATGAAGTTTTATTTGTTTATATATATTTGAGATGAAATAGACGCTAACAGTTAGAGCACTTTCAAAAAGCGTTTGACGCCAGCTGCAGCGACACCTAAATGTTTCAATTTAATATTTTCACAAACACAAGTTCACTGAAATGAAGACACAAAGCAACCCGACTGGGATTGTGGAAATTTATTACTTGTGCGGGACCCTCGCGGCACTGGGAGGGCATCGCGAGGGTAATGTATCAAATAACGAACAGTTAAGATTCTTGGGAATAGCCCCACGAAAGCAGTGAAGTTTCTCTAGTTGAGAATTTAAGTGGTTTTGCTTCTTTTATTCAATCCTTTATTAAAAAAAAACTTTTATTTACGATATTTGTACATAAAGCGATCACAAATCAAAGTATGATTCCACTGGAATGATTAGGATATCGAATGATTTGATTTTATAGAATGAGACGCGCTCCTTAATAGAAAATATATTAAGAGACTTTTATTTATATCATACTAGCTGACCCGACAGACTTCGTTCTGTCAAAAAAATTGGAATGTGGCAGTTTTTGTTCTTACCTATTTTATAGCCAGCGCAAAAAAATCTGGACTGAACCGTCACTCTGGTGATAGGGCGGTGTGTGGGGTTCAGCTCTATATATGTTCATCTAATAACTAATATTTAAATATTAGTGGGTTCCAGAAGAGTGGCCAAAGTTATAATTATAGTACATAAATTATATTTACTATTATTATTTTACAAGCTTTATTATATACATATATATAGCCTATGATCATTTCTAGGTTATCATCTATCACCATACCAAATTTCATCAAAATCCGTTCAGCCGTTTAGGCGTGAAAGAGGAACAGACAGACAGACAGAGTTACTTTCGCATTTATAATATTAGTATGGATTTATGTTTCGTATCGCAATTTTATAAGTAAATCTCACAGAGACAGCAACTACGTCGAAGAGTGTTAAAGGGTTAATAAATGAAATTTGCAATTTTCAGGCGACGTCGCGGGAACAACAGAAACGTTTCAATCGTACGGTGAAGTCGTAACCTGAGATTGGTTTCATCTAGCAGGACGCTTCGGCGATGGGATCCTGGCGATGCAACCCTCAGCACCTCGACGGGTCGTAACCAGAACGGTAACCGCTCCGCGACTTTATTACTTTTCTTTTGAAAAGATTTAGCGAATGGAAAAAAGAATTGAGAGACGTTGCAATTTGGTTCAAGAATTTTGATGTCAGGAGCCAGCACAGAGAAATGAGTTTCTTAATTCGATTTATACGCTTACTTTAAATAGTTGTTGCATTTAAGATTAACATGATGTAATTTTAATCAGTTTGTGTGTTCACAGCATCTCTGGCTCTGCCTCAATATATATACATAAATCAATAATATTTTTAGTGCAGATCTATGTCAATAATTGATATTTTTGTTGGTAAGAATTTCGTTCAAAAAACAATAAAACCCTTAAAAAACCGATCTGTTAATAATTATTTTTATCAAACTTTCATCACAAAGTTTCAATAAATTTCTGATTGTATCTTATGTTCATTATTCATTTGCGTCGATAAAATTTTTTGAGTATCGGTTTTGTATCAATTTATTTTAACTGATCTCGAACTTTAATCAAATGAAATATAACCGTAGATTTATAATTCGTATATATCCACGGTTAGAAATAAACACGAATAGATCTAAGTCTGTAATAATATTTATGAAAACCATCATAACAGGGCTACGAACATGTCGAGCAAAAACAATTATAATCAAAGAGCATTTAAAATAACTTGAATGGTGTGATCTGCTTACGCGGACATTGTTTAAGATTAAACGTCAGTATCTTGACTTATTTCCTGTTCGCATTAAGTAGCCTGCCATTCCTCCGAATCCATGAGATTAGGGAAAATAAATTGCTTGCGGATTTTATTTGATACTTTCTATTTATAATTGTTTCATATAATACTTAAACTCCAACAAAACTTAATGTGTAAAATACTTCGATGATGAAACAATAGCAATACGTTTACTTAATTATGTATTACAAAGAAATGTTATATATTGCTGATCTCGGTTCTATGTGATAGTGTGCGATTAAAATGTAATATAATTTAAGTAATATACTAGGATATTATAGCTTAGTGCATGATATAAAGTTAGAGAAGTCTCTACTTAATCTTTAAGTCTACATTCGGCAGTGTTCTCAATTCTGTTCTAAACTAAATTACAATAATAACTTAGATGTGTTATTCCAACACTTATAGAAACGTGATATGATTTTACGTGGCATGTTTGTTCACTTAAGTTATCGCAAGTTTACATATGAACGGTTAGCGAATTGTTACCAGTATAGAATATCTCCCAGTGGATTTCCTATACAAATAGAGAATTAAAGCATACGTCTTACAACAGCTCGGTCTTTATAAATAATATTAAGTAGCGAAAGCAAAACGATTACTTGTACATTAAATCCTTTCAGTAACAAACATTTGATTGTAGATGTAAGTTCAGCTTTAATAATTAGTAGTCTAGAGACAGGGAGAGAACGAGCGTCGTTTCAAATATTCACGACGCAGAGGTGAGTGGAACAGATTCCTGTGACTGCTTACACTTATATCTAAGGGACGTTGATAAGGGTTAAGAGCTGAAACGCTCCGACGCTTCAGCGCCAGACTGCCTTACCCTGTACTCACGAATCTACAGGATTTATCAAATGTCTGTGACCGAACACTGACAGTGTCATGACAGATAAACACATTTGTCTGCTAAATAATTTCATCCGATAACTTAATTCTATAGCTTTAATGTATTTATTCATTTCTGTATTCATTTGTAACAAAACCTCTTCGGCGGTCTCTCACTCTCTCTCTCGTTAAATTTACAATTTAAACAGAATAGTTGTAAATTAGTAAACTGTTTTACTAAATGTTGAATAGTTGCATTAACATCATCGTGCTTGTGCAGAGAGAAAACGAGTTCCCCAAATAAAACACTTTTGTTGGGAAAACACTAAAGATGTAAACAGTGAGCTCAGGTTACTTAACTAGTTATTAGTAACATCAGAGACGACGAATTTATTCGCCGCATAAAAATATGATCACCGCCGCAACATAACTTCACACCCAACGAAATAACTGGGAGCGTATCTAAAAGCGCTGCTGGCTTTTTACTGCGTTGTAAATTTTTCTATCACCGGTCATTAAAATTTTAACACCACCTCGTTAAATCGTAGGAGACAGTGAAGACAGTCCCGAGTTTTTGTCCATTACCATTTTGATACTACAGTCTACCATTAACAGGTTTTTTTTAATGCACCTTCAATTTTGATGTAACTACACTAACTAGTGATTATAAAAATCATATTTTTTCACAGATTTTTACGTCGCGAAGAAGCAAGTTACTTCGATGGTTTTAAAGCATTTAAATAACAAAGCGATCACATTGAATATGACGACGCTGACAAGTCACCTCAGCAGACAAACATTTAGTATAAGCTCAGCATATTTCAAATTTAAGGCAATGATTTCATACTTTACACGTTAGAAATAAACGCTGCAGTATTTACCCAGACAATGTAATTAGATATGGCACCAAAGAAAGTATTAGGAATAAGTTACTTGACTCACAACATTAAAATAGAAAAGTTATGTTTTGCAAACAAAACGGAAAGTTAACAAAGAAAAAGAGATTTTCGCTCCAAACTTATATTTTTCTGTATAATTATGTAAGAACAATGAATTATGAGTTTGTATCGCTATCAGGGCGTGTGCTGCAGAGATAAGCGGATTATGCAGAGAGTACTTGTTATTCTACAGCCGCAGCGAGCGGTGGGCAGCTGAATCCAGGAACTGCGATTATATCAGGTAATCCAGTGTACTGGAGTGTTGGAGAGGCTGACTGGTCTCTGCGACCGGAGCGGGCAATGTTAATGTACATTACAACTGATTGTTAACAGCAAGGAGGTAATTTCTGTATCATTCCGAAGCATTAGCTTCACTGTTCTCGTCATTCAGTCGTACGACTAACGAGCTCTGCCGCTGTCACCCAGATCAGCAATCCTTTGGACTATGTTGGTAACTTCTATAATAAACATTGAATATTTCGTAAATCACCTTTATTTCACCATATTCTTTGCTATTATAAATTGTAAAGAAATTGCTTTCACAAATATTGCTTAGTCAGTTGTAGGTTTTTGCACTCGGAATGAATTTACTAAATGCATTTATGTCTAACGACCGTCTGCATTCAGCGACCTGAGCGGATCTTTCAGATAGACGACTGAAAAAATATTAACTCGGTGCACACACAACGTGGAGTTGGTAATGAATTAGGGTTTAAGTGAATAAGACATTTGCTTCTCAAATAAAATGCAAAGAAGACAGAAACTGAGATTGTTCAAATTAAAAATTCATGTAGATCTGACAATCTTTTAACTATTGGACAGGTTTTTGTCGCACAGCAGTAATCGATTAAGTCGCTTTAAAAAAACACACAATGATGTCTTAATAATGATGTTTACAATGTTTAAGTGAATCCGAGTTATTACAAGGAATAAGAGTCAGCAGGGAACAGACGGGCCGCGGTACAAATGTTTTCATTAAGTTAATGCGGCCGGCGGCAAAAATAACAGGAGCCTCCCGCGGCTGCTGAACTTCAGCGGCGTTAAAATAATATCCAACGCTTAGCTACGCACAGCCTCGACTTACTTTAGGGAATCTGCTTTGTGTCGCTTTTTGTTACTTTTTCTTGTATTAAACACGGCTGCCGGTAATTATAAACTTTACCAAGAAAGTAAAAAAGATGTTTTAATATCTCGAATTATTTAATCGCCCGAACTAACGTAACTAATTATGAGTCAACTTAGAAACAGCTAGAGCAATAGTAAGAATATTTGTGAGGAAATGACAAAGCCTGTTGTAATTATTTAGATTTTTTTTTGTTTTTTATTTCCGTTATTTATCTTTTAATGTCTATACGTTACTGGAAGTACGTAATCATTTCTTTCGCACTAATTATTATTATCACCAGCCGATTATCACTGCTGGATAAATACTAACCTCAATCCCACACTCTCCTAAATATTATTGGCGCTAACCTAAAATGTCGTAAATACTTTCACAATTTGGTTAATTTTAATACTAAACATTTGTTTTTTATTTATATTTACATATCCTAAAAATAACTACATACTTGTTATTTTAATTCAAAAGTTTACCACATTTATGGTTCAGAGATGTGGACTCTTGGCAAGACTAAAATCATGCTAATGAAGTTGTCTTGTCACTTCAGTCCCCCGTGACCGTGAGAGCTGTAGAGCACTTGTAATTTAAAGGTAATCAAGTAATTAATTGAACGCAATAAAAGCCGTGAAGTTTAGTTTTAAAAAGTATAAACAATTTTGATTACTGAGCAACTATGACAATACAATTTCTTACCTGTCGCCGAGTGGTGTGCGCGGGGCGATAGGGCGTTGATATTCTTACTGCCAGTCGTAAGTAAAGGAGAATTATTTCTGAATTTACTACATTTTATAATATAGCAAAAATCACAATAGAAATACCGCTAGAATTAAATCTCAAAGCGTGGCAGAAGGTGGTAGAACTCTTCTACTAGAGAAGGAAGGAATGGCTCAGTAATATTTAGACGCTGCATAACCGCAGAAAAACTGCGGTAATATTTACCTTCGGCAAGTGTCTGCAGTAAATGTATTGATAAAGATTTTGATTGTAAGTTTAAAACGTAGTTGGCATTAGTGAGAGACATTAAGTTGGCACGCGGCGGCTCGCGTGCAATTTCAACAGATTTATTTCAATGTTACCAACGGAAAAGGCCATTAAGTTTCGCGAAGGGGCTCCGACCCTTGCGGTATATCTTCATTCTTTCGAACGGTTGCTGATTTATTTGTCGAGGATAATGAATCGCCTACGTGTTGCTTACTTCACATTATAAACAATCATATATAACGAATTAGTTTATTTCCTTTACGACATATCTATCAAAAATAAAATAAACGGTACAAACTATGAGATATCCCGAACTATTTGATTATTCTACGTAAATAATTATGCTCGTAAATTTGCTAATGACCTTGATTACATTTGTATAGTATTTGTGGAGAAGATAGAGAATCATTTAGACAACTATAAAAGCTTTGACGAAGTAAAAGAAATAATACACCGAGGGCATAAGCTAAACGACAGCGCGGACGCTAAGTTGTATTGTAATAAACTTTACGATAGTAAATGTACGTGAATGAAATATTATCTTATGAATGAAATATTATCTTATGAATGAAAGTATATAAAGCGTTTATTTAAGTAGATATTACCTAAAGTAATCGACTTCGCTTTGCTTTTCAAAATAATAGTCTTGTTATTTTGTATCAAAGTGTAAACATAATTATATTAATTTTGTTTCTCTTAAAACAAATCTTTACTAATGTTAAGTTACATTGCTTCTGTTTAAAGTATACAAGACTTGAAAATTTAATTGAATCGGTGTTATTTTATAATTTTAAGCTAAGAACAAAGTTATTAACTAAATTAACATCGCTCCAGCTGTTTGGGAACTATGATGCTAGAAGTCTATCAAAATTATATCTATTTAGTTTATTATTAAAATAGTTCAATTTATTCAAGTGTTTACATAATAATATAAATAAAATAAATGAACAATCACAGTAAAACATCCGCCGGTTCCATGCCGACTATACTAATGCTTAAACTTTCGCTGGTGACAATGGTGATGGTAATAAAACTGAAAAATACAATGCACACTTCGAGGTTTTAAAGAGTTTATCATTAAAACAACTTCGTGTTTTTTCATTGTTATGGTAATACAAATATATGTTTCATGGCGCAAAACAATGATAAAAAGAATAATAGAAATGTCGCATAAAACGTCGCGGGGTTTAAGGAATGGTATCTCGGCGTGGTGGTGGTGGTGGTGGTGGTGGTGGTGGGAGTGGGTTTATCGCGCCGCGTCCTGCAATTACACTCAAGGGGAATGTATTCAACCGGCGGAGCATACACTTAGTGCGCGTTATGAGGGAATAAAGACTCCTTGTTAACCACAACGCAAACAGAGTGATGTTTGAGCTGCTATTGGTCGACAACTGTTTTTTTTTTAAGTTTCCTTTAAACGATTTGAAACTTACGAATCTAAAAAGTTTAGCTAACAGCAATTATGTGCTTATACGGACAGCCTAAACACTTGACACAACCAACCTTAATCCATCTTCATAATACTATATTATTATTCATTTGAATTTATAGCAAACCGACCTGTACGTCACTCTCGCGGCCGTAGGCCCGTTCGCTACACATGATTTTATATCTATAGTCGTTAGATAGTAAATATAATATAAGATAGATAGTGAATATTGTATAGTCTATGGTAAATTGTCGACTGTCAGAGTTTTCGAATATAACTGTCAAGTGTACTACGACTGTCAAGTATTCAATAAACATTTCTCCGTATTTTTCATCTATAAACATCGCTACCTTTATCTCCAACTAAATATCTAATAGTTTCTGAAGATACCTAAAAGTGTTGAAAGGAGTGATCAGTTATAATTGGCCCACACTATAAATTCTTTATATCTTTGATAGTTGTACTAATATTGATTCATTAGTTTCAGTTTTATAAATTAGGTGTTATTGAAACAATCCTAACTAACGCTTCATTGTTATGAGCAAACGTATCAACACCCGAAGAAATACAATCCCATGGCGTGGGTTTGTAGTAAAAAATCTACCGCTAGAAAGAGCAATTCCTTCAAACAGAACAAATGAAGATAACAGAAGCGAACCTCCAGCGTACGTAAAGATACGGAAATAGAATTCCTTTCCGCCTCGCCGGAACGTCGGCCGTATCTGCGAAGATTTAGTACACGAAATTCGCAAATGATATGAAACAATTGTTGACATTGAAATTTTGGTTATAATGAAACAATCATCCGGTCTGCAACACCTAAAACATGTTCCTGTAATATTTTCTTTTATAAAAGACGTGTCGATTTCCGTTATCAATCTAATAGACTAAATGGCATTGACGTTCGCGAGATTAAAGGTGTACCGAAATTTAATATCTCATGACAAGGTAGCTCTGTTGCCTGAGGTCGTTTAGATAATTAATTTACAGGGATAGTAGTAGAATTATAATTGTTTTCCAAAGCGTCGAGTATCGCGATAAAGAGTAACAAAATTCTTAACAACACAACAAATGCCATCATCAAAAATCAAAGTAAATTCAAATCCGTTGCCAGTTAGAACATTTATTCTGTAAGATAGTCTCTTTCGCTTTATACCACAATGTTATGAGGTTGTGTTAAATAAATACTTTTTAAGTTACATATTCTCATTCCTCTTGCGTCACATACATATCCGGTTAACTTTATATGCTTTGTCTTGTAATCAAATGCGAACGGAGGATATTTCCCCCGGGCGTGTTCGCGGCTTGCGTAAGCTATAATCTCTTAGCTATAACACGGAGCTTGTTCCTTGTGTAGAGATTGTGTCACATGTATTCTAGGGACCCTTTAAATCTTTTTACTCTTATACATTTTTTTATATTCATTTAAAAAATAAAGTGTTTTTTAAGTTTGCAACAACTTTAACACCAACTCTTACAAATAATATGATTTTTATTTGAAGAATCTATACAACTAAATAAAATTGGAGTGTCTGTTTGTAATATTATAATAAGTGTAATATAATATAGTACGTGTTTGTAATATATTTCATTAGTTCAGTAATTTATACTGAAAGTATTTATTTAAACTATATTTCTTCTACTATTTACATATTGGCGTATCTGCGTGGAGAGTCCCCCTCGTCCCTCATAGCAGTAAGAACCTTTTAGTTAGTTTTTTATTTACTCTAAAATTGGTAAATCACTTGTACGATATTGTTTTAGTAAAGTACGTAGGTAGTCATTTTTAAATAAGCTTTTTAGTTTTCTGTTTGAGGTAGGTTTCGTCTCAATCTGAACAGTATAGGGAAAGTCGTCTTACAATTTGCAGATTACGGATGTCCGTGTCGTATATCGAACGAGAGTAGTTCTGAGAACGAAGGATTGCAGCCAGATAGAACGTGTCCTCCATCATTAAGAATTCAAGAAACTTTGGAATCTAGAGGTCAGCGTTTGGAAAATGATCGTGTACTACACGCCATCCCTCGAAGTTCAGAATTAGATTTATAAAGTAGAAGAATTTCATTAACATTAGCCTAGGTATTCTTTAAGCGAAATATAGAATTAATAAGTTATCGCAAACTCTGCAAACTGAACGATTTTTTTTTTATTAAATACTACGCGGACGAAGTCGCGGGGAACAGCTAGTCTACAATAAATATACAAAAGAAAGAAGAAGATTATGCAAAAATAACCTACGCCCGTTAGCTAAACAATCAAGTGAGGAAAATAAATGAGTTGTATAGAACAATTGAACGATGTAAGAACAAATGTAAAGGAAAATCTCGTATTTCACAGCTTATCGCACACGCTGCCAACATATTTTTTGCGTCACTGGACGCATGCCGCAGTTATCTTTTTTATTATGTTTTTAAAACGCAATTCCAGTCCAGCCCAATGTTACTTTTTGTAATGGTTTATTTTTTATAATAACTTCTCTTTTCTAATTCATTAATGAAACCAAATTACCAGGGTGTGGAGGTAAGAGTCATAGCGAAGGCTGCAATCCTGGAATATGTCGTCGGACGTCTTTTATAACATTCCAAGGGTAGAATGGTAGAAGAGATATACAGACGTGATGAGAATGACATGACGTGGTGAGAAACTACGGATTTCTAATTGCGCATCATCATTAAAATCGGCCCATAGACGCCCATTGTTGGACAAAGACCTCCCCCAAAGATCTCCGCTTTGCGCTTAATACCACTAAACTAGACTAAGTAACTAAATATAATTCTTAAAATTAACATACTTTACAGTGTTTTGTTAAAATGCTATTTATACATTTCCTGTTTTAATCTTAACTATAACTGATGAATGTAGCTGTTGTATACAAATTTCTTAAGAAGATAAAATGATAAGACGTATAAGTCATGTCTGTTAAAATTGAATTTAAATTCAGCAAACAATTTCAGTATTAAATACACATACACATAAAGAATAACATTTTCAATTGCGTTGTTGTCATATCTTTTATACTAAAAATATACTTTAAAATATGTAAGCACTAATTTTATGCTTTTTTAAATGACAAAAAATAATTGAATTGCAGTTTTTTTTAAGATTTTTAATTTGGAGCTGTTTTCATTTTGGCAGAACGTTTTATGCTATTTGTTAAAAAAAACAGCTGGCTGTCAGCAAAAATAAAGACACATATTTGACGTTTGATTAAGAAATTTACTTTTGTAGATCTTTTTATTATAAAACTTTTTATCAGTAATAATTTCATTTGTAACTTTTTTTATTTATGGTACTTTTTGATTAGAGTTTAAGATTTAACTTTTCAAATAAATTCTTAAGTTTTCTTGTTTAACTATGGCTCATAGTAAGTCATCTCTCCGCATAGATTGGTTTGATGGTACTTTGATTGAAGACACCAGACAAAATGCATCAAGTACTTCGGGATTCGAAGACGAAGAAGTGTCAGAACCAAAGGCTAAAGCTAAGCAAGAAGTTGAGAAAAAGCCAATTGGTTTTAAGAGATTACTGGATTTATCACTTCTTAAACCACCAATACTCAACTTGGAAATATCTAACAGACCCGGTTTCTGGCATCTTTTAGATACTGATGAACTAAAAGGAGATTTTATAGTTTTAATCATCAGAATATTAAGTAATATTTACAATTCCTTAGAAGCTCATGAGAAGTCAAAGTTAGTAACATTGTTAAAAACAAGATTTATCAAATCAAATTTTGTAAATAATTTAAAAATTTATGTAAAAGGTTTGCCTAAAGTGAAGATTGTTGAAAAAAAGATGAACATGCAGCTGTGGGATGATGTAGAAACATTTTTCTTTACCATGTGTGAGTTCTGTCAGGGCATGTTCGAGTTCCACGAGAGTGAGATAGAGGTTTTGATGGAGCTGCTGGAAATATTACAAATTACGGAAACAAGTGCTATTGGTGTAAAGGAAGAGCATATGGAAACTGTCAGGGATACCTTTTTTATGAAAATCAATGAATTGAAAAAAAAATCTTATCAAGCATTAATCAGGTATTTATTTATATCTTAATTTATGACAGTCTCATTTAACAAAATTATCTCATTTATCCATCTAATCACAACTTCTAATTATTTAAACTATAAAAATAAATATTCTTACAAATTTTAGTAATACTTCCATATTGTGATAATCTCTTGAAATCAACAATGTAGTATGCATATAATCAGCAATAGACAATTGTAATGTATGCAAACCTACATCCCACATTTAATATAAAATTGTTTTAATTTCTATATGAATATTTTTTCCTATTGTGTAAAGTTATCTATGTCCCACTTTTTAGGAGTGTGATGAATTATCAAAAACTCAACAATGCATCAATGATCCCACCAATTATAAAAACCTTCAAATATTTCCTACCAAAGATGATCTCTTTGGTAATAGTAATGTTAAAATAAAACCTAACATTATTAACGGAGCTTACCCTGGCATAGAGCATTACTTGGACCTGCAGTTTAAGTTGCTAAGAGAGGATTGCTTTGCACCATTACGTGAAGGAATATGTTGGTAAAATTAGCTACTACTTTATTTTAACAATAACTGTACTGAATTGAAATTATTTTCTATTGATACATTGATTTTTAATTTCAGGCAAATATATGGAAAATCCGTCAAAGCAGAGGCATGAAAATATTAGGTATGTAATTGTAACTAGACTCGCCATTGATTAGATATTGCTAAACATTTTATTTAACTGTAAAAGCAATACTAAACCTCAACCTAAAACCCCACCACTAATCGAATTCCATAACTTATTGCCCTAGAATCAATCCAAGAATGTGTATATATTAAGGCCAAGCTACTGTTCTACAGAGGCAGAGTTTGTTAAAGTGTACAATATAGTACTTGCAGTGTTTAAATTAATTAAAGGAGATGGTGTAGGTGTCACACAAACTTTGTTAGATTTATAAAATAAAAAAATACTTAGTTCATGTTAAGTATTTCAGACTGTAAACACATAGTTATGCAGAACTGCATATCTCATTAGTAAAAAAGTAGTAAAACATTCAATTGATTGTGAAATTGAATAAAAATTGAGACTCACTATTTAATGATAAGAAGTTGTTGCCGGTGATTCTTTTGGTAGCGTCTATTTGTGCCACCAAACGGTAGTGTGCAAACATTATTATGTTCTATTGTACTCTAGCTAGTGAAATTTAATGTGTTTCAGGGTGTATCCAAAAGTCCTCATCATCAGAACACACGCGACCAATAACAGGGTGGGACACCTCGTCGACATAGCCTGGCGGGAACGTCGCACCGGCGGCCTCATTAAAAAGCAGCACTACACCTGCAGCAAGAGACTTTTACACGGCTCTCTGCTACTGTTCACCGCCGATCACTTCGAGACGATACTGTGCGCGACTGTACTCGATTCGAACACCCATCTTTTAGCTGACGGATATGTAAGGTTTTTATACTTCTTGCCGCGCCTCTTTATCTCTGAGTATTGGCTGTTAACTGAAAATACAATCGGACCTCTTGCACAAGCTACACTAGTAGTAACAAATCTTTAATTAGGAACAGAATATTATAGGATAAGATAATGTTTAGGAATTTTGTTTGTTTTTTATCTGTAATGGCCGCTTGACCTCAATTTCAAAGGATATTAGTGACAATGATACCAAATAAAGTGAACTTATAAATTATGGTGTGTTAGCTAGCCGGGCGTATTTCGAAAACTTACCTCTGCCAAGCTGCACTAATTGTGACCCGGATTTCGATTAGAAACCTCCATATTACAAGGCAAGCTGATAAATCTTGTAATTCTAATCTTTGTTTTTAGATTGTGGCAGCCTTTGAAAACCCAGTATCTAACAAAATCTACTCAGAATCTTTCTTGATGGTGGAGAGTCAAGTGTTTTTTGAACCGTACCATAGAGTGCTGAAAGTGCTGCAGAACATAAGGTCAGATGATCTGCCCATGAAGAAATATGTAGTTGATATACAGGTATGTTTTTGGGGTGGCAGGTAACTTTTGCCGGAGACTGTCCGTCCAGGTACCACCGCAATGACTTTAATTACTGTAAAGAAGTTGTCTGCAAATATTATTCGGTTTCTCCTTTAAAGTGCGTTGTAGCTAATAAAATTGTCAGGTTGGCGATATATGATACCGTGTCAAACAATCGATTTTGATTAAAACAAACTTTGTTTACAGGTCGAACCACAACCACCTAAATATCTAAAAAGTGATACTTTGTACACTGCATGCAACGCAACTGGCGAAGAAATTAGTTTCCCTGTTCTCGATTACAACCAATGGCCTTCCAAAGAAGTCTTTGGCCTGGACGACTCCCAAATGAGCGCGTACCAGTTCGCGCTCACGAGGGAGTTCGCGGTCATACAGGGACCCCCCGGCACCGGCAAGACGTTCTTAGGTATCAAAATAGTGTCCACACTTTTGAACAACCTCTCGCTGCATGGAACACCTATGCTCATTATTTGCTATACGAATCACGCTCTTGACCAATTTCTAGAAGGAGTGCTCGGCATCACCGATAACATTATCAGGTTGGGCGGCCAAAGTAAGAGCAATCTCCTTCAAAGTTATACTTTAAGTAATGCAAGAGGCAGAACAAAATCGAAATACTCTTACCTGTACGCCAATAAAAGAGCGGAACTCGAGAGGTTGTATAAGAAGATGACGGAAGTACAGACTGAGATAGAGAAGTGCGAAAAAGAGATTGTTTCCTACAGAGTACTTAAACCGTATTTAAAGATTGGTAGCAGAAATTATGAATTAAAAATTTCTGATGAAGATTCCGTAGTTTCGTGGTTGTTTGGACATTTGGGTGGTAATATTAATGAAGGGAGCGAGTTGGAAGATTGGGAGAAAGAAAGTGAAAACTTGGATATTTCTGATGCCGTGGACACTTGCTTTTCTGAAGAATCGGCACTTAAAGGCATCGAGTCTATGAACAGAAGTCTTAAATATGTCGATGATATGATGAAAGATGAAAAGAAATCTCAAGAGTTGAAAATAAAGTTGAAGGAGCAAATTACTTTAATACGGGGCCGTTTGGATTATTTCAAGGTGAGTTTTATTAAAAGAGTAACCATTGAATAAGAAACCAAGCAGCACTGTGTGGTCATTGAGTCAGGGTCTGAACCATGCACATTGATGACATGCTGCTGCAAGGATCTCTGCATAGACCAGTAACGGTATACTTCTCTGTTTCAGAAAATGATGGCGAGGCACGGAACAAAACAGGGAGAGCAAGAGATAGCGGAAGTGGAAGATTTGTATGATCTGCTTCCGGAGGATAGGTGGCGCGTCTACTTCACTATGACTACTGAGTTGAAAGACAATCTCATGAACAAGATGAATGGCTTAATGGTATGTGTTATGGTTTTGCGAAGTTGCCATCTAATGTATGCTTACTTATTAAGTGGGATTGTCGAAAAAACGATTGAAATCGTCATAGTTCTGTTTGAATGATTCGACTCCTATTGTGCTTGGCCTTCTAGCAAAAGTATACATTATAAGGTAATCTGAAAGTATCCCTAGTCTATCATAGATGAAGTCAAATAGAAATTTCAGGTGTCATGAATTAGTCTTAATAGGATTTGTTATATGTGGCCTATGCCAAGCAGAGTTCTATCGCAAGCTAATGATGAAATACTTCATCTTATCTGCTTCAAAGGAGCAACATAAAGCGTGCAGCGCGGAGCTAGAGGAAGTGTCTACGCTTCTTGACGGGGAGGTGGTAAAAGGAGCGCGTGTGGTGGGCGCCACCACCACCGCCGCCGCGCGCAACCACAACCTGCTGCGGATGCTGCTCTCACCAGTCGGTATGCCCCTCATTATCATCACCATCGTCATCATTGTTATTATTATCACCCTGTATGTCGGTATATCAAAAAGGATGTACGAGCTTGTTTAGTCAGTTTAGTTATCATCCTTCTTTAAGTCTTTTAAGCACAAATTGGGGTTTTTCGATTGATAATAATTATATTAAAACATAGAGTACCGAGCCTAGCTGCCGATTAATCTTATACTTTTATTTTAGTTATTTACAATCACAACGACATATATTTCAATATGAAGATATTCTGATACAAAGGCGTAAACGAATACTCATACATACAAACATTAGCCGGCGTTGAAGAACTTTCATAAACCGTTTCAATAACTTGCCAGCGTTGGTGGAGGAGGCGGCGGAGGTTTTGGAGACGCACATCGTGGCCTCCCTCACGAGCCACTGCCAGCACCTCGTACTCATAGGTAAAGCCCGCTCCTGAACCTGATAAACTGCTGCTTATAAGTAATTCGTGTTTTTGTATTAACTCTTCTAACGCGTACTTCTCTGCACACACAAAGGAGAGAACATGAACCAGTCTTCACAGAGCTCGCGTTTGTGTTCATCAGTAAGTGATTATGAAATCATAGATGGTTAAATGTGGCCCAGAATATTGTAATTCATATTTGGACAGCCCAAAAAGAGTAATGCTGTTATGGAGGCAAATTTACTGTTTTGTATATAATACAAATTGGAAAAAATACTATTAGCAACCAAACCACAGCGTGTTATATCGGAATCGAACCGAGGTCCTACATATTATTATCCAAGCGATTAGTTGCATCTCCAAGTTGTGTCACCGCGTTGTGACGTATCAATTTATCAATAAAAATGTCTCTGACCAAGTTTGACTGTTTCCGGCGGCAGGCGACCACAAACAGCTAAGGCCTTCGACCGCACATTACCAGCTGGCGCGGGCGTACCACCTGGACATATCACTTTTCGAGCGCGCGCTCAACAACGGCGCGCACGCGCACACGCTACGCACGCAGCGGCGTATGCGCGCGGAGGTGGCGCAGCTGCTCGTGCCGGACCTGTATGCCCAGCTGGACACGCACCCCGCCGCGCGCGCCCTTCCGGACGTCAGGGGTGTGCATCACAACCTGTACTTCCTCAACCACAACGTGTACGAAGACACGGAGGTACCTTTCCGGTCAACATTGTGCAAACGCTTTCATAATTATTTTCGTTAACAGTACGATGACTAATACTTTAAAACTTTGAACAGGGCTTAGAGGACAGTTGGAGCCACAGGAACAGCCACGAGGCGCTCTGGTGCATTGGGCTCGCGAACTACCTGCGCCGTGTGGGATATACGGCGGAAGATATAACTGTACTGACCGCTTACACCGGCCAGGTCGCACTCATCAGGGACGTAAGTGTTGAGCTTTTATTTGTGATGAAATGGGGTTACGATTGATAAACCTATCTGATGATATGTGATACTGCTTGTAATTATGTCGCGCTAAACACACGGTTTTAACCACGAGAGATGTTTCGGAAGGCAACGAACGCCATGCGTTATTGTGTAAATATTCTAACAAATATGAATTACTTTGGTTCATTTGCCAGCAGACGAACGTTCTATTCGTCTCATTACTATGCTATACAAAATTCTAACACGTTCCCGCAGTTAAGCAAGAGGTACGAGTTACTGCGAGACGTGAGGGTGACGGTGATCGACAACTACCAAGGCGAGGAGAACAGAATAGTGATACTGTCGCTGGTGAGGAGCAACAAGGACGGCAGCATTGGGTTCCTGTCGGCCGGCAACAGGGTGTGCGTCGCCATGTCGCGTGCCAGGGAAGGTATGCTTATTCATTCCTAACTAACAAAATTGGTAGACGAAATGGAGTAGGATAAAATGGACTGGCTATATGGTTACCGGTAACATTTTTCAGACTCAGATCATTTCTGTACAAAACTTTTGCAGGTTTTTACATTTTCGGCAACATGGACGTCCTACAGGCAGCCAGCTCCCTGTGGAGGTCGATCGCAGATAAGCTCAGAGCACAGGACGCTTTGGGGGTCAGGATGCTCCTGCGCTGCGAGACGCATAAAGAAAACGTCTATTCTGTAAGTAAAGAAATAAAGCTATGTTGACATTACGGCTATCGAACGCAACCAGGATGGTACGTAACAGGTAGTGAGTACCTGAAGATTATTTAAGTATAATGTCCGTCTAGCCGTGGACTGATAATGAAAAACCCATGTTACTCGTATCAAGCAGTAGTGTGCTGACATTATATTGTATCAGTCTGAAGGGTCCTATAGCTGGTGAAGTTACTGGAGCAGCGAGACGTAGCAATATGTTTAAGCCGATGAAAACGAACGCAGTGCAGATAATTAGTTTACAATTCAGATTCTATCAATTATGGTCATTGTAGTACAATTAACATTATTTGTTTGGTCAGGTTGGGCAGCATGAGGACTTCGACGACTGTTTTCTTCCAAACGGAGTGTGCCTGAAGAGTTGCAATACAAGCACAGCGTGATCACATGTCATACAAACACATGCGCACGCCCATACATACAGTTACAGTGCAGTAATTATAACGAGGATCGAACCAAACACATTTGATTTATTTTATTATTTTTCTACAAGCAATGGAGATGACAATATGTATGGCTTAAATGATTTTTCATCAAGAACGTTTTGCACAAAAAAAAATATTGTTATGACATTGGTTAGATAATTTGATTAACAACAATTTTTTTTTTAATTTATTAATTATTTTATTAAATACACATACATCAAAACAAATATTTCGCCAAACTGGCAAGCAGTTTGTTGGCGATACGTTAGTGCACTCACTTAAATAACATATACTAACAAATACGTGAATCTATAACCAACCACAACATAATAGATATAATAATAACAGTAACTCATTAGATACAATACACATAGTACATACAGAAAAACACACATATACATACATAGACTATTTAGGCATACACATTACACAGATTATTTACAGTTCTTATTTATTATATGCATCTATCAGCCACTCCTTCAGCTTCCTTTTGAACATTGCTTCACTGGTACACTTGTCCTCGCTGAATATCTCGTTAAAGATCCGCGGCATCAGATACCTCCGAGTACGTTCCCCGTAATAATTGGGAACTTGACCATCGTGGTAGCCTCTGTCAGTCGTAGAAGCAGATTACAGCTCTTTGAAGAGAAGAAAGAAGGCACCCATAATCCACCAAAGCGATTTTGGAATCATGTTGGTTTCATTTGGATCCCACAGAATGCACCAGAAGTTACTACAGAGAAATCTAACATAGTCCTGTTGTACCTTCTTTATCATCATTAACGAAGTCTTTAAGATCTCTCCACCAAGCAAAAACGCTCATTATTAGCAACGTAGTGATGACTCCTAAATAAGAATAGAACCCAGAACATTAACGTTATGGTAAATGTTAATGTTTATGTTCACACAACGACGCGTTGCGCTCGCTGCCTTTACTACAAGTACCATTTCAATGTTGCCATTCTTTGAGAATAGATGCCTTTAATCAATAGAAAAGCAGAATTCAAAATCCAAAATATTTTATGAATTTGTCTCTTAAAGTTCGGTTTCTCATCATTCATTTAATACGAAAGCAGAGTCTACTAACCCTACTTAATTGTATAGATGAAAACAAATATTTTCTAATACACTTACGATAATTACTGCCCGGTGCAGTGCAGCCGAGTGTAATTATAGACGAGTGTATATAATTTAAACCAGTATGTTCAGTTACACAAATAAACTCTTCAACAATAATTAGAATGGACACTTACAAAGTAGCAAACGCAGACTTTGTAATAGAAATTTTCCGTGAACCGAATTTTCGTAGAATCCTCTGACCGTTATTGCAGTGTATTTAAGGTTATCGCATCGAAATACCTGATCCATTACAATTTTGTCACTTCGAACAGTTTGAACACTAACCTTATCACATTCCTTACGTCGATCGTAATACTCGTTGCTTACTCCTAATTTTACTTATTACTACTACTACTTTTGCATATCTAACGTCTGTTAGAACTGACGCAGGTCCAAGTACTCGTTTCGCTGCAAGAGTCCGTCATGTATCTGTGTCAAGAAGAAACAATTACACACCTGATTGTTGAATGCCCAGTGTCCGGTATGGAGAGAATGGAATTAGAAAGAGTATTTATAGCATCTAATTAGCTGCATTGATAATTAGGTATTAAAGTATATAGCTAGCAATAAGAAAGTTAGAAGCAAGTTTTTAGCATTTTGTAAATACGATGCATAAAAAGCTGCAAATTGTAATAACTACATAAAGACAATAGCGGTTCGGTATTGTTCGCAATTAATAATCATGTAAATATTGTTATAAATTTGGGTATTTTTAAGTAAGCATGTAAATTGTTAACAAGTCTAATAATTAATTTTAAATATAAAGGCTCAGACCCGTGCTCAAACACCGAAAAAACAAAAACCCTGTCTCATCGCCGCATTCATTTTCAACGCGGCTGTAACGGCTTACAGAGGTGAATACAATTCCTTTCTGACAATTTAAAAAGAACAGGTGATACAAAAATATTTTCACCGCATTAAATAACGGCTTACATTGTTTTATCATCTTCATGATCAAATGAAACATTCGATGATCACTTTTAAAGTAACATAGACCGTTTAATGGCCGATTCATGTTTTGGAGACTATATTAATTTGGTTGCATATACTCATCTAAAGCTGAGATCGTCGTCAACATCGTTAAAGAGTTGGCAAACTCAGCACACACAGAGGATGAAGGTGCTGGCCCTGTACGTCGTGCTGCTGTTACAATTATATTTGCTTTGAACCACGTCCTATGTACGAATTGCTTTTATACAAATGCGTAACTGTTATTATATACTCATCATCTATGGTACTTTGTTAGAAATCAACACAAAATCGTATTTAAAATAATTTTCTTGAAGCTGAAATTAAATGAGTTCCTTTGCTGTTATACCTGAAACAATATACTACACAGCCTTGAGAATTGAGGCTTTGTGCCAAAAGACAGCCTCTTATATTTTATGTGACATTAAATGGATATGATAGAGGATAGTTGAACACTTGTTACTCTTTTAGTTATAAATCATTTGAGATATCTTAGAGTTTTCAACACACCGTTAAAGTGTTTGTTAACAAAGCCCTGTACGTTCTCCCCTAACCCGCTTTGTAGTGGCGGTAGGGCTCAGTAACCGGCTTAGTGACCCACGGTGAGGTTAAAAGAAACCTACCCGGCCGGCCCGCGGTGGCCACTCCAGGTCACAGCAGCCGAGGTGGGGTCGCGGAGGCAAAGGAGTGTCGGTATAAGGATTTGCCGCTCTCCCTGCCCCGCGCAACTAAGCAGTGCGGAGAGCCCAGGACCGGAGCTTGCACTTTCGGCTCCCTCGGCTTCTGGTGGACGGATTCAGGGGATCCGTTGGTTGCGACAGCGTTCGTTCCCGTGGCCGCCGTAAAGCGGCGAAGGAGGAACATCGTTCGAGGTATTAATCGGTGCAAGTCCGTCATAACTTGTCTTTGCCCCGCGAGGGCAGGTATGTGAAGGCATTTGCCCCTAGTTGAAAAAAAGTAAAAAGGCCTAACGATGTATATGTTCGCGCTTGCTTCTTTGCTACTCTTTTTCATTAAATGTTCATTTCGTTAATAACTTACTTACAATTTACTGATGAATATCTCTTTATAACTTCATATTGACATTTTGTTACACAGAAAGCAATAAAATAGAGTACGTACTGTTTTTAGTCTTTTTTAGATTACCGTTAGTTCTTCATGTAAAATTGAACGCTGAAGTAGTGACAGAGATCAATATGTTTAAAAGAATATTTTGTAAGAGGAAATCAAACACAGTCTACGCTCTGAGGCATCACAATGTGGATTTTGTTTTAGACAATTTTCTTGAACCCGTAGTTAATAGAATTCTTCTGCCTTTATACCTGGCGCAATATCTTACTTCGGCCCCGAAATGTTCAATTCGTTACAATTTTGTTACTTCTAATAATTTCAAAACCAGTGCTTTTGTATTAGTAACCACAGCGTGCACGAGTTCGATTTTCATTTATATTTTTAACAGCTACTTATGGGAACAAATAAAACTTTTAGATAATCAGTTGTCATTACTAATATCAATAATTTGTTTTATAATAAGTTGTTTCCTCAACTTTATCATTAACTCTGTTGTCACCGTCACTCAAACTGAAGATTATTCATTTCTAGTAATCAAAGTACAAAGGATACATAATTGTTTCAAACTGACGAAGTTTGACAATACAAATATCATCATCGGCAATTGGATCTACGTGTTGTGTGTAGTCCTATACCATATTACATATTTCCTTACACGAAACTTCAAGTTCAATGACCCATTACTTTTCAACGTTTTACTACAGTTATTCTTGTATACAGAAGATTGTAACGTTATGGTGGCTGAACGTATACTTAACTTGTTAGGGAAACAAGTGAACGCATGGGTTTCAGAACTAAGCACCGTGCTTAGTACATATTCAAACACAGCAGACGAGCAGACAGACAGCAGAGCGAAGGACTTGTATATGAAAAGAATTAATCAGGCTTACGAAGAACTAATGGAGGCTCTTGACATCTGTCAGAAACTTTTCGGAATCCCTGTAACTAATATTATAAACAATAATTATGATTTTGATAGTTTATGAAGTTATTTGAATGTCTTCATTAACATTCCATTTATATTATTATTACAGATCGCACTCTTCGTGATTTATACTTTTCTGGAAGGCCTCATGATGATAAATGGTATCATTCAGGTACGGTAGTAAATATTCACGCACGATACGGACAGTGAGTTAGCTAAAATTTAATAATTTTCACTTTTTCTATCGAATTACGAAATGGGGTCATCAAATGTTATATGTTACTAGCTGACCCGACAGACTTCGTTCTGTCAAAGAAAATTGGAATGTTCTTTGTTCCTGCCTATTTTATAGCCGGGGCAAAAAAATCTCCTGAACAGGACCGCCACCCTGGTTATGAGCGGTGTGTAGGGTTCAGCACTATATATATTCATCTAATAACTAATATTTAAATATTAGTGGGTTCCAGAAGATTGGCCAAAGTTATAATTATAGTACATAAATTATATTTACTATTATTATTTTTTTAGGAACAAACAACTGTCACATTCGAAATCTTTTTGACAGAATGTAGTCTGTCAGGTCCGCCAGATGGAACGCGGTTTTGTGATCGACTGATTTCTGGTTTCTGGTTACTGGTTACTGGTTACTGGTTACTGGTTTCTGGTTACTGATTTCTGGTTTCTGGTTACTGGTTTCTGGTTTCTGGTTTCTGGTTACTGATTTCTGGTTTCTGGTTACTGATTTCTGGTTTCTGGTTTCTGGTTACTGGTTTCTGGTTACTGGTTTCTGGTTACTGATTTCTGGTTTCTGGTTACTGGTTACTCTTTACTGGTTTCTGGTTTCTGGTTTCTGGTTTCTGGTTTCTGGTTTCTGGTTTCTGGTTTCTGGTTTCTGGTTTCTAGTTTCTGGTTCTGGTTACTGGTTACTGGTTACTGGTTTCTAGTTACTGGTTACTGATTTCTGGTTTCTGGTTACTGGTTACTCTTTACTGGTTTCTGGTTTCTGGTTTCTGGTTTCTGGTTACTGGTTTCTGGTTTCTGGTTACTGGTTTCTGGTTTCTGGTTTCTGGTTTCTGGTTTCTAGTTGCTGGTTACTGATTTCTGGTTTCTGGTTACTGGTTACTCTTTACTGGTTTCTGGTTTCTGGTTTCTGGTTTCTGGTTTCTGGTTTCTGGTTTCTGGTTTCTGGTTTCTGGTTTCTGGTTACTGGTTACTGGTTTCTGGTTTCTGGTTTCTGGTTTGTGGTTTCTGGTTTCTGGTTACTAATTTCTGGTTTCTGGTTTCTGGTTACTAATTTCTGGTTTCTGACTACTGGTTTCAGATTTCTGGTTTCTGGTTTGTGCTTTCTGGTTTCTGGTTACTAATTTCTGGTTTCTGGTTACTGATTTCTGGTTTCTGGTTACTGATTTCTGGTTTCTGGTTTGTGCTTTCTGGTTTCTGGTTACTAATTTCTGGTTTCTGGTTACTGATTTCTGGTTTCTAGGTTCTGGTTTCTAGGTTCTGGTGTCTAGGTTCTGGTTTCTGGTTTCTGGTTTCTGGTTACTAATTTCTAGTTTCTGGTTTCTGGTTTCTGGTTACTGATTTCTGGTTTCTGGTTGCTAGGTTCTGGTTTCTGGTTACTGATTTCTGGTTTCTGGTTTCTGGTTACTGGTTTCTGGTTTCTGGTTTCTGGTTACTGGTTTCTGGTTTCTGGTTTCTGGTTTCTGGTTACTGGTTTCTGGTTTCTGGTTACTGGTTTCTGGTTTCTGGTTACTGGTTTCTGGTTTCTGGTTACTGGTTTCTAGTTTCTGGTTACTGATTTCTGGTTTCTGGTTACTGGTTTCTGGTTTCTGGTTTCTGGTTTCTGGTTTCTGGTTACTGATTTCTGGTTTCTGGTTACTAATTTCTGGTTTCTGGTTTCTGGTTACTGATTTCTGGTTTCTAGGTTTTGGTTTCTAGGTTCTGGTTTCTGGTTTCTGGTTTCTGGTTTCTGGTTTCTGGTTTCTAGTTTCTGGTTACTGATTTAAGGTTTCTGGTTACTGGTTTCTGGTTTCTGGTTACTGCTTACTGGTTTCTGGTTTCTGGTTTCTGGTTTCTGGTTTCTAGTTGCTGGTTACTGATTTCTGGTTTCTGGTTACTGGTTACTGGTTACTGGTTACTGGTTTCTGGTTTCTGGTTTCTGGTTTCTGGTTTCTGGTTTCTGGTTACTGGTTTCTGGTTTCTGGTTTCTGGTTTCTGGTTTCTGGTTACTGATTTCTGGTTTCTGGTTACTGGTTTCTGGTTTCTGGTTTCTGGTTACTGGTTTCTGGTTTCTGGTTTCTGGTTTCTGGTTACTGGTTTCTGGTTTCTGGTTTCTGGTTTCTGGTTACTGGTTACTGGTTTCTAGTTACTGGTTACTGATTTCTGGTTTCTGGTTTCTGGTTTCTGGTTTCTGGTTTCTGGTTACTGATTTCTGGTTTCTGGTTACTGGTTTCTGGTTTCTGGTTTCTGGTTTCTGGTTTCTGGTTTCTGGTTTCTGGTTTCTGGTTTCTGGTTTCTGGTTTCTGGTTTCTGGTTACTAATTTCTGGTTTCTGGTTACTGATTTCTGGTTTCTGGTTTCTGGTTTCTAGATATCAGATGACAGATTTCACATGTCAGATTTCAATTTACAATTTACAATTTTCCATTTTCCATTTTCCATTTTCCATTTTCCATTTTCCATTTTCCATTTTCATTTTCCATTTTCCATTTTCCATTTTCCATTTTCCATTTTCCATTTTCCATTTTCCATTTTCCATTTTCATTTTCCATTTTCCATTTTCCATTTTCCATTTTCCATTTTCCATTTTCCATTTTCCATTTTCCATTTTCCATTTTCATTTTCCATTTTCCATTTTCCATTTTCCATTTTTCCATTTTCCATTTTCCATTTTCATTTTCCATTTTCCATTTTCCATTTTCCATTTTCCATTTTCATTTTCCATTTTCCATTTTCCATTTTCCATTTTCCATTTTCCATTTTCCATTTTCAATTTTCAATTTTCACTTTTCAATTTTCAATTTTCAATTTTCAATTTTCACTTTTCAATTTTCAATTTTCAATTTTCAATTTTCAATTTTCAATTTTCAATTTTCAATTTTCAATTTTCAATTTTCAATTTTCAATTTTCAATTTTCAATTTTCAATTTTCAATTTTCAATTTTCAATTTTCAATTTTCAATTTTCAATTTTCAATTTTCAATTTTCAATTTTCAATTTTCAATTTTCAATTTTCAATTTTCAATTTTCAATTTTCAATTTTCAATTTTCAATTTTCAATTTTCAATTTTCAACTTTCAATTTTCAATTTCCAGATTTCAGTTTTCAATTTTAAATTTTCAGCGGTAAATAGTGTCACTAACACAAAAGATCAACAAAGTAAAGTTAAGATTTTGAACCAATCTGAACTTAGGACAGCGGTGTTCCCGCTTGGATTCTACAATCGCTGCACATGAACACACTATTTTACTGCATGATACACTCACATTGAACATTCAACTGCATTATGCACAAAAAAATAAAAATTCAACCAAGACAACGCGACCTTTACGCCCAGATTCCCGCTATTTTTTTTATATTCATAAATTGTACTTATGTTAAAAATTAAAAAATTATTACGATATTATTACTCCTTCAGAGCTGTCCCGCTTTGCCCATTTAAAAATCTGGTCACCTTAATGGAAAAGAGAAATTGTTGTTTTTACATTTTTTTTCATATTTTCTCACCTTTTAAACCTTCTCGGGACTTCCACGAATAATTCAAGACCACATTTAGCCAAATCGGTCCAGCCGTTCTCGAGTTTTAGCGAGACTAACGAACCGCAATTCATTTTTATATATATAGATTAATAATAAATTAAATTCAATAATATTAGTTATTAATAATAAATAATAAAGTTTCTTGAGAATATATTTATATGTAGAGGGAGTGACAGAAGGCATAATGTTTGAGAGAAATAGAATTTGTTGTCATCCCCACTCCGTGCTGTGTACTGGTGAGAGGTGAGACCGGTACACACGTGGAGGGGTCACTTACCAAGTGATAATATTTTTTTTTGGAGTTTACAGCCACGCGGTTTGATACGTGGCCATGTATAATTGATGATATCGAGCGAGACAAAAATATTAAAATGACTATTAAAAAGCAGGGGTTGGTGATAGAAAAGTTAGGAAAGGAAAATTTAGGGTTGTATGTATTTTTTGATGCCACACAATAATAAAATAAAATCGAAAAAAAAATCCCAAAAAATTAAAAAAATTTTTTCGGTGTAGGTAACCCTGATCACTTAGGGGTTTGAAAAATAGATAGTAACCGATTCTCAGACCTACTGAATATGCATAAAAAGTTTCATAAGAATCGGTAAAGCCGTTTCGGAGGAGTTAGGGAACGAACATTGTGACAAGAGAATTTTATATATTAGATGCTACCGTTGTAGATTTTTTAGCTGTACTATAAACCTTTGTGGTTTCTTACAAGCTAAATGTAAAATTTATTGTATATTTTTTTTTGTTTAATTAATAATAAATTAAAAAAAAAAAAAAAAAATAGAACTACATATTTTGGACTGTAAAATAAATTTGTGTTTTTTAAGAAAGTAACATCCGCTTTAGCCTAACCTTTGCGATATAACTATATCCGTGACATGGAGTTCTCACCAGGCTTTACGTTCCATCCAATCAGCCACAGGTCCCGTCCATGGCAGAAGTTGTCTTGTCGGTAAATGTTCTACTTTGAAAAACAAAATATAGCATTCAGTTTTGATTTGTTTCAGACGCAAGTTTGGAATATTCAATCGGTTATAATAATTACGGCGATCGGCAAAAGTTTTATACTGCTGACTCTGTTCAGTATAACGTGTGAAAATTTGTATTTGAGACTGAAAAACGCGCATGTCTCCTGCATAATGGCAATGGACAATAACAATTTTACGGGTCAGTGTCAAATTATTAACAACTCTCAAACTTAAAGACAAAATTTTGAAGAGTCAGAGTGAAAGTGTAGTTTTATTTAATTTTACACCTAATCTTATAGAAATCTAATAGAATGTGCATGTTGCAGAAAGCTCACTGGAGGCTTTCAAATCGGTTTACAATGAACGCTGCTGTGGTTTGATTTTAACTCATACGAGTTTGTGAAGTATTGATGAATTTTGTAAATTCTGGTAGATTTGACTCCAGCCTTGAGAATGCAAGCTGAGCAAACGAAGGGCATGAGGGAGGAGGCGCTGCTGACCGCGTGCGGCCTGTTCCCGGTGGACGCGGCGCTGCCGCTGCGCCTGCTGGCGGTGCTCGCCACGTACGCCGTGGTGATATTGCAATTTCATTTCCTTTGACACCTTAGTACAACATATTCCTTAGTTTTTCTAGATATTAAAAATAACCATGTATTCGTTTCAACAATTTGCGAATAATTATTGCTTGATTACACAAAAGCAATAAAATAGAGAAGTATAGAAAAGTTTAGAATAATTCTACGGTTTGACTAGTGTTTCTTGTAAATTCTAATGCTGGCATTGTCGCACCAATACTTTAACTTTTCTGTCTGTACTTGGAATATTTTTAGCTTTTGTTGATAACTTTATTTCTTGTCTTTATTTCTTGTAAAAAAAATTAATAAAAATAATTTTATTAATAGAGAGTTTTTGTTTAATTATATGTGACTTCTTTTACTTTATTATTAATTCTTTTATCGGCATAGATTTACGATTTAACCAGAGAGGTTCGTTAAAATGCTGCCACCAACCATTCTCCTCTCTGAGGCTCCGGAATCGAACCAGGGTTCTATGTGTTATTAGGCAAGCGATTAGTTACTGATACACGCAGGCAGTTAGCTCTGTTTACATATAATGTCCACAACTTTAAAAAGGACATTTGTAGTTTAGCAAGTCGACTACGAAAGCGGTGTGTTCTTGTTGCTGACACAGCCTTCAGGTCTGGAGGGTGCAGGCGCAGTAGGGGCAGTGACACGTAGCATTATGTTCAATGCGACGAAGGGGAAGGCAGTGCAGAGAATAGGTTTCATTCCAGATACCATTAATTATGGTCATTATACAGTTACCGTTAATTGTTTGGAAAGTTAAGAGGATATTAGTACTTTAAAAACTGTTTTCCTCCAAACTGAGTGTGACTCAGGTGCTGCGACATTATTTAACTGTGATTCTGATTACTTATAATACAAATACATGCGTACACACACAGTAACATTGTAGTAATTATAATGAGGTTTCAAAATAAATGCACTTATTATTGCCGATGGGCTGTATGGATATGCTAATGACAGAGTCCTCAGACATAGGTTAGACACCGACGTACAGCTGTAGGCCCCCGGCCTTTGAGCTCATATTTTTAGTAAAGCTAAAAATGTATTAAAAAGTGGTCTCTTATTTCTTTACAGATAATTATATTACTCATTATAAATTTTTTAACACACGCTATTTGTTCGCGCTTGGTTTTTCATTAACTGTCCATATCGTTAATAACTTACAATCTATTGATTAATATCACTTTATAATGTTTGTTATTGTTATACAGAAAGTAATGAAGTAGAGTACTGGTTTCAGATATTTTTTAGGTTATCGCTAGTTCTCTTTGTAAACTTGAACGCCAACGTTGTGTTAGAAATGAATATGTTCAAAAGAGTATTTCGCAAGAATAAATCAAACTCAATCCACCCTTTGAAGCATCACAATGTGGATTTTGTATTAGACAATTTTCTTGAACCCGAAGTTAATAGAATTCTTCTGCCTTTATACATGGCGCAATATCTTACTTTGGTTCCGAAATATTCAATTCGTTACAATTTTGTTACTTCTAATAATTTCAAAACGAATGCCTTTTTATTAGTATCCACAGCGTGCACGAGTTCAGTTTTCGTTTATATTTTGATCAACTACTTAGACGAACAAATTAAACTTTTGTTTAATCAACCATTGTTAATGACAGCAGTCGGTATTTTTGTAATATTTTCTTTCCTTAACTACATCGTAAATTCTGTGTTAACTATCATACAAAGTCAAATCTATTCGTTTCTAGTAATAAAAATTCAAAGAGTGCATAATTGTTTCAAACTTGTGAAATTTGACCATACAAATATCATCATCGGCAATTGGATCTACGTTTTGTGTATTGTCTCATACAACATTACATATTTCTTTATACGAAACTCCGTATTCAATGATTCGTGGTATTTTAATTTTGGACTGCAGATATTTATGTATACAGCAGATTGCAACGTAACAGTGGCTGGACGTATAATCAACCTGTTAGGAAAACAAATAAGTTCATGGGTTCTAGAGCTAAGCACCGCCATTAGTGTATATCCTAATACAACAAACGAGTCGCCGGACGACAGAGCGAAGCATTCACATATGAAAAGGATCGATCAGGCTTACGAAGAACTAGTGGATGCTTTAAACATTTGTCAGAAAGTTTTCGGAATTCCTGTAACTAATATTATAAATAATCATTATGATTTTGATCGTTTATGACTTTATTTGAGCACTTTCATTACCATTTAACTCAAATTAATATTACAGATCACATACTACGTGGTTACTACTTTTCTGGAAAACCTTATGATGATAAATGCTATCATTCAGGTACGGTAGCAAATATGCACGATACGGGCAGTGGGTTAGTCAAAATTAAACAATTTTCGCTTTTTGTATCAAATTAGGAAATTCGGTTATCGAATAGAACTACATACTTTGGACAGTAAATTAAATTTGTGTTTTTTAAGAAAGTTACACTCGCTTTCGCCTAATCTTTGTGATTCCGGCGTGGTGCGATGCACTACCGTCAGAAGCGAAACGGAAAGCCTGGAGACAGCAGAGTGAAGTCTTACGCAGAGTTAGGTGTAGGCAGTTTAATTAGAAACTGCTTTATTGCCAGGGAGGTTTTTCAACGTACAAACAAATAACCGCAGATAAACAAGAGCGCAACGAACTGGTCAACAGCTCACTTAATTAAACCCTGGTGAAACCTGGTGATTGATGACGATTGACGTAATAAGACATGTTTGTAAATGGAGGTCTCACCGGGCTTTACGTTCCATCTAGTCCAGCAAAACACCCTGCCGTGGTGGTAATTAACTTATCGGAAATGTTGTATTTTGGAAAACAATTTATGATACTTAGTTTTGATTTGTTTTAGACGCGTATTTGGAATATTCAAACGGTTATAACATTGACGGTGGCCGGCAAAAATTTTATACTGCTGACTCTGTTCAGTATAACGTGTGAAAATTTGTATTTGAGACTGAAAAACGCGCATGTCTCCTGCATAATGGCAATGGACAATAACAATTTTAAGGGTCAGTGTTAAATTATTAATAACCCTCAAACTTAAGGGATCTTAGAGATTTGTAGTTAACAAAGAAAGAATTTCGTAGTGTCAGAGCGAAAGTGTAGTTTTATTTAATTTTAAATCTAATAATCTTATAGAATGTGCATGTTGCAGAAAGCTCACTGGAGGCTTTCAAATTTTCAAATCGGTTTACAATGAACGCTGCTGTGGTTTGATTTTATAAATGGATTGAAGATGGATTTTGTAAATTCTAGTAGATTTGACCCCAGCCTTGAGAATGCAAGCTGAGCAAACGAAGGGCATGAGGGAGGAGGCGCTGCTGACCGCGTGCGGCCTGTTCCCGGTGGACGCGGCGCTGCCGCTGCGCCTGCTGGCGGTGCTCGCCACGTACGCCGTGGTGATATTGCAATTCCATTTCCTCTGATTCCTCACCCCTAGTCTCAAATCCATTATTACCGTTTATCACAACTCTCACACACAGCTGTTTGTGCAAAACTTAGTTAAGTTATAGATTTTAATGCACTGTTGTTGCACACCAAGCTGTGCCGTTTTATTATTTGCAACAAACTGTAAACTTTAGTCAAAGAGTATTTTCAATGTAGCGAATTGGATTTCTTTTAGATAATAAACATCAAATTCAATAAAATTTTCGTCTTATTATTTTCCAACTGTTATTAGTTTTCGTGTTCAGTACAATGTAAATTTCGAAAGTTACAAACGTTGGGCCATTTGTTTAAAAACTTTACCCGATATTGCAAATTCGATAAAATTTCTTTTACTTAGAGTCTAGTTTTTATCTTGCTCCATTGTCATGTTTTACCTGTTTGTTGTATTTCATTACTACATTAAGTATTAGTTAATATTCCAGTATGTTATCGATTCAGTAAGCATACGTTATAAACTTACGACAAACCACATTTTTTCTTAGTCAAAGTTAGAATTTTCTTTCATTTCATTGAACAGAATTTTATCGCAGTCATGTTATTTTTTTTTTGTTAAAGCAAAACGTAAAAGAGACCAGTGATTGAGGAGACCTTTCAAGTTAACTATGGTAATGGAAAAGTAATCAGTTAAGCATGAACTTAACGGACAGAAACAAAACAAACACACAACTTCTTAATCCGTCTGCTCTGAGGAGAACTTTCTTTCTTACCCGTTTGTTACCATTTGTCAATTGTATCCCTCGTCTCAGTTGTTATCGGCGAAGTTTTCCTTATTTCTCGATTCGGTATCAACACTAAGCATACAATTTTTCAACCTTCTGGCAATTTATTTAAAACATCATTTAACATCTTAATCTAATATCACAAATCCGAATGGTTTTTTACTAACTATAGGTGTCCAGAGTTTTAGGTGAGCACAACTTTGCAAAGTTTATTTAAGTTTGTGGGGAGTCATTTGAGGATGGTTTAGACGAGCACGGGGAGGCGGCGGGGTCGCCGCGGGCGGGAGCGCTATAAGGGCGCGGGGTCCCGCGGGCCGCGCCTGCGCCGCGCCCCGGCCGCGTCCGCCGGCGCGCAGTCGGGCAGCCCGCCCGCCAGCCCCGCCAGCCGGCGCGGGTCCAGGCACAGCCCGTTGTGCACGAAGCTCGGCTCCTCCGTTTGCACCTGCCGGTCTGTGGATGTCGACCTTTCTGCAAGTCGCGGTTAAACAACAGTTTTAAACAAATATGGTAGAAAGAAGAAGGGTCTGCGAGGAGAGGTTTCAATACTGCGCACCGGTTACATCCAGCGTGGAGAGATCAGTGGACGGGGTGTGCGCGGCGTGCGGCGGGCGGTGCGGCGGCGGCAGCGGCGCGGCGCCGACGAGCGCAGCGCACACCGCGCCCCCCGCCGCGCCGCCCGCCGCGCCCGCCGCGCCGGCGCGCCACCGCGCGGGCATCAGCCGCGCGCGCACGTTGCGCTCCGGCCGCACCAATATTATATACACCTGCATGAACCACAAATAATATAATATACAATATGCTAAAAATAATTGCTACTAAACTCAAAAAATCATTTTTTTTATACTACTATGCGACGAGACGAGCGCGACGTTCACCTGATGGTAAGTGATACGCTTGCCCATGACAACGTGGTGTTAGTTAAGATGGTACACACTGCACCACATTGCGCTCGTCGCCTGAGACATAAGGTGTTGTCTCGTTACCCCAGTAATTACACTAGCTACAGCGCGCTTCAAACCGGAACACAGTAATGTTTGCACACTACTATTTGGCGGTTGCAATAGGAGCTGCGGTGGTACCCATCCAGGCGGTCTCCGGCAACAGAGACCTACCACCTGTAGAACCAAAATACTTGTAATGACAAAAAAATCATACTTCTTGTAATGACGTTTAACGGACATTTTTAATTTTCTCCCACCATGGTCCGAGTGGATACACATTGTATATAGTAGTTTAAACTTTCGCCCACTAGATGGCGTTGTCAGTTGTATTAACGTGCTATGGTTTAGTTGAAAAGATTTTGCATGAAGCGAAAGTGTATGTTTTTAGTATTCCAACCTCGGTTTGACGTTATTAGTTGTTTAATTTATCGATGGAAAAATTTATATTTTTATTATTAAGATTGATTCATAGTATCCACGTATTAATAATATTTATGGAGGATAATCTAATACACAAGTCTGACTATGGACTCCTGGAGCTTTCCAAAACTAACTTGGTTGACTTTGGGGGTGTAGTATAAGAATTCTTACAATAACGTCGCAAGTAAATATTAAGAGTGTAATGTGTAGCTATTCACCTTGGGCGCGAACAGGCACGCGAGGGTGACGCTCGCGCTGAGCGAGATGGTGACCGCCATGCTGGTGACGCGCAGCGGCACGTGGCTCGCGGTGCCGAAGTACAGCGGCACGAACGCGAGCCAGATCACGCACGTCGTGTACATGGTGAACCCTGGCAATGTGACCAGCAGGCAGATAGACAGAAGAACAGACAAAAGGACAGAGACATCTTTTTCTAATACAAACAAATTTCTCTTGATAACAAATGATGAATTTAAGTAGACATTCTCGAGTTGCTTTCTGGCAGTTATTTAAAAAGAAATGTAAACAGTAGTTAGAGAAACAGAAACACCATATTGTGAAGGAGTGTTGGAGACGAGGCTACGCTGCGGGCTGGCAGCCCCCGGAGCCGCTGTTGTTGTCGTATATGACGTCACTGCTGCAGTGCACTCACCGATATGTTTGCTCTCGTTGAACGCCTCCGGTATCTTCCTGGTTAGAACTGCGTATACAGTGCACACCACGATTAGCACCACCGGGTAGAAGAAGGCGATGGTGTACGAGGCGTCCACGTACGAGTCGCACACCAGCATGTTGTCCTCGCGGGTCGGGTAGTGGTGGATCGCTCGCGCCGGTGACGCGATTTGCCACACCACCACAATGATGACCTGACACAATTATTTTCGTTATTTATGATCTTAAATATTATCGATAAGAGCTTGCTGGTAGTGGTTTCTATTGCAACAAGTCAACGAACGTTATGAGGAGTTGTTAGAATGACTGAAGCAATTGGGAGAATTAATTTACACCTCAATTTTACACGGCGAAGAAATGCCATTGACTTAAGTAATAGTTGCTACTAACAGATAATCACCTGAACGGACACTAGAAGAGAACAGATGAGGAGCTGGGACTTGGGCGAAATGAGCGAAGGTCTCCGCGCGGAGCGCGCGCTCGCGCTGAAGATGCGCGCGATGCGGTTGGTCTTGGTGAGCAGCGCCGCGTACACCACCGTGAAGCAGAACCCGGTGCCGAACCTGCAGCAAACAACACTATTCAATGATGAATTCATTATAAAAATGACAAGAACTGCAAAATTGTTGTGTTGGATAATAATTGATTAGCAATGCAGTTTTTCTGGACATTACCTGCGGAATAAAAGCTACATATGACGTTGTAAAGATGATATTTTCCCTCCCTTGCATTCGAAGCAGAAGCTTCTGTTATTGTTAATTAATAGATTAAAATGTTACAATTACCATGAATGAACCTTTGGAAAATTCGACGGTTGATACCTATGAACTAATTGCATACAAGTCTAAGAATAACGTGGACACTCGCCGTTGTAACGAGCATATGATGTCATTGGGGCGCAGGACCAGCGCAAACGTCACGAGGTAGCACATCATGATGCCGACCAGAAGTACGAAGGACAGCTCCTTGCCGCTGGCGCGCACGACCGGCGTGTCGCCGCGGGCCAGCCACACCAGCCCGACGAGCCTGCGCACAGAGGTAAAGCTTTTTATTACTAATATGTCCTCTATGAGAAAGACACAAAAGGAGACATTATTTACCCTTCGCCGAGAAACAAGCAAATCGTTACAGATAGATGTGTCTCGGAGCATCTTGCGCGTTAGCATGTGAGCGTGAACATCGAGACTGTTTTTAGCGATCAGTGACAAAAGTGGTTTCGTATTGCTATATGAACTGACATTACTTATTCTCGCATATTTTTGTCACTTTTGAAAGCGCTTTGCAGACGGTGCAGGTAGGCTGGAAGCTGACTTACGTGGTGAGGATGACGCCCAGCGCGGAGAAGGCCATGGCGCCGAGCGCGGCGGGGTGGGCGGCGCGCAGGTAGAGCTCGGGCACGGGCGCGCAGCGCGTGCGCCGCGCGTCCGGCAGCGTGCCGCGCGGGCACTCCGCGCACGCGGTCTCCGTCAGCGGCGACCGGATCTGCGGCAGCCAATAACAACAACATTCACATTCATATTCAACATACTGTCGTACAGGCTGTCGAGAAGACTTGCACATGCGCACCTCGTACTGCGTGCAGTTGAAGCAGTGCCAGCAGCAGCTCTCGCCCTCCACGTACTGCTTGGCCTGCCCCAGCTCGCACTCGGCGCTGCACACGGACTCCGGGGGCCGCCGCTCGCCCCACTTGAACTGAATCGCTGCCGATGTAGAATTTAAAACTTCACCTATGTTACATTTTATAGCTTCTTTGGTTATTTACCCACCACTGGATTCTTTGTCTTTGCACGCCAACTGATTTTTAACAAGAAGAGGTGCGGTTATGAGTAAATATTAGAGAATTTCTCCAAAGCGTGTGAATAACTTACTTAAATTGTAATTTATTACAATACATGTAAGACAACAGCTACGGTCTACAAAAGGTAGGCAAACGATTATTAATCATACAGTGCTATGGTCTTAGTTTTCCGGTGGTTCTAGTTTTCAGGCCGCCGCTACTATACCACTTTTGAAGGTGGTAGCTCCTGCAAGTTTTTTTAATTTTTAAAACTTCATTGGTTTCTCATTGAAAGCGTGAAATATTATTAGCTAGTATTATTACTGGTTAAACTAGATTGATTTATTTTCCTTTCTAACTTTCATTGCGTTGTATATTTTTAGCCGCTACACAAAAATCGATGCCTTTTACAACTTTATCGAATTCAGAGTCCCACAGATTTATAAAGATGAGTTATTTAAGCCCGTAATCATTAGTTATATCTAATTAATGGTGGTTACCGTCCATGTCCAGTTCCAGCTCGCCGTCGAGATATCTGCCGACCTTCAACCACCGGTAGTTTCCGGGCGACACTTGCTTGAAGTGCAAAATGTTGTAACGCGCGGGTCCGTCGCCGTTGCTGTCAAAGTGGAATTCATCACCACTTAATCCTTCGACCAACAAAGTCCTGGTTAATTACGCAATGCCTTAAATTTATTATTGAATACATTACAGTTTGCAAGAGTAAACAAAATAAAAAAAGCAACGCAGTTTAGACAACAATGATGGCATTAGTACTTTATATAATTTAACGTCTTTACGATTGTTGTCGTTATATTGAAATGTATTCGCCGAATTGTTGTTCAATTTAATCTGTGGTGGTTACATTTAATAATTCAATTAAAGTATAAAGAAAGCGTATATAAAGTTACATGATCAGCATTACCTGTGAAACGCACTTGCCGCAAATATCGCAGCAGTAGTGGACCGTTGATCGGCCGCATCTCCGGACAAAGACCTGGTTTGCCCCCGCACAGGTCCCGGTGCATATCCCTGCAACGAAAGAAGAAACTGTGACACGCACACCATAGAGTATATAAAGAAGCAAATGTTTCAAAAGATTTACACCTAAGCTTTGTTATTATGAAGCAGGTGCTGGATACTATACCATCTGACGGTATTTCGTTATACGGACTGCGATACTTTAACAGGATACATAACAGAAATAATTTGTACAAACTACAAGTGTTCACGCCAAATTGTGAGGAAGAAATAAAAGAATTGTATTTAATAATTTCATTCAGAAGCAGTCCGCATAATCCATCCTTTCAGACATCGCGCTGATTCCGTCTAAGTGAAAGTTGTGAAAATTTTTCACACCTTTAATTAAAACTTAAGTAACATATATAAATTCGACGTAATCGTAAATAAGTATTGGAATACTGTTGACCAGACGGAGAGAACAACTTCACCATCGGCAGAGCATTAAGTATCGTTGTAACCGTAGGTACCTTATGGCGTGTACGAAAGCGAACACAGCGTCCGCAACGAACTGGAGCTGTCCTTCGAACTCGGTGTTGTTGGCGGAGAGCCGCTCGTCGCCCGTACACGCCCTGGTGTAGTTCCCGTTGAACGGAGTCCGAGGGCTACCGGGGTAACGGCATCTGAACTGCTCCTCCCAGAACTCTAAATTGAAATTGGCCAATTAGACTTCCTGGATCTCATTTCATAATAATGTTTAGGCATACGGATTACCCTGTGTGCGAGACGGGTAATAATGTCCCACTGTCATTCTACACTCGACGAGTTATAAAAGGCGACTAATAGAGAATAATTCTGTTAAATCAGCGGCTTTGCCTGCAATCATTACCGACACACTTGCCTCGCCACCCAGCATTGGAAACGAGGCAAGTGTGGCAAATTCTTCCTCTTTTGGTAGATCTGTGTACAGTGTTGGCATTCAATAGGTTAAAATGATGACGCAACTAATATTACGATTATGCAAATAATCTAAATATAGAAAAAAGAAGCATTTCGATTTTTACACGAATAACCGATAATTGTGTTTTTTCAAATTTACAATTTGAAAAATCAACTCGTTATAAATGATTGATTACCGATAAACCAGGGATTCCTGGCGTTGTTCTTGACGGTCAGGTTGAGGAAGTATTCCCGGAAGCCGCGCACGGGGTTGGCCTGCGGCTGCACGCTGATGGTGCCCTCCACCGCGGGCTCGTTGCCCACCGCCACCAGCGCGCGTGCGCTCCAGCCGTCCGAGCCCACCCAGCCGAAGGCGCCGCTCGCGCCGCGCCGCCGCACCGCCGCCATCACGCCCGCCACCTCTTGGTCTGAGCCGAAAACTATCACGCCTGTAATCAGATAAATCACAACACTTGAATACAACTCCACATTATTGTAGCTTGAGAACTTAAACTTAATAACGCATTGTTTACACCTCTGTACCTCTCGCTCGGGGACGCGACAGCAGCCGCTCCACCATCGCGTCGTAGGCGCGCTCGTCTGCCGCCCCGGAGTCTTTCACCAACCGCTCCTTCACAGCGATGCAGATGTCGTTCCTCGCGAGGATCGTTTCTAATTCCTCGAAAGCCTGCCAAATAACGGTGAAACGTGAACATCGACGTATACACGATATTCGCATGTACAATAAGCCATTAATATGTACTTCACCTTTATTCCGTAGTTTGACTCCTCGTAAATAATCGAGACGTAACGCCATCCAAGTTTCTTCACGATTTCGACCATCGCGCGCACCTGATGCAGGTCCGATGGTATCGTGCGCGTGAAATATTCAAAGCGTGCCTTGTTCGATAATTCTGGGGATGTCGAGAAGAAGGATACCTGTAGCAGCACAGAGAGAATCGAGATATAAAAAAGCATTAAAAGTTAGACAACAGGCGAATAATGAATAATGCTGCTCTGGATTATGTTTATGATAGTACTTGTAGACCTGCTCATAAACTTCGAGAACAACGTGACAATGTTTACAGCGTCTGCGAAGCGACACATTGCCCTTGTCACACACATAGTACACGAGGTATTTTTATATATTTACCTACAAAATCTAATGTGTGTGTGTTATGAGCTGTAGTGTAATAATTGAGTGCGTGCAGTACACACCTGCGGTATCTTGAAGAGGCGCAGCAGGTTGGCGACCTGCACGGAGGTGACGCTGGACGCGGCGCCCACCACGCCCGAGATCACCTTGCGCACGGCGGACGCGTTGCACGCGTACTCCTCGTCGTCGATGTTGCCGATCGAGCCTGCACGGTGCCGCCGGCGTCAGTAGTGTTGTAGTGTTGTAGTGTTGTAGTACTCACTCATCACTTATCAGGTTGGCGGTAATGTGCTCATTTATCAAAACTTCGTAAAACTTATGAAGATAGGTTAGTTCAGGGATGGGCAAACTACGGCCCGCGAACCGGATCCGGCCCGTATGAGGTTTTAATCCGGCCCGCCGAGCGTTTTTAGAAACAAATTTACTATCAATACTTTAAATTGTATGATATTTTTAGAGCTTAAAAAAAATTTTGTATGCACTAAACACATAAAAATCTCGTTCCTGTTAAAATACTGTTGCTTAGGTTACATTTTTAATGCTAAAAAGTATTAAAATAAAAAAAAAATTAAATTTTAAATTAACTAGAGCTAACAACTTTAAGCTAAGTAGACTTCGCCTGGATACTTTTTATCGACCTGCCCGCGACTATATTTTTTTTTAATTTACCGGCCCGCGGTCCAAAAAGTTTGCCCAGCCCTGGGTTAGTTGGTGTTTGATTATTTTATATGTAATAATAAATAATAAAATAAAAATTTCTTTATTGCTTTTTAACACAGTATCTTAAAATTAAGTTGTGGTAGACTCCTTTTAGGCAAGAAAATGCCTGTGTTAGGAGACTACGCTCTTCCATAGCTAATTACAATATATAATTAATATGTAGTGTAGGTTTGTGTGTGTGTGTGTGAGTATGTGTGTGCGTGTGACTGTGTGTGGGTGTGACTGTGTGTGCGTGTGTGTGCATTAAGGAATATTTAAAACAGTCTCGGTTTCTTTATAATTTAGTCTTCTTTAGCCATATGATTAAGTCACTTTTACACTCACGGTAAGTTTTAGTGTACAACTTAATATCTTTGTTTATTTTATTATAAAGATATGCAGAACGTTTCTGAAATTGTATGTACGCGAAAAAAGTTAAATCGTTATGTGACAATTTTTATGGTCATCGATGCAACGGTGCAGTTTTACTGGGTGACATGTAAAAATATGTTTGTTTGTAGATTAATTAGATATATATCAGAGAGAGTGGGAGAGTGGGAGAGTGGGAGAGTGGGAGTGTGGGTACCCTTGATGAAGTCGAGCGCCATCTCGAGGCCGCGCGTGTCGCTGTCGCAGTCGTCGAGCACGAGCGCGCCGAGCCGCACGGCGGGCGGGCCCAGCGGCGCGGCGCGCTGCAGCGCGAACAGCATCGCCTCCAGCGCCTGCACCCCGCCCTGCGCCATCAGCGGCCCGCACCCGCCCGCCTCCGCGCGCCCGTGCACCTGCGCACCACCACCACCATCACCACCACCACCATCACCACACGCTACACATCGGTGTTGTGCACACCTGGAGCACCTTTTTTACCAGGTGGTAGGTCTCTGTTGCCGGAGACCGTCTGGGTGGGTACCACCGCAGCTCCTATTGCAACCGACAAATAGTAGTGTGCGAACATTACTGTGTTCCGGTTTGAAGGGCGCTGTAGCTAGTGTAATTACTGGGGTAACGAGACTTAACACCTTATGTCTCAAGGCGAGCGCAATGTGGTGCAGTGTGTACCATCTTAACTAGCACCGCATTGTTATGGGCAAGCGTATCACTTACCATCAGGTGAACGTCTTGCTCGTCTCGCCGCTTAGTAGTTTAAAAAAAAGGCTACCGTTCGGAGAATGCTGCACACCCAGCCATAACTGGCTCCACAAATATGTCCCGTACAGTTAAGTTAATTAGCATTATGTGATGCGAATCATTCCCTAATACGACATCTACGTTAACATGTAAACATACATAAAATAACCGATTTATATAAATGTACACATCATATATGAGCACTAACTAATTGCCGAACATTAATTATGTATTATCATCGGTGATTTGACGTCGCCGCATTAATTATTTTCAGTTTCAGCCAATGAGAATTGAGCGTGTGTAAACTACACGTTGATATAAAATATGAAAACGTATAACTTACAATAATGAGTCCGTATGACTAAGTAAATTAAAAATAGTAATTACGTATGACGGTAGAGCAATACTATAAAGTGAAAAGATAAGTAACAATCATATTGCTCAACTATATTACATAAATATTTATAAAATCAAAAACTTGGTTTTTCAAGTTGTTAACGCTTTACATATAAACATGGGTATGTATTAGTTATTGGTTAAATATGTATTGTTTAACACTTTATATGTTAAGGCGTCGATCGCGATGTGGTGCAGCGTATAATGTGATATTACAGAAATAACATCAACTTCACTTTTAATTTAAATAGCTGAAATATGTTTCATTCAAAATTTCTTTTTAATTATAAGTTAAACCATAGATCATAGTAACGTTAAATTATAATGTACTCGTAACGTCACGAGTGCGAGATATTATTGCTGCGGAGTAAGTTCCGCGCGGTGGTATATATAAGTAAATAGATGTTAGTCAGTGGTACATGTAGTGAGCGGTAAACAACAGTTCACTTCACTGCGAGCTGAACAAAAATACCGCACAAAATAAATATCGCAAAAAGAATCTTCATTTCCAACGACAGACAGCGTCAGCGTTTTCAGTTTTCAATTGAAAGCGTCTAGCTGGCGTTTCACCGAAAAAGTTGAAAAACTTAACGAATCCCCGCCGCGGATAGAATTGCATCGACAGATTGGTGTCCGACTAAACAGAAATATGTCTCGAGTGCAATGTTATAATTACAATTATAATTATAATTACAATTATAACATTCTTCTTCCCCCCCACCCCATGAACTAGTAACAAGCGAGTAATCTTTAAATTTTTTTTTCAGTTTTCATTATATAATCTGTTGCCCAGGTGACGATGAAAGCGTACCCTAACAGAAGAGGAAAAATAAATGACCAGCGTTTTGCTTTATCCCCTGCGAAGGCAGGTCTTCTTCCAAGTCGTATTTCCTCATGACTGAGGGTCTGGTCATCATGTGTGATGAAACACACGACTTTTTTATCAGTTATAATGGAGTGGTGTTGCCATTGCCTTCTCCATTTCACATACTAGTGCGAGCACGGATGCTCATGATATAGATATGTAGGTTTCCTCACGATGTTTTCCTTCATCGTCGAAGCGAGGGCAGGTACCCGACGCAATTATTCCACATGACTCAAAAAAAAAGGAATAAATTTGTTTTATAGAAAAAAGAGAGTTCAAATTTAAAATAAACAAAAGTAACAACAATCACATTAAGACGTTTCGCGATAAGTTACCAATTGTAATAATTAAACATTACAGCCGTTTCATTGAATGGCTGCTGAAACAAAATTTTTAAAGTTTATGTCTGCACCGATCTTAAACCCTGTACACCAATAGCTACCTGCCCATGCTTATAATCGGCTCTGTTGCGGCCAATCGCTGTCCACTGCTGGACGTTGGTCTTCTTAGTAAACTTACAGCGTGGCCGGCCCGCTGCCCACAGTTACGATTTTGTAGAATCGTTGGTTCATACGCCATGTGTATGTTTTACACTTATAATTATTATTTTTACTGCAGAAGAATGTCAATGTCGCCGGACTCACCATCATGAGACCGCCGAGCACCACGTCGCCTTCCACCACGGCTGCCTTCTTGCCCGGCCAGGCCGCCTCGTCGTCTGCTACTCCCGACGGTAGTTTCACTTTTGACTTCCTCGGCGACTTCGCCGCTTTCGTCTTTCGTGATATCTTGGTCGTGTTATTATTTCTCAGCGTTGCATGCTCTTGAGGTGACCTCGTTCTTTGTTGTATCTTCGTCGTACTTACTGTAGTAGATGGTTTTTCAATTACCGTCAGCTGCGAGGGTGTCGGGAGCGGAATTTTTGTAATAATTTCAGATTTAACGTCATCATAATTACTCCACGTCGCACGAAGAGGCGATGCGCTCGGTTGACCGGTCTTCTGGTTCAGCTTCTTCTTCTGCTTCCTTGTTAAGTCAAAGGGACTGATGAGCATTCGCGACTCTCTGATAAATCTCAGGTTGTAGTCTAATGAGTATTCTGCGATTGAGACGTTGAACGACGATGTGTTATTGAAACTCACGGTACAGAGAGGAAATGAGATCGCCACTAGCAGCAGAACTAATGCCGCGCGCAACATTGCTGCTTCAAGCACACATGCTACTGTTATTTTTTTATTTACTCGAACTATTTATTATTGCCTAACACTCGCAGCTTGCGTTAAGTTTGTAATAATTTCATGATACATTACACTCGTCGTCTTGCTCATAAAAGTTTCCATGCCGTCGCGGGTAACTTCGTCAGGTTGTGAAGTTGCGGCCGGGGCGGACGCGACGGGCGGAGAGCGTCCCGCGGCGCCGCTCACTGCCGCCGCCGCCGCGCCGCAGCCTCCGGCACCGCGCCGCCGCCCGCCCGCCGCGACCCCGTTGATCCTAACTTCAAAAGCCTGCCTTCCACTGCGAGCACAATTCGGAACGGATTTACTCTAGTTCAACATATAGAAACTTTTTGGACGCGTCGGAGAACTCCGCCGGCGGGTAGCGAAAGTCAGGCCTAAAAGCTCTCGGTAAGCGGTCCCCATGCGCTCGTACCGTTTTGTAACTGGTAATGGTTGTAATTTGTGTTCATCTGCGAATTTTCATGGAGAGACGTTTTGATTTTTTCCAGTTTTTAAAACAGAGACAGAAAGTTAGTGCGACTGCACACGTATTTTATGAAATTGTATATAATTTAGGTAAGAATACCAGATACGTTTATTAGACAATCAATAATTACCGGGGTAACGAGACTTAACACCTTATGTCTCAAGGCGATGAGCGCAATGTGGTGCAGCGTGTACCATCTTAACTAGCACCGCGTAGTCATGGGCAAGCGTATCACTTACCATCAGGTGAACGTCTTGCTCGTCTCGTCGCAAAGTAGTATAAAAAAAAAAATCAAAAAATGTGTATTAAAAATAATTAAACGCCACATTGAAATTTTACTCAATTATTCACAAAAAAAATAACTGTAAACATAATGATATTTTGCGCATATTATTACTTACATAATTTTTATATCGCCAGTCATCATCATCAGCCGATAGACAAAGGACAGATCTCCGACGACATCAAAACCGATCGGTTCTGCGCTGCCCGCACTCAACGGATTCCTTCGATCTTCACCTGATCGTTGGTCCAATTGGTAAAGAGCTATATAGCATCACGTTCCATCATGATTGCCTACATTGTATCAAAGTTAACAAAGAGGGATTCCTTTCTATGTTATGAAAAATATTATATAGAAATTAGTTATGTAAAAATATTGTCAAGGTACAGTATCGATGCGAACTATTTTAGGGATACACACAACACGTAAAAAAGATGATAATTTATTTAAGTAGGAACAATAGTGATTTCTTACACTTATTAGTGTAATAGCTTTTTTTGATTAGTTCAACATAAATCCAACATTCGGAAAGCTAATAAACGTAACATTTAGTTGGACGGATAATTATAAAATCTTGTATTCATATGCTTATCTCTTTTGACTGGTCCCACGTCTGAGCGAATTTCTAAAGCAAAGCGGTAATACCAATACGCTATCGTTTCCACGTAGGCTGATAACAGCGTTCCTTATACAAAGAGAGGTTGATTTTCGGACGTATGCACAGTGAATTACTCTATGAATTTCCAGAGATGTACATGGAAGGAAAAAGTATTGAAAATGAAATACGAATTTGTCGGAGTTTCTTTGTCCAGCGCGAGCTAACGCTTGAACACCATTGCAAATGAAGTCGAGTGACTTTGAAGCCGAAGATGATAAGTCATGCTAAAAGCTTCCCAGCTGTGTAGCAGTGTGGTACTGACTGATGTTAAGACAAAAAGCATTTTACCAATTAGCTTTAATACGAGATTGTATCGCAGACGATGTAACACGAAGAAGTTATTAACACGGGAATACTTGAAGTTAGAAACAAGAGAGGACTGAACGAGATTTTCGCATTCGGACAACCCCTGACGTTTAAACTGCATATACTTCTTCTTTACACAAATTTAATATACATAAATTGCCCAATTTATGTTCCTTATGCTATAATTAATATCTTATCGCAAGGATAAAGTCAAGGATATAACAACCAACCGGCTCAGTGGGTCGCGGAATGTTGCAGAAGCTCAAAGGTGGGTCCGGGCTTGAACCCGCGCTGTTTACTGTAATGTACTTAGGGTTATATATTTACGTATTCATTGTGCGACATTAGCGACGTTGCTTACATAAATATTGATAAATTATTCCAAGTTGTTTTCACTTCGGGCAGGCTAATCATTTAATTCGAAGGGCGACACGAGTGACCGAACTTGTCCAGAGAGTCGATCCTGAGGAAAATAAACGAAACGAAATTATTAATGATAAAACGCTCATAACAATAAGGTAAAGGATATAGTGTTTATACTGTTACATAGCGCTCATTGTAAAGGTATATAATTCAATTAGCTACTTCATCTTTTAATTGGAACACAGAAATATGGGCGTGAAAGTCTGCGGCCTAAAGTATTCATCATACAAGTATGCATATATTATTAGGAATTGTTTAAGATCGTCTATCCAGGAAACCTTTTAATTAATCACTGTAAAATTTGTATCTAAAAGTAGGGAAGGACACTTAACTCAAACACTAGAGATTTCAAAAATCTCACAAAGCAATCCTCCTCTAAACTATTTTGAAAGTAATAAAGAATATCAGAATGAAACACACTCGCGAGGACATAAAGTGAAAATCGTTTTTAAGTAAACTTTTACACGCTTCGTACGTCGTCTTCAAAACTAAGGTCGGTCAACTGTCAAAGTTCGTGTTACTTTCGAGATAAATTAAGTTACAAGTAGAACACTCGTTGGAAAATCAAACTTACTGCAGATGATGTACATTAAATTCAAATTTGATAAAAAAAATGCTTGGCTTCTTGAAACAGTCTGTTAATAAAATTAAAGGTACTCGATTAACATTACAAAGTCGATAATGCTAAAACTGTTTTCGATTAGTGATGAGAAGAAAACATAAAATTATAAGAACTTATTAGCGTTTGTAATTAAGCAACAAAACGATACAATGATTTAGCTTAGATATTTAATTCACGAATTACTGAAATTCAGCCGACGAGCGGGATACGCAGCGCACACTCTCTCCTCCCTCTCTGCAACTGTATTCATACACTTAATTAGTGGTATTTGAAATAGAAATTACAGTAATATACTTAAATATGAATCAGTGTTACTTTTTCATAAGATCATATGATAATCCACTAGACAGAATAAAGAAGTAAAATCTAAGCGAACAACTTGTATTGATGAAAACATTCGGAAATTTTAAATGAACAAACTCTTTTGTATTCGCCTACTATATATTTTTCAATATTATATTAAAACATCGAATTTCACAATAATTGATATCGCCACGAACAACTCCTTATAATCGCAAAACTTGGTTTAAATGGATATTGAGGGTTGAATGTAAGAACGTATTTAATTAACAAATTCTTGCGTTCGAAGTAGTTTTGTCAAAGAAAATTACCTGAATGATGGAAGTTCCAACGATATATTTTACTACAGGTGCCACGGAGTAGGCTCTCGTGAGAAGAACACGGCAAGGACCTCGGGGTCACAGTTTTTAGCCATCCAAAGATCTAACGACGACTCTATAATAACAAACTCCATATCCCTAGAAGTAATCCTTCGTAAGTTATTTCATTAACTTATTTACTAGTTTATAGTGATTTGATATATTTTTAACATACAATTAGTTAATTATTTTAATTTTACTTCACATCATTATTAGTTACTACTTCTAAACTTTCTCTCTTTAGTATTTCTTTACAAGGTTTTCTTGTAACTTAGACTATAATCGATTTTCATTAAAGTAAATAGTGGTGCGGACACTTTATACTGAAAGAGGTGTCAGAAGTATATTTTTTCGTAGCAACCTTTGACAAAGTTTATAAATAAAGATTTGACCTTTAGATTGAAGTGACCCGTACGAAACAGCGAGTGACCCCAACAAATGAAAATCCCTCTCATCCATTTTAAATTTAAAAGAGAGTCATCGACGTACATACGTATATGTTATAAATATTACCTGTTATTTACCAGGTGGTAGGTCTCTGTTGCCGGAGACCGTCTGGGTGGGTACCACCGCAGCTCCTATTGCAACCGACAAATAGTAGTGTGCAAACATTACTAGGGTAACGAGACTTAACACCTTATGTCTCAGGCGACGAGCGCAATGTGGTTCAGTGTGTACCATCTTAACTAGCACCACGTTGTTATGGGCAAGCGTATCACTTACCATCAGGTGAACGTCTTGCTCGTCTCGTCGCAAAGTAGTATAAAAAATTATACAGCTCTCTTATTGTTCCCACTATTGGGACCTGGGGTTTTTCATCGTTAGGAGATAGTCGAAGCTATTTTCCACCATGATACCCAGATGCGGGTTGGTGGACCTCACCTAGTTATCATTTACAGATTAACAAAAAATATTAATGTTATTTGTCATAATAAATTCTATTGCTTAAATGGAACATCTATATAATAAAAATGAATTGCTGTTCGTTAGTCTCGCTAAAACTCGAGAACGGCTGGACCGATTTGGCTAAATGTGCTCTTGAATTATTCGTGGAAGTCCAGGGAAGGTTAATAAGGTGAGAAAATATGGAAAAAGTGCCCGGAATATGGTAAAAACAATAATTTCTCTTTTTCATTGTGGTGACCAGATTTTTAGATAGGCAAAGCGGGACAACTCTGAAGGAATAATAATATGGTATTAATTTTTTTGTTTTAACATAATTACAGTTTATAAATGTTTTTTTATATAAGTGAATTTGCTTGAGTAGATTGTAGTAATTTTGTAAAATATTGTAAAAATCTTCACAAGAATTTGATAAATTAGTTTGATTAACTTGAAACATTTGCAAAATTTTATTCGTATATTACTTTCTAAAATTTCTTTCGAGGTTAAGGTGGGTGATACACGTTTTGTCATCAATATAAAATATGAAGACTACGAGTATTTTAAGCTAAGTTTAAGAAAATTTATGCATTTATGAAATATTTAAATAAATTACTTACTTATTTTTCTATGGTAAGAAACAGATTTGTAATATTTATTTGTTTAATTATCTTGCTAGCACGCAGTACGGATACAAAGTGTATCATTTGAGAGACAAATACAATGTAACTGGGTAGCAAAAGCAATATGTTACGCAAAACAATGATTTTCATAAATTTAAAATTTTACTTAATTCTAAAAGTCGGGACTTTTGAAAAAAAAATCAGGACTGTCCCGCTAAAAGCGAGATGTCTGGTCTCCTTACTTTAGATACATAAAACGTCAAAAATTTGAAGTTCGTCCCGTCATTTAGACACCAAATACAATTTAAAAGAATATTTTTGATTTTGACATTTGATATTGACAACCAACAATTTCTGATGCAACTATAATATTTTACGAACTTTAGCGGGAATCTGGGCGTAAAGGTCGCGTTGTCTCGGTTGAATTTTTTTTAGTGCATAATGCAGTTGAATGTTCAATGTGAGTGTATCATGCAGTAAATTAGTGTGTTCGTGTGCAGCGATTGTAGAATTCAAGCAGGAACACGACTTTCCTAAGTTCAGATTGGTTCAAAATAGTAGTTAAGTCTTAACTTTACTTTGTTGATCTTTTGTGATAGTGACACTATTTACCGCTGGGTGCGCGAGAACTTTCCCTACTTTGATTATCTACAATTTATAATGCCAAAGATAAGATGTCCTGACTTAGGTCAATCAACATGTGCATTTAAATATAATAGAAAAACCAAATTAATAACGGGCATTTTTTGTGATTACGAATTATTTTTTTCTGGTTAAATTTTCATCACATTCTTTACTAAAGTTGAAACAGTCTCGAATTATCAATAAGCGTTTTTTTTTATTGATTTGAAGCGGAACGAAGTTTGCTGGGTCAGCTAGTCTATTATAGTTATACTGTTTACTACACGTCAACGTTAAATGATGAATTTCAATGAGGTATTAATGATGGAACTTGGACCGCTGAAACAATACCGCCGGGCGAGTGAATGGTCGTTCGCAAAGCCTTTCATCCCCGGAGCTAAGCTAAGCAGATGCTCGTTTGCATGAACTCTCCAATGAATAATGCACGAGCTGCTCCCCCACCAGCGTCCGCTGCAGCTGCGCCCGCGAACACTTTAATTAGATCAAGTGCTTATTGATATCCGGAAAAGTGATTATTTATATTAAATACTCTTACACGGGATCAAAGAACCAACTTGGGTCATTTCGCTGCTGTGCCAAGGCTCTGTAGGCAGTATAACTCTTTGGCAAAAACTCATGATCTAGACATCACGGACATTTCAAGGTACAGGAAACGGGTTCTGCAACTGTTAATCAACAATAAATTGTGAACTATACGGTACTCAAATATGTTCAACATTATTTTTTGTTGTTTAAATTTGCATGCTTTGGTCTCCTATAATTGAGGAGCACGTCACAAAGTGAAACTATTATTTGTTATTATTAAACTGTTACATGTCGTGTATGCCTCGTTGGAGGTCCTTAAGTAAATAAATAAATAAAGAAGTATTACAAGTTAATCGAGTACCTGTCTTTATGTTTGGGGATCTTTAGATTTACAAAACGCTCAAACAAATATGACTGTTTTATTGTATTTTTAAAAGAATATACGACAGTGTTGTCAGGAGTACTGCACAGTTGTTGATTGCTATCTTTTCTAGATTTAAGATTAATGGTATGTATGGTAGATAAACAGCAAAAATATTTAAATGACCCTCTCTAAAAATACTACGTATGTATTACATAAAATTATTTGATAGCAACAGGTCCCCATTTGGCCAGAAATTTGTAGAAAGTAGTTTATGTGCTGCAGACTCAATTCTAAAACCACCCCGTTGTGCAGGACTTTCCTTTTTCATTCGTCCATGTCGCCGCCGTTGTTCTGCACAAAAACCATTACCAAGCATTTTTAAACCTAATCATCTAACACATCTGATGTCGGACTGGCCAAGACATTGCTCACGCGACCTTCATCGGTATACTAATTTCGACCTAAAGATCAGTTGCTGTGGCTTTCGCCTCAGAGGAATTCCATCAATATATATGCTGTACATGTTCGGTGAAAACTACAAATATATTAGATTGTGTGTACGGAAGGCTCGCTTTAAATTAACCTGATCGGTCAAAGGAAGCTGCGGTATTTGTGGTTGGACAGTGTGAGACCAGGAGCCCTTTGTTCCCGATCTCCTGTGCAAATACTGTTGCCGGGCCAATTGGATAAACTTGCGGTTCGTTTGTACGAACGCAAGAAGCAAACCGCCGGAAGCGACAATCGGATGTGAGGTACACGGTAATTGTTGGAATACGGTATTTTAATTGCACCTTTTACTTAGTTACAAATTAAATGCTCTTAAACGTTTCAATTGGTATTGTTGTGGTATATATTTTGAATAAAATATCGGAGATGCCCACACTGTTTATTCACTTAACTTCCCGCCACCGTGTAGGTATCAACACATAACTTTGTACCATATCATCTACGTACTTCCCTCTGCAGGTATACTCGTATTATTACAATTTCTATTATGTCAGTGAATCTAGTTTCACTTAATCTATATAATACGTACGTAATAATCGGCAGATATTCTATGATAAATGATTTTCTTTGAATTCAAATGGAAATCTCAGTTGTTTTGTTTTCAATGTTGTAAACACCTTTTTTTTTAAATTTCCTGTTGTGTAAATTGATGGAAAACAAGGAAGGTATTGTTTGACAGCCTCTCAGTCTGAAAATGTCATTGCTGATAGTCTCTTAAGCAATACGTCTGAACAGATAAAAATGTCGAGCAATGTCGATAGAGTCTTTGAGCTGACTAGAAGTAAAATAGTTGTGTCAAGGCGACCAGCATAAAGTGGCACTGAGTAAATATCTTAACTAGCAACATAACGTTTCAAACAAATCCTACCTCGTTGTATACATGCAACCAGAAATCGTTTCGTTAAATAAAATAGTTCATTGAAATACACTCCCGGACATATCTATCGGCCCACCTAGTGTTTAAAAGTTTTAACGGTGCCTAACTAAAAGTAAATGTTAGGAGGAGCAATAAGTTTTAATGCAGTTTTAAAGCTGATTTTTTGGTCAACCTTTATGTATGTTTTTTTTTTAATTTTGAATTCAGGATTATGAAAAAAGAACGAAAATTCGAGTCTGTTCATTGTTTTCAACGACCCAGGAATGGAGAAAACTTTTTTATTTCGCACAAGTTGGATTTTTTTTTATGTGTCCGATTATTGGTTCCATAAAAAGGCAAATCTAAAATTAGAGCCAGTTTTGACCAAAAACTATGGATACTCTGCCTGAAATTGTCGCCCAAGCTGTAAAACTTCTGCCGGCCAAATCAATACGAAATTACAAAAAAAATAAAAAAAAGAACATACATAAGGGTTGACCAATAAATCTGCTTCAAAACTGCATTAAAACTTATTGCTCCACCTAACATTTACTTTTAACTAGACACCGTCGAAACTTTAAACACTGGGTAGTGGGCCGATAGATGTGTCCGGGAGTATATTTTGCATAGTTCAATAAGTAACAATGAAGCCGCTCTCGTCCGCCCGGCGCGGCCTCCGGTCCCGGCGCGCTGCAGTTTCAAATGCCCGGCTCATAAAAGTATGTTATAAACGTGACATGTCTGTCTGTGGACCGAATTTGATCTAAATTATTTCTGTTCAAACGTACACAACTTTTTTTCATGTTTGAAATACGAAAAACTCTTTCAGTTTCATGCAGATTATCACCGCTTTTCTTTTTTCCGCACGAGTTTCCAACTTTTGTTTTGCATCTATTTACATTTACAAAAATGGTTATGGCATATCATTTAAGAATGCAAATCTTCGTAAATAATTCATAGATAATAAAAAAAAAGTTATGTATGTGTAAATCTTTATGAAAAAGGTTAATTTATTATGAATATGAAACAGCAAAGATTTAACATCTATACCGTTCAACCATTTTTGGTAGCGACAATCAATATACAATAAATCCTCCCTGGCACGTCTGGCAGGGGTCAGTCGGTATTGTATCATACAGAGACATCTCAGGATGTTGACTCAACGGACGGAAATAAATGTATAGTCTAGCGGAGTAATGGCGGAATGATTTGTGTTTGTCTGTATGTTTGTCCGGTACACATTGTCCGGTAGTAATCACTTTGGACGGAGGGACGAATTCATTTTGAAACAAAACAAACATTGGACCACGACGCAGGTTTCATCCCGCGACAGAGTAATATTTGTCTTGTATGTGTATATTGTAATGTTACGTCGGTATACTCGTGTACGAGCACGGGCCACGGAAGTATTGTCCATATTTCAGCTTCCTTACTCTGAGCGAGTGCAGTGAAGTTTTATTAAATAAACAAAAAAAAATTGCTAGTTAGCCCGTCCCTGTATACCCGTTTACAATGTAAATATAATAATCTTCTTATAAAGAAGAATGTAGTATATTTGTAATTACTGAACATGAACCACATCTCAATAAGTTTTACCTAAAAACATCTTAAATCTTAAGTGTGTAAAAACTTAATCAAAATACGAGAAAGAGAGATTACTTTAACCCCCCGCGCAGCAAGGGATCCGGTCGCGTTACTCATCTCCTTTCATCCAGATAAGAGTAATAAGGTGTCCGGGGGAAATTATTAATACAGTCGTAGGACGATTGCCGACAATGAAAAAAATAAAACGTTTGTTCAGCGCACACGGGGACAATTTGCTGAAAACGAACCGAATTAACTATAATTAGTGACAGCGCGGTAAAAACAGTTGCGGGCGTTATCCTGTTTCGGTACAGAGGGCGCTGTATGAGGAGCGTTGTTAAAGGCAATTGGCGAACGTGTTACTATTAGTTACCACACAAAAGTAAAGTAAAAGCCGTGGGTTGCGTGCCCTCGGGATAACAAGGCAAGGTGGCAAAGGCAAATTGAATGAATAAAAAAAAAATAAGATTGCTTTGAAATCAAAATAGATATAATTTAAAACAAGGAAATATCTTCCGGCGGTAAACTAATAAATGTTGTTATAACGTTTTAATTAAACGACAAAGCTGTATTGGGACAGAAGGTAAAGCGAAATTGTAATTTTCAAGGGACCGAGGCAAGCCAGCTCCCGATTGTGTAATTAAAAATAAGGGAAACTTTTGTAGCTTTTGCGAAAACGAAAGCTTTGAAAAAAGTTCGTTGTACTGCTCCGTCGCAGCAATGGTGCTGTACTAGCTTACGTTTTACAACGGATATGTCTTTTTGGTGATGTTTATTAATAATATTAATTGCTTTAATATTACTATAGATTTCTTAATTGGCAAAAACTTCATACAAGCAAATGATGCGGCAATTACTTAAGTTCAGCTTAATATATCTTGCAACGATTTGCTGTAACTATTTATTAAGTATCGAAGACGATGGAGATGATGAGTTGATATTTAATGCGCTGCCCCAACATGAGAAACGACACCAGTCAAAATGTTCAATTTACTTAAAAAATATGTTAACTTTACTATATTTTCTAACAAGTTTATAACTTTGATAATTTTTTTATTTATACCAAATATAGACAGCTAGTAAAGTTATTAATTAATAAACCGCATTGGTATGGGTTCATCTGGATGGGTATTCTGAAAAGCTAATAAAATGTTCTGTACCACATGAGGCCTTGAAATCGATCCAGGTACTACCGTGCTACAGGGCAAGCGGTGAACCGCTACGTCAAAGAGGCAGTCAGACCCATCTTGGTTTGTTCATTCATAAAGAATTTGTTTTGCTGCCTTTTAAATAGATAATGAAAAGGTCGGAAATTAAAATACAGCACGCGACCGGATGAAAATGTTTTAACTTACTTAACGGATGTTCGTAACTTACATTACCAGACGCTTTGGAAAAACACGCGGAATAAGTCGTTACGTCTATTATACTTTCACCTTTTACAATTCCCGCTAAAAGGATCATAATGGAAAGGGTTCATTCAAAAAATTACTTTGCGTAATGCTTACTAAATAGTTTAGTACATAAGATTTTCATGAAATATTACCGTCGTTATATAATAGTATCAGAATTAAGTAAAAAAACCATTCATGTTTTTTAATATTCAAGACTAGATTGTAATGCTGTTAGTGGCAGGCTAATGATGAGGGCGGTAGCAAGAAGTATTCGTAAAAACTGTCCCACCATCCCAAACTCTACGGATTACGTGTCTAATGAGAAGGCTGCGGATGTATACTTATTAAAATATTCATGCAATCTGTTAAAAAAGTTGAAAACAAAAGCTCGAAGCCAAAACTGAAAAACGAATAACTTTTGGAATAAATGTCCATTGACTGGGAGAAGCGATGATGAACACCGAGCGAGGAACATGGTGACAAGTGTATTGAAATGGCCAGAGGTCAAATCCTGCAGTGAACCGAAATGGTCCGATGTTTAGCTTCAGCTGTACGTAGTTAAATCTCGTCGTCGGTCGTTTGCGACTTAACTATATGTACTGCGAGCGAGTTCGGTGAACCCTCCCGCGAGCGGAGGCGGAGGTCCGTTAGAGGGTCGTTTATCGTCCGCTGTGGCTAATGTTTAAAACGATTACACTTACACATGACTGTTGTTTTACTCTGAGATATTAACTCGTTAGTCCTTCACTCCAGTTATTTGTCATTGATTGTAATATTAAAACCAAATTTTAACAACAAAAAACAATCTGAAAAGTGGATTCTTTCTTTCTGTTTAGAACAGCTGGTTATCGTAGAATCTTAGATCAAAATTCTCAATCAAAATAATAAATATCTATAGCGGCGTAGGCAATATAGGTAAACTACTTCCTAATTACCTTTATAAAATAAAAAGCCTTTAATTTCAACCATAACCTAATCTTAACGCAAAAAAAGTATAACACGTTCTAAAAGTTTTTTGTTGCGGATGTTGCCTCTGCGGCGTAGGCCTCCCCTACCTCTCTCCATTGCTCTCTGTCTCTAGCCTTCCTCATCCAATCCGGTCCATAAATTTCTGTAAATAAGTCTCTCCACCTTTTTTTCTGTCTTCCTTGCTTTCTTTTGTTCCCTCTAGGTAACCATTCGGTTACCTTTTTCGTCCACCTATTGTCGTTTAGTCTGCAGACGTGGCCTGCCCAGTTGCATTTTAGCAGACGTGTTTTTTCAGTTACGTCGGGAAGTCTTGTTTTATTTCTTATGATAGAGTTTTTAATCCTCTCTGCGATCTTTATCCCCGGCATACTTCCCTACGTCCTTACGTAAAAGAGATGAAGAAACATTAGCAATCTCACAACGGAAGATGGAAAGTTTTACGTAATAGACTTAAAAACCTTCCTCCAACAAAGAATATACATGTTTAATGTTAACTTATAAGTGAAATCAGTTGAATAAGCGAGGCCGGAGCGGGCAGCGAGCGCATCAAATTGGATTGTGAGAGCTGTAGCGGGAGCGGGAGCTGCGTCGGACTCATCGAATTTGAAATTGTCCAATTCAATGTAATAACAAAATAAAGCTTTGTTGGAAATCCGGCTCGAGCGGGTATCGGCGGAAGTAGGATCATTTGGATTCAATAAATGAACACGCTCTGAAGCATAACGTTAGCGGCTAATGCTATGGCCTCGCTGGAAACCAGGCCTCTCCAACGTCCATTAGGCTGGTGAAGTAGTTAGCCGATGCCTAAGTAGACCAGGTAGATATTGCAAAGTCACATGGATATCGCTTCAAGATATTATTTAAGATTAATAAATGTTAGACGGGGAATGGCGGGCTTCTGGTTTCTTTAATATTATAATGGTATCTAGTTGCTTATATGATTTTTTGAGAGATACATCACAAAAACAATATCTTCAAAAATACAAAGTAGCGACACAGGCTATGCTCAATAAATATTAGCGTCAGTTAATTTCTGATGAATGTTGCTGTTTATCTTGTTTCCATTAATCGACATTTAAAGTTCGTGTTAGGAAGTATTATTAAACTAGCAGTAATAATTACTTAGATTTGCTGAAAATAAAATATATTTTCGATAAACACGTGTCGTTGATTTCCTGTTTGAACGCGATTGGAAATTTTAAAAAATACGAAAATGTTCCAGAAAATTACCGCTGGCTCTGGTTACACCTTTAGCTGCTGCTTGGCTCTTGTCTGCCGCCGACGTGTTGGAAATATTCAAATTGTATTAACGGTCTCCCTTCACAATGAACCCGTTTTAATATTCAACGCGACGACGCCTCTCCAACTCATTTTCTTGACGTCGTAAACAACAATGATTTGCTTTCAGCCGACTTTTGTTCTAATAATAAATGGAATTGGAACAAACTTAATAATAACTTGAGTATTTTGCTCCGGGCCCTGACAATGGACCGCGCGACGAGATTACGTTTAAGTGGGATTGATTTCCGTCCAGCAGAAAAAAATAGGGCATTACAAATCTAGCGCTGCCTGCAACTACAGTATCTTAGAGTTAATGATTTAAGTGTATACGAAAATTCATATCAATGATTGAAAAAACATGCAACGGAACAGTACAATGTTCATCTGATGGTAAATGATAATCTTGCTAACTATCGAACTAAACTCCCGGACACATCTATCGGCCCACCTAGTGTTTAAAAGTTTTAACGGTGTCTAGCTAAAAATAAACGTTAGGTGGAGCAATAAGTTTTAATGCAGTTTTAAAGCTGATTTATTGGTCAACCTTTATGTATGTTTTCTTTTTAATTTTGAATTCAGGATTATGAAAAAAAAATGGAAATTCGAGTCTGTCCATTGTTTTCAATGATCCAGGAATGGAGAAGACTTTTTTATTTCGCACAAGTTGGATATTTTTTTTGATGTGTTCGATTATTGGTTCTTTAAAAAGGCAAATCTAAACTTAGAGCCAGTTTTGACCAAAAAATATGGATACTCTGCGTGAAATTGTCGCCCAAGTTGTAAAACTTCTGCCGGCCAAATCAATTCGAAATTACAAAAAAAAAACTTACATAGGGGTTGACCAATAAATCTGCTTCAAAACTGCATTAAAACTTATTGCTCCACCTAACATTTATTTTTAACTAGACACCGTCGAAACTTTAAACACTGGGTGGTGGGCCGATAGATGTGTCCGGGAGTATATTACTAAGGGCAACAGAACTAGGCTCTATGGTGGTAAGTCCGTACCTCTTGTTAAACTAAATCATAAAATGTCTGTTCAACAAATAATCTATATTAATAACAAAAAAAAATGCAACGCACAAATAACAGATCGCACTGAGCACGGGGTTCGGGTTCCGTTCCGTTTCTCGGAATCACAGCAGTCATCAGTTCGACGCCGACGTAACATTTTCACATTTAACATACGTACAGAATATTTTCGCGGAAGAACTCGAATGAGGGACGCATACGTAAGTTGTTATTACAAAAAAATGATAAATCGACTGATTCATCCACACGCGGGCTGAAGCGCTGAGCCGAGGAGCGGTGTTTTTGATAGAGTCTCCTCACATAGCTCAGATGTGCGAAAAAAGTGAATTTTGCACACGTATGGTTTACCTTTAAGAAAGTTAAATAAAAACTGCCACGCGGGAATACAATACCTAAAAATGAAAACCATGTGCATTTTATTACCGTATAATCTTCATATGTCATAACTATTGTTATAGTTTGTACTTTATGTTTAATAGCTTCTTAATTATTTGTTATATGGACAACGTACTTAAGATAAACGCCACAATTACTAGTGCAATGTTTTTGAAAAATGCTATCTCGATTAGATACAGTAAACATTGAAGCTATTATAGAGTTTATAGGAAATGAAAGTCAGGTGCCGAAGGTAACACACAAACACAATTGTTACTCGTGCAGAGGATGTCTAAGAAGAAACGAAAAGTCTTGTTTTTATATTTTATATCATTTTATTTACTACATACTTCACACATGTGCGAATAAGCGACTGCATTATACGAAAGAAGACTTTACAGTTAGTCGACTTGAAGCAGCAATTTTTATAGCGGAAAAGCACTAAAACTTAGTGCATTCGGAGTCAGTTTTATGTATTGCATGTAAAATATTGTGTGCGGAGTAACTTTGTGAAGATGTTTTCATAGGTCTTTCGCCGCGTTGTCTTTTATTACGTTGTGAAATTGAGGTCAAAAATTAACCCAGTGTTCATTAAAAAGAAGAAAAGCTTTTCTGTAAATCGCAGTGCACCTTAGATGAGAATTTATTCTACCTTAAGTTTTTTAACAAAGTTAAATATGAACCTTTCTTCATAACGGACACTGTAATTTTTCACGCTCGTTGAAAACACGTCTGGAATTTTCCTGCACATTTCACAGTGTAATAAAAATACTACGCGGAAAAATTTCTATCTCCGTTACATGGTTTTAGTTTTTAATTTCTTCGCTTCCCCGGATATCAACGCGTTGATTATTATTTACACTACAAGGATATATCCAATAGGACAAAAGTAACGAATGTGCGACTGGCGAATAAAAATATCAATAATGGAGTGTTTAAATTGTAAGATTTAAAAAAAAACTTGATTTCCAACAGAGCGGTAAGAACATAATTATGAAATGAAGTCAACTGAGTGGGGCAGTGAAACGAAACAGGCTTCCAATGATTTATTCAGCGAGAGCGCTTTGTGTAGCGCGCTCAGTGGAGCAACCTCGCTCGCGTTTGTTAACGGCGAAGTTCCGAAGAGCTTCGAGTTCTACGTTACAAAGTAATCATTTGTTTTGTTTTTGTTATAGTTTTAACATTTCACTTCTTTATATACTTGCAATTTGTATGCAGGACAGCGGGGAGAAGTTCGAGAGGGCATTATCTTTGCTGCTCCTGTGACATTGTACAACATGTTAATGTGACAATCAGCTGCTGATTATGGGTTATCATGTCCACAATAATGAAACGCTTATTAAGACACATTTAAGTCTCATAAGTTTGGTAGTTTAACGAACTACCACTCCTCTCAGACACAGTAATATGCACACGAGTACCGGGCTGCAGTAACAGTCGCTGCTTACTGCCGCGGCTGGTCTGCGCCGGACCGGGTAATGTTATACAGATTGATCTGTAAGTATTTTTTATTGTTTATACCTTGAGAAATGTAAAAAATATGTATTACCGCTGAAAATAAACAGGTATATTTCCGATTAAATATGGCGAAGCATTAATTTCGAAGAGTTTTCATGATTTCATTCGTTATGTAAATCGTGTATCACTGAAAACAAAATTTGTATTTACGTAACCTCCGCCGCGCCGACTCGTAACTGAAACATCTCCGATAACATATTTGTTTCACGTCGAGTGAATCAGCGTTTACTTAAAATATACCAACATATACTTTGTTTCTTTACTTTCTATTCTGATCATCGGTTCGCGTGTTTCTCGCTTGTTCGTAAACTAACACGGTAACTTTAAAAAAATATTTTTATTTATACAAAAAACTAATAAATTCTGCGAGTGTAACGACGGTAGACTGGGAGTAAAATCGCACCAAGTCCTTTTAAAACACGTCGCCTAGTAAATGAAAATTCATTTAATTACAAAACGACTAATTTAAGAAGCCGACATCTAGTTTAATGCGAATTCTTTAAACGTTGTGGCAGGTGAACAAAGTAGCCTCCGGCTCTTGGATTTTAAGGGTTTGAGCTCAAGGAGTGCGGTAAACATGGAGTGGTGTTGCGTGTGCCGTAACACGATGGAAGCAGGAGTGAAATGCGCAGCCCTTTAAGTATTTATGCGTGATGCAGGGGGAGGAAGGCACGGTTATTAGCCAATGAATTGGTAGCTGTTCGATCATTCTTCTGGACAAAATGCTGTTAGACGCGAGTTATGTTGGGCGATCGGGCGGATGAGTTTTTGTAAATAAAACTCTGGGGCTACTGTCCCATGTAATGGTGTAGAGAGAACTAGTTATGTTGTGCAACCAATAAAGAAGCTTTTTATAAAATAATACTTTATTCTACAGGCAGACAACCACTCTGTAGCACACTGGCAAGCGGATTGAACTTTACATGTAACTTATTTCTTAAATACACTTTGATACACAATGAGGGCTTTATGTTACAGAATGAATGTTATGGCTAAGTGTACAGTACTTAAGTTACACTTATTCCATGTTGTGGTTATGTAACTCGCGTCACAACGTAAACCGACGATCAAATAAAGATTGCAGTAAGCCGCTGAACTGGATGCAGGCAGCAATCAGTTTGCCGGTTCCTGGGCGGAGGCTAAGCGCATCAGAGGACGTCCATCGGCAGTTGATGATGATGATGATATTATTTTATGGCAGATTTATACACCGCTTTGAATATAACGCATTTAATATTCGGGTCTATTGTTTAAACGCTATCTGCCTCTATTCAATGTTTAAGTGTTCCAATAAATTCGTACACGCGGAGGCGCGTGTTCGCGCAGATAAGGATTAATTTATTGTCCATAAAAACAAGCCCGCTCCTTGCTTTGCGATCCGATCTCGTTGTATCTCATCCCTTAATGCATCCTTGAAACAAACAATAAGCCCCGAAGTGCCGCTTGCTCTGAATGGTTGAGGCTCGGCTTTCAAAGTACTTTCATGTCTATCTGTTCGTTTTACGCCTCCCGATAAACATGTAATATTAAAATTATATTCACAATAAAACTTGTATTTACATTGTTATAGTAATAATGATCTCTTCATAGATATAGCTTAGGAACTAGTGGCAGCACCCTACTAGTGACGACTGCTTTGTTTGAAGATTCTTTGAATCGATTGCTTGTTACAATTTGAAGTAGTTGCTGTTGACAACAGCTTCGTTACATCCAGGATATCGTGAAGTAAATACACAACTGTTCAACGTTAGAAATAAGCAATAAAGACCTAACACGAATAAAGCTCGCGACTTTATCTATCGCTACAAATGCATTATTCTGCTCAATTTCCAGCGTCAGGCAGGAGTGCCGCTATGTATCCGCTCAAACAATACTATCTTCCAATCTGTACGTTGTGTAAAACCTCCAGCATCGTTGGGAAAAAATCGCGTGAAAGTTTTTAAATTACCAAAACTTAAATTTACTAGCCAATAGTCGAGAGTGTCGTTTCTAGTATTCCACTGGAGAGATATTACGATTATATGAAAAATTATTTCAATGTTATCGTCAGCTTGAAGCTCCCTTAAGTTCGCTAAGTGCATTCCACTGTAACTTCAGCCGGCTGAAACGAAACACTGGATGTTATGCGAACATTTTATTAAATCACCGGCTGAACCGCTCCGGCCGGGAGCTGGCTGCCTTTTTACGGCTGGAAGAGCGGGGGAGAGGCGACGTTTACTTCAAGTTCTTCAAGTTATTTCAAAGTAAAAAAGTTACCGAATTAATACAATTTCAAATCAGTGAACACTAAAATGACCAGCGTTTCATTGATTTTTAATTAACAACCAAAAAGTTGTTTCTAAATTTATGCGTTTTTCTGTGAACTTTTATTGTTTTTAAAACATTACTTATAGGAGATAGCTTTTGAAATAATAACATGTTTTCGGTTTTGTGTGCGGGTTATTATGATAATTGAATTTATGATAGTATGTGAAGATGTCTAACTCCTCAAGGACACATGAATATAACATAATGTGCGCGATCCAACAGACGAGATCCACTCCCCGTAACGAACTCGTGTGCTGTCTCTACTTATTTCCACTTAACCCGGTTGTTTATGAAACGGATCAAGTGCGCGTTGCCAAGAAACCTTACAAAGTTTTATAAATACTTTTCCAAAGTTAAGAGCTTTGATTTCTAAAAAAAATTAGGTGAGATTTTGGTGTTTTTCATAATGGAGAGTTAATTTTTCTTTCGCAGTTAATAACATTACGCTTTTAAATTAAAACGCCGTTTATACCTCACGAGTGGCGGTGGTGCGAAATATTTTAATGAAAACGGGTCGCCGCCTTGAGGTTGCTCCGAGAATAATAATTAAAAAACTTTATTAATCTTTCATCAAGATCGTAAAGAGGTTAATGGTGGCCTGTTACGAACGGGTTGTTGCTGATAATGAATTGAGAGACTTTTTATTCCGAGAAGATAACGCACGGGCTGGGCGCAATCTGATAGCACACGGTGCACCTCCCTATAACAATGACGTGCTTTTCGTTTGTCGAAAGATTTTTAGTTATAATATCTTAGTAATTTTATATTCACATCGAAACATTATGAATAATACGATTGAACATTAATAATAATAATAAAGATATTTATTTGTCTACAAATTACTTAAACTATAAACATTACATTAGGTAGATAGATAGGATTAAAGATCGACAAAAAGGCCCAGGGCTCAGTAAATCGGCATGTAATGCCGACTCCTGTTATTCTGCCCTAGCCTCACATTGTGTAGCAAAATAATTGATGGAACACTTCTTATACTTACATTTTGATTACTTGCGCCAAAATAATAAAAAAAAATTAGTAAAAACGTTACACACAGACAACGACAGACACAACCTTATACACCTGTGCTGAATGATTGCTGCATCAAAAGCCACTTACGATATTTGCCCCTAAAAGCACAACGAGACAGCACGATGAAGAGGAGGTGGCAAGTCGTTCCAGCATTTTGATGCAGCCAATTTAAAACTTCCTCGGGATTGCACCAAGGTGTACTTTGGCGTAGTAAGACGACGAGCGTGAGGTCTGTCTGGCGCTAATAAAGTCTGCAGACGAGCTAAGTTTGTTATATAGGTAAGATGGCATCTTACACTTTGTCAGAGAATGTAAAAAGCACGCCAGCTTCATTGTACTCACGTTCTCCATCTTGAGCACATTTTTATTTTGTATATAAGGTGAGGCGTGGTGTCGCCTCGGTATGGGGTAACAATAACGCATGCACGCGTTCTGAACACGCTGTATTGCCCTAGAAGTATTTTTAAAGAGGCACGGACCATATACAATGTCGCAGTAATGCAAGTGGGACAGTACTAGACTGTTACATAACTGATAGCGTAATTTTTAATCAATGAATTTTTTGGTTCTGTAAATTGTTCTGAGGGATGCGAAACATTGCTAAGTTTCGAGCTGAAGGACGCGGCATCTAAGTGAAAGTTGCAAGCTGTAGTCGCGCGATCTCCAGTACTGTTTGATCTTTACGACCTATAAGTAAAATTGATTAATGTTTTTGCATTTACGTAAAGATAAATAAGATACCAGTAAAAAGAATTTCAATGAAAGATATCTCTTTAAAATAAAGATCTTTTACTTCTTCGGATTTGTAATATGAATGGAGATTAGTGCCTTCCTGCAAGTTACGAATCTGCAGCGTCGGACTGCACCAATATCACTTGTTAAAATTCAAACTAGTGTTTCAGGTTATAGCGCAAATATTCCCGGCGCCTTCTGTTTAAACTAACCGAATATTATCCGGCACCTTCCTCTAAAATCAACACCTCAAAGACTCCGCGTTCGTTGGATAATCTCACAATTTATTCATTGAATCAGCGAATCGGCTGAAGTGTTTACAGTTTCATTCAATATGTACGGAGTGGAAGTTTACGGCTCGCGGCCGCTGCTGTTCAGACATTTATAAAGTAATTTTGCTTTGCGGATAACACGGAAGATTCGTGTCATCGTTATAAAAACTAAAGTTTAATACGATATTTAATATATTTATGATGTGTGGAATATTACTAATTCCATCATTCTGTTTCTAAGAAGACTGGGCAGGTTATTCCAGGGAAAGGAAAGAAGCTTTAGCTTTAAAAAACCGTAAACAGCAAAGCTCGCCGGTCGATGTACCGAGAGGTAAACGACAGTCAAATCTCATTAGGTATCGACAAATTTAACTACAGTTGTTCAAAATTAAATACAGCTATAGTAATTTGAGGCAATTTTAAGATAACTTTGATATAGTTTCAAATACAAGACTATCGGAAGTACCTCAAGATACTCAAGGAAGCAAAAAAAATTATAATGACATAATAAGTTAGGGACTACCGAGAGCAGCAATACATCAATTTATTTTATAATTAACTTTGGAAATCCGGATTGCTTAGATTTAGAAATGGTAATGAAGTAGTCGGCCAGTTTTTGACCGGAATGTGTTTCATAAAAATTTAAGAATCACTTTTGATTTCCTTTGGTAAAAACAGTAATATAAAAAATAATGAATGCAGACAGTACGATGTCTGCCGGGTTTAACGAGTGCAGAAAGAAATGCTTACTGTATACATTGGTTAGATATCGATCGCAACGCTAATATTACTTGTGCGTGAGTAGAGCACTTTGTAATCTCTTGCGTAGTAAATCTCTTCAAAGTGTTACTAAGCCTCGTATAAAACCGCTCGGGTGCCTATTCACGTGATATTGCGTGAAAGCAATCTGTTTGGAAGTACTTTCGGAGATTTTCTTATACTTATAACTACGTGTACGTGTACGTGTCGCCGGACTGACGATGTGGTGGAGTGCTGTTAATGTACCTGGAGGCGAGTCTGTGTGTTAAAATTACTTAACCGTTTTGAATTCGTGTATCAAATGAAATTGATCATTTTCCTCAGAATAAAGGAGTTTTTTTTATGACAGCGAGGTTATGTGTGTATGCGATTAGATTTTATTAACAAATTGTAATGTAGTAACACGTGGAGTCTGACCTTCTATTTCCATAGCATGTTTTATATATCTTTTCCTAAGCTCGTTTGTTAGGAAATGCTTTCACTGTCACACCCTTATTTCGGTCCGAAGCACAACCCCGCGCGGGGTTACGGGATCCCGCTTTCGGCATTCAATTTCTCGTGAAATATTCAAACTCCCACGTCACCAGTTTCAATAGATTGTAGATATTTCATTAGAACTCCATGACCCGGAATGAAATCGGGCTTTTGTTCTAAAATGTTGTGACGCGCCGTGAATTAAATCTTCTCTGTGATAATTTTTAAAGAATTCCATGAGCCGTTCTCATAACGTCGTTAACGCGAATTTCACGCGAAAGGGAAGTGTTAATATAAAAATTATGCATATTTTACTGCTCTACTTTTTTGTTTTAATAGAATTTAAATGAGAAACAAGAATAAGCAGTACCTAAATTGCGTTCATGTCTTTGGGACTGAATTTCCGTAACAATATTAAACAAATATCATAATCGTGCATGATGTAGTCAAGTTTGATATCACCTTGAAATGTTTAATCATACCCTCTTCTCCCCCACTTCCGGACAAAGAAAATCTTTGCTTCAGTCACATTCACGGTTCGTTTTTCTGAACTAACAAGCTCTGGAACGTCGCTCATTTGCGTTCATATTTTCTGCATAACTTTTCCACGGGACATATTTCCACACTCCACCCGCGGCGCCCGTTCACTAGCTGAACATTTGTTCCTCTTTTTTCCTAACAATAGTAAATGGTCTTTATATAAAGTTATCTACTTGAAAGAAGCGTACAGTAAAATATTAACTCCTAGCGGCAAATAACTTTGTTCTATTTCTGCCACGATTTTATTTTTAATACTTTTTATACAGTGTGGTGAATTACCGTGGAAATGTGCAAAGTGCTTTAAACGCAACACTATAAGACTAATAAGACAAGCGTGTCACAACGACCCGGTCTCCTTGTTTGGTATCATATAAAAACGCAGAAATAAGTAAGAGTTCGATTACAACAAACTTCCCCTCGTCATAGATGCAGGAAACAAATAAATTCAAGTTAATAAATTATTCAGCAGGGCTGTCCTCGGCAGTGACTCGCTGGCGCTGATCCAAGTAGATTACCCTGGAGAAATACATGTTCGTAGGCAACTATAATATTTTGTTTGCTTCGGTACTATTTGCTGTAACGAAACTACGTGTAGGCTCTCGCCAGGTGGCGGAGCAGCGGACGGCAGCCACGCGGCGAAACTTTATACAATTTAAGCAGAAGTGTTAATCAGAACACTAACCATGCAGTAAGTAACGCAATATCCTGCATTTGCACCGCACACTTGTGAACAACACTAAAATCAAAATTTTAAAACACCTTCCATGCGGAAAAATTTGTTTTATAATATCCGCAAAATGTGCGTTGAACGGAATTGTATTCATCAAACGATTGCATTATTTTCTTATTAACAACTAGCATAACTCAATGTTTACATTTCAAATATAAAAACGTACAGGTGGTAAACTAATTACACTCTTTTTCGTATGGATGGTAAAAATCAATAGTTAATAAAGTTGATCATTAATAAAATCATAAACAAACACGCGGCGGCGCGTGCGCACTACTAACTGTCTAGTCTACACGTTATACGCAAATTTAATATTCCTCCGTTTATTTTAAAGAAATGTACTGGTGGGTCTTCATTGCATGATCTCCTGTGACTGGGAGTGATCACTTCCAGATGGTGCGTTCAGATAAAACATTAACTTCGCCGGAGTTGAAGACTACTTGTAAGTAAAGGTTTACCAGCGATAAGAAACCGCACTTCCAGGTTCATCAGCCGGTCACATTGTTAAGTGCAAAAGATTTAAAAATTGATGATAATAAAAAATATATAAAGTTTAATAAAAACATATGCACAAAGTTTTTGAAATTTGTATAGGTTTTCAAACTTTAACTATTTAAAGATGTACGTGCGTTTGTGTTCGTGTTGTAGATTCAATGAATATATTTTGTGGTTTACATAAACTCGTGTAATGAACAGATTATATTTCATCCAGATCATGTCACCGGAGCTGGCGGATTCTTTAAAGTAACTGACAGAAATTTGAAACGATACACTATATTAAATTTCTCTCTCCGTTTGTATTTCAAATTATATTTACCTTTGTTTACATTTATGCGACATATTATCAATGAGGGCGGTAGCTGTCCAGGTGGCTTGAAAAGCCACCAAAGAAACTTTAGAACGTATACGGTGCTGAAGGTAATCAAAGCATAGACCTCCTCTGCTTTATGAATAGACTCGCTGCGCTATGAAGACAGTTAATTTGAAGAATTTCTATTGCTACCGTTAAATCGCCGAAGAAGTTTTTATTATAAAATTTATTAGCACATTTAAAATTCAAGTCCGGGGGCCCGCTGCCGCCCATTACCAACGAATTTCAACATTTTCCGCTGAAACGAGCGCCTAATGTGATTTACAGGCTGTACGCGCCGCGACTCATACTCCGAAGCGTTCCGCCGACGGGACACTTTGTGATTTTCTACTGTTTCACAATGAACTACACAGTTAAATTGATTCCCAATCTCTTCATTGCTTTGTCTATTTATATTAAAACTGTTTTTATGTTTTAATTTGCGCCGCCACTTCTAACGTTTGTTTTTGATTGGTTATATTAGCTACAAAATACAGCCCTTACATACAAGCCAACATTGATTTTCCGTAAACTTGTTTATAGTGTTTATATAGACTGATGTTAAATTTATAAGTTAAACATTTCCCATACATAAATATTCATGTCAAACTGTTATAATCACGAACATGTTAGCTTATCTGTAACGTGTAATAAATTGTGTAATGTCAACTTGTCCGCGATATAACTTCGTATTGAATGTAAACAAGCCGGTAATTTCTGTTTGTGTTGTTTATGTAGTCTTCAGTAGACGCCGAAATCACTTTTAAGTTTATTTGCTCAAGTTTACTAGTTCGGCATAAGTTTATAGTTGTAATTAATTTCCTCAAGTTTATTCGTGCAAATGTAGACTCTGTGAGATTGTTTGGTAACATGTAGCTACGAACATACCGACAGAAAGTTGTATTTTAAATATAATGTACTTTCCTATATTGAAGTCTTCGGTTAGATAATTCTGTTTACAATTAATGCTATGTATGAAATTAATGAATATACAGTATAATAGTTTACTGTAACATATAAATGAAATCACACCAATAAATCCAACCAATGTGTATGTAATTATATTCTTATGTATATATTGTAATAATATATATTATGATTGTATATGTGTATAACTATATACTGTAAAGTTATTTTTATGTAAGTTTATATTCTTGTATTTATTACCCATGTTTTCTTCTAATCTAAATTGAGACTTCTATCCAATAATCTTTACTTTAGTATATACATTTCTTACTCATATTTATTTATTCTGACTTTCACATTACCCTGCTATTTATTTATATATTTTTTTCTCTCCTGTCCTACAGGGTTGCCTGGTAGAGATCGCTCATAGCGATAAGGCCGCCCTTGCCCACATATAGATCTTAAGCCTAGTTTTAGTAAATTTTCCTTGTTTTGTTATGTGTGCAATAAAGAATTTATCTATCTATCTATCTATCCAACCAAATGCCAATATTATTAACATGGCTTCGCTCCGGAGGTCGTGCTCCAAAAACTAACTTCAAGTTAGACCCTGTGAGACTTGTGCAAGTGGATCTTGAAGCGGAACGAGTACAAAGTGCTTCTAGTAAAGCAATAAATCAGATCAATTGCCGCATCGAGCGTCGTTACGACTTCCCCGCGAACTGTCTGCTGCTGGCGGCTCCGGGGAAACTTCCCCAATGTCTGATGAGGCCGAATGAGTGCTTGCTGACGATTACGTAGTTAAGTGATTAGGCTAGCTGTGATGAAACAGAAGTAATGTCATCATTACATTAAGAAACACAATAAGACACCAGTGCCTCTAGACAAAATACCGTTTACCGGCAGAAATTGTTACTCCCATTATCACCGGTAGAAACATAGTAAAATTATCGGAGTGATTATTTGTTAAAAATCGTGAGTGATGGCATATTGTTATGATGTGTGAACATCATCGCCTGGTGAACGTCCTTCGTGTTGTCACTTATCGCTACGTGTTAGAATGCTCAAGTTAAATATGTTTAGTAATGACGCCGCTACTAACATGATGTTGTAAAGCTAAATAATTAAAGCCTGGAAAAGGCAACCTTTCCTATATTCACGACGACACATAAATATCTTGATATTTGCAAAATAATAAAAAATTACTGTGCAGTAAAAATGTTTTACGCGGGCCGGGTATTGGTTCCCTTTTTACGTTATTGATATCCCTATATTACGAAATTGATCCTTTTACACATGAATACTTTAGTGTACCTAATGCTTTTGTCTTGCAAGATGGATGGAGACGTTTTTTTAACTGAATAATAAATACGTAAAAGCGAATGGAACAGTAAAATTTCCCTCCACAAATATAAACGCTGTGATGTTTTTATATTACTCGCTTAAACGAGACGATCGCTCACATAGGTTCTTTCCATATCTCTGTTTTTTACGTCTAATTATTTAAGTTATTTGTAAAAAAAGTAGATAATTTTGATCGTGACAAACCGATTGTAAAGAAATATAGTTACCGGTGAGGAAGAGGGGAAGGGAGAGCAGTTTCAGTACTGCGATTCATAGTTATTGATAGCCTTAAATTGTTATTAGAGACGGCTGCAGGAAGCTGAGAACCATACAACTGACATACACTTGTTTATAACTATTCATTCTATTTGTGAAAGAAATTATTAATTTAAAGTCATTACAACATTCACATACATAATATACACACGTCGCGCGAAATACTTTGACATGAAATTACTTTTGTCCTCTTTTCGCATTCTTTCCAAATTCTCGCGAAGAAGAATCCGGCCGTCCCGCGTGAGCCTTCAGCTGTACCGTGAATATTAATGTGAGCAGGAGCTGAAACAAATTCCTCACCTCCAAATTACCTTTCAGGAATTACGTATTCGTTTTACTCGCTTCATTTAATGTTAATACGCTGATATTTCACGAGACCTTTCGTGCTTCACACAAACAATTTTGTATGAAAATGGTAACTTTATTTATGTAAACATTACGTCTCTCTCATGAAGTGTTGGATGATAAGGAAGCGGTGGATGGTGCAGCGTGCTCGCACAAACTAATCCAGCTGTCGTGTATGTCCGCCGCAAAACAGCAATTAGGGTAACTGATTGACAATAGGGGCTGGAGCTGACCAGCCGCGGTCGGGGACCCTCCCACCCGCTGCCAATACCCAGGCAATGTAGCTCCAAAATCGATACCGACACGGCTGTACTTAATTAAAGGTTCTAATTGTCTTTAATTTTATTTTGTAATCACATAAATATTAAATGATTTAAGTAGTTCAGTTAGTCAGCAAATCGTTAGAACTTTAACCGCGATCAGTTAATTATAACTTCCTAACAACGTACTCCGGCGCGGAGCCTCCGACACTCCTTAAACACGGTTTAGTATTTGAAACTAAAGATATTATGTTAATTTAAGAGATGTTTTGTTTTCATAACTATCTTTTCCCAATAAATATGTTGTCCGTAGTTGTAACAAGTAGTTATATTTATTAATCGCCGTATTGGTACATTGGTACGTACATTCCTTTATATGTGAATATGTCTTAAGTCTACTGTTCATTAAATGATCTCATAGTTCTCTATTAATGATAAAGGTTGCTGCCAGTTTCCCACCAGTTTAGTACTAAAATTGAACTTAGTTCATTATATTTCCATTATTCAACTCCCAGAGACCTTTCAGCAGCTGTTAATTACTGCACTTGCGTCTTCAAATTAAACTATCAAGCGAAGCGGCCGACCGGATGTACCACACACTCGGATCACAAAGTAATTGAAACATCGCTAACTATTAAGTTGTGTGCATATTAACAATAATGAATAAAACTACTCGATAATTACATTACAATAATTAATAAATTCCTTGCGGACCCCAAATTAAGGTCATGTTTTCAAAAGAATTGCAACGACATCGTTCCGCCGTGCGACGGACGGAAGTATTGGGTTGGCAACTAAGTGATTGCCGATTTTGTAGATAGATGCACTTAACACTTTTTTTTGTTTATTTAACGTGGTCAAAGTATCTAACCAATATTTTTTTCTTATTGTTTGGACATCTACCTTCAATTTAGTAAAAAAATATATCGATTTGTGCTTTAATTTTGTTTTTATCCCAATTTAAAAATGGCGAACAGGGCGTTTGCTTCAGACATAATTTATTGTATTGCTTCCGAAAAGGCAAGAATGCATCGCAAGCACAAAAAAAAGTTATGTGCCGTATAAGGTAATGAAACCTCTAAAAAAAGCAGTGTCAAAATTGGTTTGTCAGATTTCATTTTCATTGAAAAATGATCAACGATCTGGCCGTTCAGTCGAAGTCGATGAAACCCATATCAAGGCCATTATCGGTTTAGAACGCCAAAACACAACACGAGATATTGCAGAAAAGACCAATGTATCGCATACATGCATTGAAAAAACTTTAAAATGCTTGGTTATTTCAAGAAACTCGATGAATGAATGCCTCACCAGCTTAAGGAAATTCATTTGACGCAACGCGTTAACACCTGCAATTTGCTTCAAATACGCAACGCAATTGATCCATTTCTGAAAAACCAAATTACTGGCGATGAAAAGTGGACAGTTTATAACAAAGTTCATCGGAAGAGATCGTGGATGATGCAAGATGAACCAGCCCAAACGACCTCAAAGGCGGGAAAAAAGGGATTCATCAAAAAAGATTATGTTGTCTGTCTGGTGGGATTATAAAGGAACTTTGCGTTTTGAACTTATGCCACAAAACCAAATAATCAATTCAAGGGTGTATGTTCAACAACATGTCAACCTGAACGATGCAATTCAAAAAAAAACCGGCCGGTATGGTCAAATCATAAGGGCGTTGTTTTCCACCATGATTACGCAAAATCCTGCACGTCTTTGATCACTCGGCAAAAATTATTAGAACTGTGTTGGGATGTTTTGTCACATCCACCATATTTCCCTGATCTTGCGCTTTCAGATTACCAATTGTTTCGTTTCATCCACATCTCCTTAAATGGTAGAATTAATAACGACGCTGATGATGTCAGACCACATTAAATTCAGTTTTTAATAGCCAACATCAGAATTTTTACAAATGTGGAATTTTTACACTGCCATAACGATGAAAATAGGTAATCGACTAGAACAGACAGTATTCAATTGAACAAAGTTATATTTTTAAACAAAAAATTTTAATTTTCTTTCTTGTTCGAAATCGGCAATCACTTAGTTGCCAACCCAATACATACAACATATAAAATGTGAAGGTTGTTTTGAAAATCTTAAATGATAAGAATAAAAACGAAGGCGATCCCACTAGATACTAATTTCCGTTACGTTTTTAAAATGATACCGAAACAAAAGCGGGTACTTACCTTTCTCTTATTATTTCTTTCAGCCGGCACAGATTCCATTGTGACGGCACTTGACACACAAAATGAAACGGCGCCGTGAAGGAAATACTTTCAGTTTATAAATGAAAAAAAGCATTTTTAGAAGCGTAAACGTTGATTTCATTTGCTTTGATACTTTCATGTCAATCTTTAAAGTTTTAAATAACGTAAAGTATAAAAATGTGTCACAGGAATCCGTCCAAGTTGATACAATGACTATTGAACGGGTGAATTTCAAAACGATCAAAACGCTTCACTGTATCAAATAGCTCTGATTAAATATAACATAGTCCTAGAATTTACCTTATTAATAGCACGGGGAGTTCCCACTGCTGGAAATTCTTCCATGAGAAAAGAGACAAGACCGTGGTCTACCACGTTGACGGTCAAATATGTAGCGATAATCTTGGGGTTTTACAGTCTACTTCTCAGTCGCCAAAAGGGTTTCGCATTCTTCGGTAGCTCCGGCACGAGAAATACTGTCATTAACTTAATTAACTTCACTTCTTCTTGCTGGTGATACCGAATGGGTGAGCTGTACAACCGTCACCAGCTTTATATTAAACCTGTAATATCGCGGCAAGTTGGCGCGGGTCAACTCGTTAACGAGCCCATAACTCAGGTTATCAAGTCGTAACGTAACGTAACGTAACGTAACGTAACGCCGAGACACCGCCCTCCCGACCCACCCCTTCGCTCCGTTTATGGTTGATTTATGGTGCACGAAGTCATTCGGTAAAGTTGTTCACAGTGAAACCATTTTTTTTTTCTGGAATTTGTAGAATTTGCGAAAGAATGATGAAAGCTCCGCACACATAAGCAAAGCGTGGGCATCGATTTGACGCGATGAAGAAAGGCTGTGGTGTTGGAGAAGGATGGGAGAGACGATCATAACGAGGAATGTTCTACTGATATATTGAAATTGAGAAATATAAACTATTTATAAATTTTAAAACATTTGTTTGTTTTCTTCATAAATTACCCATAACATTGTAAAATATATGTTGTATAAACTTTCTACCTTTCAGCGGTGTAGTGTAAATATTTTACACAATTTATTTATGTATGTGTATTTACTTACCGCCTTAAGCCGTGATAGCCTAGTGGTTTGATCGCCGGCCTTCCAATGCGAAGGTACCTGGTTCGAATCCGGCCTGCACCAATGATTTTTTCTATTTATGTGCAGTTAGCATAAAAACACCAACTAATATCACGTGCTTTGACGGTGAAGGAAAACATCGTGAGGAATATATCTATGCTATGACCATCAGTGGTCAGACTAATATGTGAAATGGAGAAGGCAATGGCAACACCACTCCATTATAACTGACAAGAGAGTCGTCGTGTTTCAATAAAAAGATGATGACCACGACCCTCAGTCATGAGGAAATACGACTTAGAAGAAGATTTACTTACCGCTGCACTGAATACTTTATGGCCAAGAGTTACCCCAGTAATCACACTAGCTACAGCGCCCTTCAAACCGGAACACAGTAATGTTCGCACACTACTATTTGGCGGTTGCAATAGGAGCTGCGGTGGTACCCATTCAGATGGTCTCCGGCAACAGAGACCTACCCACCTGGTAAAATGACACCTGATTGAATTAATATTAATGTTTAATGACTTGATCTACATCCTCTGATAGATGCCGGCGTTTATTTATGAGAAACGTTAGTGCAGGGAGCATCGCAAACATTAACGATGAAATATAAAATAATTGCCTAGTGTGTCTGTACGGTGTAGTTCTAGTTCGCTTTTTACTAATTAATAAGTAAACATAAAGCTACAACATGAACTTGAACTTCGTTGCCCGCCGCCGAGGAACGATTTACATGCATTTTTTAAACTTCCGCATCATAGAGTAACGCGAAATATTATTTTAATGATGTATTTCAAAAATCTTACCTCCAACGCGGTCGCTAGCTCACCCCTCCTCGTGCGTGTACTGCGGCAACCTATTTCAGCTCATTTGAGAAATTACTTTTAGAATTTGAAAAATAAACAAAGTTTTCAGGAGGCGGTGGGAAATGGTAGGTACTATTTCACTTTTTCTCTCCATTTGGGTTAGAATATAATTTAAAATAAAATTTCCACCGAGTCCGCTATCTAAAGGGCTTCAACAAATGACACTCGTTATGCGGTGACAAGGGTCGCACTCCACCGGAAGGTCAGCTCTTACAACTGATGTATCCGCATCTGAACAGTTTATTACGGGATTTCATTGTCGACGGCGGGTCACAACGTTTTACTTCCGGAATTTTTTAAAGCGATCTCTGTGCTTAATGTTGGAGGACATGGCTCCGGGAAACTGCGGCTGCTGTTCCTGTGACCACCTGCCAGCGGCAACCGCCGCGAATTGGGGAGATCTGTTCAGCAGGGGACCTGAAAATGTTTGAAAGAAACATAGTACACATGCTGATGTAAACTACTCCTAGATCATTTGATTATATAAACTGATAAGATATGAACTTAATTTTATGACATGGTCGCGTAAAACTTTTGCTTTATGATACATTTTATGGGTGTCGTATCTTTTCAACGTTCACGGATACTATATAAACCTAACTGTATACTAGACAGCGCCTGGCTAGTGAATACATTAATCAAGTTTTATCTAAACAGCAGTATGCATTGTGTTCGTCTTCGCTATAAAATACAATATCATGTATAACGGACGGACTGTAGAGCGTTATTTGTACATTCATCAGAGTGAGTAATGGACTGGTGCGGAATATTTCCTCGTCAGCGCGCGAACACTTTGCGGTCTCCATAAATTTAGGTCAAACGAAATAGATATATACAAGGGACTACATTCCGCTTGATCATAAAGGTGCTGTTACGGTGCAGTTTGTTTAAAAATTGAGCTTTTGTTTTTATTGTTGCTCTGTGTATGATTTTTGTTATATTTTCAACTTCTGTCCAATAATCTGATGTAACTATTACATCACTGGTCTCACCAACGTGGAGCAACTGTTCCGGGTGGCACAAAATAGGCAGAAATTCGCAGAACTGACGGCCAACCTCCAGTAATGGAGAGGCACTTTAAGAAGAAGAAGAACTATTACATTTTCAGATGCCAAGTAGTAACGTCCAAACGTTACTGCATTCCAGTTTAACGAGCGCTTTAGCTGCCGAAATTACTACAGTAACGAGAATCACCATCTCGTTAGGCAACGAATGAATTACTAACATTTTAGAATTTGACGCCGGAGGGTGTTGTAAATAATGTCTGTAAAATATTGAAGTGAGATAAAAAAAATGGTAATAACACTGTCCTTACAATGTCTGTTAGGTGGTGATGATGTTAAATATCATCATCATTTCAGCCAAGAAGTGCGCGGCTGAACACGAGCAGGTCGTGCAAATGGTTTACACAGCTCCATCAGAGATGTGTACGTATTTACCTTATATGACTTAATTAAACAACTTTAATTAAATATTGGTGATTGATGAGTCCCTACAAGCGTTCAGCAGTCATTACGAAATTCGTGAATTTAATTCAAACGCTATTAATCGAAGAACTGATCAGAAATTCTATTTGATACACGCAGACGTCGCCGCGCCGCCCCAACTACGAGTTGATTATTGGATTCCTTTGTAACTCTGTCACATGCTCACAAGGAGTGGTATTTTCTTGCTGTCACTTACGTAGTGACACTACATAGCGTGAATAAAAGTATTTGCATCGACGGCTTTTATGTACACCGTTTTCATAATAGAATCTTTTAGCTTCATACAGTTGCTTATTCCCTTTTGTCGAGACTCGACATTTGGATTATTCTGTCAGTGGAATGTGTAATACATAAAGTATTCACCGTTCCCTGAAAGGCAGAGCGAGTTAACTCGTGTTTAATATCTAAGTTAACGCGGTTCTTCCAAGTTAAATAGCATGTAACTCGGAATGTTGATCTTAACAATTTGCCGCCGCGGCCGCTGCTCTGCTCTAACGAACGTAACTTGACGTGTGTTAACTTTAAACGTGTTAAGTAAAACTATTGGGCTTACCAGTTGCCACAAATTTATTATTGAACATTATGTAAGAAAAGTGTATCCTTTCAGGATCTCTTTAATTTGGTATGAGAGTATGCAGCGGCACTCGTTTTACAAAAATGTTATAAGTATTAAATAATTTTCGTTAGGAAAAGTTTCTATTTATCGATCCGCTTTGTGTAGATTTTTTAAAATTTTTAAATACATAAATAAATATATAGTGTTTATTTATTTACTCGTAACATCTGTTTATTTATTCACTCTGTACCGGAGCCCTCGGTGAACAAGTTTTTCTCGAAAAAGTTCAGTACGGTTCAATTAGTATAGAGAAAGTTCCCCTTTGACGGAAACTAAATACGATTCAAGTTTCTCGGGTAATTACATTGTGGTACATTTTGTTGGCACAAAACGTCGGCGGATTCATTTAGCGAGCAATTGTTTAAAAGAAAATTACCGACGAAAAGAAACGGTTATGATTAGAATTATCAATTTGTTGGCAGTTAGCAATTTGTTCCGAATTAAAGTAAATATTCAGTTTTTGTTGTTAGGTACGAGCCACGGGGTAGCATCTAACTATCCACTAGTTAAAACATTTCTTTATACGCTTTGTGATATAAAAGGATTTCAGTAAATGTCGTCCCAATTAGCTGCTCTAATTGATATCAGTTGTTTTTTTTTTTTGAAATACGAGATCAAAAACAGGCGACGTGACGAGGGCGGCCCAATTAACTCTGTAGGGTTAATTAACATTAACTTAATTAACTCTGTAATGGATGTAGCTTCGGCTTTGAAAAATATTTTCTTTACGTATAAATTGAACCGACGAGTGCGTCCGTAACGTCGATGTGCCTTCCGTTGGTCCGTCAGGGCACTAATATAAAATATATATAAGATCCATAGGAAGAACAGGGAGAAGATCCTGAAATATGAGTGCTGCAGAGCTGCTTCCTTATCCGGTAACAGAGACCTACTAGCAATAAACTAAAGATACGTTTAATATAATACAAGAACTACAATGTAATTACATCTGCTGGTAATCTTCGTTTGCAGGACGTGGCGGTGCGTCCCCCGCGTGGGCGCGGTGATCCCACGGCGGGTTCCCTGCCCTGATTACTCGCGCCACTACACATTTCAGACAGTCCTTCATTAATCTTCTATTCCTCACAACACATGCTGCACACACACACAGATTGCGCAGGGATCAGAACACGACCGTAATATATCAAACTTTCAATATGCTTACATTGTTATCCATTGTAAACATCTTATTTACAGTCGGTAAACGATATATGTATTTTTATATAATAAATGATTGGAACACGAGTAAACGGCCGCGTGACGATAAATGATCACCATTGATTACTGTTTCTAGTATTTTTATTCCCTTAACCATTTGATATAAAGTGGAGCAAGGATAAGTTAAAGAAACTATAATTAATTACTTGTCATGTATTGAGCAATACTTTCTCACAAGTCCACAAACTTTGCAGCGCCGCGTACAGATTAAACGTGAACTTTTCCGCTCGAAACTTTCGCAATTCGCTTCAGTAGAAGCTTATCGGCCTCTCGGCGATACTGCTCGAACGAAGAATAGTTTGTGCTGTAGTGATCATTTAGCGGAATCGGAAGAAGCGCAAATATAAAAAGATCAACCAGATAGCTTTTTGTATAACGGCGAGCCGTCGCCCGCGAGCGAGATGTATAAGCTATCGACAAACTACTCGTATATTAACACATCACCGGTTTCTCACACAAACGTTCATTCTTTATCACATTACGTTTAAGATATATTTAACCGATAATAAATTTTCATCACAAAGAAGGCTGTGTGTGGGCTGTGGTTAATAAAAGAAGTTACAAATGGGACACAAAGTTCCCGTACGTCGGTTCTGTATGCGCCCATTTCCCCTAATACATTTTAGATTTGTTCCAGACATCGGACAAAAGCTTTTTATCCCGATTGGGCGTCGTAACAAAGAATTCTTATAAACGAGCTCCAGCCGGACCCCCGCGAACTTCGCTCGTTCATGTTTATTTTTGCTCAAAGTGTTTTATACTACATTATCATAAAAAAAGTAGTTCTGCACAAAGAGAAGAGTCCAATATGTAGTAATAGGTATGAACACACACTAAAGAGGTTATAGAACATACATACAGAGCCGGGTCGTTGACTTCAGAACATTTTTATTCAGGTCTCTGACCCATACGTTCCCGTTCATTTTTACAAACTATCTCCAGATCTTAAATAAATTTTGATCAAGCAAATTACGCCAAAGCTCTTGGCAAACGATTCAATAGTTGTGAACTTGAAACGCGCTTACTATATTTATTTTTACACAATATTGTATAGAAAAATTATGCACAAATGTTGCTGTGTACGCGCGCGCCATCTCGCGGCGAGCTGTAACAAGGTGGACATTTGTAAAACATTTCCAATGAAACGATTCGCGTTTGTGTCCGACCGGATGGCTGGTGAACCTTCTTGTTATATAAACATAGACCAGCACGAGACAATTGAAATCGGTAAGTTCATTATTAATTACAGATAGGTATAAAGAATGAAGGTATTGTATGGATACCCTGCAAGAAATCTCTGTGCACGCCGCTGTATGATGTAACTAATATTTTTACAATTGCTCACAGTCCAAATGTTCGCTGGACATGTAGATTGCCATTTTCATAGCCGGCGCTACAAATTTACATAAAAAATTGAACGATTTTTGCGCAGCCCTTCGACGTTTGGAGACGAGCCGGGCCATGACGGGTTACTGCACGAGTATTTTTTTTATTACGCTTTTTACTTCATATAACAGAGTATTTGTGTCGTGGTAGTCCCTGGACGACCGTCCTCATCTTTGTTATTTTAAAAGCTATAATTCAAGAATGCAATTTCAGCTTATTGAAGTTACAATATTGTGAAACATTTTGAATCTAATGGAATCACCAATAATTTACGTCGACGAAGCGAACCTTTAATGCCTTAAATCGTCGAGCTTACTGCGCGGTGCTGTATAAACGCCCCGCTAGCGCCGTCTATTCAATTTTCAGGCGTATTGCTTACTGAATATCTAACTATATCGTATAAAATTAAAGCTACATTGCAGAATATATTTTCGATATCAGAAGAGCGATTGGTCGTGCTCTTGTTAGGTAATCGAGCGGCGAAGCGCCGGCTGCGTTCTGCTGAGACGTCCGTGACAAAGTGGATCTGCGGAGCCGGCGCCGCGCTGCACAACCAATATGTATAGACACTGTGTACATTACATTGAAATAAGTGTTGTCATTTCTTATATACACCAGAAGAGTATAGTTATTCAAATTAAATAACATCTGTCCGTCCGAAAGTTTGCCGCTATTCGCATAAAATGTGATGTCATGTACTGAAGGCTTGGCATTTGTATTTTTTGTCAACATATTAACATAATCGCTAACTCAGAATTGTAAACTATTTCTTTAAAAGTCATTAAACAACTTGTAAGTTACAGGAAGGCACAAATGTTTACTATAACGTTATGGTTTTATTCGATTCTTTTCTTTAAACTTTATACAATTTACGAAAAGGAAGGCAATGAAACTGCTAATTGCGTCGTACACGTTAACGGTTGTCCTGGTTAGTTTCTTCAGACAGCCTGATTGTATAAATGAATACGAACATAACATTATTGGTATGTTATTGTTTAGATGCACAATTGTATCAATTTCATCTATAGAAACACTATCGATATAATTCACTGAAAAATAACCAAAAGGTTTTCGCAGCGGTGCGCGGGAATAGATTACATTGAAGCTTTTATTTATGTCACCATAAACCTTTCACATTTACAGGAGCCAATAAACAGTAAATTGTACCGCGTGCTGCTGCGGATGGGTGGGCGGTGTGGTCACCTTATGACGTATGTGGATTTACTAGTCTAATTAGGGTTCTAATTAGTATCTGCTTTTACATCGTATCACATGTTAGTTATCTCACGAGAACAAAATAATATAATGTATCGACTTAAAACGACTACTGAAAATGTATCGCTTTAATAAAAACTGATGGACGGATTTCCATAAAATTTCTCAAAATAACAAACAACATACAACCTATTTTAATACTAAATATAGGCTATTGTATAAAGAATGAAATTACATGAATTGAGAACCGAGATGCAGAGGTATACTCGCGGTCAACACTCTGTATGTTGTTATGACGGCTGATTTACAATGCAAGGTGACCTGATGTGTCTCCCTCTTCCACCGTTCGAGTGGTAAGCGGATAATATACGACGGTAGTACGCGTCGTAACCCGGTTAAGTTAAAATAAACTAAATAAATGACGATCGCTTGTTTTGACACGGGTCCCGGTCTCGAGGTAGACGGATGAAGGAGGATCCTTATCTGTACGGTAAAGTGGCGCGTCGCCGGATGTGCTTTAGATTGATTGGAAGCGATGTCGATCCTTTAGATATTTCTTCCCGATAAAAACGTATTGCTTACGTCACAACAGGATCATGTTGTATTTAACCCTCGACCTAAAAAGGGGTTTGTTCTATGTATAACCGACTCAGCACGTCCCTTTCGTCCTATACTCAGAGCCGATAATATTAAGTTTCTTTAGTACAAAGGTATCAGGTGCGCTTTTAGTTAAAACAATTACGGGAGCCGGGGCATGTTTTAATCTATACATATTGTTATGTTTGGAGTCTAACCAAAAACAAGTTCTCATAAATGAACTGCACTTTTGATATGCACTTCGGATTGCCTAACGGCTGCGGAAACGGTGCGGCTCAGATTTATTGCTTCACGGGGAGCGGTTCCCGTGACATGGGATACATATCGCGGACGCGGTGTCATGGCATCAATTTAACTTGTTTAGCCCGAGGTGAAACAAACAATAACACTGCTTTCACACACAGTGGCGTTCGATTATAAACTATATAAGTTATATTTTTACAGACTGAAAATTGCGACTGGCAACGGACCGGTGACACTGAAGATCGACTGGACGTTATGCTGTACAAGTCGTAAGGCTGCAAAAGGAGGCGGTGGTCATTTTTGCATCACGTAACACTGGAGTAAAGGAACTTTTCACCTTAAAACTTTTAATAAAATGATAATATACGTCCGCGGGCACGCTTATTACTAGCCTCATGAATATTCAGCGCTGCTCCCGAACTATCGGGCGTGCGCACCCCCCGCCTGGGCGTCGGGCGCGGGTGGCACATAAATAGTCTTTATCAGTACAATAAAGGTAAATATGAGGGCCGCTGTTTCCTCTGATATCCAACTTGGACAATCTAGATACTGCTGCGCTCTAACGAGATGCTGATACAAAGGGGAGCGTTACAATTCCAATTTTTATTTACACACTTTTTATAACTATTAACTGTTGTCTACGGATAGGTATTAAGGTTGTTTATCACAAATAGATGGTCTAACATTATCAGTAATTTGATCGCCACAGCACATGCCAAAATTGAGAGCCCAATGTATCAGTAAAGGTGAGAGGTAACGCTCTTACTCTCTACTTGGAGCTATTACTTCTTTAAACGATTTCTACGATGCACTGACAGTAAAATAACGAGGAGGATATTTTAACCTGTTTTCCACGCGAGGAACTTAATCGCATTCGAATGTAGGTAACCTTGTTTATATAGAAATGAGAAAAAAGATTAGTAGCACAGGATCTCGGGGAATAACCACATTTGGAACAATGCCAGAGTCGTTTGCATGGATACTCTACTGAATTATGCATTAACTTGAATGGAACTTATTCACCATTCGCAGACTGAGCTGTAATTGATTGCGGATAGAATTTGAAAGCAAAAATTTCATACCTGAAGAGACGGTGGAGGTAAGGAAACGGTACACCACGCGATTACAACACTTGTGAAATTGTAACTTGAAATCTTTACATGTAGCGTAGCTTATACTTGCGCACTGCATGAGAGGGTACTAAAAGCTCTTTACTCTTCAGACGTTAAACCGGATAAAGTTTTACGATTCCATCCGGCTGAATTGTTTCCAATATCAACTTTACGACACGCGGATAACTTTCGTAATTTTTCAGATGGACGGACATTTCATTTAAGTTTTAATTTGTGTTGATGTAAGACTTGTTATTTGTTCATTTATCCAACTCATCTTTTTCACAATAATTGTGATATAATGTAAAAAGGTATATGGATGTGGTAAACGACTAAGTTTGGAGGTTCGAAGCTGATATTCGACTTCTGTCAACAAGCTCTCAGCTACAACGTTTTAAATATAAAGCTGTTGTCGCAGCTGTTTTCATCTGACGCGGTGAGCCCGGACACGGTAATTGTTTGCGGCGGTAAGGGGCTATAAAGCTCATGGAGCCATCAAATTATACAAAAAAGAAAATATTTTACACAATATATAATTGTTAAAAAAATATGTAACACGACAACAAACAGCCGCCTGCCTGCCTGGACACCAGCAGGGGCCGAGGCACTCCACAGACCCCAAACCCCCGGACCCCAGGGCCCTCTCTACGAGTGAAAGCTAATACGAGACCGGGCAAGTGTTCACTTTGTATCGGATAACCATTTCACCCCGTATTTAAGTATCATTTTCCTCTCGGAAAATTAGCTTTTAATGTACATGAAATTTAAGTAATGTTTTAAGTACGGAAAATTTTATTGTTATTATTAAAAATATAATATAGCCTTTATTATCATTTATAATATACATATGTAACAATGTAAGTATAGAGTTTTAGACGCGGTAATGTGAGGTTGCTTTGCACCTGTAAGGTCACGAGCTACATTGTTTTTATGACTGAAACCCTGAACCCCGCGCATGTTAACGCGACACTTGGCAAAATTCCGCGGTGATCTCAACTGTTTTGTAATACAAGCCGTAACATTCAGTGAGTTTACCAATTCATCTAAAGATTTATTTTATCGTTACCATTCATCTGTAATAATGTAAATAAAAGCCTATTTCCTTGCAAATAATGTAGGTCGAGGAGTAACAACTGTTTACTCACCGCTCCGCGTCGGGCCCTTTTATTACCATATAAATATGAAAAATGGCCGCACTATTCGATTTATCACGATACGGACCCTGTTAAAGCTTTGTTATGTGCCGGCCCCGCAGATTGTTTGGCTAGATCTATGTTTATTACACATGTTTTGAATATGACGGCGGGCGGGGGTACAGAGTTACAAGTTGATTAACAAAACGCGCAGGACACAGATTATATAAAACGTCCTTACAGATTTATAAGTGAAACGAAACAGCTCTGCCCACTGCTGGGCTCTGTCTGTAACACGCTATGAACATGTTCAATTTAAATATCAATTAGTAAATTATACTGTTGTTTAACTCAAATTGAGAGGGAAAGTATATTACCAATTTATTAAAATTATCGATAGATGTGATATGAAACGGTGTCCCAAATACAAATTGCTTCAAAGGCCGCCGATCTTTGATAGAAGATGGCACTTTGAGAAGAAAATAGATGTGAAGATATTAAATTAATATCAAAAAGTTAATTTCAAATAACATCGCTAATTAACATTGTTAATTTATGAATGTAATTTGATTTTTCCCCAATTCTAAGTCATACCTTTGACCGCTTGCCTTTGTTCTTAATTGAAATTATCTTTCTACTTTTATAAAATTCCAATATTTTTATACTTGACGAATTTTATTTTAGCTTTCATTAACCAAGACTCCGCCGTTACCCGAATTCTATTAATCTTCCTTCACCGTTTTAATCTTTGACTGAAATTTACAGATGTCAGAACAGTTATTTATTTTCCCACCGTTATCGAATGAGAGGACGACATCAAAAGTTAGAATCGGGTCTCTGCGATGTGATATTAAGAGAGGAATATATTTTTGTATTGAATTTAATACCATCAAACATATGTAAGTCAAGTACCGCGTAAGCGTCGCATAATAAGATAATAGTTAAATGTTAAACTTGGATAAGTAAACTGTGTAGTTTTAATATATTGAATATATGTATTTTAAATATCCATAAAACATATAAAATAGTTGAAAGTAAGTAACGGTTAAATAATTAGATTATATGTGGGAAGAATATTTAATTTTAAGTTTTTTTTTGTTGTAACTTTTTAACTAGTATTACTTTATAATTCGTTATAACGTTATTTGTGAAATGGTAACACTGAAGATGACGAAAAAAAAAAAGAGAGAACGACGGACGAGTCGTATAGACGTTTATTATTAAAACCATTTAAAAGAAAATAAATCCAGTGCATTTTAGTTAAGTTTGGCCCCACATATATATATCTAACGTCGTCGATTTAATTTTCGCTTCTTAGTTTTTGTTCAATTTCACGTGAACGCAGCAGCTGCAGGTTGCTGCCGCTCGTGGTGGAAGTATTAATTAAACTCGATGTCCTGTCGCATTATCGCGGTATCATTTTTAAACCCCCGCATATCCGATTAAATTCACTCGATGTATTGTTTGCCAATAACGGGATTAATTGGATTATTCGATTCAATCAGTTCGAGCGCGGCTGCAGAGCGCGCAGCCGGAAGCGAAGTTTAAATTAGTATTTGCTTCTATTTACCCCGCGCTAAGTATATGTGTTGTATTACTAACTGTGATACTGTATACACGAGCGATACTATAAATAATTTAAAATATTATTAAGATGAAATTAAGAAATTGATTTTACACCCGAAAGTTTTTCTCGAGTCCGGGCAAATTTGATGATTCCTTTTCTTTTAAAGCCGATGCTGATAAATATAAAGGAAAACTAAATATAAAACGGAGATTACATACGATATGATGATTTTTTTAATAATTTATAATGTGAAGGAAATAGAAATTTAAAACCGATATTTAACTTAAATATTATATCTGCAAAGACAAGTTGGAATAGCGCCGTCGCACAGACACTTAGTCACTTGACACATAGTCACTTTAGATTTACTAAAGAAAAAACACGTGCCCGCGTCACAGAAGAGTTTCAAAGGTTGTTTTGACTAAGTAATATTGGATCAGAATGAGAAGCGAACCCGCAGCACAAAGCGCTCGGGTGAAGCGACGGCAGCACGCGGAGGCGTTACAATCCCTTTCAGTCTATTCAGTTGATTAATCTATTAGAAACTGTTTCCCGCTACCGTAGACTGTTTCAGAAATTGTGAAATAATTTACATTCGAATCCCTCGAGGCGTTCGCTTTGAAATCTGCAAATGTAGTTATTGAATACATTATCCCAGTAGCGCGGTGACTGCAACAGCGAGCGCTGTGAGCAACGCGCACGCAATCATTAATATTCAATGAAACGCTAAAAGCCTTATAATCCATCTCGTGTATTAATATACATTATCACACAATTATTGAGACAGCTGTGTTAACACATGCATCTTTTCTAAACACTGCGATACATACCGAGAGAACAAAAATTACTGATCTCTTGGTGGAAACTTCAAAAAATGCACATTGCTTAAAGTAACATAGTTTTATTCTTAAGATTTATAAAAGACCTAACTCTACATAAAACCTGTATTCGAATCCTGTAACGTAATTCATTACTAATTTTATTTCATTAAGTATACGTTTTCATAACAATATTAAGTTAAAGAATTGTATCTATTAGACTAGAAGCAAAACATAGAAGTTTTTTGCAGATTGTGGAAAAAGGGTAATACAGCTAGTTTAATGTTTCTGTGGTAAAGTCAAGTCTGAACCACAACTCAATTCAGATCTCAATAGGTTTGTAGATTTTTACATAAGAACGAGATAGAAAAGTCTAATTACTTGGATATCCGTTGATCTGACCAACTAATTAAGGTCTTACCGTCGCTCCTCGTCCCCGCGTTTAAATATTAAAAGTTTCCGCAAGTTTTGCATCTACTCTTAATGGCTGAACTTCCGTCTCACTCAGCTGAAGGTTCTCTCAGGTCATTCATTTTACCCCTGGTCTGTTGTATTTAATTAAGGATCCACTTCTTTATCTTAACTTCTATTTAATTGTTGTTTCATCAAAGTCGTTCTGCTTACTTGTTATAACAACGACAAAAGTTAGAATAGAAACTTTTAAAAGGACGGAAACTTTCGATTGGAAAGTATTTCTGTGAAACAATTACTTTGTGCCGCCGGTAGACATTTTGACCGGAGCGGCATTCGGCTGGTAAATTTAAGTTTAATGTCAAAGTAAAAGTATAAGCCTTTGAGTCAATTTCCGAATTTAAAAATGTCACAGAATTACCGTGTAGGTAATGTGTTCATAATACTAAAGCGTTACTTCCTAAAATGAATTACGTTATGTTTATTCTCGACATCTGCAAACGCTCTGGAAAGTTGCTACAAAATTTGACGAGATGTTTCAGGCAATTATCGCAAATAGTTTCGGTACATCTCATGCCTGTTCACATGAACTGAGCAAAAAGCTATAGTTTTGTTATTTTGTGTAGTAAATCTGTTTGACGATTAAAGACTAGTTACGTAGCAATTGTATAAAAGCAATAATACATTTTTTCACCCGGCTAAACAGAATTTTTTTTTTTTTAATTTTTTAGATTTATCAACGCTTGTATACATCAATTCTTTGACAAAATACTTGCAAATACAAAAATCATAATGTAACAAAACACTTAAAGGTAAATACAACATGCATTAATAAACTATTATACTGGCAATTATAAGATATGTGAAAGGGAAAGGAAAACATACCTTGTAACAATTAAAATTTAAGCTGTGTAAAGCATTACGACTAACAATTGCTTAAGAAAATATCCCTGACTATTTGGCGGAGCTCGGTGGGTGTATCACCGTGAATGTCCAGGAAATCGCTGTACTCGTTGAGTAATTTGGAATGTCTAGCAACTGGGGAGTTTGATCCAAAAACTGTTCTACGATAGGGTGGTTGGAACGGAGTTATTCTTTTTTTTTTATACGAGAGGAAATCTTATAAAGATACTCGACACCGTGGGGAGCGGCGCCGGGTTATGTGGGATTTTCACCCATTAAAACCCCTCGGCGTTTCCTTCTCCGAGCGTTTTTACTGGCGGCAAAGCGAGATCGACAGGGTCATGCTATCGCTATGCCGCCCGCGCCTGGTCCTTGGGACTCCACCTTTGTTGATAGGCTGTGGGCCAGCCATTCCCCCTGCTCCAGAGCAGCGTGCTGAAAACGCGCAGCATGCTGCTCGCACTCCGAGCCGTGATGTCACCGGGTGTCAGACTCCCCATCCAACACCCGCGGCTCCGCTCATAAGGAACGGAGTTATTCTAAATCTAGGATATCTAACTGGCACACGTAACTGAAAGGCTTTTAATAATTCAGAACATACTAATTTATTATAAAAAAATGTGTGCGTGTACTAGCGTACACTCGTAAGAAGTGAAACTACAAAAAACTTTATCAATTTACAAAAAATATATATATTTATATATATGACAAAGGTTAAGCTTAAATAACTTGAAAACTTGAAAAATAAATAACATGATCACGCCCACGTGTTGGTGTTTTGAAAAATGCAATCAAAAACTGAGGTTGACTTTGAATATTTTAGAAAAATAAATAAATACCACAATAAACATTCAAGTATTAGAAAAAATTGATACCATAATTACAGCCACGTGTTAGTGTATTGAAAAATACAATCAAAAACTGAGGTTAATTTTAAATAACGTGGAAAAATAAATACCATAATTACACCTAAGTATTAGAAAAAGAGATGTAATAACTTTTTTTAGAAATTCACTGGAATTAGAATTAAAATAAACCCTTTGATTTTGCTGATCACTTCAATATAACATATATATATATTTATCACGTCACTATAGAGCGTTGGGAATAAGTATGCGTGCAATAGAAAAACGGTTAAGTATAGTGCCAGGAGTAAGTCCGTTAAAACGATATGCTATTGGTAAATGGCAATTGCACGACACCACCTAGTGGGCAAGTCATCACTACTCAAAGCGGGTCATGGGCTCTTATGGAAGTCGATGCAATCGCCACCTGGATTTCAAAAATGTAACTACTCAAAACGGGCCGCAAAATACATTGGAGACATTTACCAATCCCTACTCCGCTGGAGAAAGTATACTTCGAATCACGTTACGTAACGTTAAAATGTGACGCGTAACGAAAAAGTGTTACACTAAATTTCTTTCCGACCCCGATAAAAAAAATTTTTGAAGCGAATAAAAGGTCATTGAATACACTGCGATTGGCTAAAGAGATCAGAGACTTCCCGCCGCCTACAAATAAAATTAATTATCATTTGAGCATTCAGTGCGGCGACTACGTGGGCGCCCGGCGCCCGGCGCTGCGACCAGACCGAATATTAACTAACGACCATCCCCTAAACTAATATCATATAAAAATAATAAAGAAATATAATAAAGTGCCTATGACGTGTATGTGGACGTATTCTCTTTTTCATTTCCTACTCACAGTTAGCTTTCTTGTGCTCCCATTAGTTTTACTTACTCGTATCTATGAGGCGGAATCTTTCACTGGCGCTTTTACCGACTTCAAGAAGTGTGATACGATTAAAGTTCAAGTCATATTTTTTGTTTTCGTAAATGTTATTGTGAAGTTTATTCCGTGTTCGTTATATAGTTTTTATTTGCATTTGGCGTCAATTTCAAATTACGTCAGGCTACAACCGGGCCGGAGAAACTAAAGCATAGTACCGCTCTTATGTGCGGTGGTTGACAATGCGGTTGTAGATATTTAAGAGGGTTTAATTAATCTATGTCACTATTCAATAATACACCACTTATGTGGTCTAATAGTCAAACGAGCTACCTGCGTGTCGCAAGTCAAGCTGTTACCCGCAGTGTCACGGAAGCGGCTGTACGGCTTTGTAAATCATTGTTCATTATGTACGTAATTATGCAAAATAAGTTGGGAACAAGTTAGTAAAATCCGAGCCGCTTCCACGTACTCTCGCGTGATTGAGTTAGAGTAGCTAAGTGAATAAGTACATATGGTAAGTGCCAACTTGTGCGCGACTTATTGTTGTACGCGCTGGGAATATTAGCATTTAACCGACGCGAGGGAGGAGGTTCACGAGTTGCACTCAATATTTTATCTGTCTACAATTACTTTGAAGTAAAATTTAGAAACCAACTAGCCCGAAGTTCTGAGGATTCTTACGACTTGAAACAGCATAAAAAATATAAGCTGAAAAGCGTTAACTAATCCCAAACCATTATAACTGAAAATTCAATACTGATAAAAGAAATAAGTCCGCGCCAGACAATCAAATAACATTATTGAATTACTTTCAATCAGCAAAAGTGAATTTTTATATCGTCAGTTAATAAGTTAACTCAGTCGCAGTAACTCAGACAGAGGTCGCTAAGTTTGGAGAGTTTTCTTTTATGAGACAGCAGACTGTTATTGAACTCGTAAGAACATACATTAATCGTTCAAGTAGCTTAAGTTATGAACTGAATAGATTATATCGGTGGGTTTATGAGCATGTCGCAGTAGTTGAAATTATACCGCAGTTCGAAGTTTCCATTCACAAACTTATTCGGGGCGGAGGACTTGACGTGGCATTCGTTTTAGTGATTCTAGAGTAAATACAAACTGGTCAAATAAAAGAAATAAGTATGTATGTTTTCCACAATTATTCACTCATACTTTATTTTTGTAATTTCGTTAAGTATTTAATTTTGTACTTATTTTTGTAATTTCGTTAAGTATTTAATTTTGTACTTATTATATATGATGAGAGACAACCGTTGTTAAACTAAGTAGTAAGTTAAACCTCAGATACCTAAGCGGCGGCCCGAGCTATTCGCTGACGAAATAAAATAAAAGTTTACGGTCGGACATGTTAAGACGAGCGTCATAAAAAATATATTATTTGGCGGAATATGGGCTTGTGTTCCACAAGGCTAGAGCTAAAGAAAACATCGCGAGGAAACCTTCACCTTCAAAGAAAACAGCTTGCGGCAACTCGCGTTTGGCTAGTGTAATAGATTAATGGCCTTGACTGTCTCTCTGCGAGAAGGCTTCCAATTCCAGCAGTGAGTCCATTATGTTTTACAAAAATGAAAGCCATGCTTTAGAAAGAAACCGTTGCCGATAAATAATTATATGAAACAGTCGGAGAACGCTGCTCTAACAATTTATAAAAAGTATTAAAAAAAATGTCAGCATCTGTTACATTTTGCTAATGAAGGAGAAAAGTTTATAATTGTTGGAAGTTTTAAACTGGAATTGATTCAGCGGAAGTTTCAGACATTTCGGAAAAGGAAGTGAAGTTGCTTCTAATTTTAACAAAATTTTAGACACCGAATCTAATTACGATGAAACTAATTACGAGCAGATCGTTTTATACGATTAGGGTCGTAGTCGTAAACGTAGCATTATTATATTTTGCACGCGTTTCCAGAAAGAAGCATATTTGGTTCAGAATTACAATGAGTATCCGCTTCCATCAGAGAGATTTAACTTTGATGATGATCTCTTATTGAATTTATTTAATAAATTATAATTACGCCGTAGTAAATAAAAATCTAAAAAAGTTAAAAGACAGGGGGAAAATAGGAATTCCTGTTACAAATCAGTATTTTTTTGAATTCTACCTGACGTGGGTTTATCCGTGAAAAAATATTATTTATGGAGGGTTGAAACAGAGTTCGTGAAATACACGCGCCGCCGTCACTGCGTGTACAGCGACACACCTCCGCACACCCCAGCCCACCTCGCCGGTCATTACTCAACCCTGGCTCAGTGAGCAGCTCTCAGATAACTGTTGACTTTACCATAAAAAAGATTCCGTGTTATACAATTCTAAAATGGTTCATACATTTAACGAGAGACATGGTTCAGACATGGAACGTGAGCGCAGGGCCTTAGCCGTCCGTTCCATCATGATCGCACGCAGGTTCGCAAAGTGCTCTAGGGATGTTAAAATTATTCTTTTCAAAACGTTCCGTCAGTGTTTTTATACCTGTCACTTATGGACTAACCTTACAAGAGAGGCTCATAACATCCTAAGAGTACAATATAATGATGCATTTCGTACTCTTTTCCGACTCCCACGTTTCTGTAGCGCCTCTGAGATGTTCATGGAGGCCAGGGTACCCGATTACTTCGCCATCGTGAGAAGCCGCACGGCTACCTTCTGGCAAAGGCTACGATTATCGACAAATGAAATGCTAAAAGCGTGTTCTGAGAACATATACCAGAACAAAATAATAATATACTGGCAGACACTGCACAGAGTCAAAAATAACTAAAAAAAAGTTATCAACTATGCTGGAGTCACTTATATGTATTGTCACTTACGTGTTAGTTATATTGCAATGTATTTTGAAACATTGTAAAATAAATTAAAAAAAAATAAATAAATAAGGGATATGAATCGGTAAAGCTACTACATTCCATAATATTCCTGTTGTTCAATATGACTGCGCTCTCGTCGCCTCGCCGTGTCTCGTTACTCAAGTAATTGCAGCGTGTTAAAGCGGTATATGGTAATGTACTCTGCGATACTGTCGGCGAATTATATTTTAAGATAACTTTTAACAACAGCCACGAATATCGGGGACCTTTAAAACTACCACTAGCGCTATCTACCGAACAGTTTGCGGGGCAGCTTAGCTTTAACACGGATAAACCCCAGCTACTTAACTGCTGTGAGCCCGCGCTGAGCTTTGTCTAGAGAACAATGGGCGGCCACCCTACGAAATTGTTTCCCTGAAGCGCGCCTCGAGGTGAGATTAAGTTAAAAGATAAGTAAAGGTATTCAGTTTTCATTTCAAGTTCTTGCAAATATATTAACAGCGAAGTATTTTACAAACTAATTAGTATGCCTCGTACCACAGTGTTTCTACTAACAGGCAAGTTATTAGTTATTATAATATTGTGTTGCGACTATGAACCTTGTTTCCGCGGGTTCGATCTCACATGCTATTATTTCTTATAAAAACATGCCATTAACACAAGAGGAATAAATTAAACTGTTTACTGAAATTCAACCTTTATTGTCAGCGTAACATATTTTATTTCCATAAGTAGTATAGCTGAAAATTTATCGCCCTACTTAAGTTGTTTATTCAGTACTTTATGGAGTGGAAAGTATTCAATGGGATCGCTTCGAAATCCTCATTCCGTGTAAGTAAAAAAGTTTTTATGTAGATTTATAAACTCGTTCGTCTCGTCTAAGCAGCGGGCGTGTCACTTGAGCTCAGTCGTACCAGGACAATGAGAAGCAGGACTCAGGAAAGTCCTGCTTCTCCTGATAGGCGACTAGACCGGCACCGAGCGACTTGAAATTATCGTGCTATTAAATTACAGTTATGAAATTTTTCAGGAAAGTACGTTCTATGTTTTGATAATACGGAATAGCACTCAGCCTCGTCAGTCAAGAACACATTTAGCAAATCATTTCGGGTCCACTCCTCACTCCATTGTGAGTGTTCATCACTCGAGTTCTCTATTGTTACAACCTTTGTAAGTCTCGTGAATACACACTTAGCGAAATAACGTAAACCTCTTATACCATTTACTTAGGGCGCGCACTCAACTAAGCACAGTAGCTTATGTCCATTTGTGCCTTCGCAAACGTTTGTTATAGCATAAACTTCGGCAGTAGTGGTCTCGTAAAATGATGCATATTTTTTTAGCTATAACGGCGTAGCACTCGACCTCGCACGATGTTAAGTGACGCCGGGGCGGTGTCGTCAAGTGATTCCGCTCCGAGTACCGCAGTCGCAGCGGCAGGTTGACGAAACTAAGTAAATTGTAAAAAAAATCGTTAAAGCAATTTTAAGACTACCACCATTCTGAACTTTTGTCGGGTATTTTAAAACTAGAAGTTTTTAAATGTATGTTATTCAATTGAACGATACTTTCAAATACAAAGTAATCAAGGATCTACACGTCCTAGTTAAAGGTACACTGGTTAATAAAGACGTTGCGTTGTTGGTCAGAACCGATTTATTTCGGTGACAAACTGGACAGTGATTGATTCCACTAGAAGATGAATTTTTCCCAAAGTAAGTTATGACCCTAGAGAGCAGAAGTCAACGGACAAACACTGTAACATGCTTATTACTGGAGATGTTTTTATTATAATCTATTGTCGTCTTTATTCTACACGTACATGGAGGCGGAAGGTATGGAGCTTTAAAAACGCACACGTTATCGATTTTGATAAAGAAATGTAAAACGTAATAACTTATTAGTTAAAATTTAAAAATTGGTTTTTAAACGGTAATTTTAAAAGATCATAAGAAAGTTTAATGTTATAATATCTTCTATATAATAAAAATGAATTGCTGTTCGTTAGTCTCGCTAAAACTCGAGAACGGCTGGACCGATTTGGCTAAATGTGGTGTTGAATTATTCGTGGAAGTCCAGGGAAGGTTTAAAAGGTGAGAAAATATGGAAAAAGTGCCTGGAATATGGTAAAAACAACAATTTCTCTTTTTCATTGAGGTGACCAGATTTTTAGATAGGCAAAGCGGGACAACTCTGAAGGAATAATAATATCGTAGTTATTTTTTAGTTTTAACATAAGTACAATTTATAAATACAAAAATGTATAATATTTTATTCTTTGACATATTTCTATCTAAATTTCTTTTAGGGGTAAGGTCGGTGACATACTTTTTGTCAATAATATAAAATTTTAAGATTACAAGTATTTTAAGCTTAGCTTAAGAAAATTTATGTATATATGAAATATACCTTAATTTTCTATAGCAAGAAGCAGAACACGAAGTGTATCATCTGAGAAACAAATACATTGTAACTGGGTAGCAAAAGCAACGTCTTACGCAAAACAATGATTTTCGTAAATATAAAATTTAACTTAATTCTAAAAATCAGGACTTTTGAAAAACGTTGCGTGACGCGGAATTAATTGTGAAAAAGCGAAACGTCTGGTCACCTTACTTTAGATACATAAAACGTCAAACATTTGAAGTTCGTCCCGTCATTTAGAAACCAAATACAATTTAAAAGAATATTTTTGATTTTGACATTTGATATTGACAACTAACAATTACTGATTGCAACTATAACATTTTACGAGAAAAGGGAGGAACATGGCGATCGAATTGACTTCGCAGACAATTTTTTAAGGATTTATATTCTTTTATTTTATACGTGTACACATGACACTGGCTCACGCACAAACCGTGCTCATGCCATCAATTGGGAAGAAGAAGAATATTTTACGAACTTTAGACGGAATCTGGGCGTGAAAGTGGCATTGTATCGGTTCATTCTTATTTTTTTGTGCATAATGCGGTTTAATGTACGATGTGTGTATCACGCAGTAAATTAGTGTGTTCGTGTTCAGCGATTGTAGAATTCAAGCGGGGACACCACTGTCCTAAGTTCAGATTGGTTCAAAAATGTAGTTAAGTCTTAACTTCACTTTGTTGATATTTTGTGATAGTGGCACTATTTACTGTTGAGTGCGCGAGAACTTTCTTTACTTGGATTATCTACAATTTACAATGCCAAGGAAAAGACGCCCTGGCTTAGGTCGCCGAAGTCAATCTACATGTTTTGATTTTTATCTATCTATCTATATAATAAAAATGAATTGCTGTTCGTTAGTCTCGCTAAAACTCGAGAACGGCTGGACCGATTTGGCTAAATGTGGTCTTGAATTATTCGTGGTAGTCCAGGGAAGGTTGAAAAAGTGAGAAAATATGGAAAAAGTACCCGGGATATGGTAAAAACAACAATTTCTCTTTTCCATTAAGGTGACCAGATTTTTAGATCGGCAAAGCGGGACAACTTTGAAGGAGTAATAATAACGTAACATTCTTTTTAGTTCCAACATAAATACAATTTATAAATATAAAAAAGTATAATATTTTATTCCTTGACATATTTCTATCTAAATTTCTTTTAAGGGTAAGGTCGGTGACATACTTTTTGTCATTAATATAAAATTTTAAGACTATAAGTATTTTAAGCTTAGTTTAAGTAGACTTATGTATTTATGAAATATTCCTTAATTTTATATGACAAGAAGCAGAACACAAAGTGTATCATCTGAGAAACAAATACATTGTAACTGGGTAGCAAAAGCAACGTGATACGCAAAACAATGGTTTTCATAAATATAAAATTTAACTTAATTCTAAAAGTCGGGACTTTTGAAAAACGTCGCGGGACGCGGAAATAATTGTGAAAGAGCGGAACGTCTGGTCACCTTACCGTAAATACATAAAACGTCAAATATTTGAAGTTCGTCCCGTCATTTAGAAACCAAATACAATTTAAAAGAATATTTTTGATTTAGACATTGACATTGACAACCAACAATTTCTGATGCAACTATAATATTTTAAGAGAAAAGGGAGGAACATGGCGGACGAATTGACCACGTAGACAATTTTTTAAATATTTTTATTTTTTTGTTTTATACGTGTACACATGACACTGGCTCACGCAGAAACCGTGCCCATGCCATTAATTGGGAAGAAGAAGAATATTTTACTTTAGCGGGAATCTGGGCTTAAGGTGAAATTGTCTCGGTTCATTTTAATTTTTTTGTGCATAATGCGGTTGAATTGATAGATGATTGGTTATCATGCAGTAAATAAGTGTGTTCGTGTGCAGCGATTATAGAATCCAACCGGGAACACCGCTGTCCTAAGTTCACATTGGTTCAAAATAGAAGTTAAGTCTTAACTTTACTTTGTTGATCTTTTGTGATAGTGACACTATTAACCGCTGAGTGAGCGAGAACTTTCCTTACTTTGATTATCTACAATTTATAATAGCAAGGAGAAGACGTCCTGACTTAGGTCGTCGAAGTCAATCAGCGTGTGCATTTAAATATAATAGAAAAACCAAATTAATAACGAGAATTTCTTTTGATTACGAATTATTTTTTTCTGGTTAAGTTTTCACCACATTATTTACTAAAGTTGAAACAGCCTGGAATTATCAATAAGCTTTTTTATTTATTGATTTTGAGGCGAAACGAAGTTTGCTGGGTCAGCTAGTCTTCAATAATTTTCAAACATTACAAAAGTATGGTTAAAGCCAATCAGCGTAACTTTCATTAAGATGAATTTTCAAGAATAATTCAAAATGTCCACAGATCTTACAGCTAAAGTAAATTTTCGATATTAATATAAACGTTAACTTTAGGAAGAACTCCATGAGTAGTTTTTACAAGCTTATTAAAGTAGTTACACAAAAGAGAAAACTAAATATTAAGGTACGACAGAGTAAACTCTCCAGAAAACGCGGTACGAAACTCATGGATCCTCTTTTAATTAAATATCATCGAAAGTTTAACATTTCTGTCATAAAAAATATCTAGGTTAGTACTCGCGTGAAGTATTTAATTCGCTCAGCTATGCACTTGCAATAATCAGTTCACGGCAGTTTCCAACCAGCAACTCACAGACTGTCTGTAGACTCAGAAACACATTATGCTAAACCAGTTTTACTAGGCTATAGTGTTATTAGTTTGAACAGTATCCGTTTTAATTACTTATAAGTAACTTTAAAGTAAAAACTTTATTTGTAAAGTCAGCTTTGGTTTATGAACCAGTTATAATTCTACAACACAAATAGTACTTGGCCAGACGTTTCATTTATTTATTTTATACTAAATCTCGTTTATTATTGTGTGTTGTTAACACTAAAGTTCATAAAATACATTAAAATGCAAGCGGAGGTTCAGTTCGAGAGCAAATATCTGCTGAAACTTGGGAAGCGCAGTCTGAAATAATTGTGCCGGCGGCGCCGCGCCGGGAGCCGTTGCTAACAAACTTGTAATGGAGGTCCCCATCCTATACGAAAAGTTAAGGTTCTATTCCCTCGTCACCTGAACTGGATGGACTTTTTAGATGAGAATCTAGATCTACTCGCGTTCAAATCTAATAGTTCTTCTTTACTTTCAGTGTATGTTCTTAAACATATCTTGTACTGTCGTTCGATTGACATTATTTTTTTTTAATACTTCTCAACCTTTTAACTTTATTTTATCTTAAACTTACAGTTTATATTCAATCAGAACTTATTTTGCAGACTTCTTAACTTCTCTACATCATGTAATGCTTTCCCTGCTGGTTTTCAGCGTGGGACTCTTGCTTCTTGGTCGTATACTTGAACCGGGTTTACAGATATCGTTCTGCAGTTTGGAGAGCGCTGTAAATGTTGGTGATACCATGTGCTCTCGACTCCCAAACTGATGAGCACAATTTGCATATATTTCTTACCAATGGTAAGTTTCCGTTTCAGAAGATAGTTCCGCCAGGCAGCACCGCAGCGCCTACTCTACCTTACTACTACTATCTACTTACCATGATATCGCGTAAACGCTTTCGTGTCTGTACTGAACTGAGAGTGAATTTGTGTAAAATGTATAGTTTAACGCCAAGTAAACTTATTTATAACATCATGAGCTTCATTTAATAAGAGAAATGGTAAAAGATAATATTGCAGTAAACTCAATACTCTTGGCAAGTTGGCTACCCATTCGAAGACGACGGGATTTGCATGTTTTATCCTTTCTTTACCCTTTACTTTTTATTCCTCTTGCTCCTCCTTACCTGTGGAAGCGCTTTGAGTATGTCGTGCCCCGCGAAGCTCAATGTCGTTCTTCTAAATTCTTACTTCTTAAAACACCAACACATTCTTCCAAACGCTACAGTGATTCTTTTACTGTAAAAGCAGTGAAGCTTTGGAACGCTCTACCTCATGACATCCGTGCCTGTCCCTCCTTAGCAATGTTTAAAAAGAGAGTAAAAGACTATTATCTTCATCTCTAGTTGCATATTTTATTTATATTATTATATTTATAACTATTTAAGTATTGCATATTTTTATATACATTTTTGTTTATTGTTCGTTTTATATGTATTTGTTGTTACTTTTCTGTAGTACACCTGCACACTTTATTTTAATAATTGTTTTTTCCTTTGTCAGGGTTTGCTGGAAGAAAACTCTTTTTAGGGTTAAGCTCGCCATTGTTCCATACATTTAGAATTTTTTTATTTAATTTCTATGTATTTTTCTTGTATGTGTACATCAAGAATAAATAAATAAAATAAAATACTCTTGAACGCGCGCCGCCGCGTGCGCCCGGGATTAACATATTAAAAGGTTTAAACGCGGCCGCCGGACGGGCACTCTACTTAAGTGAATGAACGTTGCGCCGCTTACTCTTAAGGAAATTTCAAGATTGAAAACTATAATAGGATATAACTTGATGCACACTTGTTTGCGCTCCTCCAGAGGGCGCGCCAACGCTTATGTGAGTACATATGCACACCTACGTACACACTCTTCGCCGCACAGGTACTCCTCCGGCTCGGGATGTTTGTCGAGTTGTGTGTACGTCTCGCGATACATAAGTGAAGCGGCTGTGGTAATGGACGCGAAACTTTTTTAATAGAAGTTACGCGCGCGGAAACTTCGCCGAGCTGTCCGCGCCCGATAAGGCACCCCCCATCCGGTCACCCCGCACCTCACCCCGACCACCCCCCTCACCCCCGCACAACACGCCATTCACTCGCCCCCTGAACTGAAAAAAGCAAACTTGACACATCTGAATTTTAAAAAGAGCTTCGTTCCGTGCGACGGACGCCGGCGCGTTGTTCCCAAGTGTAAGCTGCAAGCGGGCCGTGTTCTGATGCAACTTAAATGATTCAATAAACGTTTGTTGTTATATTAATATCACTGTTTTACGTAGCAACCGGTGATTGATTCCCAAATACAGGAATTACACTAAGTCTAGGACCTGCGGGGCAATGATGACTTTGTTTCGTTTGCTTTTTGATGAAAGTAAGCGATGCGCTCGCCCACAATAATGCCAGTCACGACGTAACCTGGAGACTTTAGTTGTTAAATCTCGTTACCCCAGTAATTTTACTAGCTTACAGTGCCTTTTTACCGGAACACAGTAACAGGCACGTATCAAATAGCGAGGCTTTAAGCCCAAAAAAAACGGAACACAGTAATGTCTGCACACTACTGTTTCTGTTTGAAATAGTGACTGCGGTGGTACTAATTTAAACGGATATTGTGTTAGAAATATTGATATTTTAAAAAAAATATTTCTCTGTACTCTCCGTGTCATGGTTAACAAGGACAGTAACAGTTTTAACAAAACCTGTTCGAAGAGTAGTTACCGACAATCTAAATATTGAAACTATCCGAATAAGTTAATTGCCGTTACAAGCGCAACCTGTCCGCAGCGCGACCTCCGGCAGAACTTAATTTTACGTTATAGTGCACTTTGTTCCATCCCGGGTAAGTCGACTGCCGCCCGCTTTATTAGATTGCGAGGGCCGTTCTTCTTCTGAAATATAATTTCCGCTTCATGCTACTTTCATTGCATTATATACATTAAACAGGCTTAACAATGTACCCATGTAATGAAAATGTTTGTTTCCACCCTCCGGCTGCGCGGCGCCGCTCACAATAAATATCTAAATGTTTTTTGCACTTTTTCTTTCAAGTTATTCTTGTTATACATTGTTCATCTGATGGTCATGATCGTTAATTGCAAATCGAGCTGCAATTGTTTCCAATAAAACTGTTTAATTAAATGGGCCGCCTGTAAAACGCACTGTAAACAGACCGCCCATACATTATTCAATGAAACATTCGTACAGAATAACAGTTTATTAATAATTTCACTTCCGGCACCACGTTTAACTGAAAATTTTCGCGTTTAATTGTTATTCTATATATATATTGAAATGTTTACGTATAATAATAATTTTTCAATGCAAACATTTTTGTTTGTTCGATGAAATCGGCGTTCCTCAAACACAACTACGCTAAACTAAACATACCTCACTTGTTATATAAACTTAAACAATAACAGACTCAAACGGGGGCAATCTCAAACAGGATTAAATCTTGACAATAATCCTTGAAAATATTTTCATATTTTTTAATTATACGATAACAATATTTTAGTTATAATAACAGTAATACAGTAGTGTTATCATAAGACGCCTGCAGCCGAAAACAGTCCAACCGTACTCACCTCCAGCGGGTTACTGCGCAGTTCAACATTTTTTGTGGTCAATTTTTCAATTAAAACTCAAAAAGAGACCCATAGTCGAATTTACAGAATACTGAACAAATTAATTAGAATTAAAGCCATAAACACTATTTTCTTTCAGCAAAAACAAACGGCTGAAAAAGACGAGGAACAAGCTAAGCCTCGCTTTAGTGTGCGGTGAAAAAAAACAGCGTGTGAAGTGATGTGTCAGCCGTCAGAGGCGCAGAGCAATAAGGCAGAGGCTCGCGGAGGGCGCGATGAGAGGCCTCTGAATAATGGAGGGATTAGCTCTTTGTACTTCTGTCTTTTGTACTTTCTATCCAGCGATTTGCGGCGCCCGAATAAAGCGGGGACGGAAGACGCGTGGCGGACGCTCTGCCGATTGCCCTTTGAACGTCTCTTGTCTGAATAAGTTTCGAAGATCAAAGCGCGTAAAATAAGTATTTTTGAAGAGCTTTATGTTATTGTATTTGCAACACTTTACATAAACTAGGGCGGTTTGAGTAACGAATAGTGAAAACACTGTAGCAAAGAGACTTATAATTTGCAGAGGTCGTGCAAAGGAATCCTTCCAGTTTCTTCATCAAGAAGCTCTGTATGGTGCGCAGGTTTTAGGGTTATTAGGATTTTAATATTTCTCTTATTCACTGCTATGTTTATAATCTGACACGACTAATATATGTGGACAAAACAGTATGCAAAACTTGTTATAGGTAACGCTTATTATCAAATGAAGGTTTTGCGAATATCGCCGAGTCTTCGAATAAAAAACACACTCGTTAATCTCTTTATTAAACTCATAGTGTTAACACTAAACATAACAAGTCTTTTTGAAAACAAGTAGATGTAATTAAAACATGAGAAACACTCAAAATTCTTTTTATCTGTTTTAATTGAAAAGAAGGACGAACAGTCGTCCGTCGGTTATTTTGAAAACAAATACAAAGGCGATTTATTAGCTTTCAGTAGTCGATTGATCAATTGACCGTGAAAAGCAGAACTGTTACTAATTAAAAATTCTTCGTGTAAATAGGAACAGTGCTAACGATTGCGTTCAACAGACAAAGAATTTCATTACAATCGGTTAACCCGTTAACAAGCTTTACGGTTGAAAATATACACTCCCGGACACATCTACCGGCCCACCTAGTGTTTAAAAGTTTTAACGGTGCCTAGCTAAAAATAAATGTTAGGTGGAGCAAAAAGTTTTAATGCAGTTTTAAAGCTGATTTTTTGGTCAACCTTTATGTATGTTTTTTTTTTTAATTTTGAATTCAAAATTATTAAAAAAAAAAACGAAAATTCGATTCTGTTCATTGTTTTCAACGACCCAGGAATGGACAAAACTTTTTTATTTCGCACAAGTTGGATTTTTTTTTTTGATCTGTCCGATTATTGGTTCTATAAAAAGGCAAATCTAAACTTAGAGCTAGTTTTGACCAAAAAATATGAATACTCTGCCCGAAATTGTCGGACCAGTTGTAAAACATCTGCCGGCCAAAACAATTCGAAATTACAAAAAAAACTGCATTTAAACTAATTGCTCCACCGAACATTTATTTTTAACTAGACACCGTCGAAACTTTAAACGCTGGGTGGTGGGCCGATAGATGTGTCCGGGAGTATATTTAACCTAACAAACTGTAAATACGATTAACATGATATTGAACTGATGTTCAAGTGACAGGTACGTGTAATGTGATGTTGTATGTTAAACAATTTAATGCATTGCTAGTTTCATTATTGCGCATGCTGAATGGCACGTCGCCTAGCAGGGCGGCAGCGCGGTGTCGTCGGTGTGGTCGTGCGGCGGCAGCGCGCGCGCGCGGTCCGCGGCGTGCGAGGCGCGCAGGGAGGCGCGCGCGCGGCACCAGCGCCCCGCCGCGCCCGCCGCGCGCACCCGCACCGCGCCCGCCGCCTCCGCGCTGCTTCGTCTACGAACACAAGTGGATGTCACAACAAACACGTTACTGATTACGACTCTTCAAATACAAAAGTAACGTGCACCACACCGTCGCTTTCAAAGATCAAAAGGAAACAATCTCTCCGCGTTTTCCTTTCCCCGATCAATATTTCATATAACGCATTCATTCGCTTTACAACAGCTAAATTCAAGTTACACCTATTTGTATCTTAATCCATACTAATATTATAAATGCGAAAGTAACTCTGTCTGTCTGTCTGTTCCTCTTTCACGCCTAAACGGCTGAACGGATTTTGATGAAATTTGGTATGGTGATAGATGATAACCTAGAAATGGTCATAGGCTATATATATGTATATAATAAAGCTTGTAAAATAATAATAGTAAATATAATTTATGTACTATTATTATAACTTTGGCCACTCTTCTGGAACCCACTAATATTTAAATATTAGTTATTAGATGAACATATATAGAGCTGAACCCCACACACCGCCCTATCACCAGAGTGACGGTTCAGTCCAGATTTTTTGCGCTGGCTATAAAATAGGTAAGAACAAAAAACTGCCACATTTCAATTTTTTTGACAGAACGAAGTCTGTCGGGTCAGCTAGTTGATACATAAATCAGCATTCTTTTTACTGCTTCATATCTGAAAATCAAATGCAGTCACACCACACTATCGCCTCTGTATCTGCCGTACTGGTGTGAATTTGAAAGTAATTATTGTTTTGTCCTGCAGTCCGGCAGCTGTGCAAGTGTACCACCAGGTACCACCTCAGCGCCTGCTGCGCGACTGACATCGTTGTGGTCTCAAGCGACGTACACAATGTGCAGTTGTATAAACTTCCACACCAGCAGCATATAGTTACAAGCAAGCGTATCGTTTCATCTTCAAGTGAACGGTTTATTCCCCTATGTGCTTCGTTGATTGTTAAGTTTTCAAAGTGAAATCAAATAAGTTTCGATGCGTCATGCTGCCACCTCATTTCGAGCTCGCTCAAATAGTTGTGGTGGTTACCTCGAGGTGTACTGCACGTAAACCCGTCCGCTGCACTTCGGCGGTAAGATCAAACTCGACGGCGACACTTTGAAGTCACTGCCACCTTCATACGAGACCAGCACTTCGACAGGATGCAAAGCTGTAATTACGTTTCATTTATGATAAATTCAGCAAGCAATTCAAAGTCTTATTATCAATATATAATAATAATTATAAATGTTCTACGTGTGCTTCATAAATAGTAAAATAAAACAATAATCTAACTTTCATGTTAGTTTGTTTCACATAACTTATCTGTACAAACCACACGTCATTTAACCACGCGGTTTAATCTCCCCAAACTACCGGTATTACACATTCGTGGTTAAAATACTAACTGCTAGTGTGAGATATTGTGAAATAGGTTTTCCTCCTGTTCCCGGTGGCCACGAAACCAAAATCGTATTGAACTGGCTCGATGCGCAGCACGGGCACCTCCAACTTCACCACCAAGGACATGCGCTGCCGAAAAAAAGGTTTACATTGTGCTCACAGTCACAGACGAGTGAATATTTTATCCTTTAATAAAGGAAGATAAGAAATAATCTTTACATTCCACCTCTTTTGAAGTGGTGGAAGCTGTATGAATAGCTTCTATCTTATATCTGCAGGCCTTTTACTGTTAATTCGACCGCAGCGAACGGCGACAGTTAAACCGGCACAATTGTGAAAAGGAAATAAGGAAATGACGGCGGCCTCCTCCGGCTACGTTTGCAGAAATGATTATTGTTCTTTTAATATTAGCAGAGTTTTGTCGCGCACATTATTTCTAAAGAATTCTATATCAAAGTTAATGTTCCGACAAATCTTAACAAATATTCCAGCGATGGGGTTGCTTTGAAATATTTAGTTATCGGGGAACGTAGCCGCACTGCTCTGCTGTGTTTGCTGCAGTATTTTTATTCAAGCTCTTCTCTGATTTAAATATTAGTATTTAGTGAGTCGACTTACCGCTAGGAGCGACTGGCTAGACTCGTAGAAATTCATTTCCGTTACAAAGCATTCCTTGGCGTTGTACTCTGCGTCCCCACTGGGCCACACGTCACTGGTGTACACGGTGTACTCGGCGCAGATCTGGAGAATATTTATTGCACTTCCATTATGGGGATGCGGTAAACGAATCTGGTGCGTGGTGATAAATAGCATTGACTTTTCCCGCGTAGAAGAAGGCACCGAGTCCGAGCGACGAGAACGTTAAGTTTGCTAATAGTATTCGGTTTTGTTAGGGGTAACAAATAACTTAACACTTACTTCGACGTTGCTGTGCGGCGGAAGTTCCAGAACCAAGCGTTCCGACTTTTTGTTACAAGCCGGCACGCACCCGGTGTTTGGGTTGTTGGGTAAGTAGACAGTCCAGGGTGATTCGGTCAACGCGTCTACTGCAAGCAGTCCGTCGCCGACGTTCAGCGCCCGGAAGTACTTGCGCACTCTGCGACGTGCCAAACAGAATAACGTTTATGTTTCTCTTTCGTAACATCATATAATAAATAGTAACAGCACTAAGCTGCCTTATAACTGGTTGACTAATGCAATTTAATTCAGTACGTAATAGTTCAAAATTTTACTTTGGTGTCAGCGTCTCAACAACACAAGTCCAAAATAAAATTATTTCGACATAACATCGCTCTCCCGACAGAGTGTATTTACTAAAGTTCATTTAAACCGGAATATATTAATGTTTTCACTCTACTGTTTTCCAACAGAAACACTGCGGTTAAAATTAATAAGTCCCTTAACGTGCATTCACCTAGTCACATCATCGGGTGGCAGGTGCAGCGCGCTGAGTAACACGCGCAGAGAGTTGCAGGACAGCTGCAGACGGGCGCGCTCCTCGCAGCGCAGGTGCGCGCGCTGCGGAGCTGGATCTGGACGGTACCAGCTAGGCCTAGACGGTGATCATTTTGTAATAATTTGGTTTCAGAATATTAGACAGAATAATTATCAAAGCGTTTACCCCTGGCGCTGAAGAGGCTGCGATCTAATCACCAGCATTGCGGAGGCGGACAGCGGCGTCTCACTGCGCAGGCGCACCGACAGCGCCGCTTTGCTGCCGGCGGGGATCACGAACTCCCGCGGCTCTACCTTTTACAGATGCAGTTTAGAAGAAGAAATAATTACTAGGTTTTACTTGTTTAGCGTGTATACTCGCTCCTGATTACCCCATCCACCGGTTTAAAACAGTCATACACCAGGAACGTATTTATCGATCAAATATCTTTGTTTAAATTACTTTCAGGAAACAGAATTATCTGCGCAGGCGCGCGTCGCTGTCTTCGTTTTCGGTTATTAACTTTGCATCCCGCTATGAGACCGAGTTAAATTCATTTCAGAAAATAAATGCAGATTTTTTTTATTGTTTACGATTTCGTATTTAATTGTAATATTACATCATGCCCGCTACAAACACACGACAAAAACTAGGTATTCAATGAACATAATTTAGACCCGGAAAACCTGTGCCTGTCATAACACACTATACAGACAGATGAACTAGTATATATAGTCACTGAAAAGCTACAACGTTACAAAGCACAGATACGCGATCGCCAAAACTTTGTAATATACATACAAGTAGCACAAACTGGGTCTGGGTCAATGAAATGTACACAATGAGACATCTTAATATTATAAGTGAAACTTACCTCAAACACGGTCTCCTCTTGTAAGCCGTAGTCATCAGATAAATACAATTCGATGCCAGTGCCCGGCTCATCCTTCTCCTGGGGCGACGGCAGCTCGCCGTCTCTGAACGCAACTGTAATATATATAAATGCATTACATTACAATACATTTAAGTAAAACCTGCTGATACTTGTAATAATGATGGAAAGTGTAATGTAAATAAATGAATGTGCGTGCTTGAAAGTGTTTAACCGACATCTTTATAAGCGAAAAGTTGAATGTTAAGCAAACTTAAATGTACGAAAATAACTTTATGAAACAATGTATATAGTAAGTGGTTCAGTTATTCTATTAAAAGTCTACCAGAGATAGAAAAGTCTACTGCCAACTAAGTGGTGCTGCTCATATACGCGTTTGTCGCAGTAGGTTGTTACGCTTCGGAAAAAGGCCCGTTACTTGTGTATCCTTCGCGCTCCCGTAAGGATATCTCCTGCTTCACCACATCGAAGAACCGTAGATAGAGGCGTAAAGGAATTGAATCCTTGGGATTCTCTGAAACAGTACCACGTGTACATCAACAGACTGAAATAATGAAGATAATGATATGTCAGATGTACTGCGGTCACACGGGATGCTTGGATGTGGGTTTTACAGCGAGCGTTGAGTAATTAATTAAAAATAGAGTGGAATTACCATTTGAAAATTATTAGATATTTTAAAGATTTTTAAGGATTTTTTTTTTAAATTACCGTTGTCTTTGAACACATAAGTTTGCACGGACAGGTCGCTGCGTGAAGTGTTGGTGACGTGAAGGTTTCTCTCAGGATCAGATGAAGACATCCTGAAATCCGATACATTTAACATAGATTATACAACTTTCTTGCAGTTTAAAAATATCACAACTGGTAACCCCATTCGGTACCTGCAAGGTTACCATAAGGTGGACGTTCATCGTGGACTCACATCTGATAGTAAATTATACAAGTTTGAGCGAACACCTTTATAATCCGGCTGGAGGCGGACTGTAGTGAAATTTTTTCTTAATAAGCATCTAGTTATTTTATTTCATCGTTTCAATTACCACCGGGTCCAGTTTGTTGCTTTCATTTTATACACAAAATTTTACCAAAGAACGGGAAGCTCGTCGCTCTTCCCATCCGGCTTTATCGCAAACTGAAGGGGCACCCCGATAACTTCAATCCACACATCCAGAATAATAGGCTCCAGGCGCTCGACCTGCAATAATAATACGTATTTTATACTTAGTAGTTAATCAATGGAAATATAGCGTATAACAAGCGGTTGTGGCACCACGTCAGCTACATGTGTGCCCGACTTTGGAACTGATCATGGAGCTTACTTGTATCAGCAGCTGGTCGGTGTAGAGTCCCCAGCAGTCGGCGTACACCGTGAGGCGCAGGCGCGCGCCGCGGCCCGCCGGCAGCCCGCCGCGCGCCGGCGCGCACTGCAGCCACACGCCCGGCGCGCGCGCGCCGCGCACGCACCGCCCTGCCGCACATAGTAACAAAATAAGACAACGAGAAAACAACTTTGTATCATTGTATTCACCATACAAACATTACCGTATTCCGATTTTAATGACGCCGCAGTCAACTAAATTGCTTGGGTGACCATGCAGACGTACCGTCTCGTAAGACCTTTAAGGTGAGCAGCGCGGTACGTTGCTGTGTAGATATCGTAACCAGCGCGTCACTGTCATCAGCAAGTGTACAGTATTCCGCCGAGTGGCGGGGGTGCACTCTGTTCAGTAAACACGAACCGGAGCGCAGCGCCGGCGGGCCCGCCTGCGGCCAGCGGCGCACGCGCGCCCGCCAGCGCACCGGCAGCGCGCCCGCGTTGCGCACCGTGATGCAGCGCGATTGAGCTGTGCAGATTAATCAACGCCTTAAATTACACTTCCAACTGTTTGTACCGTGTACGATTTAGTACAGGTCAGAAGTTTTCACCATCACCACCAGTCACATTTCACCATCGCACCGTCCGCCATCGGCAGGGAATTCATCCTCATACCTTAGAGCCGCTATGGGGCCGCACGGGGTCGGCAACGCGCCAGTGGAACATCTGGTACTGCAGGCGTCAATAGGCTACGGTAATTGCTTACCATCAGGCGGGCCGTATGCTTGTTTGCCACTTTATTAGTATATATAAAAAAAAAAAGTTACACCAATTTTCACCTGCCGGCAAGTAATATGGCAGCCGGTAACAATGTCACTTTTGTCTACACAAAACCTTCTTACGATCTTCGCCAGATATGAAATCCAGTTAATTGAAATTTTCAGTTTCAACGGAAAGGGAAACGGAAAAAAATTAAATTTGAACTGATTAATCAACTCATTACATATTTTTGTTAAAGACAGTTAAATGTATAGTGCAAACCTATCAAACCTTACCAGTTCCAACAGTTACGTTCCTAAATTGTAAACAAATTGGCTCCGTCTTAACAGTTTGAACGGTATCCGATGCAGTACCCGGAATAGTGTCTGGGACAATATCCGGCTCTTTAGTCAATGTATTTTCAGATTCATTTTTCAGAGTATTGTCCGGTTCAATATCCGAAGATTTATCTGCCATATCCGGAGCGGTAGTGGGAGCGTCGTTCGGAGCAGGATCCGATGGAGCACCCGAAGCAGTGTCCGGTGCGTATTCTTCAACCCCTTCCAGAGCAGCGTCGGCGACGGTGATGGATGGTTCAAAACATGGACACAAATCACTTTCCGCAATCGATGGCTCTGGTTCTGTAAGTGAATACCTTTGTTAAATATCTACGTAACAACAGATAATCTAAATATCTACATATAACATATGTACATCGGTTTTTGTGTATATTACATGCAGCATTAACACTACACTTCGATGCAATGCAATTGTCTATTGTCAGTAATAAATAAAACTGTATTATTTCTTTAACTTTTACCATCAAATCTATGGCAGCGGGTGTACTGGTGGTAGGTTACATTTGCTGGATTTATGTTACTGAGTAACACATGTGACACCGTTTGTGATAACATGCGTAGAATTGTGAAGTTACCTTTTTTCTTTATGCGTTTCGCGTCGTATTCGGTAAAGATCTCTTCTGGTGTGAGTGACTCGATTTCTTTAGAGTCACACGGCGATACTTCCGGCTGCAACACGTAATAATGAGAATTTGTAGAATTCACGTAATGAATTTTATTTTATGAAAATACAATACTGAAACATACTAAATTTTCATTCTTAAATGGGAATGAACGATAGTAATTCATCAGTTTTATAGTATCCGTTCCCAAAAAAACTGAAAATTGGAGTGGGTTATGACAAAAACAACCTCTTTTATTTATTACGGCGCGGGCGGGCGACCTGGACGCGGTTTTATTTAATAGAAATAGGAACTAATAAACTCACCTCGCTGCTCGTTATCGTCGCCACCGGATCAATACAATCGTCGACCGGCACTTCGACGCTGACCTTCCGCCCCTTTCACAGAAGTTTCACGATTGAGACGAGTGCGAGCTCTTTACGAACTAATCTTAATTAATCTTCGCAACGCAATAAATTATTCATTTAGTTTGACTTTTCACATCGTCAACATGTAATGTAAGTAAATCAAAGGCAGACAAAACCGCATACCTTCTATTCTGTTATTGACATTCAAAGCAGCTTGATAAAGATAATTACAATCCCACTGGCCACTGTGCTCTCAATACAAATGTCCCATGAACAATGAGCAGGAGTTTACAAATAATACTGTGTATTGGATGAACGTTTAATGAAATTCATGGAGCGGCGACACATTAAATTACATTTGTGAAGGCGACGAGCGCAATCTAGTGCTTCAACGTGTCAGGAGAGCGTTCAATTGTTATGAGCCGGCGTATCACGTCCCATCGGGCGACAGCTAGACGCCCAGGTAAGTAAGCCTGGCAACGCACCTCCACGGCCGCGTCCACCAGCAGGTAAAGCGGGGCGCGCGCGTGCCGCAGCTGCGCGCAGCACGCCCACACGCGCCGCGAGCACGCCGCGCGCGCGCGCAGCGCCACCTGACCACCACACCGCGCCAACACATCAACCACACCAGAGACACACACTCACTAGTACAAAGTAATGGTAGGCGATTGGAGAAGAAGTCACCTTCGTGGAAACTAAATAGTCTCGCGTAAAACCTTGCCAGAGTGCGGCGGTACTTTACACCGGGACAGCTTCCGACTCTGTATAAAACCCAGGTCCGATCGTGTGTGGAGTACTGCTGCCATATCTGGGCAGGTGCTGCCAATTACCAACTGGCAGTCCTGGACTCGGTGGAGAGGCGTGCTATGAGAATAGTCGGTGACCAAGAGCTTCTGGATGCAAAACTCGATAGCTTGGGTCACCGTCGTAGAGTAGCTAGTCTCTCGGTGTTCTATCGAATGCACTTTGGAGAGTGTGCTCAAGAACTGCATGATCTGATACCGCCTTCGCCCTTTTATCATCGAACGTACAGACACACCGCAGGCATCCATCCCTTCGTTGTCGATCTCCCGCGCATTAGGACTAAGCGTTTCGCTTCGTCCTTCATAATGCGTACAGCGAGGGAGTGGAACAGTCTGCCGGCGTCAGTGTTTCCGTCCAGGTATGTTGTGGGGGTCTTCAAGAAAAGAGTGAATAGGCTTCTTCTAGACTAGTGCGCTTTACCACCTAGATTACATCGCCGCTTACCATCAGGTGGGATCGTGGTCAAGCACTAGTCCATCATAAATAAAAAAAAAATAGTAATTCCACTGCCAAGTATATGTACAAATATTACTGATCTGAAGTAACATGAAGCGAGTCAAATTACTGTTGTAACGAAACTTATATTCTAATGTCTCCCGAATACCTTCTAACTATACTCGTGACTATTATATTGGTCAATATATCGGTCTCCCCGTACAGTGGTCGGTAAAAACGTAGTGTGCGCACCTCTGTGGTGACTGTACCGTACGGCCCCACTTCGTACTCCGCCGGGATGAACGATATTTTCAACGATACGTCATATTCTGAAAACTAAACGCGCGTGAAAAAAATAATTACAAATTCTACATTAAAGTAAAGTATAACACTATTTCCTTGACATCGTCGAGTGTGCTGCGACGTGTGTTGGGTGAGGAAGGTTTGAAATAAGCAACAATTTTCAAAAGAGAGCGGGGGCGATTAACTTCTTCTCTAAGACTCTCCGATACCCAGTTGTAGAACCGTGGTAGCGTTTGCAGCGCAGATTGCGTATGAGGTGTGGATGGATGAGTTTAATGATGAGCAACAAGTTACGTTTCGGGGTGTGCCAGCTGAGCGCGGTGGGCACGGGCGTGAGGTTCGTGCAGCGCAGCCGGTAGCACGCGTGCTCGCCGACCGCCAGCGCGCCGCCCGGCCGCAGCACCGCCGCGCCACCACCACCACCACCACCACCACCACCCGCCGCGTCCCCCGCGTCCACTTTACAGTTACCACCTGCCGACGTTATGTTCTATTATATAAACATTTTGTATTGTTTATATCCCACCGTTCGTCTACACGCAGTAAATTCTGCACTTCCTCAGCCGAATCCCGATAAGGGTGTCGATCGTGACGCAATGTCAAGAATGTAAACTTACAATGGCACCAGCCGTCGCTGCCGCAGGACACCACGCGCAGCACGCAGCGCGGCTCCAGCACCCGGTAGGCGATCAGCGCGCAGCGGACCGCGCGCTCGTCCCGCGGCAAGTACGGCGCCCAGTGCTGCAGCTGGACCAGGTTCATGACGCAACCTTCGCGCTGAAAACGACGCGTGAAATGATAAAATTGAAGTGCAAGCGGCGGGCGCACTGTACACCAACAAATAACCAACTCGCCACTCCACCGGCGGCGGTAGCGCAACACTAACGACTCACGGTGGGCGCGCGGCACCTGTACGTCACGGGCTCCAGGTGCCCGTGCGGCAGCGCGCCGCTGTAGGGGCTCAGGGCGGCGCAGGCGCAGGCCCTGTTGGAGCACCCCGGGCAGACCCCGCCGCGCGGCTCGCACCCCACGCGCCCCGCCTCCCACACCTGGTACACCCTCATTTTCCAGTTTATCTAAAGTACAGAATAATCATTAGGAATTATCACGACGCATTTCCTTTTTATAAAGGACTTTTTGTTTAAATTAAACGTATGTCCTAATAGTGTAAACAGTGGTTTTAATCAGATGAGCGGATACTCACGGTGTCGAAGGTGTTGTTGTGCAGCAGCAGCTGCGCGCAGACCTCCGCGCCGGGCGGCACGGTGCCCAGCCAGCGGGCCCGCGGCAGCAGCGCGCCCTGCAGCGAGGTGCAGCACAGCGACACCACGCACCAGGCGCTCCACTCGCCGCCCGTCGCCTCCAGCCTGCGCACCATTTAAGCTGCTTTTTGTTTAGCACATACAATTCATACATTTCAATAAGCAACACGCCGCAACATCGTTTTATCGTGTAAACAACTGGATGTTGCTGTGCAGAGGGAATATTCAGTGAGCTCATCACTCGCCGCCGGCCGCAAGGGAACCGAACAGAGCGCGCCGTTTGCTTCATTCACAGGTACTGACTGGAAAATGTTATTGGTGTGCTGGTCACCGACGCAGCAGAGAGGGACGCGCAGCGTGGTCGCGACCGAGCGGCGCGGCAGCAGCGACAGCACCGACAGCGCGCCGCCCGCCCACGCGGCCTGCACGCAGCTCGTGCCGTGCAGCTGCGTCACCTCCATGGGCACCTCGATAGAATTCACCCTTGAACGCAGAGGAAGCAGTTACCACGCCTTCACATCTGAACATCGACTCTAGTTCATGACAAGTAGTTAATAGTTATTGTGCACCATCAATGGAGTGGGGGTTTACTTGGTTGAACGTGATACCAGCACCGAGTGAGACCGCAGCAGGCGGGGTCGGACATCATCACGTCACCGCGTGAAATTCTACTCGCCGGTGACTTGGCGCTTAGTCTCTACTATAATACATTTTTCCTCCGCTTAAATAAAAAAAAAATCGTGGCTGTCCATCGGTGAATGAAGTTGGTTGCTCCACGCCATTCAATGATTTATGGCGAACGTGTCGACATCCAGGTCGTCCGTTGTCTGTCTGTGAGTCTGTGACTGTTGGCAGAGCATTGGTGTTATATATTAATTAAATGTTTTACCTTCTCGTGTAAATGAGCTGCACTATGCTTGGGTTCAGAACGAAGTGCACGGGCACCACCTCCCACCAGACCTCCATTTGCGTGTACAGCACTTCGCACACTGTACGAGTCCATGCCTTTAAATCACAAGTGAAACATTACAACTTGAAGTGAACCGGTTCCCGTAGCACGCGCCGGTCGCACGCGCCGGTCGCGCATGCTGGTGAGCTTTGCATATCGCGTGTATATTGTTAATATGACGTCGACATTTGAAACTTTCGCGTAATAATTACTTAATTTCAAGTAAAATTGGAGTTACCCAATACATGAGAAGAATTAAAAAATGTTATACTCGTAGTAAGTATCGTTATTGTAAGGATTGACTCTAGGTGTTGACATAGTAATTATTTAGATAACCTAATAATCGCTTCGTGTTATCATAAAGCTTCTGATTTAAACAGTCCCCACCTCACACAGACCCGGCACTGCAGCCTCTTCTATCGTCTTGGTACCAGTGATCATGTGCTCATATTCACGAGATATACATTCGTATGGTACGTCGGTCAGTATTAACCTAAAAATAGAAATACGTTTTTTGAGAACCAAGCGACTATACGAACGGGACTTAATTTGATGTAAGTGACGTAGCGGATACACGTTTGAAGGACCTGCCGCACCAGTCATTAGAAGAAACTATTGGACAAGTGCAGTAAAAGGCGGCTGTGCGGGCTACCTGCATCGTTTCCAGCAAGTGTCGTGCATAGCTGATAGAATTCGGTTAAAGACAGATCTTTTACATTTTATTTGCCAAAATGTGGAAGCAGGTAATACCAGTGTTGTCGTATGTGATAAGTGCACAGTGTTTCAAGTACAATAGGTGCGCGTGTGGTGGTGGTCTCACTGACATGAGCACGAGGCGGCGCGTGCCGTGCGCGGCGCCTGCGCGCGGCGCGCACGCGTGCACCGCGCGGGCACTGCGCGCCGGCGCCGCGCCGCGCGACGGCTCCACGCGGATGATGTCCACTGCTTCCGCGTTCAGGGACAGCGAATCGGTCTAAACGGAAAAAAGCATTAGCATACTAAGATATATATAAAGATGATGGATAAAATTGTTCAAAAAGAGGTGGGCCCAGTGTATTACTCGGATCTAGTAAGCACCGAACACAACTTCTCCAAACTGAGAGAGTTTGCGCACGAGTGGCACGCACGGAGAAGTAGCGTGGCGACATCCAGCCCGGAAGGGAGGAGAGTGGACACATAGGGACAAGGAGAGAGAATAAATAACTTGTAGGGAGTCAAGAAGGTGTACGTGGAGCCGAACTGAGGTTAGACCGCGTATGCTCTCCCGCGATTCGGCTCGTATGACCTTTGGGTCGGTGGGGCCATGTGAGGTTGGAGGGTTGTCCCTATTAAAAATTAGCATACTAAGTTATTATCTTCTTCGCCGCAGACCCTCGAGCAAGTGGCCCGGGAACTATTTTTTATACTACTAAGCGACGAGACGAGCAAGACGTTCACCTGATGGTAAGTGATACGCTTGCCCATGACAACGTGGCGCTAGTTAAGATGGTACACACTGCACCACATCGCGCTCGTCGCTTTGAGACATAAGGTGTTAAGTCTGGTTACCCCAGTAATTACACTAGCTACAGCGCCCTTCAAACCAGAACACAGTAATGTTCGCACACTACTATTTGTCGGTTGCAATAGGAGCTGCGGTGGTACCCACCCAGACGGTCTCCGGCAACAGAGACCTACCACCTGGTAACTATGTTCTGATTCAAGTGGTACCCCGCGAAGCAATTTGATGTGAACATATACTAACGTCTTCTTAGTACAGCAGATGTACATCGCTGGACATTGTTGTGAATAAAATCGCTCGTAATTTTTAGTGTAACGTTACTGTAATGAAAGTAGTTAACTATTATAAAACACCTCGGGAGTTTCCTCATCCAGAAATTCCGACTCGCTCTGCATGTCCGGCGTTAGGTTCTTGTCCCAGGCCCTCACGCTCCAGTAGTACGAGTAGCCCACGGCGCTGCGGGAGGGCACACAACACCGTGAGAGTAAATATTGCAACTCTGGGGATAGACGAACTACACGTTTATATTTTCTTCTATTTATAGACTGGTAATATTATATTTAACGTTAAATACTTTACTATTTTGTCAATTATTATGGATTATACTACTGTGTTGTTAATTTTGTACTTTGTAATATCTTTGTTTGCTGCGGCACGCGATCGCGGTCCGTCGGGATCGCGTCGCAGTAATTAAAGAAAAATATATAAATGTATAACTTATACGAGTATAAACATTATATATTCTTTCCCTTTCGTATATAAGAGCTATCGCGTGTGTCAGTTCCACCTGTGGTTAATCAGATGTATAGTGGCGGCGAGCGGCTGGTTGGGGAAGGCCGTGCCGAGGTGCACGTAGTACGGGCAGGACGGGTCGCCTTCACACAGTATGTCATAGTCCTTTTCCTGCGTCTGCAACAATTTTACGTACATAAGCTAAAGTAGCCACAGAAGTATTTTTTTCGCTCTTTCTTATTATGGTGCTTTTAATAACTATTTTGAAAAACAAGCGTCCAGTGACGCATTTGCGTTCGTGCTGAGACTTGTTCACTTCCGACAGACGCTTGCAGTGACTTAGCAACAAATATATTTGCATAATAACAATTGGCGGCAGAAATTAACAATTGATGTCTAAGTTGTTTTTTAGTTTTTGCTGTTATTATTCCGATACCTTTTCCAGGAGTAGTCTGAATTTAAAGATAATTTAACGTAATAGAGAAATGTGAAGTGCACGTATAAAACACCTGCAGAGTGATGTGCTGCGTGCTGAACATGACCGCGTCCGCGACGATGGTGAGCGAGCGCACCACGGCGGTGGAGCTGAGCACGCGCAGCACGGCGGAGCGCAGCCCAGCGGTGGGCGCGCGGCAGGCGGCCGAGCCGCGCACGCCGCCGCGCCACCGCGCCGGCCACGCGCTGAACGCGCCCACCACAACGTTGCACATTTTCAATGCTTTCTCCTGTTCATTTTTTTTTCTTTATACCACTATGCGACGAGACGAGCAAGACGTTCACCTGATGGTAAGTGATACGCTCGCCCATGACAACGTGGTGCTAGTTAAGATGGTACACACTGCACCACATTGCGCTCGTCGCCTGAGACATAAGGTGTTAAGTCTCGTTACCCCAGTAATTACACTAGCTACAGCGCCCTTCAAACCGGAACACAGTAATGTTCGCACACTACTATTTGTCGGTTGCAATAGGAGCTGCGGTGGTATCCACCCAGACGGTCTCCGGCAACAGAGATCTACCACCAGTATCAATAACATAAGCATCGCAGTAATGAATATTAATTTTACATAATCAAAACCTCGAACAGGTAAGTTAATAGTAGAATCCTAGTTTACAGAGGCCTACCAACATGTAGGCCTCTGTTGTCTGAGACCGTGTAGATTAATACCACCACAGTATTTATTTCTAAAAAAAGGCAAAGTAGTAAAGTTGTTATATACAGCGATGGTAATGATAACTCTGGCTTACAATGTTTGATGGAATACTTACATCGACGACAAAAGAGTTCCAAGCGTCTTCGGACATAATGAAGAAGGAGGCGTGGTCGACGCTGCATCGCAGCTGGAGTTCCACCCGGTGGACCTCCCCGAGCAGACGAGCGCCGAGGTCCAGCAGGTCGTTGCGCGCCGGCATCATCGCATCCCACGAAGAGAACAGCTCGTGGTTGCTGCTCGGAACTGTCACTGCACAATGAAGGTATAACAAATTAACATTGTCAATGTTATGAATTGAAGAAAAAACGAGGAGGACTTGCCGTCAAGTAATGGTGGTTCCATGAAACATATTATGGGTACGGTCAGCGTCGCGCCGCGGGTGGCTCGTATCACCAGTTTGTCTTGAAAAGAACGAACATCTCTGAAAAGAAACAAATTCTAAACTGTAAAACAAGCTCAACCGTTTCATATAATAAAACTGCCTCAGCACAATCACAAATAGGCAGAAATTCGCAGAACTGACGGCCAATCTCCAGTAATGGAGAGGCACTTTAAGAAGAAGAAGAAGCACGATCACCACAACTATAATTGTATTTGTATACAATTCACACATAAGTTGTGTATAAAATACAAAATATTCACTCGCACTCTGTCTCAACGTCTTTACCTTGTCGCGTCGCGGCGGCGAATGTCCCCTCCATTTTTTTCGATACAAAATCAACTTGCAACCACCCCCGCTCGGACCAACATTTCGTTGACAGTGTTGCCAGTAAAAGTTGCTACTTAAATTAATAGTTATAACGGTCAGAGTGTTGGTTTATAAAAATTATTACAAAACGGAACGGACAACTTTAACGGTACTAAGCACTAGTTAACATGTTTGTACATGTTATAATCACTGCGTTATAAAGTTAGCACTGGACATATTTAGTAAAGTTTGTTCATTCCTTGTTAATATCCAAAGCAGGTACAGGGGTGCCTGTGGGTTTCAGGTTGCCGAAGGATCTAGACGTTCTCTGTCACGAGAGATATGTCAACTATATAAATATATCTTTACGAGAAACGGACGTATCGTTTAGTCTAGATTTTTAAGAGTTGCCATTTTGCCCGGCACTCCGTGCATTAATATATTGAATGCACCGGGATTGGTTTATGCATCAAAATAACGCAGATCCGTATAAATATGTAACTCTTGATAGTAACTTCGGTTTAAAGTGCACTCTCAGCTCCAGCGCGGACCCGGACGTTATCTTCATGCCGCGCCCGCCCACCAGCTCCACCTGCAGCTCCAGCCGCGTCGGCGGCTGCAGCGAGAGGCGGACCTCGTGCCGGGAGACATTCAGCAACCGCACCGGGAGCTGGAGATACAGGAAGATTACGGCAACCCGCGACGAGCGAGACGTTGCCGAAATACTAACTACATCATGTCCCCATTGTATTACAGTGACGGAAAGTAATCCTAAAAATTATCTATTTAGTTAGCTGCAGCACGTTATAAAGAAGAAAGCGGTATAACACCGAGCTCGAAACTATTTCATAAAAGCTACAGCAGTGAGCAAATCACAATACACGGATAATACTAACAATTTTCAAAAAAAAAAAATTTATCGCGTAACCAGAAATACACTCCCGGACACATCTATCGGCCCACCTAGTGTTTAAAAGTTTTAACGGTGCCTAGCTAAAAATAAATGTTAGGTGGAGCAATAAGTTTTAATGCAGTTTTAAAGCTGATTTTTTGGTCAACCTTTATGTACGTTTTTTTTTAATTTTGAATTCAGGATTATGAAAAAAAAAAAACGAAAATTCGAGTCTGTTCATTATTTTCAACGACCCAGGAATGGAGAAAACTTTTTTATTTCGCACAAGTTGGATTTTTTTTTAATGTGTCCGATTATTGGTTCCATTAAAAGGCAAATTTAAACTTAGAGCCAGTTTTGACCGAAAAATATGGATACTCAGCCTGAAATTGTCGCCCAAGTTGTAAAACTTCTGCCGGCCAAATCAATTCGAAATTACAAAAAAAATAAAAAAAAACCCTACATAAAGGGTAAACCAATAAATCTGCCTCAAAACTGCATTAAAACTTATTGCTCCACCTAACATTTATTTTTAACTAGACACCGTCGAAACTTTAAACACTGGGTGGTGGGCCGATAGATGTGTCCGGGAGTATATTAACCTGCGACAGCGCACTACCGGACGGTGGACCTGACGGCGCTGTCTCCAACTACACGGATTCAATAACAGGAAACAACGTGCGTTATGTTGCCTACGAGAAAACTGTATATAAATACCACGTGGTCGTATCCGAGCGTGAAGTTGATGAAGCTGAGTTGAGCGGGCTCGCAGTCGACGCAGCGCGGCGGCGGCGCGGGGCGCGGGCGCGGCGCCGGCGCACCCGGCGAGCGCTGCGACGGCTCCCCGCAGCTGCAACGTACACTTGTCAGATAGAAATTAGAGCTTCACAACGGTGCCAGTGGACGTCAAGCGACTAACAACCCTGCGATGGTAAGGTGAGTTGACTATTTCAAAGTAACATTCTCAGACAGGCAATCCTGAATGTAGCATACCCAATTATATTCTAAACAGACTTAAAACTAAAAGCAAACAGAATAAAATGTTAGTAATATATATACTTACAATATATTATCAATTAGAAGTAGCCAAAACATTTTTATAGTTACCTTACTGATTGTACAGTTAAATCTTTGGGAGACAGAGCGAGATCTTGTGCAGGCGCTTCGAGCTCATCTGAATGCTCCTCCATGGTGTTGAACGTGTACGAGCTCTCGCTCACAGTCTTCATAATCCAGCGGCAGCACTGTTCTGCAGAGTTTGAACGGATTGGCACAAAGACAAGTAAGCCAAAAAGAATAAAATGTTAGCAATATATATACTTACAATATATTATCAATTAGAAGTAGCCAAAACATTTTTATAGATACCTTACTGATTGTACAGTTAAATCTTTGGGAGACAGAGCTAGATCTTGTGCAGGCGCTTCGAGCTCATCTGAATGCTCCTCCATGGTGTTGAACGTGTACGAGCTCTCGCTCACAGTCTTCATAATCCAGCGGCAGCACTGTTCTGCAGAGTTTGAATGGATTGGTACAAAGACAAGTAAGCCAAAAATATTACAAGTTTAAAATATTTAGAAAGATAACTAAATAGAGCTTCATGTAAACATACGATTAGTTAAGGAAAAATTATTGGCAATTTGGCTTGCAGTTCACCTCAACTACACATGATGAGAAGTAGCAATCAGACGGAAGATTAAGAGTGTGTTTGAGCTGAACAGCTCTTGTACTGATGTTACAGTGGCAGGTGTAAAAACAAAACCCTTCCGCCATCTGAACGCGGTTGATTTTGGATGGTAGAAGCGTTACCCGGAATCCTACCAGGGAGCATGCTAGTTGAGCAGTTAGTTACATTATGCATTACATAAGCTGTTAATTTTGTCCCAGTGTTGTAATAACTTTGCAGTTTAATTCCGGAAACCACGACAGTGAGTGCGCGTACACCAAGTGTTGCGTAGCGTGCGGTCATGGCTAAACTGGTTATTACTGACAGTACTTACGGTCAGGGTTCTCCAATATGCCGGGCATCAAATCTTTCCTCTGTATAATCCCATATTGCTCCTTCCAGCCGCCGTCGTTGGGCAGCACGTCGGAGGCGCACAGCTCGTAGCCCCTCGTCTGCGGCTCGCGGGCCAGCTTCTTGGCATACTCATGTTGAAGTTTCTCCTCGTAATTCTTCAATTCCTCAAACTCCGAAGACTTTTCGGAAACATGAAAAAAACTAATTGAGTATTGACGAATGTATAGCTAACTAAATTATATAATACCGAATCCGTGCATGTCGTTAAATTTAACGGAGCAACGTTAAAGATGTGATGATACGATGAGTGGGCTTCTATCACAAGAAGAGAGAGCTGCAATATCAGGTAAATATACAAATACACAAAGAAGGAGTTAAACCCGTCATTGGTCAGCTGTTAGAAATAAATACCCAGTTGTTAGGGATGACGTCGAAAGCATCTTTCTGCTTTTGTTCACATTTCAGCTGGTCGGTGAGCTGCGCTTGCTCGTCCACCTCCCTGAACACTTCGCGGAGGAGCGGCCGCACGTCCCCGCAGGTCTCACTAAAACAAGTAATGTAATACCACGAGTAACTACACAGTGATTTATTCACAATACAACTTATTTCCGATCCGAGCACCGGGCAGTTATGAAAGGTACATAACTCTGCATTACTTAAAGAAGGATGTCTTTCAACAGTGTCTCCTCAATTATTTTTTTGGAAAAGCAGGTTAGCTAACTTTACTAATTTATTAAAATATGACGGAAAATTAAGTAAATTTTGAAGATTATTGTTGGGATGTAACAATGAAAACTAAAGTAACCAATTTTTCTCACAGCATCGCATAATTTACAAAGGCATAAACTGTTTTGTAAAATTAATGAACGTGGTCACCATCATCATGACGTGCCTTCATCAAACTGATGGTGGCGGTTAGATTGAGGAACTACTTTGGTCCTCAGCTACTCTTTTCAAGTGAACTGAATCGTGAAACCATTTCCCCTGTCCAACTTAAAAAAATATAGAGCTAGAGGAAGCTTGCGAAAATATAGAGAAATGCGGTGACAATGTAAATGCTTCCCGCAGTACACGTGTAATTGGCACTGAATTTCAAAGCTGTAAATGCTAGTACGCTACTGTCAAAATACAACTTTAATTATTTTTGCGATCTAAGAGTATGGCAACGAAGTAATTGCATGTTTGGAGACGTTCAGCTCGCATCACAGGGTAAACACTAGTAATTATCTACTAACGTTTTCTTAGGCAACAGCGGCAAGTTGCGCGACATCGCGTACAAAACAGACGTACTCCGCTTCAAGTGTCACTTTTGATATTTCAAAGTCAACGTCAATTAATTATTTTCCACAAATTATTAAACGGTCAACTCAAGGAACTAAAAATACCACAAAGTTTATACAGGTGAGTTAGCGCAACATTCAATTATTCCTGTTTACCAACTTCTGAAACGAATTTTGCGGTAGTTTCTAACAAAAATAAAAAAGGTAGTTTTTTAAAAAGTTTACGTGTTTTTGCTTAACTTTTTTTTTGCTGTCGTCTGTTAAACATAACTTAATAAGCGATAACTTCAGCTTAGCTTTCTACATGTTCGTTTCTTATATTAAATAAAAAATAATAAATTATACTAATGTAACGAAAGTTGATTAAAATACCAGCTAATCGACGTCCTCTTTCTTCGATGGGAGACACTGGATGCGGCTGCGATCGACCTTTAAGTGCAGAGATTAATAGGCATAGGCCCAGCTGTGGACGTCTACAGATTTGCGATGAAGATTGTTACAGAAAAAACATTATTGGCGTTTGTAGTTTTAGGTTTTCTAAAAAGACCAGCGCAACCAACACCAGGGTCCAGCCTTGAGGGCAATGTGGTTTCCGAATTGTTGGAATAACAGCCGAGATCATCAATTACCATCGACAGCTCGCCATCTAAAGCTATTTACCACTTACCAGTATTACAATATCATGCGCCCAAATTACATCTGTGGGTCAGATGTGAATTTACTTTTAAAAATTTCGTTTAAAAAAATTCTTTTTCATATTATAGATTAAAAGAAATAAAGACTTCACGGGTTCAACGCGGCACATGTCATCTGTCGATGCTTTATCTTATTTTACAGTTTTAAAACTTAAACTCGGCTTAGTTTATTAGAACATAGTTACGGGTGTAAGTATAGATGGCGTGATAATTAATTAATAAGGTTGTGGTGAAAAAAAAATATGTAAAGGTATCGATAACAAAAGTTGCAGCGGACATTTAAATATTAAATTCAGATTATTCCAAGTTTACTGCGACCCGGAACATAACGTACAAAGTTTAATTTATTCTAAAGATTTTAAAACATTTTTACTAATATACAATTGATGATTATAGTATAGAGAGTCAACGACGAGGTCTTTGGATTTTCAGCAGCCAAAAACTTTCATACTTGTCTGTAAAAATATATTTCATGAAAGATTATTACAAAGTGACACCTTGTGAATAAACATTGCACTGTTACAAACCTCTTCTTGAAAAGGTTCCGTTAGAAGTCTTAAAAAAATAAACAAAGATGGCGCTTAATGTTAATGCTTTTATATATGTGAAGTTGCAGAGAAAAAATCAGATGTACGAGTACATGAGGAATATGCAGTAACGCCATTACAAAGTATAAAATTACGCAGAGCACCTATTTTTCAACTCGAGGGAGATGTGAGAGGGTTTAGAGACCTAAATAATCCTTTGATGCACAGAAATAATAATTCTAGTACTATTTACTTTTGTATATACTTTTGTATATTTACTATAGTACTATTTGGGCACTAGCCAAACTGGGCTCCGCTGAAAACCAGCGCTGTGCAACAGTCCTTGCACAGCATATGCTGAGTCGGCGTCCATTTAGCATCACATCACTCACCTGGTTTTAGTTTTAAGTCTCTATATTCTACCTTTTTTGATTTTATTTATATGTTGAGTGTGTGTTGTCTGATAAATAAATGTCTATGTCTATGTCTATTTTTTTTTATTTATGATAGACTAGTGCTTGACTACGATCCCACCTGATGGTAAGCGGCGATGTAATCTAGGTGGTAAAGCGCACTAGTCTAGAAGAAGCCTATTCACTCTTTTCTTGAAGACCCCCACATCATACCTGAACGGTAACACTGACGCCGGCAGACTGTTCCACTCCCTCGCTGTACGCATTATGAAGGACGAAGCGAAACGCTTAGTCCTAATGCGCGGGAGATCGACAACGAAGGGATGGATGCCTGCGGTGTGTCTGTACGTCCGATGATAAAAGGGCGAAGGCGGTATTAGATCATGCATTTATACATTAGTATATTTGTACATTTCAAATTAACACATATAATTCAAGGACTGCGGTATGTCAGGACAACAGAAGTGAACCGAGTGGCCCCAACGTGTGGGACGGTGTGTCGGAGCAGCGTATCCGGAAGTAATGACCGCGCCGCCCCACTACGGGGCAGGACGGCGGGGCGGGAATGTTGTAATGAATATTATATCAGACGCGATCAAATTGAATTCACGCGGCGCGCGATGCCGCCGCAGCGGGACATCGAGTGGGGTAATGAGCTCGCGCTCCTGAATTAATTGCCGTTGCGGATATCGATCACTACCCTCTCCCCCCCCACTTACTAACGAAAAATAATCATACTTTATTGTAATCGACGTCCAGTTTCTATGTGTGATTAGATTTGAAATGATCTATTGTTGGATCGTGTAAATAGTAGATTTACTCCCGACAATATGATGAAACACGGTGTCCGTTTAGATTCCGTTACAGTGTATCATATCAATATACACTTCCGGACACATCTATCGGCCCACCACCCAGTGTTTAAAGTTTCGACGGTGTCTAGTTAAAAATAAATGTTAGATGGAGCAATAAGTTTTAATGTAGTTTTGAAGCAGATTTATTGGTCAACCCTTATGTAGGTTTTTTTTTTTTATTTTTTTTGTAATTTCGAATTGATAAGGCCGACAAAAGTTTTACAACTTGGGCGACAAATTCAGGCAGAGTATCCATATTTTTTGGACAAAACTGGCTCTAAGTTTAGATTTGCCTTTTTATGGAACCAATAATCGGAAACGTCAAAAAAAAATCCAACTTGTGCGTAATAAAAAAGTTATCTCCATTCCTGGGTCGTTGATAACAATGAACAGACTCGAATTTTCGTTTTTTTTTTCATAATCCTGAATACAAAATTAAATGAATATTCCGCGGGTAAAGTATCACATTATAAGTAAGGATTATCCAAATTTAACTTCTCTCGTTAATTAGAATTGTGAAAATTAATTGCATGTTAAGATGTATAAATTGGATGTGGAGTACATAATAGAAGCCGCCGCCCGCGCGAGGTACCCCGCAGATATACCGCTGCGGGTAGCGGCACACTCCAGCTAATCCTATCGCAATTAATCTGGCATCCATTACTCTTCGAGTACATTATAGATAACGGATATGGGCGGCGGAATGCCTCAGCTGGATACAATACTGTGCCCGATATATTACCACGAGTGAACTTAATTTACTGCTCCATATTGTACCGAGCATCGCGTAATACCGTGCTCCGGGAGGTGAGCGAAGATCTATAATACCTTCAGATAATGTAATAGCAATAAAGTATAGACGATAAATCTTCAATAAACACCGGCTACAGCCCGCAGTCGCCTCGCTGTATTTTTTCATACCAATTATCTTCATGAAAATTGGAAGAAAGATATAAAAATTTATAAGGTGCTGCGCGTCGAGTGGCAATTTATATAAAAGAGGGAAAATGTGAGATCTTCTTCACAAAAGAATATAAAGCTCGGCCAATTTAGTAATGATCGATAGAAAGGCAACGCGATCAGCGGGCCCGCTCGTTTACATGTGCACACGGACTCGGACTTGTGTGAATTGTTAATGTTAAGCATCAAATGGCAACGCGCCGCGACGACCACGAGCTGGTGCACATCCCGTAGCTGCACGGGTTGGCCGCCATTAAGTTAAGTGTCAAACTCCGTTGCCCATGTATCTTACAGAGAAATTAAAGAAGTTAATTTTTTAACTGAACTACTTATATTTGTATACAGCGTCCAGATTCCCGCAAATGGCCCCCGGCGGCCCCGGGCTCTGCTTCGGTATTCCCGGCGGCGTTCCGAGTCGCAAGTTCTCACAAAGTGAAATCACCGTTACCGATATCCCTTTGACATCAAAGTGACATAATGAGTCCCTCCGCCGCCCGCTGACTGATCGCCGAGCTCCTAATGACCGGCGAGTGCCTCCCTCTCCCCCGGACCCATGATTTCACCCCGGATGCATAACCAGAATAACAATCCTACAGTACTTTGCTAAATGTAGAATGGTGGAGCCGGCGCCACAAAGTATACAGTCAACGATGTATAGACCTCAATAAATGGTAATCTTTTTTCCCGCCGCCGCGGGACTTTTTATTTGGAACGCTGAAGCTTCGCAGCACGCAGAAGTGGCGCTGAAATCTGTAACGCCGATACGTGACGGCAATACGCGCAGCGCCCGCTAACCCTCCTCCTTCCAAACATAAGACTTTGGCGTTGGAATTAGAAATGTGTTGGACTACCTCAGCAAATTTGAGGGCAAACGATACCTGTAATTCTTATTTCAGTATGTTTTTTTCAGCAGTTTCATAGATCATCAACACGGTCTGTATAACCGGTACAACAAGTTTTCTCTCACTAACAAATACAGTTTTTCTCCCGTGTACAGTGAAAAGGCCATAATTATTTTATAATAAATTTCTAAACACTCAACAACGTTACAAATTAAATTTTCATTTCGCCAGAACTTCGAAATGAACGAAACGATTGAATTACCAAAAGTTATACAAGAGAATGAAGATCCGGTAACTTTCCAATAATTAGTTGGTCGCGCTCGCGGCGGCCGCCGGTTACTTTAACTCGGTTACATCGGAACTGCGCGGGAACGAGCCGCCGCGCGCCCGCACCCGACACACGGAGACACACACTTTATACTATTTATATAAAATTAATAGAGGCTGAGACGGCCACAAAAATAACAAAATATAAATTTTACCCAAACACAGTGCCGGTGACACAACTGTTGTGTCCACAAAAATTTTTCTCCAGTACCGGCGACACAAACGGTGTGTCCGACACCCGATGTTTGGCGGCCCCTGGGAAGACATCGTTAAAAGCGAGGTGGCAGTGAACGTGTTAACACGAGCATCTTAAAGTTTATGTTTGTGCGTACAATTATTTATAAGAAATTGTTTTTAATAAGTTGTTATTATTGTTAGAAATGATCCAGTACACCCGTCCGCCGCAGACGGCTAGCTGAGGCCGGTGACGTCCGACGTCAATTATTCAGGACTGCTTCATTACGTCCGCTCTGTTCAGCGAGGAGTCTGCGTGGGTGATGACGTCATTTGCATTCCCGATGCATAAATTATTCGTGTAACGGTCACCGGTGCTCCCGACGCCTCATTTGTGTGTGTTAATAACTTACCTCCTCCATCACAACGTGAGTTACACGGAGAAAGAATAAATAATGTAGGTAAAGCAAGTAATAATGAATCCGTTTCACCGGTACCGTGTACTATCGTTATCGTTTATTTTTGACGGCAGGTCAGGTTGTTTATATAATTATTATTTGCAGTAATTTCGTTAAAAATATACACCGCATTTACATATACTGTAGCGACAGACGTCCCGGCTCCACTTCCGGCAAATAATCCAGCGATGTTACTGTAAATCTGTTTCAGTATTTACATCAAAAATGTTGTTTATCCCGCGCTCTCTAAAATTAAGCAGCGCTCAAAGGAGCTTAAATATTAACATTACTCTATCTAATATCTCCTTTGGCTAACCGACGTTTCTTTATTTCATTTTATGCGAACTAATTTCACGGCACTTTGCGTGTCCGGAGTCCCCTTAACCCCCGGCCCCCCGGCCGCTCGTCCCCCGCCCGGCCCAACATTAATTCCGACCTAATCGACCCCAATTTATTTTTTTTTCACTGTGTTTTTGTGTTAAATTAGTGACCCGCTTGGATCTGATGTCTCCTCACACCACCGGCGCAGCTCCATCGCGTGCACCACGAGCCAGCCTCGGAGCCAGGAGGAAGTAGTGGAAATTATTTATGAAATGTATTGAACGTTTTTCAGTTCTACCTCCGCTGCGTGCGAACAAATTTACGGAGAGCCAGATCAGTTCGTAATCGTCTACTATTTTCTATCCCCAAGTTTTCAACGACGTGTATTCACCGCAGCTTTGCTTTTAAAAAAATGAATTCGTGATGACGCAGTTTCGTTTATCCGTAAGCTCCAATTATATAGGACTAGCTCCGCCTCCGGCCACGGCCTCGTAGAAACAACAGGAAGCTCCAAAAACTTATGAAACTTCTAATTAATTTTGTTATCTCATAAACACGGTACTTTTTTATCTTCTCTCGCTAAAATTATAGATGTTCCGCGCTAACTAGAGAAATTACAAGTTTGAATTCATATTTTCATCGCATATATACACACAACGCTTTAAGTTTAATTGTTTCTGCAATATATAATCTACCCGTTAGATTGTGATGCAACTCATCAGGGTTGATTTAGGTTTGATAAGCCTTCATAAGTACGGATTGCAGTGAGCTGCGTATGTTACATTTCCTGATGCCCCCATTAAAGTATACTGCGATGAAAATACTCGGAGCTGGCAGTTAAGCCGGCAGTAACGACCGTCGCGGGCCCGCATTCAAATACGAGCAATCACGGGCCACTTTCGGTTCAACATCAAACTGAATACTTCTCTCTCCGGATTCTGGTATCGTTGGTAAATAATAATGTATTATGAGTGGCTTAACTTAAAGCACATCTGAAGTACTTGAACTTCTCGAAACTTTCAAATCTAAAAAGTGCTTCATTATATATATATACAGTCCTTTGGTAGAGTCTGTAGAGCATTGGTGGGATATCTTTTTTTCTTGGAACACCGCGACTAGTCATCTTATATCTCAAGATGCTAAATATAGTATGTGATGCTAACACGTCGTTGTTGTCACTATCATTGTTCTTGTATACAGACTCACTCGAGGAGGACAAGTAAATGAAAACGGCCGTCGTCGTCGGGGCGGGAACCCCGGGCTGCGTCTCGATACAGTTGATTAGCATATTCATAGAAATTGATTGCACATTCCGCCGACTAATCCTCAGCGAGTCGTCATCAATATTCAGCAGCGGCGCCTCTCGGATGGCTTCCACAACTCTATTATACAATACAAACTAGTCGGAATATAATACAACTTTATGCTCCAACCGGCTCGCACCCGCACACGTCGCGGCGGGGCACAGACAGAGGATGTCAAGAAATATTTATAAAACAGGTGTTTATAAAAGAATTGTGGTGACCATCAGTAGTTTCATGCACGCTGCCGCCACGGTTAAGAGGAAATACTGGTTTATGGACGACACGAGGCAGACGTTCACCTACATTCCCCACACGAGCTGGTAAGTGACTGTTGTGAGGGTTTATGTCCTCATGGGTCGCGTAGCACGTTCCCGTAGCATCGTTTGTTATCGTTCCTGTAATGACAGAACATAGAGTATCGTCCACAACGAGTTCAACTGGACGTAAAGAGATATTAAAACTATGCAGCAGGATAGCAGCTGGCACCAGCAGGCTGATCAACTTATATCTTCAAAGAAAATTAAGTGGTGGCGGTGCTCCGTAATACATTAAAATAATTTTCCTTGTGTCTTGATATTCTTAACGCCCGCCGCGGCAACATGTGACACAAATGTTACAGAAAATTAGTGATTCCGCGCGCGCGCTGCAATTAGTTGCATTCCCGGCACGACGCGTTTTAGGAATTTTAGGATATCATTTTTGAAAATATTTTTCTACTAATATTTTCTGGAACGAACTATACAGTATTTTTGCTACGAGTTAAGTTCACCTCAACTTCACGCGACTCGCCCGGGGTACTCCGGCTCTTGTGCGCCAACAGCCGGGCACGTGCATGCCGTTGCGGAGGTAGGTTAAAGGGCGGTAACTGCACAAAGTGTGTTGTGTGTGATCCCACTATGAAAGAGCACTAGCTCGATATAAGCAGTGCGTCCCGAATGCATTTTAAAAAGGAGTTAATTTGTTAATATTGTGCATTAAAGTTAAGTTATCGCTCTAAGTAGACATGACTTTCCTGACTAAATTAACAATACAGTACTATATTACGAATATTTTTAACCTGTTCGTCATTAAGTTGAGAACAGTCCAAATTGCATTTACTATTACAACGCTTCTCGTGTTACCTGAGCGTGTAGTTGCACGTGTCTGTGTGTGCATGTGTGTGCCAGTGCCCTGCTCTACGTAACGTGGAGTGTAACCGAGCGCGACATCGTGTGCAGCGAGCTCGGAAGTAGCGTCCGCCGGAAGTGGAGCGGTCCCGTGCCCACCGCGGCCGAGGTCGCCAGGGGAACCGGGGGAATCCGCTGTTTACTGAACATTGCAGTAGCGTCGAAGTTACAATTATTTTAGTGCATTTAATTAATTATTAACTTTCACTTACTTAAACATCGACGTCCGTGTGGTCGACGACCACCTCACCACGGTGTCTCAGTTTGCAAGATATTTGTGTCTGCATACATCTCATACAAAATTAACGAATCCTTCTATACTGTTTCAATTTTTATTATATTCGTCTACTCTAACGTTAAGCAAATTTAAAAAAAACTCTTTACAACTATTTGCTATGTGAAGTATAGCGTTTGCCCTCCTCTTCCCTCTGCCCCCCACCGCTCCTCGTTAGCGTCTCCATTGACCGCTGCCTGAATATTTCTAAATCGCCCACAATAAAGGTTTCATTAACGCTTTCTATGAAACAAGCGGCTGAAATTAACATTTTAAATGAGCTCGCCTGAAATATACAAGCGAGCGCGCGACTCGAATAGGAAACTGTAACAATGGATGGGAAGTAAACTTCTCGCGATAAAAAAAGTTTCCAATTATAAAAAGTTAATTACCAAGCTTGGTGCTCTCACGTCGATAACTTAACTATTAAATTTACTTTAAGTCTTAAATCACAAGTTTGATCCCGACATCCGACAATTTGCTGCCAGAGCGAGACGGACGGCGACGACCGCACGGTCCGGTTGCAGAGGAATCTTCTTCCAAGAACCATCAAGTTATAGAATAAACTCTCTGCCGAGGTTTTCCCAAGCAGCTACAGTATGGGGTCCTTCGAAAAGGGCGTGGTAATATCTCTGACGTCTCCGGTACTGCAGGCGTCTATAGGCTACAGTAACTGCTTACCATCAGACGGGCCGTATGCTCGTTACCAGCACTGTGGTATAAAAAAAACACACGAGTGGAGAGGCGATTTCCGTTACGTTAAATAATTGGACGTAACTCCCCAGCGGCCCCCTCGTCAGGAAAGAGTAGCATAATGTTTACATAATGGACAGATTCATGTATAAGTGAAAAGGGTAAACCTCTTTTTCCATCAGTAGGTGTATGTTCCTGAAAACTGTTTCAGTAGTTACCGCCACAGCTCCTGTTTCATCCGCCAAACAGTAGTGTGCAAACATTACTTTGTTTCGGTTTAAAGGTGGCTGAAACCGGTGACGTTACTGCGGTAACGAGACTTAACACCTGTGTCTTAAGCAATAATTATAACGCGGTGTATTTATCGTCCTTTAACTTTTTATTCTGCACTTCATTCGGCACCAGAACGTATTAGGGCCCGCGGGCGCGCTGTTCATCGCGGGGAAAATCATGAGGACCAATCAATCAAGTGTCAAGTGCAGGCGGGGCCTGAGTGGCGCGCCAAGTTAATAGTTGTAATAGCTGCTCGGGGCTTGCTTGTACTTAGCACTGACGGGGCACAACACTTATGTTTTGTGAACGTTGAATTTACAAGTTTAGAATGAGAAATTAAAAGAAGTATGTTTAATGAGCAGAGCGGACACGAACGGAGCGGGAGTGCGGCGCTGCGGACTCGCATCGCTGCGGCTTACTTAAACTTAACTTTACACTTACGAGTCCACGTTGTCGCCGAGCGGCTCCGGCGGCGTTCTCAAACTTATATGGCTTCAAAATGAATTGCTTTCAGAAACAAGTTAGCGGCTCAAAACTGCAGTGTAATAAGTATAACCTGCGCCTGTGTGCTTGTCTGTAGCGACATGTGAACAGATTTATCTCAAGACATAAGATCGGAGGAAGAGGATAAAGTAGACTGTGTTCATGTTTACACTTATAATATTAACTTATGTTTATTTTCTGAATACAACTAACAAAACACAGTCTAGCTTGCGTTATACATGAACGCCGTTTATAAAAATAACTTCAGAGAAATTCTTACACGCGCTCTCACCGCCCCCGGCACAGCTTTAGAGCTTTGCTCCCTCTCCTCTCTCCCCCGCCTCTCCCCGCCCCCTTCCCCCCCCCCGCGCGCTGTTTACTCTTTACTTTGCACATAATTGAAACCTTAACGTCTCCATCCACGGTGCACTTGTACAGCGTTGTGTTTACCTAAACAAAATGTACCCGCCGCCGCACCGCCACCTGCCGGGATGTAAAGTGTTTATTTTTAAAAAATATCCACTTACCTTTGTCTTCGTCACCTCACCACTCGCAGGGATGATTACAGGGGATGCGATTAGGAAACTATGTCAGCTAATTGTGGAGAAGCTTTTGCGTGAGCTAAACAATTATAAAATACCAGAACAAAACCCGTTGAAACCGCTGCTAATGTTGTTGTACGGGTACACACGGTCACACACGCGGGAGGGAGTTATAAAGTTCCGCTTTTGTAATTGAAGGAGTGAGGTTTGCGAAACTGGGGTCACCGGTTACAATCCGCTTAGCTGAAACGGAAATTTTAATTAACCACTAATGGAAAACTTTAATATCGCCGCCACCTCTTTAAAAAGGAATCCGACGCCGCGACGCGAGTCCGCAGGTGGAGCTGCTCGTCCTCTCACTTTGAAAGCTCATTTTGACTTCGCTTCGAGTGAACCTCCGGCCGCACGTACCGACTGCTCCTTTTTGTTTTACGACTAACTTGTTTTCAACCCTCGCCCAAAAAAGGGACACATTAGCCGGGCGAGCGGCCCGCGCCGCCCCCGCCCTCTATTATCAACTTTGAATTGAATTATAAATGAATTTATTATATTTAATTCATATTAGTTAATTTGATCAAAAAACTACACTCCCGGACACATCTATCGGCCCACCTAGTGTTCAAAAGTTTCAACGATGTCTAGCTAAAAATAAATGTTAGGTGAAGCAATAAGTTTTAATGCAGTTTTAAAGCTGATTTTTTGGTCAACCTTTATGTATGTTTTTTTTTTTAATTTTGAATTCAGTATTATGAGAAAAAAAACGAAAATTTGAGTCTGTTCATTGTTTTCAACGACCCAGGAATGGAGAAAACTTTTTTATTTCGCACAAGTTGGATTTTTTTTTTATGTGTCCGATTATTGGTTCCATAAAAAGGCAAATCTAAACTTAGAGCCAGTTTAGACCAAAAAATATGAATACTCTGCCTGAAATTGTCGCCCAAGTTGTAAAACGTCTGCCGGCCAAATCAATTCGAAATTACAAAAAAAAAAAACTTACATAGGGGTTGATCGGTGCACTGGTACAGTTATTGAAATGATCGATCGATATTGTATGTGAGTTTGCGTCCAATTCCACAGCGGTGTATCGTTTTCATCGTAATCGTAGCTCGTTACCTGCCCCCGCCTCCGCTCGTGTCACTGTCGCGGTTATTTGTTTATTTTTAACAACATAGTAGCTATAACATGTGTTGGAATCGGAAATGTTTTAAGAATTTGTGTTAATGTAATTTTTTTAGGCTTCTCCAGTTATGTAATAGATAGGCGGAGAGACAATCTCGCTCGGTTTATTTGGTTATGAAATATCGGGGCTTTAGGGTTTTAGAGTTATCGGGCAATTGGTTAAGGAGTTACGACTATAAAAGCAACCCTTTTATTGTCGTAACTCTTATTTATTCATGCCCGCCATTTATTCACTATTTGCCTTACATTCTGATACTCCGAAAAGCTTAAAGTTACGGCATCGTGTGTAGTTCTGTTATTAGGAAAGGGCTGACCGTCGCGCTGCTGGACAATTTATGAATTGTATTTATGAGCAATACACGCTGAGTCTGCAATCAAATAATAAACATATTTTAGCAAAATATTCGTGTCGGCTGTTTGTAGGTTATTTTGCAATATGTCAACGTGTTGCTGTATTTATTAATTTTTCCGCAGCTCGAGGTCTTAAGTCTCGAAAAGGGTTTTTAATTCAGTCTCGTAAAGAAATGAGTAAAACATTTTGCAAAAGTAAAAGGCACTAGAAGTGGCAAAGTCCATTTGCAGCGACCCTCTCCCTCTCCCTCTCCCTCTCCCCGGCCCTCCGGCGCGCACCCCCCGCACGCACCCCCGCGCGCACCCCCCGCACGCACCCCCGCGCGCACCCCCCGCACGCACCCCCGCGCGCACCCCCCGCACGCACCCCCGCGCGCACCCCCCGCACGCACCCCCGCGCGCACCCCCCGCACGCACCCCCGCGCGCACCCCCCGCACGCACCCCCGCGCGCACCCCCCGCACGCACCCCCGCGCGCACCCCCCGCACGCACCCCCGCGCGCACCCCCCGCACGCACCCCCGCGCGCACCCCCCGCACGCACCCCCGCGCGCACCCCCCGCACGCACCCCCGCGCGCACCCCCCGCACGCACCCCCGCGCGCACCCCCCGCACGCACCCCCGCGCGCACCCCCCGCACGCACCCCCGCGCGCACCCCCCGCACGCACCCCCGCGCGCACCCCCCGCACGCACCCCCGCGCGCACCCCCCGCACGCACCCCCGCGCGCACCCCCCGCACGCACCCCCGCGCGCACCCCCCGCACGCACCCCCGCGCGCACCCCCCGCACGCACCCCCGCGCGCACCCCCCGCACGCACCCCCGCGCGCACCCCCCGCACGCACCCCCGCGCGCACCCCCCGCACGCACCCCCGCGCGCACCCCCCGCACGCACCCCCGCGCGCACCCCCCGCACGCACCCCCGCGCGCACCCCCCGCACGCACCCCCGCGCGCACCCCCCGCACGCACCCCCGCGCGCACCCCCCGCACGCACCCCCGCGCGCACCCCCCGCACGCACCCCCGCGCGCACCCCCCGCACGCACCCCCGCGCGCACCCCCCGCACGCACCCCCGCGCGCACCCCCCGCACGCACCCCCGCGCGCACCCCCCGCACGCACCCCCGCGCGCACCCCCCGCACGCAACCCCGCGCACACCCCCCGCACGCACCCCGCACGCGTTCAATAAACGCTTCGGGTTTTTGAAGAGCAAACATTCCCAGCTTTATGTTTTTGATCAACACGTATCTTCTGCCCAGCCCACATGACTTCCGTATCGCCATCTCCGTGTTCGACGCTTCGTGAGATTTACGACTAACACGCGGCCGCGAGTTGCTTTCATTTTATCATATTGATTTATTCTGACGCACCGGCCTATATTCCCATTGTACGAACGCACCACGCACCACGCACCGCGCCCGGGACAAAACAAAGTGGAAATCAAAATTGATAGAAACGTGAACAGTTCTAAACGAAATTAACGACGTCTAAGGCAGACGTGCAGCACCCTCACAAAGTTAAACGATTCACCTTATTCATAACATCAGTCTGAAAAGGAAACGGACCCTTGTCAATTCTAAAAGCCCTCGCTGAAGCAGAATATGGATGGTCTTAAAGCGTTGTAGTAACAGTTAACACACAAAGTCATGTAATATTTTGTAGCTGGTCTCACCTAAATAAAAACTGTAAAGAGAGTCGGAAATGAACTCATTGTATTAGCTTTGAATAAAATAAATCACAGAAACTTAGGATATCTCAATTCTTCTTCTAAGTCGTATTTCCTCATGACTGAGGGTCGTGGTCATCATGTTTTTATAATGGAGTGGTGTTGCCATTGCCTTCTCCATTTCACATACTAGTCTGACCACTGATGGTCATGACATAGACATGCAGTTTTCCTCACGATGTTTTCCGTCAAAGCGCGTGATATTAGTTGGTGTTTTTATGCTAACTGCACATAAATTGAAAAATTCATTGGTGCAGGCCGGACTCGAACCCGGTACCTTCGCATTGGAAGGCCGGCGTTCAAACCACTAGGCTATCACGGCTCTCAATATATGATGTTATTTATGAATTTCAAATACAAACGTGTGTATGAATATTTCAATATCAGATCCGCTACTTCAAGCGGCGCGGCGCTGTGACGTGTGCAAATGTAACAACTCCGCACGCGCGTATCATTATACAATGTCTAGTTGAGTCGCAAAATATTTGTATCTTTCAGATCATTGCAAAGATTACGTAACTTCTTCCTATTGCCACCAAGATTACACTCGCTGAAACCCTTCTACTTCCTATACTTGATTACGCGATGCCAGCTATATTATATTTCTGAGCAACAGCTTAATAAGCTTGAGCGTCTACAAAACGTCTGCATTAGATTCATATTTGGGTTGCGCAAGTATGAACATGTTTCCCATTTCCGTGATAAGCTGAAGTGGTTGCCAATTCGACATCGTCGGAATACTCATATACTTTCTCTTCTTTACAACATTCTTTTTAATCCTTTGTATCCATCTTATCTTAAACAACGCTTTCAATTTCTTCATAACTCCCACTATCAATGTCTGAGATCAACTTAAAATCTTATCTTAAAGGTTCCAAAACATTCCTCCAAATTCATGGACCAATCATTTCTGTTAAAGCTGTCCGTCTATGGAATGCCTTACCATTAACAATTAGACAGGCACAGTCACTGCAAGCTTTTAAGAACCTTGTCAGTAAATTCTATCTTTCATTATAAATGTAATAATAAATTACTTTAAGTATTCATGTACGTGTATATAAGTACATGTTACTACATCTATTCTTATTTATTATATTTCCTAATAAAAACCCACACCAAATTTACTTATTACTTTACATATTTTCCATTCAAAGGTTGTCTGGAAGAAATCGCGCTTAGTGATAAGACCGTCCATTGTGCATTTATCATATAACAGCAATGTGATTGGTAATTTCTGTATCTTTTGGTGTGCAGTAAAGAGTTTTCTATTCTATTCTATCGAATCTGTAGCTCAATAGCAATACAAATTTGTTTAAATGGACAGGAAGTCCATACTTATAATGTTACGTAACACGTCTGCCTGTCACAAATACACACTTTCACTGCTCTCACACAACGCGAACTAGCGCGTCACATTAGTAACTTTAATAAAAACCGGTCGTTCCAAGTCCAAACTGAGTTTTTTTTAATATGTATGGATTAGAGCTTGACTACGATTCCATCTCACGGCACGGTAAGAGACGATGTAGTCTTTGATACCAACGCGTAAATTATGAACTAACTGCTAATTATAAGTTTGAAGTTATTAGATGAGCTCCTGCCAACGCAATCAAAACATAAAGGTATACGAGCGCGACAGTTTAACACCTTTCCCGGGTTGAGATTTAAGTGTTTGCGGAGACATTTGGAGCGGCCCCCCACACCCCCGCCCACACCCCCCCCCCCCCCCCCCCCCCCCCCCCCCCCCCCCCCCCCCCCCCCCCCCCCCCCCCCCCCCCCCCCCCCCCCCCCCCCCGCCCCCCTGTAATATATCGCATCACACTAATTCACACAAAATATGTTAACAACTTGTGGTTTTTTGTTGCGACTAACAATTATGATCTAAAGTTACAATACTCGTAATATGCACTATGTGGGTACGATCCCGCGATTACATACTGATGCTCCCATAAAAAAAAAAATGTGTGCGTGTACTAGCGTACACTCGTAAGAAGTGAAACTACAAAAAACTTTATCAATTTACAAAAAATATATATATTTATATATATGACAAAGGTTAAGCTTAAATAACTTGAAAACTTGAAAAATAAATAACATGATCACGCCCACGTGTTGGTGTTTTGAAAAATGCAATCAAAAACTGAGGTTAATTTTAAATAACGTGGAAAAATAAATACCATAATTACACCTAAGTATTAGAAAAAGAGATGTAATTACTTACTTTTTTTAGAAATTCACTGGAATTAGAATTAAAATAAACCCTTTGATTTTGCTGATCACTTCAATATAACATATATATATATATATATATATATATATATATATATATATATATATATATATATATATATATATATATATATATATATATATATATATATATATATATATATATATATGTATCACGTCACTATAGAGCGTTGGGAATAAATAAGCGTGCAATAGAAAAACGGTCAAGTATAGTGGCAGGAGTAAGTCCGTTAAAACGATATGCTATTGGTAAATGGCAATTGCACGACACCACCTAGTGGGCAAAGTCATCACTACTCAAAGCGGGTCATGGGCTCTTATGGAAGTCGATGCAATCGCCACCTGGATTTCAAAAATTAAACTACTCAAAACGGGTAGCAATATACATTGGAGACATTTACCAATCCCTTTTCCGCTGGAGAAAGTATACTTCGAATCACGTTACGTAACGTTACGTAACGTTAAAATATGACGCGTAACGAAAAAGTGTTACACTAAATTTTTTTCCGACCCCGATAAAGAAGTTTCACTTCAATAACATATCATAACCGCGGTGTGCGGTTACCGCAAACTGAAATACTTGATCACGAGTTGCACTTTTCTTATGCAATAATCATCAAGTTAATATATCTACTCAGTTAATTCTGTTACAGGATAACGTTTGTATATTTGCCGATAAAGTTAAATAAGTTGTGCGTGTAAATTTTTCGATGTTCACACATAAATATAAAACAAACTGTTTGTTTGTCAGCCATGAGGCTGTAGAAATTTTCCTCTCGCACAACTCGGTGACAATATCGCTACGCGCGTTATCGCGGTGATTAGTAAACGTTATGTTAAACAAGCGCTGAAGCAATAAATATTATCTATTAGCAAACATTAAAAGTAATTGTGTACGAAGCTAAATGAAAACATGCAGCGCTGCGGACGTTCACACGACCTCGCTGACAGCTTCTTTAATCGTGTAGTTCTATCTTAAATATCGATTGAGGTGACGATCTAACCATCAACATCCTCTGGCAGTCAACCCTGACGGGCAGAGTGGGTAATAAATAAAATATTACTGTCCGTACCATCGGAAAGTACTGTAGTTTGCCGTATGAAGCGATTGACCGCTTCCTCTTCAACACGGAAGCTACGGTTCGATCCCGGAGCCGCGTGTGCTCGAGACTGGACGGTGGTGAAGTAATTAAAAAACCTACATGATTACCTAACACTGTCAAATTGTGAATCTACCGCCATAACATTAGTATAGCTAGATGCTTCAATGACTTCAATATCAGCCGCGGTCTTCAAACTAAAACAGGCAGGAAGGAATGCTATTACATTTATTTATTTTATATTACGTATGTAATAACCTTCTGTAATCGCTGCGTGGGGCAATCGCGGGGGCAATTACCTTATAGTTAAAGATAATTAGAAACGAAAACAAAGTCAAACAGATGCGAATATTTTTTGTTTGCTCCGTGGTATTGTGATTTGATTACGAAACGGAAAGGAAATTTCCATGTATGATTCCTTTGTATGAGACCCGCGGTGTTCAGTGCCCAATACTAACCAAACGTATTGAACATTTACCGCAGGAAGACTAGCCGCGTAGATTTGCGTTCAGGTGACCTAACAAAGATTAACGGGAATCGTGAATAATAATATTGGCCGGAAGAAGGTAGGGTCGGCAGCAAATAAAGTAAATCTGTCTCCAATTCGGGCAGTGTTATTGTTTAGTACACAATATAAGTAAAAAGCTAAAAATAGACACGTTGACCGGTGACGGGAAGTGACAAGCACATTTATAATTAGATCTTCAATTACGAGAAATCGTACAATAAACACACACGCCGCGCTGAATCTAAACATAGTGACAGATCTAAAATTAACTAAAACTCATTATGGAAAAGTTGAATTGATCCTTAAACAAACCAATGTGTTTGCGATGGGATCGCACAGCTTACAGCCTGATATTACATTGCGTCAGCGGCAATTTTTTTGTCTCTGCAATAAAATGAGTTTTGAGTTGTATAAGTTAAGAACTGTTATCGATCGGTTTATTTTTCTAAGATATTTATTTATTTACCTCGCAGAAGTTACTTTTGTACTGATTTGCAATAAGTACACTATTCCGTGCGGCGGAGCGGCAGCGGGCAGTCGGCGAGCGGCAAAATGGTGAACGAGAGGAACTGCAAGAAAAAGTTTGAGGTTATATCTGAACGCCTTACCGACAAATGTAAAGTATACAATTTGTAAATGTTCAACCTGATCCCCATGACCCCCTCGCCCCAACCCAATTCATTCAATTGTCTGCGCCGTAATTATTTCCTTTTTAATTCACTTCTTTTAACTGTTCTTTAAATCAAGACACCAAAACGTTTAAACTCCTAAGAAAGTAAAACGACCAAGTAAAACGCAACAAATTCTCGGCTTGATTTTTATAAAATACATTAAGGTTTTCATTAAAACCTTAACCACCCATTTAATATTTATGTGATTATTATAGAAGACATAAAATATAGGAAGTGTTAATTCGCCGAGGTTTAGGGTATGATTTAGACGTTGGAGGTCGCAAGTTTAAACCAGGTTTTGCTACTATTATGATAAACCGATTCTTGGCACTCGCAAAAAGCTTTGCGAGTGATTTATCATGAACTTTAGCAAAAGTTACTTACGTACTGTGAATAACTCGAGCGACGAGATTTATCTCGACTAAAGCTAACTGGTAAATCTATTGTTCTACGTATAATACGTATTTGCCCACCTCATAATCCGTGACGTAATTGCAGGGGGTTCTTGAGTGATGAACTGTACCACAGTCACCGCGCTGGTATCGTTTGTACCGATTCCTGCGAGTTTTAAAGAACTTTTTAAAAAATTCATCGCAGCATCGAATTGTGTCGCATATGTTAGAAAGCTTACCGAAGTGAAATTATCTCGAAACCTGTGAATATTCCTCGAACCAGAACACGCTTTGCTTTGTCTCCAGACTACGGGTACGGCGTGCGACACCTGCAGGCGGTGTGCATGTGCCTGTGCATGATATCGCTGTTCATAGCGCGGGGCAGCATGGCGGTGGCGGTGCTGGCCATGACGGACCCCGGCCGCCGCGCCGACGCCGCCGTCCAGGTACGCGGCGACCTCGCCCGGACCCGCACGGACCCGCACCTCCCAAATTCGGTCAAGTTGTAAAATTGCTATTATTATTAATAAGCCGTGATAGCCTAGTGGTTTGGACGCCGGCCTTCCAATGCGAAGGTACCGGGTTCGAATCCGGGCTGCACCAATGAATTTTTCAATTTATGTGCATGCAGTTAGTTAGCATAAAAAAAAACACCAACTAATATCACGTGCTTTGACGGTGAAGGAAAACATCTTGAGGAAACCTGCATATCTATGCCATGACCATCAGTGGTCAGACTAGTATGTGAAATGGAGAAGGCAATGGCAAACCACTCCATTATAACTGCCAAGAGAGTCGTCGTGTCTTTCAATAAAAACATGATGTCCACAACCCTCAGTCATGAGGAAATACGACTTAGAATAAGAAGTAAAATTGCTACAGGCTAAAAGAGGGTGCAAGTTCAAGTACATGCAATAATACTCTCCACGACCAGGAAGATTTAGTATTTCTTTTTATCTCTCGCGAATTGTGAACAAAGGTTGTAAAAGCGAGAAAAAAATCATATTAAGGTAGTTTGCGGCGACGCAGGTCGGAGTTTGGACGGTGGTTAAATAACAGCTTTATATTGAAAATTTATCGCCATAACAACGCGGCGGCAATCCGGCTGTCCGCGTACCAGCGACGGAGTGTTCTAGCGGAGCGCACCACAGTTCCATTTTTATTTCAAATAAAACGATAAATTTAAAAAAAGGGATAAATGTTGGAAGGGCAAAATATCAAATCTTGAAATCAAATCGTCACCTTCTCCATCAACGTGATGTGAAGAGAGATGAGCATGACTTAACAAAGAACAAAGAGAGGCCGCGGGTGGCCGGGACACCTTCAATTTGTTTTTCTTATCGTACCTGCACGTCGCGTGACGGGTTGGAAGCTATCTCAGTCGCAGCGTCTGCTATTTGTATTTTTAGCTTAGAAGGTATTGTAAGGTTTGGTAATCTTAGAAATATAAAGTAACAACTGCCACTGCTGATCTCCACTTACGTTGTAGATTGAATGAATGACTTGTGTAGGAAAAATGTAGAAAACAATTCTGTAACAACAGTTATATTACGTGTGTAGTTGTTGACACTCTTCGAAATTCGCTTAAAATAAATAAAAAACCATTAAAACTTTACAGATATACGAGTGGGACAAGAATACACAGGGTATCATCCTGTCGTCCTTCTTCTGGGGTTACATGGCGATGCAGATCCCGGCGGGGATTCTCGCCAAAAGATACGGAGGGAAACCCGTGCTGCTGGTGGCGCTGTTAGGGAACGGCGTCGTCTGCGGTTTGCTGCCGACGTTGGCTTCGTTGGTGAGTACCACTGCACTCAATAGAATCCTTCTAACTTTTAGTAGTATATTAAAAATTCTATCTCAGAATTTACAGTCAAAAAAAGTTGATAAGCGTTCGACGCCGGCTTAAGATTCCGTTTTATAATCTGTAACCAAAAAATCTACTATGTGCATTAAGCAAGAAATACGATGTTAAAGGGACGGGTACTCGTAGATATGTGTTAGGCCTTTAACAGCACTCTTTACTGTTGCGTCACGACTGGAATCGATAACGGTTTGGCCGCCGTCCAATAACGTCACCGGTACCGCTTGCGTTATGAGGTTTTTGTGAGAGCGGTACACGAACCGCCGAGTGCAATTGTTCGTCTGGCCAGTAAGTCGTGCGGTTACAGGGCGGCTGGAGGATAGTGTGCGCCTGCCGCGTGGTGATGGGCCTGACGCAGGCGTGCCTGTTCCCGGCCACCCACACGCTGCTGGGGCGCTGGCTGCCCGCGCACGAGCTCACCACTTACACGGGAATCGTTTATGGAGGTACACCTTATCATTAACCAACACGTACCGAATAAACTGACCCTCGCCGACGGTGCCGGCGCACACCGCTCGATCCTTCCGACTGCTCGGTGCTTTATTTTCCATTACTGCGTTAATCAATTTTCTTATTTCAAACTCTTTCATATAAATGGTTTGTCGAATGTATCAAAGTAAATTAAAGTTTGCTTCATATCCATCCGCAGCCTCGTGCTTCAATCGTTCTCGTTTTCTGTTCTAGGTTCGCAAATAGGCACAATTATAGCTATGCCCATGTCCGGGCTTTTGGCCGATACGGCTATAGGATGGAAACTCATCTTTTATTCAATATCGGCTTTGATGTTCACTACGAGCGCTGTATGGTACTTTTTCGCTGCAAGCTCTCCCAAAGAGCATCGACTGATGAGCGAAACTGAAAGGGAATACATCGAGAGAGGGCTCAACACGTCCGGAGGAAAGGTAAGCGCCGTGGAAATATAAAGGCGGTGATTTTGCTCTCACATATTTCTTAACACACAAATAGATTTTAGTGCAGAAATTCTCTTAAGTTACCTAATCGGCGTGATTAACAAAAAAAAACACCTCTTTACTAACTATTGGGAGGTTTTTATGGAGAGCAGAATTGAGATATTCTTTCCAAAGTGTTACCCTGTTAACTCGCCGGCAGCCGGCTCACGTCGCGCCGCGCACTCGCGCACACGAGATAAATTTACAAAGCACGACTCGCACAACCCCCTCCGGCCCCGGCCCTCCTGAGCGGTAATACTTTAGTTTCTTGTTTTACCGAGAACGTGCCGACGAAATCGTATATATACTGGTAATAAGTAAAAAGGCTCAGCTTTGTGATTCTGTACACGTTGCAAGTGATGTGGCGGGGAGAGAGAGTCACACGAGAGTACCGCGCACTACACCTCCGCGCTCGTTCTCACTCGACGTCGCAGGAAAATGAGGTCGAGAGCGAGCTCATTGGAGATAAAAAAATGAATTCCGAAAGCTCTCTTAATTGAAACTCACCGGCCCGGGCATTACCTTCCGCGCTCGTGCACGCCGGAGGGCCCCTCGCTCTGCTCTAAATACTTCAGCTCTGTGCGTTAATGCTTTCAATTTTCAGCCATAAATAGTCATTAAAAATATAAAAACGTTGGGTACGCGTTCATTTTGTATTTAACATATTGTTGAGTGTATACGTCGCAAGAACGGCGATGCATTATTTTTAGTTTTTATTTTTTTACATACTTATGACGTTACGCGGATTGTTAAAGCTCTCCAAAAGCGACAAAGGGGACGACTTTTAAAAAGTCGCGCAAAACGTTTTAAAATATTTCCGTGCTTATCGGACTGGTCTGCGGTGTGCGGTCTGCGGTCTGCGGTCTGCGGTCTCCACTCTCTCAGCCCGCGGCTCGGAGCGACGCCGACAAAGCAACCGGCGAAATTGCATGCCGCCCGGCGGACTCGCAAACCGCTTCTAATTGAAAACGGAACGCGGGGGTCGGGGGTCGGCGGTCGGCGGTCGGGGGTTCGTTTCCGATCGCACATATTGGACGACATCTCTGTTTCCGAATTAGTTAAGCTGAGCTGTACGGACTGCTATTCGCGTTACATGATCAGACTGATAAGTTCCATTCCAGTCGTTCCATTGGAAATCTCAATTATAATTGAAATAGAATCCCGAGCTGAACAAGTCTCTCCAAACTAAAAGTAGTACAATTGGAAGACATTTTACACAAAAACAAACAGATTAACATCGACTTCTTAGGAGTTACTGTTCTGTTGAAAGGTGACAAAAAAGTCTAGTTTCAAATGAAATGTATATCGACGTGGAGATGCGCCTGCGTTAACTAAAGGTTTGTGTTCAGCACTTTCGTCCGCACTGTATCGATGTTTCCCAGGGAGAATTGACAGTCGTATGTTTTGATTAATGAATATTCACGATCGCAACACGGTTATTCATTCGGCAGTGGAACAGAATTGGATCCGCTCGTCGCCAGCTCTTTGTCTCCTGATCCACACGCGTGTTTAAATCAAATTTTGTAGTAAATGTAGTCTAGCGCCTGCACAGCACAACAAACACAGACGCTACGAACTTATTTAACTATTCGTAACGATTATTTTACATATAAATTTTTCAGAGTCCGATCACTCCGTGGAGGTGCATCCTGAAGTCCAAGGGGCTGTGGGCGGCGGCCATCACCCACATCGGCTGCGCTACCAACTACGTGCTGTTCTTCGTGGACATGCCGACGTACTTAGAAAAAGGCTTGCACATATCTTTGAAACATGTTAGTGTGTTTTGGTTTTAGTACATTACGTTACATTGTAGATTATACAATAAGCGGGCTGCCACAGGTTTTTTTTTTCTCGCTGGGTAATGCACTTACGCATACTCCGGGCAGGGTCGCGGTGGTTATGTGGGACTCGTGTATGTCCGCTACCCACTAAAATCCCAGCATTTCCGGCCTAGTCGAGGGTTGTTCGAGGGTCGCGGGATAACATCTCAGTTCGTCCGCAACCCTCGATCGACGCCCTTGTAAAATCGGGCCCGCCTTGCGGAGGGATCGATGTAAAGTCGTCCCTCCGCACAGATAGTCTACGACCTTGTGGGGCGACGCGTTGGGCTCAGACGCGCCGCCATGTCCGTCCTTAGAACCCTTCCATTAAAGGGGGGCTGCCACAGGTAGCACAGGCAGTGAGCCGCTCCTAATGTATTCGTTCACACGCCTAACGTTGCACTCGCCGACACAGAGCGCGTCGCTGTCGGCGCTGCCGTACGCGGGCATGTGGGTGGGCAACATCGCGGCGGCCGCGCTCTGCGGCGCCGTGCGCGCGCGCGCCCTGCTGCCGCTCGCCGCCTGCAGGAAGCTCTTCAACTCCATAGGTGAGTCCGCGCCGGGATCACGAGGCTTTCAGTTAAACAAATCATATTCACTTCAAAACAAATTTATTTTACATCGATACACGCAGCGTTCTTCGGTATGGCGATCGGCTTGGCCGCACTGTCGTTCATCGGGGACGCTCACCAGAGTATAGCCGTGCTCGTGCTGGTGGTCACCCTCACCGTCAGCGGGTTCTCCTCGGCTGGTTTCCTAGTAAACGCTCATTGCTGTAATCTTTATCGCGAAAATAAATCCTGCGGGTAAAAGTCGTGCCCGCTCAGCAAAAAAATATTGAAATTTTTAAAGTGCATCAGTATTTTGCTCCGATGTTTTATTAAAAACTCATCAGTTTTGATACAGCAATGGCCTGTTCTCGAATTTTTCAATTACTCTTAATGACATTTTTATTTTCAGAGAGCATATTTTTAAGCACCCCCCACCCGGTGGGGAGGGGGTTGTATTTTATATACAAAATATTTAACTAAATTTATGTAAATGTTCTCGGCGCCGACTGCAGCAGCTCGGTGAGCTCCAGCGCGACTCCTTTTATTTATTTGCTCTGAACGACTCTCCGCTCCGACAGATGAGCCTGCTGGATATGTCGCCTAACTTCGCGGGGGTGATGCTCTCCATCACTAATTTCACGGGCAATTTCGGAAGCGTCGCGACGCCGCTGCTCACCAGCTTTATCCTGAACAATGATCCCGTTGGTATTTTTACATTTACTATTTGAATATGTTGCAAAACAACTAAATGTTAATAGACACGGCCACGCTACGAAGAAGTTAGTACTCACGATGTAGTACTTTTAAAATATTAGCTGGCTCACTTGGTTGCTAAAAGACACAATGAGACCACATTGACTAAACTTTCTGCCACCAAGTAAAGGTGGAAAATTGCAGCGTTACAGTTTGTTGGGAGCTGTAATTAGTGACTTATTGAGGTTACTAGGCTTTAGTAAGACACAAGATTGACGGCGGCGGTGAGCGGGCGTGTCATGAAGCACCTAGTCCTTATAGGCAGGAGTACAGTTTACATGTAGCATAGAGTAGAGTCAATACAACGTTGCCGATGTCTAATTAGACTCTTGTGTAAATTTATGGGACATTGCGTTACTCGCGGCTGTTGCAGACGGACCTCAGCAGGTGGCGGGTTGTATTCCTCATCATATCCGCCGTGTCTGTAGCGACGAACGTCGTGTACCTCGCGCTGGGCACGTCGCAGCGCCAGCCCTGGGACGATCCCGGATTCCAAGACAAAAGGAACGCGGATCCAGGTATGCATACAACAGCAATCAAACATAAATTGATTACAATTACAATGTTAAGAATAAAATCTCCGCGCATAAGCAAAAATCAATTGGTAATAAATAATAAACACTCCGCCGAGCACTGCGGCATGCGAGTGACGTATATAGTTAACAAAGCGTTATTTTCATGCGCAGAGGAAGTGAAACCGGCGCTGACGAGCTCTCAGATGTCCAAGGAAGAGGAAGCGGCCAGCCATTGAGTCGTGCGAAGTGGAAGGATGTAGCACACGTTAATGTAAAGCAGAACAGCCCGGCGCAGCTGGTCGCCGCGCGGATCCCAACGAGATTACAAAAGTAGAAGAAAAATAGAGTAATTTGTTACGCGGAGAAATTTTTGTAAAAATGTCGGTACCGTTTACATTTTTTGTTACATTGAAATAAATTCTAATGAAACTCACATTGTTTTACATTATGTATGTTTGAAATCGTCTGAAAAATAAAATTCTATTACCAACAAAAATGTGACTTTATTGTATTCGCCGGAGCATCTAGGTATTGTTTCACACACTGTGTGCCTGGCGGGTTTGTTTGAGGTCATTTGATTTTCTTAAATACTGCTTCAATCATCATTCAAACTTTTTAACTATTTTGGTACAATTGGTACTACTGCAGTTATCATCCATTTACATATACTTATAAAGTTAGTATACACCGGCAGGGCAGCGTCCGCGGGGTTAATTATTCATTACTTAACAAAGTAATACACTGGATTTGCATTAAGCACTATGTAAATTATTTTATGATCAAAGATCATGTGATATGTAACAAGTACATAACACGCACGCAACGCTCTGCAGCAGGCTCATCAGACACAGGTCTGCTCCTGATGTCTCCTCGGCGCCTGCAGCCCGGCGGCCCCTCCTGCGTGCTCTCCATCTCCTCGCCTACACCTGGATGAAACCACTTGACCTTAAACACACAGCCGCCCTCCCCGTCAGTTCAGTAAGTTCGACGCAAATGTCGTCTTACCAACCTGACTCACGGTCTTGTGATATTATTTGTGCGCGTCTGCAAACGCTTTATCTTAATTTATAATAAGCGATGGTTAAAAAAACTTCTGCGACAATATTTTTTCCGTTCCGACATCAACAGCATTAATACTTTTAGTATGCTCAGTAGGAAATAACCCTTCGCAGCCGTTTATATTTAACCAAAATAAATTTTCGTACAGACAGCGAAATATTTTCAGTAAAAGTTTATACAAACAGAACCGGCTCACTCAGCGGTCCCTCCGGAACGGGGCCCGCCGTAACGAGCGGACTCGGGCCGTTTAATCATGTCGTGAAAGTGAGTGCTCTTGTAGCTGACTGGTGATAATAAACTACTGAAAATTCTGTAAAACAACCTGGATCGATTCCAAGGCCATGTGACTCGTGAATTTTAAACATTGATATGGTATTTTTGAATCTGGTCCAAAATCTGCTCAAATTCAGCTCAAGTGTTGTTTCTGTTAAATATCATTCGGACGTCGTTTAATATAAATGAAATTAGGAAAAGGTACTCGCGTATTCAGCCGGTGGAACCTGACAGCGATGTAGTGGCGGTCTACACAAACAAATATCAATCAGCAAGATAATTAAGACAGAGAGAGAGAAACTCTACAGCTCGTGCTATTGTTGCGAGCAAACGATGAAAGCATAGATAAGGCGACAGAAGACGTTACGCATTTAAATGTAATTGAGATAACGGAACTGTGATAACGTCGGCGCGGCGGCGCGGCGGCGGCATGCACGCGGACTTTCTGAAGTACAGGTTCCAGGACGGCTACGACGGCGTCATCACTAAAACTAGTGAGTTACACACTAATCCTTTATATCACATAAACATTTCCAAAGCGGAATATCTGAAAACATTTAGGTGTGAACTGGTTCATACACATACGCACGCCGCCGGCCTGCAGCGGTCAGATTGTTTACGAGCTGCATCAGCATTCCGGATGAGTTGGTAGTTTTCAGCGAGGCTGCCAACTACACCCTTTGCGGTCGACTACTTGTTACAACTAGAAACAGGGGTACCAATATAAATTTATAAATTAGTCGCTATATACACCATTTCTGAGTTCTTCACGCTGAGCACGCTTTACTATCTTCAGTTCGATTGTCATTTTGCAACATTTTCACCTCCTAACTGGAGCCACGTTATTATGAACGAGAGAACTTTTTGTCTACACCTCAACGTCTCGCTCGAATCATTGTCTTATCAAAAGCTAAAGACGTTATACTCAGTTTGAATTCGTTTGCAGAGTTTCAGCTGGGTGTCCGGCACGTGCAGGTGCTGTACATGTTCCTGTGCTCCGTGGTGCTGGACGCCGTGCGGGGCTGCGTCGGCGTGGAGCTGCTGGCCGTAGCGGACCCCAGCCGCCGGAACGACACCTACATACAAGTGATCGCAGATTGCATCTTTCATAATCCTTTTAAAGGCCAGAGGCCGCAATTACATAAAAACCAATTATTCACGTACATCACAAATATTTTCATCGGGCGGTACTTTCATTGTGTTTGTATTTTGTCCACGCACTGTATTTGTTTTCGTGTTTGTGTTATGAAAGCACAGTTGCAGTTATATTGCAGATAAAACATTTTGAAACATAACAATAAACGATTGATAACCAATTAGCAAGACAAATGTTTATTTAGTTTTATTTCTAAAGGGAGACTGTAATGTTATGACGTACATTAATCTAATTACAGATTCACGATTGGAACAGCAGAGTACAGGGTACAATCCTTTCTTCATTCTTCTTCGGATACGCGCTCGTGTTGCTTCCCGCTGAACTGCAGCTGAAGAGGCTGGGCGACAAGTTCGTGATAACTTCCGTTCTTCTGATAAACGGTGCGCTGAGTGCCGCCATGCCCACCATTGTCAACAGGGTAAGTGTTACAGTAACATTCTATCTTAACGAAGCTAGCAGTACTTATGTTCGCCACGACAAAATACATTCACATGTAAACTGTTATTGCGATCGCACGGATGTTTACGGAGAAAAGCACACTCGGGTACAGAGCCAGCGAGATGAGCAGCAGCGCCGAGCGGCCGGGCGACGCCTGACAACAGCTAAAGCAAACAGGATCTCACTCGTAAATCAAATTATAATTGTGGAGTTATTTGCTGAAGTACTGTTTGTCTTGTTTAAAGGGATACCCGGGGTTTACTTAGGTCTAAACAAATTATGAAATTTAATGTAATGATAAAATGGAGTCCAAGCGGCGCGGAGTTTATTGTTATTTAAATGTTTGTTCGGGTTAATTAAAACATTAGGCTTTGCGGAGGATAATCCAACTGAGAGATCACTGCGATCACATCTGCGCCCATTACGGGTGAGGGGCGGCCGCGCGTGGTTTTTAATTTAGATCTGAGTTTCCCGAGACCGGATATCTCTGTAACGAACATGCTACAAGTAACTTTTATCACAATAAAAGACAGTTTGTTTTAATTAGCTCGTGAATTACTTCCTTTTTGCGCTGACGGCGGGCTGTGTTGCCCCAACAAACATCTCGCAATAATGTGACAGTAACACTATGTAAGCACGCGTCGACGCGATCAACACGTTTGTGACGTGCTGAAGCGCTGCCAGCCCGCAGCGCGCTGCATTGATTCCGGTTCGTAGTCACTCACCACCTCGCTTTCAAAGTCAAAGTCAATACTGTCCAAATAACTAAAATAAACGAGCCTGGCAGGGTCGATATCAGACAATTGTTTGACTTTCTTAACCGCGTGCGCCGCCGAGCTCAGCTTTCCCGCAAGGGTTGACAAATAGGAGTAACACTAAAGCCGTGAGTAAGTGAGTAAGATTATTCCTAAAAATACAGTTGAATCTTTAACAGTAATAACCTCATTATTAAGTAAATTAGGTAATGCAAACTCTACACATTTGGTTTCCTTACAGTTTACTGTAAACTGGACTATATTACTTGCCGTGAACCATTGTAAATCCTGTGACAGTGCACTGTTTACACCGTCATAGTTATGCTTGTCTCTATACACTCTAAAAATTAAGGAAATATCATCTGCAAAAATTACAATATTACACAAATTCTACACGGAGAACGGCAGATAATTACTGTAAATCAAAAATATAAATGGGCCTAAAATACATCCTTGTGGAACGCCCATTCGTTTTAGTGTTAAAACTTTCAATAAGAGTTTGATGTCTTTATATTGTTTACACTTAACTTGTTCCAGGATTGTACTTGGGACTCATAGCGGCGCTGCCTCTGACGGGCATGTTGTCGGAGTCCCGTCTGGGCTGGGTGCTGCTGTTCTACACTCAGGCGATGATGACTCTCTCCATGACTGCGATGTGAGGTCTCCTCACCTCCAGTTCGCCGGATCGTCACCAGGCCGTCGGTGACTTTGAAAAGGAATTTATAAAGGAGGCATCAGCCGGTTACCGTCCGGTTAGTGATATGCTGAAAACCTTTATACAGTTAAATTTTCCCAGAATCCGCTAACCAGCACTTATCCAGCATAATGACTTGGCTGTCTTTTAACGAGAAAAAGCTCCAATTAGGAACACAAACGTCACTTGGGCTTTTAATTAAAGCAGTCGTTTGCGAACTCGTCCGCGGCACCGCGCGTGTACAGCAGTAACCTAACACTCAAGTTATAGTGTGGCTTTGCGTTACTTGTCATCAGAGTAACCTTAATTTCTATCTACTACATCTAACACAGTCTACGATTCTACAATATATGTTAATTTTAAGCTCGAGTTGAACTCCGCGGTAGAATCAGATGAAAATCTCGAAGTAACGTTATACTATTTTTCATTCATTATATTAAAGGCCCCTCAAATGACTACTTAATTCGGTTACATATTAGCTTAATTAGCAGTACTTATTAGTAGCCAATCCCGCAGTATACAAATTGCTTCACGATCAACTCTCAAGAACTCTGAAGATAGAGAACTAAATACATCATACTTTTTTTGTTCCAGAAAAATCTTCAAAGGCCGTGGCGCAGTATCCCCGGGTCGCGGCGGGTGAGGGCGGCCGCCTGCGCACGCGCCGCCGCGAACGCTCTGTTCACGTTCTATTTGGTGGAGGTGCCCTTCTATATCAAATTAATGGGGTTTTCGCTCAGAGAAGTAATTGTTTACATTTGATAAACTCAGCTCTATTTACATCACGGCCTAGTCTCCTACTAATTTTATTTCATTGGCGCTACTTGCAAAATATAAGATAAAGATAAATACTCTTTATTGCACACAAAGTAAAGTAATAAACATACAAATTTATAAAAAATGACAATGTACAATGGGCGGCCTTATTGCTTTAAAGCAATCTCTTCCAGACAACCCACTGGAAAATAGGACATAAATAATAAGAGAAAAAAGAGAAGACAGTGGTGCATTAGATTAATATTAAAAAACATTTGAGAATAGGCAACAGCGAGAGGAAGGTACAGGTTAGATTTTAAAATAGTATTCTGTTAACGCTCTTTTGAAGGAAAATAATGATTTGGCAGTTCGAATGTGGTCAGGTAGGTTGTTCCACAAACGAACCGCCGTAGTGTTAAAGGAGTTATGAAAGAAAGACGAGGAGTGCACGGGAACACGTAGAGAGAGATTGATTGATGAGCGAAGGGTAAGGCTATGGGAGTCGGACATAAATTCAAATTGATTTTTTAGGTAATGCGGTAAGAGAGGATTGTAAAGTATTTTGTAAAGAGTACAAAGAATGTGAGTATTCCTGCGAAAGCGGATAGGCAACCACTTTAGTTTTCTACGAAATTCAGAAATGTGATCATATTTGCGAAGCCCAAATATGAACCGTATACATACATTCTGGATACGCTCAAGCTTATCTAGCTGCACTTCTGTTAAGTCGAGATAGCAAACATCAGCATAGTCGAGAATTGGTAGAAGAAGAGAATTCGCAAGCTCAACTTTAGTGGCTGTAGGGAGAAAGTTGCGAAGTCTTCGCAGGGAACTTATGCTAGCATACATCTTCCTGCTCACCTCGTTAAACTGTGGTGTCCATGACAAACGAGAGTCAATGAATAAACCTAGGTTCTTGACCTTGTCGCTATATGGAACCAAATTACCATTGAGATTGATAGGCGGTAAGCTCGGCTAGTTGATTTTATAAAGTAGTTTAGAGCTACCAATGATTATGGCTTGTGTTTTGGTTGGATTAATATTCAGGCCATAGCTTTTACACCAATTTGAAATACAAGCTAGATCGGAGTTAATTGTCTGGTTACCCAGACAGACGTCGCTAAGAGAAACTTGGGTATAAATCTGGAGATCATCAGCATACAAGTGGTAGGAAGAAAATAAGTCTAGAGTAATAGAGTTATATATTCTACTTCCTGTCCCTGTGTAACAAACGCCCACCGCACCGCACTTTTCGCATGCATCCTTTCAGAGCCCATCGCTTTTGTTTAATGGTAAGATTTCCAATTTCCAGAGTGCGCAGCTTGCAATGATCCCCTTCGCAGTGTTGTGGCTCGTTTACACCACTGTCACCCCGAGCGTCAAGTGGATCACCAAATCTGGACTCTTGGCTTACTTATTCAATTTAACTTATTTAAGGAAACTAATCAATGCACTAGGTCGGTGAGTTAATTATTTTCAAAATTTTGTTGTAGACATATTCACACCTTCTCGTGCAGTAGTGTAGAAACATTACGAGGGTATGATGTGTAGAGCGGCCTTGAACCGATTGTGTGCCGCTGCGAACACCCCGGCCGGCAGCTCGCGGGCCCGATACGCGCTCGTCACTTAATCCAACGTTCGCTTTCAGGAGCCGGCTCGATTGTGATCGGATTAACAGTTCTGCCCAATACGGAGGCCGGCGGGCCGTATTTCAGGTTTTCGATATTAATTGGTATTTTCGGATTACTTGGGCTTCAGTATTCCGATTTCCTTGTAAGTACATTTGATTTGGTACCCTCGAATTAATCTTGTTCACTTGCGCTTCCAGTAAGTCGACCTCTTTTATTTCATGTTTTTGTTAGCAATTTTTACAATATAGTTTTCAATAATATAAAACAAAAGTGGAAATTGTGCCCGCGGCGTGAGACCTCAACAGTGGACTTTGTTGCTTGTGCGCTTGCCGCATGCATATGTGAATATTCATACAAGGGGAACACAAAGTGTTTTTCCAAAATATTCCAAAACGTTCAAAACTGTTTTAACTTGTACAGGAGAACCTCCGTGATCTAACGGAAAATCACACAGGTTTACTGTTTACCGTCAGCAGTACCATCGCCAGTGCGGTGGGTGCAACGGTGCCGATTATTACTGGACTCATTCTCAACGCAGCGGTAAGTGATGCGATGTAGTAATGAAACACAAAACTTCTAATTAATTTGTTTGGATTTTTATACTTTTAAACCAGTAGGTAAGTACATTCGTTATCTTCTTTTTTATTTACATTTGTTTGCGTCTAGTGCGGAAGTATTGAAACTTTCTGTACAGTTCCAAGTACATTGTAGACAACATTTTTAACAACAGCAATAACAGGCGTACACACACACACACGTCTCAGTTGATATCCTTTTTATCACTTGTCTACTTACCTAACCACATGCTCCAACTAATTAATGTAAATATGTAATAATACGGTAGATTTACGGCGGCCAGGGTTAAACACACAGCAGCACTTGTACTGAGCACTAGTCTTTATAAAGATATGACACGATAAGATAAGATGTAATCGTCTACACCTGTTACCTGTAACTAAATATTACTTCACACGACACATCGACAGCTACACTATGTAACGTAATAGACTACAGTCTGCCGAGGCGACCTCTATCGGTCGTGATAACGATCCACCGAAATATTACTCAAAGGATAAATTTAACTTAAGAGATATTTCCGTTTAAATATTTACGGAACTAAAGTAGTCCACTTGATTTTCAAATGGATCTTATTCTCCGCGTCCTGCTGTTTCAAATATTCAAGTGATCTCACTTGCACACGACACCGGGAACAGTGACCGCGAGTCTCGGTGGAATTTGCACATCATGTAAGATAGATAGATAATAAGTTTATTGAAAATCAAAAACGACAATCAAAAATTGATTGATTGATTTTTTTACCAGGTGGTAGGTCTCTGTTGCCGGAGACCGTCTGGGTGGGTACCACCGCAGTGACTATTGCAACCGACAAATAGTAGTGTGCGAACATTACTGTGTTCCGGTTTGAAGCGCGCTGTAGCTAGTGTAATTACTGGGCTAACGAGACTTAACACCTTATGTCTCAAGGCGACGAGCGCAATGCGGTGCAGTGTGTACCATCTTAACTAGCGCCGCGTTGTCATGGGCAAGCGTATCACTTACCATCAGGTGAACGTCTTGCTCGACTCGTCGTATAGTAGCATAAAAAAAAAATTGATTCCGTGCACAATTCGGGCACGGGTGTATGTGGGCTGCAATGGTACAATGGGCCATAGCTAGGCTTTTTTTTCACCTACTGGAAGCGAAATACTGATTTTCAGTTACCGCCCGCGGTACGGTCGCGTACACAGTGCAATCCGCACAGCAATCACGCAATAAAACCACATTTTATATGTGATCAAACAAAAATTAAATCAAGAAGGATTTCAAATGTTTTTTAAAGCTATGAATTGAATTACAATTGCGCACCAGAAGACGTAGGTCATTCCAACACTTCGTGGCTTGATGTCGGAAACTGCCAGTGAACTGTGATTTGTGTTTATAATAAGATAGATACGTGCGAACACTCCTTATATTTGATTTTCCTAAAGACGCAGAGAATTTTTAATAACTTGTAAAACATTATACTTTGTCCAGGAAGAGCCACAGCGCTGGAGGGTAGTGTTCAGTTGTATGGGCGGCGCGTACGGCGCGGGCGGCGCGGCGCGCGCGTGGCTGGCGCGCGGCGGTACGGTTTACAACACCACATGCAACTATAACTAATTTCTCATTATTCACTACGTTTCTTTAGTGGTACAAATTTTTGCTCACCTGTCGGTTAAGACTAATGACTGCAATAAAATGCCAAATTCGCTTAAAAACGAATGCTTTATAACGAAATTATGAAATCAGCGTCGATTTCATTAGAAGATACTGAATTCGCAGCTCCCCGGAGTGGGCGGATGATAAATGATGGCAATTAATAGCTCGGGGGAAACTCAATCACTTTTTATGGAATTCGCAAAATTTAATATTAATGTTACTAAGTAATATTTATACGATGAAACATTAATTACCGGTAAAGATGTACAGCAATAGCTACGCCACCTTTTGTACTATAAGTACACAGTGCTACTTGGTGGTGGAAAGGAAACGTCGTTGCGGTGGTAACATTCTAGACGGTGTACGTAAGGGGGGGGGTAAACGGGTAAACTGTTATTATTTATTTGATCACAGACACAGATCAGTCAAAACTGGTTGAGGTGAACCAAAGGAAGACATTCGCCGAGCTGGAGGACGAGACCGCCGTGTGAACTGAACACTGGAGGTTAAGTGGCGAGCACTTAGGCACTGAGACAATAAACAAACGTAAACAAGTTTTTGGTTTTATTTCATAACTTTTTCTAACGATCTAACAAAATATTGTACGAGCACCACCCACCGGCGACACCGCAGTGTACGGCTCGGACACGACCAAATATATACTATATTAATCTACCTTAAAAATTAACGAAAATACACAACTAAATTGAACATCGAGGTGATGATGTAGGATTGTGTCCCGTTGAGAATTAATGTGGAAATGATAAGTGACGTTGGTACGTTGATGTTGAGTGTTCACCGCGCTCGTGCACTCCGGCAACAAACCTTCGTGATCTTCAGAGTAGTAGATTTTCGTCAACTAGTTTCGCATTTTACAAGTTCGAACTCCTTCAGATTCGCTGCAGCTTCTGAAAAATATTAAATAGTCTACACGTGAAACGGTACGGACAACCGGGGGCTATATTCTACGTCCGGATAAGCAAGGCCTATGTAATATAAAAACTTTATGTTGTGGTAAATTTTTCCAGTGAACATGGCGACGAGACCTTCCTGCAGGGTGTACAGAAAAGAGAGCTCCTATCTATTAACACATGTGACATACGGAAACAGACCACAACAGAAGACAGGTATGCTAAGTATAAGACATATACCTTCTTTTTGACTCTCGTCTTCGTTCCAGCTCTGTGTGTCGGCCGACATGAACACGTGGAAAATCAAATGCGCCGTCAGAATCAGTCCAGCCATGACGTACATCAAGATACGCCATTGGTACACGTTGCTCTGGAGAAAATTAAAATAGTTGCTGTCAACATCCTGCTCGAAGACATTCATCTTCAAGTTGGATGTATTCAAGCTTCTCGATTCGATGTTGTCACAAGTATTCAATATGCATCATGTAACGTAACTTTTACATAATTGGCTTTCGCTATTTCGGGGTCTGTTTTCTATAACTTCGCATTCGAATGTTTAACTTTAACTCTGTCCCTTGGACCTTCCCGGCCGCGGTGGGGCCCGCACTTGTTCAGCTTACAAGCGCATTGTTCGTTGATAATAATCAGAGCGAATTAAGTTTTTGTTATTTCAGACGTACTCCGACGCAGACAAACTATTAAATAAGTTCAACTTAAATAATTGTAAAAACAATGAAAAATCTCACCACATCAGTAACAATCGAAGACACCACAAAAGGCAGGAGTACGATCACTATGTTCGTGGCGGTGGTGCCGATGGCCATCAGCCCACCGCTGAAATTCGGCGCTAGATCCATGTAGTTGACCTGGTGGTTAAGAACAAGTTAGTCTCTCCTTCCATCCTAATTTGCTTATACTAAGTAAAATACATGAAATTGTAATGAAACCCTGGCGCTGCTCACCATCCAGCCCGCGTGGCACAGGCCTTGCGCCGTTATGGCCACCACAAACCAGGTGACGGCGAGCGCGACGGTGCTGGTGAAGGACACGGCCGCCGTCGCGATGGCCGGCACCACAGAACCTGTACTTGTTATTTCATTGTGAGTATGATTCATTAACAAACAAATACATCACGCACGACATCTGGTGCTAGAATAAAAATACCAACCGAGGTATGACGTAGGGATATGAAGAGGTACGTCTCGTTAGGATTCTTTAAACTGGAACCTTATAATGTTTGCACGCTTGTACAGCAATTGCATCGTTACTGCGATGGGACACAAGTATATCTACGAGTAGCTCAGGTTCCAGCACCATGAACTCACCAATTGAGTTGCACATAATCCTTGCACTTTTGACGGATAAGATTTTTCTGTTTGTGAAGAAGTCTGAAAAGTATCCGCCGAGGACCACCGCGAAGAAAGATGCTGCATAAGGTAGCGAAGACAAGAGACCGTTCTGAAACGAATAGATAAAATTGTCAAATTTCTGTTCGCATAATATAATTCGAGTTAGTTTAAGATTCAGCGTAGCTGGTTTAATTAGTTCTGTCTCTGAAACTATATATCGGAAAAGCAAATCCGTTAAGTGAGTACCGCCGCGAACCGTCTCACAGCGCGAACTTTAACTTAGTTGGAGTGATTCCACAATATAGTTCGGCGAGTCTAATGGCACCGATAGCGGGAAACTTTCACGACGAGTAGGAACGGACCCCACAGTATGTCCTGCTGTTTTTTTTTAATTGAAACATAATGTTTAAATGTGAATTAAAAATATCTGATGCAGAATCTAGAAGTTACAACATTGTCAAAAATATCAAACAGTTGAAACGTTATCTTTATTACAATTGAAAATCCTTCGACAGAGAGAGTTTTAAACGAGATTATAACTGTTTAGGAGCTACGTTATCGCAGTTAGATACACCATGCTAAACATATAACTATTTACTCTTTGCGTCGAGGGTTAAAGAAAATAATTGCTCACATTCTTGATGTCCACTTTCAATATCGCGCTCATGTACGTGGGCAACTGAGTGAAGAAGAACACGAACGAGGCCACGGTGCCCACGTGCGCCGCGACGGCCGCCCACACGGGCCGCGAGCCCAGCACCGCCCGCCACGGCAGCTTACGCTTCTGTCAAATAAATTAATTGTAGCATTTGTTTAAGTTTTGTATACACGAGCAGCGCCGGAGCAGCTGGTGTAGCGAGGTGCAGCACTCCGCGATCGGAGCCGGCGGCGCGGCGGCCACGGGGACACTTGCCAACCCTGCAGATAGTGGGTTGGCTTTAAACCGTCCGTCGAAAAGGAGATCCGCCGCAGACAAGTTTGTGCAAGCCTCTTTGTGTTCTGCTTGTTAATTTTAGAATCTCTTACGAGGCAGTCAAAAGATTATACGAAGGAACGAAAGATTATACGAAAAAGGCAAGACAGCAGCTATTAAATTTTAAAAATAATAATTGCAAACCACCGTACCCTCTTTAAACCGTCGTGACTACGCCCTCCGAGTATAAAGTCCTTCTCATCTTTCGAGACAGTCTTATGGTCCGAAGGCGAAGCGGCTCCGTAGACTGTCAGCAAGGCGAACAGGAGGAGGCACAGTGCACCAATTACCCAAAAGATAGAGGGCCACCCCCATCGGCCCGCGCCGAGTAACCCTCCAACCTGAAATGCTGCTACAGTACCCAGCGTAGTTCCTGCAGGAAACAAAGGATATGACTATCAGCTATTGGCTGAACATACATACTGATCATAAGGGAGGGATCACGATTTTTTAAAGCCATGATTATTTTAGGTTATAGCGACACGCAGCGCGCTCCGCTTCGGGACAGAAATGTCATGAGCACCGAGCAGGTGGGCAGGAGGGGCAGGAGGGGCAGGAGGGGCCTGCGGGACGCACCTGTGTACACGTAGCTGGTGAGGCTGCCGCGCTCGCTCAGCGGCACCCACTGCGCCAGCATGGTGTGGATGCCGGGGTAGAAGCCCGCCTGCGAGAGCCCCTGCACCAGCCGGCACGCCGCCAGCGCGCGCCAGCCGCCCTGCCGGCGCACACGCGCTGCTTGCCATCAACTACTTACGATATGGTACGAGGCCCTACTCGACTCTACGCGGCAGGGGCCCCCGGCCCTTACTTAATGTAATTGTTTAATAAACAATAAACATGTCGAGTGCATATTCCGAGTGAGACGCAGCGTTAGGTTTTAAAGAAAGAAACGTCATAGCGAAATAATACTATGTGAACATTTCTGTCGACTTAGCGGAGAAGCAAGATTGCAGTGTTCATGGAAAGGGACCGGAGAGCCCGAACGACATCCTAGCGATGAGATTTATCCAGGTTCGGAAACGACAGAAAGTTACCACTCACCCAGGCAGTCAGCCACGGCGTCAGTACGGACGCGACGCCGTTCACGAACAGGGCGATCTGCACCGGGATCTTGCCGCCCCATCTCTGGCTGACGAGGCCCATCGGCAGCATCATCACGCCTTCGCCCAAAAATAACGAGCCCAGCGCCATGTCCTGATGGGCTTTCGGCCAGCTGTACGTCTGTGAAGAGTCGCGTTCACTCCTCGCATCGGCGCCGCCCTCGCCGCAGTACTCGTGTGTCCGTTTACATGTGAGTGTGTAAACCGACACACGGGTACTCGTTTCGCAGTGACCGCGCCGCGCCGGCACTCATTGTATATTAATGTTGTTAAGTTATTTTGCAAGTCGAAATGCACCGAAAATTTTAAACTAACAAAACAAATACTCAATAAATATGCTGAGGATGTATCAGCCCGCGTCCTTATCTCCTGGCAGCGAGTGGCTAGCTGCAAGAGGGAACACTCCCCGTCGGCGCCGCTCCGCTGCGGCTGCACCTTGCTGCTGCGATGCACCAAGTCACCACAAGTGGAAGCTCTCGCGACTCACACATACTTGGAACATTGGCGGCGCGTGCTCCGTCGCGTTGGCGCGCGGCTGCGTCATGGCCACCACGGTGACCCCGAGGTGCGCGCGCGCCATGTACCCCGCGCACAGGCTGCACAGCAGCAGCAGCGCCTGCACGTGCCGCACGCCGCACCCGCGCACGCGCACGCACCGCGCCGCGCCCGCCCGCTCTGCAAGCGGTTTATATTTCACTTCTATGCTAAATACATAATATGTTCGTTACGTGTCGCACTGCAATTAATACACTACACTACTCTGGAACTCCTTGTCTGAAGAAACTCGAAATGCTTCAACAAAGCATATGTTTAAAAAATTGGTTCGTAAACACCTAAATCAAATACAGACATCGTAGTACTATTTATGTATGTGCATTTATGTAACCCTATACATGTATCTATAAAATATGTAAGTATGTATGTATATGTAAGTTTATGTATATAAATATATGTATTTATCTATATGTATGTATACACATTTCTTTCTTTTTATTTCCATACCATATTTTTATGCTAGATTGCCACCTACCACAAGTTGTCAATCTCACCTCACCAAAGGTTGGCTGGTAGAGAATGCCTTCAGGCCTTTTGTATTCCTAATGTGGTACAATAAAGAATAAATAAATAAATAAATAAATTAGTATATTTACAGTTAACTTGATACCAACTTATATTGTGCTGTTGTCCTTAGCTAAGAGCTTCAAGTCGTACGAATATGTGTTACGTACATGTCGGAGCACCGCCTCCAAGGCGTTTGTAAAGAAATCATGACGTCACGTTTACTGCCGGCAGGTCTCTGTTGCCGCAGATCGTCTAGGGTACCCCGCAGTCACTATTTCAGCCACCAAACAATAGTGCAAACATTACTGTGTTCCGGTTTGAAGGGCGCTGTAGCTAGTGTAATTACTGGGGTAACGAGACTTAACACCTTATGTCTCAAGGCGACGAGCGCAATGTGGTGCAGTGTGTACCATCTTAACTAGCACCGCGTTTTCATGGGTAAGCGTATCACTTACCATCAGGTGAACGTTGCGCTCTTCTCGTCGCATAGTAGTATAAAAAAAAGACATGGAATCGCATTTCGCTTTCTAATGTTTATCCAACAGCGTAACCATCACATACAGATGTGTACGCTGCGGCGAGGCACGTGAAGAGAAGAGAGTGCAACCCTGGAGGGGCTGTGTTGTGACGGCGAGGTGGAGGTGGAGGTGGAGGTGGGTGTGCGGAGCGCGTCGAGACTCACGGACATTCACACAGCGGCTGGTGCCGGCGCGGTGTTGCCCACACAGTTTGCGTGTATTTTTACATTTTCATATTACTATCATTAAGTAATATGTTGCACGCTTATCACCACTATACCATGGGCTTATATTTTACACAGTATGCGTGAGATGTTATCTCGGCGTAGATAAAGAAATTCTTTTAGGCAGTGCGAAATTTAGTTTAGCTAAATTATGAGACATTTCTAAATACATAAGAAAATTACAAGACTCACATTAAGTTAGGATTTTTAAATTGTAGCAATGATATTTAGTATATGATGAAGTTTTTGGGTTTACGAGTTGTATAACATTCTGTCTTAAGATTGAGCTTAATGTGGTGCTGTGTGGGCATCCTAACCAGCACTCCGTTATGGGCAACTGCGCGGTTACTTTCTAATACACATGATTAATCCGTGACGCAGTAGATCTAGAAGGCTATGTCTAGCCTTGTGACACGAAGCTCTTCTTGGTTTACCTCCGGGGCCACGTTATCTATCACCACCATCTGATATTGTCAATCCGCCGCCGCACCAGCGTTGCTGTTCCGACGGTCAGCGTATGAGAGCCGGAATATTCGGTGCGGACACACTTCATACTACACGACCTCGTTATATTTAAGTTATGTATAAAGCTAGTTAATTTATTTATACAATTTAAAAAAAAAGTAGATAGTTTTTAATTTGTTATTATTTTAAAACTGTTCAAACGTAAGGAAATATCCTACTCATTTCGACGTAAAAAAGTTTTCGACGACTTCTCTGTTACAATCACCTTTGTTATTAAAAACTGTACATCTTTTGATTCGTCGATTAAAACTTATGATCTAGGTAATATCACAGATTCATTTTTAGATTTCAACAACTCACCAGACTTTTCGCCATCTGAGACTTTTTTATATTCACTTCTGGTCATTATTCTCCTATGGGTTTTGACCGTTCACTGCGAACAGCGGACGCAGGCACTCTGAGGAGCCGCTCCTGGAGTGAACTTCTTTATAATCATCTCGAGTTAATCATATAATACCAAAAGTTAAAAGTACAGTCGCGCGCTGCACCGACACGCTTATTTGTTCGTTAGACGGTTTTTTTAATATTGTAACAATAATCGCCCACACCTTCGGTACACAAGAACAGAAGTGAGAACTTTATTAAAACTAAATTTTACGGATTTTATCGCGTTTTTATTTCGTTTGTTTATTCCCGACGTTTCGACCGCTTTGCAGCAGTCATGGTCATTGCATTAATAAATGTGTAACATTCGCGGAAATATAAGAAATCATTAAGTGAGAACTTTAAATTAAATTTAGTGTTTGGCGGCAGGTGAACTAACAATTTGTAGAAAATCAGAACAAAGTGTCCGCAGGTATGAAAATGAAATATTCAAATATAAATGTATTTTAGTTGCGAGTGGACGGTCGCCGGCGCGCTCGGCAAACAGCGCTATCGCAGCACTCGCGCCTCGCCGCGGCTTTTTACATTTTTTATTTACTCGCTATTAGTAAAATTTGTACATTTAATACGTAATAGTAAGTCTGTGTGTCGCGATCCGCGTGCGATGTCGCGCAGGACAAGGCACCGTCCTTCTGCAGTACTGCATGCGTGCACTGCACAATCTAAAGATGGTGCTCTTTTAAAGCTTTATACAAACATTAGTATTACACAGAATTTTTTATAGTTTCACATTCACATAGAACTACATTGTTAGAGTATATTTTATAACTCTACAAACTAGAAACTATGTGGAATTACACGCTCTACGCTAAGCTGCTACTCGTAGCATTGTGAAATTTAATATTTAGACCACAACGTACCAGCGTTCCTCGCTTTCATTTACGAGAGACTCTACCTAAAGTTGTTAACACTATATACAACAAGTATTATCAAGCAATATTCCGAGCTTTTAAACAATTATAGAAATAAATTAATATGACTAACGTACTTCAGCCCCGGTGTCCGCATTTCCAGCTCATCGGCAGATATAGTCGTGTGGTCGCAAAGAGTCGCCGCTCCGTTGAAATACAGGAGTGTGGGGCAGAGCAGGCTCATGATGCCGCAGGACCAAAACGTGAAGGGCCGGCGGGCAAAGGGCTCCCTGCGAACAGGCCCGCCACTCGAAATGCCAATATTGTGCCGGACCGGGAACCTGTAAACAATGAAACTGATACATGATATCTGTACCGTGTACGTTTGCTTAAATTTGTACTGCGGCATCGAACGGTTACTGAGTTTACTTAACGGCCTGTCTGCAAATTAAATGGAAACGTTCAGCAGCGGACGAAGACAGGGCCTTTCCCCACATACACGTAATTACAGATTATCTTGTATCCTCCGACTGCATTACTCCTGCGGCCGGAGGTAGTGTACACCCAGAGCGAACTGAACGGCGTTACACAAACATGTTAAGGAAGGCTTCTTTTGTGTACATACTTTACAATTAATCAGCTAGCGCAATAGTTATTCAAGAGTAAGTTTACTGACGGTTTAAAAGCTAACCGTATGAGAAGACCCTGCGAGTGTACTGTGCGGAGGTCCAACGGCAGCGCTACAGAGAGATGGGTAGTTTCTAATGTGACTTGTGTAGACTGGTCTGTATAAACATTTTATAAACGGGCGTCATAATTGAAATAGGAACTGTTACCATTGCTGGCCGGTGGTGAATAATATCCGATGCCATTGCCCGGAGCCGGTCCAGTAGCCGATAGTCAGCTCGGAATGTAAATGGCGGCGGTCTCGTTTCCGTCGTACGTTTCCACTGACTTTGGGTTCCCGATAAATAATGCAAATAAGTTAATACTTGTTACACACAAACACAGCCGCGACGCGCCCGCGCCGGCTCACTTATCAGATTGTCATAATATGCTGCCTTCACTTTTGACGGGCAGGCTTTCCCGGGTAACTCCATGTTAATTGAGGATTTTTTATTGCGTATTACATAACCGTTTAAATTACATAATGGTTTAAGTTTATGCATGATTAAAAGCATGTTTTGTAACAAAAGAAAGAGCTGTCCTCCTTTGATATATTCGTTCCGTCCGGCGCGCCGCGTGGTGTGCGTCTACTGTTATGTACTATTACAGGAATTTAAATTTCCTCCTGCTTGCAGTACCGGATCGTTCGAGATGTATAATATTTTACATTATTATTAACTTTATGTAAATCTTATCAAGGTCACCTGTTACGCAACCCTCTTCACGAGCAGTGTGTACGCAGGCGTCATATAACTTACGTGTGATCAATTTCTGATGTCTGCGTCATATATAAAACTTGATAAACTAAACTCTTAAGACCTACGAATGAATACTATGCTAAATTTAATTTAACAATTCAACGATTAAATATGTACACACGTTATCAGATGCAGCGGATCGTTCCGAAGATCGGATCCTATCGCGAAAGAAATGTCGGCGGAGGAGGTTGGCTACACGAGCGTTCCGGTCGACGAGAAACGGGCAGGTTGGTGAGAATAGTCATCGATGCGGCACTGCTCAAGGAGTCTTTAACGTGCGGCTACAGTTTCCCAAGCCCAGATGAGCGAGAGTCAAGAGGATGAGCTCTCAGGTTCTCCAGATGGGCCACGTAATGGAACTGCACAGACGAAACTGTGTGGCGTTATGCGCACGGAGGCAGTGGTAAGAGAGCGTTATGCGCACAACCAGCAGCATCGCCTCTGTAGAGAAGATTTCCAATTCGTGCAGCAGTAATACCAAACGAGGGTCAAAACATTTTTAAAAATTTCGAAGTACTCTATTTTACAGTCTGTATAAATTCTAACCAAACCATCAGGCTGTACTGCAGGGCGAGGGCGCGCGCGAGGAAATTACAAAACTTTAATCACGACGCTTTAAGAGTCCTCTAAAAATCAAATTTATCGTTAAGTTATACAGAAAAACGATATTATACATTTTAGTAAAAACTTTTCAGTTATTGCTAATGTTTCATGAACAAACCGGTCTCCAGTACACGCCCGGAGACGGTACAATTTAGTCCCCTTGGTTGCTACAGTGAAATGTCAACGCAGTTTTATCTTCCAGATGCTCCCGAGGTCAAGCCTCCGAAGGGTCTCGGCGTGCGCCACGTCCAGGCTTTCCTCCTGTTCATCAGCTTGTCCACCGGGCTCTCCATGCGCGCTCACCTGAGCGTCACTCTGGTGGCCATGACGGGCCCGGGCGCGCGCAACGCGACTTGCGCTGAACAACTACAGCTTCAAGTAGAACAAACTAATTTAAGTATGATCGTATCGAGTTCTGCTTTAGGTGAAGACGTCCCGAGCAAAATCCCCGTAGACATTTGTGGAGAAGATGAGGAAACTTTTTGGAACGTTCACCGGGTGAGTGTTTCTTATTAAGTGCTTTAAACGGTTCGCGCTGCCGCGGGCAAACATTTTCATTAAGACATTAAGACATATTTAAGGTTTTTTAGTTATCATTTTACTAATTTAATCAAGTTTTTAACAGTAGAGATAACACATCGTTTATGTTTCTTACTTAATTTAGTAATAATTAAATAGTAGCAACGCCGTTCCGTGTGCACGTTCACTTTTGCGACGCAATACCTCCGGCAATGGACTGTGTAACATTTTACAAAGTCGTGTCTATTTGCTTGACGCAGACGTACGATTGGTCAAAGCCGAAGCAGGAGATGATACTGTTCGCGTTCTTCGTGGGCTACACGAGCATGATGCTGCCCATGGGGCTGATCGCGCAGACCTTCGGCGGGAAGCTGCCGATCTGCGTCGCGCTCGCTGTTAACGGAGTACTCTCCATATTGACTCCGTGGATGCCTTTATTCGTTAGTATTAAGTTATAATAAGTTTACTAAATATCTACATCACACAATTGCACAGACCTTCCGATTTCGCCAGATTTTAATAGTTTTGAACCATTTTTATGAAGAGCAATGTTTACTCTCGCAGTCTAGCGACCTCCGAGCCCGCCCCGAGTTCACGGGTTAAGACCAGAAAGTACCAGTAATTACATCTATTTTAATATCGTTACGATTTGTCCTTGTCTCTCCAACTACAAACTAGTCGGAATCGTCGACTTAATTCTTAGTGCAAACTAAAGATTTTGTCTCGAGCTGTCTCCAGAAGCAGATAAGAGCCAATGCCGGTGAGGCAGCGCGCGGCGGTGCGCTCCCTGTGCAATAACTTATTTTACATATCGATGAGCAAAAAGCGCACTTTTGCTAGAGGCTAGCTTATGTCTTACCAGCAGCTGACGGGCGAGTCCGGCTCGTCGCTTAGCACAAAATAATTGAATGTCTTCTGAACCGACTGACGCGTCCCAGGGCGGCTGGATATCGGTGTGCGTGGGCCGACTGCTGCAGGGCATGACGCAGGCGGCCTACTTCCCCAGCATCCACACCATGCTGGGCAAATGGAGCCCGCTCGCCGAGCGCGGCCGGCTCAGCACCTACGTGTACACAGGTCAGCCTTCTTGGATTTTCAGTTCGGCGAGAGGTTTAGTTAGCAGCACATCTAAACAAATAGAATATTACCGACGACTCTAAACAGGAATATGTCTCGCGAACAACAAGACTGATGATGAACACATTTACAGGTTCACTTCAGTGCAACCACCTCTACGTACATACACGTGTCGGGTATGTCCAGGGTGACCCCGCGAGATGCAGGTCTCTATGGCCAAAACTAACTATTAAATAGGGACTAATAAAATGTACGTAACTAAAGCTACGCGTCCCTAGAAACCAAACACATTGTACGAACTTCAAGTTAGTGTGAGCGCGTGCTTAACTGAGTTATAAGTTGCAGCCACTCGCGTTCGCAGCTGTTCAGTGCTTGTCGGCCGCGATGTCTGCAACAATGTTTAATATGATTTATGATGGGAGTTACATTATAAATGTTGTTGAAATCATCATCATCATCGGAGCCTTAGGAACAGTCTTTACTGCTCCGCTCCGCTCGATCTCGTCTCTATCTAATACATAATTCTATGGTGAAATTACTAGACAGTAAATACATTTAAACGTAACTATATTTTTTAAATTGCGCTTATGATTAGTTTTATCAGTTACGGTATTTGGATTTCACCTACTAATACGCTTCGCACGTCCGTAAATAATACTCGTAAGATTCAACAAATGACACACGCGCAGCCGGCGCCGCAAGCCCCGGCGTACGCTCGGCGCCACTCGGCAACTCCCGCAGAGCCGCTCCACCGCACCGCGTACGTACATAAATTAGAGACCTTTTGACGGTTGCCCGAAATTACGAACTAAAGCGCAAGATAATCTCGTAAATTAGTTTACGGCGGTTGTTACGATTAGTTTGTCATTTAGACTTCACGAGTTCGTGCGGACCCGCGGCCGGCGGCCGGCGGCTTCAAACTAATTTTATTACTCTCTAACATATAACTGAGAGTTTGACAAAGTTAAGTATGTTAATATTATTAACGTGATTTTATCTGCAAACTCATGTATTGATATGTTGCCCAAAGTTACTTCGATGACGGACGTTAATGTTTGTAGTCATCTTCTACATTTGTTAGCTTAGTTCGTTAAGTCGAAATTATCTCAATTTGACAAACAATCAAAGGCTTCTAATGGAATTCACCGGAGCGGGGTGAAATTTAATGAACGAAACAATCAAGTAATTTAGACACTTAGATGAGAAGCAAACGTTCAGAACCCGACACTAGTTCTCTAATTACTACTCGGCGCAATTGGTAATTAATCAATTACCCTTCACGTAATATAAATAATATTGTTATTGGTCATAACAATTTATTTTGTTTATAACTAATGTCGTTTACTGTAGCGATATACAGATAGACAAATGAACATGTGTTAGCGTTATCACAAAAAACACATAACCACCTGGGTGGTAGGTCTCTGTTGCCGGAGACCGTCTGGATGGGTACCACCGCAGCTCCTATTGCAACCGACAAATAGTAGTGTGCGAACATTACTGTGTTCCGGTTTGAAGGGCGCTGTAGCTAGTGTAATTACTGGGGTAACGAGACAACGCCTTACGTCTCAAGGCGAGCGCTATGTGGTGCAGTGTATACCATCTTAACTAGCAGCACGTTATCATGGGCAAGCGTATCACTTACCATCAGGTGGACGTCGCGCTCGTCTCGTCGCACAGCAGTACGCGCGGGCGAGAACTCAATTATTTTGAACTACCGTCAATTCGCGTATGACGATCATTGATAAAATTCGTGCCGCGAATGTTACCTGAAGATTGTACATAAGTGCATGTCGGCGAGTGCTTATGCATGTATTTTATTTATGAAATAAAATAACATTTATGTACATTATACTTAAGAAATATTTATAATGTTTATAAGCATTTTAAACATACGCAAACTTTGTGGCGCGCTTTCTCGTAGTAATGAGTTAATCGATGTGATTGGTCATAGTCCAGTCCCTCTAGTAATGGAAAACCATGTTTGCAGTATTGTGCAACGCAACTATGTTAAGAAAATACCTTTTATTTAATGTTCTTGTAGCACGCATCCGTTTGAATTTTTAACTTGCTAAATTTCACTTCTCTGCGCTTTAATGAAATAATGGTCTGTTACTAATCATAAAGCAAAAAAAAGTTATTGATTTTTTTCGTATTAAGTTATGGACAGAAGTTAGTAAGTCACCAAACACCTCGTGTAGGCAGGCAGGCAGGCAGGCAGGTAGGTGTAGCTCATATTTACCCATGCAATGCGCTCATGTTAAATTCTCTGTTAATATTTTACACGCCGCGGTGGGCAGGCTCCGCCGCTAATTTCAACTTCCGCTTACGGATTTCCGTTCCCATTTCCGCTCGGTAATTAAAATTTTTGGCTGAATACACAAAATGAATATTCTTTTATTTTGTATAAACATTGAACTTTTAAGGCTTCAATGGATTTAAGTGCAAGCCTGCGTGTTCCTCGCGGCAGTGATGCAGTATACACACTACATAGATCTAGTACAACGTTCTGTTTTAGAAACATGTAACCAGTATTAAATCGAAACAATACCGGTAACTGATACCGAGATTTTATTAAAGAGAAGAAAAAATCTTCTCCGATCAATTTGTTGACATTCTCTTTGAAATATAAATATACCATCGCTCAACAATCTGGACGAATTTTTCATAAGTATTGTTTTGTGTCTACTTTTATCCTTGTTACACTCGGTTTCAAGACGCAGCGCTGCTGAACGTACTACTGAATTCATTAGGAGGCCGTAACAATGCATACCTTACTTAAATACCAACATTATGAAAACAATGGTTAGAATAGAACAATCCCTGAACAATACAATAAGCGAACAAAGCAAAATGGAACGTCTGTCTGTCTGGCTGCATTAACATAAATTACGTGGGACAATATGATGCGATCCAGCGTTTTAAAGCTCGTTCGAAGACAAACTTGAATGTTTAATCGAAAAGCCGACCGGATTTGTACCCAGATCGCAAACAATAAGTGTGTAGGGAACAATCCAATGTTTGTACGAGTACGTACAACACAGGGATGCAATAACTGCATGCGTAGTCCGCTTGCTTGTGGTGTGTGTAATAACTTCCGTTTTGTTATTTGCAGGTTCCCAGTTTGGCACAATATTGGCATTTCAAGTGGCGGGCCTGTTCGCTGGGATCCCTTCGCTCGGCTGGCCCACCACGTTTTGGTCCTGCGGCATCATGAGCCTCCTCTGCTTCGGACTCCTGTATTTCTACGGAGCGGCGACTCCCTGCGACCACCCGACTATATCTGCTGAAGAGCTGGCCTACATTATTAAAGACGGAAAAGCTGACACCGGGACTAAGGTATGTGTGCTTGTAAGATCAGCAATCGCAATCACCGGTGTTCTCTAACGGTTTACCGAGCCGCTTATGTAGCCTACAATTCGTCGTTAGAGCTCTCACAAAAACCTGCACACTCCTTTGCGGAACGTTGCTGAATACACACTCAGTGAGGCGACCACATAGCCCACTCGTAGAAGTGTTTTAAATTTATTAGATCCCCGGTTATAAAGTTTTCATTTCGTGTAGTAACGCGACGTGTGTACGACGTGTTACGATCTGAATATTAGCGAGACATTACAGAATGCATATTTTTTTTTCAGCGAAGAAAGACACCGTGGAAGCATATATTAACGTCGAAGCCCATCTGGGGTCTGGTGGCGTCGCATTGCGGCAGCGCCCTCGGGTATTTGCTTGTATTCACTCAGATACCGATGTACATGAACAAAATGCTGGGCGTGGACATAAAGCGGGTGAGCACGCTAATTAAATACAATCAGCCGCAACTCGCATTACTGCAGCCGCACGGCACTGTGAGGCGAGGGCGGGCGCCGCTGCGTTGTTACAGGCACGCTTAGAACTTACATGAACGCAGTCGCTTTCATAAAAATATTAATGACGTGAGTATAAATAAAACTAGCTGATACTCGATCTAAAGAAATTAAAAGCTAATTAAAATCACCAATTTAATATTAACAACTAATTTAACAACTTCTACTGCTCTTTCTCCCCAGTCGTCTTTGAACATCTTTCAACAAACCGAACACATCTCTTTTTATTTCTGGAAAACCTGCCGCGACCTGTCGCTTTTATCTTCTAATAAATTAGATTTTCACCTATACATAAACCTGCGATTTTACAGTGTATAAGAGTTCGTGCGAAACTATCTGCTTTACAGCGATCGACAAAACCCACAGGCGTTGTTTTTGTAGAAATTGCGATTTTATTGTATTAACGACTTCCTCTTCTGTATAAAAATTGCATCGCGAGACTGTGCCTAATGACAAGTTAAGAGCGAACGGTATATATGACGGGTACATAAAATGTAATCATAAACGTAATGATTTTTAAACGATAAATTAAGTTTATTATATAAAAGAACGGAAATCAGCAGGTTTACATTCAATACTCGACTAATCATGATCATACTTTAAAAAAAGCCTCGGATTGAGAACGTACTCGCGGCGCTATTCAGATTCAAATAAAAGGAATAAAGATAATAGAAGGATTACTGGGGCTCTCTCACGAGGATTGTATACAACTTGCAGAACGGCGTGTACTCCTCCCTGCCCTACGTTTCAATGTACTTCACGACGCTGCTCTTCGGCTACCTGTCCGACCTGGCCGCGAACAGGGGGATCATGTCGGTGACTAACATAAGGAGGACGGCGAACACAATCGGTAACCATTAATAAATAAATAAAACACATTTTTTATGGAGTGTCATCTGCAGAATGGACTACCACTGAAACGTAGCGGTCACCGCACCGGCGGCCACAACACGAACAGAGCTTCCTTTAATAAAATTCCTTTTCGGGAAATATAATCACTTCCACTGCTCCCGCCGCTCCTGGCGACCCTCTCTTTCTCGTTTGGATTCAATATCAATTTTTCATGGTCTATTTGTTTGCCGATGGGACGCTAATGAAAAATATTTTATTTAGTCTTGTAAGCACTCGAATATAAATTTATAATTACAAGTGGCTTCCGCGTACGTCCTCAGGAATGATGCTCTCTGGACTCTTTTTCATCGGCTTCAGCTTTGTTAACGACACCCTGACGGCGGTGATCGTGTTGATATTGTGTATGGGCCTGCACTCCGGAGTACACGTGGGATTCCACGTAAGTAAAACTTTAAGCATTCTGTCGGGGTGGCGCTGCGCGGGACACGCCCGTCAACGGTCCGCAGCGGCAGGCCGATGGTGACGTTTGAATAAAATACACACATCAAAAAAGTGTAAGCAATAATTTTTAAGTCTTTTCTCACTCAAAGTGCGTAGGTATGTGACTTTTTTGTTATTGATGACGTACTCGGTGGTAGTAAAAAAAATATTCGATTAAGTTTGGTTTTTTTTTCATAAACTTAAATGAATGGGAGTTTGTTTGAACTTAAGTGCGTTTTTATTGCTACGTTTAGTCTTGATTTCATAATTTTACCAACCATTTAAACAAAGTTAGCGACAAAATTGAATTGTTAGATATTCTTTGCGTCATGGAGCGACGTCATGTGACGACAAATGAAATGCAAAGAGCTGTAGGGATGTTGCAAGCGGGAAGTAATCAATCTCAGGTATCTCGGCATTTTGGCATTCATAGAAGTGTTATAACAATTAAAATTATTTCCTACTGACTTTAGTGAGTGTTAATTATTAAACTCATGATCACATCTGTAACATTCGCTGTGTGATCGTATTCCTATAAACCGCATAATATCTTATTTTCATAAAATTGTTTTCATATTTTTTCTTTATCTGTAGATAAATCACATAGACTTGGCACCGAATTTCGCGGGATCACTCATGGCTATGGGTAACATGATCGGTAACTTATCAGGACTCGTTGTTCCGGTACTGGTCTCTAACATCGTGGGAGACGACGTGGTAAGTTGGACCGTCCAGGGAGAGACTACCGCCACTGAAGTTGCTGCGCCGGCGGGATGCTTTGCGTGTGTTTAGTAGCGGAGCGCGGCGGTGTGCTCATCGGATCAAATCGGTCAATCGGACAAACGCCTCCCCCAACGTTCTCCACTCCAAACGGGTTTGCGCTGTCCGCATTTAGTGGTTTCCCGCGACCTTCACCTGATCCGTCAGTCCACCTTGTGGGAGGCCTTCCAGCATTGTGTCTACCGGTCATCAGATAAATCCTGAATATCACCCCGTTCTTTATAATGTTCAGGGATAAGCAAAAAGTCAATCTCTTACTTATGCATCGGCATCTAATTTTGAAAAAGATAACATTGTGCTCACGAGCAGCCGGCGAGTGCGAGCGCGATGTCGTCCGATGTGTTGTGAGCGCGATGTCGTCCGATGTGGTGTGAGCGCGATGTCGTCCGATGTGGTGTGAGCGCGATGTCGTCCGATGTGGTGTTACCAAATAATTACCTAAAGGATAACGACTCGAACCATTAACAATTAGCCTTGATAAAATCTTCTTTGTAATCCATTTTTTTTTTGTTTCAGACCAATCATTCAAAGTGGCAAATATTGTTTATATTATTTGCGTCCCTGCAGTTCGTAACAAATTTAATTTTTGTGATTTTAGCAAAGGGCACAGTACAGGAGTGGAATTTCTACGGCGAAGAAAAGAATGGTAACTTGAACAAAGAATTTTCATACAACTCTTTGGTATGCCAGCCTGAGGGCTCGAGTCTCTTTCTTTAATTATGATCCCTTATCTGAAACGTTTAATAAGTTCAGTTAATGTTACTTGAAATTCTGGTACTTTACGCAATGGCAGAACTCTTTGAAGTAACGGCCGGACATTACGAGTGACTAAACTTTTTCTTGTTCTGTGACAAACTTGTACATATAAAAAAATTGGTAAAAAGCCATCAGTCGACGAACTGTTTAACTATCGACTAAGTAGCGACGATCGTAAAAGTAAAGATTTCTTTATTTATTCTACTCGTGAAATATTTATAAAACACTGAAGTTATTATTTTTTTTTTCTTGGGTACATGTACCATAGCTATGCATAGTAAAGGAATAGCAAGTGTCATAAAAAAAGAGGGACCGGAAGCCAATTATTTACGTAAACATTATGGAAGAGGACCGAGTCTTAAGAAGAAACTTTTCAACAACAATAACTCCCAAATATTGTGCATAATTATATCTAACCACGTATATTTTCTAGATGAACAAAAAGAAAAAAATTTGGCCATGGTGGACATGAGAATTTTCGAATCGGAAAAATTAGAGAAAATAACATCCAGATCGTGAGGCGCCGGCGACGGGCAGAGGAGACTAGTTGGTGCTTCGGAGTCAGCCTGAAAAGATCTGTTAATATATTTTCAATGTACTCTCCCTAAATAAAATGTTTCGTTTTAATTTATTTGGGTTTTTTTATGCGAAAATGCGACGTGACGAGCAGGACACGTTCACCTGATAGTAAGTGACAGGCCGGCTTGTAACCGTGAGGTGATGCACTCGTGATGCAGCCGGCAGCCCAGAGGGTTCAACGCGATTTGGTATACATTATTTCACAAAAATCTAGCCGATCTTGTACCGTTTCCTTTGAAGGTAACACAGCCTTAATCACTTGCCACGTTCCCGCGAGAGGACCGGACCGCTATTGAATTCCGACAAAAAAGTTCTCAAAATGTAACTACTAAATAAAATGTTACTCTCGGCGATACAGACACACAGCACCGCGTAACGTACAGGGTGAGTGCGTAGTGATGTAGCAATTATGATTTCTGGGATTCGTTTAGAGGGGCTGGAAGCAATAATAAATGAACGGTGGCCAAATCTACGTAACAACGTGTATAGGTTCGTTCGTTTATGGTCTGACTTCCGGCACGAGTCGCGCTTTACATGGAGATTTGCAAAGTCAACAACAGAGTAAGGGTAACAACAGGAAAGGTAAATGGTGGAGGAAACGCGAACGTCCCGCTCACGAGCTCGGCGGGAGACTTCGCTCAGAATGACATGATTAGCAAACGTAATCACGCAAATCTTGATACAAATATTTTAAATTAGATTCATCTGCGGCCCCGCGGCGCTGCACTACTGTGATGTGAAGCTTCTTGCTTCGCGTGGCCCCTCTGCAGCTCACGAACTGTTCCCCAACCGACGATAGGAACTCACTTCTACATAGTATAAAGAATGATAGCAGTACTTCGTATACAAGTCGCACAAAAATAGTAGCGTATTAGTAAATTGAGGAACCAGGAAGCGGTGTTAGTATAAGCTTAAATAAAAAACCAAAAGAAGTGTTCAGAGTTGACGTCAGAGGAAATTACTACAAGCGTGCACAATCAGACATGACTGGGGAAATGTAATGAATTACAATAAAATTTTGCGCAAATTATTTATTGTGTAAACATATGTAATGCTGAGCAAACGCAGGGCTTACGCGACGAGCGGGCGGAGATAGCGGGGTACCGTCGGCCCGTACATTGTCTGTCTGATTTAACACGTAGTAGTTTGAAATGAGCGAGGAAACTTGAGATACAACCAATTTAGATCGGCTTCAAACAACAGAGTTGTAATCGGTTGAACCGTTTGTGAGCCGCCGCCACAAGCGGACCCCCGCGGTAACCATCACCACATTTAACTTGGTCCGTAGCTGTAGCGTCTACGCTGTAGCATAACAGATCTCTTTACACAGAACCCCGCGTGCGATGGACCAGAGTGGCACCGAGTGGGGTTCAGAGCGCACGCTGCGCTTGCGCCGTGTCCGCCAAATGGTTTACAATTGAGCTCAAACTGAAAACAGACCGTCAATTTTTTTAACCATACTAATCAGTAACGCTTATTTTATATATAATGTATTTCTTTCTTTCCAGTGGATGTACTAAATAATTGTAAACATTTGAATGCTTGCTACTAAGTAATTAGTATTTTGTAACCACATTCTTGCAAATAAATTCGATTCGATTTGATTTACGAAGTCGTACAAATATATGCGCACGCGACTGTACGTTTATTTTGCTCGTTACGTGATCGAGTTGAACGATTGAAGTTCATTCCGGCAGCGGCGCGCGCGGAGTCCCCGCGACCTGACGACGGTTACAAAAATATGTCGGAAAGTGAATATAAAAAAGTCCCGGCGGACGACACGCCCGGTGAGTTGTTTAAATTAATATAATATCGAACTTACAAAAAGAGAGGTGCTCAGTGTACAAAGCGTCCGTGGACGACCGCGTAGCGCGATCGTATTTCCGAAGGTTTATTATACGAGGGTGATAGTTAACCCGGCGGGTTCAAAGAAGGTTAGGTCAGCTTCATGCACCAACCGTTTGACAAGGAGAGGAGAGGTTTTTTTTTGTTATCAGTATTCAAAACCCTATGACCTTATCACAAGCAACCTGTACAACATGTAGCCTCCAACGTCGTACGGAGGCATCTAAATCGTCACTCCTCTGGCAGGCTATGAGGTGTTATTTCAGTTTAGACTGAAATAGCACCTCTTTTTTTGATTACCTGGTTTTTTCAAAAATTTCTTATTTAACTGAAACCGTTTCTGCTTAGCTCGGGGTTGTTTAAACATCAGAACATTACAAAACGACCAAACAAACGCGTGCCGTAAAATTCCTGTATATATACAGACAGACATACTCGTACGGTTAGGCAAACGGTAAGTTTACAACAAGTTCGTTCTACTTTTTTTTTTTTATTTAGGATAGACTAGTGCTTGACTACGATCCCACCTGATGGTAAGCGGCGATGTAATCTAGGTGGTAAAGCGCACTGGTCTAGAAGAAGCCTGTTCACTCTTTTCTTGAAGACCCCCACATCATACCTGGACGGAAACACTGGAAACACTTTCGACTGACGATCCGGTGAAGGTCGCGGAAACCGCTGGATGCGAACAGCGCAAAGCCGTTTGAAGTGGAGATCTTTGGGGGAGGCCTTCGTCCAGCAGTGGGCGTCTAGAGGCTGATGATGATAGTGGATCAAGTAAAACGCAATTAAATCCTCAGGCGCTCAGATACGCGTCGTTATCATTTAGTCAAAGTTAATCAAAAATATTCAAATAAGGAATAAACCGGCACCGACCGGACCTCGCGCTCCGGACCTTGCAATAAGTGTAAGAAACTCTGCGCGCTGTATATCTTCATATCTACATATCTACTTCCTCACGCGCAGTGCGGTGTTCAGTGCAGGTGACGGGGCGTTATCGAATTGTTCGCGTTTCGGGCGCGGCGGCGGAAACTCGCCAACTTCACATTAGCATTAAGTGTAATATTTCACTGAAACCGTCGCTGAAGGTTGCAACCTAACGCGAGTTAGTACCGGAGGGGTTAGAAGAAGTATAGGAAAATGTTGCTGTGCGTTGTTTATTGAAAAATCCTTAGAAGTCTGGGTACCGCTAACTTCGCTACAGAAATTCCGTGATCGGCCCGAGAGCCCGGCGCCCCGCCTGCCCGGTGTCTGCTGGACCGGAGGGGGGGGGGGGAGCTTTTTGTTAAATTATAGTAATTACTGTGTATTAAATACATTTTGTTTTGAATGATTGAATTGAAATTGAACGTGCACAACGGACGGCTCTGTCCGAGTGGTGGCACAGGGCGCTGTGCCGCCGCCGCGATGTCGCACTGCTGCTCGCAGCGGCTCGCAGCGGCGGTTGTGTGGCGAAAGCTTTCCTAATCGTTTACATAACAAATAACAAAATTTTATTATATCAATTGTTATCGTACGAACTGAACATCTTTACACTATATATATTATATCGACGCATTCGCGTTAAGAATTCATTTGATTGTTAAAATTTCATCATTTATAGTTTTAAATTCAATTTAGAAAAGTGTTAGCGTTTTCACAAAGACTAGTAAAATGTATTGTATCATATATTGTTGGCAACACCGCGGCGCGCAGGCGCACGGCCACGTGACCGCGCTCCACACAATTACTAAATAAAATGGCGGCCGGTCGTGACGCGGCTCTCCGACGCGCCGCCTGCTGCTGCAAGCTTACTTCTTGAAGACTATTTAATGTTAAGTGGAAGCTCAATCTCTGTTCTCCGGTTCAAGCTAACATATTCATGGTCTTCAGTATAGAACTGTAGTATAAACCGCTTGCAGAGCGGGCGGGCGCGGCGCGGTGCGTGCGCGTGCGCGGGTGCGGCGTGCGGCACGTGCAGGCGCTGCTGCTGCTGTGCAGCCTGTGCGCGGGGTACATGGCGCGCGCGCACCTCGGGGTCACCGTGGTGGCCATGACGCAGCCGCGCGCCAACGCGACGGAGCACGCGCCGCGGATGTTCCAAGTACGTGTGTGAGTGTACGTCGCGGGAACTTCCACATGGTGTGACCTGGTCCATCACAGCAGCAAGGTGCAGCCGCAGCGGAGCTGCTGCGGCGGAGCGGCGCCGACGGGGAGTGTTCCCTCTTGCAGCTAGCCACTCACTTTGCAGTTACTGACAATCATATAGTTCATAATTATTTATGCAATATCGTGTGTAATAGCCTGTATATATAAAAATAATTGCGTATCGCTGGTGAAAGAAATAGAAAGAACTGCGAAAAGAGCAGACGCGTTAATGGTATTACTTCACAGACGTACAGTTGGCCGAAATCAACACAGGAAGTAGTGCTGGGTTCTTTCTTTTTGGGCTACGGAACCATGATGCTGCCGATCGGCCTGGTCTGCCAGAGATGGGGCGGCAAGATCCCGTTGCAGATCGCTCTGTTCGTGAACGGCATCACGTCCATCCTGACGCCGTGGCTGACCGCCTGGGTGAGTGGTACACGGCATGTCTGAGCAGCGGTGCCGTGGCGCGTCCGGTAGTGAAGGCATTATTTATAAAGCTGACCGCAGAAGTAGATCCATGTGAAGTGACACAGCGGACGCGATCGTTCACTCGTAAGTCTTTGCACTTCGGCCCTCCAAAGCAGAAGAGTTCCGCCGCGCGGGGGCGCGCGGGGGGTGCGTGCGTGGTGCCCCCTGCGCGCCCCCTGCCGCGTAGAGTCGAGTAGGGCCTCGTACCATATCGTAAGTAGTGATGGCAAGCAGCGCGTGTGCGCCGGCAGGGCGGCTGGCGCGCGGGGGGTGCGTGCGTGGTGCCCCCTGCGCGCCCCCTGCCGCGTAGAGTCGAGTAGGGCCTCGTACCATATCGTAAGTAGTGATGGCAAGCAGCGCGTGTGCGCCGGCAGGGCGGCTGACGCGCGGGGGGTGCGTGCGTGGTGCCCCCTGCGCGCCCCCTGCCGCGTAGAGTCGAGTAGGGCCTCGTACCATATCGTAAGTAGTGATGGCAAGCAGCGCGTGTGCGCCGGCAGGGCGGCTGGCGCGCGGGGGGTGCGCGCGTGGTGCCCCCTGCGCGCCCCCTGCCGCGTAGAGTCGAGTAGGGCCTCGTACCATACCGTACGTAGTGATGGCAAGCAGCGCGTGTGCGCCGGCAGGGCGGCTGGTGCGCGGGGGGTGCGTGCGTGGTGCCCCCTGCGCGCCCCGCGCCGCGTAGAGTCGAGTAGGGCCTCGTACCATACCGTACGTAGTTGATGGCAAGCAGCGCGTGTGCGCCGGCAGGGCGGCTGGCGCGCGGGGGGTGCGTGCGTGGTGCCCCCTGCGCGCCCCCTGCCGCGTAGAGTCGAGTAGGGCCTCGTACCATATCGTAAGTAGTTGATGGCAAGCAGCGCGTGTGCGCCGGCAGGGCGGCTGGCGCGCGGGGGGTGCGTGCGTGGTGCCCCCTGCGCGCCCCCTGCCGCGTAGAGTCGAGTAGGGCCTCGTACCATACCGTAAGTAGTTGATGGCAAGCAGCGCGTGTGCGCCGGCAGGGCGCCTGGCGCGCGGGGGGTGCGTGCGTGGTGCCCCCTGCCGCGTAGAGTCGAGTAGGGCCTCGTACCATATCGTAAGTAGTTGATGGCAAGCAGCGCGTGTGCGCCGGCAGGGCGCCTGGCGCGCGGGGGGTGCGTGCGTGGTGCCCCCTGCGCGCCCCCTGCCGCGTAGAGTCGAGTAGGGCCTCGTACCATATCGTAAGTAGTTGATGGCAAGCAGCGCGTGTGCGCCGGCAGGGCGCCTGGCGCGCGGGGGGTGTGTGCGTGGTGCCCCCTGCGCGCCCCGCGCCGCGTAGAGTCGAGTAGGGCCTCGTACCATATCGTAAGTAGTTGATGGCAAGCAGCGCGTGTGCGCCGGCAGGGCGGCTGGCGCGCGGGGGGTGCGCGCGTGGTGCCCCCTGCGCGCCCCGCGCCGCGTAGAGTCGAGTAGGGCCTCGTACCATATCGTAAGTAGTTGATGGCAAGCAGCGCGTGTGCGCCGGCAGGGCGGCTGGCGCGCGGGGGGTGCGCGCGTGGTGCCCCCTGCGCGCCCCGCGCCGCGTAGAGTCGAGTAGGGCCTCGTAACCATATCGTAAGTAGTTGATGGCAAGCAGCGCGTGTGCGCCGGCAGGGCGGCTGGCGCGCGGGGGGTGCGCGCGTGGTGCCCCCTGCGCGCCCCGCGCCGCGTAGAGTCGAGTAGGGCCTCGTACCATATCGTAAGTAGTTGATGGCAAGCAGCGCGTGTGCGCCGGCAGGGCGGCTGGCGCGCGGGGGGTGCGCGCGTGGTGCCCCCTGCGCGCCCCGCGCCGCGTAGAGTCGAGTAGGGCCTCGTACCATATCGTAAGTAGTTGATGGCAAGCAGCGCGTGTGCGCCGGCAGGGCGGCTGGCGCGCGGGGGGTGCGCGCGTGGTGCCCCCTGCGCGCCCCCTGCCGCGTAGAGTCGAGTAGGGCCTCGTACCATATCGTAAGTAGTTGATGGCAAGCAGCGCGTGTGCGCCGGCAGGGCGGCTGGCGCGCGGGGGGTGCGCGCGTGGTGCCCCCTGCGCGCCCCGCGCCGCGTAGAGTCGAGTAGGGCCTCGTACCATATCGTAAGTAGTTGATGGCAAGCAGCGCGTGTGCGCCGGCAGGCGGCTGGCGCGCGGGGGGTGCGCGCGTGGTGCCCCCTGCGCGCCCCGCGCCGCGTAGAGTCGAGTAGGGCCTCGTACCATATCGTAAGTAGTTGATGGCAAGCAGCGCGTGTGCGCCGGCAGGGCGGCTGGCGCGCGGGGGGTGCGCGCGTGGTGCCCCCTGCGCGCCCCGCGCCGCGTAGAGTCGAGTAGGGCCTCGTACCATATCGTAAGTAGTTGATGGCAAGCAGCGCGTGTGCGCCGGCAGGGCGGCTGGCGCGCGGGGGGTGCGCGCGTGGTGCCCCCTGCGCGCCCCCTGCCGCGTAGAGTCGAGTAGGGCCTCGTACCATATCGTAAGTAGTTGATGGCAAGCAGCGCGTGTGCGCCGGCAGGGCGCCTGGCGCGCGGGGGGTGCGTGCGTGGTGCCCCCTGCCGCGTAGAGTCGAGTAGGGCCTCGTACCATACGTAAGTAGTTGATGCAAGCAGCGCGTGGTGCGCCGGCAGGCGGCTGGCGCGCGGGGGGTGCGCGCGTGGTGCCCCCTGCGCGCCCCCTGCCGCGTAGAGTCGAGTAGGGCCTCGTACCATATCGTAAGTAGTTGATGGCAAGCAGCGCGTGTGCGCCGGCAGGGCGGCTGGCGCGCGGGGGGTGCGCGCGTGGTGCCCCCTGCGCGCCCCCTGCCGCGTAGAGTCGAGTAGGGCCTCGTACCATATCGTAAGTAGTTGATGGCAAGCAGCGCGTGTGCGCCGGCAGGGCGGCTGGCGCGCGCTGGCGGCGTGCCGGCTGGTGCAGGGGCTCTCGCAGGCGGGCTTCTACCCCGGCATCCACACCATGCTGGCGCAGTGGGTGCCGCTGAGCGAGCGCGGCAGCCTCACCAGCTACGTGTACACAGGTGCGTCCCGCAGGCCCCTCCTGCCCCTCCTGCCCACCTGCTCGGTGCTTATTTCTATCGTCAAGCGGAACTGCGCCGTCGTGTGCAAATAACATGAGGGTTTTTAAAAGTCTTTGGCGTATGTAAAAAAATTATTGACATGTGGGTCTACTAATGAAAAAGCACCGCCCCCACCAGCTCCCGTGTCAGTTACCAGTATTCGGCGCGTTGCGAATGACGTCGAAAATTTCTGATTAATGATCTAATTCATAATGACTGTTCAGGAACCACGCTGGGAACCGTCGCGGCGTTCCAGATGGGCGGAGTACTGGGAGCGAGCCGCTGGGGTTGGCCCTCCACGTTCTGGTCGATTGGTGTTCTGTGTCTAGTTTTATTCACCTTCTTGACTATCTTCGGAGCCGCTTCGCCTACTGACCATAAATCTATATCTCAAGACGAGAAGAATTTCATTCTAGGAAGAGTCGATGATGGAGTGAAGAGGGTATGACGCATTTGTTTACATTGTAAATTTTCAAACTTTCAGCTGCATTTTACTGTAGCTCGGGACAGCTGCTGGTGCACACACGAGACCTCCGCCGCGAGACGACGTCCGTTTCGATGATGTTTACGTTACTAGCGCAACTACAACACCTTCTCCTGACTGTAATCGGGTACAGATTTACTGTAATTAGTAATTTTCGGTTTGATTACTGCCGCAGAAGCCCGCGATGCCGTGGCGGGCGGTGCTGGGCTCGCGGCCCGTGTGGGCGGCCGTCGCGACGCACGTGGGCACCGGATCCTCGTTCGTGTTCTTCTTCACTCAGGTGCCCACCTACATGCACGCCGTACTGAAAGTGGACATCAAGAATGTGAGCAATTATATATATTTCTTCTTCAGGCCTAGACTGAACACGACGGATCTGATCGACATTAAGATCTGCGTATTTCCATCATTAAACCGAACGGCAGGGCCGGGTTTATTTATATCAGTTTTTTCCTAATTCAATCGGATGATCGCGCTTAGTGTTCTGTGCTATAATCAAAGGATTGTATCTTTATATTTCAGAGCGGTCTTCTGTCTTCGCTACCTTATGTAGCATCATTCTTCGCGGTGGTTCTCGGTGGATACTTTTCAGACTTCTTCACGAATAGAAAAATAGTATCCATCAAGAATGCAAGGATTATTTGTAACTCAATCGGTGAGTTTATGAAATTTTGTCGCTCATTATATTTGTACTCGTACAATTACATATGATTGATCTCTCGTGTCCGCGGTCTGCGTTGGTGAAGTTACCATTGCAGAGTCCCATACAGCCTGCAGCTATAGAAATAATAAAAATTGGTAACAAAGTTGCGATGCTTGCCGTCTTCATCTAAGCCATCAGGGCGTTGGCTGTCGTATCTTGTACCACCAGCTCACCATCCTGTAGATCCATTCGAGCATGAATAAATCTTAAACGATAATCTTCTAAGTGTTCTTGTAAAAGTTAAAATATTTCATTGCACTTCATAACAGTTATGTATGTAAATAGTTAATAAGCTATATCAAACAGTATGGTATTCACAACGGCAGGCTCGGTGGTGCCGGCGGTGGCCACGGCGGCCGTGTCCTACACCAGCGACGTCGCGCTCGGCGTCACCTGGTTTGTGGTGGCTCTGATGGCGCAAGGCCTGTGCCACACCGGCTGGATGGTGAGATTCAAAACAATCCTAAGCATAAGAAAAACCAACTGGAGCCCAAACAAAAAATTCTACACGATGCGAACAACAACGTAGTCGGCGTCGACTCCGCGCGCAGCAGCCCCGTGTAAGTCGGTGCTGTGCAGAGCTGGATAACAAACTGTGTGCTGTCGCTATTTCTGAACATTCACGATGTTGGGAAGCCGCTCGGCTGGCTGCCGCGTGCTGCTGCACGACTCCCCACCCCACCCAGCACCGCCCCACTCTCACTTAGCACCATGTGAAATTGCGCTCGAGGGTTAGCAGTTTGTCTGTAGATAAAGGTAAATGTCGATGACCAGCTGAGAGAAAGTAATATACGTGTTTTCTATTACCAGATTAACTACATGGATTTGGCGCCAAATTTCAGCGGAGGACTGATGGCTATCGGCAACACCGCCACCCACGTAGTCGTCGTACTCCTACCGGTCCTGGTGTCCTGGATAGTCACTGACGTGGTGAGCGGGTCTTCCTCTGCTCTTTAAACTACTAGAAAATTCCGCCAAACACTACAGTCGCCTGCCCGCGCACCGGTTCAGGAGAGCGGCCACACTCGATTAACTACTTTTTACTAATATTTCTTTCAACTTTAACAAATAATGTATTGTTGAGTTCAATTTATTTATATTTGTGCTGTCTGTTAGTATTTCCACGTAATCTGTTGCACGCTGGGTAACCAGAGCACCGCGCACCTAACATGACCATTCATTTTAACTTATCCGTTTTTGAATGTAATGTTAAAACCGCGTTACTGTAAAATATTTTCCTGTTAATTTTTTTAAACAAAGTTAAGTATCGTTTGAATCATTTTACTCTTCACATTGTACGAATTACTTTGGGTATGGTCAAATACAAGTGTTTGTTAATTGATGTAATTTTGAATGTATTACTTCCATCCTGAAGTGCAGCACTGTGCACAAAGTCAAACAGGTTGTTCCTGATCACAAACTGTGATTGCACTGACCTTCGTTGTCGCCACTCGGCGGCGACGCGACTGTCCGGGCGTCATGTCCGCTGTGTAGTGCCTGCCTAGCTGTATGGTTCATGTGCCCTTTTATTTCCAGACTAACGTGTACCAATGGCGCATCATGATGTACATCATGGCTGGACTGATTCTGTCGATGCATCTGATTTTCCACCTGTTCATGTCGGTCGAAACACAGAGCTGGAACGAAAACGAGAGTGAAACAGTAGGTACGTGTACATTCAGAGACCGGCTCTTATCCCGGTCTACGTCACTTACATGACTTCGTAAGTACGAACGACGTGTCATGAGTGATGACTATTTATTAAGAATGAAATCTTTTCTATTATTACTTGCTTTATTTAATTTTTGTTGACGGAGGAAATTTTGATTTTTTCAGAGGCTCCGAACAATGTAAAGGAATTGGATATCACGAAATGTCAAAGTAATCGATGACGACGAAAAAGAATCTGCTACTTAATACTCTTGTTATTTTCACGGTATGCTTAACATTCAAGACTATGATAATTATTTCGATAATGATCGACTACGAGAAAACCTCGCGTGTGTAATAAAGTTCTTGTACTAAATCAATCGCATGTTTTACTTAAGCTTCTTAAGGAACAGCTCCTGGTCGTGCACACGACTCGTTTGACGGCACACAGTGACGGAGTCGGAGGACCTCAGGTTCTGCGTTAGGACACTTAATTGATATCATTGATTGCACTACATCTGACCGCAACTATAACATCGGACCGTGCACGGGCCGCCGAGACCACACTAATAAAAGAAAGTGCTGCCGGCTCCCGCGGAGGGTCACAATGTTTTATTTAAGTTCGTTAAGTGGGTGCTTTAACCGCTAAGTCGTAAAGTCGGTCCGCCCCGGTCGCTGGCCGGTGCTCTCGTCTGCCGCCGCGCAGACAATGTGCAAAATATATAATAAATAGATAATACTATGGATGCGAACAGTTTCCATCCATCACGTAAAAATTAGTGACTCCTAGATAACAAATTTCATCTATTACATAATTGTGACGAAAAGTGCCCGCTGTAAGTACTTATTCTGGGGCCTAGTAGCAGTAAGTGTATGTGTCAATGTTAAGAGCAATTATTAACATTTAACTTATTGTTTAATATTCTATTACATCTACACTAATATGCATCAAAACTTGTCCAGCCGCATGCACACGCCGGTATAAAATTGATGCAGCCTTATATGAAATAAAGCAATTGGAACTTCGGTAAACTGAAAAGTTTAATAGCATTAAGAAAATTTAAAGAACGGGAAGCGTGGTTAAATGGTAAAAAAAATGAGATTACTGTCGTTGTCACCATTCTTTTTCTACAATATTTTAAAAGTAAATAGTTTGGATTGTAGAGGAACAGTAGCAGCAGCAGCAGCAGGAGTAACATGAAGTTTTTTTTTTGGTAGGTACGATTTCCCTGGTATGGCGGACAATTCGCAGGGGCGCCTCCCTCTAAGTATCAGCGCGCACCCCGGTGCTCTTCTACTTGTGCAATTAAATTGCACCTGTCGTTTGTTTAAAGAGTATTGTAATTAATGACTTATTTCAGTTGCATGCGGTCTCGTCATGACTTAGGTTGCACGAGCAGTGCAAGCGCAAGCTGCGGGCGAGTAGCGCGCGCACCAGCTTTGCGGAATAATACGTGCGCGGCCACACACGCGGTACAGCGTCGCACTACCCGCAGGTCACGAGGCGCCGTTTACCTGAAATCGCGTAATACTGCGGAAACAAGTTGAGCACATTACTATCTCTGAGGATTTTCGCGTTCAAAATCATAAGCAAATACTCGCGTTGATACTTTGACAACAGAGTAATCAAAAATACGCGCAAACATTGATTTCTCCGGCAGAATGCAGAATATTCCGCGTCTGATACTTTTCATTAAAGAAAAACATTAAATTAATCTTCTGAAGATTGAAGCGGTGTCGTGCATGCTGCCGCAGTAACTCTATAGTATAGAATTGTTTCCTGTAAGACTTCTCGGCGGAGTTTCTTATAAGGTCACACGAGCTTTTTAAACTGGACTTATCGACGTGACAGGAGTCAGACAAGCCGAGCTCGTCCACGTGTAGTCTGGATGCCGACGGGTGATACGTCACCCGGAACACTACACGCAACGAACGCTACTTAGATATAAAAAAAAAACGCTAAATTGTAGAAATATTGACAAAATTAACTCGTAAGTACAGGTAGTCATTAAATATTTGTTTATGATAAGTGTCGACGGTTTAAATAGATGCTATAATTTCGTACTGGTGTCATTGTGACGCGGCTGCGGCACACACCCGACGCAGCGCGGCCCGCCGATGGCGCCGGACGAGAAGCAGCGAGCCGCGCCCGCCGCGCCCGCCGCGCCCGCCAGCCGCGCCGAGTGCGAGCCGAGAGGTAATTACTCTCAGGAGACGGCGCAGGACCCCGCGGAGAGGATGTACTCGCTTTCAGTAAAGCAACCGCGCACGAGTGCCGGCGAGCGCCGCGCCGCGCCGTCGGGAACGAGCTCCCGTGCAAACGTAACTGGATCGTTCTCGTAAACTTCAACAACTTGTAGGACTTCCTCCGCCGCTTCGTACTTTAATTACCGACAAAACAAATTTCATGTTTTTTTTCATTAATATAATTATAATATTTTTTGTGCTGTAAATAAAGATACCTATATATCTATCTCCGTAGTACGGTCTCAAAAAGTAAATAATTAAACGAGGGAATTACTTCATACCCCGCCAAACAGTTTGTGGGGCGGTGTAGCCGGTGGCGCCATTGAATGAGAGAGACTCGACCGCCCCACCGGCACCGCGTGGTGCTGCCGCTCACCGTCGGATGAACGTCTCGCCCGTGCCGCCGCTGCGTCTGATAAAAAATACTTAAAACTTCTTTTACGTTCTGTCACGTCTGTATTTCTGTGCTAAGCTATATGTGTACAAAGAATAGAAAATAATAATCCATTAGTCAGCTGATACGTTGTAATACAATTGTGTAACGCGCAAGGCTCGTCTTGCACAAGTAAATAAGCACCGTTTCGGTTTGATCTACAACAGTTCAGATAACGGCGCGAGGCGCGCTTATCGTTGGAACTTGTTTATATGAATATTTACATCCAGAAGTTGACGTCATGATAAGAATTGATTTAGTACTTAGTTCTGCTGTTTATCAAGCTAAAAGAGTATGAAGTTTTTGTCGTCACCGTAACCGCATTCGCACCGAGGCGAGAGCCTCGTCTGCTTCTTCCATTTCGCGTCGCTCGATCCCACGCGTGGGGTGAGGCTCCTCTCGGCCTTACAAACTCTTTGCTTTCGCTTAAAGAGGATTAAGGGTCCCCGTCGCCGCGGCGCCTGTCCGCTGTCGCCCACTATTCTTACGTTTAATAATTTTTCCCAGGTTGGGGCTTCAGACATCAACAATGTCTGATCTTGTTCTGCTGCCTGACGACTGCGTACACCATGAGGGCCTGTATGGGAGTTGCCTTGGTCGCGATGACCATCAGCGACCACGATATCCACGAGCCAGTGCATAACTTAACAAATTCAAGTAGTAGCGATGACGATGAATACAAAGTACAAGGAGTTCTAAGTGCACTATTGTTGGCGAACCCGGTAAATGACACCGTTAATTGACACCTTTAATTTGGAGAAATTAAAGTTTTGAAACTTAAACTTCTTTAGCGAATGTCTTCTCGTTGTTTATGTTTAACGCGCGTCTATGAGTCGTACGGGCGCTCGTTTTCAGTGTATTCTTCAGTTCTATAATGCGGTACGCTCTTATTGCTAAAGAATGTCAGACACTTGTTATTTCTAACAAATCATTTAACAGTCCCATAAAAACACCCCGAGCTCGTTTTTGTATTAAAATCGTAGACATTCAATTCATATTGTTAATGGCTTTGTGGTCGAGAGACATTGTAAACTCTTTTCACTGCAGTATCCGAAGTTTAGGTGGAACAAAAAGATCCAGGACACCATCTTGGCGTCGTTCTCGTGGGGGTACATGCTGCTGCAGATCCCGGCGGGGCAGCTGGCGCACCGGTTCGGCTCGCGGTACCTGCTGGCGGGCGCCCTCTTCATAAACTGCATAGTCTCGTTCGCGCTGCCCTGGGCCGCCTACTACGTGAGCACTTCCGTCACCTCCGTCACGGACTACAACAAACTTAGTTTTACACTTATTTAAATGTACGTCCGCAGGGCGGGTGGATATGGGTTGTAATATGCAGGATCGCACAGGGCCTGAGCCAGGCCTGCATCATCCCGGGCATGCACACGTTCCTCGGCAAGTGGACTCCGCTGAGGGAGAGGGGCCGCTTGAGCGCCTGGGCGTACGGAGGCGAGTGACTACTTAAGTAAACAAATCGCTCGCGTTGACTCGGCCCGGGGAACAGGGGCCCACGTGTACTCCACGTGCGCAATGACTCGCGGCCGGTTACATAGTGAGCCCAGCGTGGGGCGTGGGGCGCGGTGGTTCAATGAAACGGAACGCTCGGCGCACTCACCGACCAAAGAAGAAGAATCTCGATCAGAATGTAGCGCCGCTCCCACTTGTAAATGACATGGGATAAAGATGTATAACAAAATAACTTTACATGAACACTTTTGTATTGAAGCACAACCTCGAACGATGTCCCGGACGGGGCGCCTAATTTAACGTACTCGTATAACCGTTATTTCAGGCCAGGCTTTGGGACCGGTGATCGGTCTCCCGGTCACGGGCTTCATCGCGTCCTCGCCGCTGGGCTGGCCGGGCATATTCCGTTTCTACGCGGTACTCTCGGGAGTCATCGGCTGCCTCATCTGGCTGATGGTCGCCGACACGCCCGCGAAGCATCCCAAGATATCGTGGCTCGAAAGGCAATACATAGAGAACGATATAGGCTCCACGGATGATTCCAAGGTAAAAGTCAACGTACAGAACTGGCGCCGCTTCGTGTGCATAGGTTTCATGAATGATTCCGCGGCGTGCGGCCGAGAGCCTGAAGCGACGAGCCTTTTGCGAGAGAAGTTTCTAGAAGACGCTGCGACGCGCGGCGTCCGGAATGCCACGTGCGCTCCATGTGGCGAGCGGGTCGGGGTCGGGGTCGGGGGTCATCTTGAATGATTATCTCGTGGTTACGAAGGAAAACATAATATTTTGTTCTATAAATACTTGTCCGGTCAATGTTGAACGAATATTATTGTGAGTCCCTAATAAAGATAAAAATTGTTACAGACAGATCTTTGTCTACTAAAATTTGATAGAAACGTTTTTTCCGGTGGCGCCGCCGCGTCATAGAGAATCGTCCGTTAAGCACATGTTATTTCTATTTGTGTATAAACATCACACTAAAACGTTGGACTAATATCTTGATTAATTTATATTGTTAAAACGAATCATTTTTCCCGCCGCAGAAACCAAAAACAGTCCCGTGGACGAAGATCTTGACGCATCGCGGAATGTACGCAATAATAATAGCGCACATCGGGCAGACGTGGGGACAGCTCACGCTGTACTCCGAAATACCGGCCTTCATGGACAAAGTGATGGGGGTCAACATAAAAGCGGTGACTGTTTACGATTTATAATGGTGGGACTGGCTGCAGCAAAATGTCACTCGGGGTCTGGACGCCGCTGCTCTGCCGCTGCTCTGCCGCAGCACCAGTCACGAGACTTTCCACCCGTGAACGCACGGCGGCGCATTTTGTTTAAGTCCTTTACCTGTGATCCTCCTGCTTGTAAACTATAAACTCAACAAAGAGAGAAGTATATAGTTAATTGATCTTCGTTAATATCTCAACAGAACGGATTGCTCTCTGCCCTTCCCTTTTTCGTGATGTGGTTCACGAACTTCTTCTTCAGCTGGGCTGCAGATCTATTGATAGCAAAGAAAATCCTCAGCGTCACCGCGACCAGGAAGCTGGCCAATTCTATAAGTGAGTGCATATACTGTAGGAAAAACAGCAGCGGCGCGGGATGAGGGGGAGGAGGAGTTATAAACAGATCAAAGTATGTCCCTGCTAGTCTTCGATACACGCACCGAAGATATTACTCTAGAAGATAGGTTGTAGGTTCGAATCATTCCATCAGTTATCCATACAGCTTATATTCTGAAATGTAAACATACAGTTAACAACATTAATATCGACGCTGCTTAAAGCATGGTTATGCATAGTGACACATCATCTAAACTGCCGAACGATTAATTTCCAGGCAGCGTTCCCGCCGCCGTCTGCTTAACGCTGCTCGCGTTCGTGCCCAAGAATGTGATCGTCGTGGAGTCGGTGCTCGTGGTAGTCTGCTCGTTCAAAGTGGCAAGCCACGTGGGAGTCTACGTGAGTGGCTCACTACACTACTTGGATATGATATCTTATAATTTAGTGATTTGCCAAAGCTTTCAACCCGTAGCTGGCAACATTTAGAAAAATCAAGAAATCGTTTTAAAATATAAACTTTCTACATAGGTGTCTTGGCGAACGAGGGCACACATGTGTCTATTGATCCTATTTTTAGGAAACAAATCTTCTCTCTGCTTCTCACAAAAAAACTTCTCCCGCCGTCGCGGGTCATTTCGTCTGTGTCAAGAATCACAATTTCTTCCCGCTATTTCAAGAAAACTCTTATTTTTAATGAAACGGCTCGCTTAGCACCAATGTAACGGTCCTCCCTCCAGTAATACATGATAATGTTTCAGGTCAACCACATCGACATATCGCCTAACTTTTCCGGTACTATGATGAGTATAAGCAACTTCATCGCCAACCTGTGCGGCTCCCTGGCACCGATCGTCGCCGGCTTCATTCTCACCGATGTTGTAAGTACCCCGGCGGACAGCGTTCACTTGAGTCGGTGCGATAAGTAATGCACCTCTCGCTAGTTCACTGAGGAAAAGCAATGCGTACATATGGTCATGAAACTTATTGGTTTATAAAATTGGCGCAATGATGAATTGTTTCTCTTCCATGTGCACCATGGTCTTACTGCGCCGAAATAGTAATGCTACCGTTGTGACAACTACGCACACCGTCCTTTATGTCGGAGCGGTACGACGTAATGTTGTGTAAGCATCCTATTTAGTACCCTTTAATTTTTTGGATCCTTGTGCTTTTCCGCTAAGTTAACGTTGTTCACGCTTTCGCGTGTTTATCTAAAAAAATAGAAATAACTTTTTAACGTCCCGCCCACCGACGTCAAAACACAACACAGCGACGTTTGCGCACTGATTTCTTAGCTTTACTAACTAACTATTTCAAAGGGTCACAAGTGAACGCGATTTATAATAAAATCCTCGCGATAACCTATCGTCACATAAAAAGTGTCAGTAGAATTGACAAGTTCAACAACTAAAGTCCAGATAAGATTAGGACAAGTGCACCTTGATAGTTTCGCAATAGTTATCGCAGCAGCAGCTGTCTCCGGAAGGGATCGCATCAATGTCTACAGCGAGATAAGTTAATAAAAGTGATGAATGATGATGATTGGACAGGTCCTTGTCGTTGTTGTTGTTAATATTGTTATCTCAGCGCCGCAGGAGACACCAGGATCGCTTTATTTTCCTTTACATTTTAAATATGAAAGGACACCCTCTCCCCCCCTGCTCCCTTGTGGCAGGGGAGGGGCGGTGTACTCGTCACCCTCTCGCGAATGAAATTGTTGTTATGTACAGTCATTGGTATGAATATTCTATTTAAATATTAAGCACCGCATTCGACCTGTTGCAGACCAGCGAAGATCTCTGGAACAGGGTGTTCTTCGTGACGGCCGGGTTCTACTTCTTCACCAACTTACTGTACGTGCTGCTGGGGAGCGGCGAGCGCGCCGGCTGGGACGCGGCGCCGCACGCGCGGGAGCTCGCGTCGCTGGTGGATAAGGAGAAGCAGTGATCAGTGGACGGTCACCGCTCGTTAGTTCATACTTAGTGGATGAGTAAACCGCGATGTTTTTAAAGTACGTTTTTATTTATTTGGTTTGTCTTTGAGAAATTTATTTTGATAAGTAACGCACGAACTGAAATGTGCGCTGACATTTTGCTGCGCGCGTCTCGAGGATCACAGCAATGTGCTAACGCGGTAGGAAGTGCGAAAGTGCGCGAGGGATCCGCAGCCCGGCCGAAGGCTTGGCCAGGGAATTGTCGAGTTTTAGTCAGTACTGGGGTGTAGCCTTGTTGTCAAAAAAATACATTACATTAAACACCGGTAGTACGGCAGCGCGCCGGCGGGCGGGCGCCGGGGTCTGAAACTATTTGAACTTTACAAACTGTTCCGATAAGTGGTTTTTTACACATCTGTAACATGTCGCGACTCGACTGGAACGCCTGTGACATTTTTTACAGCAAATAAAACGCAGCGCGGGAACATGTCCGCCTTGACAGGGTCCGACGTGTCACCGTGCGAGGAACAACGTGCTCACACATCTTTTGGGCAAAGCTCGGTAAATATTCTCTTTATCATCATGGCTGCTAGTGAGTAGCGCCGGGACACGAGTGCGGATATAGATAACAGGGAAAAAACGTTACGATTTCTGTTTCTGTCTTTTTTTTTCATACACAAAAATAACATGTCTTTATTAAATTGTATTTGTATAATTACTTGAATAAGCAATCATTTATTTTTAAAATTGATCCCGCTGGGCGCTGCCGGGGGTCGCGTTTGTTTGTGGCCGCGTGCCCGGCCGCGCGGTGACATCGAGGAGACGTTTCTTCATTTCGTAACTTAGTCACCTTGCAAATAATCGTCTAAACAATGAGATTCTCTTTCGCGTGCTGAATGAACAACGCCGTTTGTAATGAGTTCCCGGAGCGCGGCGTGCGGTGCGGCGACACAAGTACTCGCTTGCTGTCTTGACAATGATACAATTATCTATTCTAATTACGAGTGACGATGGTCTTCGTTACTTCATCCATTATATTGCGATCTCCCACGAACGAGGACTGGAGAACAATGCGAGTGTCTTCACCTTGGGCTTTTGCCCGCCGCCTGCCGCCCGCCGCTGTGAAGAAAGTAATTTTTCTACTAAAAGCCGTAAAGATTATAAGAGGAAGAATTTAGTTTTTAGAGAAAGTAAAGAACCGTTTGTTTTTATGAAATTGTAAACTTATTCGATCGGAGTATGCAGCCTTATTATGTACCCAGTTTCGCCATTTTCCGAACAATTCATTGATTCAATCGCTGAAAATTTTCTGGGAGCGAAAATCAATTAAATGGGTTAGTAGTGCCGCACCGGAATTGAACTTTTTCGCCAGATTTGCCATCGTGGTTTGCAATCTGTACTGCCGACACGGACCCAGGCCCGCAGCCGCCGGCCGGGTCCTGGGTGCTCCGGTCGACACCCGCTTGGGCCCGGTCTCCTGGGCTCAACCACTCTGATGAGCGTTTCCGATGCCGTACGGTACCCATTCCCCACCACAAGTAACGCTTCAATTCATTCAGTTTCCCCGAGCTCTTTGCTTTTCAGTTTTATTTCATATGGACACAATAGTGCCGGCCGCTCACTCTGACACGGTTATCCGCTTCTACGATCATCTTTAATTCTTCACCACCAACTGGGGTCGCCGGCCGCGCGCCCGGTGGGTCTAGGAGGTTAAAATCGGTTTTTATTTCAATACGTCTTTTTTGTGAATAAAAATATGTCAGAGAAAATTCAAAACACTAAAATTAGAAATACAACATACAGAGACCTAAATATGTAATGTATTTCCGGAAGCTTAAGTTGGGATCCGCAATCCGGAGCTCCCGGCCGGACGGCGGAGTGTTTGCGCCGCTCCGACAGAACTTCAACACCACAAGCGAGGAGCGAATGTAATGAATTGCACGAGAATCAGTTTTCTTCGTTTTATTAACAAATGTGAAAACAGAACGCACTTGAAAATGTTTTCTGTGGTAACGGCGGCGTTTATTCAAAAGTTTGATCCGTTGCGATCACACGGCGCGGCTTAACGTCTTACGGGAATAAAACATCAGCTCCTTTTGCAAAATGAAATTGATTTAAATTGAAAAAGTTACGCCATTGTGGTTATTTATGGAGGTAACTTCCGACAGGAAACATTAAGGTCCGATGACGAAACAAGGAGGGGGCGGGAGGGGAGGTGGCGGTAAAGTATAAACCTGATAAGAGTATTGAGCACACTCCTCAGAGAGGAATGATCAAACGCTAATGCGACATGGGGAGACATCTCCTCAGACAGTGAGATATCTACTCGTACATATTTATGAGACACTACACCTTGCATATGCTGTTGAAATGATTGCAACACCACAACACCACACAGCCAGATGAACACCAACACCAACACCACCACAACGTTACCGCAACCCCACGTCGCTGCATGTTACAACAACGATGTTTAAACAGAAACGGTGCACTGGCACCGGCGCACACGAGCCTTCGTGAGTGCAACATTCAAGCAGAGCCGTGCTCCCGCGACAGGGTCGAGGCAAATATTCATGATCACCAAACGGCTGAACCAACTTCCACTGGCCACTGTATTTTCCGCGTAACAGATTTGCTGTATTCCAACTGAAACATGGGAGTGATATGGGCTTGCTTCCCCGTGCCTGAAATTATAAACTCAAATAGAGGTCAAGGCCTAGGCTACTCTGACCCGCGCGTGGCGAGGTTAGTGCGAGGGTCAAAATGTGTAGTGAAAGTTGATTTCGAATGCAATAACAACACAGCCGGCGCGGCGCCGGGACGCGCGGTGTTATGTAACAAAGCGGTGACCGTCGCGGCGCTGGTGACCAAGCTTATTACCATATTGTGCTCATCGCCTTGTGCCGCTATATGTTAAATCTTGCTGCCATAAAAATTTCAACATTTCCAGCGTCTACCCGAACCGGAACAGTAGTAGCACACTGTCACTTGACGGTATCCGCCGTCAAGGGCAGGACGGTGGTACTCACCCAGATGGATTCAGGTGACAGAAGGTTTATACTAAATTACCCCGTACCGATTCTATCAGCAGCGAAGTTAAGAGAAGAGTAGGTCTTTTGGAAGTAAACACAGTTCACGTCAGTCGATTACTGTGCAGATGCGTCTGCGCATCGAGCCAGTTAATAGAGCGCGTTTACACTAATCGGTTCCACCATCACCATTAATTTCAACTTTAATTAAGAGCACCCGCGAAGGTGGGGATGAACTTCCGACTTTGGTTTTATTTCTTTTAAAAAAAAATCTGTTGTGCGCAGTCACCTTTCACAATTTCATAAACAGCGCGCCGCCGCCGCCGAGTACGTTGTGTTCGTTCAGTACTGCGCGCGGGACAGATATCGGGAAACGTTGTGGACATGCAAAATTTGTATATTTCTCTTTGCCTATCGAACTAAACTTCACTGCGGAGAACTCTCTCGTATACCTTTCGTTTGCTCGCAACGCTACTGAGAGGCCTGCACAATAAACAAACCCAAGCGTGTGCGAATAATCAATTAAAACGCTTACGAAGCGCAACAGTGGCCCGCGCAGGCTTCGAGTTCGACATTGAGAGCGCGGCGCGCGCCAGTCCCCGCCGCAGCTCGGCGGCACGCGCACGGCTGCGCGCGCGCACCCCTCGCGCGCCCGGGGAGCTGTGACGCGCACCGCCGTGTACCGCCGCGCAGCCGCCGATGACTGAAACTCATTTACTTCGTATTGCTATGCGCAGGTACACGCGCTCAGTGCCACGTGTAACGCTCTGCAGCTTCCGAAGAGGAAATTAATTAATTATTTATAAAAACAAAACAACATGTCCGAGGAGGAGGCCGCCGCCGCCGCCGCCGCCAGCAAGCCCAGTGAGTACCCGCGCTCGTCACCGGGTGGAAGCCATTGCCCACACGAATTGTCCACAATATTGATACCACTAAACAAATAATTTTGATTGAAATATTACTTTTTCTCCATGATAATCTTATAACATAAGAGACGATTAAGAATATTCTAAATATTTTGCATTAACGAGGAAAATATAAAAAAAAATAAAATCCGAACGAGTACAGCGATTTCCTGGACGTTCGCGATGATTCACCCAGCAGCCTCCGCCAAATAGCCAGTGATAGTTTCTTGAACAATTGTCAGTCGTATTGGTATGCTTTACACAACTTAAATTTGAATTGTTACAAGGTACATTTTCTTGTCACATGTTATAACTGCTAGTAAAATAGTTTATAGAATGTGGCGGCGAGTCTTTTGTTATAACTTCCATCGGTCACTTTGTATTTAGTTAAGTGTTTCGCGAAGTAAACCCCGAGAGACCGTCGGCCTCGCTCCGCGCGCGGCGCAGGTGACCGTCGCGACGGCGCGCGCGCGGCGGAGCTGACCGTCACTCGTTCGGTCCCAAGTACATTTATTACAGCCGTCCAGCTCAGCGACGGGTAAGGACCTAGCGGACGGATTTCATTTGATGCGCTTGCGCAGGCGCAGTGCAATGCAAATAGTAAAATGCGCTTCATTGCGCACTGCCGCGGGAGGAGCCGAGCCGACGGGCGCCGGCTTCCCTGAACGGAGTTGATGGAACAGAACCCGCGCCGCGTCCGCGGGCAGGCGGGCAGGCGGGCAGGCACCTACGGTCTCATATTCGCTCACTGCGTCATGACGTCGCCGGCGAGGCCGCGGGCCCTGGTCCCCAGGCACAAGGCCTCTAAGAGTTGACCCTTTCATTACACGTTCGCGAGATATCGCAGAAGTGCACTCAAAGTAGTCCTCGTGGCGCCGTGACTCACGCCGTGCACTAATGGCACTCGCGACCACGTCACTCGTCACTTGACATGTTACGAGTATATAAAACAACAACAGCGCGTAAACAGGTCGCCCGCTGGTTGTTTACGCGCTCAGTGAAGTACTTAAGTATTAATCTACGTAGGTATAGAATAAAAGTAACATCGTCGCTGCTTAACTAACTTACCCGTCGCCGGGGTGACTTTGGTGCACGTACTTTTGACATTAAGTCTCCCCTATCACAAAAGTACATGCGCCCGTCCAGCTGAGCGACAGAACCTTCCCCATCCTCGAGTGATGATAGACGGTGAGGGGGGGGAGCCATGTTCAAATATCCAAGAAGTTACGTGTAACCTACATGATGAGCTTGCGGCACGAGGCTGGCCCTGGTGGTGGCGGGTGGGGGGAGGGGAGCAGGCCGCAGTGCGCCGCGCGCTTTGTCCACCGCCACCAGCTCTGTGCCAGGGAGTGTACCTTTGAACGCTCGCCCTGTCGGCCGGACGAGTTTGAAGGATTGATTAATGAAGATTAATATTCAGAGATGACTTCCAATGGCTGTCACCATTCAGCCAACTCCGTTGCAGTAAACTCGCAAAAGTCACACCGTTGCGTATTTGTATTATTCTCGTTTCGTTTTCGTTTCGTTGGTGAAGCTATCAGCCGAGCCGCGCCCGCCGCTATCACTAATGAAGAGCTCCCAGTTACATATCAATTAGTTTATTTTTAATGAACACTTGAACGTGTTATATGTTGTATAATATGTTGTCATGTATTTGCGTGGAGTGGCGCTACGCAATGCGTTTCAGTTCGTATCGCACGCTGGAAACAACAATATTAGAATTAGATCGAAGCGCGTCGGACAGCTCGGTCGCACAAGTACTCAAGCCACTGTATTTCGGGCAGTCTTTCTTTGAGAGAATCCTCGGACTTAATTACTCTGGAGCTAGTTTTTCAGAGATTTGTTCCATTCGCAAACAGTCTGCAGCTGAATCTAATCATGCAAAATGCCTGTTTACTAAGTGGCAGTAATAACAATAACACGTTAATAATATGTAAGGTGTGCTTTGAGGCTATCGAAATGTTTCAATCTACTGTAGGGACATAAAGCGTGTCGTTTGCTTTCGTACCTGGTCCTCTCCTCGGCTCCGCGGGTCGTCGCTTCGTCGTGTTAAAACTTTTTAATTTTTTCTGCCGCAAATATTTCAGAAGCGCTGGTCGGCATCCGTCACCTGCAATGCGTGATGCTGTTCTTCGCGCTGGTGTTCGCGTTCGCCATGAGGGTGAACATGAGCATGGCGATCGTGGCGATGACCGACAGCTCCAAAGATGATGTAAGTATTCAGTTATGTACACAGAAATAGAGAAAAGATGAAATATTTTTACGTATCCCAAGTATCATGCCTATGAAGAAGTATTGGATCTATTAACTATTGCCGTCTGGGCTCAGCTGAAACTTAGCGCCGCCTCGCCGCAGCAAACATCAACTCCGTCAATTTGTTCGATATTATTTGTTTTCACTGTGCCAGGATCCGTACACCTGAGTGTTTTTGTAATATGCTGTGAGATGTCGCAGCACTCTCCCAAACCACTGCAGCAACCTTGGCACTCGTTGGCTGTTATGAGACTTATGAAAATTGTTTCATTTCCATACAATAGCTGTTTATAAAACAGGCGTTTTTTTATTCTAAACATCGCGCTATCTGCCTGCTCAGCGATCCACTGTGTCGCACTTCAGCCTGCACTTCATTTGCTGCTGACACGCCGCCGAGGACGTCAGTCGATAACAGCAGAAGACGTGGACGCGACATCTCGAGTGGCGCGTCCGTGCACCACAACCAGCGCCAGCTTGGCGACGCGCCACGAGCTGCAGCTCTGCGAGAAACTTTTTTATATAATCATGTATATAGATCTCTCAATTAGCAACTCCCGTTCTCATCTCTATGGGACTATTGCCGCAAGAGTCGCAGAGGCTTTCAAACAATATCTACCATCAAGTCAGCTAATAAAATTGATTAGTTTTTGAAAAGTATTTATCAAATGCGCTCTGGGTACACCGACGGTTCACATTTTATGAGGAACGCCAGAATAGGAATTATTAACGAAACGTCAGTCACGGGCTTTTCACTCGGGCCAGGAGTGACTTATAGGCAATATTCGAGCGGCGGATTCAGACCTGTGGGGGCTTATACCGTTATTACATTTTGCATTATTCGATAATGGAAAAAGTTATAACACGGAGCGGTGGGCGGGGGCGGCGGGGGAGCTGGTTATCAAACGATATCGAACGTCAGATCGCGCGATAGCGGCTGGCCGGGGAACAAACTGTCGCGGCGGAAACAATCTGTAATAAAAAGTAACGATCTGACGGTGCGCAGACGCACCCGGCAAAATGATTTCGAACCTTGAGCCGTCGCGAGAACATTAAAGTGTGACCGTCCGCGTCTTGCGCGTGCGCGGAGTTTTGTAATTACGTAACGAAACCCCACCACCACGCCCACCGGAGGGGCGCCGGCGGTGGGCTGACCTCCCGCGAGCACGCCGTGTTGCAACAAACACTAATAACATTGTTCATTAAAATAATTTGTAATAAAAAGTATTTATACTTCGAGAGGTTCACACCAAAACACTCATGCGTGTGCAGCTCGTCGTCCGTTGCTGAATGTATGCACATGGAACAACTATGCAAGTCTTTACTCTAACGCGGACACACTAACTGGAAGTCGCTTCTTTTGGTCCGTGTCGCCTGTCCGCTGTGTTGTTTTACTAATACGTGTCGAACAGGAATCAAGGTAACGTCGGGGTAAATTCGCCTGTCTTATTAAATCGGGAAGACGACATGGAGTTTTAACCCTTCTTTTATTCGATATGCGCATATAAATAAAAGCAGCCGTTTCAGTAGCCCCATTATTTGGAAGGCAGGCCTTCTCTCGTAGGTAAAGAGACAAGGCATCCCTCACTATATTCTTTTCCCCATAACCTCATGTACCGGAAAGTCGTATTCACACCCCTACGAAGTCACAGGGGCTAAAGGGGCGTGGGTTCGATCATCACTGTGTACCGCACTTGTGAACTTCTCAGCTGTCATTGCTTCGTATGTAATATGATATGTTCCATTTTTAAGCATTTCAGTAATTACACAATATTCACAGGCGGCGAGGCGAACCTGCAACTACGCCGCCCGTCCCGCTCGTTGTAATGTTGTTCGCTTTGTGTTTCCAGGCCTTCGACTGGAGCATACAAACGCAGTCGGTGATCCTGTCGTCGTTCTTCTGGGGCTACGTGGTGCTGCAGATTCCCGGCGGCGAGCTCGCCGCTAAGTTCGGTGGAATGATATTAGTCACGATCTGCATCGCGATCAATTCCGCAGTGTCCCTGCTCATACCTGTCGGATCTAAATACGTTAGTACGGCGATAAGTTATTACCTAAGTTAAAGTTTCTATGAGTGAGGGAAACACTTCGAAACTACTCATCGAATGTGTTTATATATTAAATCGGTATAGACATGTAACACATAATGAGGTCAAGTCACTGCGTCCATGATCTCTAAAAATATCTTTAAATAAATTTGTAACTTACTTGCGGATCGCGTTTGTGTGCGATGAGCAAAGAGCTGCCCCGTGCTGCCCCGTGCTGCGGGTGCTGCCCCCTGGAGGGCACACAGACAAACATTCTTCATTCATTCATACACTCGCCGCGGGGCAGTGCGCGGTGGTGCCTCGTCGCTGGCGGCCAGGCTGCTGATGGTCGTTGCATTGCGTCGCGTCTCTGTTTAACATTTGTCAACAATAACACCCGACCGTTCCACTGACCTGTCGTCACCGTCCCGCTGCAGGGCGGCTGGCAACTCGTCTGCGCCTGTCGCGTCGTTCAGGGCCTGTCGCAAGGTTTCCTCTTCCCCTCCATGCATAACCTCATCGGGAAGTGGGTGCCGCTGGAAGAGAAGAGTAGACTTGGCACTATAATTTACGCCGGTGAGTATCCTCCGTGTCTTTACAACAATAAACTTAAAATTAATTTAAAATTGAATACATCTTAATCAGTATTATGCATTGCCACAAGTTAAACGTTACTTCACGAACACATAAATGCAATTCGAATGTTACTTTCAGTTGCATTGCGTTTGACAACGGTGTTGTGATCGTCGTTGAATTATTTTTCAGGAGCCCAATTCGGCACAGCCGTGCAGCTGATGGTGTCAGGTTTCATCGCCGAGTACTGGGGGTGGCCGGCCATCTTCTACGCGAACGGTGTGCTCGGCGCGGTGTGGACGGTGGCCTACGTGTTCCTGGGGGCCGACTCGCCGCACACCTCGCGGATGATCAGCGCCGAGGAGCGGCTCTACATACAAACCTCCCTGGGGCACGTCGGCGTGCAGAAGGTCAAACTTGCGTTCTCTTTATGAAACTGCATTACTTTATAATTGACCAGACTACAGTAATATTCACCCAACGCCTGCGCTCACTGCGCACTGCTGCTGTCTAGAAGAAATTTGAAATGCTAGTTGCTGCAAACGGCCGCGATAAATACTTACCTTGGTATATAAAACATTGCACCGCATGCCTGGCCTTGGAAAAGATAATAAATAATATTCACAGAATTCTGTGAAGGAGCTGAAACAAGCTAAATCTATTTTTTCAATAGAAAGTTCTGAAAATTTCGCAGCTAACAGATCATGTCACATCATTACAAAGAGCTACGCGATAGCTTCAGCGGAGCTGCTGGCCTGCAGCCATAGCAGAATACAGAATATTGGTTAAGAAGTTCCAGTAGTTGCTGTAGTATAATATTCGTAACAATTATTTTCATTACAGAAATTAAAAACTCCTTGGAAGAAGATATGGACGTCTCTTCCTTTCATTTCCCTAATCATCGTCCACTGCGGACAGAACTGGGGCTTCTGGACCCTGATGACGGAAATACCCTCGTACATGAGTCAGGTGCTGGGCGTGGACATCAAGGCGGTAAGTACTTGGTAATCCCCTCCTTCATAACTGGTATTCCCAAGACGAGTGGCCCGCCCCCTGCCGGCGTGGCTGCGCCGCCGCTGCTCGGAGAAGTATTTCCGTCGAGTGTTAGCGTGCTGTTACCGTTTACAGAACGGCGTGATGTCCGCTCTACCGTACCTCGCCATGTACCTGTTCAGCTTCCCGCTGGGCTTCATGTCGGACTACATTCTCAAGAAGAAATGGCTGAGCATCACCGCCTGCAGGAAACTTTCTAACTCCTTAGGTAACGTCATTTCTCCTTTTTATCTATAAAAAGTAGTTCTACTTGCTGCGGTAACGCGAGGCCGCTCCGTGCTCGCGGAGAGGATGCCGGAGGGTGCTGGGGAACTTGTTAACTCTCTTAAGAAATAAGTACAATAATGACAAGCACTATTTTTTGGTGTCGTACTGCTCTTTAGTAAACTTTGCTCTATAGCAAGTAAACTCTGCGCAGTGTGCAAGGTAGTAGAGGCTGGTTATGGGATTGACAGGTCACTTCGGGCCGGCCGTGGCGCTGGTGGGGCTGTCGTACGTACCGGCGGGGAACGTGGCGCTGGCGGTGGGCCTGCTCACCGTCGTGGTGGGGCTCAACGCGGGCCACTACACCGGCTATCTGGTCAGTTGATGAAATATATTCAGATGAAATAAAATCAAATGAATGGCGGCCGTCCCTTGTAAACGTTCGGCACGGTGTCGTTAAGGGCCGTGACATTACTTTTTGAACAACTTTCGAACTCAATGTGGCCGTTTGTGAAGTGTGATTGCGCCTTCCGACGCAAAGAAATAGGCGATTTATAGCATTCATCATCTCAAGAATGCAATAGTTTTCCTCGTACGGAACTGATACAGGAGGACACAGAAGTGAACTACGATTCGACATTTAAGAGTAACCCTTGTATCATTAAATGACTTGTTTCTCAGCTGGTGCACATTGACATGGCGCCGAACTTCGCCGGCACTATGATGGGCATCACCAACTGCATCGCCAACGGGATCTCCATCGTGGCCCCGCTGGCCGCCGGCGCCATACTCGACGACGAGGTGAGCGGCGCGGCAGCAACGTTACGCGGCGAGTCCAGTCCGACCGACACAAACCGATAACGCGATGAATCGTTGAAAACAACCGATAAATAATGCAAATGTTTCCGGTTCTGTAAGCGGTAGATCTTTAAGGTATACGTTGACTGCCACTAGAGCCGCGCGCTGCCACTCGTTAATTGAAAACAGAAACAAACCATTGATCTATAGAAATTTAAAGGTTCAAGGATAGTTGTTTTGTACGTTCCCAACCACAAGTTGGAGGTGGTCTTACTTTTTTCTGCTAGATCTACTTCACTCTCTCCCCGATAGCAATGGAATCACTAAAATTATAGCAAAACTGAAACGTCCGCACCCTCGCCCGCACAGACGGACCCCGCCGAGTGGCGCAAGGTGTTCTACGTGTCGTCCGCCATTTACATCGCCTGCAACGTGTTCTTCATCATCTTCGGCACCAGCGAGAGGCAGGAGTGGAACGAGCTCGCCGCCGACGAGGACCTCGCCACCAAAAGTAAGCGCCGCAGCCGCTCGTCCGGCAAAACGAGAACTTTAAAATCTATGTTACAAATTCCCATAAAACGCCTGCCCATGGCCCCAGCTGAATTTAGATTTGTCCCAGCGAACTCGACTCCAAACCATCGGTCTACTGCCGTTAATAATCAACTACTGCGATTATTTTCCACCACCATAAATATCTTTTGAAATGAGTGCGCACTGCGGCCGCAGCGCGCCGCCGCTCCCCGCAGCTGGTGCACTTCGTATACTGGTCTACTAGCGGGCAGGTCGCGTCGCCGCGCACTCGCAGCTGTGAGCACATTACTGTGTCCTAGTTAGAATGGGGCCATCACTGCTGAAACTATTAGAGTAACTAAACGCATCGTTTGTTAATACGAGATCGCCTTGAGGTGTTAAGTGGCTTCTCGGTGTGCAATACGGTGCCGAAGGAAGCTAAACTCATCCGGACGTTCGGTAGCATGGTCGCTTGGTTTTGTAAATGAAATATACAATTCTCCTGAAATATGAAACTGCTGGCTGGGACATGGCATGCTGCTGTAAGTCCTGTGCTAGCTTTCATTACTGTCTAAGAGAATAAAGTCCAAAGTCATTTGTAACATATTACAGGTTATGAAGTTCAAATCGTCAGCGGCATCCCATCGGAGCGGTGCACCCGCACACTTTGTGATTGTTTTCGGCATCAAGTTAATGTTATAATAATTTTGCAGACGCGACCGCGGAGGATAAGGCGGAGAAGATGATTTGACTTGCTGTGGTACCGGCTGCGGCCGGCCCTGTACCTGATTGTAAATAGACGCAATAAAACGATACAGAGAGGAATGTGTTTGCGTGTATCATTCGGTATCAGGTCGGTGCCGGCAGCGCGCGTGCCGGGCCGCGGCCGCGGGGCGCGCGGTGCCACCGGAACTTGTTTTTCTTACCCGGGTGAATAAAGAGAACCCTCGCCCTTCCCTTTGCTTCAGTGACGACTCGGAGAGTGTTTCTAGATTTAATGTTGCTGATCAATGATTTAAATATTTACTTCTTTATCCTTCTACAAACATTTATTTGTGCCCGCTGTGGGGGGCCGTAGCGGAGGCGTCCCCGCGGCGGCGGCGGCGGGGCTTGTTTGCTGAGTAATCAATTATATTTATTGGAACAAATATTGTCACTTCAACCAGGTGATAAATGACACCACCGCACTGCTCATAGTGGCGGTCACCACATTTGCACCAGCCGCGTATATACATTTATCAACGCGTTAATTTCATTAGCAACCCGGAATCGGCAGTTTTTCCTTTTACTAGTGACAAAATTACTGCGGTCCGGTCATGTGTAATTAGACACAGGTGTGTCGTCGCGGTGACGCGCGTCATTCGCGAACAGGTGAAGATCACCAGCACGTCACCGGCAACACTTCGCTATTACGAAAATAATTATAAATGAGTAAAAGATGTTATTAACATAATAAAAAAGTGTATCGCTAAATATTCAGCACTTCAGTGAGGGTGTACTCCGAAGAAGGGAAAGAAGAGAGTGCGGCCGCCGCCGAGCACGCGCCGGGCTGTAGCCGCATCCATTGAAAACGTTTGATTGATCATATAGAAATGTCCTGAACAAAATATTGTTTACACTCGTTGTATGACAGTGGCCCGCGCCGGCAGGACCGGCACCGGCTCGCGGCGCCGCCCGGTGCGCGGGTAGCGGGTACTGCCTCCTTGTTATCTATTAATATTTAATTACAAAATGTTATCAAGTTCATTGGAGCTGTTGCGGCGTCGCGCGATTTCATCGTCCGGGGGCTGGGGGCCGGGGGCCGGGGGTCAGGGGTCGGGGGCCCGAGTTTCGCCTCCGCCGTAATTGGATCGGGAGGCTGCGGCGGAGATATGCGTCGTAAATACTAAAGTTGACTGAGCGCCGCGACTTAGTCCCACCTAGTTAGCGCCCTAATGGGATTTGTTCGGCGGGGGATGAGATCGAACTGAGAGCGGGGCGGGAAGGGGGTTGTTGTGCTGTATTGTTGCTTCGTCCCGTGTGCCCGAGTGACTGCGACAGAGGCCTTAATAAACGGGCGCGCGGGGACGAGCTCTGCCGGCCCCGGCGCGGCCGAGCTGGCTGCGCCCGGTCTCCTTGGCACTACGCGCACGTCCGCTCTCTGAACCCTTCCTGTGACCACGCGCCGCGCTTCTATTGTATAACTTCCGCTCGCACCTTATAAATATATACATATACGTGTTCAATTCAAGAAAAGTAGTTTTAATAGTGCAACCTCGTAACTACAAGCTTTTCAGTTTTATTGGTATCTATCAAACATTACAACTTCCCCGCGCGCCCGCAGCGGACTGGTCTTTCAGCGTTAAGCCGCACTCGCACATATTTTCGACAAAACTCCCAGGTTTATCTTTGCAACGGAAACCTCCTATACTCACCTCTTCCCGTGCCGACGTCTTGAGAGCGACATCATATGCGATCGATGAAGTGAATAGCTCGGTGTGTGCGCGCACTTTCTATGTTTCGTGTGTTCGTAGTTTAGTTTATATTAAAATTTTTGGTTCTATAAGCGACGAGACGCGCGAGACGTTCACCTGATGGCGAGTGACACGCTCGCCCAAAACAACGCGCCGCGTTAAGATGGTATACACTGCACCACATTGCGCTCGTCGCCTTGGGACATGTGTAAAGTCTCGTTACCGCAGTAATCTCACTAGCTCACAGCGCCGCAGCTTCCAACCGGAACACAGTGACGTTCGCACACCGTTGTTTGATGGTCACCAGCCACAGTGACCGACCGCCGATTAAACTTGTATTAATGTCAACTGAGTATGTCATTGACCACATGACCACATATGACACACGTGAGCGTTTGCGCGTTGTTTTGAATATGTTGCGCGGCGGCAGCTTCACGTGCATCTCGAACGCTGTCAAAACTCTTCGCCGCGATCGCAAACAGCGCTGAATGTATCTCTTTGGCGCGTTCTAATCACAAATGATATAATTTGTTTTGAGATAAATTCGCAGTACCACGTCGCGCGTAGGCATTACATTCCGTACATTCATTTATTTCGGGCGACGCGGGCATTAATCAAAGCCGTTTGCAAATAAAAAATTGTCGCGGACGGGGCGGAGTGCGGGGAGTGGAGTGGGGGGGGAGGGAGGGGAGAGAGCGCACCTCCCCCTCCCCGTGTATTTGTAATTTTTCATATGCACAGTGCGTAGAGGTACTATTGTCAATATAAATATGTATTGACAGTATTGTCCCGCGGCACCGCGCGCCCGACCTTCAGTTATTGTGGGAGCCGACACTCCGGTTTGAGCCGTTAACAGTGAGTTACCTATATAACTCATTGATTGGAATAGAAAAGAAAATATACATGTTTCAGGAAAGGGCCACAGATGTTGAAATATTCTCTCCTTCCCCTCGCAACGTCGCGACGCCGACGACAGGGCAGCGAGGAGATGAGAGCACGAAGAACATCAGCGCACCGCGCCCCCGCGACCTGCTACAGATGTTATTCAGCGACACGCGCGGGGGGACTCGTCGCGATGGGGAGCGGGGCCGGGGGGGGGAGCATTCCTCGCGGGCTGAACTCCAAATTGTTTGTGGAGGCAGTTTGGAATATTTATTAAGATATATTGTTTTTATCGCTCTGTTCGTCGCGCAACGCGGAAAGGAGACGGCGGATCTCGCAGTCGCTAGTTTTTACCCTTCTGCCACCGACCCCCATTTTAATAGCGATATTAGTACCGTAACAGTCTTCATTTTTCAGTTATCAATCGACCAGTTCTCGTTAACTTAGTACCTTACATAAATCACCAGCGACCAGCGCGACAGTTAATAAAGTGAACTGAATTTAAAAAGTTGATCATCATCATCATACAGTGGTACCTTTAAATACCTTTAAAGTGAAGCTGAACGGTCACTTGGAGAAAATTGTTTCGATCTGTTAGCGTTTTCACAAAGACTAGTAAAATGTATTGTATCATATATTGCTGGCAACACCGCGGCGCGCAGGCGCACGGCCACGTGACCGCGCTCCACACAATTACTAGGTAAAATGACTGCTGCTACAAGCTTATTTCTGGAAGACTATTTAATGTTAAGTGTAAGCTCAATCTCTGTTCTCCGGTTCAAGCTAACAGATCCTGTGACACTAAGCAAAATTATAGCGGGTGTCTTGTTATTTTTGTATGCCGTCATCCCTTCTCCATTCCTCTTGCAGTCATAGACCACGCACCGTACACTCACAGTAAATTAGTTGTTTTTTATTCAAATCCAAAATATTCGCTAGGTTTAAGATATTTTTTCTCAAAAGAATTACAGTTGTTCACTTATATGAGAATATAACAATGTGCATTTACAACGCGCACACGCAGACGGTAGTAATAATTAACATAAAAACAAAAATGTTGATTTACTAGTACCGTCACCCGGGCGCGGGCGCAGCTGGTGAATTGTCAAAATTCACAAGAGATATTTAATTTGACAAAACGACGCTCGCCGGGTCCGCTGGGAATAACATAAATGAACTTTGGTAATAAAAACCAATATTTGCAAACAGTAACAAATCTGAATGTCTAGGAGACGTCACGAGGTCTCGCTGTCGGATGTGTAACTCGTTTGACTGGTTTATCTATATCCAACTTGTTATCCGACGCCAGCCCCGTGCGGCGGCCGCGGCGAGCGGAGCGGCGCGCGGCAGTGTGCGGGCGTCGCCGCGTGGCGGGACGTGATCGTGAACATGAACGTGGAGTGCAGATCCAGCGATCCGCAGAAACCCAGTGAGTCCACATTTACAATGTCAGAAATAATTCTATTGAATCACCAGGTTCGGGAGGTCGTGGTGGTAAGACGTAGTCTCCATAAAACATAATGAAATTAATTTCATTAGTTAAAAGATAATCCAAACTTCAAAGATCTGTGTACATTTTTACAAAAGTTCACGTGTAACTGAAATATTTGCAGACACTGTTTGCTAAATGATACCTGCGCGAACATTCAAGCTAACCCTGAATATAGTATGACCTTAAGGTTAATAACAAAGCTTTTTAAACAGGAGGATGTAACAAATAAACAATCTGCCGAGTGTAGTGCGGCCCGGTGGTCTGTATAGGGGCACCGCCCAATTATATGTCAGCGTGACCACGTGACGCAGCAGGGTCACGTGGGGGGAGGAGATTTGATCGTACAATTAGATGGTTAGTAATGTACAGCACCGTCGAGGAATGTGCAAATGAATCGGCAGGATACACCGCGCACGTGCGTGACCACGCAGACGATAGACGATGGAAATGAACGGAAGACAGGTGGATAAAGCTCTGTCGAACAGAGGAGCAGAGGCAGAAAGAAGCTAACAAACGAACTCACTTAAAAATCACAAAGGAATGCTCGTAACCCCTCTGCTAGAAGTGTGGGCTCGGCGGTTCGTTGACGAGCGTCTGTGTGCAGCGGCAGGCGGGCGGCTCGGGGTGCGCCACGCGCAGGCGCTGATGCTGTTCTTCGCGTTCATGCTGTGCTTCGCCATGACGGTCAACATGAGCATCGCCGTCGTCGTCATGACGGATGCTGCACAAACAAATGTACGGTTGAGTATTGAACACTTTCTCCTTCTCCTCGTCGCTCGTCGTTATTGACGATTAAAATAAAGAAAAAAAAATTATAAAAAATCATAACATCTTTTTTAATGTCGTTGTATGAACAGGCCCTCGAACCTGATCATAACGTTAAAACATTGCGTAGTTCTATTTGTTTTCATTCGTTTCATTAAAACTCATTAATGTTTCATTTACAGTCTTTCGATTGGAACATCCAAGTCCAAAGTGTGATACTGTCCTCGTTCTTCTGGGGGTATCTCATTCTGCAGATACCGGCTGGGGAACTGGCAAACAAATTCGGTGGGAAGATCTTAACGGCACTCTGCGTAGGAGTGAACGCAGCGGTTTCGCTGGCGCTGCCGGCGTGCGCGTACTATGTAAGTTAATATTCATTGTCACTTTGCGAACTCACTTCGCAACACACAGCTGACCATCTGAAATTGACTATCTAGAATTTAATGCCAATAATTATCTATTCAGTTTTCTCTTCTCACAACCAATTTTTCAGTAAAACAATATTCTTACTAGTTTGCCAGCCACGAGTTGCATTTGAATGAGTAATTGAAGTACGATTACATAAAGAACATTGATTTAGTTTTACTTTTGAAGAGTCATACGATGAATATTTTATTACTTAAAACTAAAAGAAAACATTTCAACCGTTTTAAAACCGCCAGCTCCGACCTGCTTTCTGTGGAACCGGTTTTAAAATTACAACAAAATATAATTTATTTCAAGTTAATTGAGTTTCTCTACTAGTTTCCACTTCGTAACTTGAATCCTTACTATGTGAGGTAAGAGTTTGTTTTGCTTGAAATTAATGCATCATATTATTTGCAAGGGCGGTGATCCAGGGCCTGTTCCAAGGGTTCCTGATGCCGGCGGCACACAATCTCCTCGCCAAATGGGCGCCTCTGAACGAGAAGAGTCGAATGGGGGGCTTCGTGTACGTCGGTACGATGAATAGGTTTTAATTTACGAAGTTATTATATAATTGAAATCGAAATCGTTCAAGAGATGCTGATACAGTAATAAATAGCTGATCTAAAAATGTGTAAATTTAAAAGAAACGCCGCACGAACGCAACGTTATGATTAGTTCGATAACTGCACCACACAGCGCGAAACACACTTTTAAAAACCTCGACCCGACGTGCCAGACGACTTCTTCGACGCGGAGATAATAAATAAAAACATGTATTTGATCACTTCTCAGTTGTAGCGAGTGTCTCCCGCGTCCGGTAGACCCGTCAGACCACATCTGTTTAGCCGGGGTGCTGCGCGCTGTCGCTGGGGGACTCACTGGAGCGCCTTCCTCGGCACGAGGTCGACGTGGTGCTGTGTGGTTGTACATCTAGCAGCTCATTTCTACTGACGAGGCGTATTATCGTTCAGGATGCGACCGTCCTGCTCTTCACATCGCCGTATAGAACGATGCTGCGTTCGCTGTTGCAGGCGGGCAGCTCGGCACCGCGGTGCAGTTCCTGGGGGCCGGCCTCGTGGCCGACTGCTGGGGCTGGCCATTCATTTTTTACATCAATGGTGTTCTTGGAGCTGTTTGGACGATTGCGTACGCATTTTTAGGAGCGAACTCGCCTCAAGATTCAAAATTAATAACTGTACAAGAAAAGGACTTCATACAAAATTCTCTGGGACACGTCGGTGGACATCAAGTGAGAGTCTCTGTTAAGATACCTACATAAACATCATGAATAGCTAAACGCAAACAATTAGAATACCATTTCATCATCGGCTATCTTACCCGGATCAATTACATCATTTTATTTTAATTCTTAGAATAATACCACAAAATTACATTGCGGCGTGAGTTGGACAAGTAAGTCAATACTTAAATTTTGGGACAATGTCCAACGGGTAACTTGGTCACTTGATTTGACATAACGACTGAGTTGAAGATCGGACTACAATCAAAATCCACAAACTTGTCGTTGTCGTTGTTATGTTTATCTGATCACAGAAACGCAGTAAATATTGGAAGCCACACTTGATTTTTTCAAATGTAGGATCATGTAGTGGGCCCTCGGGGGCGGCACTCGGTACTCTGTTCACATTTTCGTCCGTTTTTCACGTTCTGTTTAAACTCTTTAAAGAAACTACAGACTCCGTGGAGGTCGATAGCCACGTCGCCCCCGTTCCTGTCGGTGGTGGTGGCTCACTGCGGCTTCAAGTGGGGCTACTGGGCGCTGGTGACGGAGATACCGACTTACTTGCACAAAGTGTTCGGCATCAATATAAAAGCGGTGAGCTTCAGCCGCGGCGATACACCGGCGCGGCGACACCAAAGTGTTCACCGATACATTCAATGTGAACTGCAGGAACTGTTGGAACCTTTACATCTTTACAAATATCAATATTTCCGGACTCTTTGCCGGAACTTTCATGTAGGTAAGTAGCAGCGCAGCGCCTGTCGTATGTCTACTGCAGAGCAGTAACTAATGTGCAACAGTTATCTATCTTGTTGCTGTGCGGAGGGTGCCGTCGCTGGTGAAACTATTTGGGTAACGAGGCCTCACATCTCTCGGGACGTCGGCTGCAACGTACCGTTGTGTAAACAGTCTAACCGGCGTTTACCTGGTGTTGCCGGGCACACTACCTATTAGTAAAATCTACTGTTTAACCTGAACTCTACACGTTTACTTGTACTGTACTTATGTTTTTAATATTCCACAGAACGGCGTGCTATCCGCCCTGCCATACTTGGCCATTTTCCTCTTGAGCTTCCCTTTCACCTTCGCGTCGGACGCGTTAACCAACAGGAAGTGGGTCGCCGTCACCACCTCCCGGAAGTTGTTCAACACGATCGGTAGGTGGTCACCAGCGCCGCCACAGCGTTCATTTACACTCGAACTTGTCTATTTATCTTCATGTCAGGTGCTTATCATTTGCCAGGTAACTGCTGCTTACCTTGAATAAAGGTATGTTATTTATTTTATGTGGACATTACCCTTTAATGTAAGTCATGTTCCTCTAATTAAAAAAGAAAATTTGCTCTTAATAACAATTAGTAACTTTAGTTTTCTATTTTGACTGGAAAATTAGTTAAAAGATCAATAATGTAACGGTTCGTGTCACTGAGTTTGAATTGACAAACCGGCTCCACACCGCCGCGCCGCCGACGAGTGACGAGTGACGAGCGCACGCGTACATTCCAACAAACGGTGCAGTACTCTCAAAGCGCACGCGCGGCGCGTCGGCGGCACGACACGACACGACGCCGCGGACACGGTGCTCAGGGATTTAATGAATTTGCACAGTTTGTAGTTCCGACGTTCGTTAAGTAAATATATCATCACATGCACATGTAATGTGTCCCGGAAAGGGAATTACCTACATATAAGCTTTAAATACAATTGGCATACTCATTACAACAAAAACGGTGGCGGGTGCGGGTAGTAGCGGGGCGCCGGGTGCGCGGGTGCGGGTAGTAGCGGGGCGCCGGGTGCGCGGGTGCGGGTAGTAGCGGGGCGCCGGGTGCGCGGGTGCGGGTAGTGGCGGGGCGCCGGGTGCGCGGCACTATGGCGCTCGTCGTTGTGTCGTGACGGTCCCAGCCGGTGGTTTTATCTCCTAGTAGATAGGTATGCCTGTTTGAATAAAGTTATGTTTCGCCCTCACCGTGGAACCAATCCCTGCTCACAGGATACTTCGGGCCGGCGCTGGTGCTGGTGGGCCTGGCGCACGTCCCCGCGGAGCGCGTCACCGCCGCGGTCGCGCTGCTCACCCTCGCCGTGGGCGTTAACGCCGCGGTGTACAGCGGCAACGTGGCGAGTGGTTTATTACTTTAATGTGAACAGTGAACTGCGCAGGGGGCGCTGCAAGCAACCCTTGCGGTACCCGACCCGACCCGACGCGGCGGCGCGCGGCGCACTCGGTGTCGGAAGAAAGTCTTCGTCATACAACATCACTACAGATTTCGGTCTAACTGCCGACAATAACCTTGCATCATCACTTCAGCTGGGCTCCTTGGACATGGCGCCAAACTTCGCGGGCACGCTGATGGGCATCTCCAACACCTTCGCGAGTGTGATGGCCCTGGTCGCTCCGTTAGTAATCGGCTTCATACTAGAAGATGAAGTAAGTTTTCGTTGTATCATAACATGCGATGGTACACCGGCACACTGTTAGGAAAGGAATATCACCAAGTGCGAGAACGCACGACGGACGCGCCCGCAGCGCTGCAGCCGCTGCAGCCGCTGCCCGGTGCTGCGCGCTGCGGGCGCAGGAAGCTTAAGCGATACCATGTTACAGTACACTCTCACTGGTCTACATGAAACATTTGAGAACGTCTCGTGTCGGCCAATAGCTCTCCCTCCGCCTTGCAGGGCAGCGCGAGCGAGTGGCGGCACGTGTTCTACCTGGCGGCCGCGGTGTACTGCCTCACCAACATAGTCTACCTCATCTTCGGGAGCAGCGAGAGGCAGCACTGGAACGAACCAACCGCTGCGCAAAGCACAAAATGAACTCAGTTCCATTTACTTGATTATATTCTCTTTCATTAATAGTCTTTGTCTCTCTCTCTCTCTCTCTCTGTTATTTGTACTGCTCGTGTGGTATAAAAATGATGTGATATTTAATTAGTGTTTTTTTCTACCACTCACTAGCTCACCAACACATTTTGAATCGATTAGTAACTGACACCACAGCCGTGTAGTCCCGGACTAAAAAGGTCATTTCGAGGTCGCTAACTTGGTGAGTGGTGAGCCTGAGCCGGCCCCAGCGGGACGGCGGGCGGCGGCGCCACCAGAGATGACTTCAGCTCAGTAGGCACTGCTTAGTAAGTGCCGGTCTGTGTCACCGGGCAGCGTGTGCATGTCAGGTCCGGTTCACGGCGCTCATGTACAACGTTACGGTCGCTCCGGACGGTCACCGTCTGACCCCCGTTGCCTCTGCGCGCGCAATCTTCCAAACGAAAATGTTTATTACACCGAGTACAAAAACAACCGGCGGGTCGCGCGGAAAATATTCAAGTTTTATTGCGATTAACCTTCCAGTGGGTCACTTCGCGCTGTTTGCGTAGCTCTTGTGCTCTCTGCTCAGGGTCTACTTTGCTCACTACTGAACGCACAACGCTGGGACAAGACATTGACTCGTCAGCTGATAACCTTTCATTGACAAGAGAATATTGTAGCAGCTCATCGGAATGTTATCAAGCGCCGTGCCCTGGCGGCCGCGCGCCGGGGGGGAGGCTCACACCCCCGCCGCCCCCGCACCCCGTGCACATTACAGTATTGTGATATATTGTGCAGCGATTACCTGCACCGTCATCGCTGACGTACGCCCGCGCGGTGTGCGCGGGTGCGGCGCCGCGTTACGCGCAGCAATCCGTACATCAGGTCATCAGGTCTGATGATACACTGCGTTTTTAAAGCTGCGGTGTGTGTGTGTGTGTGTGTACACTCGTACTCGGTACACGAGCAGAGAATTTCTTTGGGCATCACAAAAACTATTGTTTTTATTAGACATTTTAATAATGAGCCAATGAAGAGATTCTTTACGGAAATTAGGAAAACGGTTTGAAATCATTCAAAATTTGTAATTATTAGTAGTTTATTAGGAACAGCGCGAACAGCGGCAGTCGGCGCGTACCCGGACGCGACCCCAACCCTTAATGCTGCGAATGTATCGCACGATTCTGGCACCGCGAGCTGGCCTACAGGGACAACAATAAACATTAACACAGTGTACAGTGCTGCTGTAAGCAACCGCAGCGAGTGCACAGGCGCCCCCGCGCCGCTGGAGCCAACCGTAAGAAATAACACCGACTCTTCCACCGCCTGGCGGGCGCGGCGGCGGCCGGCGGCTCGCTTTGCCGCAGCTCCTTAAACATAAATCAAACAACAGAGCGTCCCTCGGAGCCCGCGGCGGCGCACCTGCAGCGAGCACGAGTGTGCATTGTGCGTTGTAGCCGCTTCAGTTTTAGTTTCATGAACTCGCAGCCGCCTGCTGACACTCCTAGCCACAAAGTGCTGCTAATGTGGCAGCGCAGCCGCTGCTTCCGCCGAGCCGGGCGTTACCGAGCGCCGGGCCCGGAGAAGTTACCGCGGTAACTGCGCGTTAAATGTCTCCATCTGGTGAGCGTGATGTGGTGCTGGGAAAAGATCCCATAAATTTATAATTTGTTCAAAAAAATAAACATTACTATAAAGCGATAAAATAAAAGCGACTCTATGCGTCGCGCTGTTCTCGTGTGATAACTGCGATCTGATGAGGCGACGGCGACGGCGACGGCGACGGCGGGGCGCTGGTCACTGTCCGCGCCGCCGCGCCGCCGGCTGGAGGTGCCCGTCTGCGAGTCGCGCGATGTGCCCGCGCCGCGCCTGATGCTCGAAGCTCTGCCTGGCTCCACCGACATGGATGTGGAGAAAATTGAAAATGTTCGTCCGAGTGAGTAGGACGATTTACACCGGAAACCATTTCCCGTCACCTCTACTCTTTCTAATCCCGAGAATAGGAAGAGATATATAGGAAAGAAATTTCACAATAAATTGTACAAAACCTTGTTTTTTTCTTTTAGTTAACTATTTTTCATTAAGGAGAAGTGTTTAGTGGGTTGGGTGCGCGCGGTGCAGCTTTTCATCTCGACATCATGACCTCTGGGACGAGGTGCTGCGGTAACAAAACATGCAGGCGCGTCGCGGTGCGCGGGGGGCCCCGCCCCTCACATCGGGTGGCAGGCTGCGTCGTGCGGACGTCGCTCCTCGCCTCCACTCGCCTCCACTCGCACATCAGCGTACGTTTCAAATTCGCAGAGGGCCTGGGCGTGCGGCACACGCAGACGTTCCTGCTCTTCCTGGCCATGCTGCTCGCGTTCTGCATGAGGGTGAACATGAGCATGGCCATCGTGGACATGACGAACGAGGAACACGAGGAGGTATGCGGTAACTTCAGAACATTCAAGATACATTTACATCGGTCATTCCGAGCGGTACCGTTGGAAGCGTGAAATAAAACTATAACTTAGGTGTGGCTGCTGCTGCACCAGCACCGCGGCGCTGGTGGGGGGGGGGGGCTGATTGCTGCGTGCACTCACACCAGCTTGTCGTGCCGGGTCAAACCTTAACGCGTTTTTTAAAGTCATATTTCTTTGAGTTTTCTATGACGGACGCGGATTAGTTGTGCAGCGACTCGGTTGACGTGAACACCGCTCAACACTGTGGTGAGTGGTGCTCAGTTACCGCTATGGCTATTTACAGATATCCCTTATCATTAATTTAACCCTTCCGACCGTTTGTGAAGGCTCCGCATAATATCCGCGCTGCAGCATTAATCTTGCTGCAGCTGATGCTGAGTGGAGACCTGTTCACCGACACGACACCACTTTTTTTCGGTAATTCCTTCATTTAGCAGTTGTTACGTGTGAATGTGAATAAATTCTTCTTTCTCACTCGGAAGCTCGACGCCCCCGGCTGACGAGCAAACTATAAACAAATTATTTACATTTAAATGACGGCCCGCGCTCGCGGGCGCCACGCAACTGTAAACACTGGTATCGCCCCCGCCCCGGCCCCGGCCCCCGCCCGCCTCACATCTTGCTTTAGATAATCATAAACATAATTAGCACTCGCAGTACATACGCGATAACCGGCGTTATCCGCTCCCGGGGCGGCGGGGCGGCGCGGGGACGCGCGCGGGGTGGCGCGCGGGGTGGCGCGGGGCGGCGCGGGGAGGCGCGGGGAAGCCATTAATTGATATTATATCCGTTTCAGCACTTCGCGTGGTCGCACAGCGTGCAGTCTATGATTTTGTCCTCGTTTTTTTGGGGGTACATAGTGCTGCAGGTGCCGGCCGGCGAGCTGGCGCGGCGGCTGGGCGGCAAGCTGCCCATGACCGTCGCCATATCCGTCAACTCCCTCTTGTCACTGCTGATGCCCGCGGCCGCTAAGTTTGTGAGTGGAAACATGTCCTCATTATTGAACTAAAAGTGAGTCCCGCAGCGCACAGGACTCGCAATACCATCGTTACCGGTACGTCCGGTCGCCGCGGCAGTTCGTTCTGTGTACGTGACAACTCACTGCAGCAGTGAAACACACGGGTGATATTAACGGACTCGCAATTAATCGGTAAATGAAGCGAACATTGACCTGAACAGAGCACATCGAAAAGCAATGCGCGGTTACAGGGCGGCTGGCGGCTGGTCTGCTCGTGTCGGGTGCTGCAAGGCCTCACTCAGGGCCTGGTGTACCCGTCCATGCACCACCTGGTCAGCCAGTGGATTCCCTTGCAAGAGAACGGACTCCTCAGCACGATTATCTACGCAGGTATAACATATATAACTATATAAATACCCAGCACGCGCGCACCCCCCGCCGCGTCGTGGTTAACCTGTGTTCATCGTCCTTCCGCCATATTTTCACTAAAGTTGTGATGGAGTGCCCCCCGGCGACGCGGCCGTGTGCCGAGTGCCGTGTGCCGAGTGCCGTGTGCCGTGTGCCGTGTGCCGTGTGCCGTGTGCCGTGTGCCGTGTGCCGAGTGCCGTGTGACAGCAGTAAATACATTCGCAGGTGGACAACTCGGCATAGCCTTCCAGCTGATCGCGTCCGGGTTCATAGCCGCGGCGTGGGGCTGGCCGGCGATATTCTACACCAACGCGGCCCTCGGGCTCGCCTGGACCGCGGCGTACCTGGCGCTGGGCGCGGAGTCGCCGGAGCGCTGCCGCGGCGTCTCCCGCCAGGAGCTGCTCTACATCCAGACGTCGCTGGGCCGGCGGGACGACGACGAGGTGAACTCCGGAGTAGACCTTAGCTGCGACAGAGCAGTACTTTCGCGAGACCTGCTTCGGCTGCACCAGACCCAGGCACTCCGTCACTAATTCTAGATAATCTTAAACTTGTACCGTTTTTGTTTTGCGAAGTTGCAGTAAGTTCCAAACAGTGGCGAATGCTATCTTGCTTAATTACATAAACATGTCCCTGCATCCAAAGTGTGGTCTTTTCAGCATCAGCCCACGCCCTGGCGCAACATATTGACGTGCCCGCCTCTCTGGGCGGCGGTGGTCGCCCACTGCGGACAGAACTGGGGCTTCTTCACGCTCATGACCGAGATGCCCACCTACATGGCGAACGTGCTGGGGGTCAACCTGAAGAGCGTGCGTATACCCACGCCGTGTACCCGTTGTAAAGTTCCACGACATTCCTGGTCGTTCCCTTCTACGCTGAAAACCATGTCATCAAAAGCCCTGCACCTATAACACTTTCGTTGCGTTTCCTCACCCGCACGCCGCGCTCTCTGAATATTTTGACCCTCGTCCATTTCTTAACCACCCATTTAACAGCCGGTAGTGTTACCGGAGCGCCTCTCCTGCTGCCCGTCCGATCTGAGCAGAGTTCACGTTGTACAGAACGGCGCGTTGTCCTCGCTGCCCTACCTGGCCATGTACCTGCTCAGCTTCCCGATGGGCGCGATGACGGACCTCACGATAAGGCGCGGGTGGCTCAGCGTCACCAACACCAGGAGGCTGTTCAACACAATCGGTTAGTTCCTTACGCACGCCGACGAGAGGACAGAGGTGAGCAAACGGACGCACACCGGAGGGGCGCATCGGTTGCACCACGAGCGGGCCCTGGGAGCGCATCGTACATTCATTTTGCGTCAGGGTACAGAGTATCAGCGTGTGTACTACTGTGTTTATGTTATTAAATACATAAGGGAAACCATTTCAGTGAAACAGTTCTAGATGTATGTGCGATGTGTTGAAGGGCTGTGGGGCCCGGCCGTCGCGCTGGTGGGCCTGGCGTACGCGCCGGCGGGGGACACCCTGGCGGCCGTCGCGATGCTGACGGTCAGCGTGGGCGTGAACGCGGGCCAGTACGCCGGGTACCTGGTGAGCCGGCTTCCTTTTAAAAACAACATTACTTTCGCTACTGAACGACGAACAGCACGGATATACAAACAAAAACAGCGAATGTAAAAGTATCAAATAAATAAGTAAACGCGATATCATTTCACTGAGGGAGGGCGCAGCAGTGGAGCTCGCTCTCTCGTGTGTAACTGTACTGTCGTTACGTTGAGGACGCGTTGGCTGAACCGTCGGCGATGCGGAAGAGACGAGTGATTACAGGGAATGTAAGTAACGCGGCGCGGCGACGCGGGCGCGCTGCGGTCGCGCAATGAGGCAACATTACGGTTTCTTCCAGTTGGTGATCATCGACCTGGCGCCAAACTTCAGCGGCTCGATGATGGGCATCTCCAACTTCTTTGCCAACATCATTTCCATAATTGCGCCCCTCGTGTGCGGGTTCATCGTCCTGGATGAGGTATCCTTTTTGTTGTTTTGATAATGTTTTGCTCTATTGCCTAGTCTCGACTTCTTTAATATCAAAACGAATATTTCCAAATGCCCGCGGCGACGACGCCTCGAACACATAATCATCTAATGACTTTTATTTTAAAGCCCCGTATCCAAGAGCGAGGCTTTAAACTTCCAAAAAAAATCGCTCTTATTTTTATTAACATTTACATTTATAAGCACCGTCCGCTTACCGCGCGCTCCACTGGAGCTACAATATAAAAAAAATACAATTCGTTTTTTTTATTATTTTTTAAACTGAACTTTATGCGGGACGGGCGCGGCCGGGGTCCGGCCCGCGTGCGGAGGTCTAAAAGACCTCTGCTCGATTACACTCGTTACTTATGCCAGTAAGTAACGGAGCTTCAACAGACTGTAATCCGATCAGTCGGTACCGTGCGCTGATAAATAACATTTCCATTCAGACAGATCCGGCGGAGTGGCGGAAAATATTCATCCTCGCCTCCGGCGTGTATTTCTTCAGCAATCTTTTCTTTTTAATATTCACGAGCTCCGCGAGGCAGCCGTGGGGCGCGCGGCGCGCGGGGAGCCAGCTCGGTACGTAGCGCGGCGGCGCAGCGCGCTCTCTTACTTGTAGCGACACCCCTACACTAACCCCCCCCTCGCCCCTCTGTTGCAGAGATGAAGCCGGCGGCCTGAACCACTCGCGCGGAACACCTCGCGCGCACTTTATTTATTGTCGTACCTGAACGAAGAAATGTTAGTGTAAATACTTAAGACGAATAAAATTATTGGCACGTTATTTATTTTGATGTCTCCGCACCCTCCCCTCCCCCTTCCCCCTCGCCCCCGGCCCCGGCCCCGTCCGGTCAGCTCGTCGGTAAGCAGGTGCACACAGAAGCGATGACGTGTGAAGATGAACACGTCGGCGGCGCGAGCGGAAGTGTGCCGCGGGATGACGGAAGTACGTCTGGTACATCCTCTACCAGCGGCGGCTCGCGTGCTCCAGCACCCGGCGACGCAAGCGCCGCCTCCGCGCTCGCCCGGAGACGCGAAGGACCGGAAACATATCCAGTAATGATATAAATGCATCCGGTTGCACGGGATCTAATGTGCGATATAGGTTACGTGTCAGGGATCCGTAAACTGAGGATAGCATTTTTTATTTATTCGATGTAATGACGAGCCGATCACCTGATGACAAGTGATACACTCGCCCATAACAACGCGCCGCTAGTCAAGGTGGTACACACTGCACCGCATTGCGCTCTAAGCCTCGAGACATAGAGTGTTAAGTCTCTTTACTCCAGTAATTTAACTAGCTACAGTGCCCTTTAAACCGGAACTTAATAATGTCTGCACACTACTGTTTGGCGGGAGAAATAGTCACTGCGTTGGTACCTACCTAGACGGTCTGCGGCGATAGAGACCTGCCGGCGGTAAAGTAGCGTCTCGTCTGTGCAGCCACACCGATGGTCCGCCAGGCCTGCGCACCCTCTCCGTAGGCCAGAGGTCAAATTGTTTTCAGCAACGCAAAAACTTTGAAAATATGACTTCGAGGAGAAAAAAGGTAATTGTTGTATTTTTAAACATGTTGTTAAAGATTACCTCGATTCCTGCGCTCCGTGTGAGTGGCGAGCTCACCAGCCAGTGTCCTTTAAACTGGAACACGATCACGTTTATAGCAAATGAAAGACAACCACCACATGAGCGTGGCTAATAGATTTTTTTATGATATTTATATTCCGCTTTGAGCGGTGCTGCAGCCGGTGAAGCCGGGGGCCCCGCAGCGCAGGGCTGCGAGCGCTATGCAATACTTCTCCCCGTTGCTGTGGTCAGTCCGTCGCGTGCACGCGGCGGGCCCGGCGTCGGTAGTTCAGAATAAAATAAACACTGTGACAGGCGACGCAGCCGCGATGTTGCGATAAGCCGCGGCTGTCTGGCGATACGGATCGCGCGTCAACACTCACAAGTGGGCACGATATCAAATGCGACGATCAGGTATCGGTGGTCACTCGCGCCCACTCGCGCTCCAGCGGCCGCCAGCTGCACACACGAGTTGAAACAGTCTGCAACAGGCGACAGCTGCTTCGCTCGGAGACACGCACCGCGCACCACCGTCCACCGTCCACCGTCCGCCGCCATGGGCACCGTCGCGGCCGCTGAAAACGTTCGGCCTAGTAAGTTGGTCGGTCCGGTGTATGCTTCTGTGCGTTCATCCACTTGTGGTGCAGTTCCGGTGCATCGGCTCAGACATTGTTTCTTAGAAGCGGAGCAGTGTCGCTGCTGCAGGTGGGGGGGGGAATGTTCCCTACTCTACCCCGGCTCTAACTCGGCTTCACTTGCAATCAGTTATAGAACATTGTCAAATGACTACGAGTAAGTTTGCGCGGTTCAGCCGGACCAGTTGCACCGCCTGTTGCCGGTCAACTTTACCAATTACCTAATGTTTTCTAACAAAAACATTAACTCATCAGCAAACGCAAACAGGACAGCAAGACATTAGATACACGAGTAAACAAAGTCGTTAGGGCCCGTCTGCGGCGCGGCGCGGCGCGGCGCGGCCAGTCCACGCCGGGGCTCGGCGGCGCGCCCACCGGGGTGCTTGTATTCACTCATCGATATTACTTACCGTACCGCGATGTCCGCGACGTGCGCGATGTCCGCGACGTGCGCGATGTCCGCGAGGTGCGCGCGGGAGGACACGCCCCTGCTGCCGCCGCCGCGCCGCGCGGGTACGTAAGCTGTCCCGCTATATGCGTTCGTAGACCTTAGGACACCTGATGAAACGGTGATGACGACTTGCTACAGGCTCTGAGCTCACTCCCCGGCGGGGCCGGCAGCTTCCCCGCGCGCCCGCCCGGCCCCCGCGCGCCCTGCACGAGCATCTTCTGCATTACTGTTATACCATGACAGATATTTAACAAAAGCGTTGTTGTATTTCCAGAGGGCCTGGGCGTACGCCACGCGCAGACCTTCCTGCTGTTCCTCGGCATGCTGCTCGTGTACAGCATGCGCGTTAACATCAGCATGGCGATTGTGGACATGACCGACGTCACCAACGAACAAGTGAGTGAAACTAACATTTTACACTGCCCCAGGGCGGCCCGGGGCGGCCGCGGCCGCGCCTCTAACTAAAATACGCAATGGACTACCCACCCCCTCCCACCCCACCACCACGTCATGCGGTAACTACTTCGGGTCAGGCCGCTCGTCGCAGTGAGCATTGGCTGGGACGAGAATAAACTCTGACAAAAACTTCTCATCAGCCAGTAAAGTGGGGGACCCCTCGAGCGGTGAAGAGTGGTCACCGGCGAGTCCCTGACTACGACCAGTGTGGCGGTGGTCGAGAGATGTGGGTAGAATACACTGACCTGACTCGGTACAAGAGAATGTTTCTCAACATTCCTCATTCGACACGTGGAGTGCGTTGCGCCGCGCTCTGACGCCGTCCGCCTGGCAACGACTTCGCGTCTGTTCCGCCTCAGCACGAAACGCGCCGCAGAGCCGTGCAGTTTAAGTGTCACTCATACATGAGATTAGGTAATTATAACGATGATAACATCGCTGCAGGTTCCGGTGTAGTCGTGGAAATGTTGTAGCAATGAGAAATGCAAAGTATTCTTCACACAAACGAGGAATATGCAACGCCGGCGTGCTCGCTGTTGGGTGGTGGTCAGCCGACGGCGACTGCAGCCCGGCGCGGCCTCAGCAACTATTAAATTGTTTAAAATTACCAAAAGTACACGTCAGTAGCGTAACTTGTGTTGTATTACGAGTAATTTAACACGCGGTCGCGACGGTGCGCAGAAAGTAAACCTCCTGCAGAATATGTAGCATAACGTTCACTTGCAGCATTTCGATTGGAGCTACAGTGTCCAGTCGATGATCCTGTCTTCGTTCTTCTGGGGCTACGTGCTCCTCATGCTGCCGTCCGGGGAGCTGGCCAAGCGCTTCGGCGGGAAAGTGCTCATCACTATCTCGGTGTCGGTCAACGCGCTGCTGTCACTTCTGCTGCCGACCGGCGCTCATTTAGTAAGTGATATGCTGTACAGGATTGTGTCAGGTGAGCGGCTGGTAGCGCGGTGCTAACGGCTGTGGCGACGCGTCCGCAGGGCGGCTGGCGGCTGGTGTGCGCGTGCCGCGTGCTGCAGGGCATGACGCAGGCGTTCATGTTCCCCTCCGTGCACCACCTCGTCAGCCAGTGGATACCTTTGGAAGAAAAAGGGAGGCTGAGTACGCTGATATACTCGGGTGAGTGCTCACACGAAGCGACCGGTCGCGGGGGTGCGCGGGGATGCGCGGCGCGCCCGCCTCACGCGTGCGCTTGCGTGCTTCTGTCGCAGGGAGTCAGCTGGGAGTGGCGCTGCAGCTCATATCTTCGGGCTTCATAGCGTCGGCCTGGGGCTGGAAGGCTATATTCTACACGAACGGGCTGCTGGGCGCCGCGTGGACCGCCGCCTACGCGGTGTTCGGCGCCGCCTCGCCGGAGCGCTCGGCGCACATCTCGCGGGAGGAGCTGCGCTACATCCAGACCTCGCTGGGCCGCGCCGGCGAGCAGAAGGTGCGCCGCGGCGTCTTCACGTCGCGTTTACATTCATATACATAAACTGAAAACCATTTGTATTCAAACCAAATTCCTTCACCGACGAGGCTCCCGCGTGGCCCCGCGTGTCCCCGCGTGTCCCCGCAGCACAATCGCAACGTTATATTGAAAATAAAATTAAGTTCGAATTTCATTTTGGGCTTAACTTGCTTTTTCAGTTTTTCAAATTAAGTGCTTGTTGAATAAGCTGCAGTTGCAGTATTCGCTCACTGCTTCGGCTAGAAGCGTGATTTCCACGCGGTCATCATCATTTAGGTAGATAATTTTTTTAATCTAGATGTCCATTGCGCCGCGACGTCTCGAGCACCTTATCGCCACATCACGGCATCTGACATTTGATTGCGCATTTGCTCCCGATCGCGATCAGGAGACAGCCGCGATACAATCTACAGATAGGAGGCGAGCGTTCGCTCGTGTCACGTTATCGCGCGGTGTTCGGGTTCATTGTTTTAAACTTAAACAGTTTCGCTCTACCGGGAACAAAACCAAATTTGTACATTTTACAAATCATTTACAAAATTATGCTTTAAACTGGGAAGGCTTCTCTCACATTATATTGCATTAATAGATTCAACTCCCCGGAGCCGCCGCACGCCTGACACCTCGAGCGTGTGTGCGTGTGTGTTGGCGGCCGGGGGGCGGGGGCGGGGAAGGATATCTAAACTGCTCGCTACTGCCCTCTTACGTCGAGAAGATTCTTATTACTCGTATCTCGTACTGAGGCCGACATGTGGGGCAGGAGAGGATTTTTGATGGAGCGGAATACATTTGTAGAATTTTAGATTTGCGTAAGTAATATATCGCAGCCCCCTCCGGCGCGGCGCCGTGGGGAGAGGGGATGGTGGGGTGTAAGGGCTGTAAATTTGTACTCTGTGTCGTACTTTTGTAGCGCTTGAAATAACATCTCGTTTTATAAAAACGCTAAAAATTTATCATAAAGTGGTAGTATTGTATTTGCTCTGCGATCCGGATCCGTTAATAACTAAGCCGCGCCCGGCGACACCTCCCCGTTGTCACCGATAGAGGCTTTTATCAGATAGGAACGTAAATATAGTGAACCCATTCCTTGAGATATCCCACTGGAACTAAACACACACACACACACACATATATAACTTTGTTAAGTTACGGCATGTCCGTAATGTACTGCCGGGGCTGTTCATGTAACTGTACCGCGGCGCGCTGTGCCGATGGGGCCAGTATCCATGTCTTAACATGGCAGCGATGTAGCTCCGGTTTCACGTCACAAAGTTAGCCGTGAGCTGAGATAAACACAAGTTTATTTTTTTTAGAAACACCGCACGCCGTGGCTGAAGATCGTCACCTGCTTACCGTTCTGGGCGGCGGTGGTCGCCCACTGCGGCCAGAACTGGGGCTACTTCACGCTGATGACAGAAATGCCCACCTACATGGCCAAAGTGTTGGACGTCAACTTGAAGCAGGTGCTGGTGCCGCTCCCCGCCGCTCTCCCCCACCGCTCCCCGCCGCTCTCCCCCACCGCTCCCCACCGCTCCCCGCCGCTCTCCCCCACCGCTCCCCACCGCTCCCCACCGCTCCCCGCCGCCGCTCACCGCGACTCTGTTTCAGAACGGAGTTCTCTCGTCGCTGCCGTACCTGTCCAAGTACCTGTTCAGCTTCCCCATCGGCGCCCTCACGGACCTGCTCATCCGGCGCAAGTGGCTCGGCGTCACCAACACGAGGAAGCTGTCCAATTCCATCGGTATAATAGAACAAGTCCTCTTTAAAGTTACATACAAGTTCACTGATCACTTCTCCCCCGCCCGTCCCCGCGAGGGGTCGCGCGGTACTCACCCGTGCGCCGTCCGGCAGGGCTGTGGGGGCCGGCGCTGGCGCTGCTGGGGCTCACCTTGGCGCCGGAGGGCAACATGGTCGTCGCCGTGGCGATGCTGACCCTCACCGTCGGCATGAACGCGGGGCACTTCGCTGGCTACCTGGTAACTGTCGTCCAAATAATAATAACGATTCAAACCGGCTGTACTGTAAAAGTAATGTTAAAGCGAAGCGGACGCGGGGGGGCGCCGCGCGCACACACACGCACCGCCACGTCACGTTTGTAACTTAAAGTAACAACATGTTGCGCCGGATCGAACGAACGCATTAAACGTATTTAAATGCAAGCTGCAAGCTTTCCTTACATTAAATTAATTAATATATCTATTGCTTTCGCACATTCACACCGCTCTCCCTGTCTGCAGCTGATCCTGGTGGACCTGGCGCCGAACTTCAGCTCGTCGCTGATGGCTATCTCGAATTTCTTCGCCAATATTGTTTCGATAATAGCGCCCCTGGTCTGCGGCGTCATCATACAGGACGAGGTGAGCAGCAGCCGAGCGCTGCACGCTGCACACTGCACGCTGCACACTGCACGCTGCACACTGCACGCTGCACACTGCACACAAAACTCTACCTCGTAGTACAATAATCTTGCTTAAACATCTAACGCCATCTATTGAACAAATATAAAAGCTGTTCTCCGTCACCGTCGTTGTCACTATACATTATTAAATTAAATAAACATTATTAAAAAACGCTAAAAAACGTTAGACTGACGGAAACTTAAAGTAACTTAATAGTTGCTTAGTAAATCCAGGCACATGTTTAACTGTTCCCGTTTGCGGTCGGCGCGCGCAGTCGGACCCGGCGGAGTGGCGCAAGGTGTTCTACCTGGCGGCGGGCATCTACTTCTGCACCAACCTGTGCTTCATATTGTTCACGACGGCCGACAAGCAGCCGTGGAACGATCCGGAGGAGGACGACTCCCGTGAGTACAACTCGTTACCGGGAACAGCACCGCGCGCAGCAGCTGACGAGGAGAGGCGGCGCGTGCGCAGCCGCACCCGCCGCCCGCCGCGGGAACCACCTTCTGCAACTTCTCACTATTGTAGTGTTTGCGGTGGGTTCGTTAACTGAACGCGGCGAGTCCCAGCGGTGGGGTCATGAAGAAGACTGTTTATTATTATAAACCGGTGACACCGCGCCGCGTCAGCTGTAGTAAATTCGGGGCATAAAAACAACTCGCCCTCAGTAATGACGTGACGTGACGTGACGTGACGTGACGTGACGCTGCGCGCACTCGAACGAAGATTTTTTGTTTCAGCGATCAAAGAGTAGTCACCGACGCAGTGTGCATCGCCGGAGGTCGACCGCGGCGCCGGGAGACGCGCGCCGCACCGGACCCGCGCCGCACGCGACGCAACACAGTTGATGCCAAAATAAATAAAATTGTATTACAACTGACCGGTACTTTCACTGCGGGGGGCGCGGGGGGCACGGGGGACAGCAGCACTCCTACATCACATACACGTAGCACACACACACGTATCCATCGTGTTCAATGAGTGATTCGTTTGTGCTGTACGTGCGCACGTCCGCACGTCCGCCGACGGCGGGCAGCGGCCGGGGGCGATCACATTACTAATGTTGGATATCGAGATAAAATAATGTGATTACAACGTTTTGTTAGTGAAGCAGTAGTTGCATCGACTTTTTTATAAGACCAAAATGAAAAAAGGACAGCAGAGTGCACGTCTCGCGACATTCGTGTTCGGGCAGTGCGCGAGGTGTGAGCTCTATGACTGTGTCGTGTGAATGTGAGAGGTATGGCAGATTGAATTTATGTTTGAATAGTGAGTACCTCAGCTCGGGGTCGCTCCCGTCCGTAGATATGAACATGTCCTGTTCGCGCGCCTCAGGTCTATAAGGAAATGTGAGCTGCGCGCGCGCGTCCTCGCACTGCGCCGCGGCGCTCACGTGTTCAGGTTTACAATATTGTGAGTTAAAGAGCAGAGCCGCAGAGATCCGAACGAAATCTCGCACAGTACGACACTTTCGACTGGAGGCGTATCACTTACCATCAGGTGAACGCACCGCTCGTCCTGTCGCCTCCTTGAATAAAAACAACAAAAACAATTTTAATGTTTGCTTGGAGCTGATAGAACATTAAAGTTTGTGTGTTCTGCTCCGGTTACTGGCGACGGAAATAAAAATTTTACCTTAGACGCTCTGTCCCCGGGAGAGGAGTTTGTAAAGGAAATGACCGGCATTTATGAAAGAAGATTTAAAAAAAAAACACGAGAAGAATGATATTAATTTTGATTGGGAACTGTGTAATTAATCGTGCGTCTCCAGTGTTATTGAATATGCAATAAATCCTCATCTCTGTTCACTCAAAGTTATCAAATTACTTTCCTTCAAGAGCACAAGTTAATGAATTTGGGATACAGGGGTATGAACGCGGACTTCGGGGGGGGGTGCCGGGGTGGGGAGGATGCTGTCGGCCCTCCGCTTTAAATTACCAGACCTTCAGATGAGCTGTATTAAATGCAAGCCAGGCCGCAGGTTTAGATTAAGGTTTTTTCTATCTCTGGGCAAACTATATTTAAGTAATTACTTATAATGAGCTGATATTGTAAGTAGTGCACATTGTAACGTCGCGGCGACTGCGGTGCGGTGCGGTGCGGTGGGGGGGGGGGGGGCGCGAGAGGATAATGTAAAGGAAAAGAAACGCCGGAGAGGGCCAGAGCACTGTTCATGTATATGTTGAAAATTATATCAAAAATTGTATGATTGTAACTATATGAATGTTGTGTTACGGTATGATGGGACTGGAACGATTTTTATTAAAAGTCCCAAAATCAATAGAGACTAAAAAAAGAAGCGCACCGCGCGCGGGCGCGGGGGCGGGGGCGCGGCGCGCAGCAGGCAAACTTACACTGTGTTTAGCTTTGGAGGAACTATAATTGTTATTTGAACTTTTATTATTTTTTTTTTTTTAATGTTTCACTCGATGTTGTTTTTCTTATATTTCTTTGTTGTTGTTGTTTTTTAGTAACACAGGTAGCGCTGCGTAGTCAAGTGTGAACGCTGTGCACATCTACAGCTGTGGCTACAAACTGACCACTACCTGTACCTGTACTATGCTTACTGTTATTTTATGTCATCGCTGATGTGTGACATGAACAGTTCTAAGTGACAACGTTAAGGAAACCTGGCGCCCACACGTACACACACAGCTTTACGTGTTTTATTTGTTGAGCAGTTATTGTGCGCGCGACGAGTTTGTCATGGGGAACTCCATCGAAGGTAAAGTTGACGCGGGTAGTTTAATATTAAAGTGATGGTCGGGGTCCACTCGCAGAGTGACGCGGCGCGTTCTCTCGGCGCGGCGCCGCCTGTGCGCAGGACGTCGCTCCGGTTACACCCGGGTAAAAGTCTCCTTCATGTTCGGTGTCCAGGTCTGCATCTCGTGATGAAAAACACTCTCGCCGGCGCCGGGCACTCATAACTGCTTCTAACTAGTTTATAATTAGAAATGAGACAAACCTTTAACAGAAGCTGAGTTTCCGAGAGTCTGAACATAACATTTCCGTGAGTTAGCTTCCGATAGCAGGAACAACTCCATAAAAATTGCCTAACCGCACCTCCTAACACCACCCCCCTCCCATCGCTGAAATTTACGCAAATTGTTACCCCGGGGCGCAGGCCCTGGAACGACTGCCGCTTATCGTTCCCCCGAACAACCGGTATGTACGCGCGGCGCCCCCCCCCACCACCACTATATTCTAACTTACCATTTCATTTTGTTAACAACTCCTCGGCACGTGGTGCAGTGTTACAGTGTGATTGACAATTTGAGTGGTGATTGTTTTCCTGATGATGGCGACCTCCCCGCGAAGGAGAGCAGAACAAGAGAATATGATATAGATAACTCTGTAAATAATTATGTCGCGGTGAATAAAAATCTATTTCTAAGTAAATAAATAATCCAAAAATAAATAACAACGTAGCCGGGCCCGACTGGATGCCGAAAGTAATCGGCCGCGCGTCGCGCAGCAGCCGAGGTGTCTGCGGTCCAGCTCCTGTCGGAGCCGACCCACCTCACTACTATCCAAACTTCGTTGTTACAAGAACCTCTTCTGATTCTTGAAAAACATGAAAATGATAAAGTTGTATAGACAGGCAGCAATCAAACTTCTTGGATTAGAGCAGATCGAGGAAATTGATGCAACCAGCGCACGCGCCGCGCGCCGCCGGAGTAGTGTCCGCAAAACAAACTAATTTCTGGTTTTTACTTAAAGATAATTTGCGAACCGAAATGAGTTACATTTTTTTGTTTGGTGTGGTGCCGAGGACACAGACCCATTTCCAAGATTTATCCCCGAGCTATGCGAGCGGAAGTCTACTGCCTGAACAGGATTTCGGCCTATTCATTCTTAACCACTCCCTCATCATGCCTGGACGGAAACAACGACGCCTCCGGACGGGGCCGCAGTCGTGGCACTTAACAGCTCCTGGTCACTGACTATTCCCATGGCACGCCTCTCCATTCACTCCAGAACTATCAGTTGGTAATTGGCAGTATCAGCCCAAATGGAGCAGTGCTCTATCACACGCGGTCAGACCTCGACAAAGAAACTCTGATCAGGAGTGAGCGTGTGGTGACTGTACCATTAGAAACTTTAGATTCACCCCACCGCCACCACCAGAGCTCCCGATCTGTAGCAACGTAAGTAATCGCGGGTAGTCGCGGTCATCGCACGGACTTGACTCTATCCGCAACAAAGCCGGGAGCCGGGAGCCGGGAACCGGGAGCCGGGTACCCGGCGCCCCATTACAGCGAATCGTTTTCACAAACACTCAGTTAAATTTCCTTTGTTCAGGCGTAAACCTATGCTAATCACGCGGCCCCGCTCGTGAGCCCGCAAGAGCTTCCATAATACACTTGGATAATCAGAGCATTGTTGTTTTTGTCACGAACATATGAAAAGTGGAGAGAAGCGCTGGACCTCCAGTGCTAAAGGGCCTGTTGCTGTTCGCTGCTTGCTGCTTGCTGCTCGTTGGTGTAATGTTACAGTTTTATAATCGCGTATAGTGCGTCACACGTGGTATTTCAGATTGTGCACACCGGGCACATACCTCGCCGGGGGGTGGTGGTGGCGGTGGTGATGGGAACGAGGCCGAGTCCGTAACGAACAATGGGTCCAGTGTTTTGGAAGTTTTTAACATTTTTCTTTTATATTCGCATCATTGTAAAGAGTTTTGATGCGCGCTCTTGTTCGGTCCGCTTTGTCCGCCTCCACGCGCCGCGCGGCGCCACGTCCACGCGGCCCGTTCACTGCTCCTCGCGTCACACCGGGCACGGGTAATGTCGGCAAGTTACTGCTGCAGTTTTTTACATTCTATAGATGAGTTATTTTTAATGAATCATCTGATAAGAAAAACGGTTTCTTTTTTCAATAATAGTGCTGACATATCGTATACAATGTACACCGGGAACGACCCGCGCCAGAGTCCGCGCGGGACCTGCGACGCGCGCACTCGCGGACCGTTACTTCAAAACACCTTTAGTTTGATGTATTCGCTAACGGGCGCAACGTTCTCCGCGTGCCGCTGAACTCTTGCGATACCTTGTACTTATCGTTCGCTGAATGTCTGGAAATGTTTGGCTGAAACTTAAGTACCAAGCGTATTGAGTAAGCGTAGTGAGGGGCTTTCCGCAAGCAAAGTACTTTTTCCGGGCTCCGCGCGGTCTCGCTCAAATTTTGTTGACTTAGGCGGCGGTCGTCCTGAGCAAACCTTGCGCTAAAGGTTAAACGGACCTGATGCAAACGGAGACGCGCCCCGCGCCCCTCCCCGCCGCGCCCCGGCCGCGCGTTTTCCTCGAGCGCCGCGCCCCGCCGCGCGCCCCGCGCCCCGCCGCGTCCGCCCGCGACGTCGCCGCCTAACGCAACGAGTCATTTTATCATTCATTAAATTCTAATTGAATTGCACATTTCCTTCATTAAACAAACGTTTTATTGTTTCGGCCGCCCGTCTTCCGATGTTTACGAGGAAGATGTTGCATCGACCGACCGATCGGTTAGATGTATACATTCGTATTTATATTTCCTGTTATTTTTGAATTCTCTATACATCCTTTAAGTGATAAAAAAATTAAAATTTAATTTTTTACACCTTCACAATAATTGTCGTCCTTGCATATACATATATATATGTTTTTCTATTACAATTGCAAGCGCCTATGAAACGATAACTGGCCGCCGCGCGCCGCCGGCTGCCTCTCGAACAACACAGCAATCAGGAAGGCACCTCGTGATGACGATCATATTAAAACCTCAACTTTCTTAACATTTATATATGCAGCACCCCGCGGCGGGCGGCGGGCGGCGGGGCGGTGAGCTAGTTAAATAGACGCGATACAATACGTGAAGTATAGTTTCTCCTGAATACAACACTCCGCCCCCCCCCCTCTCCCCCCGCGCCGCCGCAGCGCCCGCCGGCTCAAGTGCAGCGGGTGGGCCCTGCGCCCCGTAATATTTCGCGCACTAGGCAATGTTTACATTTTGTTCAACATTCAGCTTGTTCCACATCGGCTCTGTTGAAACCGAAACAAACCCTCGTTGTCGCAGCGTTTTCAGCGTGCAGCGTGCAGCGTGCAGCGTGCAGCGTGCAGGCTCCGGCGCTGCGATTAGCAATAGGAAAGGCCGCGGGTGCGCCGCGCGGCACTGGACGAGACGCTCCGCAAGTACTCAATGCTACCGCCCGCGCCGCGCCCCGCACCCCGCCGCGCGCCGCGCCCCGCGCCCCGCCGCGCCGCGGATACATGTAAGCAAAGCACTTACAATTCTGCGGCGACGTCACCGAGAGCAGCGGCGGCGGGCGGCGGGGGGCGGCGGCGCGGCGCTGCTCCGCCGGACGGATATATAGCGCGCGCGGGCTGCGCACGCGCACTGCACGCGCACCGCCCGCGCTCCGCACGCTGGTACCTGAGCCACTTCGCGCACACCCGACACCGGCCTCGTCGCACTGAAGATGCGCGCGAGCGAGCTGCCCCGCGCGCCGCCCGCCGCCGCTCCCGGTACGTACCCGCGACCCCCGACCCGCGCAGCGAACAAGTACAACGGCCTAAAGACTTCTTGAAAGACTTCTTGAAGATTGTCACGTCAGAGAGTCAGTCAGTCAAATCAAGTACCAGTATCCTGATGCGAGCCGAAGCCGTTCCTGCTGCAACCCCCTGTAGTGGCAGCGGATCTCGCCTCCTGGTACACCGCTAAGCACTCGAACCCCGGACCGCCGCTAGCTGACCGGACTGCCCCGCGCGAGACCACGCCCGGACACGGGCTCGCCACCACGCGACTACCCACCGACTCCCCCCCCGCACCGGGCCGCGCGTCCGTCCGGTACGGAGAGGTATGTGCCGAAACCCGCTGGTGCGAGGAGAAAAATAAAAAATATTGTGGGTCGTACCCACAGCCGTACAATGTACCTGTTCCGAACAGCTTCCATCGAAACAGCATTTGAAGTCAAACGTTACGAGTGCGCGGTGCGCGGAGTGGAGGACCTGCAGCGGTGCACTCTGCGGAGGCGCGGCGGGCTCTGGCCCCGGGCTGGTGCCGCGACCCCCTCCGGACAGTCGCGGGGGCTGTGCGACGCCTGCGGGTGGTCGCCGTCCGGTCCGGGAGTGGAGGGGAGGGGAGAGGCTTCGTGGGCTGCCGCGGGCCGTTGGTGGTGCAGGCACCGCGTGCTGTGCACATTAGTTACTTTGGGAAACTTTGATGTCATTTAATTACATTAAACTCGGCGTCGCGCGCTGATCCCCAAATCGCAGTTATTTTATAAGGTTAACGACGACCTCTCGTTCTTTTATCTTTATGTTAAAAGTTCGCCCGTAAAATTGGGATAGGGCATTATTAAAATTCCGGTAATGCCGGCCATTACGCCTTTGAGCACAAAAAGGCCGCCCTAACAAGGGCCCGACGGAGCCGCGCAGCCGACGCTCCCGTGAAATCCCGATACCCTCTCGCTCTGGCATAAACTTATCTAATTTCTGTCTACGTGTAAACTCGGCTGATATTAAAAAAATATAAGAACCCCGGCGCGGCCGCAGGTTCGGTTCCGGCGCGTCTTCACGGCGCTCCGCTCGCAGCCATCTAACCGTTTTAATTTACAATATGCATTCATTTTATGTTAATTGCTAACGACGCAATAAAAGTAAAGAGCTTTGCTGTTAATGCCCGAGTTACATTACATTACATATTACAAAGTTATTACAAACCGCTGACAAACCTGTCTACGTAGTAAGTGTAAGGCGCAGAGCGAGCACGTGCATCACCTGGCTCGCGCACAGACGGTAAATAGCGCGTGCTACAAAAAATGTATCAAAAGTTATATTCGCGTGTTGTCGCTGCGAGCGCCGGCCCCCGGCCCCCTCCCTCCATGTCCCACCAGCAATGTCATACACCCGTCCAGGCGGAGACCCGTTCAAGTCTCAAGAAACAAAGAAAAGCAACGAGCGCCCGGAACTGTCCGGGACAAAAATCTAAATAAATTTACTTTCGAGGTCATCGGAGTCGTGAGTGAAGTAGCTTTGACACGGAGCGGGGGACCTCTCGCGGGTCGCCGCCGAGGCCGCCGGCGAGACCTCTCGGCGGTCGCGGCCGCGCGGTGACGTCAGCGGCCGCGCGCTGTGCGGCGCTGTGCACGCGGAGTAACAACCAAACAATATTTCATGAACAGGTTACAGACGAGCTTCAACTGAAATGAATCTTGGAATCAGTTGCATTGAATCCGCTTCACTTTAGTTTAGTTTCGTAAGTGGCGCGCAGTGGGGAGCGGTTCGCTGGCGGGCGGGCCGCGCCGACGGCCGGCGTGCGCTCCGCGGCGCTACATTTATTGATTCAACGCATACGCAATGCAAATGTCGGAACGTGCACCTCGCCGAGCGTGCGCCCGCCGCGGCGGCGAGCTGATACGCGCGCGCTAATCGATAAAGTTAATCGCTTCCATTAAGATAGCAAATATTTGGCGGATTACTGTGTGCTCAGTTGCAAGCCGTCCGGTCCGCGCAGCACGCGCACGCGCACGCGCACGCCCACGAAACTTGCGTGTGCCTCCGTACGCACACAGGCGAGCTCGTGCGAGTGCTAGAAGATAACAGAGTGGAGAGAAGAAAGGAAAATGTTTGCGTGGCTTGTGGTCGCGGTGGTCATCGTGGCGGCGGTCGCGTGGCCGGTCGACTTCGGTGAGCGGTCCCTCGGCGAGCGGCGCGCCGCTGGCGGGAGAGGAGCGTGCGACGAGGTTTAGAGCACGCGGCTGTCCGCGGCGGCGGGGCGGCGGGGGAGGGCACGTCCTCCGCGCCGTGCGTTGCGTCAGGGCCTCATCAGGGCCCGTGGCCAGTCGGGTCACGATCTTTATTACGCTATTATCAAGTCGGCCCCGGGCTTGTGGCTTGTTTATGCTTCACATCTTCACGCCTATTCATATACTCGTATATGAATACAATAACAGACCCCCCCCCCCCTCCCGCCCCGCGACCCGCGTGACGCGAGCACGAGTTAGAAACACTGTGAACGGGCACATCGTTTGGATGGAATTATTATGTTTGTATGAGTGGCTGGTGGAGTCTAAGTCCAGCCGATCTTGGGCTGGGCGGTCCACCACCGCCGTCGGCACAGGACTAGGTCAATGGTACTTGAGATGGTCCTCGAGTTCTGCGCACGGGAGGCACCGGCCGCGATAAGGCCCGAGACCCGTCCCCCCCCCTCGCCCCGCGCTGCTGCGGCCGGCGACCCTGCGGCGCGTGCACGTGAATGTTGAGCGCGCCGGCCCTCGACCCACATGTTGGAGTGCGGCCGCTCGTTCGTTTATTGACACTGCATCGTTGCAACGACGATGCAGTGCGATGCGACATCGTGAAACCATGTTGTGGAAGGTCTGCGATCACCCGCTGAAGGTTCACAATATCTGAACTGGTGGACAGGCCCTCCCGCCCCGCCGCGCCGCGCCGCGCCGCTCCCCGCGCACCCCCCGCCGCCCGCTCTCGGTTATAACATACAATCTAATATATAAAATTCTCTTGTCACAATGTTCGTTCCCATACTCCTCCGAAACGGCTTTACCGATTCTTATGAAATTTTTTGTGCATATTCAATAGGTCTGAGAATCGGTTACTATCTATTTTTCAAACCTCTAAGTGATCAGGGTTGCCCACACCAAAAATTTTTTTTTTATTTTTGGGATTTTTTTTCTATTTTATTTTTGTGTGGCATCAAAAACTACATACAACCCTAAATTTTCACTTTTCTATCACCAACCCCTGCTTTTTAATACACATTTTAATATTTTTGTCTCGCTCGATATCATCAATTGTACATGGCCACGTATCAAACCGCGTGGCAGTAAACTACAAAAAAAAAATTATTACTTGGTAAGTGATCCCCTCCACGTGTGTACCGGTGTCACCTCTCACCAGTACACAGCACGGAGTGGGGATGACAACGAATTCTATATCTCTCTCAAACATTATGCCTTTTGTCACTCCCTCTACATATAAACATATTCTCAAGCAACTTTATATTTATTATTAATAACTAATGTCATTGAATATAATTTATTATTAATCTATAATACAAATATGTGTCGGTAAGCGCATCACTCTACAACGCCAGGACCAATTTGGCCAATTTGAGAAAAATTCGAATAATCGCCGGGAAGCCCCTAAAAAACAGCGCTTTTCTTTTTCCTATACAAACGTTCTCTAACTAAAATGTAGGGTCAATTTGAACTTTATTGCTATTTTCATAAGTTCATATTAAATTACAAGCTTTCACTGCTGTCTAAGCAATGTAGGTGTGTTTCCTAACGCTAAAGAGTCAATTTTAACTTTATTACAGCTGCTCAAAGTTCAAATTAGATCATTCTTTCAAAAGTGTGCGTATGCGCGTCGGAGGATCTAACGCCGCGTGCCGAAATTAAAACGAATGAAATAATAACATGAATAGTCACAAAATGTAAGAGCTAAAGATCATTACTGCTGATTTTCAATTAGGTCGGCTTCGCGGTATTATTTATTTTGTTTTAGTTTCTTTTTCACATCACATCAGTCCAGCACAAACCGCGTTACGTCTGGCGACTAACAGACTTCATTCCGTCAAAAGATTGGAATGGGCAGGTATTGGAACATGGAAAACGGAAAATGGAAAATGGAAAATGGAAAAGGAAAATGGATTATTGGAATATTGGAATGTGGAATGTTGGAATGTTGGAATGTTGGAATGTTGGAATGTTGGAATGTTGGAATGTTGGAATGTTGGAATGTTGGAATGTTGGAATGTTGGAATGTTGGAATGTTGGAATGTTGGAATGTTGGAATGTTGGAATGTTGGAATGTTGGAATGTTGGAATGTTGGAATGTTGGAATGTTGGAATGTTGGAATGTTGGAATGTTGGAATGTTGGAATGTTGGAATGTTGGAATGTTGGAATGTTGGAATGTTGGAATGTTGGAATGTTGGAATGTTGGAATGTTGGAATGTTGGAATGTTGGAATGTTGGAATGTTGGAATGTTGGAATGTTGGAATGTTGGAATGTTGGAATGTTGGAATGTTGGAATGTTGGAATGTTGGAATGTTGGAATGTTGGAATGTTGGAATGTTGGAATGTTGGAATGTTGGAATGTTGGAATGTTGGAATGTTGGAATGTTGGAATGTTGGAATGTTGGAATGTTGGAATGTTGGAATGTTGGAATGTTGGAATGTTGGAATGTTGGAATGTTGGAATGTTGGAATGTTGGAATGTTGGAATGTTGGAATGTTGGAATGTTGGAATGTTGGAATGTTGGAATGTTGGAATGTTGGAATGTTGGAATGTTGGAATGTTGGAATGTTGGAATGTTGGAATGTTGGAATGTTGGAATGTTGGAATGTTGGAATGTTGGAATGTTGGAATGTTGGAATGTTGGAATGTTGGAATGTTGGAATGTTGGAATGTTGGAATGTTGGAATGTTGGAATGTTGGAATGTTGGAATGTTGGAATGTTGGAATGTTGGAATGTTGGAATGTTGGAATGTTGGAATGTTGGAATGTTGGAATGTTGGAATGTTGGAATGTTGGAATGTTGGAATGTTGGAATGTTGGAATGTTGGAATGTTGGAATGTTGGAATGTTGGAATGTTGGAATGTTGGAATGTTGGAATGTTGGAATGTTGGAATGTTGGAATGTTGGAATGTTGGAATGTTGGAATGTTGGAATGTTGGAATGTTGGAATGTTGGAATGTTGGAATGTTGGAATGTTGGAATGTTGGAATGTTGGAATGTTGGAATGTTGGAATGTTGGAATGTTGGAATGTTGGAATGTTGGAATGTTGGAATGTTGGAATGTTGGAATGTTGGAATATTGAAAATGGAAAATGGAAAATGGAAAATGGAAAATGAAAATGGAAAATGGAAAATGAAAATGGAAAATGGAAAATGGAAAATGGAAAATGGAAAATGGAAAATGGAAAATGGAAAATGGAAAATGGAAAATGGAAAAGGGAAAAGGGAAAAGGGAAAATGAAAAATTGAAATCTGACATCTGAAATCTATAAACCAGTAAACCAGAAACCAGTAAACAGTAAAACCAGTAAACCAAGTAAACCAGTAAACCAGTAAACCAGTAAACCAGTAAACCAGTAAACCAGAACCAGTAAACCAGTAAACCAGTAAACCGTAAACCAGTAAACCAGTAAACAGTAAACCAGTAAACAGTAAACCAGAAACCAGTAAACAGTAAAACCAGTAAACCAGTCAACCAGTAAACAGTAACCAGTAAACCAGAACCAGTAAACCAGTAAACCAGTAAACCAGAAACCAGTAAACCGTAAACCAGTAAACAGTAAAACCAGTAACCAGTAAACCAAGTAAACCAGTAAACCAGTAAACCAGTAAACCAGTAACCAGTAAACCAGTAAACCGTAAACCAGTAAACCAGGAACCAGTAAACCAGGAAACCAGTAAACAGTAAAACCAGTAAACCAGTAAACCAGTAAACCAGGAAACCAGTAAACCAGGAACCAGTAAACCAGTAAACCAGTCAACCAGTAAACCAGTTAAACCAGTTAACCAGTAAACCAGGAACCAGTAAACAGAAACCAGTAAACCAGTAAACCAGTAAACCGTAAACCAGTAAACCAGTAACCAGTAAACCAGTAAACAGTAAAACCAGTAAACAGTAACCAGTAAACCAGTAAACCAGTAAACCAGTAACCAGTAACCAGTAAACCAGGAAACCAGTAACCAGGAAACCAGTAAACCAGTAAACCAGTAAACCAGTTAAACCAGGAAACCAGTCAACCAGTAAACCAGTAACCAGTAAACCAGTAAATCAGTAAACCAGAAACCAGTAACCAGTAAACCAGAAACCAGTAAACCAGTACACCAGTACACCAGTAAACCAGAAACCAGAAAACCAGGAACCAGTAAACCAGTCAACCAGTTAAACCAGTAAACCAGTAAACCAGTAAACCAGGAAACCAGTAAACCAGAAAACCAGGAACCAGTAAACCATAAACCAGTAAACCAGTAAAACCAGTAAACCAGTAAACCAGTAAACCAGTAAACCGTAAACCAGTAAACCATAAACCAGTAAACCAGTAAACCAGTAAACCAGTAAACCAGTCAACCAGTAAACCAGTTAAACCAGTAAACAGTAAAACCAGTAAACAGTAAAACCAGTAACCAGTAAACCAGTAAACCAGAAACCAGTAAACAGTAAAACCAGTAAACAGTAAAACCAGTAAACCAGTAAACTAGTAAACCAGTAACAGTAAACCAGAAATTAGAAACCAGAAACCAGAACCAGAAACCAGTAAACCAGTAAACCAGTAAACCAGTAAACCAGAAACCAGAAACAAACAAACAAAAGTTCATATTAAATAACAAGCTTTCACTGCTGTCTAAGCAATGTAGGTGCGTTCGTAACGCTAAAGAGTCAATTTGCACTTTATTACAGCTGCACAAAGTTCAAATTCAATTATTCTATCAAAATGGTGTGCGTATGCGCGTCGGAAGATCGCCGCGAGCCGAAATTAAAACGAATGAAATAATAACATAAATAGTCACAAAATGTAATAGCTAAAGATCATTCTTACTGATTTTCAATTTGGTCGGCTTCGCGATATTATTTCTTTTGTTTTAGTTTCGGCGCGCGACATAAAATGCATTCGTTTTCACGACATTACATCAGTCGAGCACAATCCGCGTTACCACCAGGCGGACTTGATAGACTACATTCTGTCAAAAAGATTTGGAATGTGACAGTTATTTGTTCCTAATAAAATAATAATAGTGAATATAATTTATGTACTATAATTATAACTTTGGCCACTATTCTGGAACCCACTAATATTTAAATATTAGTTATTAGATGAACATATATAGAGCTGAACCCCACACACCGCCCTATCACCAGAGTGACGGTTCAGTCCAGATTTTTTTGCGCTGGCTATAAATAGGCAAGAACAAAAAACTGCCACATTCCAATTTTTTTGACAGAACGAAGTCTGTCGGGTCAGCTAGTATTTATATATAAAGTCAATTCGTGTGAATAGAACTTAAAGAAATACACCTGTTGTAAATCAGAACAAGTGGTGCATAAGTTATTTTAACTTTTATTTTATTTATTTATTTATTTATTGAAACCAACAGCGTTAACAATTTATATTTTATTCTAATTGATTACAATATGTAAGACTAGATGAGATTTGAATGAATATTAAGTACGTTGGAAAGCGCTGAAAGAAATTTTTAATTAATTAATTATAACTATAAGAAAATGAGGAAAATCTATCTAAAACTAATAGCAACATTTATGTACAGATCCTATAAAATAAAAATTAACAATAACAATATAAATATAAAAATCAACAATATATATCCTTATGCCGAAAATGTAGTAGTTTTTTTTTTATATTATTAATTTTTCTTTTTTTTTTTAACTTTCGCCATCAGATGGCGTTGCAAGTTGTTGCAACGTGCGATGGTTCGGTGTTAGGAATTTATGTAGAAATTAAGTGTTTAGCTTTGAATATAACCTCGGTTTAACGTCGCTGGTTGTTAGATTTCGTCGACTCCAGGGGGCGCCGGTTAGTCCGTAGTTCAACGTTGAACCGAACAAGTGGAAAGTTGGAAGTTTCTCATTTACATAAACGTAGCGGTAACAAGCGCGCGAGCACGCGCGCGGCGCAGCCGCCGGCCTCGGACCGGGCCTACCGCGCGCCGCCCCGCCGACATGTTTTCGTTGCTTCGGTTCAATGGAGCCCCCCCACCCCCCATCCCCCACCGCCGACCCCCGCAGGCTCCGCGCGTGCGTTTTTCCGAGCGGTCGCGTGCAGCACTCCCGGAACAGTTCAATTAAGGAAGAAGTTTGTGTATTTTTAAATATTCAAACGAGAACACTGAGTCGTGCTCTCGTGCGGTCAATCTTCAAGATCGTGAATAAATAATAATTGATGATTAATAATAAACATGGACTTATTGAGTTAATGTATCGTGATAAGCTGATGAAATGATTAGTAAGCGATAAGAATGCATACATGTGCAACTGTCCGCAGCGGCGCGGGTGTGTGTGGTACATGACACCGCTGTGGTCACCAGCGCCGTCCCGCCGGGCAGAGGACTGAGCTATTTGCGCGTCGGCACCGCGGGGGCGCGGGCGCGGGCGCGGGCGCGGGCGCGAGCGCGGGCGCGGGCGCGGGCGCGGAGGAGTTCGCCGCGCAAACATACCAATAACGTGTTTCAACATTTGTCAACAACGACCACAAGGTCAATTTCGTCGAAACCGTTGTCAAGTGTCGACTGGTCGCTAACCAAACACACCTGTTCAAACAGCACGCGTACGGAGGCGAAGAGGGGGGGGGGGGGAGGCGGGCTAAAGCTCCAACACTAGGTGCGGCCTCATCAAGGCCTCGCGCTGTCGGAACTGTGGCTGTGATAAGAGTCCGATATCACGCTTCTGTTGCCCCCGTGACAGAACGGTATCTAATGCAGGACAGCCCCACGAAATCAATTGGTTTATGTTTGAGATGTGGGCCGCCAGCCCGTCGCCCACTATTGACCAGTGCCGGCGGACGCGCGCGTGCACCATTTGAAGCGTTCAAACAGAAGTTGTGATTGCAGAGAGCTCGTTCGGCATGCGGCACCTGATCGTGTTCCTGCTGTTCCTGGCCACCACCGTCTCGTACGCGACGCGGGTCAGCATGAGCGTGGCCATCGTCGCCATGACGACGGAGAACGAATACGGCCACCCGGTGAGTAGTCCCGCCCCACTTCCTCTAGAGCGGCGCCGCTCCTCGTCTGAGGACCCTCGTCACCGCGCACGCCGAGCACGCCGAGCACGCCGCGCGAGACGCTGCTACCGCTGGTGAGTATTCTCCTCCAGTTCGAATGTTCGCACACAAACCCTGGCGGTTCTTGGCCGGGGTCCGCCGACTGCCGACCCCTCGGAGACACCGGCCTCTGATCCAATACAAGGGAATATTGCAGTGAAATGTTCCGGCACCGGCCCATCGCAATTTATTAAATACATTTATTCAATTCTTATAATGTGCGATGCAATCAATAAAAAAAATATCAACGAAACAGAGTAAAGAACCGGAAGCCGCAACTGACACAGGTCATTCATTTCAGACATTCAATTGGGAGCGAAGCGTCCAGGACACGATCCTGTCGTCCTTTTTCTGGGGCTACATCCTGCTGCAGATCCCGGCCGGCCTGCTGACGGGCCGCTTCGGCGGGAAGGTGTTTATTTTCCTCGCAATGGCCGTCACCGGACTCGTCAACCTGGTGACGCCGCTGGCCGCTGCGAAGGTCGGTAGAATATTATGTGTTCAGGTTTACTGCGCGCCGCGCCTGCTCGTCTCGTCATATGAAGAGCCGGCCTGCCGCTGGCCACCAGTAAGAACCTCAAAGGTTTATGTGGCGCCCGTTCTAGTTTTAATCAATACGTCATTGTTCCACCAGGGTGACTGGATGGCGGTCTGCGCCTGTCGCATCCTGATGGGGCTGTCCCAGGGGCTGTTGTACCCGAGCCTGCACGGCCTGCTGGGGCAGTGGGCGCCCGCGACGGAGAGGAGCAGGATGGGCACGTTTGTGTATGCCGGTGAGTGAGTGCGCCGCGGCCGGCCCCGCCCCTGCACCGGGACGCGCCGCGCCGCACGCCGCCGTCCGTGCGGCGCGGGGACGGGCGGGGGCCGGCGCGGGGACGGGCGGGGGCCGGCGCGGGGACGGGCGGGGGCCGGCGCGGGGACGGGCAGGAGCCGGCGCGGCCGGCAGTGCTGTACAGTATGTCTATGCGAGCGTTGAGAAGGAAACGTTAATACTGCCGGATCGGATCCGTGGAGCCCACCTTGCAGTCGGCGCTGCAGGTGGAGTGATGTCTGTGTACCAGGTGCGCAGCTGGGAACCATCGTCGAGATGATGACCGCCGGCGTGCTCTCCGCGGGCCCGTGGGGCTGGCCCTCCGTATTCTACGTGGCCGGCGTCGCGTGCCTGCTCCTCGGGGGCGTGTGGTTGATCTTCGGCGCCTCCACTCCGAGCAGCTGCAGGTGGATCTCGAAGGAGGAGAGGAAATACATCGAAACCAGCGTCGGGTCTGCAGACATAAGTGAACAAAAGGTATGCGGAGATTCCGAGGTGTACTTGCATGCGCTCCTCGATATAATCGAGTTGTAAGAATGAATTCTGATCTGCGCGGCCGCAGCACCGACGTACGGGCACGCAGGAGTAGGATTCGGCATTCAATTCGCAACCCCTGCCGTCGCATTCACAACGCTAAGTTACAGAGAAACATTTATTTACAGAAAATGCCTACACCGTGGAGGAAAATTTGTACTTCTCTGCCGTTCTGGGCTATCCTTCTGGCCCACAGTGGACAAAGCTTGGGCTTCTGGACGCTGCTTACAGAGATCCCGTCCTACATGAGCAAAGTGCTCGGAGTTAACATCAAAAGCGTAAGTACGAGCAGCTCCCCCGCTCCCGCCCCGCCCCGCCCCGCAGCGCCCGAGTGACCCCGCCGCCCTGTTCGCAGAGCGGGCTGCTGTCCGCGCTGCCGTACGCCGCCATGTACGTGCTGAGCTTCGTGTTCAGCTGGTCGGCGGAGCTGCTGGTGAACAGGAACATCGTCGCGCTGCCCACCGCGCGCAAGTTGTTCAACACGATCGGTGAGGCCCGCTCGTGGTGCACCTTGCACTTGCAGCACACTTGGCGTACAGTCATATATTCCCCGCTCCACGCGGCCGACGGCTTCCAGCCCGCCGGAGCTCCGGTCGACGCAAAATTAACAAACTTGTTAAAAGATCAAACGCTTTCCTCCTGCAGCGTTCTGGGGTCCGGCCGCTGCGCTGCTGGGGCTCTCGTACATCCCGGCCGGGCACCTGACCCTCGCGGTGGCGATACTGACGCTCACGGTGGGACTCAACGGAGCTCACTACGTCGGCTTCCTGGTGAGGACAACTCATACTTAATATAATTGGTGGCGGTGGTGGTGACAGGAGGCGGGCCAGTTAGGTATTGCCACAGCGGCAGCAATAGTAGTTGATACCGCGCAGCAGTTATTGTCATTACCGGGGTAACGAAGCAAAGTGTTTTGTGTGAAGGTGGCCAGCGCGGCGCGCTCGGCAGACGGAGTCTTACGAGAACTGCTGCGGCGGGCGCGGGGGGCGCGAGCCGGGTCGTGGTCTGGCTGTGCCTTTCCGGGTTTTACCGATACATAAAAGCCAGTTCCCGGTGCGCGCGGTGGGACAAACCCCCCCCCCCCCCGCCCAAGCCGGCATCCGGTCGGCGGGATGGCTAACGCTCTGCATTCTGTTTCACATTAGATCTCGCACATCGACCTGTCTCCGAACTTCGCCAGCACGCTGATGGGTATCACCAACGGGTGCGGCAACATTTTTTCCATCATGGCACCGCTGAGCGTGTCCATCGTGGTTAAAGATGAGGTAAGTATTATTCCATCGGACGCACGGTGCGGCCGGGGCTGCAAGCGACCTCGCCGGGTGTTGAGTGACAGACGCAGCGGTCCGCGGGTAATGTCTAACACCTCGTGGAATTTTCTTTATTAATCGTTGGTGTTAACTTCTGAAAGTCATCTAATGCATTATTCTCTATTTCAGTTAAGTCTGTACCGCACTGGTTTCAATGTCCCACCTGGTCTCGCAACGAGCCCGTCCGTCCGGTTGTACTTACCGTTGTATCCTTTCAGTCGAGCGCGACGGAGTGGCGGAACGTGTTCTTCATTTCGATCGCATTCTACTTCCTCAGCAACCTCTTCTTCTTGCTGTTCATGTCGGGAGAAGTTCAAGAGTGGAACGAACCGCGGCCCGACGACACAATAGGTGAGTGCGCGCCCCGCCGCCCGCGCGTCCCCCGCGCGGCCCCGGCGCGTCCCCCGCGGGGGACTCGCTTCCTCTCATGTAACGCTTTCCACTTTTCGCAGAGGGAGGAGTTCAAGAAACTGAACAAGTCGCCGGCAGAAGAAAAAGCAAAACGATCATCCAGAAATTTTGATAAATAATTGTTTTAGTTTAATTACTAGTCATATTCAAATTAATATTATTTGTTTAAATAATAACAAACTCCTTTGGATCACCAAAGCCCGAGTTCGCGGCGTCGAGTACATACTTCCAATATTGTAACAAGTAATAGGAAAGCAAGGCCGAGGTGGTCCTGGTGGTCGTGGTGGTCGTCGCGGGATATGTAGCAATGTGAAACTTTGCTATAGAAGAGCGACATTTACACAATTCACACAATACAACAACAAGCGCCGCCCCGCCGCGCCCCGCACCGCCCCGCACCGCCCCGCACCGCCCCGCACCGCCCCGCACCGCGCCCGTGTATCGCACGGACGAGGACATATGGACAAATAAAAAAATAACCAAAGTATTCATTATTTTTAGTACAAATCATTAAAAAGTCAATTTATTTACATTATTATTTATATCTAGTTCATGTAATTTAATTTATGTAACTTATTTAACTGGAAATAAACTTATTCCTACGTGAGTATACGTGAACCTTAATTTCCTCACCTATCCGTATGGACAACCGCTGCGAGTGTTCGCTGGACGTCCCGCCGCGTGTCCCCGCCCCGTGTCCCAGCCGCGTGTCCCAGCCGCGTGTCCCAGCCGCGTGTCCCAGACGCGTGTCCCCGCCGCGTGTCAGCTCACGCTGCATGATTGCGATGCCGTCGGCTCCTCCGGCTGCACACGTCTCCGGTTCTCTGCAGCTCGCTGGCTCCCCGCCACTGCTCGACTGCAGAAGCGGTCGGCGAGGTGGTGTCCGCTGGCAGCGACACCTCCTCTGAAGTAATGTTGCTGTACATAGCGTAAATGTCGAATAGACGATTTTAAAGCATATTTGCGGCGAAGTTGCAGCAGGCGATCGCGTCACCACGCGCACAGCGGCAGCGCGTGCAGCGCGTGCAGCGCGTGCAGCGCGTGCAGCGCACCGCGGTGAGGTTCATCGAGTCAACCTATTCGTCGCCAGGAGCTAGTCCACGGCAGCGCGTGCGCACCGCGCGGTGCCGGGCCCGCGCGCGCTTTCAGTTAAATGCATCCTCCGCGGCTCCGCTGCTGCTGCGCACTGTTCGACTGGCCGCTGCACGCGGTTTTGTTTCATTTATCAGCAAGTATTTTTTTAAATATCTCTTCAAATAAATCACCTCGCTGGGTTCGCATTTTATTAGTCTCTTTTGATGTGGTTACTGCGCAGGATCCTTTATGACGGGCGGTGGTTTAACACAGCACGCAATCATTTTTGTTTCAAATTGATAAGTGCAGGTGAAGCCGGTGGCTGCCGGTACTTCTCCTCGGCAAGAAGCCTCCTCCCGCTCTGCGAGCTGGCGGACTGTGTGTGTGTGTGTGTTTAAATAGTTGGCTAACCGAATGAAACTAAGTTATTTCTGTACAAATTCCGCGGCAAAAGCGTTAAGTGAAAACGGGAAAACAAAAACAACAACAAAACTACCGCTAACACAATCTGCCGGGCCCGCGCGCACCGGACCAGAGGGTCTCTCCCGACTGGGGCTGCGCGTACTCGCTTCACTTTCTATACGAATTGAACTCATAAAGTAATATAATATGACGTCATGGGTTCACTATTTACTACGGTCACCGAACAGGTAATCCTCGAACCGTGTGGAACTCGGCATTAAACATTATACTTTAGTCCGCGGTGTCGCCGAAAGATGGCGCTGTTAGTAAATCAATGGGCGTTGGTGTTGTATTGCCTCAACTTGGTTAAGATCGAACCGAGCAGCTGTCTCTGCCCGAAGGGACTTGGTGACGGATCTCGAGTAGAATTCGGCTAGAGGGTGTAAATGTATCCACCGACTGAATCCCTCCGGGTCTCAATAGAAACGATGAAAATGAATGTGTCGAAACACTTTAAAAATAAAATTCTCCACAAATTTAGCAATATTATGGTGGTGCACTGAAAATAAGTTCTCGCAGCGTCCGGTCTACGGTTCTAATCATAAAATGTTGGCCAGAACACGAGTTCGTTGTTACGATTATTGACGAAGATATGAAAGAGAACAAGCACCCCGCCGCCCCCGCACGCCGCGGGGGGACCCCGTCGGGACCGTACGCGCGTTAAATAAAAATGAGATGTTATTTTGTTATTCCGCTGCGCCGACGTCCCCGGGCGGACCTCAACTCTATTTATTTGTACGAATTGACGGCACCGACGCCCCGCACGCCGCGGGGGGACCCCGTCGGGACCGTACGCGCGTTAAATAAAAATGAGATGTTATTTTGTTATTCCGCTGCGCCGACGTCCCCGGGCGGACCTCAACTCTATTTATTTGTACGAATTGACGGCACCGACGTCACCGGGTCCCGCGGGGCGGCGCCGGGCAGCTCGTGCGACACCCGCGCCCCCCCGTGCCCATTTATAAAACGCTTAAAGTATTTATGTAACTTCGTTAATTAATAATGTCCGCGGCGGTGCGGACGGCACCACCCCCCGCCACCCCCCCCCCCCCACCCACCCGCAGAAGGCGGCGCGGGCGCGGGCGCGGGCGCGGGCGCGGGCGCGGGCGCGGGCGCGGGCGCGGGCGCGGGCGCGCGGGGCGCGGGGCGCGGGCGCGGGCGCGGGCGCGGGCGCGGGCGCGGGCACCAACACGTGTACAGGTCACCGCGATGATAATTACACACAGTGTGATAGGTGATAACATATTCTGCGTCGCATTATGTTCTACGAAACTACAAAGTAGCGATTTTACAAAAACAGACATTACGTAACCGCCACGCAGAGAAAGGTTGCATGTTTCGGACACCGGCAAAGAGGATCCCTTTATGAGGTCCCGAGGTTGATCCGGGAGGGCAAAATTCCCCCAAACGTGTTCCCGGTAGACAGCGTAAGTAGTGGTGTGACGATGTTAAAGAATAGACCGGACTTATATACCATCAACTGAACAGAATAGCCCGCGGTCGGAAAAGTAGTCTCAATCTATCCGTCAAACTCCAGTTTGAAGAAGACACCTCGTGATGATAAGACCATGGTGCGCATTGAACATGAACATTATATGTAACAACTGTATGAAAGCATTACACAGCGACTGCAGTCAAACTATTAAATGAATTTGTACGCGCACCGTGCCCACCGTGCCCACCGTGCCCACAGCGCGACGCCGTCACTTGTTATGTCCATAACGAACCCGTAAAGAGCGAGTTGTTAACGAAGCAGAAAAAATAGCAGTTCACAAGCGGTATCGGCGCTTCCGGTGCGCTGTGCAACTTCCGGAAGTGATTGACTGTGGCGGTGGAGGGCGGTGGGGGAGCGAGGAAGGGAGGGGAGTAAATAAATTTTTATAGGCGATCGCGACAGGGCGCGCCGCGGGCGGCGCGGGCGCGGGCGCGGGGGCGCGGGCGCGGGCGCGGGCGCGGGCGCGCGGGGCGCGGGGGCGCGGGCGCGCGGGGCGCGGGCGCGGGCGCGGGCGCGCGGGGCGCGGGCGCGCGGGGCGCGGGCGCGCGGGGCGCGGGGGCGCGGGCGCGCGCGCGGGGCGGCAGCGGCGCGCGGGGACGCCGTGTCGGTGGAATTACTTCTGTAATTAACTAATTCACTTCTCATTGCCGCCGGTGCCGCCGGTGCCGCTGGTGCCGCTGGTGCCGCGCAGTCACCACTAATTGGAGTCACCGCTGCGCACTGTCACTGCCCAACATTTACTTAATTAAAATGCTAATGACGTTTCAAAGTCATTTACATACGAGTTACTACAATACAGTGGATGGGTGCGCGGCGGGGCGGGGCGGGGCGGTGGGGGAGCGGGGTAGGGAGGGGAGTAAATAAACTTTTATAGGCGATCGCGACAGGGCGCGCCGCGGGGCGGCGCCGCGCAGCTCGTGCGACACCCGCGCCCCCCCCCCCCCCCCCCCCCTTTGCTTACTTTAAATAGGAATGGTTTCCGTAAACAGTTCCAACAACACAACATGTATAATTAGTTTTCTGTCGCCAAACTCGCAGCGTGTGCCCGCGTGACCGCGAGCAGCGCGCGCGCGGGGCGGCAGCGGCGCGCGGGGACGCCGTGTCGGTGGAATTACTTCTGTAATTAACTAATTCACTTCTCATTGCCGCCGGTGTCGCCGGTGCCGCCGGTGCCGCGCAGTCACCACTAATTGGAGTCACCGCTGCGCACTGTCACTGCCCAACATTTACTTAATTAAAATGCTAATGACGTTTCAAAGTCATTTACATACGAGTTACTACAATACAGTGGCCTGGTGCGCGGCGGGGCGGGGCGGGGCGGGGCGGTGTACGGCACGGTTACGGATTAGCGCACTCGAACCTGCACTGTTCAGTCACAATCAACACTTTAAAACGTTGAATTACTTACCGCTTCAGCTTCAGCAGGCGGCGCCGGGACTGGCCGGGGACCGCTTCCGTAACATTCATTACTTGGAACTTAATAGGATTCCCGGCAGCCTCGTTTCAGCGGTGAATAGGATGTGTCTTCTTCAGAGGACCCCGCCGCTTGATTCCCCCCGGGACGGCGCCGCGCCGGACCGCGGGATGTGACCTCCGACATATATTTCTGTTGATATTATTAATAATGTTTCTTTATTTGTCTGTCTTATTTGTTCGCAGCCCGCGCCCGCGCCCGCCCCCCCCCCCCCTTTGCTTACTTTAAATAGGAATGGTTTCCGTAAACAGTTCCAACAACACAACATGTATAATTAGTTTTCTGTCGCCAAACTCGCAGCGTGTGCCCGCGTGACCGCGAGCAGCGCGCGCGCGGGGCGGCAGCGGCGCGCGGGGACGCCGTGTCGGTGGAATTACTTCTGTAATTAACTAATTCACTTCTCATTGCCGCCGGTGTCGCCGGTGCCGCCGGTGCCGCGCAGTCACCACTAATTGGAGTCACCGCTGCGCACTGTCACTGCCCAACATTTACTTAATTAAAATGCTAATGACGTTTCAAAGTCATTTACATACGAGTTACTATAATACAGTGGCCTGGTGCGCGGCGGGGCGGGGCGGGGCGGTGTACGGCACGGTTACGGATTAGCGCACTCGAACCTGCACTGTTCAGTCACAATCAACACTTTAAAACGTTGAATTACTTACCGCTTCAGCTTCAGCAGGCGGCGCCGGGGACTGGCCGGGGACCGCTTCCGTAACATTCATTACTTGGAACTTAATAGGATTCCCGGCAGCCTCGTTTCAGCGGTGAATAGGATGTGTCTTCTTCAGAGGACCCCGCCGCTTGATTCCCCCCGGGACGGCGCCGCGCCGGACCGCGGGATGTGACCTCCGACATATATTTCTGTTGATATTATTAATAATGTTTCTTTATTTGTCTGTCTTATTTGTTCGCAGCCCGCGCCCGCGCCCGCCCCCCCCCCCCCCCTTTGCTTACTTTAAATAGGAATGGTTTCCGTAAACAGTTCCAACAACACAACATGTATAATTAGTTTTCTGTCGCCAAACTCGCAGCATGTGCCCGCGTGACCGCGAGCAGCGCGCGCGCGGGCGGGCGCCGGGCGGGGGAGCGCGCGCGCGGGCGGCGGCGCGGCGAGCACTCGCGGGGGCGTTGACCTCGCTGCCGAATTGCTTTTATGTAGCTAACGTTCGTAGAGGGCGCGGCGCGGGTGCGCGGCGGGTGAGGGGCGGGTGGGGGGTGGGGGGGCACGCTGAATGCGTTTCAGCTCCGTTTTTTACATTCTTCGTAAAACAGTTTTTACATGTATCACTATTTGTGAAGCAACTTTTCTCTCTCCGTGTGGTCGCGGACACGTCGTCACGTCGCCGCGTCGTCACGTCGTCACGTCGTCACGTCGCCGCGTCACGTTGTAGGAGTCGTCCTGGCACTCCGGTACAATTCCAGTTAATTTATTTTTTATTTGGTGAAGCAATGACACGAGCGTCGCGCCCATAAAGTAAAAGAATTTCATTATTTCTTTCATTAAGATTAGCTCAGGTACTTCTTTACGCGAAATACAAAATTTTTAAGTTATCGTAAACTTTGCGACCGAACAATAACCGTTTCGTTAAATACCCCCCGGGGACGAAGTCGCGGGCAACAGCTAGTTTGAAATAAAAATGTCCGGTCTTTTTCGGGGACAATGGAGCAACAGTAACGCCCGGGCAACGAGGTATTGAAACTGTGAACGATTGTACCCGGTGTTCCGCGATCATCGCACTAAATTCATAGTTAAATAATTTATGAAGAAGTGCAAATATTGAATATACTTCTCTCCGCCTGTTAAGTGTAACGTCGAATAGTGAACGCAGCGCCCCCCGCCCCCCCGGCCCCCGGCCGCGCCGCCTCATGCCTTTCAAAAGAAAATATATTCCAACTTCTTTCATACCCTCTCCCTCCATTGCGATACTATTTCTATTTGTTCGCGTTGCCCGCTGCGAGTGAACACTTCACTGATTTCCTGCTACGTACAAGCTTTAAGTCAAAAGTTTTTACTTAACTTAATAGCCGAAACCGTTTTTATTTATTTTACTTCAATTCAAACGTTCGCTTCGCGGCGCCGCTGGAGGAACCTGTTTCAAGAATTCTCTCTGCAAACATTCCGTTCGTTTCGCCGCGACTCGTTTTAATTACCATCACATGGAGGTACGATGCTTGCCACCGCGCCCCACGGAGGTTTTGCACGGTTTGACAATGAAAGCCGGATACCTGAGGTTCGCGAGCACAATTGTCGCTGTTACTGCACCTGCAATAAACCTGGCTCCGTGCGTGCGCTGCTGGCGGGGAACCACCAGCCGTGTGCTTTTATTTCGGTGCAGCGAGGGCACTGACGAGTGCGGTGACACGAGATGAGCTCCGTCGCATCCCCTACAGCATGTCGCTGCAGCAACGCCCGCGGCGGCGGCGCGCCCACAGAAACACTATTTACGTGAAACGTGGGAGTCCAGTGGAGCTGGTATCCGTTGCGCTGGGAAACTGTCTGTGCGTGAGCTGGTACTCACTGCCCCGGCGCAGCGACCAAAGTGAGTCGGGGCCCGACGGCAGCGGCGGCAGCGGCGGGTTGACACAAACATTTTTGTACCACATGTTTTTTTTTCTTTCTGTGACATGGCCGACGCACCGCGTTCAGTAGACTCGCCCGCGCCCGCGGAGTTAATCAAAGCAATAAATATCCTGCCGAGCAAGTACGGGGAAAGTAATAATAATAATAACAGTTTTCGTTTCCACATCGGTACCACCGCGACTGCTCGTTCGTCGGACCGGGCGCGGCGGGCCCTGGCCTTCTGCTCGGGTGCGCTGCGCCCCTCCGCCTACTTCTGGTTATTTTTCTCCTAAAGCGCAAAAAATTAAAACATCAAACTTTCGATCCTCCGCGTCGCTCCCCCGCCAGGAGCAGCTCGGCCCTGACCCATTCATCATACGGAAGCCAACAGGAAAGAGCTGGACGAGCGTGTGTTGGCAGCACAAACATTCGCGAGCTGATGGTATGCCAGGCTGCAGGCGAGCGAAAATATATCAAAATGCACGCCGCACGCCGCACGCCGCACGCACTCGCAGTCAGAGGAGCGCAGAGGTCACATCACATCATTACCTGTTCGTCATCCAAATGTTAACTAAAAGTAACAACCTTCTGTCAACAAATATTACACGAAATGATTAAATAGATTTTTATTCATTACAAAGAAGCGAGCAGAGTGCCGCGCGGACACTGCGCGCCGCGGCACCAACTCAATAAGGTTTAAGAAATAAGCTTTCGACAAATAATTGCGCACACATTTGTCGCCGGCCGTTAGCCGATGGGGCCGTCGACGGCGGCGCCCTCGGGAGGAACTCACTGCCGAAATTTATTGCAGGCGAAAGGGTGAACGGGGTAAAGGAAATTGTGTCAGCGTTGTAAAATATTAAAGGTTTATATAGAGGGTCCGCCTTCTGTCTGCACCCTTTATATTATTGCAAAACTATAACAGAAAAAGTTTGTCCCGTCCCTTTTATTTAGAGCAGGTAAATGAAAGTTATTCAGTGTAATTTTTTCTTTGAAAGTTTGTTATGTACAGGTTAAGTATCTGCGCGGCGCGTCCCCGCCGCTCGGGCACCTGCTGCGGGCACCTGCTGCACACGTGCCGTCGCCAGTCGTAGCAGGCACGTGAGGTACCCGACACGTGACGAGTGGTGCCGGCACAAGGTGACGTGCGGTGTTCCGCAGGGATCGGTCCTTGGGCCGCTCCTGTGGAACATCGGATACGACTCCGTGTTGCAGGGCGCGAATCTGGACGGGGTCGAACTGACCTGCTACGCCGACGACACTTTGGTGACGGCGCGCGGACGCACCTTCAGGGAGGCGCGCGCGCTGGCAACCGCGGGCGTAGCGCAGGTCGTCGCCCGCATTCGGCGTTTGGGATTGGAGGTGGCGCTGAGCAAGTGCGAGGCACTATGCTTCCACGGTGCTCGGAAGGCCCCTCCACCGGGCGCAGAGTTGAGGGTCGGGGGAACTGCCATCGCCATCGGTACCTCCATGAAGTACCTGGGACTCGTCCTCGACGGTCGGTGGAGATTTGACGAGCACATTCGGCAACTGGGCCCGAAGCTCATTCGAGCGGCCGGGTCTCTGAGCCGACTGCTGCCCAACATGAGGGGACCTAGCGTAGAGTGCCGACGACTCTACACGGGAGTCGTGCGGTCCATGGCGCTGTACGGAGCGCCCATATGGGTGCAGAACCTGTCGGCCCGCGGTCGGACGCTGCTGCGAACTCCGCAGCGCGTCATGGCCATACGGGTCATACGCGGGTACCGTACCGTGTCCTTCGACGCGGCGTGTGTCCTCGCCGGGACACCTCCGTGGGAACTTGACGCCGGGACGCTGGCGGAAGTGTACTGGCGGCGGAAGAGCGCCCTCGAGCGGGGTGAACGTCCGTTGCCAGAAGAGGAGGATAGGTGGCGCCGAAAGGCGAAGCGGGAGGCGATTCGTCGCTGGCTGCAGCGTCTGCAAGACCCGCCATACGGACGTATCACGGTGGAGGCTGTCCTGCCGGTCATGAAAGACTGGCTGAACAGGGACCACGGAGACCTCAGCTTTCGCCTGACGCAGGTGCTCACGGGGCACGGCTGCTTCGGGAGTTACCTGCGCAAGCGGAGCGGAGACGGAGACAGGACTGACGAAGTGTGCGATGAATGTGGACACCCAGTGGACACATCGTCGCACACCCTAGCCGATTGCCCCCGATGGGGTGAGGACAGAGCCGCGCTCGTAGCGGCAGTAGGCGGAGACCTTACGCTGCCGGCAGTGGTTCGCGCCATGGTAGGCAGCGAGGTGTCCTGGTCGGCGGTCTCCCAATTCTGCGAGTCAGTGATGGCCCAGAAACGGGAGACTGAACGGCTGAGGGAGCGGTCGCCGAGGGAGCAGGACGCGGTCGGAGCGCGAAGACGGCTCACCGCCAATAGGCGGGGCCGAGCGCACGATCGGCGTTTGCCTCCTTAGGCAGGAGAACCTGGCGTCGCGACCGGCGTGGGCCGTCGGGCCGGCGCCTCCCCTTAAGGGAAGGGTTCTTTGGACGGACATGGCGGCGCGTCTGAGCCCAGCGCGTCGCCCACACGGACGATGACTATCTGCGCGGAGGGACGACTTTACATCGATCCCTCCGCAAGGCGGGCTCGATTCTCGGGCGTCGATCGAGGGTCGCGGAAGAACTGAAATGTTATCCCGTGACCCTCGAATTTATATGTCGACTAGGCGGGAAGCGCTGGGGTTTTAGTGGGTAAGCATACACAACACCTTTGCAGTCCCACATAACCGCCGGGCCCGTTGCCCGGGGTATGCGTAAGGCATTTCCCCAGCCAGAACAAAAAAAAAAAAAAAAAAAAAACACGTGCCGTCGCCGCCACCAAACAGCACCGTGCAAACATCACGACGTCGGCGGCGGCGGCGGCGCCACCGGCCCACGGCTCTTGGCAACTCGTGCTCGTGCAGCGGCGCGGTGTGGCGTAGCGCCGCGTAGCACCGCGTAGAGCCGCGTAGAGCACCGGGGTGCCGGAGGGAGGGGGGCGCGTGCTGTAGACGCGCACGAAGTCTCCGCGGCCGCCACCGCTCAGTCGCCCGCTGGCGTCCGAGCGTGGTGTAAGTGCGTGCGTGTCGCGGGAGCGCTCCGCAACGTATAAGTGATATGTATTAAAAGTTTCGCTCTCACGCCGCTAACAAGATTACTTAGCGAGCGCGTGTTTAGTTGGTGTTCTTTTATTGTAATTGTTTTTATATATATCGATAATACACATTTCCGTTGCGAGCAACATTTTAAAGTTAAAAGGTAAGTTCCTTTTTAAATATCTACTAAAACCACTTTGGATCATTGCTGTATGTAGTTTAATTTGTTTTATTCTTCTAGGCGAAAATGCGTTCACCTGATGATAAGTGATGAAAATTATTAAATATAAAAGCTGAATAATAAATCCAGAACGTTGCAACTTTAGGAAACAATGTGGTTAAAACTTAACCGAAACAAAAAAGTTCGTAATCAAGAAAAAAAAATGCTCGGTTTGAATTTATTTGGTTGTATTAATATTTTTAAATAATCATGTCGATTGACTTCGCCGACCGGAGTCCGCTCGTCGCCTCGGCGTTGCGAACTGTAGACAACCGAAGTAAGGAGAGTTCCCGCGCACTCAGCAGTTAGGGTCAACACAGTAAAGCAAGCAGTCTGACTTAACTACCAATTTAGGAGCGAGGAGTCAATTCTGCAATCGCGGCACACGAACACACCGACTTACTGCGTGATGATACAACACCACATGATGACATGACACAGCGGTTGGACCGCAGTGTGCACGTGCAAACAAAATGCAACCGCGACCGCGCGACCGTCGCGCCCGGATTCCCGCCAAAGTTCGTGAAATGTTATATATTATGTAGTTGAGATCAGAAATTGTTGGTTAAAAGCAATAATATTCTTTTAAATTGTATTTGGTTTCTAAATGACGCGACGAACTTCAAATGTTTGACAATCAAAACCAAAGAAATAGTATCTAAGGTAAGGTGACCAGACGTAACACTTTTGGCGGGACTGACCCGATTTTTCACAATTAGTCCAGCCTTCGCGACGGATTTCAAAACTCCCGACTTTTAGAATTAAGTTAAATTAAATTTTTATGAAAATCATTGTTTTGCGTTCTAAGAATCCTACGGGCTTCGGCGACTAACGTATGATGATATACTATATATGATATGTACTATATGTGATGATACACTTCGTGTCCATACTGCGTGCTAGCAAGCTAATTAAACAAATAAATATTACAAATCTGCTTCTTACCATAGAAAATTAAAGTAAGTGATTTATTTGTATATTTCATAAATACATGTTTTCTTAAATTTAGCTTCAAGTACTCGTAGTCTTAATATTTTATATTGATGACAAAAAATATATCAAGGAATAATACATTTTTTATATTTATAAATTGTACTTATGTCAAAATTAAAAAAATATTACGATATTAATACTAATCTTTGGAAACTCGCTAGAGTAATTCCAATAACAAAAGTTAAGGAAGCACCGAACCCGGGTGACTGCAGGCCGATGCTGTTCATGCGCCCCAGCTAACGGGTTTGAACAGCTATTCATACCCGTTTACATGCACAAGTAAGCGCTCACTTGTCCGACGCTCAACATGGGTTTCGTTCTATTTTATTTTATTTTTTTTATTTATTTATTTGGTCTGTCTACAAAAATACATGTATCAGTTATATTGTATACATTTCTTAACTTAGGCAATAAGCGACATGTACTCTCAATTACAGACAAACACTGCGTACATTAATTGTGGGTGCATAAACCGCATCAAGACAGGTGCTATAAACTTATATACATAGAAGAATGCTAGATGTCTGCGTCTGTGGGGGGATTTAATACCTTGACAATTTTTGATTTAAACACTGGCAATTTATCGTGAAATATATCAATAGAGTTGTCTTTTTTTATAAAATAGTTCAATAGCCTGCACATTCTAGGGATCAGCGAATGGTGACCCAAATTCGATTTGTACGTTCTATGAGTGAGGAGAGACTTTAAGTGACGTTCTGGTCGAGGAACGACAGGAAACCTGTTGCATTTGTCCCAGGTGGTACCGGAGGTGGACGCCGGAGGGCAAGTTGTTGTAGCTTATTTTGACTTTCAAAAGGCCTTTGACAGCGTAGATAACGATATTTTGTTAGCTAAATTGGGTAGCGTAGGCTGTACACAGCATACACTGGTTAATTTCGCTAGCTACTTAAAGAATAGGTGGCAGTACGTTGATTGTGGAGGATACGTGTCTGAGCAGTACTTTACAACTTCAGGAGTTAGTCAAGGCAGTAATTTAAGACTCCTTCAGTTCATTATAATGATAAATGATTTACCAAAAGTGGTCAAGGATTCGTCGCTTCTCTTATTTGCCGATGATCTGAAACTTGTTCTCGAGGTAAGAAAAGACTCAGACCATACTAAAATACAGCAAGATATTGATAGAGTTGTCAAGTGGAGTCACGAAAACAAGTTAGTTTTAAAATGAGTAAATGTTCTGTTCTTATATTTAGCCGTCCACGTGCCCACAGGACCACCAATATTACATAACATTAGAGGTACTACATCGTGTCACAAAAATCAAAGCACTTGGGGGGTACACAACACATAAATGTAGTCTGCAACAATGTTATGATTTCACAAATATTAGACCTTCCCTGGACTTGCACGAATAATTTAAAACCACATTCAGCCAAATCGGTCCAGCCGTTCTCGAGTTTCAGCGAGACTAACGAACAGCAATTCATTTTTATAAACATAGATAGATTATAATGGAATATTACTCTAATTATTTTGTGTCGGCGTGACGCCGCGCCCCGCCTCGCGCCGCCCCGCGCCCCGCTGCACCCGGCGGCGCGGCGGCGCGGCGGCGCGGCGGCGGGCGAGCTGCCTGGACTCTTTACTTGTGAAAGAAAGCCTCGAATCCCAGCAGTGGGAAAGAGAACTGTTAAGCAACAATAAGCGTTATTTGGTTATTATTGATTAACGTTACGTTAACTGCGTGGACTCGCCGGCGGGTAGCGAGCACTACCCGGCGCCCCGGGACCCGGGGGTCCGAGATAAGCCTTTAATCTCTTTTTAATTGGAAGATTGCAAATGTTCTCCTAATTGATAAGGTCCCGCCGGCGCCGCGCGGGCCGCGAGCCGGCTGAGGTTTGATTGGAAATTAATCTCTTTACTTCAGAAGAATGTACCGGGAGCATAGGTAGGGGGGGAGGAATCTGACGACCGTCACATGTGTTTACTCTGCATGTTGCGTAGTGTAGTTATCACTTTAAAAAAGAGCCGCACCCCGCCGACCGCACGGAGGAGTGCGGCCGCGCGCACCTGCAATCAGCTTCAGCATCGCGCCGCTCGGTGCCGCCTGGTGTCCTTAACGCGATAAGAAAATAATGAAATAAAAACCTGAAGACAGACATTTACCAACCGAGCTTCAGCCACTCCCCGCCACTCCCCGCCACCTCCCGCGGTACGCGCCGCCGCGACGGGTGCGGGCTGGGTTGTCTCTTGCTCTCGTTACCGGTTGCACAGCACGCACGCGCCCGGCGCGGCGCGGGCAGCGGCAGCAGACTAGCGGCGTCGCCTGCGCCACACGCCACACGTCACTTCCCTCTGTTCTGGTAGTGATGGTCCGGGTCAAACAGGGTTTGGGGAGGTGCATTTGAAACCAGAGACTGCTCCAGGTACACACCTGCGCCGGGGAGCTGGAAGTCGTGTCTCTAGAATTGGAACGCATTTACTACTTCTTAGTTGTTCTCGTCGCTTGTACTACCTCCCTCTCTCTCTGGCACGTGCAGGTGAGGTTGCCTGGGCTCAATTAGCTGTTCAATCCACTCCCTCCTTACTCCTCTGTGTGTGTGCGCGTGTATTATTTTTTATCGTTACCCCGGAGCATTATAAGGGGTATATATTTGTACTATTAACTTATCCCTCGTCCCGTGTACCGGGGCGGGGCGGGGGCTCGATTCAACTATTTTTATGTTTTGTGTAAAGAAAATATCAAATGTCTCAAAAAGTTTTCGAACTCCGCCAAAACTCGCTAACAACCGAACTTTCATTATTTCCGCGATTCCTCCTCCCTCCCCCCCCCCCCCGTCGCCCCGCGCGCACCGCACTACTTTCATTTCAGAACTTTCTGCGAGGTGCTTTCGGGGATTTTATAGATCCTCTCACTCAAGCGTTTTGTCAAAAATTAAAAAAAAAGGTCGTAGGTAACAGTGCGCGTGCTCCGGCTGATAGAGAACAGTAAATAATTTTTCCATTGAATACGCTGCTGTCAACGCGTCGACTGCTCCGCGGAGTCGCCGCGAGCCGCCGCGGTCACCGGAAGTGCCTGAACCTTAGTTGTGTGAAACGAACGAGTTCATTCAATAACCAGCATTGAAGAAAACGTAAATTGTTCGTCTACTTCAAATCAAGACAGTGTAGGTCGCGATGCCCTCCGCCCCGTCCCACATCCCATGTCCCCTTCCACCGCCACCGCCACCGCCCCCGCCGCACTCCGACCGGCGCGCCGTGAGGCACGTGGCGCGGCGGCGCGGGCTCGGGCTCGGCGACGTCGATGCTCTCTAATTGAAATTTTGTGGCGATCCGTACTTCTGCGTCCCGGCACGGCGGCTCGTGACAACATCTGAAACTGCACTGTAATTGCAATGCGATGCAAATGATGTACTCGTGTGCACCACCGGCGCCGCATGTCGCCTCGAGAGGTCGTCCTCTAGCAGGCATTCAGTTTGCTTTTTGTAACCTAATTTTAGAGGATACAGTAAGACTTTAAATAAATAATACTCATTACTAGTACAATCCACTTCGCTAAGGCAGGTTCGCTTTTAATTAATTGAACACTTACAACGTTACCGCACACACAACTACCAATGCTGCTGCTTCCTGGACAGAAATAATAAGAACATGGCGCATTCTGCAACGGAATGTGAACAACTTCATTTTATCATATCACTTACGGCAGCAGCGTAGGAATGCTGACATCATGAAGTCGGGGCCGCTCTGGGGGCTGCCAATAAAATGAACTCAATTTGCGCAGGACCAGCGGGCCCGCGGCGCCGCGCGCTCGCAGCGTCCGGGCTCCAGACAAATGTCTTCTCGGCGAACATCTGTTGCAACTTCGAGCGCGGCCGCTGCGGCTCGCGAAGGTCTCGTTGTCGCCCGACGATATTTAGATCGCGGATGTGTTTTTGTTCCAGCCGCAATGATACCCCCGCTGCCGCTGGCATGAGCAGCCGGCACCACCATGCACCTTCACCGGTGCTGGTTGGCGACCGCGGCTCTGTTCCTCGCGACGCGCCGAGCTGACGCGCGGCACCGCCACCGACACTGGCCCGCGCGGCCCGGCCCCGACGCGGAGCTCTGCGATGACCCTTCTTTTAAATACACTCCTCGCTCCGAGCAGCTCAACTCTTACAAGGAGGCGGCGGATTTAGATAAATATAGTTATGACGTCATCGCATACGACAACGACAGGAAAAACGACTTCGTGAACACCCTGGGCGAACTGAAAGATAAGAAGCACCAGCACTGGCCCATAAAAAGAGAAGCGGTGATCGAAGGAGACCTGGTTCTGGGCGGGCTGATGATGGTGCACGAGCGCTCGGACAGGCTGACGTGCGGGCCCGTGATGCCGCAGGGCGGCGTGCAGGCGCTCGAGACGATGCTGTACACCCTGGACGAGGTGAACCGACGGCGGCTCGTGCCCGGCGTCACCATCGGCGCGCACGTGCTGGACGACTGCGACCGGGACACCTACGGACTGGAGATGGCCGTCGATTTCATAAAAGGTACGCCCCCGCCGCGCCCCCGCCGCGCCCCCGTGTCGCGGCAGCGGCGCGGTGAGCAGAACTCGGCGGCTGATTCCAGGTTCCATCAGCAACATCGACGACGAGGAGTACGCGTGCAACGCGTCCGCCGTGCGCAAGGTGATCTCGGGCGTGGTGGGCGCCGCGTCCAGCGTCACCTCCGTGCAGGTCGCCAACCTGCTGCGCCTCTTCAAGATACCGCAGGTGAGCACCGGTCCTGTAGTTTCAAAAGAGAAACGAGTTGTCTTGTAGTCGTGGGTACGCATACATGTTTGTGTGTGCACTAGGTATCGTTCTTCTCAACGTCGCCGGAGCTGTCGAACAAGGCTCGGTTCGAGTACTTCACGCGCACCATCCCGAGCGACCTGCACCAAGTGAAGGCGATGGTGGAGATCGTGAAGCGGCTGCGCTGGAGCTACGTGTCTATCATCTACGAGGAGTCCAGCTACGGGATAAAGGTACTCCGGCGCCCAGGACACGGACGCTTCCGTTATTGTTACTGGAAGAACGCGAAGAAAGTGGTTCGATGACTGTAAGGAGTGATGACGTTGCGCTTACGCACTGAAGGGACACACTTTTTTACACTTAAAGGAGTATTACAGGATCGGAACAGTTTCAGTAGGTGCACGTCTCGCACGACCCGCTCGCCTCGTCGCCAGCAGAATACAAGAAATGTTACTTTTCTATTACGAGCTCACTGTTGCCGGTGCCACTTAATGATTTAATGATCAAAATGTTTGTCAGGGGCACGCCTCCAAAAACTTGGTAATGTCGATTTGTTGACTACTGACTACTAACTGACTTCACCAGGCGTTCGAAGAGCTGGAGGCGCTGCTCGCGCGCAACGGGATCTGCATCGCGGTGAAGGAGAAGCTCGCGAAGGATTCGGGCGTGGCCGCAGAGGCCGCATACGACGGCATCGTGCAGAGGCTGCTCACCAAGCCCAGGGCCAGGGGTGAGTCGCCGCGGTGACCTGTAACGCTTTGTTATATCGGAACCACGAGTTTACGGGCCGCCGACTGTACCGTGCGCGGGGGGCGCGCGGGCCGCCGACTGTACCGTGCGCGGGGGGCGCGGGGGGCGCGCGGGCCGCCGACTGTACCGTGCGCGGGGGGCGCGCGGGCCGCCGACTGTACCGTGCGCGGGGGGCGCGGGCCGCCGACTGTACCGTGCGCGGGGGGCGCGCGGGCCGCCGACTGTACCGCCCGTGCCGCGGCGCGTTACCAATAATTGACGCGAGCGCGGCGGCGGCACTAAGTGGCAATCTGTAGCCACACAGGCGGCGGCGGATTCAATTTGCGGCCACTTTAGCGAAAAATTGTTTCTCGGTGACACATCTGGTCGCGCGCCGGGACGCGATAAACTCGCACCAACCCCATCCGCCCCACACGGCGCGCCCCCGCCGCGCCCCGCCGCGCCCCCGTGTCGCGGCAGCGGCGCGGTGAGCAGAACTCGGCGGCTGATTCCAGGTTCCATCAGCAACATCGACGACGAGGAGTACGCGTGCAACGCGTCCGCCGTGCGCAAGGTGATCTCGGGCGTGGTGGGCGCCGCGTCCAGCGTCACCTCCGTGCAGGTCGCCAACCTGCTGCGCCTCTTCAAGATACCGCAGGTGAGCACCGGCCCTGTAGTTTCAAAAGAGAAACGAGTTGTCTTGTAGTCGTGGGTACGCATACATGTTTGTATGTGTGTGTGTGTGTGCACTAGGTATCGTTCTTCTCAACGTCGCCGGAGCTGTCGAACAAGGCTCGGTTCGAGTACTTCACGCGCACCATCCCGAGCGACCTGCACCAAGTGAAGGCGATGGTGGAGATCGTGAAGCGGCTGCGCTGGAGCTACGTGTCTATCATCTACGAGGAGTCCAGCTACGGGATAAAGGTACTCCGGCGCCCAGGACACGGACGCTTCCGTTATTGTTACTGGAAGAACGCGAAGAAAGTGGTTCGATGACTGTAAGGAGTGATGACGTTGCGCTTACGCACTGAAGGGACACACTTTTTTACACTAAAAGTAGTATTACAGGATCGGAACAGTTTCAGTATGTGCACGATTCGCTCGACCCGCTCGCCTCGTCGCCAGCAGAATACAAGAAATGTTACTTTTCTATTACGAGCTCACTGTTGCCGGTACCACTTAATGATTTAATGATCAAAATGTTTGTCAGGGGCACGCCTCACAAAAACTTGGTAATGTCGATTTGTTGACTACTGACTACTAATTGACTTCACCAGGCGTTCGAAGAGCTGGAGGCGCTGCTCGCGCGCAACGGGATCTGCATCGCGGTGAAGGAGAAGCTCGCGAAGGATTCGGGCGTGGCCGCAGAGGCCGCATACGACGGCATCGTGCAGAGGCTGCTCACCAAGCCCAGGGCCAGGGGTGAGTCGCCGCGGTGACCTGTAACGCTTTGTTATATCGGAACCACGAGTTTACGGGCCGCCGACTGTACCGTGCGCGGGGGGCGCGCGGGCCGCCGACTGTACCGTGCGCGGGGGGCGCGCGGGCCGCCGACTGTACCGTGCGCGGGGGGCGCGCGGGCCGCCGACTGTACCGTGCGCGGGGGGCGCGCGGGCCGCCGACTGTACCGTGCGCGGGGGGCGCGCGGGCCGCCGACTGTACCGTGCGCGGGGGGCGCGCGGGCGCGACCGGCGCGTTCAGCTGGATCGGCTCGGACGGCTGGAGCGCGCGCGCGCTCGTCTCCGAGGGCAACGAGCGCGCGGTGGAGGGCACCATCAGCGTGCAGCCGCAGGCCAACGAGGTCGTGGGCTTCAAAGAGTACTTTCTCGGGCTCAACGTCAAGAACAACAAAAGAAATCCTTGGTTCACAGGTGAAACCAACCAACTGAATTTTAACGCAGGAAAATAAATTCTAATTATTAGAATAGTCTGAGTTATTTCACTGAAATAGTTGAAGCAGCCCCGCGGGCATCGCCCGCTCGTCAAAGATAAACTAATTTTTTTATGAATCATCTGCGTTATTCTGCGCCGCGCCCGCCGCGGGGCGCATCGAACAGAAGTTAGACCTGCATCTCTGCAAGGAGTCCCTTGAACCGGTCTGCAGCGGCTGCGGCGTCGCGCAGTGGTACACAGCGCAGGTCTGACCGCAGAGTTCTGGGAGGACCAGTTCGGGTGCCGGTTCCCGGGCGGCGCGCGCACGCCGTACAACGCGCGGCACTCGCGCGCGTGCAGCGGCGCCGAGCGGCTCTCCGCCGACAACACGGAGTTCGAGCGGCAGCTGCAGTTCGTGTCGGACGCGGTGCTCGCGTTCGCGCACGCGATACGGTGAGCGCGCTCGCCGGGCACTCGAATCAAATCAAAACTAGCTAATACTGTAACACCCCCCGCCCCGCCCCGCGGGGGCGCGCGGGCGGGGGAGGGTCCGGCGCGCGGTGGTTTCCATTGTGAATACTCGATCCGCAGAAGAGGAGTCCACTGCGACATTTTATTCTGTACATGCTTTGCGTCCGTTGCGAGATGTGTTTTTGTTGCACTCGTCAATACGCGCACATACTTGTGTACGTGCATGTGCATGTAACGCTTCGCACTGCCCGCAGCGACATGCACGCGGCGGTGTGCGGCGGGCGGCGCGGGCTGTGCGAGGCGATGCGCCCGCCGCCCGGCGCCGAGCTGCTCGCGTACCTGCGCCGCGTCAACTTCACCGGTGAGCGCGGCGGCGGCGGGATGAAACAAAGCTGTGCATGTATATACATGTACACACGCGCTGTGGAACGTTTGATCAACTACGCGGACGGACGACGCAACAACGTTGGTCGCGACGGGCGTAGCAGAGCTCCCGTCGGAACGCGCGCGGGGCCGCGCACGTGTTGTTTCGTTCGCGTCTGAAAACAGACCAACTCGTTGTGTAGCAAAATTTTATCTGAAAAATATAGTAGTTCACACTGCCTTGAAGATGATAAATTTTCTGGTTAAGTGAAGCTAGAGGCTAACTACCGCCGGTAGGTCTCTGTCGCAGGAGACCGTCTAGGTAGGTACCACCGCAGTGACTATTTCCGCCGCCAAACATTAGTGTGGGAACAATTACTGTGTTCCGGTTTGAAGGGCGCTGTGGTGCAGTGTATAGCCTCTTAACCAGCGCCACGTTGTTACGTGCGAGCGTATCACTCACCATCAGGTGATCGTCGCGCACGTGCCGCACGTGCCGCGCTGCGAGGGACGCGGCGCGGTGCATTAAGAGGTGGTGCGCGCAGGTCTGAGCGGCGACGAGTTCCGCTTCGACGCGAACGGCGACGGCCCGGCGCGCTACAACATCCTGCACTTCAAGCAGGTGTCGCGCGGCCGCTACCGCTGGCTGCAGGTGGGGCAGTACCGCGACGGCGTGCTGCAGCTCGACGTCGCAGGCGAGTCCGCGCGCCGCACCGTTCTGTTTCGTTCATCGCTCACGAGTTAACTACTAACTACTGTTTTGTTATTCTGACCGATGTTTTAATTTTCATATCAGACATCCAGTTCAAGTGGGGCGAGCGGCGGCCCCCGGAGTCCGTGTGCAGCGCCGAGTGCGAGCTGGGGCAGGCCAAGCAGTACGTGGAGGGCGAGAGCTGCTGCTGGCACTGCTTCAACTGCACGCAGTACGAGGTGCGGTCGCCGCACGCGGAGACGGCGTGCGCGGCGTGCGCGCGCGGCACGCTGCCGGACGCGACGCGCACGCGCTGCCGACCCATCCCCGAGGAGTACCTGCGGCCCGACTCCGCCTGGGCCATCGGCGCCATGTCCTTCTCCTCGCTCGGGATACTCGTCACCGTGTGAGTTGGTTGTCAGCTACTCCAACTAACGACTGCACATGGTGTTAGCTTGGACCGGAGAACAGATATTACACTTACACTTTACACTAAAAAGCCTTCAAAATATAAGCTTGAAGCGGCAGGCGGCGCGGCGGTGCGCGCGTCAGAGAGCCGCGTCACGACCCGCGGCCATTTTATATAGTAATTTCGAGTAGGGGCGCATGGAGGCGCGGTGACGTATCGAAGTGGTGCCAATAATATAAAACACAATATATTTTACTATCCTTCGTGAAAACGCTAACAATCGTAGCGTATTCAGACACCGCTCGCACGGCCGCGCCCCGCGTACACGCGCGCGGCTGCGGCGCCGGGCGCGGGCGTTATTACGCATTCGAACTTTAACAGCAGAGCCGCGCTCTAACTTCTCCTTGAACCCACTCGCCGAGCACTCGCGGGGGGACGGGGGGCGGGGGCAGGCTTACTCAACTCAGCGCGCGCTTTCTAATGAGTATGCGTGCGCGTGCGCGTGCGCGTGCGCGTGCAGGTTCGTGTGCGGCGTGTGGGCGCGGCACGGCGCCACGCCCGTGGTGCGCGCCTCCGGCCGGGAGCTCTCCTACGTGCTGCTGGCGGGCATCCTCATGTGCTACCTGGTCACCTTCGCGCTGGTGTTCCGACCCACGGACCTGCTGTGCTCTATACAGAGGTACGCGCGCCGCCGCCGCTTATTAAAAAATAGCTGCTCCGTACGGAGCACACACCGACAAAGTTCCAAGTTACGTGGAGAGCCGCGCGTGTGCTGCAGGTTCGGCACCGGGTTCTGCTTCACGGTGGTGTACGCGGCGCTGCTCACCAAGACCAACCGCATCGCGCGCATCTTCAGCGCGAGCGCGCGCTCCGCCAAGCGGCCCGTGCTCATCTCGCCCAGCTCGCAGCTCGCCATCTGCGCGGCGCTCGTCTCCATCCAGGTGGGCCGCTGCAGCGCGCACCCTCGGGGGGGCGCGGCTTCTCATAATAGACCTTAATTAATTACATCGCCGGACATTGAAAGGTTTCATTATACAAAGATGACGTTTGGATAACGGATCCAATATCCTGGTGGCCGGCCGCACGTCGCGCCGCGTGCGTGAGCGATGAGCGCGGCGTGACGCGGCGCTCGGTTCTAATGGAAAGGTTCATTTTTGTAAAAGTTTTAATCGAACGCTCATAAAGATAATAGAAAAGGTGTTCAGCGTAAGGAATACGTTCCATTTTGCTTCTATTGGCTGGCTGGTAGCTGGCTGGTGAGCTTACGTTTTGCGCTGGTTCCGTTTGGGCGTAATGTGTTAAACACAAGAAACATATTTTCCGTTTTTAAGATACTAATAGTAAATAGTAAATTGACGCACTCCCCTCGAGTGCTGCATTCAATCACTGTTCAGGTGCTGATCGTGGTGGTGTGGATGGTGGTGGCGCCGGCGCGCGCCATGCACCACCACCCGACGCGCGAGGACAACATGCTCGTGTGCGACTCCTACATCGACGCATCCTACATGATCGCCTTCTTCTATCCCATAGTCCTCATCGTCGTGTGCACGGTGTACGCCGTGCTCACCAGGAAAATACCGGAGGCCTTCAACGAAAGTAAACACATCGGTGAGTTCCGCGCGCACGCGGGCCCACGCTTGCGTTATAGGGACAGGAGGCCACCCGCTGGCCGACACAATCCAGCAGAAGAGTTGCTGCTGACGTTAGAAGAAGAGGCGCGAGAAACTGCTTGGTACTGGCTGTGTGTTTACATATACTTACTTTTTTCTTTTTTATATTGTATACTAGCTGTTGTTACCCGCGGCTTTGTCCGCGTGGTATTTAACAAAACAGTTATTGTTCGGTCGCAAAGTTTACGATAACTTAATAATTCTGTATTTCTCGTAAAGAAGTAGGTACCAAGGCTAATTTTAATGAAATTCTTCTAATTTATGAATCGAATTCTAGACATCGCGGCACAGCGCGCACGTCGAGCCGGCGCCGGATGTTGCTCCATAACATTAACCTCGTTAATTCCTTATTCAGAAATGTTTTCCACGTTCCCGTTGGTGTACCGAGATTCCTGGGCACTCCTCGTTACATTTCCGGACGCCGAACCGACCTGTGAAATTGTTGTTTTTAAAATTTTAGCGCTCGCGTTGTCTCCCCATTGTTTTGTACGCGACCATCGTCGTCGAAACGCGCCTGTGTTTACGGAAATTAAAGTGAAGTACACTCCCGCACACATCTATCGGCCCACCACCCAGTTTTTTTTGTAATTTCGAATTGATTTGGCCTTCGGAAGTGCTACCAGCTTGAGCAACAATTTCAGGCAGAGTATCCATATTTTGTGGTCAAAACTGGTTCTAAGTTTAAATTTGCCTTTTTATGGAACCAATAATAGGAAACATCAATAAAAAAAATCCAACTTTTGCGAAATAAAGTTTTCTCCGTTCCTAGGTCGTTCAAAACAAAGACCAGACACGAATTTTCGTTTTTTTTTCATAATCCTGAATTCAAAATTAAAAAAAAAAACATACATAAGGGTTGCCCAAAAAATCAGCTTCAAAACTGCATTAAAACTTATTGCTCCACCTAACATTTATTTTTAGCTAGGCACCGTTAAAACTTTAAACACTAGGTGGGCCGATGGATGTGTCCGGGAGTGTATTGCAAAAAAAACCGCGGCGGGCCGGTGACCCCAAACAAATATTTATTAAGAGCTGCACCGAAGCTACCGACCAGTCGTATAGCTTTTATTTTATGCACGCGCTGAAAAGGTATCTTAAATTGAATATATAAAATGCTCGTATCACTCTGATACGCCCCTCTCCCCCGCTGCGGCCGCAGGGTTCACCATGTACACGACGTGCGTGATCTGGCTCGCGTTCGTGCCGCTGTACTTCGGCACCGCGAGCCACGTGCCGCTGCGCGTCACCAGCATGGCGGTCACCATCTCGCTCAGCGCGAGCGTCACCCTCGCGTGCCTGTTCGCGCCCAAGGTGAATCATAACTTTATGTTGTAACATTTTGCGGAATCTTTCATTAATACATTTAACACCACTTCGTTATTTCCCTTTCACATATTACAAAACTGTTTTAATGAATACGAAAATAATTTTAATAGTTTTTGAAACGATAAATGGTCGCGGGCGAGCGCGACGCGGGGCTCACCGTTCCGGTGCGTGTTCCAGCTGTACATCATCCTGGTGCGGCCGGAGCGCAACGTGCGCCAGAGCATCATGCCCGTCCGGTACAGCCGCCGCCCGCCCGCGCACCCCGCTCACCCCGCGCACCTCCCGCTCGACGCGGAGGCCAGACGTGAGTATTTTCTTGCAGACGCACCTCCCGTTGCGACGCTGCAGCCGCGCGCGGGCCTCGTGCCGGCGCGGACGCCGAGTCGTTAACTGATTATATTGTTTTGTTCCAGGACCATGCGCAGCAGACAAGGAAACTCAAACGGAGACTAATAACTTTGGTATAATAACGAACGGTCAGACCCAACAAGTGCGACGAGTGAGTACGGACAAGAACGGCGAAGCGGCCAGACAGGGAAAAGAAAACGTGCCGCAGAGGAAGTTGTCTAAAGATAAAATAGATAGCGACAAAGATTTAAAATATATAATGGCGGAAAACAAACTTTCTAAAGAAAAATTAAATGAAAGAAATCAAATCAAGGATATCAACAAACGGATATCGGAAAACTTTAAACAAATTAATAATTGTAATGTCGCCAGAAATAACACGGTCACCGCGCAGCCAGCGAACGGGAAGCCGGATACGTTATAGCAACGGGAGTCTTCCAAATCACTCGATGATGTTGGAAAAAGCAACAGCAGGAGCAGGAGCAGTCGGCTCAACACTAAAAGCTGCTCCTGCAAAGTGAGAGACCGGCAGCCGGTGGTGGTGTGAAGTGGAGAGCGACGTCTCGCTCTCGCGCGTGCAGATCCGGGTATAGACGTGCGAGGGTACGCGCGGCTGTACGTGTTCCTGTAGCAGATGAGATATGTTCTAAGCTAACTTTACGAACTCGTTCAATGTAAATACAAACTTTATTAGAGAGGCTGTGTGTGTAACTTAATTTGTTGTGTATATTGTATAGAGGGCGGGGCGCCCATAAGTGTATAATTATATAAGGTGTTATACCCGAGGGGAGCCCGCGGGCGAGCTCCGCGACCGTCACTTGAAC